>OW386286.2:222919541-224260276 GCA_936432065.2 Rutpela maculata | reverse complement strand
CGGTCGTTTTTTAGTCATTTGCACTAGATATACACCGGGTGCCACAGACTAGTGGCTTCCCCCTATATTTCCTTTATTTTTTATCTTATCCATTTGAAATTTGGGGTGCATAGACCATTTCCGATTTACCCGGAAATGACCGCAACTTTCGATCTTTAAATGGAGCACCCTGTATATTTTTACATATTTGGATTCAAGACAACAATCTGATATACCACGTGATTTTCGCGAATTTTTGAGTCAATGTTCAGTTTTTTAAGCATTTTAAGACATTTGTCTAGAGTGCTTTGGAATATCAAAATTTGTTCTACGGCAGGTAAAGTCCAAAGGAAAAATATAATTTTTCGTTCAACGAAAAATTTTTCATTTATATATGTTTTTTAAATATTTTGTTATAATTTGAGTGCTTTTAATATTACTTAAATTTTCAGTATTTAGCTGCATTTGCAGTAAGTAGCTGCTTCATAAACTTAATGTTAGTGACAAAAAAAGGTATTCCTTTTTTCTTATGTTATGTTATCTGAAAATGAGTCACACAATCAAGTTTTGTCCGAAACTTGAGCGTGGTAACCTGTTATTTATATCCAATATGTTCACATGTTCAGTTACATTTTCGTATAAAGTGTGTTATTTTTTTATATGTATCTTGTACATAAATTATTATTATTATTATTATTATTTCAAAGCCAAGCGTTATTAAACCGCACAAAGAAAATGAGTATAAAATTTCACTCACCGCATGCATGTTTTAAAAATAAAATATTTCTGCCTACTCTCGACTGATTCAACTTTTTTCATTCTCTTTAGAAATCTTCAGGGATGGTATATAATCCATTCAATACAAAATTACTATTACAAAATAATAAGAAAATATTTTCGTGTAAAAACCTGATAGGAAATATACGTTTACTTGACAGACAAAATAAAAGAATAAAAAAAAATATAAGCAATATTAGCTTTTTATCTGAGAGTTATCGTTATTTATTTCATATCTTTAAATTCAGGTAATTTTCAGCATGATATTACGGATGATGTTCAACTTGAAAAGTTAAAACTATAAAAGCTCTATACTGAACTAACATGTCCGGAAAACACTATTTGTGTTTATTTGGCCCAAAATCACGGGGCTTTGTCTGTCACTACACCTTTGAAATCGCCTGGTTTTGTTAATTCTCAGCAAATATCCATACAACTGGGCCTTTGTTTAACTAAACATATCAAACATCGGACAATCTGTACATTTAATATGTACGTAGTGTGATTCATGAATCATGAGGCGTAAAAATCTTTACATGTTTTGCATAATTTTGCATTAGTCGCTAGAATAATTATAAATGCATTATTACAAATATAATTCCCATTGATGGGTTATTTTAAGTTAAAGCAACAACATTAATGGATTTCATTTGTGTTAATAGCAAACAATAATAATTAGCATGCTCTTTGTTGGCAATGTATGTATTATGTATTTAGTTATAAATTAGTGATCTAGTGCGTGATTCTGTCGCTAAAGGTCCAAAATTATCTCATGTAGGAATAATAACAATTGTTTAACAACCTCTCTAATTATGTTGCTTATTATGAGTTTATGATAAATAAAAGTAATTAATTATGCGGTCTAAACCGACTTTAATTTAGTGTACACTTGTTATGCTAATGTTATGCTTTACTCAAAAAATATATGTATAAGTTTTTTCGAATGGCATGGAAATAAATAGCATAATTATATATAATTACCAAAGTGACAATTCTACGTCCTGCCAACGTTGTTATTGGCAACCCGTTGTCGATATTTGACGTAGTCACGGTCACGTCACGGTATACCAATCAACATGACACTAATTTGATTAATAAAATTAAGATGGTGCGACGGTCAAATCCACCCTATTTTAATGTGAGTTGAAGTATTATCAATAATTACATTGGATAGAGTAGGTTGGACTCCATAAACTGAACCACAGAAGTTGGAATAAGGAATGTTTGGAAACCCTAGATATTACTTACTCTTGATGTTTATACGACTTTAATGTGGGTAAAGATGACTTATTCCAATTATTTATGAGGATACACGCTGAAGTATGGTTCACATGAAATAACAATATTATATTATACTCTTCGCAGGCAGCAGTTTATTGCACCTTCTATATAATTGTTGCATATTTTATAGGATACTCTTTGCAATTTGTTAAAAGTAATTCCATTTTTGTCTTGTAAATTAAGGTTCCTTCCTATAATACCTTCTTATTGACCTTACATCGATAACTTCTACAATTAGACATGATATATGGAGGCGTGGAGCAGGCATTGTAGATTGTCATCATATTTGATTTCTAGAAATCTAATTATTTTTAATCAAGTACTTTAGTTTTTTTTTTAACTGAATGCCTCCAAACCTCCCCTTCAGCCTTCCCAAACTTCTCCTGCACTGAATAATAATTTACTGATTAAGGAAATTAAAACGCGGAAATAAATATCCAGTTAATATATTTCATTTTTACAAGTATTACCGACAATATAAAAAAATACTAAAGGAATATGTTATACAGATATACTCCGTTAGATGGCGCAAGACATAAAAAACACTGCCAACTATATATAAAAAAATAACAGTACATAAAATCTCTATCACTATATTAGTCTTTGCAATTTTTAACAATATTTAACCTCCCCACAATAAAATTGTGGGAGGTTACTACATTTAGTTCAAAATCGAAAATTGAGATAATATCAAATCCTTACGTTTTGAGGTCCAAGGAACCCGAAAAAGTGGTTTTTAAAAAATGTCTGTGTGTGTGTATGTGTGTGTGTGTATGTTAGCACGATAGCGGCGAAGCTACGAAACGGATTTGGATGAAACTTTTCATGAGGGTTTCTTCAGTGCTCCAGAAGATCTGAAAAGGTTTTGGTTGAGATCGGATTACGTTTAGTGCCGTTTTGGCAGAACAAGTTGTTTATTTTATGATTACTTACAATTTGTAATCGAACCATTGAAGAGCAGAAAAAAATCCAATTTCAACGATATATCACACTTGCACCCTTTCGATTTCATTTCCGTTAAAAAAATTAAAAAGAATTCGTTATATGTGCACACATGACTGCATCCAAAAAATATTATAGGGCACGTGCATCGTATAACTAACATAACCTCAAATTTTAAATATTTCAGGTTTATTCTCATTTTTAATGCGCATTTTTTGCGTGGAGTCGTATCGGCTCCAAGCAAATATTTAAAAATTCACATAAATAATTTTTCAATATTGTTGATTAATAAAAATAGACTGCTAATTACAGGTTAGATTTCCAACCTACAAAAAGAGTCCTATTTTATTAGGAGAAAGTATTTAGGACTTCATAAACATTACACTGAATTATATTTTAGTTGAAAGTATGGAAACCAAGCTGAAATTTTAATAACAGCATTATAAATCTTAAGAAACATATATTTTTGAAGTTAGCTGTAATGTCACGTCATTATTGTTAGGGGAAAATGTATTTTACCATCTGTCAAAAATATTTGGGTTGGTAACCTTTGTGAATGTTGCTTTATAGGTTATGGTACGTGACGTCACAGCTAACCTGAAGATATATATTTCTTAAGATTTAAGAATATTCCGTAGCTGTTATTAAAATTTCTGCCTAGTTCCCGTACTTTCAACTAAAATCTAATACAGTGTAATGTTTATGAAGTTCTAAATACTTTGTTCTAATAAAACAGGACCCTTTTGTAGGTTGGAAATCTAACCTGTAATTAGCAGTCTATTTTTATTAATCAACAATATAGAAAAATTATTTGCGTGAATTTTTAAATATTTGCATGGAGCCACTGTGGCTCCAAGCTGAAAATGCGTATACAAACATTAAAAATGAGAATAAACTTGAAAAACTTAAACATGATGCAGATCCCCTATTATGTCCCTAAATATATTTCATAACCTAAAAATCAATATTCGTAAAGGTTACCAACCCAAATATTTTTGACAATGTCAAAACTTATTTTAGTTGGTTTTTTTAAAGGTGATAATTGTTTATAGCCGTGTTCGGATATTACGTCTGATTGATGGGACGCGTCACAATCGTTCATTTAATACAAATCGAGCTAACCAAGCTAAATCTGAAACGTTCGAATATTACAAAATAAAGGCCTCGGACGAAGCTCGACTTGCTCGGATCTTTTTGATCGAGCAGGAAGATTTTAATTTGACGCATGCGTAGTCTGCCTGAATTTTTCATAATGTTATTGACTTGAGGTTAGAGTGTCATTTGGGCTAAATTCCGTGTTATTATTATTTTTTTCGCTATCCAATGTTCTACAAAATCTTCGAAACCTTATCTCTTAATATCCTTATAATATCCGGCAATTGATTAACATGCAACATAAATAAACATGAGAGGTTATATTTTAACAGATTGCTTGTAGTCCAGTTCATTTCGTTCGATATTTTTTGTTCATGAAATAAATGGCTCAAAAGTCACGTGTAATTTATCTGTTTGCTCAGTACTCTGATTTCCGATGTAATATCCGTAGCTTATATATAAAGATCCATCATGTGGGGAGGTTCCAGTCGCTTCCAGTAGCTGAAGAATTTTTTGCATTTATATGATTTGTTCCAATATTTTGCCAGTAAACACAGTGTGGCTATTGGTCTATAATTATTAATATGAGATGTTTCCAGACTTATGGGTAGCACTTACCATTGCTTCCCTCAATAATTCTGGAAATGCTTTGTTTTTAAACTCCAATGAACTTTTCAATTAAAAAGTATAGAAAACGATATTTATTATTTTTTCTCGTATGCTGCATAATGTTTAACCTCAACACTACAAATGTATAGCAGTGCCCATATATGCCTGATTTTGATATTGCCTATTATTAATTATTTCTGTCATATTCATGAGCCCTTACTGTTTGTTGGGTATTTCGCTGGATTTTATGAAGAATTTACCAAAAATGTTGAATAATTTCACTGAAAAAAATGAGGGTAAATTTACAGTCGTTGTGTGTAAAATTACAATGTAACTTTACCCACAAGAAGAGTGTAAAATTTTATTTACCAGGGAGGAATACCCAAAATGAGGGTAAATAAAAATTTTACACTCTTTTTGGGGGCAAAATTACATTAAAATTGGGTGTAATTTTACTCGCAACGACGGTAAATTTACTCTCATTTTTACAATGTATGCTATAAAAAAAAATCCTTCCTGGATAAGGGTCAATTTTGTTACACCACGAAGTGTAACAAAATTGCTCCTTATCCAGACAGGATTTTCTTTTTATAGTGTACATACTGTACATAAAGCATTAAAATTTCAAAGTAAAATTACAGTTTTACTGTAAATGTACAACGACATGTTAAAGTTACACCTGAACATTACTTACACCGATATTATTTTAAAAAAATGTATCTTTACAGAGTCATGTCATGAAAAATATACTTAGTAAAGCGCTCGATTAGTTTTAACAGTGTAGTTATCAGTAATTCCTTCGCCAAATAATAATATTAAGTTTCCTCCATGGAATACACGCACTAAAATACCAATTTTATAAATATTACGAAATGTCCAAATTATTCTGTCCTGTATTTAATGGCCTTATTTATGTAAGTATAAAGCATTAAAATTAAGATTTCATCCTATGTAATATCATTAGATCCTAGAATTTTATCGAATTGTTTTAAATGGTCGCCGTGTCACAACAGCCATCAATAAGGTCAATAAGATTTTCCCAACGATCAGAGCAATTCTATTAGGATTAGAATCTTATGTATATTACCACGAATAAAAAATGTTGTTCCTGGATACTCTAGATGGATCATGCGGGAGAACAGGGAGCAGAATGTCCTTTCGACCCTCATTGAGGACCGCATATTGAGTGATGGATTGTTACCTTTGAACCCTTATCTTATTAATTCTACTGGAAACTCCTTTGAACGCATCCGAAAATTGGAAGAAAAATGACGCGATAAAATTGACCAATGAATAACTAGTCTTGAAAAATCTGTCGTATACTTTACCCACAGCTAAAGTTTCATTTCAATTTCCGGGTCCTTATGAATATAAAGTAAATACTCTAATCACCAGGAGGCGGCTTATTGCACGAATGTTGAAAATTGGCAATTTATTTATTGGAAACAACGTCTTTCTTATATTTAAAAACGACGTTTCGAATAATTTAATGTACCACCTTCAGAAGGCAATATTTTAAAATATTTATTTAGTTTATGTGTGTATTTGTTACATTGCCCAACAGGTAGATTACTCAGATAGGAGAGAGAAGTTATATTATATAAAAATATCGTAACAAACAAAATGTAAGAAATAAAATTTCACTCAGTTTAACAAATATCTGTCTGTCTACCTATTAGTGGAAAGTAACAAGGAACTTACTACCTTATTACCATAAACAAGGCTTAGGGATTTTATCTACAGTGTGTTTCACTTGAAATGGTAATACCCCAATAACTTTTTTACTTTTTTCCGATTTGAATCAAATTTTATTTCAGTATGGAAAAAATTAGGATCCACTTATGACCAGAAAAACTTTCGCCTTCTACAAATGCAAATCCACCTGCGGTGGAAACTTGTTCAGAATTGCCCAAAAATCTTTAGTCCATTTAATCAAAATAAAACAATATATACATTTTGATTAAAATAATGTCCGAAAATATCATTTTAATGGGGTTTTTTGTTTAGAAAACTGTACTATGAAAATTTTGTTTGAAAATAAACCCATACCGCCTGGTAGTTGTCAAGCAATTTACAGTTTTTTTTTTAATAATTATTTTTAAAATTTAAAAACATTTTATTTTTCAATTTTTTTATTTTGATTATATTCTGGGAATGCGGTTTTTGGACAATTCTGAACAAGTTTCATTAACAAAATTGTCCGATAATAAAATGCCTAATATGATTTTCTGATTTTCTCCGCATATTTTGATACCGCAGGTGGCTTTGCATTTTTAGGAAGCGAATGTTTTTCTGGTCATAAGTGGATCCTAATTTGTTCTATATTAAGTAAAATTTGATTTAAATCGGAAAAAAAATAAAAAAGTTATTGGGGTGTCACCATTTCAAGTGAAACACACTCTATGTGATGTCAAAATCAGGGCTGGCTGTAGGTCAGCGCGGAAAGATTTGTACACAAGTATGACACAATATATCTTACCTTGTACATTTTTTTAGAGAATATCCAAGGTTAATATGGTCAGTTTATTATAAACACTCACTCGGAGAGGAGGTATTGTAAAATGCTTGTAAAATTACGCGGATACTTTTTTCAGTGTATACTTCTTTTATTTAAATAACATTTGCCTGGTAGACCAAAAAACTAGTGTCGTCATGACAACCGTTGTCAACAATATCTAATGCCAAATAATGTCTTTTCATTGGCCCATTCACCTAAAAAAAGCGTTTGTCCATGTTAAAAGACAAGCGAATAAAATATCTCAGTGACACACGTATATATTAGTAATTTCCTAAGCTAATTGGTACCGAAATATTGATGTAGATTATCAAGCTCCAAAGGGTATAAATTGCCGTGACGCAAAAAGTTAATTAAACCGATAATCATAGGGATTCGGCAAACAGAAAAAATAAATCCCTCTGATAATGCCACACCATACCATTTCAACAATGTTTGTTTTGCGAGTCACACTATCCTACCTTAAATCATTGACCTAAATTACATCCTCTAAATTGCGCAATATGAGGATATTTTGTGTACTCGAAATACGTGAGATACCAAAGCGAAATTGGTGCAATCCTTGAACCTCAAGCCACTTCAAAAATAATAACGTGAATGTTGAGGCGCCACTTTAAATTTGATAGTATTGCGTGTGAAACTAAATTATTGTTTAAATATATTTGTTAATTTTCCACTTATTAGCAACAACTATCATTATACAGGGTGTCCCGAATTGCATAGGCCAAACTTCACTAAGCAATACAACTTTTCAAAATAAGAAAAAAGTTCCTATAAACATGGGTCGGGGAGTGCTTAGTTTCCCAGATACAGGGTGTTCAAGTAATTCTCCTGAAAATATTTTTTTATGAATATTTTCGAAACGTCTAAAGATAAACAAATGATAATCTACACAATAATTTAACTTTCTATGCTTTTTAAGACAAAATGACAACTATGTACGAAAATCATTCAGGAGCGGGTGAAACTAGGAGGGCCTAGGTATAATTTAGCCCCAACTTTATTTTGTGATACTTTTATATTAATTTATGAGCAGAACTTAAAAATCTGAAGTTTTCTACACAAAAAAAGTCTATTGTGTTTTTTCTCTAAAATTATCAGTTTTTGAGTAAATCTTATCTGAACTTTATTCGGGAATAGTTTTTTATGAATATTTTAGCAGAACAGAAAAAACAATGACAATAAAACAAAATTTGATTACATTATTTTTTATTAGACAACAATGAATTAGATTAAAGTAAATTACAAATTACTAGAGTTGTTCAAAGTGCATTCCGCCAGCATCAACATATTTCTGATATCTGCGCCATACAGAGTGTGTAACTTTACGAATGAAATTAGGATTAGCCCGCAAATTTTCACGTTCTTCGAGAATTCTTTCTATTAACTCTTCTCTTGTGTTTACAGGGTTTGCGTAGACTTTGTCCTTTAAATAGCCCCAGACAAAAAAATCAACTGGAGTTAAATCCGGTGAACGGGGTGGCCAGGCTCTTGCACCTAATCGACCGATCCACCGTTCAGGATAATTATTGTTTACACACAAACGGTTCTCAACAGCAAACTTGCAGGAGCTCCGTCCATTTGAAACCAGCATTCATTTCTTAAATTAAGAGGAATATCCTCTTAATAGATAGAGATATTGAAAAAAATTATTATTTAAAAAATCATTCAATAATGGTCTATTTAAACGGAGAGGAAGGATGTGGGGCCCACAAGAAGTCCCGTTTATAACACCACACCATACATTAACGCTAAACTCCTGTTGAAATGTCCTAGGGCGAATTATATGAGGATTCCGATGAGCCCAGATTCTTGAATTATTAAAATGAGTATCCATTACGGTTAAAGGTAGCTTCATCAGTCCAAATAATTTTACTTCCGAAATCGGGATCTTGTTCCATGGCATTCATAAACCAATTACAAAAATTGATACGCCTTTCGCGATCACCTGGTTGAAGGCTTTGGACTAGCTGCATTCGAAAAGTTTTCTGTGGTCTTTTTTCAGAATCCGAAAAACTTTGTTTTTGGAAACATGCACAGCTTGCCCACGCAGCTGTTGGACCGCTCTTCTGATACTTAATTTATTATTATTGTTAAATTTGGCCAAAATTATGTTTTTAAATCGCCCATTTCGCTGTTATTCAATTCTTGGACCTCTTTTAAGTCCAACATTTCTAAATTCTAGGTGGGTTCGAATGTTTCCTTCTATTAGGAAATCTTCTGCGATATTCGCGTACCGCGGCGTTCGTGTTTCCATTACAATACCCATAAATAAAATGAATATCCGCGTACTCCACATTACTAAACATGATCGACCATCTTTTACTTTTTAACCCTTTCGGTTCTGGCGTACACTGTAGTGTACGCCGATTCAAATTTATATTAGTACAAAATTTGATTCGATTTTGGCCCTTCCATCCCACAGTACACTTCAGTGTACACCTTATTAAAGTTTCAATAGGCCTGCTGCCATTTCCATCCCACAGTTCACTTCAGTGTACACCTTAAAGTTTCAATAGGCCTGCTGCCATCTATGGGTTAAAAATGAAAACTACATCTGTTATTGTTATGACGAATATGTTTCGAGCAGAATTGAACTGATCTGTTTACAGTTTGTTTTTTGTGTGTAAAGTTGAAGTGCAGCGTTTTATATTTTCTAGTTATAAACAAGAGTTATAATTAACCGCCTATTATATTATTTAGTGCATTGGGGAAAACATTTTTGTTCTTTGGTCAATTAAATACACGTACACTATAGTGTACATTGCATCTTGGTGGTGTTGGTGAAGTACGTATACCTAACCTATTTTTTTTTTTTTTAGAATATATAAAAGCTGGATTTTTTTGGCAATTTTTGTTCAAAATGAGCAAAAAATCACTGGCATGCAAAGATTTTATTTACTATTTAGAAAATGATGACTCATATCTAGATATTTTGAGCGAAGATGCTGATGGATAGGAAATTGATTCCCATCAACAAGAAGTTTTGTTTGAAAATGATGTTATTCAAATTGCATGTAATAGTATATATTTTAATTTTTGGATATGCAGGTCGAAATGGAAGAGCCAGATGTACTGTGTTAGAACCTGATCAGGATCAGGTGTATACAGAGTTCCTGAGTCTCCTATGCAGAGGTAAACTGACGAAGTGTCGAAATGGCAGAACCTGCTAATGGACATTTTCAGGAGAATTACTTGAACACCCCATCTCGGAAACTAAGCACTTAATATTTATAGGAATTTTTTTCTTATTTCGAAAAGTTGTATTACTTAGTGAAGTTTGGCCTATGCAATTCGGGACACCCTGTATAATGTCTTTTGTGCTTGGAGATATCTAAATGTTACAATATAAAACGCCCGTTTTCTATGTTCACAAGAAAATTAAAAATTTTGAACTTAAGGATATACAGGGGGTTTATTAGGTAACTTACCTAGCTTACTGGAAGATAGAAGGCATCACACTAATTCAAAACACCTCCATCCGTATCTACGGGAGAGTTTCGTTACTGGTACACAGGAGGTTATTTTAATTTGTTGCCAAATTTCTAAATCACCATGTGTTTCTAACTGTTTTATCTAATTAGCCAAAATTTGGCAGAAGGTGATTGGCAGCAGGATTACGAAATACTGAAACCAGAAGTGAAGGCAGTTATACAAAAACTAAAACTTGGCAAAACAGCTGGGGTTCACAATTTCACAGGCTCGTTGAAAATGGTATTTTTGATGTTTAGTTCTATTCTACTTCTACTCCAATTTAAGAAAGAAAAAGCCTTAGCGTGGCCAAATAGCAGTTTTATATAAAGCTTCGAAAATGTTTCAAAAATCTTGTTAGGAAAAATAATTAATACTTTTATTTGTAATTTTCCTTAGTAGTTTACACCAACAAGGCTTATAATTTCACCAAGTTTCATTAAGAAAGATTAATCATTTTTTTTTAGTTCATTTCCACACAAAAATTGTATCTCCCCCTAGGCAATCGTTGAAAATGGTATTTTTGATGTTTAGTTCTGTTCTACTAAAAGTAGAAAGAAGTTCATGATATAATATTCATTTAACCAAAAAGAGAAAAAATATTCATCAGGTATAGCTCATGAGGCGCCCTCCATGTGCTAGCGTGATGTAATATATAAATTATCGTTTCTTAGCTTAAAAAATATTTCCTTAACAAATTGGGAGAAAATCGATCAAGAGGTAGTTGAGATATTGCAAAAAAAGAACAAAAATTACAATTTTGACACCCTGTATCTTTTTCCACAGCAACACTTTACTAATGCGCGTTTGGTTATATCCTCATATTTTGCTCCAAAGAATCTACCCTTGAATTATGGCCTATTATTAATTGTCCACCCTAGATAAAAAGTTCCATAAATTAGCCGAAGAGTATCATGTCTAGTGTAATTTTTTGATGTCTCTACAGTTGAGCAGATGCCACCAACTACACACAGAAAATTAAAAGTTTCAAACTCAAATAAGCCAATATTTCGCCTCCTTTAATAAAATTAGGTATGGTCAAACATTAGTGCAAGTATATGCCCCAGGAGAAAAATGTTAATATAAGGGCAGATCCCTTTCCAGCACTCAGGGACTGGATGATGTTTCGCACCCTCCAGCGGAAGAACACTTTAAAGTAGACAGCCAGCCGCAACGGAGCTTCAAAACTATGTTACAGTTAATATGGATGAAGGCTTTTGCTTGTAATAGAACAGGTCTACGTGACTACGCAACTCAAGAATTCTAAATTAAAATGAAGTGAAAGGTTTCAGTTTTTCTTTTAAACGGCATTCGCATTCGCCGCTCCAAGAACCTTATAAATTGTGATGAAATAAAACCTGAAGTTACAATTACTTGAGAATATATTAAAGACATATTAAAGTTATTAGTATTTGGCTGAAGGATCATTCATTGATTTCTCAGCGTATATTAACAGTTTCAGCGTCAAAACTGTATCCGTAAGAATGTTTTTAGGCACTTGAGGTACTTAAAAATGAGGAGTTTGAATAAAAACAGTGAGGTACTTACAATTCTTGGATCGTCATTGACTGCAAATGATATAGTTACAGTGATATTGACAGAAACATGGAACTATCTAACAATAACAATTATAATGTTCCGGGGGATGGAGTTGTTTTATAATAATACATTATATAAGCAAAATGATGGATCAATCTTATTCATAAAAATTGGTGTCTCAAGCATCCCGAAACATTATTTAATAAATGATGTAACATTTACCAAATTAATATTTCAAAATAATAATGATAATTTAAAAATAATAAATACTTTTAATAATACTACACTCAATTCCTAAATTAACGTATCACCGAAAGATTACTATAACTTTGAAGTCGATTTTTTTCTAAATCGTTTATCCGATTTTATTTTTTCGTCTTTGTTTTGTATGTTAACTCTTCTGAAATGTAAAGCTATGTGACTGTTTGTAAAAATTATTATTATTATTTTTTTAGATTAGGTCATGCCTAATAAATCTGTGTGTTTTTTAAAAATTGTGTGGAGTGGAAAACAAGCAGCAAAATTCCATTCCAAGTCCATTTTAGATCAAATTATGACCTCATCTCTTCTCAATGTTTTCATTTATGATACACTATTTTATCTTTATTATTAAGGGAGATGCACCTAGCAGAAAAAAATCAAAATTGCTGTGTTTGAATGTCATTTTTTTTTGTTACTGACATTTTAAGTGAACGAAACTATATACTATAAAAAACGAGAAATGTTACAAAAATACATAAGAGAAAATGCACAAAATAGAAATTCCCAAACCCTGATTATGCACGGTATTTCAAGAGACATCCATCAAACTACTGTTGGAGATTCGACACTACTCATGCTATGAAAAGGTTATACGAATATTGATCCCATACTACACTTGTGAGGGCTTGACAGATCGGGGTTATTACAGGAAATATTGATAATTCGAGTATCTTTTGACCAGGAGACGCCAAATAACCCCCGAGGGCTGTAACCACTCCCTCCCTGAATGACAAAACTTTCGGAAAATACTGCGAAAGGGTTGAAAACGGTTTCCTTCCGTTATCGAGACGAGGAACACAATGGTTGCAATATTGATAAATCGAGTATCTTTTGATCAGGAGTTGCTAGAACAATCCCGGAGGTTGAAACCACCCCCTCCCTGAATGACAAAATATTCCGAAAATACTGCGAAAGGGCTGAAGAGTGGTCTTCTCTCGGTTTCGAGAGCGAGGAACACAATAGTTGTAGTACATTTTCCCCATCCTTCTGGAACTGCTCCTAAATGGGAAGAAACTACCACTTGTTCTTATTTTACATACTTTGCTTGTGAGGGCTTGACAGATCGAGGTTATTACAGGGAATATTGATAAATTGAGTATCTTTTGATCGCCAAGACAACACCAGAAGATTGAAACCACCCCCTCCCTAAACGATAAAACGTTCGGAAAATACTGCGATAGGGCTGAAGAACGGTCTTCTCTCGTTTTCGAGGGCGAGGAAGACGATGGTTGCAGTGCTTTTTCCTACCTTTCTTGAATTACCCTTAAATGGGAAAAACTACCCCTTGTTCTGATTTTTCCGTATTATGCTTGTGAGGGCTTGACATATCGAGGTTATTACAGGTAATGTTGATAAACCAAGTATCTTTGGACCAGAAAACACCAAAACAACTACTGGAGGTTAAAAATACTGCGAAAGGGCCGAAGAATGGTTGCCCTCGTTATCGAGGGCGAGGAAGTATCGCAACCATCGTGTTCCTTACCTTCTAAAAAGAGGGGAAACCGTTCTTCAGCCCTTTCGTAGTATTTTTGGAATGTTTTGTCATTCAGGGAGGGGGTTGTTTTGGCGTCTCCTAGTCAGAAGATACTCAATTTATCAATATTCCCTGTAATAAACCCGATCTGTCAAGTCATCACAAGCGTAGAATGATAAATCAGAAAAAGAGGTAGTTTTCTTCCATTTAGAGGTAGTTTTAGAAGGATGGTGGAAAGTATTGCAATTATCGTGTTTCTCGTCCTCAAAAACTGGAGAAACCCGTTCTTCAGCCCTTTCGCAGTATTTTCCGAAGGTTTTGTCGTTCAGGGAGGAAGTGGTTACAATCTCCGGGGTTTTCCTGATCAAAAGATACTCAATTTATCAATATTTCCTGTAATAACCTCGATCTGTCAAGCCCTCACAAGTGTAGTATGGAAAAATCAGAACAAGGGGTAGTTTTTTTCATTTACAGTTCCTGAAAAATGACGAGAGTATTGCAATTATCGTGTTTCTCGCCTTCGAAAACTGAAGGAAACCGTTCTTCAGTCCTTTCGCATTATTTCCGGAATGTTTTGTCATTCAGGGAGGGTGTGGTTTCAACCCGTGGGTTGTTTTGGCGCCTCTTGGTCAAGAGATATTCGACTTATCAATATTCCCTGTAACAACCCTGGTCTGTCAAGCTCTCACAAGCGTATTATGGAAAAATCAGAACAAGGAGTAGTAGTAGTTCTTTTGGGAGAAAAAACACACCACCATAGTTTCCGTGGTACGATATAATAATAATAATAATAATAATAATAATAATAGTATTTATTTCTTCATTGCAAAAAAATTATATACAAATAAAAGTATATAATAAAATCAATGTAGAAAACGTCACAAGAAAAATTAACAAACGGTTAACAGAGAAAAAACAATACAATAAAATATATAAAACACATGAACATACAAGACATTTTGTAATTGGTCACATAAAACAAATATATTAAATTACAAGAATTCACTTATCGTGTAGCAGTTTTTGTCTAGTAATATTTTTTTCAATTTACGTTTGAAAATATGTGTGCTGCCCGAAGACCTAACCTCTTCATCTAATGAATTATAAAGTTTACACCCTTGGTAAAGGAAACTTCTTTGGTACATAGCAGTTCTATGAGAATCAGGCAGTAGACAGTTCTTTGCTCTAGTGTCATGTAAATGACTCACTTGATTTTTTAAAAAGATTGATTTATATGTATGAACATATGAGCACACCTCAAGAATGTATAGACCAGCAACTGTCAAAATTTTTAAATTTTTAAAGGCATCACGGCAACTCTCTCTGTAATTTAAATTTAATAAAATACGAATTGCATATTTCTGTAATAAAAATACCCTAGTTACATTACAACTATTACCCCAGTTTACAATTCCGTACCTAAGATGCGAATGAAAATTAGCATAATAGAGTACTTTAAGAATATCCTGGCTACAATGTTTAGACATAAATTTTAGAGCATAACAACTTGTTCTTAGCTTTATACATAATTTTTCGATGTGTTGAGTCCATTGTAAGTGTTTATCAAAAGTAACACCTAAGAGTATACTATCAACACAAGTTTTTATTTCCCAGTCAGTATCGCTAAAAAGTGTCAGGCTCTCGGAATTATTATTCAGTGAAAATTGTATTGAAACTGTCTTTGATTTGTTTAGAACCAAGTTATTATTTTGAGACCAATGTATGATTTCTTCATAAACTCTTTCAGTGGTTTGTTTTGCTTCAGCTAGGTTATTGCCGGTAACTAGAATGTTTGTATCATCAGCATAACAAATCACATGAACATTCGGTATTTTTTGTAGATGACTAACCACATCATTGGCAAATATTATATATAAAAGTGGACCCAAAATTGACCCCTGTGGAACTCCCTGTTTAATATTACAAATATTACTTTCAACTCCACCTGCCATTTTTACAATTTGTGTCCTGTTGTCTAAATAGGAGGAAAATATTTGTAAAGCAGTTCCTCGAATACCGTATCGTGCTAGTTTGGCCTTAAGCAGCTGATGGTCTACCAAATCAAAAGCTCGTGAGAAATCTACGAAAAGACCCACAACCGATTTCTTGTTGTCTAAAGCTTTAATGATTTTCTGATGAAAATCACACAACGCAGACTCCGTGCTTTTGTTTATAGTGAAACCATGTTGAGCAGGAGACAGTAATATATTCTGATGTAAAAAACCTGATAGTTGCTCCTTGAGATGAAGTTCTAAAATTTTAGAGAAACTACATAGTAGACTAATGGCTCTATAATTATTATAGTCATTTGGATCTCCCTTTTTGTATAATGGCGAGACAATGGCTCTTTTAAATTTACCGGGAAATATACCTTTCTCTATAGAAAGGTTTATTATATAACATAATGGGCCGCTTATCGCACATTTGCATGTTTTAACTAAATTATTAGAGATATTATCATGACCACTAGAGTTTGAAGACTTTAATTTATCTATAAGAAGTTCAACATCCTGAGTTGTAACTGGAGATAGAAAAATTGATTTCGGAGTGTTAGGCACATTATTTTCTAAGTAGTCAAAATTATGTAAAGCATTTACACATGTGGCGCTCGAAAATAGCAAGTTAAAATTGTTAGCTACATCTTCTATAGGTGTCTCGTTGCCATCTTTTACAAAACGAAAATCTTGAGAAACTAACTTTGTTCCTTGTATTGTTTTTATTATATTCCACATAGTTTTGGTTTTGTTATCTGAATTATAAATTTCACGATCATGGTGCGCTTGTTTAGCCGTTTTTAATTTATAGCGATATAAGTTATTTAGGTATATACTATGAGCTTTATAATTATTATTTATTTTAGACATATCGCTATATAAAGTTACCTGACTTCTGAGGTGAATCAGTTCGGGTGTAATATACTCACGTTTATTATAATTTTTGTTGTTAATATAAAAACGCTTAATAGGAAAACAGATATCAAAATAATACAAAATTATGTTATAAAAGTTATCTACGGCAGTATTAGGACAATTTTCAGCCATAACTTCTTGCCAAGTCTCACGCTGCAAGTAGTTACAGAACAGAGAAATATTTTCCGTACTAAAATTTCTGCGATATGCATATTTAGTTTCTATTTTGCTTTTCTTTTTCATTTCGATGCAGAGAAATTGAGAATAATGATCGGATAAATATAAATCGACAATAGAAACTTTAAAGTCTCTAATGCTAGTTGAGATTAGAAAATTGTCTAAACAAGTACTTGATAAGGAGGTTACCCTTGTTGGCGAATTAATAGTAATATGCAGATCAAAACAAAGAAGCAGGTCCTTAAACAGTGACAAATTCGTGCAATGCCTTAAAAAATTTATATTAAAATCCCCACCAATAATTATTGACTTATCAGTGTCATACAGATGGTTCAGCAAACCATTACATAAATGCAAAAAATTGTTAAAATCTCCAGATGGAGGTCTATACATAACAACAATAAAAGTTTTGTGAATCAAAAGCTCAACACAGCAACATTCCATAATGCCTTCTACACAAAATTCATTTATAGGATGAACAATTATATCAGAGGTAAATTGCTTATTTTTATAGAGGGCAACACCACCATGCTTTAAAGTTTCACGACAAAAACAGTCTTGTAAAGTAAAATTACATTATTTCATAGCATTTATTTGATCCTTAGTTTGCCAGTGTTCCGTGAGTAAAAGAATATCACAGTTACATTTGTCAACAAGTACATTATCTAAATTTAATGTTTTATTAGCTAGACACTGAATGTTTTGGTGTACTATGTTTAAGTTAGCTCTACACTGCGAACTGAAAAAACTGAAAATTGTCCACAGATTTATTTAGGTCAGTTACCTTATTCACAGGTACAACACCTTCCTCGCCGGGTATTTCTATTATTTCATTTACTAATTCTGCCTGAAAATTGTCCACAGATTTACTTAGGTCAGTTACCTTATTTACAGGGGCAGCGCCTTCTTCGCCGGGGATTTCTATAAGTTTATTTATTAATTTTTTCTTGTCTTCAGTTAGCGTAATGTGTTTTAAGTTTTTATTTACTTTGACATTAATGTTTCTTGTAATATCTTTTATATTTGAAACGGCTACTTGAGGATTGCAATTATCCAAGAAGTAAATAAAACCATCACTGTAATAATCGAGTCTTTGCACAAATTTATTTAAAGCACTATTAAATTTGTCAATTTTTTTATTTAGTCCACGCAGACGGAGCCGCGGTACAGAGGCAAAAATAAAATTTGTATTAGGGCATGATTGCACCATCGTACTAATATATCTGAAAGACGGATATTTTTTATTTAAAAAGTCATTTGTTCCTGCTGATATTAAAATATAATCATTTATAGTGAAGTCCTTTGCGGTAATGCTGATACTATTTGTAACTTGATTAAACTGGGCTCCAGGTTTTTTCAAAGTAAAACAACTAAAGTTATTTGCTCTAAAAGCCCTTATCGTTTGACGGATTATTTTATTATTTTCCTCATCACACAAAATCAGTAGTCTATTATTAGACTTAGTATTCACCATCTTAACGTCTATATCAGTATTACTTTTCACTAAGATATTGCTGACGACATGTAAATCATCTGCTTCCTTTTTGGGTTGTGCTCCAGTACTATTTAATGTACTTGAAATCGTTTGCGTACACCCATGCTGTCGGGTAATGTAGTTCGTTTGCGTACCTTCTGTTTTTGTTTCTTTGTCGATACTTTTTATGTCAAGTGTTTTTTGCAGAGTATTTATTTGTTCATTTAGGTCGGCTATGATTTTTTCTTGTTTACGGATTAATTCCGTCATGTCTTCTTCTGTTTTTAAAACTTCCTGCATAAATAAATCTCGATCATGCTTTAATTTTCCTATATACTTGTCTTTGACAATACTGTCCTCCATTAGATCACTTAAGCTTCTTTCCAGATTTGTTAATTCCTCGTCATGGTCTCTAAAGAAACTGTCGGTTTCTATAGCACAGCACATTATTTTATTACCATTTAGAAATTTAATTTGAGACCTAAATCTCGGTAAACAACTTTTGTGAAAAACATTAAAACAATTTACACACACATAATGTATAAATTGTTTGCTCTTGCAGCATTTAAAACAATTTATATTAGAGTCGCGTTTACTAGCAACTGTACTACTCGCCATATTCACTATATATTGCTATATATAACTTTGGGAGTATGTGACTAGAGCCATTTTAAACGATTCAGAAGTTCCATTTCAACGCGTGTCATTCTATTAGATGTAATAGCCATTTAATTCCGATGAAATGTCTGTTTGGGAAAAATTGAGCAGTGAAACATATATCTTTAACGTGATATTTGGAATCAGCGGGTTAAAAACCATAAGGGTAGGTATCTTTCACCTTTAGAAAAGATTTTTTTGTGTGCTTGTGTTATTAAACGAAGTATTAAAATATTGCATTTATCTAGTTACTGAGACATTTTATTTTTTTGTCAAATTATTAAAAAAATAATAAAAAAAGATACGTTAATCTTCTGAAAAGTGCCCAGACTGAAAACTACCATGAGCCAAATTTTATTGAGCTTGACTTCGCAATTGCGATATAAAACAATAAAAAAATCCGTATTTGTTTAAAAAAAATCTTAAACTCTCTGTCCGCACGCACGCCTATGACGGAACTGATAGCGTCTGCTTATAGTAAACAATCCGCATACAATTCTGGTTATCCCAACTCATTGAATATAAGTTTGAAGTTATTTAGAAAATGCCTATTTCGGTTAATAACATACAAGGTGGTTTTTATTTAAATGAGTTGAGTTATTATGTATTAACTAGTAAACCCCTAAAGAACGCAAAAAAGGGTGTCGGCAAGCATTTTTGTTCACCGTGAATAATGTTTGTGAAGTGTTTGAATTTGTTAACAAAGTAAGCTAGAATCTACGCAGATACCAGAATCATATTTTTTTCTGTCTCATATTTCTGTCGGCGATATTTGCTTAGCTTCCTCAAAAATGTATTAATTCAATAAAAAAAAACGCATAGAAGGGTTGTTTAAAATTTTGGAAATAACATATTACAACTTTAAAACGCATATAATTCCAGAAATAGTCATTTATCAGAAAAATCCAGAATAAAAAATGTTTGTTTCGCTACAAGTTTTCTTCAGTAATAGTTCTCTACTTAATTTTTAAAAAATTTGAATCCAATAAATTAATGGGCTCATTTAATGATTTTTTTATGATTTTTTTTTAGACGATTTACAGGTCTCACAAAATTCTAGTTTTTTGCACAGGGTCTTGAAATTATAAGATCTTTAGGTGTTCGTTTTTGTGTACTTAGTTATCTTCAGGATAATATACAGAATCAGAAAAACCAATATTCAGTAATTCAGCACCTTTACTATTGAAGCGTTACTTTAAAGGGAACCTTTCGCCAATAAAACATTTACAAAATTAAAATTAGTATTAAATTAAAGACGATTTCATAAGTTTTGTTTATAATAAATTTTGTACTAAGCGGACTGTAGAAATTTGAAAAAACTATTTTGTG
Organism: Rutpela maculata; assembly: GCA_936432065.2. Classification (NCBI taxonomy): domain Eukaryota; kingdom Metazoa; phylum Arthropoda; class Insecta; order Coleoptera; family Cerambycidae; genus Rutpela; species Rutpela maculata. The sequence goes on along the minus strand of OW386286.2, from coordinate 224,239,787 downwards.
AAAATAAGAAAAACGACAATAAAACGGTGGTTGCAGCACAACTTACTAATTTTCCATTGCAACTCGATTGGTAGTTTGGAGGCTTTCTTGACTATTGCAAACAGCAGCTGCAGAATAAATTTCCACAGTTGAATGCAATGTACAATGGATTTGGCTAAGTGATCTAGTATCTCATATTACAAATCACTCATTTACATAAAAATGCCAACAATATAACAAGTCCATAATGAAAAATATAACATTAAATATGTCAGTTAAATTATTTAGTTACTATAGATCCCTTCTAAACATTAAAAGTAAGTAAATTATGAATTAGATACCGTGTGTATGGCCGAAACCAGTTTTAAAGTGATGCTCTTAAAAAATTTTTATTTCTAGTCATTTTCTTTGAAGTATCCATTTTACGAGTGTGTTTTTTTTTCAGCATATTTAATTGTTCTCTTGGTCTCACTTCATTTTCTGCCCATGAATTTTGCTTTCCAAAAATATTTTAATAATAAGACAGTGAAGAATGTTATATCGAACGGCAGATAATATGATTCAAATAAAGAATTTGCAATACATTTTCAGATTCAGGACGTCTGTTTTTTATCCTGGACCGTCAAAATTGTCAGTCGATTGTATCTTTCAGCTCGTTGAGGAACGATTAAGTAATTTTAAAAAATCAGCTTGTGCGATTTAAGCAAAAATCTACAGAAAATTTGCAAGTTCAGGACGTTTAAATTATTTTCCGCCCTCCTAGTTCAATGGGGTAGTCCCCAATTTTGAAAAATTGTATGTGTATGCTTCAAGTCAAAATACGGGAGAGAAATTGCAACTTTGGAATTTAATTACCTATATTGAGTCCACTGCAACAAATTTTCATACCCATTGTGTGGCCTGCCTCTATAGTTACTGTGGAATTGAAACTTCCAGAATAATAAGATATAAGTAACTAAACCTAACGAATACTTTACAGCTGGGTCCTTATACAGAAGTTTCAAGTAATTAATTCAAACTATGTCTCAATTATTCTAAAGAACCTGACAAGAAAAAATGACCCTATATAGTCCACTCAAATTAGGAAAAAAAACGCCGTTTTAGAGAAAAAAATTTGAACAGCACTTTCTCTGTATAGATAGTAAATACTCAACCAAATATATAAACATTCTTCAAGAATCTTTTCCGGAAAAACCAATGGGATAATCGGAAAAATGTATAGGAGCTTTTTTGTAGGAAATCTCATTCTGAACAAGTTTACTGATGTTCAATTTAGCCCTAAAATCGAGCACTTTTTGAGATATTTACATTCGAAATTGTATGTTATTAATCTAAAATTTTATAACAAAAGTAGAATAAAATAAAAAACTCACCGTTTGGACTGTATCTTGTTATCTACCTGGTAACCGCTGCAATGTTGTAAGGGAAGAAGGAAAAAGGATAGATAGGACTTTCCTGGATACAACACGTTCACGGATATTACCAATGTTAATCAAATAATTAAATAAAATTTCCCTTTTTATCACTGACTAATGCAAACTACATTCTTTGTCACCACGTGCTAATATTACAATCATCAACTCCCGGTCTTTGTTGTTTTCGCATCGGTTAGCGTCTGCGCATCAGCTATCGCGGCTATGCGAACTAATGTGCTTAGGGCTGCAACACAATTCTCCGACAGGTATGATTCTTATTTTTAACATACGCGCAAACATACCCCCCACCATGAAAAATAAGTTTTTTCAGCCCAGATTGAAACTGAATGGGAGGAAAATATGATCATGACAACAATAATTAATGATCCCAAAGAAACAATAATTTTGAGATTGACCAATCTTAAACCTAATTTCCCGATTTACCATACCCTAGGATTGACCACAAGCTGCATTCTAGCTAGGATATGAATAATTTAAACACCCATTTTAAAAATAAAATTTTACTATCATAAATATTCAAAATTACCCCAATTAATTTTTCTTTGTTAAGACAGTAGGTACTTCGTAAAAAAAAAGTAACAACAAAAAAAAACAAAATATTAAAAAAAAAAGAAAAAATCTAAACCTACTGCGTAGGCAAAGGACATACTTTTACTACCGGTCTAGTAAAGATACCTTTGCTGGTCTTTATAGTAACAACTCGAATAGTGCCATCTTTGCCAGGATGCACTTCCGTTATAACTGTTAATGGCCAATGAAGGGGCGGAGAATTCTCAATTTTTAAGACTACTACAGTACCTACTTTTATATTCGGAGATTGTTTATCCCATTTTTCCCTAACCTGTAGAGTAGTGAGGTACTCTAGGTGCCATCGCTTCCAAAAATCTTGCACCAACCTATCAATTAACTGAAAACGATCTAATCTATTAACTTTAACTTCGGTTACATCTTCTGCGGGCAAACTTTTCAAAGGTGATAATGTTAAAAAATGAGACGGGGTCAATGCCGTTGGTGCAGAAGGATCTGCTGATAATCTACACAACGGACGAGAATTTAACAAGGATTCGACTTGCGTTAAAAGTGTAGAAAATTTTTCATACGTGAATACTTGGTCTCCCACAACCCGATAAATATGAGACTTCGCTGATTTAACGTTACTTTCCCAAATGCCTCCCATATGCGGCGCTGATGCAGGATTCAACCTCCACTCAATCCCCTGAAGAGCTAATTCAGTTAATAATTTATCATTAAATTCCTTGGAACACAAAAACGTATAAAGTTCTGACAATAATCTTTTGGCGCGTATAAAATTTGTCCCCTGATCCGAATATAAAACGCTGCAAGGTCCCCGACGAGATAAGAATCTTTTAAATGCTTGCATAAAATGAGGCGTTGATAAAGAACTCACTAGTTCCAGATGAACTGCTTTTACATTCATACATACAAATAAGCACACATATGCTTTCTGAACTGAAGCACCTCTTTTACGTCCTAACGTAATATTTATTGGCCCAAAATAATCGACACCTGTATGAAGGAAAGCTTTAGATTGCTGCACCCGATATGCAGGCAAATCTGCCATTAAAGGATTTGGAGCTGACGGCCTGGCACGAAAACAATGATTACATGCATGAACTCTACTCCGGATTAAACTACGCCCAGAAATTATCCAAAATTTCTGTCTAATTAACGCCTCCAATAAATGAGGACCCGTGTGCAAATTAATCTGATGATAATAATCCACCAATCTGGTTACTAATGGATCTTTTGCTGGTAAAATCAAGGGATGCCGCTGCTCAAAATTCATTCGTGCATTAGCTAATCTACCCCCCACCCTGAGGAGCCCGTCCTTAACAAAAGGCCGTAATCTACGTAATTTCGCCGAACATTCTTTTCCTGCCTTCAAACTTTGAATATCAGACTCAAAATGTTTGAGTTGTACTAATTTAATTAATGCTAGTTTAGATTTTTGTAGGTCCGCCGCCGAAATATATTCTCCAAGTGGCATTAATTTTAAAAACCGAAGTACCCACACCGTTGTACGTAATATTAATGTCCACGAAGAACACCGTAAAATAAAATCATGTAAAGGATGATTGTTCATCTCGGTGACAGTGGCCAAAATAAGCGATTCTCCCTCTGACGAATTATTCTCGCGACTAACCACTGTAGTGGGCCAATTTGGCTCCTCGAGAACTATCCAGTCTGGCCCGGACAACCACCAAGAATTCTTAACATCTGAGAAGGAGATAGTCCCCTTGACAGACAATCCGCTGGATTACTAGTACCTTCTATGTGTTGCCACGAAGCTTCTGGTAAGTTTTCTCGAATTTGAGTAACTCGATTAGCCACAAATATGTCTTTCCAATAGGATGCATTCAACCACTGAAGAACGGTAGTCGAGTCCGAAAAGGCAAATATTTTAGAAATGAAAATTCTCTTACCACAAATATCTGTTACATGCCTGACTAACTTTGACAACAGCACTGCTGCGCAAAGTTCTAATCTGGGAATCGTAACTACTTTGAATGGCGAAACTTTAGATTTCGCACACACTAAACTACTCACTACTATTCCCGTGGCAGTGGTAGTTCGCAAATAGACTACCGCGCCGTAACCATCCATGCTTGCATCAGCAAAAGCCAACAACATAACTGGTTGATTTTCTTCAGCCAGTACATGACGTGGAATTAAAATTTTACTAAGTTCCGACCACTCGTCAAGTAACTTAGACCATAACCGACAAATATGTAAAGGTGGTTCTTCGTCCCATCCTAGTCTGAGTCGCCATAATTCTTTAACAAGTAACTTTAAATAAAGAATAAACGGGGCGATCAAACCGATCGGATCGTAACACCTTGCAACCGCCGACAACATAATTCTTTTAGTGCATTTAGCATCCGGAATTACTAGACTAAAACTTAATAAATCTTCTTCCGGGTTCCACTGCATTCCCAAAATTTTGCTATCAGTTTTGAAAACAACAGTTTTTGCTAACCTTTTTTCATTTGGTATCTGTTCCAAAAGAGCTAATAAATTTGTTGACCATTTGGTCAGTTCAAACTTTCCTGCCGCAAATAAACTGATTAATTCCGTATACAACAGATAAGCCTCTTCAAGTGTGGATACACTCGAGACAATGTCATCCACATATAAATCTCTCTCAGCCACTTTGGCTGCTAAAGGATATTTTTCCCCTTCCTCACGCAATAATTGCTTAACCGTACGTAAAGCTAAATAAGGAGATGATTTAACACCAAACGCAACCGTTTTTAACTCGAAAACATTAATTTCATCATCCGGTTTAAATCTCCACAATATCCGCTGAAACTTACAATGATCCTCTACAATATTTATTTGCCGATACATTTGACGAATATCAGCTGTTATTGCTACTTTAAATAACCTGAAATTAATTAACAAGGTACAAATATCCGTTTGTAGCTTAGGCCCCCCGTACAACAAATCATTTAAGGACACATCGCTATCTGAAGGCGCACTAGCATCCAAAACTACTCGTACTGGAGTACTGGTACTTTCAGGTTTCAGAACTGCATGATGAGGAATATAAAATGATAATTCATCTAAGTTTCCCGATATTACCCTTCGCATGTGTCCCTGATCAATAAAATCTTGCATAACTTTATTATACTCTAACCGCAACGCGGGACACTTTGCTAACTTTCGTTCTAGCGATATTAACCGACCCTGAGCACCTGCTCTGGAATCCCCTAAATTTTTTGGAGAACCTTTAAAAGGTAATGCTACCGTAAATCTCCCTGTAACATCCCTACTATAAGTTTCTAAATAAATTTTTTCGCATTCTAACTCCTCAGGCTCTGGGGGTATTGAGTGCGGCACCTCCTCAATTTCGCAAAATTTGCTCAACAGCCGTTCAACAGCTACGTCACCCGTTAATGTAACAAATGTTTGAACATCTGACGGAGATATAAGTTCTGACGCTTTTCCCATTACGACATAACCTAATGTGGTTTCAATCGCTAGCGGCTCTTTCACTGACCTTGATATCCGACCTAAACCCATTACAAGGGGGAAGAGTTCTGCCCCCAAAATGCCATCAATTTCCTGTGATTCAAAATAAGCGTCATCTGCCAACTGAACACCTCTGAGGTGCGAAAATGTACTTGTATCAATCTGTACTCTGGGTAATTTCTCCGAAATTTTATCTACCAACAAAGCCTTAATTGAATATTTTATATCCGAATTGTGACGAGAACCAATTATCAAATCCGCAATACCTTTAACAGGTTGTGAACTCTTACCAAGCCCTTGTACCGATGAATAGAATTTCGAAATTCTAATTCCTAATTTTTTGCAACATTTAACCGTAAGTAAATTAGCTTGACTTCCGCTGTCCAAAAGAAATCTCGCCGTCTGATTCTTTATTGGACTATTGACAACGTTTACTACCGCCGTCGATAGTAAAACCGTGCTGCCATGTTGAACATTATGAACTGAAGTGGAACACAAATTGCTAACAGCTTGGTGAGCTTCGCCCTTCGTACTAGAAGTCGACGCACCATCCTGTACATTTACTTCATTACTGAAACTCTCTTGTTCAGTAGTTACCCTTGGACCTTTTTCTGTAGCCCATTTACCAGTATGAAGTAATATGTGATGCCTTTTACCACATTCCATACAAGTCCGTTCTGAGGGACAAGCACGTACCCCGTGATTAGCAGATAAACAATTATAACACCAATTGCTATCTCTTACAATTTCATACCGTTTTGTTGGAGGTAATCGTTTGAATTTTTCACACCGATTTAAATAATGCCATCCCTTTTGACAAAAAATACAAGTATTTTTATTACCAGATTTAGCTTCCCTATAACCATTACTCACTATAAAAGATTTGGGTGAACGTGGTTTCGTATTATCGACATAAACACTTTTATTAGTTACCGTTTTCCGATTTAGACTTAATGTTTTTGATTGGTCTTTAACAAACTTAATAACTTCTTCGTAGGTAGGTATTGCTGAACCCCGCCTAGACATTTCAAATTGTTTAACCGTCTCCGAATCTAACTTTGATAAAGCCTGATGAACAAGAATAAAATCGGAAAGGTCAGCTATCTCCAATTTTTTAAGTGCCCTTACCGCCAAGTCAAATTTCTCTAAAAATATACCCAAATTTTTTGATGACTCACCCTGTATCGCCTTAAACTCGATTATCTGATTTAAATAATTATTAGCCAAAGCCCTCTTATCCTGATATTTATCGATTAACGCTCGCCAAATAATTTCATAATTTTCCCCGGTTGGCGCTAGCCCCGAACAAATACTTAAAGCCGGACCTTTAAGACGTCCCACTAAATAATGAACCTTGTCCACATTGGTTAAACTTTCATTATCATGAATTAAACTCTTAAAAATGGAGTAGAATGTTTCCCATTCGCGTATTTCCCCTGAAAATTGTGGTAATTCAATTTTAGGAAGTCTGGGAAGACTCCGTCCCATATTCACAGCATCCGCATTATTATTATTATTGACAGTTGCACCTGATGTACTAGCACCCGGGACAGTTCCCCCTTTTGGGATACCAGCTGCCGCTACCCGTATATGACAACATATTTCATCTATTGTTTTAAGTATAGCAAAATTAGGCTCAAAATTATCGTCCACCTCAAAACTCCACTGTACAATTTCATCTAGAACGTTGAGTAATTCCCTGCGAGTTTCATCTATAGTAGTATATAAAGTCTTAAATTGGTTTAGGCAAATAGGATCACTAAGTTTTTTACTCAAATCTAGAAGCGTTTGCAACATACCAAATAAGGACTCTTTTTTTGCCGTTAAACTCTTTACTTTACGCGCAGCTACCGTAGCCATTATTGTAATAAATCTTTACTATTATAATCACCCGAATTTTATCTGACAAAAACACTAAATTCGATAGTAAACTTCAATCCAAATACTATTTTACTAAATAGACTAATTTAAATTAAAACTAAAATTACTACTCAATAGGTATTTAATTTGGCAACTAAATTTTGAAGAGACCCTGTATAATTCAAATTTCAGATTTAAAAATAAGCACCTAAATGTTTACTTATTAAAAAAAAGTAGGTACTTCAAACCAAGGTACAAATCGTGTAACCTTTTTCCAACAATATCAAAAAGAACCCAAGTTTTTAATGTTTCAAAAAACAAAACAAAAATGCTAAAGTATTATAAGTATTGCAATATGTTTTTCCTAGAACGTTAAAATGCAGCCGTGATTTGTCAATCTACAGTAATTATACTATCTAGGCTAAAAACAAATTTTCTGTTGAGGGGCAATACCTAAAGTAAAATGTAAACAAACAAATTTTGCGACGCAATCCACAGAAACTGCCAGAATAGCTGATACGCACACCTTCCGTATTTAACTATTAATAAATGATAATAAATCAAAACACTATACAAAAACAATCCAACAAAAAAACTTCTTAAAATGTTTCTTGTAGGATTTTACCTCATAGCAAAAATTACCAGTACTATGTCATTTATCTGAAATAACATATACGTAATATAAGTAATATTAAATAGACCACTTGTGATTTACCGTCTCACAAACCCGCTGGTTTATAATATACCGAATATTATATTAAATTTAAGTAACGACCCGCCGACGTTAATTTTATAATTTTCTGCCGAACCACCCGAGCTCGCTTGTGACAAAGAAATGTAGGTATATAATCTTGAATTTAACCGTCTTAAATTCCTAGACTAACCAAAAAACACTCAAAAGTATTAAATATTCAAGGATACTTACAACGAACAATTTTGTTTTGAAACCCGATATTTCATTCACAAAAAAAAACGACTATTATCGATGTACAATCCAAGAAACAAATGTATTAAAATAATTTACTCTATTTAGTTTGCAAAGAGAATTAGCAAATTCTAATGGCACAATCCGTGCTCGAATCAGGACCAAAAATGTATGTTATTAATCTAAAATTTTATAACAAAAGTAGAATAAAATAAAAAACTCACCGTTTGGACTGTATCTTGTTATCTACCTGGTAACCGCTGCAATGTTGTAAGGGAAGAAGGAAAAAGGATAGATAGGACTTTCCTGGATACAACACGTTCACGGATATTACCAATGTTAATCAAATAATTAAATAAAATTTCCCTTTTTATCACTGACTAATGCAAACTACATTCTTTGTCACCACGTGCTAATATTACAATCATCAACTCCCGGTCTTCGTTGTTTTCGCATCGGTTAGCGTCTGCGCATCAGCTATCGCGGCTATGCGAACTAATGTGCTTAGGGCTGCAACACAATTCTCCGACAGGTATGATTCTTATTTTTAACATACGCGCAAACAGAAATAAAAAAACACGAAAAAAACACATATATATATACTTTTTTTTTTCAAGCCGCTTTTCCGGAAAATCCAATGAAATAATCCTCGGAATAATCGGAAATATGTATAGAACCTTTTTTGTAGGAAGTCGTATTCTGAACACGTTTATTAATATTCGTTTAGCCTTAAAAACGCATACTTTTTGAATACTTACTTCCTATGCAGAGAAACTGCTGTTCAGACTTTTTCTCCGCTTTTTTCCTAATTTGAGTGGACTAATATCTCAACGAAGTGCCACTGGACTCATGTTCCCAAGCACTTTTTGTAACATTGTTAATAATTTTCCATCGGGAGTTTGGTGGTGATTTTTGAAAGACCCTGTAAAATAACAGTCTTAAAGGAGCCATAGCTCATACATTATATCCTCTATCTTACTTACTTATTGTGTAACATTTTTTTAAAGTCTGCTTCGCGTGATTTAATCCATTGTTCATTAATTCTAGCTCGGCATATTGAGAGGTTTAACGAACATCATCTGTTTTTTTTTACTACTAAACAGTTCACCCTAATATTGGAGATAACTTTTCAATTTTTAAATCTGATTTTTGTAATTTTTATCTCAAATTAAAACTAAATTAATAGATAATTAATTTTCTTTGCATAACTGATAGTCACGTGTCTGATTAGAAAATATTTTTAACTCATTTCACGTAATGCACCATCTTCTGAGTACGCCATTGGCAACGTTTCAATGTGCCTTACGTTTCCTTGTTCGGAATCTGTAATTACTGATGAGAAGCTATGATGCATAGCTTCCTTTCCACAACCATTGAAACAGTTCCAATTCTATGTGATGAATTAAGTTGGTTGTGTGAATGGTTACAAGAAACAACTGATAAACTGACTATCAATGAAAACTAGACAGCTTTGATGAAGTCTTATTAAATTTAAGGGATTTTGGTTTTGGTGGTCCTAGCACTCACTAGCTATAGCCAAAGGTGGATTAACTATTGCGAATTCTATTATTCTAAATTGTAGTTTTATAATTCATATATACTCTTAGTTGACGCTAAAGACTTTATATCCTAATATACGTGATGCACAGAATATGAACATTCTTAATAAGTAATTTCACATTCAGATTATTTTTTGTTGCACACTTCGCTAGATGTGTGTGTTCTGTTCTCGTTTAGCGCGCCGGTGCTTAATTTCGCTGATAAAATTCATTTTTCTTTGTTAATTCTGCAAGAGATCGATTTTAGTGACACCTTTTTAAAAAAGATTCTACTCTAAAGAATGGCATCATTTTTATATTGATTTGAACTTTCATAATGTTCTAAAATTGCTATTGAAAATTGCCATTCATCACCATCAGTTAGCTGGTTTGTGCGTACGGAAATACTCAATCCTTAACGGATTCACTTGATTTTTTTTAATTGCTTCGTCTACTATTAGTACAATAAAATTAGACAAAAACCTCCTAAACCGTGAAATCCAAAAAAACAAAGGTTTGAGTGTCCCAAATTGTTTATTACCCTGTGCTCTAAATGTGGTAAAAAATCTCCGCAGCCAGACTTTCTGTAGCAAACATTACTCTATACAAAATTAATGTACATAAAATGTCCCACAAAAAAGGTCTAATATATTTTTTGCTGGGCTCAATAATTCCGAAGGGGTAAAATACCGGGTATCAACGAAATCACTTTACGGCCGCCATTTTTTTATCTTTTAACTGATCGAGATGAAACTAGGCACGTGTTACATGTTACCAAAATTCTTTTTTTCCATCTGTCAAGTTTCTATGACTTCCGGTTTCACCGGAAGTGATCTCCACTATTGATTTTTAAGTACATCCTCTATTTTTATTCTTTTTGCTGCCAATTTTTATTTTCATAACCCACCAGAAAATAATATTCATAAATAATTTAAGAAAAATACGTATTGAATTTTTTTGTCCTTAATTTGTCTCACAGATAGGTCGAAAGTTAATAAAATCACTTATTCGAAATTTTTCAGGTGAGAGTAATAGGTGATGACACTGACCTATTGGTTTTGTTAATTACTCTTGCCCCCCAAACTGCGGCTTGAAGATGATTGTGCCTGGCAAAGACAACCAATCAAATAAAATTCCTAATATTCAAGCAATGCAGCATGAAATAGGGGACATGAAACGGTTAATTGTGTGTTTATGTCTTTACAAGCTGTGATTCTCTATCCTCAATATATAGGAAAGGCAAAACGGACCCATTTAAAAAAGTTAAATGTGATGGGAACTAAGAAAAAAATAACTTATTTTCAATGACCCTAATGCACAGGCAGATGATATCGCTGACTCTGGCAACGATTTTTTCCTATCTTTATATTGTTCCAAAAATAGAGCAAAATTTGGACGCTCTGCGTCACCAGCTATACTTAATGACAGTTTCAAAGCAACCGGTGCAAGTAGAATTTAAGTTAGCTACTCTACCTCCAACAAAAGCAGCAAAGGGAACACTCACTGTGAGTGTACCACCAAGTGACTCACTAAAATGGGGCTGTAAGAAGGTCAATGGACATCTGTGCTCAATAACATCTCTTGCTACTGCTCGAGAATAGTAGTTGCGCTCCTAATCTCTTGTTCATGAACATGAGAGTGTCTGAGCAGTTGTGAGTGCTGAAGAAGTGCCTTTCAGTGCTCAAACATGTGCACCAACTGCACTGGATATATATACAGTAATGGGTAGCCGTTGATTCTGCTACTGAAGAGGATTTAGTGTTGCCAGATGAAGAGGACGTGCAGGAACCTTTTGAAATGGATTCAGATAGTGGTGAGAATGATGAAGAAGAGAAGTAACAATAATCTTTGTGCTTAATGCATTAATGGTAATAGTTTTCATTTCAGATTTTTCTATCTAGCTATGTAGATTTTTCTGTTTCACACATTTGTTTTATGTATATATAGTTATATAACAAGTTCGATATATTAAATTATTACTTATATCATGAAAATGCTTTTGTTGTGCCCTTATTGAATCCATCCCCCCTCTATATTTCGACAATATTATCAATGTTTGCTAATTTCAACAACTATTCTACAATTTGCAATGGAAGGAAATAAATTACCAAATTCTCCTCCTTCAAAATCTTGGAAACTAAATGGTATATCAGATCATGGAGCACAACTCATTATATTTCCAGTTATGAACAATACATCTGAAAAATCTTACAAAAGTAGATCATTTTCACAAAAAAATACTCAAACATTTATTAAGTACCTAGAAGAGGAAGACTGGTGTAATCTTTACAATGCAAATGGGGATGTAAATGATAAATTTGATTGCTTTATAAAAACGTTGGAGTTTTACTACAGTCAAAGCTTTAAATATATTACAAAAAATCATAAGGACAATGTAAACAAAAAAAGTTGGATAACTACAGGTATAAAAACGTCTTCAATTAGATTAAAAGAATTATTTAGTATGCAAAAAACAGGTACAGTGGACTCAAATTACTATAAACGGTATAAAGCAACTTATAGGCGTGTCATTAGGTTGGCAAAAAAAACGTATTATAACAAAAAAATTATATTTTCTGAAAACAAATCAAAAGCAGCCTGGAATATTATAAACTCTACTCTTAAAAATAAAAATGTTGAAAGTAATAAAACTATAATTGTTAATGACATCGAAATAACTAATAAAACAGAAATTGCCAATAAATATAATAATTACTTTGTCAATTTACCTAATGAAATCTTAAATAAAAATTCTGCTCCAACTAGCCGGCGGGAAATGAACCAACCTAACTTTACGGAGAAAACTATTTTTCTCTATGAAGTATGCGAAAGTGAAATTATTAACATAGTACGGGAGCTAAAAAATACAAATTCCTTTGGTACTGACAATTTTTCTACTTATATTATTAAAAAATGCATACAATACCTTGCCAAACCATTATGTTATATTGCTAACTTATGTATAAAAGAGGGTAGATTTCCAAATGCCTTAAAGATCTCAAAAGTTATTCCTCTTTTCAAAAATGGTGATCCTAAGCATATCTCAAACTATCGTCCAATTTCACTTTTATCTGTATTTTCAAAAATATTTGAAAAAGTATTATATAAACGAATTATTTCATTTCTCGAAAAAAATAACATTTTATCACCAAATCAACACGGTTTTAGGAAAAAGAAGTCTACAATATCGGCTCTGATACAAATTTTGGATACCGTATATAAACAATTGGACGAAAATAATAAAGTTATGGCTCTTTTTGTGGATCTTTCTAAGGCGTTTGATTGCGTGAATCATGAAATTCTTTTGGAGAAAATTGAACATTTTGGCTTGCGAGGAAATTGTAAAAAATTAATTAGCGACTATTTGAACAACAGAAAACAATTTGTAGACTATTTTGGTAAAACTTCAAATAAAATAGATATAAGTTTAGGTGTTCCACAAGGAAGTGTTCTAGGCCCTCTATTATTTTTATTATATTGTAATGATATAGACAACTATATATCTATATTTCACACTGCTTTTGCAGATGACACCACACTATTATCATTTCATAAAGACCAACAAGAAATGACATCTCTAATGAATAATAATATTAAATATATAAATGAATACTTCTGTTCAAATCACTTAGTAATGAATCCAACTAAAACACACACCCTACAATTTCATCTACATGCAGCAAATTATCTATCTAGTCCATTAATTAAACTAAATAATAAATCCATAGTACAAGTAACAAACTTTAAATTACTGGGGGTGTATATAGATTTATCCTTAAATTGGAAGTGCCATGTAGATTACTTATCAAAACAATGCGCAAAAAATTGTTTTGCATTGAAAAGATTACACGAAATAACTAGTAAAGAAACATCGAAAATATTTTATCATTCAAGTTTTGAATCCATTATTAGGTACGGCATAATTGTTTGGGGGAACTCAACTGCAGCAAACAGAATATTCATATTGCAAAAGAGAACAATTAGATGTATGTTTGGATTAAAATTTCGAGAAACATGTAAAACGATATTTATTGAGGAAAAAATACTAACGTTACCATGTATCTATATACTAGATGTGTTGAAATTTGTTAAGCATAATATTATGAATTTTAATTTTCAAAATGAATTTCACAATTATCCAACTAGACATGGAAATGATTTACAATATAACTTGCACAGATTAGAATTATATAAGTCAAATCCTTATTATCTAGGTGTAACTCTGTACAAAAAATTACCTGAAACTATTAAACTTGCAAGCACAACAAAGTTTGCTACATGTATCAAAAATATTTTATTGGAAAATGCTTTCTACTCTATAGACGAATATTTATCCCACGTATTTTCGTAATAATTTTTTTTCTAGTATTTTGTCCTACTGACCAATTATATATTTTATTTATGTTTATAAAATTATCATGAAACTGTCCTTTTTGTATTTCATTTTGGATTCTTCCTGTATTTTTTTGTTTTTTGAATTTTTGTATTTTTATATCTTTGTATTTTTGCAGTTGTGTCTTTTTGTATTTTACATTTGTGTTTTTTGTATTTTTTTTATATGCTTACTTCTAATCACATTTTGAAAGCATGTGCTTTTTTTTTGCCGACTTGTCCTATATCCTTTTATGTGATCGTTTGGATGAATAAAGATATATTATATTATTATTATTATTATATTATATTATATTATATATTATATTATATTATATTATTGGGCGTAACAAATGTATATATTGGACCAGTTTTGTAGGAGACTTTTTACCACCTTTAGAGCAAAGGGTAATAAACAATTTGTGACACTCAAACCTTTTTTTTTTATTTCCGGATTTGGAGCTAATTTTACTGTATTATATCGTAATAGGTTCCAGTTGAACTTCATGATGATTTGTCGAGTAATTTAGTTACCATAACTAATTACACATACCCACAAAATAAGTATATTATACCAGAAACCAGACCATCAAACCACCACTTATTTTGGCGCGTTGAATTCGAATCTGAGATTCAAACTCTATTTTTAAGATTAACAGCTTTCGAGAAAATCGCATTTGAAAATATTGTTCACCTTCACCGATGAAATGAAGCAGAACAGTGTAAAGTTAGTAGACATTGAACGTAAACATGTATTCGCTTTGACGTCTAAAGGCAACGTTGATGGCAACTTATAGGTAGCAGCACTGCAATCGTATAATGGTTTAATGCACCGTTAGATCATTTATTCACTGACAAGCAGAAATTATCAATATTTTAATTTGTCATATTTTACTTTACAAGCAAATAAAAATTAAAGAGCTGATAAAAATAAGCTTAATCAACACATGCATTGAGACACGTTACACTGAAAGAATGTAATATGTAATAGGACAGCCGTCCTTTATACTTGGATGTAGCAAATGTCTCAGATGGCTGGTTACGATGCAATGTAATAGCTTTACCGATCATCGTTGGTCATATATCATTTACCTAGTCTCACAGAGCATTAGTGTGTAATTTAGTGTAATAGAATATCTTCATTGGTGTCAAAGTAGATAACATATTGACTACATGTTTTTATTGTCTAATATTCCAGTGAAATAAATTTAAAAAACATCACTTAAATTACGACGTAGTACTTGCATTAGTAATGGTATATTATATACCAAAGTTGAAAGGACTATGGTAGGGCATAATAGTATTTTTAGTCGCGGTGTATATGTCGTAGTCATTTGCTGAAATCCGTCATTTCGTGAAAAGCCTAGGCAGTACATGAACTGCCGGAATATCACGCAAATTCTTGCCTAGGTATATCATGAAACGCCGTGGTCTCGGCACTTGACGTTTAAAGTCATTCTACACGATCTGCCGCAAATTAGACCGGCAGATTGTGCTCTATTACTTGCTGCCTATTTGTTTTGTATATTATGAAAATTAAGAATGAAAAAGACTTGTTTAGTGATCATTACAAATAGTATTAATAGTATTAAGTAGTATTATTATTAAATTATTATATTCGTAATTCGTAATTTCGTTAGCAATCTAAAACCCGAAACGTACCAAATAAATCTGAACGTAACCTCAAAATTAAGTAAACCTCAATCTTTCTCTCTTTGTAATGATCACTGAACAAGTCTTTTTCACTCTGAATTTCCGCAATAAATAAAACAAACAGCTCAACATCGCTTCCGCGCAAATACATCGACTGAAATGGCAACGAATTTAATCTCAAACACACAACACAACACAATCTGCTGGGTATCAGTCACTTCATGAACAGTCAACATCTAATTTGCGGCAGATCTTGTAGAAGATTGTGTAACCTCAAGAATTTACATGATATGCCGGTAGTTCGTGTAATGCCTAGGCTTTTCACGAAATTACGGATTTCATCAAATGACTACGACATATATAGCATTTTTTTCATTGCTAGTTTAAAAATATGTAATTATTGACCCATTTTGGAGCCGTGAAATAGTTTTTTCCATCCCTTGATTACATCAGACTAACAGGAGTTATTATTGACCCATATCAGTTTTCTTTATTACCCCATGGGTAATAAAGAAAACTGTCATGACTACTACACGAACTGTCACTCAGCCGTAACACGTCTTAGAACATGTAGTTTTAACACTTCAAAAGTGGGAAAGTTGAGGAAGATTCTTCAGAAACCTAGGCTTGAATGTCTATGTACAGAACAATGGTATCCACAAAGAATTTTATTGGGTTGTGGTAAAGAGTGATGCCTCACGCCGTACTGATCTACCTGTAATATGATCTTATATATCAGTGCTAATATTTCATTTTCTTTCGACAGAAAGCTTGTTGTTTCGGTTTGTTGTTTTTTTTTGCAATTGTTAAGAGATAAAGCGTATGTTTTGAGACTCCACTGAAAAAATTATCTAGTTACTACATACATAATTAAAGTATACCAATGACATTGACTCATTGTCTTACTGACAGCTAATATGGGCTTCATTTTATGGATAATTCATATCTCTAAATATTTTTACTTTAGAGATGGGAAATATTAGACAATTTCCCTAGGGAGTATCTACAGATTACGGGAAATAGGTTACAGTGACAACTTCATTATTATACAATGTGGGGCAATAGTACGTCTGACTTCGATATCTCGAGTTCTATGATAGCTAGAAACTTAATGGTAGGGTGTTTTTGAGGGTAGATATTTTTGTGAGGGTGTGGGTTTCAGGGGAGTGTATCATAAGAAGCCTCCCTCTAGATAAGGCTAGAGATACTAGATAGGGGGGTGGTTTCTTATAATATACTAGATAATTAGACTTAGATCATCAGTATATAGAAAGAATGGTTATTTTCTGGTTTTTCATATTGAAGGTTAGATATTGAGTGTTTGAAAGAAGTTTGACAGACATTTCGTAGGGGAGACTTTTGTTGATATATTAAAGTGATCTGTCTTAGATCAATAGTATTAGACCGTGGGATAGTGACAGATTTTTTTAAACGTTTGGTTCCTATCTGGCCTTTTGGGAGCCTTTTGTGCCTGATTTGTACTAACTATTTTCGTATTTATCAAACGGTTATCCAGGGCCCCTCAGCGGAAAACAGAAAAAAAATTTTCATGAAAATGAGCAATTTCAAACGTTTTGTTCCTATCTGGCGTCAAGTTAGACTTACGTTTTAAAGAAAAACATCCGACGGAAGCTTATCGCCAGATAAATTCCGTGGGCCGGAAGGCCCGAAATTTCAATCCGAAGTTGTAAGAAAAAATGGTCAAAATGGTTCTTATCTGGGAATTGTATATATAGGTAAATAGATTATAATTATCGTGATATAACAAATGCCAGACAAATTCCGAGGGCCCAACAGTGAAAAAATTATTGTTCAAGTTGTCAACTATTCCGCGAAAATCAAACGATTTACATTCGTCTGGCATTTGTTTTTTTGTTAATATTAGGCAATAAGTAGTTTCAATTTAAAGTTCCCAGACGAATTGGCTGGGTCCCTTGGATAGCCAGACAAAAAGAAAAGCGGGAAAAAAATGCCATTTTTAAAACGATTTATTCCTGTCTGGCATTTGGATTTTAAAAAGATATGTTAATAAATAAGCCATATTTCTAGTCCCAGATAAAAAGCTTGGGCCCAGACGTAGATATGTTGAGCGAAACTATCGAAAAATCAAAAAACAGTCGTGTAAAAATCGATGCATTTTCAAACGATTTACACTCGTCTGGGATTTTTTTTTTAAAGATATATTAATAAACAAACCATATTTCAAGTGCCAGACAAAAATCTGGGGCGCAGCTGTAGATATATCGCAAATTTTGAGGTTCTACAGTTGGCAACATTTTAATCCTGGCTCCTACGCCAAAAGACTACTCTAGCTAATTTAAATAGAACAAAATTTGCTAAAACTCCTTTTTTAACTTTTTGAATTACGACAAAAATGAAGGAATTAGAGGGGGGCGGGATTTGGGACTTTTTTTTTTTTCGATTAAATTTCTCCATTTTGTCACCGTAACATTTATTAAGTACCTAGAAGAGGAAGACTGGTGTAATCTTTACAATGCAAATGGGGATGTAAATGATAAATTTGATTGCTTTATAAAAACGTTGGAGTTTTACTACAGTCAAAGCTTTAAATATATTACAAAAAATCATAAGGACAATGTAAACAAAAAAAGTTGGATAACTACAGGTATAAAAACGTCTTCAATTAGATTAAAAGAATTATTTAGTATGCAAAAAACAGGTACAGTGGACTCAAATTACTATAAACGGTATAAAGCAACTTATAGGCGTGTCATTAGGTTGGCAAAAAAAACGTATTATAACAAAAAAATTATATTTTCTGAAAACAAATCAAAAGCAGCCTGGAATATTATAAACTCTACTCTTAAAAATAAAAATGTTGAAAGTAATAAAACTATAATTGTTAATGACATCGAAATAACTAATAAAACAGAAATTGCCAATAAATATAATAATTACTTTGTCAATTTACCTAATGAAATCTTAAATAAAAATTCTGCTCCAACTAGCCGGCGGGAAATGAACCAACCTAACTTTACGGAGAAAACTATTTTTCTCTATGAAGTATGCGAAAGTGAAATTATTAACATAGTACGGGAGCTAAAAAATACAAATTCCTTTGGTACTGACAATTTTTCTACTTATATTATTAAAAAATGCATACAATACCTTGCCAAACCATTATGTTATATTGCTAACTTATGTATAAAAGAGGGTAGATTTCCAAATGCCTTAAAGATCTCAAAAGTTATTCCTCTTTTCAAAAATGGTGATCCTAAGCATATCTCAAACTATCGTCCAATTTCACTTTTATCTGTATTTTCAAAAATATTTGAAAAAGTATTATATAAACGAATTATTTCATTTCTCGAAAAAAATAACATTTTATCACCAAATCAACACGGTTTTAGGAAAAAGAAGTCTACAATATCGGCTCTGATACAAATTTTGGATACCGTATATAAACAATTGGACGAAAATAATAAAGTTATGGCTCTTTTTGTGGATCTTTCTAAGGCGTTTGATTGCGTGAATCATGAAATTCTTTTGGAGAAAATTGAACATTTTGGCTTGCGAGGAAATTGTAAAAAATTAATTAGCGACTATTTGAACAACAGAAAACAATTTGTAGACTATTTTGGTAAAACTTCAAATAAAATAGATATAAGTTTAGGTGTTCCACAAGGAAGTGTTCTAGGCCCTCTATTATTTTTATTATATTGTAATGATATAGACAACTATATATCTATATTTCACACTGCTTTTGCAGATGACACCACACTATTATCATTTCATAAAGACCAACAAGAAATGACATCTCTAATGAATAATAATATTAAATATATAAATGAATACTTCTGTTCAAATCACTTAGTAATGAATCCAACTAAAACACACACCCTACAATTTCATCTACATGCAGCAAATTATCTATCTAGTCCATTAATTAAACTAAATAATAAATCCATAGTACAAGTAACAAACTTTAAATTACTGGGGGTGTATATAGATTTATCCTTAAATTGGAAGTGCCATGTAGATTACTTATCAAAACAATGCGCAAAAAATTGTTTTGCATTGAAAAGATTACACGAAATAACTAGTAAAGAAACATCGAAAATATTTTATCATTCAAGTTTTGAATCCATTATTAGGTACGGCATAATTGTTTGGGGGAACTCAACTGCAGCAAACAGAATATTCATATTGCAAAAGAGAACAATTAGATGTATGTTTGGATTAAAATTTCGAGAAACATGTAAAACGATATTTATTGAGGAAAAAATACTAACGTTACCATGTATCTATATACTAGATGTGTTGAAATATGTTAAGCATAATATTATGAATTTTAATTTTCAAAATGAATTTCACAATTATCCAACTAGACATGGAAATGATTTACAATATAACTTGCACAGATTAGAATTATATAAGTCAAATCCTTATTATCTAGGTGTAACTCTGTACAAAAAATTACCTGAAACTATTAAACTTGCAAGCACAACAAAGTTTGCTACATGTATCAAAAATATTTTATTGGAAAATGCTTTCTACTCTATAGACGAATATTTATCCCACGTATTTTCGTAATAATTTTTTTTCTAGTATTTTGTCCTACTGACCAATTATATATTTTATTTATGTTTATAAAATTATCATGAAACTGTCCTTTTTGTATTTCATTTTGGATTCTTCCTGTATTTTTTTGTTTTTTGAATTTTTGTATTTTTATATCTTTGTATTTTTGCAGTTGTGTCTTTTTGTATTTTACATTTGTGTTTTTTGTATTTTTTTTATATGCTTACTTCTAATCACATTTTGAAAGCATGTGCTTTTTTTTTGCCGACTTGTCCTATATCCTTTTATGTGATCGTTTGGATGAATAAAGATATATTATATTATTATTATTATTATATTATATTATATTATATATTATATTATATTATATTATTGGGCGTAACAAATGTATATATTGGACCAGTTTTGTAGGAGACTTTTTACCACCTTTAGAGCAAAGGGTAATAAACAATTTGTGACACTCAAACCTTTTTTTTTTATTTCCGGATTTGGAGCTAATTTTACTGTATTATATCGTAATAGGTTCCAGTTGAACTTCATGATGATTTGTCGAGTAATTTAGTTACCATAACTAATTACACATACCCACAAAATAAGTATATTATACCAGAAACCAGACCATCAAACCACCACTTATTTTGGCGCGTTGAATTCGAATCTGAGATTCAAACTCTATTTTTAAGATTAACAGCTTTCGAGAAAATCGCATTTGAAAATATTGTTCACCTTCACCGATGAAATGAAGCAGAACAGTGTAAAGTTAGTAGACATTGAACGTAAACATGTATTCGCTTTGACGTCTAAAGGCAACGTTGATGGCAACTTATAGGTAGCAGCACTGCAATCGTATAATGGTTTAATGCACCGTTAGATCATTTATTCACTGACAAGCAGAAATTATCAATATTTTAATTTGTCATATTTTACTTTACAAGCAAATAAAAATTAAAGAGCTGATAAAAATAAGCTTAATCAACACATGCATTGAGACACGTTACACTGAAAGAATGTAATATGTAATAGGACAGCCGTCCTTTATACTTGGATGTAGCAAATGTCTCAGATGGCTGGTTACGATGCAATGTAATAGCTTTACCGATCATCGTTGGTCATATATCATTTACCTAGTCTCACAGAGCATTAGTGTGTAATTTAGTGTAATAGAATATCTTCATTGGTGTCAAAGTAGATAACATATTGACTACATGTTTTTATTGTCTAATATTCCAGTGAAATAAATTTAAAAAACATCACTTAAATTACGACGTAGTACTTGCATTAGTAATGGTATATTATATACCAAAGTTGAAAGGACTATGGTAGGGCATAATAGTATTTTTAGTCGCGGTGTATATGTCGTAGTCATTTGCTGAAATCCGTCATTTCGTGAAAAGCCTAGGCAGTACATGAACTGCCGGAATATCACGCAAATTCTTGCCTAGGTATATCATGAAACGCCGTGGTCTCGGCACTTGACGTTTAAAGTCATTCTACACGATCTGCCGCAAATTAGACCGGCAGATTGTGCTCTATTACTTGCTGCCTATTTGTTTTGTATATTATGAAAATTAAGAATGAAAAAGACTTGTTTAGTGATCATTACAAATAGTATTAATAGTATTAAGTAGTATTATTATTAAATTATTATATTCGTAATTCGTAATTTCGTTAGCAATCTAAAACCCGAAACGTACCAAATAAATCTGAACGTAACCTCAAAATTAAGTAAACCTCAATCTTTCTCTCTTTGTAATGATCACTGAACAAGTCTTTTTCACTCTGAATTTCCGCAATAAATAAAACAAACAGCTCAACATCGCTTCCGCGCAAATACATCGACTGAAATGGCAACGAATTTAATCTCAAACACACAACACAACACAATCTGCTGGGTATCAGTCACTTCATGAACAGTCAACATCTAATTTGCGGCAGATCTTGTAGAAGATTGTGTAACCTCAAGAATTTACATGATATGCCGGTAGTTCGTGTAATGCCTAGGCTTTTCACGAAATTACGGATTTCATCAAATGACTACGACATATATAGCATTTTTTTCATTGCTAGTTTAAAAATATGTAATTATTGACCCATTTTGGAGCCGTGAAATAGTTTTTTCCATCCCTTGATTACATCAGACTAACAGGAGTTATTATTGACCCATATCAGTTTTCTTTATTACCCCATGGGTAATAAAGAAAACTGTCATGACTACTACACGAACTGTCACTCAGCCGTAACACGTCTTAGAACATGTAGTTTTAACACTTCAAAAGTGGGAAAGTTGAGGAAGATTCTTCAGAAACCTAGGCTTGAATGTCTATGTACAGAACAATGGTATCCACAAAGAATTTTATTGGGTTGTGGTAAAGAGTGATGCCTCACGCCGTACTGATCTACCTGTAATATGATCTTATATATCAGTGCTAATATTTCATTTTCTTTCGACAGAAAGCTTGTTGTTTCGGTTTGTTGTTTTTTTTTGCAATTGTTAAGAGATAAAGCGTATGTTTTGAGACTCCGCTGAAAAAATTATCTAGTTACTACATACATAATTAAAGTATACCAATGACATTGACTCATTGTCTTACTGACAGCTAATATGGGCTTCATTTTATGGATAATTCATATCTCTAAATATTTTTACTTTAGAGATGGGAAATATTAGACAATTTCCCTAGGGAGTATCTACAGATTACGGGAAATAGGTTACAGTGACAACTTCATTATTATACAATGTGGGGCAATAGTACGTCTGACTTCGATATCTCGAGTTCTATGATAGCTAGAAACTTAATGGTAGGGTGTTTTTGAGGGTAGATATTTTTGTGAGGGTGTGGGTTTCAGGGGAGTGTATCATAAGAAGCCTCCCTCTAGATAAGGCTAGAGATACTAGATAGGGGGGTGGTTTCTTATAATATACTAGATAATTAGACTTAGATCATCAGTATATAGAAAGAATGGTTATTTTCTGGTTTTTCATATTGAAGGTTAGATATTGAGTGTTTGAAAGAAGTTTGACAGACATTTCGTAGGGGAGACTTTTGTTGATATATTAAAGTGATCTGTCTTAGATCAATAGTATTAGACCGTGGGATAGTGACAGATTTTTTTAAACGTTTGGTTCCTATCTGGCCTTTTGGGAGCCTTTTGTGCCTGATTTGTACTAACTATTTTCGTATTTATCAAACGGTTATCCAGGGCCCCTCAGCGGAAAACAGAAAAAAAATTTTCATGAAAATGAGCAATTTCAAACGTTTTGTTCCTATCTGGCGTCAAGTTAGACTTACGTTTTAAAGAAAAACATCCGACGGAAGCTTATCGCCAGATAAATTCCGTGGGCCGGAAGGCCCGAAATTTCAATCCGAAGTTGTAAGAAAAAATGGTCAAAATGGTTCTTATCTGGGAATTGTATATATAGGTAAATAGATTATAATTATCGTGATATAACAAATGCCAGACAAATTCCGAGGGCCCAACAGTGAAAAAATTATTGTTCAAGTTGTCAACTATTCCGCGAAAATCAAACGATTTACATTCGTCTGGCATTTGTTTTTTTGTTAATATTAGGCAATAAGTAGTTTCAATTTAAAGTTCCCAGACGAATTGGCTGGGTCCCTTGGATAGCCAGACAAAAAGAAAAGCGGGAAAAAAATGCCATTTTTAAAACGATTTATTCCTGTCTGGCATTTGGATTTTAAAAAGATATGTTAATAAATAAGCCATATTTCTAGTCCCAGATAAAAAGCTTGGGCCCAGACGTAGATATGTTGAGCGAAACTATCGAAAAATCAAAAAACAGTCGTGTAAAAATCGATGCATTTTCAAACGATTTACACTCGTCTGGGATTTTTTTTTTAAAGATATATTAATAAACAAACCATATTTCAAGTGCCAGACAAAAATCTGGGGCGCAGCTGTAGATATATCGCAAATTTTGAGGTTCTACAGTTGGCAACATTTTAATCCTGGCTCCTACGCCAAAAGACTACTCTAGCTAATTTAAATAGAACAAAATTTGCTAAAACTCCTTTTTTAACTTTTTGAATTCCGACAAAAATGAAGGAATTAGAGGGGGGCGGGATTTGGGACTTTTTTTTTTTTCGATTAAATTTCTCCATTTTGTCACCGTAATTAATCGGTAATTAATTAAAATCGATCTCATATATGATGTTCACTTAATATCATGTACTACTTTGACGTTCCGTTAATCTCGGTCCTTCGAAACAAAGGTTTCTGAGAAAAATTATTTTTTTTAGATTTACATACAGGAAAACGTGTAATTTCCTAAATTTCCTCAAATATGTCGATAATTATTGTTTTTTTCGAAAAATTTGTAGATAGCTTATGTAAAGAGAATTGATTGAGCTTTCCAACACTTTTTTTATTTTTTCTCTAACATAAAGAGCAAAAGACCAAATATGCGGACGTCTCAAAGCCAACCGCCACCCAGTCTATTAATTAGGGTGAAGACGTACCGCTCGGCTAAAGTACACCATCTGTGGGTCCCCACGCGAGACTAGTTTCTCGATCTGACGTCACAGTGCTTTTCGTGAGGAGTAGCGAGGATTTCAACTTTAATTATTTATTGCAAAGTAAGTACTGCGATTTAAGAGCTGATATTCGATGTGGCGTGTTTTTATACATAAACACACACTTTAATGAAATACAACAAAAATGGGCAAGTTCCCCATTAGCAAACGATAAATAAAAATCACCCCGGGACGAGCGGGGAGTATAAAAAGCAGCGTCGCTCGCAAGCAATGCATACCACATATGTTTCTACCACATCGCATCTTACGTGTCTTATGTCGCGTGCATTAAAATGAGAGAAGAAATAACTTTTGTGTGGTTGACTACCTACGCCAAGGGAGAATGAAACAGGTACGGACTTACGAGGACTCTCAGTTTCTATGGTGTAGTGCAGAGTTGTAAATTATATATTAATATGTAATAATTTATAGTTGTCTTTTTGCTAGTATGTAACTTATTTATTGAAAATATTATTCGATCGAGGGATTATGAATGTGAAAGTGACAGTTATATTGATTCCAGTGATAAAGAAAATCAAATTCCAAATGGGTTTCAAGTGAGAAAAAAAACGGCATGGGGGTAATTACCCCGTTACCCCCCATAAATCCGCGCTTGCGGCATTTAAGTAGTGACGCGAAACAAATTTGTTTAAATGTGTATAATACTCTTTTACAATGACAAGCTAATGAAATGCCAGACGAGTGTGAATCGTTTGAAAATGCATCGATTTTTACACGACTGTTTTTGATTTTTCGATACTTTCACTCAACGTATCTACGGCTGGGCCCAAGCTATTTGTCTGGGACTTGAAATATGGTTTATTTATTGCCATATCTTTTTAAAATCCAAATGCCAGACAGGAATAAATCGTTTGAAAAAATGGCTTTTTTCCGTGCACTTCTTTTAAGATTTAAAATATGTTTGGCCCACGCCTTTGGTCTGGGACTTGAAATATGGTATATTTATTACCATATCTTTTTAAAATCCAAATGTCAGACAGGAATAAATCGTTTGAAAAAATTGTTTTTTTTTTCGTGCACTTCTTTTAAGATTTAAAATATGTTTGGCTCACGCTTTTTGTCTGGGACTTGAAATATGGTTTATTTATTACCATATCTTTTTAAAATCCAAATGCCAGACAAGAATAAATCGTTTGAAAAATGGCTTTTTTTCGTGCACTTCATTTAAGATTTGAAATATGTTTGGCCCACTAAAAATGTCTGTGAATGATACAATACATTTTCGTTTTGGTTAATTTTTACAGAAAAAATCATTTCACATGAGAACCAATCGTTTGATATTCGCGGAATAGTTGACAGTTTGAACAATAATTTTTTCACTGTTGGGCCCTCGGAATTTGTCTGGCGTTTGTTATATCGCGATAATTATAATCTATTTACCTATATATACAATTCCCAAATAAGAACCAAATCGTTTGATTTTGACCATTTTTCCTTACACCTTCGGATTGAAATTTCGGGCCTTGCGGCCCACGGAATTTATCTGGCGATAAGCTTCCGTCGGATGTTTTTCTTTAAAACGTAAGTCTAACTTGACGCCAGATAGGAACAAAACGTTTGAAATTGCTCATTTTCATGAAATTTTTTTTTCTGTTTTCCGCTGAGGGGCCCTGGATAACCGTTTGATAAACACGAAAATGGTTGGTACAAATCAGGCACAAAAGGCTCCCAAAAAGCCAGATAGGAACCAAACGTTTAAAAAAATCTGTCACTATCCCACGGTCTATATATGAAAAGATCGAATGGTTTCTTTGAAAAATTAATGTGCTAAATACCCAAAATAATGTTTTTTATTTTATTTGTTTGAATTTATAAACCATTTTTCTTAGATTTCATATCAGTTCGTTTGTCTATTTCAGAGTATTACATGTATATACTTTTTCGTTATTATCGCGATTGTTACCAAAAAAATGAGAAACAAATTAGTTTGAAATTTTTAGATATATACCTTAATATTTCTCTCTACTTCTTCTCATAATTTTTTGGTCACAATCACACAAATCTTTGTCATTACATATTTCATACAATATTCTAACATTTTTGACAGATTTGAAATTAATGAAATGGGCCGATAATAATCTGTAAAATAGTCTTTATCACCACTTTGTAAACCTCAGCTGCTGAATTTGAGAAGACAAGAGAGGGATTATTACGTGCCTATGTATCTCTGCTTCGTAGACTACCTTAAGGCTTTTGACAATGCGGAATGAGACAAACGGTGGGCTGAATTATTATAGATGAAGAGACCCAAACATCTGGTCTTTATTATTGGCGGACTGTATGAAGAAAATTATGTTTTGGTGAAAGTAGGCAACACTAACTCCGACAAAAGTAAAGCTGGCAAAGGCGTCAGACAGAGTTGTGTTCTGTCACTAATCCTCTTTAATATGCATTTTATTTATTTATTTATTTATTACTTTAACTATTTAGTATAGTTTTAATTTCGAAAGTGTGCGCTTTTCCGCGTTAGTGCTGAAAAGTAGTAATATTTTTATTTGCATTTTCGGGCAAGTTTTAATTACATTTTTCTTTTATATTTTCCGAAAATGGCAACGAGTTTTATCATGAAATACACTTCATTTGGCGCCTGATTCAGAAATTTTGTTAATTCTTCTTTATTAAGAACTCTTGCTTTTGGATCTAAATCCCACATTTTGTCTCTTGATATATCTAGGAAGTTACTTTAAAAAATTTACTTATATTCAGATTATTTTTTATTTTTATAACGCTCTTTAGCATAGAATATCTTGACCACAATGTAAATGTTCATGTTATGTTATTTAATTTTTATTTTCATCATGCTCGTAGAAATAATGTTGTTCCTAACACATGCGGAAACGTTTTTTTCCGCACTCGACGTCCATTGACCGAACAACGAGAAGCGGAAAAATACCACTTTCAGCACTTGTTACGAAAATAACTATTTTAGTCTTCATCTAATTCAGATTGATTTCTACACGGAAGATAATTTCCATTTTTACAAGATTTTATTTAACTTTTTATGTATGTTACCGATGGAAATTGGTTCTATAGTTGAAATCTTAGGTTTAGTTTAAATCTTACAAGTCACTTTTGAACCACTTAATTCAATATTCTAAATAACAATACCTGTAACTGTAACTGAATGGTTAAACTTAATTTATTTCCCTTTAACATGTTTTACCATTAAAATATATAGTGCCATATTCTTGTACAGTATTAGCGCATATGCAAAACAATCCTTGCTTATGATATATGTTCTTAAAATCACTAGTATGGAACATATAAATTATTAATAATAATATAACATTTCCATATATTCATGGTTCAGTACAAAATGAACCATTTTAAAATATTGGTTACATACAAACGAATAAGCTTCATTTTCTTTGTTTTTTTAAGCCATTGTTTATCATCCTTCAATTTTTGTCAGCCATAATTATAATCCATAAATTTTAAATGAAAAGCAACTTATATCTACTTTAAAAAAATCTCAATCTCGATATAAGTTCCAAGATGAAAAACCCCATTAATGTAATTCCATTCTTTATATGTACACAAAGGAGAGTAATAAATTTGACAATAAGGGCAGAATAAATTTCATTTTTAATTTTGTTTGTTTAGGACTTTTTAATTTAAAATTTTTTATCTAACAGCAAATATTATTATGCCCTTGACACACATTTTAAATGGAAAGCGGTTATTGAAAAATGAAGTTTTTGTTCATTACCAACTCACTATTCGACAAAATAATGATGATAGTACCAACATTTGAATAAAAAGGACGAACATGAATTGTTTTAATTAGCTATAGCTATTGAGATAAAGATAAAATACTTGCACTATATGTTTCCTCAAGTTAGAGCATTTTCAGAGTTAGGGGCAGAGGTGATCACTGCTTTGGTTTTGTTATATTATTCCAAAGTATTCGATAAAATCGATTAAGACTTGTGCCAAGGCAAAATAGTACGGTTCTGATAACATTGTGAAATAACTTTGTTAAAGTTATTCACATAATAGGTGAAAATTCGAGAAGGCGAATCATGCTCAACGACCGTGTCTAGTAACTGAAGTTCCACAGAGTTCAATCTTAGGGCCTTTATTTTCTGTTGTACACAATAGAAATTTTTATTACAACTGAGCTATCATGTCAGATCATGCCTATGCAGACAATGTTCAATTATCACAATTTTCAACAGACAACTTTCCTCTCTCACCGAATGTGATAAATAAAAATTTAGAAACATTATTTACTATGTCTCTTCAACAAAATTTGTCTCAATTCTATTAAATATATAGTTAAAATGTTCGGTGGTAAAAATAGTCCACAGTACAGCGCCTTTTTTTTAATGATTAGTAACAGGCTGAATGTTCGTGAGTAGCTTCGTTTTGACGAGACCCCCAACTTTTCTCTCTGCGAAAATTCTCGGTAGTGGTAGCTAATAACTGCGCTTGGGTGTATATATGTCGATTAGGTGATTCAAATTTTATTTAGTTAAATCTTGAGATAGTTTGATAAAAAACACGAAAAAACGTTTGTCCTACAAAATCGATGGTTTGACCGAAGCGTCCCCCACCCCCAACACGTCCAAATAACGAGGTCAAAAAAATGATTAGTAACCAGCTGGAAATATTGTTTTTTGATAATCTGAATCTATGTGCTAAATTTGGTGTTATCAGAATTCCGCTTAAGTAATAAAAGTATATTAATTTACCAAAACCGCAAATATGAATAATTCGTTACTTAAAATAATTTTTGTTGGACTAGCGATACATACCATTTTTTTTGTAGGACACTATTTTATTTTTGCAGAAAATACACTAACCTATTATGTGTTATCTTTGTCCTACAGTTACTAATGAGAAAAGTGTTACCGTGGAACTGACAATTTCCGGGCGTAGGACTGGAAAAACATACCATTCAATTTGTAGGACAATGTGGCCATTTGATTATAAAAACATTTATTAAGCAATAGTAAAAAAATCAGCTGGTTACTAATCATTTTTTTTGACCTCGTTATTTGGACATGTTGGGGGTGGGGGACGCTTCGGTCAAACCATCGATTTTGTAGGACAAAAGTTTTTTCGTGTTTTTTTATCAAATTATCTCAAGATTTAACTAATAAACTAACTGTTACTAATAAAATTTGAACAATCACCCAATCGACATAGATACACCTAAGCGCAGTTATTAGCTACCACTACCGAGAATTTTCGCAGAGAGAAAAGTTGGGCGTCTCGTCAAAACGAAGCTACTCACGAAAATTCAGCCTATTACTAATCATTAAAAAAAGGACGCTGTACTGTAAACTAAAATGATGTAGATGTAATAAGTCGAAGCAAATTTAAAAAATGAGGGGGTTATGTCTCTCTATAATTAAATCTGTGAAAAGTTTGGGTGGAGTATTTGACAACTCACTGAAGTTCAAATTATAATTAAAGAAAGTAATACAAAAAGGTTACTTAACTTGAAACTTATATTCCAAGAGACATACATTAAATTTCAATATGCGTAAAAATATTTGTGGGCATTGTTGTTATTATGCTTGAAATATTGCAGTTTTGATTTTAGCACAGTATATCTTCTAATGTTTTAAACTAATTTTATTCTCACGTATCAGTTGGAAACACCAACAAAAATCGCACTTTCCTTATAGGTATAACATAATCTTCAATCATAATACATGGTGACTTGTGGGAAACGGACGTTTTTGCAATGAATAGTAGTACTCAGCCGTTAGAAGTGGGTGGGAAAGGGGTGAGTAATTATTCTTTCGAGGTGGCCTTACAGTTACAATGGAGCAATGGACGTTGCAGCAAGCAACGCATCCATGCGAGTTCTGAGGAACATGTTCCCTGGGCGTCTCATTTCACATTTAGGTGACGTGCCGTGGCCCTCAAAATCACATAACTTATCCTCCTGTTACTTTTTCCTGTGGGGGTACTTAAAAAAACGTGTCTATGTCCACAATTCCCGTACATTAATGGAGTTGAAAGATGCGATTATCGAAGAGGTGCATTTGAATCTTTTATATATTAATGATTTACCAAACTACATACACGAAGGGAGAGTTTTCATGTATGCAGATGATACTACTGTCTTAGTCTCGGGAAGAACAAGGCAAGAGATAATTAACAAACTCGATGCAGTATCTCAACAATTTGTAGATTGGTGTACCGCAAACCACCTAATAATTAATCCAAACAAGACAGTGTATCTAGAGTTTACAGGTATGTTCAAAAAATCATTAAATTTACATTTAAACGGTCCCACTGAACAAATAATATCAAACAATTCAACAAAATTCCTGGGTACTCTTTTAGATGGATCCCTAAACTGGAACGAGCAGATTGATCACGTCTGTGCAAAATTAAACAGTTACTTTTTCGCACTAAAAACTCTAAAAAATACTCTAACTGAAGACTCACTACTCAATTTTTACTACGGCTCTGTATATCCAGCGATGTCAAATAACATAATAGTCTGGGGGCAAGCAACTGAGCACTCACGTGTATTTATTATTCAAAAAAGAATAATACGTCTAATTTTTGGTCTGACGCAAACTGAATCTTGTAGGGATACATTTATCACAAAGAAACTGTTAACTCTTACATGTATTTATTTATTAAAATTAGTAACATTCATTCACCAAAACAATGATTGCCACAAAAAACATGCAGATGTCCATACATACTCTACTAGAAATAAAAATAATATCTACATCGATAAATTTAAACATAGCTTTTACAAAAAATCTCCATACTTTGCCGGTTACACGTACTATAATATGCTATCTCCTGAATTAAAAAATATTAAATCATTGCCAATATTTAGAAAACAAGTAAAAAAATTACTATTGGAAAAATGCTTTTATAATTTAAAAGAATTTGAGGAATATTTCAGAAATGCATAATATTCGTGAACATGTACATATTATATGTACGTACGTCATAATTACAAACTTTTTTACACATATTGTAAATGTTCTTTTATATTTAACGTAAATGGTTTTTTATTGTAAAATTTTAATTCTTTTATATTTTATTTATTTATTTATTTAAACTTTTTTAATAATTAAAAATACATTTTTTCACTGTGTGTTAATTTTGACAAAATAATGTACCCATACTAATATCTGTATAGTTCACTCCTGCTTCTCTTTTCACTGACAAAACTAATCCATTATTGTTATGGCTATAAAGTTGAATAAAGAATTTGAATTTGAATTTGAATTTGATTTGATTTGATTGATCGAGAGCTGTCGGCTCGAGTCATGAATGAGTACTGGAAGAGACTTGAAACTTGCATTCGAGACCTGAATAATGTAATTTTTAAAACTTGACTATGTTCAATCAGATATTGTTCTTCATTTTGTAAAAAATAAAATAATATTTTCTTGAAAATCAACTGAGTACTGTTCATTGCAAAAACGTCCGCTTCCCACAAGTCACCCTGTATAACATTGGTTTTTGTTAGACTAATATTGCACATTGAATATATGAAAAACTCTTTTAGTTTTTCCATTTCTAAGGCCTTTAAGGCAATAAGTGAGAACTTATTTTCCATTTGCATATTACATATAGATTTAATTTAAAAACTCTGCTTTATTGCAGGGCCTTAGGAACGAAAGAAGTAGAGGAGGGGAAAAGGTTAGTTTTATGCTTGTCTTAATTTTCAATATTATTCTTGACTGTAATATATACAACGTGTCTAATGTTTTTTACTAATACTTGAGATTTTGCTTAGTTTTAGCATGGCTTTAAGACAATAGAAAATTCGTTCCATTCTCAATGCTGTCGAATATGAAGAAAATAATTTAGAAACGTTTTTTCTTAAAATTTAAAACCGAAGTCGATGCTAAAATTTACTTTTATTTTATTTTAACAGCAGTTTTTATAAATACATTTTTTTGTTGAATATTCTCAAGTTTTAAATTGCGCAATTCTATACGTTGTAGTTGGTTATTCCCTATATCAAGTTAACAGAGAATTTAATACTAGGCTTTGAAAATCTACCAACATAACCAACATGATTGCTATAAACAACAGTTTTAAAAAGTTAGTTTTATAAAAACTATAACTTTACTATTTTCGAGAAAATGTGGCAAGTGCGTTCTCTGGTGACCAGTAAAGAATGAAAACAAAACAGATGCAGTAGAAGTTAGTAATATCATATGCAATTTTTATGAACTGTGTGTTACTATAACATAAGCAAAAACTTATTAACTTGCAGTTTTCATCAATACATTTGTAATTCCAACAATTCTAATTAGTTTGTATACACAGGGTGTTGCATCATGAAAGGGTCATAGGTAGAAAACATCAGTGGTAATCAGAACCTTCCATAGAAATGTCTCATTGGGCCTTCACTACGAAGTTACAGGGTGTTTTATAATTTTTGGCCGAAACTACTTTTTGTCATTACTTTAACAGGGAAAGGAATAATGGATTGATATTTGGTACAGCTAATACAGTAATATCTTTTAGAAGTACATGTAAGAGATGAAAAAAATCCAGTTCCGGAGTCACTAAAATTTATGTTTCTTCTTTACCTCTAAAAAACATGACCCTGTATATGTTTTTTGAAATTTTAATACAATATTCGAAAAGAACACAAAAAAATAAACAATATAGCCTATTTCGCTTTTTTGTTACACCTTTGTGGTTATTTAAATACGGTGTTAAATATACATGAAATTTTCAGAACGATATTAAATGAAAGTCTGGTGAAATAAATAATTGTGTAACTAAAATTTGCAAAAATTTTACTGAGGCTAGGTGGTCTGGGTGAATTCTAATTCCGATACGTTTTAAAGATCAATTTTGGTAAAAAATATAGCTCTAATAAGTAATCGGGTATAAATTAACAAAATAATTAATCATAGTAGGCTTATTCAAAGTGACAGATAATAAAACCATTTAGGTCTAAGTAACAAGTTACTTTATTCAAGAAAATCAGCAATATTTCACACTTAATAAAAATTGGAAAACAGAACAAACTAAAACCGAAATAAATAAAATAATTTCCATCCAGGTAACAACAAATAACAAACCAATAACTAAATGTGTTTAAAAATGAAACATAATTTACACTAAAGCAAATTTTCAAAGTGGCCTCTCCCAACTTCTGTGCATTTTCTTGTGCGTTTAGTTATTGGTTTAGTTAGGTCACCAATTGCTCGACGTATCATTGCCGGATCATTCCGTATTTCGTCGTAAGTTGTAACGATGCGCTGGATTAATTGTTGTCTAGTATCAATTTCGACGCTATAAACTGTTTTTTAAGTGGCCCCATAAAAAGTAATCGCAAGGGTTACAATCAGGAGATCTTGGCGGCCATTCATGTGGACCCCCACGACTAATCCATCTATTAGGATGTTCATTATTTAAGGGTTGTCTTACTTGAATGCTAAAATGTGGTGAGGCCCCATCATTCTGGAACAACATGCTTCTAATATGGATATTTTGTAACATATTCGGTAAAATGTTTTGAAGAAAATTATAGTAAATATTACCATTTAATCTTTCTTCAAAAAATTTTACCATTCAGGTAAAATAATGAGTATTCTAATAGACGAATTGGTCCCGGGGGTCCACATGAATGGCCGCCAAGGTCTCCTGATTGCAACTCTTGCGATTACTTTTTATGATGCCACTTAAAAAACAGTTTATAGCGTCGAAATTGATAGTAGACAACAATTAATCCAGCGCATCCTTACAACCTACGACGAAATACGGAATGATCCGGCAATGATACGTCGAGCAATTGGTGACCTAACTGAACGCACAAGAAAATGCACAGAAGTTGGGGGAGGCCACTTTGAAAATTTGCTTGTGTAAATTATGTTTTATTTTCAAACATATTTAGTTATTGGTTTGTTCTTTGTTGATACCTGGATGGAAATTATATTATTTATCTCGGTTTTAGTTTGTTCGGTTTTCCAATTTTTATTAAGTGTGAAATGTTGCTGATTTTCTTGATTAAAGTAACTTGTTACTTAGGCCTAAATAGTTTTATTATCTGTCACTTTGAATAAGCCTAGTATGATTGATTAAATATTTTGTTAATTTATACCCGATTACTTATTCGGG
This sequence comes from Rutpela maculata, assembly GCA_936432065.2. Lineage (NCBI taxonomy): Eukaryota > Metazoa > Arthropoda > Insecta > Coleoptera > Cerambycidae > Rutpela > Rutpela maculata. Next base: position 224,204,866 of record OW386286.2, on the reverse strand, counting down.
CTACATTTTTTACCAAAATTGATCTTTGAAACGTGTCAGAATTAGAATTCACCCAGACCATCTAGCCTCAGTAGAATTTTTGCGAATTTTAGTTACACAATTAATATCGTTCTGAAATCCATATTCTTGTACATTTAACACCGTATTTAAATAACCGCAAAGGTGTAACAAAAAAGCGAAATAGGCTATTTTGTTTATTTTTTGTGGTCTTTAAAATGTCAAAAAAATATATACATGGTCATGTTTCTTAGAGGTAAAGAAGAAACATAAATTTTAGTGACTCCGGACCTGGATTTTTTTTTATCTCTTACATGTACTTCTAAAGAATCATAACTGCATTGGCTGTACCAAATATGAATCCATTATTCCGTTCCCTGTCAAAGTAATGAGAAAAAGTAGTTTTGGCCAAAAATTAAAAAACACCCTGTAACTTCGTAGTGAAAGCCCAATGAGACATTTCTATGGGAGGTTCTGATTACTACTGATGTTTTCTACCTCCTATTAAACTATGTCCCTTTCATGATGCAACACCCTGTATATCAATTCCAAATTAATTGACCTATTTTACGAAAGATAATTTGGTAAAAAGTGTCATGGCGAAAACTAAATAGTATCACCAAATCATAACACCAACAGTATTTTTCATCATTTACGAATACTTTAATCAGGGTTAACACCGTTAATAGGCGTCTGAAAATAAGGAGTACGCCACCTGGTGGTCTTTAGTCAAACTAATTATTGGGCCATTCGGCCATTGTCTCTTTAGTGTACGATGATATCGACAATAAGTAAAATGATAAACTGAGATATTAAGAATATGATAGCGTTTAAGGGGGCTACATATGATACAATTTGCTGAGCCAACCTAGTCGGTACCCTTTGTAGATTGCAGGAACAACTCGTGAAAGTTGAGTTGGCACGGCAATGTTCAAAGTATACCCTCTTTGGTGTAGACACCTTTAACCAGGTATTGAGAGGGAAAAAGCTGGTGTAAATAACCGTGACCCCGAGTGGCAATAATAGTAGCCTGGACAATCACATATTGTAAGTAAAATTTTTGAAATAAATAAATATATATAATTGAAGTATATTTCAAAGTAATATATACTTACTATTGCTGCACCATTATATTTTACCCCTGAATATTTCTATTTCATATTTTATAAAATACTGTTTCATTTATTTTACTCTAAGAATTAATAAATATCTTTTCAGTTATATATTCAATGTACCACTAATGTCATGATCTGAGACACTTGTTCGTAAACATAGAGCATACACATTTATTAAGTGTTGCGTTGTACCACACAAAATAATATGTCCTGGATTTAAAACATATTCCCCTTCATACACACACTTAGAATTTTTACATTTTTAGTGTCCCCCAAATATTCCATACATTGCAATATGCTTAACCTAAATGTCTCTCATGTTTTCTGGAAAAGAAGTGATTTAAACTACAACTGTACACAAATTTTAAAAAATAATTAAATATATTAATATTTAACTAGCCAGACATCGTTTATGTCGAAGAAACTCTACTTTTCAAGGGAAAAACTAGGTAACCTAAAAAAAATATGCTGAATTTTGCTGAATAAGGCCATTAACATCTTGCAAATATCACTTAAAACAAAAACTTGAAAACCATTATAGCGCAGGAATTTTAGTCAAAATATCGCTTCTACCCAGAATTAATTATTGTAAAGCTGAAAATTTCCAGGATTGTAGTTTTGGTCCAGGACAACACGTAGCAAAAAGTCCCCTACTCTCCCCCGTCGGCTTCCCTGTTTTTTCGGAGCAACAAGGGCCTAAGTCGCAAAAATTGCAGAGCCGGATATAAAGTGCAACAGGAGGGATGTTACTGGTCCGATTCGGGTCGAAATGATCATAAAAGATTAGGAGAAGCATATCCGTTCATGTGTCAGATGTTCCATGCATATTTTTGTTCAAAACTTTCCGTTCTAGTTCTGTCAACATTTCAAAAATTTAAAAACTTTTTTAAAATTCCGAAATGGCGCCGTTGCGGATAAATGAAGACTCGGAGGGGAAAACGTACCCCAATGAAAACTTCTCTTCATACTTTAGGCTTTCCATTGGTATGTCTACCTTCTCTAGCGTCACCCGTTACCGAGTTACGCCACTCTGAGTGTCGCAGCGGCGACACTCGGACATTTAAGTGCGTTCATTGTGCGTCTATCACGTCTAGTCTAAACAATCAAGAAGGCGCAAGATGAGGTATACCTTTAGTTCTTTAACTTTGACAGTTCTCTAAGTGTATGTATTGGTTCATTGGTGCGGCAAAATTGAGTGATCTTAGTTAAGCCATGTAGCACAGGAATTTTAGTTTTTGACCCAAAATTAATTATTGTAAAGCGGAAAATTTGCAGGATTGTAGTTTTGGTCCAGGACAATACGTACCAAAAAGTCACCTACTCTCCCCTGTCGGTTTCCCTGTTTTTGCGGAGCAACAAGGGCCTAAGTCGCAGAAATTGCAGAGCGGCTATAAAGTGCAGCAAAAATGTTGTTACTGGTTCGATTTGGGTCGAAATGATCATAAAAGCTTCGGAGAAGCATATCCGCTCGTATTTCACATATTCCATGCATATTTCGTTCATAATTTTCCGTTCTAGTGCTGCCAAAACTTCAAAAATTGAAAAAAATTCGAAATGGCTCCATTGCGAATAAATGAAGACTCGGAGGAGAAAACGTACCCGAATAAACATTTCTCTTCATACTTTGGGCTTTCCATTGGTATATCTATCTTCTCTGTAGCGTCACCCGTTACGGAGGAGCTACGCAACTTTGGCGGAACTGCCCTGGCTGCGCTGATGAGACCAGTTGCGAATTCCTGTTTATATATTATTGGTGTTTTATAATATTTATTGATAGAAATTTAACTTGTCAGGCTCAGAAAATGACTTTATTCGGCTAGACAATTGACATTATTGATCTACTGGGAAGTAGGTTCGTCCGGATCATCATCCGTATCCACGGCTGGCTGTTTGTGCAGCTGGATTCTCTACAGGTTCGGCACATGATGCTGCAGTTCAGACCAGAGTTCCTGCACTCGCACCGGGCACCGCAGTCTGCCTTGCAGCGCAAGAAATTAGCCGTAGCAGGTTTTCAGGAGCTGACTGCCTTGACGTCTAGCCATTGTTGGATCTGCAAAAAGCATATGCACATTAGTTGAGTGCTGCAAGCTTTTCGGGAGATTAAATCGTCACAGTATTCTTCCTGACTCCTCTCCTCTCCCCACCTGGAGGACTGGGGGTGGAAATCAGGACTCCATGGCCTTGTTCCGATTCTTGTTCCTACTACAAAGCAGCCAGCTCCCGATAGCCTGCTACGGCTAATTTCTTGTGCCTACAAAAGGGACTGCGGTGCCCGGTGCAAGTGCAGGAACTCTGGTCTGAACTGCAGCATCATGTGCCGAATCTGTAGAGAATCCAGCTGCACAAACAGCCAGTCGTGGATATGGATAATGATCCGGACGACCCTACTTCCCAGTAGATCAATAATGTCAATTGTCTAGCCGAATAAAGTCATTTTCTGAGTCTGGCAAGTTAAATTTCATTCAATAAATCTTATAAAACACCAATGATATATGGAACAGGAACTCGCAACTGGTCTCATCAGCGCAGCCAGGGCAGTTCCACCGGGCACATGGCCGCCGCGCGCTGACTCAAAGTTGCGTAGCTCCCTAACGGGTCACGCTACAGAGAAGGTAGACATACCAATGGAAAGCCCAAAGTATGAAGAGAAATGTTTATTCGGGTACGTTTTCCCCTCCGAGTCTTCATTTATCCGCAATGGAGCCAATTTTTGAAGTTTTGACAGCACTAGAACGGAAAATTATGAACGAAATATGCATGGAACATGTAAAATACGAACGGATATGCTTCTCCGAAGCTTTTATGATCATTACGGCCCAAATCGGACCAGTAACAACATTTTTGATGCACTTTATAGCCAGCTCTGCAATTTCTGCGACTTAGGCCTTTGTTGCTCCGCAAAAACAGGGAAGCCGACAGGGGAGAGTAGAGGACTTTTTGGTACGTGTTGTCCTGGACCAAAACTACAATCCTGCAAATTTTCAGCTTTACAATAATTAATTTCTGGTCAAAAACTAAAATTCTTGTGCTACATGGCTTAACTAAGATCACTCAATTTTGCCGCACCAATGAACCAATGCATACACTCAGAGAACTGTCAAAGTTAAAGAACTAAGGGTATAGCTCGTCTTGCGCCTTCTTGATTGTTTAGACTAGACGTAATAGACGCAACAATGAACGCACTTAAATGACCGAGTGTCGCCGCTGCGATACTCAAGTGGCGTAACTCCGTAACTGGTGACGCTACAGAGAAGGTAGACATACCAATGGAAAGCCCGGATTATGAAGAGAAATATTTATTGTGGTACGTTTTCCCTTCCGAGTCTTTATTCAGACGCAATGGCGCCATTTCGGAATTTTTCTGATTTTTTTAAATTTTTTTGAATTTTTGAAATGTTGACAGAACTAGAACGGAAAATTATGAACAAAAATATGCATGGAACATCTTAAATATGAATGGATATGCTTCTCCTAATCTTTTATGATCATTTCGGACCAAATCGGACCAGTAACAACCTTCCTGTTGCACTTTATAGTCAGCTCTGCAATTTTTGCGACTTAGGCCCTTGTTGTTCTGAAAAAACAGGGAAGACGGGGGAGAATAGGGGACTTTTCGCTACGTGTTGTCCTGAACCAAAACTACAATCCTGGAAATTTTCAGCTTTACAATAATTAATTCCGGGTAAAAAAATAAAATTCCTGGACTATTATGCCATGAATTATTATTAAAGTTATTGTTTTTAATGCCAAAAAATAACAATATACAGAAAGAAATAAGGTACACAATTCGCCACATAAAGAAAGAATGGCCCATTAATCAATTCACGGGTTCTCCGCTTTGGCGCTGACATCTTAAATTCAGATGCGTATAGGTGGTATAGGTTGACTAACTTCAAAACTGACAGCTGGCAGCAGTGTCTGATAAAGTGTGTAATTTGAAGTTTTTTAAATATTGTAGACTACAAGACAATCTAGTAAAGATCTTTAATTATTCAAAGTATGCTAATATTAGAGATAATTAAAACTATGATATGATTATTTTTCATTTTTACATTAAGTTTGAAAATTAACAAAGTTTAGAAAATAGACTGATTGGTCGAGATGTGCAGTGACTTTTTACTACTTTTAATAATACTAATTTAATTTTAGCTATACTGGATTAATAGAGGCAAAATATGAATACATTTTTTTTTTACTATACCAGCCTGTATCTTGGAAATGAAAAGAGTTACCACTTTTTGGGTTAAATCGATAAAGAATCTACGGCTAAGCGTTGTCCTTGCGAAACACAACATAAGAGCTACTTAACCGACCTGTTTTAGTTAGATAATGAATAATGATAATCATAACGATGAGTATGATGAAGACAGTTTGATTCCACTTTGATGAAGTTGAGTTTGATGTAACTTTCAAAGGCTGTATTTGGTCCGCTCTCTCCGTGCCTCTTCACAGTAGTTAAAATGAAACTCCTATATCAGCTAACAGTGATACAAGATGGCCTCCTGTAGCAATGGCCAGTGCATTATTTAGGATTGGATAATTTAAGGTACAAAACAATATGCCAAAAGTGTGTTAATTACTATAATTATTATGCAAAGGACGTAGCTTCATCTGTTACATGTTCTACTAGTTGTTTTGTCAACTCTTCTGTTCTGCAGGCACCTGCAATTCCAATAATGAGATCAACTTTCTTTAAAGTTGAGCTGTCCTTCTTCTTCCTATGGCGCTACAGCCCAAAGCGGGCCTTGGTCTCCTTTACTTTCTGCTTCCATTCCACTCTGTCTACTGCCGCTCTCCTCCATACACTTATTCCTAGGAGGTCGCGCACGTCTTCCTAAATTTCGTCTTCCCACCGCTTTCGAGGTCTATCCGTTGGTCTTTTCCCATGTATCCTAGAGTCGAGAGTTCTCTTCGGTAGCCGTTTGTCTTCCATCCTGCTCACATGTCCAGCCCATTGCAGTCTTTGAGTTTTTGAAATCTAATATGTTCTGTGAGTGGGACTTCTCCGAAAATTTGGTACAGTTCATTGTTGTATCGGGGCCTCCATATATCATTATTGTCTTTAATTGGTCCTAGTATTCTCCTCAGTACCTTTCTCTCAAAAATGTTCAGCTTGTTTTTTATCTTTTCTGTCATTATCCATGCTTCACTTCCGTAACATACAATGGGTCATATAATTGTTTTATAAATTCTGAGTTTATTGTTAAGATTCGTGTTTTTTGATCCTAATACGTGAGGTAGTGGGAAATAGGCTTTATTAGCAAGAGTTATTCTTCTGAGTATCTCTCTATCCTCCATTCCGTCTGCGATTAATTCCACTCCTAGATATAGAAACTGCTCGACTGACTCTATGTCGTTATCTATTGTGATGTGTCTGGCCCTGTTTCCTTCGTTTTAGTTGTATTTATTTCCAAGCCATTATTCCTGACATGTCTCTTCATTTCTGAGTATGTTTCCTCTGCTGCTTCTGTTTTTCGGCTCATAATACTGATGTCGTCCGCGTACGCCGCATGCTGTATACTCTTATTGGTTAGTAGGTTTTCTCTGCCGACGTTAATAATGTCCTGCTTACTTAAAACGTTGTATTTTTTATGTCGACATCACATTTTCTATTCAAAAACGCAATATGTAAATTTGCTGCTGTCCACATTTTTTTTCATGGATATAACACAACATCGAATGATACGCCCAGAGAGAAGAAAAGTTCTGAATCTTCGATAAGTGCTCAAAATATGCTAACTAAACCTTCTCATTAGTAACATTATTTACCTTTATTTTCTTCACACCATTTCTCGTACGACGATACGTCAATGCATATTTATCAGATAAAAGAGATAATACTACTGTTGTAGCGGCTTCTTCAATATCTAATGGAATATCTTACTATTTATGCTCATACTTACTTATGACTTTTGATAATTAAACTTGTTGACAACAAGCGCGTCCTTAGTAATGTAGTTACCACCGTTTAAAATTATTATTTTTTTGCGCTAGAATATGATGAATTTCTAATTATTGTAGGTAAAATTTTGTACGATACATGTGGGATAAACATTATTATCGCTCGTATGTGATTCACATGCATGCAGCAATAATGTTCTTATCCTACTTGTATCGTAAATAACTATTTCATAATTCTGTCATTCAACAAAATAATCGCTCAGAGTCGATAATTCCAAATTTCCAAACTCAAACAATTTTCCCGGAACACGTGAAAAGCCACCCTATATTAATAACCTTTATGTAATCTTACAGTAAATTATGTACTGCAAAGCAATAATTGCCTGCCACGTATACGTATACTGTCGTATATACCTGAACTTAAATGAAATTAATGTTGACAAAAGTGCATAAATTATAAGCATTTTTGTGAATGTACGCAAGAAGAGTTGTTAAGAAATTTACAACGAAATAGACTTAAGCAGCGTCCTTTAAAATATGCGCTCTGTTCTTCAAGCCCTACAAAGGGCTGGCTTCGTAATTACGGAAACAAAAGCTCTATTTATAATGCACGCGGTAAGCAGGGCGAAAAATTTACCCCACTCTGAATGCATTGTATGAGGTCTAAATCTAGGTTATGCGTTATAGTACATGCGTTTTATCGGCAGAAAACGACAAAAAGTTAGAAAATACAGAGAACCCAAGCAGGATCTGCCAGATAACGTCTAGAATTTTATTATCTTTTATGCACAAACAAGCAATAATCGTATTTAATGGGCATACGAGCATAACGAAATAGTATGTTGTACAACTGAAGAGTGGGAAAATAATATTCTTTCTATAAATATGCAGAATTGTTAGGAATTGTAGATGTTGCTTGGATTTTTTTAATGAATTAACATTTTTAATTATAATTACTACCAAACTAAAAACATGCTCTTCGTCGGTTTACTGAACTTTTTATATAATTGCTACACATTCTATAGGATACTCTCCGCAGTTATCTTGTAAATAATGCTAGTTTCTGGACATTATAAATTCTATGATGTCAACTTTCTTGTGAGAAGAAAATATATAAAAAAAGGTGAAAAAAACATCCAACCTGTCTCGGATTCGAACACACGACCGATTACAAGGCAAGCAAGAAGGAAGAAATATATATTTAAATTTGAAAACAGACAAGTATGGCGCGCGCATAGCGCCATGGTGGAGCAGATCCGGTTTGGCTAAACGATAGTTGATAAAGCAATGTTAAAACTCATATCCACCTGTGGTGGACTTAGAAATTAACAATAAAATTAAAAAATGCCGACCTAAAATTAATTCATATAAAACTTAGAAACTAGTCACTTAGGCCAGTCGGTAAAGTAAAAAATACACCAGAAGCTCGCAAAAAATTTTATATGAGATTTTCCTTCAGTAGCTGTTAGTGGAATGGTTATACATCACAAAACCATAAAAATTTGTTCCAAAGAACCACCCCTTCTGTGAAAAAAGCCTTATTTTACTGATAACTCGTTAACTGTTGAAGATATAAAAAAATTGCTCATTATAAAAAAGAAATCTTGACTGATTTCCAAAAAAAAAGTCTTTCTGTAATTTTTTTGTATATGCCATAGCTTTCGAGAAAATCGATATTGAAAATATAAGAAAAATTGAATTTTTAGAAAATGCGTTATATAATCGTTAATATTGTCGAGTTTGAATTATCTAAGAAAATCAGGAAGCAAATGAAAGATATTTTTATAACCTTCAATTTTTCACCATAGAAAATTATAAAGATTTCTAGGGCTTTTAAGGTCGTGTTAGTAAAAATGGGGTTTTCCCCGATTTTTTTGAATATATATTTGCCAATTGTTAACATATTATAAAAAATAGAATCAGATATGAAATACATTCATTTAATAACTTTATTTTGTAACCATAAAAAATAATAAAAGTCCCTAAGTATATGTTTTGTAATTGGGAGATCGTGTAAGTAAAAATTATTTTTTTTTTTCAAATTTTTTTAAATAGATCTTTGCCAGTTGTTGACATGTTATGGAAAAGAAGCAAATGAAAGATTTAATAACGTTATATCTTAAAAAATTATAAAAGTCACTATATTTTTACTAATTTTGAGATTATGTCAAAAGAGACAAACTGAAACACTTTAGTAATGAGTCTTGATCTGAGTTTATTTACAAATTAAAAAAAAAAACATATTTTACAATATTAACGTTTTTTTTTATATTACATCTTCAGCTTCATTGGATATTATTTCTTCGTCGTAATCAACTTCTTCTGGTTCAACGGGAGGTATATTTGTGCATGTGTCAATTTTGCAAGAACCACAAGCTTCAGTACAAACAGGCCAGCTTCTTTACAAGAGCAAGCATTTCCGCAGCCCTAGCTTGTTTGGTTTTCGAGCAATTCAATTTTTTCTATAGGCCGCGCGCAAAAAATTTTAAATAAACGAAAATTCGCGCGCATTAAAAATACAAATTATGTAATTTTTTTCAATATCGATTTTCTCCAAAACCATACAAGAAAATTACAAGAGGACTTTTTTTAGGAAATTAGTCAAACTTTCTTTTTTATGATGAGCATTTTTTATGTCTTCAACAGTTAACGAGTTGTCAGTAAAATAAGGCTTTTTTCAGCGAAAGAGTGGCTTTTTTTTGGGGGGGGGGGTTGCGCGGCACCCCCAGAACTGATTTTTGTGGTTTTGTGGTTTTGTAATGCAATTACTGAAGAAAAATCTCAAATATAATTTTTTATGATGGAAATTTTTATAATTACTGGACTAACTGGTTATAGTACTGAATAAATTTGGGCTGTTGACTCGGGTGAAAAACTAAACGAAAGAACCCGTACGAGAGCTGCCGACCTGGTGGTCTTCCTGACGCTAGGAAAATGTGGTGGAAAAAAGATAGGTTTAAATGTTTCAATTTTTAAAAAAGTTATCGGCTAAAAGGGAATTTTTATGACAAAAAGAGGACAAAAATAACGGAAAGAATAAAAACGAGAACAAAAATGGAACATGAAGAAAGAGAATAGAAAGGATTAGAAAGATAAAGTTGAGGATGACTTTAAATAGTCGAATTTTGTAAAACATTTACTTCTGACCAATCTTTACCATCGTGCATAGATGGGCTCCGTTAATGCCTAGTGGTCACACTCCAGAAAAACTTTGAGTATTGATAGAAGCGTTTGTATTTTCATTCGTGTGGCACTGATGAGCCTGGGAAGGCGAAACGCGTGTGCGACTGTTGAGAAATGAATGGCTATGCAATGAACTTCAACCAGTTCTACTAAGATTCTTACTGTTTATCGACAGATTCTCTGAGGTTCTACAACATTCACACAGCCCAGTCAAAATTCTTCAACAGTTCAGCACTAGTTTAAAGGTCACTCATTTGATGCAAGAGCCCTCAAAGCCATTTGGCTACCGCTGAGTATATAAAAACGTTTATTAACGAAACCTCTTCTGGGATTTTTTTTTCCTCTTAGTTGGCTTTGAGCTACGCCCATCGAGCTACGAAAATTTATTATTGTATCCTATCTAACACAAGACCAAAAAAAACCAATGACAAAGGATAATAGACAGGGACACACACTACACGCCAAGGTGCCGTTCATGGCGACTCTTTTTTCTAGACAAAACAAGGTAGGTAACGGTAAATGGGTTAACCCACAGAGGATGTCCACAGTCAACAGCTAAGCTAAATTCCCTTATCAAATTTTACGCTCAGTATGTTTTAGAAAATTATAAAACATTATTCTTAACCGATTCATTTCACTGAAAGTGATGTGCTACATTGTGGCAACGGAATTTTTTTTTTGATTAGTTCTTGCATTAGAAAGGTAGTTGCACGTGAATTATGATGACACTGAAAGATCCAGTGATTGATGTCATCCAAGTTTCCATCGCAATCACAAGAGGGTGTTTCCGAAAGTTTCATTTTGAATAAATGAGAGTTTGACAGCTCCATGCCCAAATAAACATCTGACATATTTGATGTTAATATTTCTATTTGGATGACTTCTACTAGCCAAAGAAGAATTAGGTAATTTGTCGTTAATTTTACAATAGTTGTTGTTATTACAAACTTTAGTCCACTCCTCTTCCCATAGTTGTTTCATATTTGTTTTCAAGGCTGGTATTATGTCAGACCAAGGTAAATTATCGATAGGGTCTCCGTCCATACTTGAAGACTTGGCTAATTTGTCTGCTATAATATTCCCTCTTATATCAGAGTGTCCTTTAGCCCAAATAAATATAACATTTTTATTGATATCTTTTAACCTGGCTTGCTTTTCCATAATTTCTACAATAATTGAATTGGAATATACGTGATTTGGTGGATTAGAAATAGCGGTCAAAACTGAGATCGAGTCTGTCATAATTAAAAAGTTTACGAAATTATTGTTGTTACACATGGCCCAATCTAAGGCTCTGCTTATTCCGATAGATTCAGCAGTATATATAGAGCATATATTGTTTAATCTATACTTAAACGAATCTTGGGTGTTTTGAATGTACACGGCACAATCAACACCACTACAGGATTTGGAACCGTCAGTGAAAATTTTACAAGAGTTATGGGATTCAGATATAGTTTCCTGCAAAATTAAGTTATTTCCAGTTGCATCATTATATTTGGGTATTATCACCATAGATTGAAGAAAATAAATGTTGTATTTAGAACTAAAGAAGGGCAAATTAGTCATTTTACTGCTAGAATCGTATTCAGCCACCTTAATAAATGCATCTGCCAGGGTGGGGGATGATTTATTTTGCCAATAAGGATTTGTCAAATCTTGAGTGGTTAACTGGGCAAGTTTTGGAAGAAGACTACTCTCCGAAAAGTTATTATATTTCAACAGGAATTTTTGAGCCAGAAACTGGCGTCTAAGATGTAATGGTGGTTCATTACATTCAGCCAGTAGAGCGGAAGTAGGCGTAGATTTCATGGCACCAAGGACTAATCTCAGTGACTTATACTGAAGTCTGTCTAATTTAATTAACCGTGATTTTACAGCAGAGCCATAAAAAACACAACCGTAATCTAGAATGGATCTAGTATATGCCCTGTAAAATATAAGGTTTATTTTGGGGTCAGAGCCCCATGAGTACCTGTTGATCGCTTTTAATATGTTTAAACTTTTTTCACATTTAATTAAACATTTAGATATGTGTTAATCCCAAGTCAGTTTAGTATCAACGGTTATTCCTAAATAAGTATATTGATTGCAAACTGGGATATTAAACCCTGCAAGACATAAATTAGGATCATTTGGTAAGCGATGTCTAGTGAAAAAAAACACCGCTGACTTTTCAGGTGATATTTCAAAACCTTGTTGAAAGAAATAATCGTTACAGCAATGCATAACATATTTAAGATCTCTAACACACTGGGAATAATTTTTGTTAATTATGTATATACAGAAATCATCTGCATATTGTAAAACGTTTCCCTCAATGCACATGTTATGCAAATCCATAGTATATATTAAACATAAGAGGTCTGAGTACAGATCCTTGTGGCAAACCCCTAATAACTTCTCTGGGACCAATAAGTTCATTGTTGCTACGAATAAATACTTGTTTTCTTAGAAATAAATCGATAATATTAGCAGAAAATGTTGATGGTATTTTAAGCTGAATGAGTTTATTATAAAGTATATCCGGGAGGACACTTTCATAAGCACTAGCTACATCTAGAAATAATGCTGATAAGTATTTATTACTTGAAAATGTTAACTGGATATCGGAGACCAAGTTAGCAACACAGTCGATGGTGCCTTTACCTCTACGAAATCCAAATTGGGAATTAGGTAACAAATTGTTTTTCTCTAACATCAGTGAAATAGGACGCACAGAATTTTCATCATTAGATTTAGGGATGGGGATTATTAGGCATTGTTTTAGAACGTCACAGTTTTCCCCTTTAAGTAAGATGTTATTAAATATCAAACACAGGAATCTTTTAGCTATACTAGGTAGCTTTTGAATCATAAGATAATTTATCCCATCAAGGCCAGGTGATGAACTGCGCGAACTTATGCTGGATTCAAGCTCTTCCAAACTAATCGGAGTTAATAAAAAATTATCGAAATTATCATCCATATGTACGACTGCTTGTGGAGTCACAAAGCTAGGAGATAGTTTGTTTAAAAGGCTTTCAATAGTGTCTCTACTGTATTGATGAATTTTGTTTTGTTTCTTCCCTTCGACTTTATTAACTCTTCTCCATATTTCAGAAGGGTGAGTTTGTCTATTTAAATTTTCACAAAATGTTTGCCAACCGTCTCTTGCCTTAATTTTAAAAGTACGCTTACATATTGCGTCGAGCCTTTTATACTCAATGTAATTATAAGTTGTCATGCTATGTTTGTATGTAAATAAAGCCTGTTTGCGAGCCTTAGCTACAGACGAACATTCTTTATCCCACCAAGGGGGCGATTTTGATTTTTTAGAAATGAAAGGCTTTTTTCTTTTACATCAGCTGCGCGGCTGATCGCGTCAGTAAGGAATGTAATCATGTCATTGCTAGAGCTAAATTCTGGCAACACTGACAAACTATTTTCTATTTCGGTTTGATATAAAGACCAGTTTGCATTGTACATAGACCACTTGGCAACGGGGATTACTGAGATTTCCTCAATACCGTACTCCTGAAGGATAATTCTGATCGGGAAGTGATCAGAGCCGTATGTATCTGGTATCACGTCCCACTCAAACCAAGACATTAAATCGGAAGAAAGAATAGTAATATCAACGGCTGAGGAAGAGATACCAGGGGATGATATTCTAGTGGCAGAACCATTATTACCGATAAAATAATTGTTAAAATGATCCAAAGCTTCTAAAAGTGTAACACCCTCTGGATTATTAATATTTTCTTCCATAAGAAGTTGTGAAATTGAGTTTTTATTAGAAAATGCCGATCTGGCATTCCACTGAATAATTTTAAGTGTTCTAGCCATTTCTATATGAGAAAAGTTTATTCACAATACTATTTAAGACATCCTCAAAATTAAAACAATCTACAACTTGAGAGGCGCTTGTAGAAGTGGTTGGATTTTGTAGGTCGTTAACCATAAATTTAACTAGTCAACAGATCAACAGGGGTGTCCTTGTTACCGGCATTGATTACAGGTCCTGCACAAAATGAATTTTTATATTCTTTAGCAATAGGGGGAAAATGTGGTGTTGTGTCTTGGCTTTTTTTCCTTTTTTTGTTAGGCTTTGTTACATGATTTTCTTGACCAGTAGCTAAGCTAGTATATTTAACACCATTAGAGGCGTTTTGGGGAGTTTTCTTGGGACCAGGTGAATTTAGTGGAGGAAATTCAGCATTGGAGTCTATCAACGGGGCGTACCTATTTCTTTGGACAATACTTCTTCTTCTTCTTCTTCTTCTTCTTTTAGCGGGGCGACGAAGGGTCGCCGCACTCTGGCCTTGTGGCCCATTGTGCAACCGCTACGAATTTATTGAATTCCCCCATTCAGGCCGGATTCTAACCCAAAGGCCAGAATCCTTCCTATAGGGGCATTCCTTATTTCCTCCAGCACCGGAAAACCAATGCCGAAGTGTTTGTTCCTCAAGTTCATAAGACTTGGGCAGGAAGTAAGGACGTGGATGGAAGTCTCCTCCTCGTCCCCGCAGAACCTGCAGTCGGGGTTGTCAACCACCCCTATAGTGTGCAGGTGTTTCTTGAAAGAGCCGTGTCCAGTCAAAAGACTTACCACGATTCTGACCTGTTTCCTGCTTAGTCGCAGGATTTGTTCTGCTCACTTCGGCAAGGGCCCTAAGATCAGGAGCTTCGCTTGCCGGAGTCCTGGGTAGGAGGCCCAGAAGTCAAAGAACTGGGACCGTGTCCAGTTCTCTACTGACTTCTTGGCACTTGATCTAGGGTAGCCGAGAGCAGGCTCCGGACCCAGTAGAGGTCTCTGAGAGCCCCCTCTGGCCAGAGCGTCCGCCCGCTCGTTACCCTCGATGTTACTGTGTCCAGGCACCCAGAGAAGCTTGACCCAGTTAGATGAGCCAAGTTCACAGAGCGCCTGTTTGCAGTTTGGACAATACTAGTATAAGCCGGATTATCTATGAGGTTCTGTGCTTCTTTAAAGGAAACATTGAGGCGGGCCATAGCTTCTTTCGTTCGTTTTTGTTTTTTGTACTCCGGACAATCTTTATGAGTAGAATTATGACTATCTTCTTGACAATAAACACAAAATTTACTACAGTCCAAGCAATCATTTTCATCAGTCGAACCGCATTTTCTTTTTTTACTTTTACACTGCCGAGCAGAATGGCCGTATCTAAGACATTGATAACATTACAAGACAGGTTGAATGTAAACATTTACCTCACACCTAACTTTATTAATATAAATAAATTGTGGTAGATGAATTCCAGAAAAGGTGACAACTATCATCTGCCTAGCTACACGTTCTTGGGTACCATCATTATTGACAGTTTTATAGATACATTACACTTTTTTAATAGGAACATTCGATTTAATAATGTTTAATAAGGTTTCCTCACTATATGAAGTGTCTACAAAACGTACCTTTTTTTTTTCTGTTACATAATTGGGAATGTAAGCTACCAAGTTATTGTTTTTAAAGAATGGCTCCCCTACTAATTTATTAGCCATATCAGCTGAGTTAACTTCGATTTTAATTCTATTCCTACCCACATTACTAATTTCTAGAATATGTTTATCATACTCAGATAGGGTAATTAATTTTTCACCTAACTTCATTGGGTGCAGCCTGCCTATATTTAATGTATTGTGTTCCACAAAAATGAAATACAGCCCTGAATCAGTATTTTTAAACCGATTGGCAAGATCTATAAAACGGGTCTGCTGTTTTTCAACTGGATTGCTTTTTTCCGAAATATTGTTTTTATCACTTATGTTTTTATTAACCAGATAAAATGGATCATTATATACAACTTGAGATGTAGAATTATTATTAGATACATTATTTAACTCATTATGGGTTAACACTTGATTATCATCGTCCATAAAATAGACGTCCTCGACGTGGATATTACTAGCCGCTTGCAACAGCTCCTGGCTGCGTGAGCCAGGGCGACCGCCGGACATCTGTACCACAGAAGCCGGGGTCTTCCTCCTAGTCCCTTAATAAACAATAAACGTGTACTTACAGTAAATCAGCCACAATAATTTTGAACCTTAATTAATGAGAATACCACTAATATATTTGTAATGTAAATATACTTTGATAACACCCAAATTAACTAAGCACCGAATTAAACACGTCCCCACACTGGAAGAATACGAACAAAAGTCTCTGGGATTTTCACTCGGCACAAAGTGATAGCACATTATCTCTGCTTGGAATACATTAGGATGGCCGCCAATTGGGTCCGATATACGAGCCCTTGACAAATAAAAATGTTGCGGATTGGTCAAATTATTACTGGATTACAAGGTATAGAAATGTGTGTATTGTGTATTCTATTATTATTCATAAGGAGATGCTAGGCAATACTACACTTATCAGTTCCTTTATATTCGAGATAAGTTATATGATCCTAAATCTGGTTATAATTGAACATCGGCAACATTTAAAATTATTGCCGTTCATATTGTAAATACCAGAACTTTCGTGTTTAAGAATTCTGCTAAGACGATGATTAACACGAGATCCATACGGAATTAATACAAAATTCGAATTACCTCAGCTTAAAAAGTTAAGGAATTAAAACAGGTCCCTACGTGTTTCAAGTAGTTTCAAGTAGTTTCTCAAGTGCTAACGTGCTAACTACCCGCTTCTATTAGCTATAACAGTAATTAAAATTTTTCTATTTCTTATGTTTCTTAATTCCATTTAGTTTTAATTCACTCTACATGTGTGATGCCATCTTGCTTCAAGATGTGCATCAAGTGTTATGACGTTTGTGAAAACTATTTTACTATCAGTATGGTACTAAAAATTCCAACTCACTCTAAAAATTATAATTATTGAGTATAATTTGTAACTTTTTTCCAAAAATCAATAAACTACACTTAAAAATTGTATCATTAACAGGGCCCCAGAGAAAAAGGTCCCCAAAGGGACCTCTCTTGCTTCCTACATCCACTGAAATAGTTATTTTTCTGAAATCTATCGGCAATGTCTACATTTTCGGCGCGATTTCAGACCGAAAAATGCACAATTCCAGTATTTTAGTCCGTTGCTAAGAAACTATCAAGAAACAGACCGGAAAAATCCGTACGGTTTCTTATGTATATTTTAGACAGTAAATAAATACACGCAGACAAACCAACTCACATTAAAATTGCATTTATTGGTAAGCAGTTAGATTGTAGTGAAGAAATGTTATGCATTATTACAAATTCCTTAATTTACTATAATATTATTTGTGATTTCAGAAAAAATAGTATGTGTACTTCGGTGTGAAAGCACATTCCCGGACTTCGATGCTTGTTGGCCTCGGCTAGCGCCTCGGCCAACAATTTGCATCGTCGTCCGGGAATGTATTGCTTTCACACCTAAATACACAATATACTATTACGTAACAAGTTCCGAAAGTGGTCTTTTACTGGACTAGTAAGCAAATTCCAGGACGAGCCCTAGGCGAGGCCTGGAAGCTTGTGAGTCCAGTAAAAGCACTTTCGGGGCATGTTATGTACAATATTTTTTCTTTAATCGTCTCATTAATGAAACCAAAAATTGATATACTTTGACTATTTATAAATATTAATATTGATTGTACAGTCATCACTGTCCGTTTTGAAACAATCACAGTTTTAAGCGTCATTATTTTGTTACCATAACAACACGACGGTTTAGTGTCGAGTACGAATGTGATTATTAATGTGATTCATAGTAAAATATAACCTGCAAATTGACGTTTAGATGATCTGTCACTACAGTACTAGTACCTGAAATAGCTACTTTCGAGGCTAATGCTAGAATACGCTACTTTCGGTACAAAAAATCGTACCGAAAGTACCTACTTTTGGAACGATTGAAGAAAAATAATTTCAATAAAAAATGTAATATATATCTACATTATTATGGATTCTCAATTTAAATTTTTCCTTCAATTATTTCGTTTATTTTATTTTTTTATAGTTTTTATTGTTATGTTTACTACTATTTATTTCCAGTATTGTTGAAGTAAGCACATAATAATATTGAGATACTTTAAAAGCATGGTATTTTGGTTTACATACCAACGTTGTTTTCATTTCGGAAAAAAAACAGGAATACGGCCACTAATTGCATAAAAAGTAGCCCCCTAAAGCCCAGAGTCCATCCTGGATCACTAAGGTTCTTTATTTTTCCATTTCTTAAAGAAATTATTACGACTATAATGCATGATTTATTTTAATTATATTTTATCGCGAAATAGTGTTGATACATACCGAGTTTTCAAACTACATTGTCCGTAACAAGGATTTATCTCATACATTATAACTTGACTTTCCTTTCCTTTCCTTAGAAAGCAAAAAACAAATACATAAATAAATTCCCGATAGGAGCCATCGGACAACATTGCTCATGTCATTGATAATAAACAAAATTCTGTAAGTTTGTGGCAGAAGTTACTATGAGTACTAATGTCGAAAACAAATAAATCATGTGACCGTATGGCACACAGAAGCTACCGTCTCATTTTTATTTAAAACTTGCACGTAAAATTACACATATCAAGAGCAGTGTGGCGAGGAATTAATTTTGGCACCGGCCATATATTTTGATTATCTGATATGTATATGCTCTCTGTAAAGTACATTATAAGAGATCGGATGTACACTGTGCAGCACATAGTTTATGGATGACAAGTTTAAATTTATGTGTCACAAATATTAGACTTAATAGAAAATTTCTGAGCTTGAAAGGTTAGTCAGGATGACCCAGTTCTGTTTAAGAATAATAAATTTTGTGGTTCAGTAAATAATTTTCTGGTGTTACAACATGCAAATTGAAATTCTAGTCTTGTAGCCGCACTGATTTGAATTAGCCATTCTTGTATGTTTAAATTAATTTTATTAAAACCACGCAATCTAGCGTATTGTTTTAAATCTACGACATGGGTTACCACTTAAATATTAGATTCGATTATTAATCCTAAATTTCGTTGTACATTTCTTATTTACATTTGGAACAAGCTAATTTCAGATCAAAAAGTAAAGAAGTTGGCTTACAATATCCTACTTCATATAATACAGCGAAAGAAAACCTTTTATTATACAAAAATTAAATGTAACAAAGAATATAATGAATGGATATTCCAAGTAAAAAGTGAAAAACTACAAAACTTAAATTGTATGCAGCTGAAAGAGCACGCAACCATGAAATTAGTTGATGAATAAAGCTAACAAGAAACCAAAAATTTCTTTAATTACATTTTTAAAAAAGGTAAATTAGTGAGAAGAGTAGTAGGGTGTCTCAGAAAAAACCTTTTTTTTAATTTTAAATTAAATTAAAAAAAAACAATTCTTTTTGAAAAATACATTTTCTCTAATTAAATAAATGTAGTTGGAGTCCTTCAGGCTTCCAAAAATAGCAATATATATACTACTTACATCAATATTAATTCAAAGTGCATTAAAAATTATTTAATAAAGAGCGAAAATGCAAGAAAATTAACAAATTAGTATTTTCAGCAAATTATACGAGACTTAAGCTTTTATGTAGCTAATAGCATGATTTTTCTGTCAAGGAAACGCAAATATTCATATTTATTAAACGTTTTATTTATTGTTCTGTTTTATCAGTAGAGTTTTTTTTTATTTGGATAGTATATAATTTCTGGAGTAAAAAGAAAACAAGTTGTATTTAGATTATTAAATTATAATCACTACATTTAACAATTGCTTCTACAGATGATAGAGGTAATACATAAAAGTTTTAATTGAAATGATTTTAAAGCAAATATATTTTTGAACAGTTTAAAATTTCACAAATGTTTGAAATGGGATTTGATGAAAATTGGAGTTAATTTCCTAGATTGTTCAACAGACTGCAACAAGCTTTGATCTTCATTCTTGGTAATTTTCTGAGAAGAATCTTGCATCAGCTTGACTGCCCGCTCCGCCACGTCGTTTATGACCTTCAAATTTTTTACAAAGATTTCCATCTTCTTGTAATCAATGTCTTCTTCCCACGTCAATGGACACTTTCTCAACCAAGATCCATCCTATTGAAACCTTTCGAAAAGCCATGAGCTGGGCCCTGCTAATTGGAAGAGTTTTGTTCCTGTATTTAAATTTGGAAATACAGGCACACCGTTGGGCATCATTGGTGTTTCACTCTTGATTTTTAACAATAAGGAAGCTATTTTTTTCTTTTCATTGTCGGATATCTTACTCGAAAAGAGTGACAACGGTACTGTCTCCTCTGCCAAATACCATAAGTGTCGATTGAAAGTTGTTAGTGCGGCCTGAGCTACTTTAGGATCAATAGTTTTGTAACTGTTCAAGTAGTGCCATAGTTTTGTATCATTCACTGGGGCATCTGCTGCTTTATAAGCGTTCAACCAGCATTTAATGTAAACTAGTGCATTGAAAAGACAGATTTGCAGTAGTTTATCAACCTTTTCTGACTCATAACCAAGCTGCTCGCAAAATGCGTACATTTTTGCTGCATAAATTACTGTTGACATCCATCTTGCTTTATGAAAAGCTCCAGGCTTCTGCCAGTGAATTCCTCGAGGAGGAATTTGGCCCAATAGTATTACCATATTCTCTGTAGTCTCCACGAGGCAGGAGATCCTTGAACTGGCTTAAAACAAGTTTCAAGAAAATAATGGCTTTCTCCTTCAAAGATCTTAGGTTCCTGCCTTTGATTTCTAGCTTGACGATTTGATCTAGATTGTCTTCAATATCTTTTCATTGCTCTTTGAATTCCTTAAACTGTAAATACAAACAAGCATGAACATGAAATTCTACCTGGAAAGTATCTTATTTCTCAACAAGTTTTAGTAATAAATTTATTAATAATTTTTAGTCTCATATAGGACTACAAATGCAGAAATTTTTTTAATTGAAAGCACTAGTTTTGTTAATTTTCTTGCATTTTCGCTATTTATTAAATAATTTTAAATACACTTTCAATTAATATTGATGTAAGTAGTATATATATTGCTATTTTTGGAAGCTTGAAGGACCCCAACTACATATTTAATTAGAGAAAATGTATTTTTCAAAAAGAACTGAGTTTTTTTTATAAAAATTCTTAACTTTAGGCCCCTAGGGGCAAACTTTCCCCTAAATCTACAGACTTCAAACTTCATACCTTTTCGTTAGGAAATAAAAGGAATCAGAAAAACCCTTGGGAGCTACAGTTTTCAAAAAAAAGTTTTTTTTTGAGTAAAGAGTAGTGACCAAGAAATCGTCTGGTAATTCATTAGTAAAATAAATAATCAGGTTATAATGTGCACGTTATCAATATGAAAGTAATAAAATAAATAAATGAAAAAAATAATTATAAATCAAATATTAAATACATCGTATTCTAACATACCTATTTTTAATACTAATTAAAGTGAGAAATTTTATAAGAATATAACTCTTAGGATCATGAACAAGAATCATTGATTCTTTGGACTACTGCAGATTCAGATGATTCCTTAGTACTCACTGTGATGAAGAGTGGCCGTTGTTTGGGACTGCCATACTTCTACAATTAATAATATATTAAAAACTTATCATTTTGTATGATATAATGTACACAAAAATACTAATATTACGAAAATTTCAATCGGTCGTTGACAGCTTAAAAATTTTCCTTTTGTTTTCTCTAAGGTCTGAATCATAGGTCATCATAAGCTCATAGAAAGTTGGCCAACTATCAGAAAAGGTTGTCCATTTAATGCAGATTCTAATATGGTATAACTATAAAGTTATTCACAACAAAATTCGTCGTATTCGTTATGAACTCAATTACTTCCACATCCAGTGGAAGCATAGTAACGACAAAAAAATTTTTAAAAATTTCTATTGTCCAAATAGGCTTAGAATGTCATGAAACGTCGAGATTTTAAGTTTGAACGAAAAAAAAAATTCTGTCGGTCTGTAACTTTTATTGTGCGCACGTTTACTCTGGAACCGTTCAAGATATTGACTTGAAATTTGGTAGGTACACATATATACTTTAACGAGATCTGGAACTAGATTATATTTTCATCTTGTTCCGTCGAAGATTTGGGGGGTAAATTGGGGTAAATTTGGGGAAAATAGGTAATCAAGCAGGTGAGAGTCCATAAAGTTGGTATTTAATATATACAAGAGAAGCTAAGGTTTCAAAAAAAATTTTGGTATTACCACCCCCACCTCATTATTAAAGGGAATGAAAAAAAATGTGATTTAGTGTGTGTACAAGAACCACAGAATAAACAATTATTTCCACATACAAAGTTCTTTCGATGTGAGTGACTTGGATAGAAAATCTTTATGTGGAAGTAGTGATTCCGAAACCATTTAAGATATTGACTTGAAACTTGGTACACATGTATTTTAATGAGATCTAGAACAAGATTATATTTTGATCTTATTCCGTTGAAGAATAACATTGATTTCCCTCTTTACATATTTACCTCCATTTTAGGGTAAACGGGGGTAAACAGAGGTAAATAGGTAAATCAAGCAAGTAAGAGTCCATAAAATTGGTATTTACTATATATAAGAGAAGCTAAGGTCTCAAAAAAAATTTTTCCATTAGCCTCCCCCATGACCACCCCCCACTCCGTAATTAAAGGGGGTGAAAAAAGTAAAATTATGATTTAGTGTATATACAAGAACCAACGGCCTCGAAAAATATTTTTACTTTTATTTCCAACAAACCAGCTAGCTCAACTCTCGAAATTTTATAAGAAGTATTTTTATAACAAATACGATTTAATTGTAAATAAACATTGGTAGAGAAATCTGTAAGAAATAACCCCGTGTTGTACTGTGGTAGAACCTCTATTAAATTTTTCTGATATTTGGTTAACTTTCTTCGGTACATTTTTGTTCTGCTTAAGAATTAACTAAAATGTTTTTGTTAACATTTCCATTTTTTTACTTCCACATCCAGTGGAAGTATATAGTAACGACAAAAAAAATTAAAAAAAATTTTTATTGTTCAAATAGTCTTAGAATGTCATGAAACGTCGCGATTTTAAGTTTGAGCGAAGAAAACAAATTCTGTCAGTCGGTCTGTCTGTCTGTAGCTTTTTCTGTGCGCACGTTTACTTTGGAACCGTTTGAGATATTGACTTGAAATTTGGTACACATATGTACTTTAACGAGATCTAGAACTAGATTACATTTTCATCTTGTTCCGTCGAAGGGTTGGGGGGTAAATTGGGGTGAATAGGTAAATCAGACAGGTAAGATCCATAAAATTGGTATGTAGTATATACAAGAGAAGCTAAGGTCTCAAAAAAAAATTTGGCATTAGCCACCCTCCATTACCCCCATTATTAAAGGGGATGAAGGAAAATTGTTATTTGGTGTGTGTACAAAAACCAGAAACCTCAAAATATTTTTTTACTACAACTACCCCCACTACTACCCCCTCTCACCACCCCCAGTCCACTACCGATGTGGGTTATCGTTTTATGGGTTTTTGGGGTAGAGGATTTCAAATATTATATTATTAAAATTCCATAAACAATTATTTCCACATAAAAATTTGTTTCGTTGTGAGTGACTTGGATAGAAAATCTGGATGTGGAAGTAGTGATTCCTTGCGCAGCGGTTTTTTTTTACAGAAGATAGCAGAGTTCATGAAAACGCTTTTATTGAAAAGGTACATTCACTTAAAATCCACTAAAAGTAAAGAAAACAATCAAACAAATCATATTTTTTTATTAATTTTTAGTGAAATTGAAATAACTTTTGAAGCGTCAGTTGTATAATCACATACCGGGAGACTCAGCCGATACTGACACCCTTGTAACTCTTGAACGGAGAATGGATTTTTTTCAAATTTGGTGTAGTGGTATGGGATGAAGTTTCTAATTATATGTTTTAAAGAAACAAAATGGCCGACTTCCGGTTTCGATGCAATTGACATGAAAATCAAATTTTTAAATGGGATAACCTGTATATTCTTGCATATTTGGACGCTGCTGGTCAAAATACATATGATCTGACCCTCAAATATGATTTTGATTTTCAAAAAATATAAATTTTTTGATTTTTAGTTTTAATCATAAAAGGCCGCGATTTTGCCAAGATTGTTAAAAATTAGTTCGAAAGTATTTTTAAAATGCTTTCTCTTCAGATATTAACATTAAACACGATTTATTCTTCATTAAAGTCAACGATATTGGTTTTTCAACAACTATTTTAAATGGAACTCCTTTGTACTAAATGTATAATTACATAAATAATAATAATAATAATAATAATTTCTTTTTTAAAATATTTTGAAAATCAAAATAATATTTTAGGGTCAGATCATATATATTTTGGCTAACAGCATCCAAATATGCAAAAATATATAGGTTGCCCCACTTAAAAATTTGGTTTTCATGTAAATTGACCTCCCTTATCACCTCACTTCGTTTGACCGTCTACTTCTGGGGCACCCTGTATATAGATGAGACTGAAAGATGAATGACAAGGCATTATATGTTAAAATTATAATAATCTTTCAAATTTGTCTAAGACGGAAATTGGCACGTGCCAGTTTATTGAACTAGTAGTTTACATAACTCGATCAATGTATTATGCCAATGCCATTTCACGTATTAAAGCTGTTATAAGGGATTTTAGATGGGTTATTTGATTTATTAATAATGCGATTTTTAAAATTGGATAAACAAAACAGCAATAAAAACTATGCAAATTTTAATCGAAACATTATTCTTAATCATCCCATCCCCAGGATATATTTAAACGCACATTTCTCTCAAAAAATAATTCCGGACAGTGGTTAACCGTCTCGCCTCGAGGGAAATGTCAATGCGGCACAGAGGTGCTATATAATATACGTACAACAAAAGGGAAATTCACAATGAAAAATCAATTTCCGAGTGCCGGTGAACCTTTTCGTGGGCTTTTTTTGACTTCTATACATTCTGAATATTTCTATTTATGGCTATAAGCGCCAGATGACTAAGAAATGTCGGAGAAAGAAAGTAATTCGTGGAAGTGATCGTGGTCACTGATCAATAAGACGAGTGGGTGACGAGCATTACTGCATTTCTACAAACTTCTACAAAAATTACATAAAACCTAGAAATATTCCAATAATGTATCATTTAAAAATGTCGTCTGGAAATCTTAATAAAGGGTTTAGCAGGATAAGCATGACGAGTCGGCCCCCAAATGGCAACCTATATCGAAACTTATGTTTTAATATCGACTTGATGTATGAACGCGATTTATATGTGCTTTGCCGCCGTACTCCGCTTTGATCTTGAGATATGGAAAAAAATGAGCGCGTGCATGACTATCGTTCAAAGAGATATATCTCGAAAACTAATTCAACTAGAGAGGTAAAACCAACAGGAAGTTTCAGTAAATAGTATATTTTATATTTTTTTGAATTTTTAGAATAATTACGCACATCATTAAAAAATAAATAAAAAATATAATAATTAATATTTTCGTGTTCTCTGTGACTCACAATCACTGAAATAATATATGTTGTAATACTTTATATGCACTATTACTCATAAAAGTTGCGTTAGAAAAAAGTTGGTGCAACACTTCGAAAAAAAAAAATAGAATTCGACGCGCATTACATCATATAAGAATACAAACTTGACATGGAACACACATATGAATGTTTTATGAATTCGAATTATTGTTAGAAGAGAAACTGAATGAAAATATGAATAATTGTCACGTAAATATCTATTTCATACGACACACAGTGACACGAATCGTAATTTTTTCGTTCAAAATTATTTAGAGCACTTTGCAACCGATTGGGATAATTTTTTTTTTAAATACTCGTTATTGAATTTCAAAAAAAAGTAAGAGAGTCGATTTTTTAATTATGCTAACCAAAATTATTGAGCTTCGCCAAAATGTCCATTTTTTATTTAAATCTTAATAAAACTTCCAAAAAAAAATTTTGTTCTTATCCAATTTACATAAATCTTGTTACTCGGTGTGTTTTTGAGGTCGCTGATTACGAATCTGATTTCCAAATTGTCAAAAACCAACCTGCAAAATGGCGGCTATAAAATGCTAAAAAATTATGAAAAATTAAACATTTTTGTTAAAGTTTATGCCGAGAACTTTTCAATATTTCTGATAAGTACTTTTAAGTTAAAACAGACTAAATTTTAAGTTCTAGGAATAAATTCAAGATGGCGGATCCAATATGGCGGCAATAAGATGATAAAACTAACTTATAAATAAATTAAATGCATTAAACTAGATAGGCTATTCCTAAGAATTATTAAAAAAATTAAAAAGGATCAAATTTTCTGAAATTTTCAAATATATCCAATATGGCTGCCATACATTAATTATCAATCATATATATGCGATTCAGTCCTCTATTTATATAAATAATACATTTAATTTTTAAATGATATTTAATATACTATATGTTTAATAAAATATAAAAATATAAAGGACTTTATTATTTAAATGTATTTAGGATAGTCAACAATTAAAAAAATTATCAACTCAATTGGAGTATTAATAATATTTAAATAACACAGATTAAACAGAGAAATTTAAAATTTAAATAATCACGAAACATTTTTGCACTAAGTTAGGTTTAAAGCTCATGGTGTAAAACTCTTGCCTTAGGTTATTTTAGGTATAGAGTTCTTGGTTTAAAGTTCTATTAGGCTTAGTTTATGTTAGATTTAATATCCTTGTTTTAAAGTTCTTGGTCTTAGGTGTTTATTATATTATTAGCAGATAAAAGAAATAAATATTAATATGACCTACTTGGGGTTATGTGATTCCGCCATTGATTCTGCCATTCTTGTAGGTTAGCTTATGACAATTTGGATATCAGATTCGTAATCAGCGACCTCAAAAACCTCCCGAGTAACAAGATTTATGTAAATTGGATTAGAAAAAAAAAATTTTTTTATAAGTTTTATTAAGATTTAAATAAAAAGTGGACATTTTGGTTAAGCTCAATAATTTTGGTTAGCATAATTCAAAAATCGGCTCTCTTACGTTTTTTTCAAATTAAATAACCAGTATTTAAAAAAAAATTTATCCCAATCTGTTGCGAAGTGCTCTAGATAATTTTGAACCAAATTACAATTCGTGCCACTGGGCCCGTATGAAATAGATATTTACGTGACAATTATTTAAATTTTCATTCAATTTCTCTTCTAACAGTAAGTCCAATTCATAAAATATTTATATGTGTGTCCCATGTCAAGTTTGTATTCTTATATGATGTAGTGCGCGTCGAATTTTATTTTTTTTTTTTCGAAGTGCACCAACTTTTTTCTAACGCAACTTTTATGAGTAATAGTACATATAAAGTATTACAACATATATTATGTCAGTGGTTGTAAGTCACAGAGAACACGGAAATATTAATTATTATATATTTTATTTATTTTTTAATGATGTGCGTAATTATTCTAAAAATTCAAAAAAATATAAAATATACTCTTTAAGGTTACCTGAAACCTCCCGTTGGTTTTACCTCTCTAGCTCAATTAGCTTTCGAGATATGTCTCTTTGAACGATATTCATGCATGCGCTCATTTTTTTCCATATCTCAAGGTCAAAGCGGAGTACGGCGGCAAAACACATAAATCGCGTTCATACATCAAGTCGATATTAAAACATATGTTTCGTTATAGGTTGCCATTTGGGGGCCGACTCGTCATGCTTATCCGGCTAAACCCTTTATAATTGTATCCACAAATTTCTCCATATTGAAGGAAAGCAACTATCATATTTAATTTTTTTTTCTTGGCATTCGAACATGTGACATGCAGCCAGATACACTGTCTTATAGCAGTAAATAGCTAAACCTAATTCTTACGTGAATAATATTAGAAGAACACAGTTGGGAAAGTGACAGGGACACACACTTCTCGCCTAAGGGCCTATCAAGGCATTTTTATATTTACAGGTAAAGCCACGGATTAGTAACAAAAGTTTAAATACAGGAATAGCAACTCTAACCTAAATTTTTATGCCGGTCTTGTGCAGAAATAAGATAAGACAGTGTAGAATATCGATTTTATTTTAATAGATTATTATACAATTCGTTAGTCTCATCAGTATGTTTATTGCAGTTTAAAAATATATGATCCAAGTCACTTTCAATGTTACATATATCTCAGGAGAGAGTCCCATTCTATAAAGATGTGCCCAAATTTCATTCGAATGATCATCGTTATATATTTTCTGGGCAGGTTAATGTCATCATGCCAGAACTTGGATGGTATAATTTTTGATTACTTGTGACTATAATTAATGAAATAAATTATCTGCCTTTGTTGGCATCCAACCGACGCTCTTCAAAATAATAAAATAAATCTAAAACATAACCCCTAAATGCTTCAAAAAGAGGCTAAACTTTTTTAAATGTGCAGTCAGTATTTTTTAAATACGGTTTTCTTTGCATATATAATTACGTTGAAGTAGATAACACAGGCCTGCGACGAAAAAACTTTTTTGAAACTAATAGGTGATCTTTGTAGATTTTTGGGTGCTGAATTCGGGAAAAATAATGACAAAATTCCATCGCCCTCAGTTTTTTTGCAAATTCATTTTTTCTGGGTGTCGGTATGAAATTTTTAGTTGAAAAGCAGCCTCACACACATTTCCCTATTTCTGTTTTGTTTATTGGAATATGACTTCATTGAAATGGAAGCAATGCTGGATTACCCTATACGCTAATTACGAACGTGTGTAAAGCGGCAGATTTTTAGGGGCAGCATGCAAAATCAGAAAAATAAATATTCGCCCGACTGCACATCTTGCATTTATAACTTTGTAACTTGTAACATATGAATGGATATAATTTTTTCCCTAACATTATTCTTAGGATTTGACAATAATAAATAATAAGTTTTAAGAAATGTATCGTTCTCCTTAGTCCTGGGTGATATTAGATACATAAAAAACGTCAGCGTCTTTAAGTAACAATCGAAGCTTTTCCATAAAGAGGGAAAGGATGTACAGAGCCATCAATGTGGATTAAATTAATTGAAAATACATTAACAGTGTCTTTAGTTGTAAATAAACTTAATTTTGAATAGTAAAACCTTTTTAAAATTTTTTAAAACACATCTCTACATTCCAACATAGCCATATTCATACCTATGAGGTATTCATACCTATGGGTCGAGTTGCGGAAAAATGGTAGGTGATGGAGAAAAACTGATGTCATTTTCCGTATAAACACCCTTTAAAACTGTTAGATCACCCCAAATAATAAAAAAAGTTTTTATAAAATTTTTTT
Organism: Rutpela maculata; assembly: GCA_936432065.2. Classification (NCBI taxonomy): domain Eukaryota; kingdom Metazoa; phylum Arthropoda; class Insecta; order Coleoptera; family Cerambycidae; genus Rutpela; species Rutpela maculata. The sequence continues at coordinate 224,175,439 of OW386286.2, read as the reverse complement.
TGCAGCCCTGTGTAATAGTTTAATCGAAAAATAATTGACTAAAACTATTTTTAATAAAATGAAATATTCTAAATATACAAAATAACTCTTTGTGTGGCCCTGCTCATCATCATCATCATCCTCGGCATAGATATCATAATTATCATAATTTAATTCATCTTCACCCCGTTAAATATATGACGGTTGACAACGAACTAAGGCTTTAAGTTAACTAGTATTAATAATTCGAGCTGCAAATTACAGTTGCTCGTTGCTTGGCAATGCAAGATACGAGCTGTCCGAGTTAAGTTATTCGAATTAAATAATTCGTCGATACTCCGATTTATTAAAATCATTCGAGTACTAAGCATTTGGTTTTTAAAACTCTTCGATTATTTCCATCTCGACTGAACTAAGTAATCTTGACTTCTACTCCTTTCTTTCTTTCTAACAACCATCTGACATGATGGATGCGTTCCACGCTTTTAAATTTAATTGCCTAATAATTATTTTTAACTTTTTAGTGCAGTACTCATGAAAGCATGTTTTGAAGTGTTTTAAACTAAAATTTATTTTTTATTGCGAAAAATTCGAGTTTGTGGCGGATTCGCCGGTGATACGCCGGTAAGGTGTCCCTATGATCACCTCCCACCTCAAATCGATACGACAATTAGAAGTGGGTGAGAAGATTTGCTTACAATGTTACAGGTCAAGCTAATAGAAGTTTGTTAGAAACGATAATATTTTTACATACAGTGTGACCCATTTTAAGTGGAAACACCTTCGTAACTTATTTATTGGTCATCCAGTTTTAACCAAATTTGGATAGTATAATTTTCGGTTACTTGTGAATATAATTAATGAAATAAATGATCTGCCTTTTTTGGCATCCAACCTACGCTTTTCAAAATAATAAAATAAATCTAAAACATAACCCTAAATGCTTCAAAAAGAGGCTAAACTTTTTTAACTGTGCAGTCAGTATTTTTTAAATACGGTTTTCTTTGCATACATAATTACGTTGAAGTAGATAACACAGGTCTGCGACCAAAAAACTTTTTTAAAACTAATTGGTAATCTTTGTAGATTTTTGGGTGCTGAATCCGGGAAAAATAATGACAAAATTCCATCGCCCTCAGTTTTTTTGCAAATTCATTTTTTCTGGGTGTCGGTATGAAATTTTTAGTTGAAAAGCAGCCTCACACACATTTCCCTATTTCTGTTTTATTTATTGGAATATGACTTCATTGAAATGGGAGCAGTGTTGGATCACCCTATACGCTAATTACGCACGTGCGTAAAGCGGCAGATTTTTAGGGACGGCAGGCAAAATCAGAATAATAAAAATTCGTTCGACTGCACTTCTTGAATTTATAGCTTTGTAACTTGTGTAACATATGAATTTATATAATATTTTCCCTAACATTATTTTTAGGATTTGACAATAATAAATAATAAGTTTTTAGAAATGTATCGTTCTCCTCAGTCCTGGGTGATATTATATACATAAAAAACGTCAGCGTCTTTGAGTGGCGGTACAATTTGTACCGTCATCCGAAGACGCCGACGTTTTTTATGTAAAATAATAACAAAATATCACCAAGAACTATACACATACAGGTACATACATATTTGTATTTGTGTATTTGTATTAAGGCACTGCCGATTTGCGTAAAGCGGCAAATACTTTAAGTAACAATCGAAACTTTTCTATGAAGAGGGAAAGGAAGTACGGAGCCATCAATGTGGATTAAATTAATTGAAAATACATTAACAGTGTCTTTTGTTGTAAATAAACTTAATTTTGAATAATAAAACCTTTTTAAAATTTTTTAAATCACATCTCTTCATTCCAAAATGAGGTTCAAAATATTGGGTTGAATTGCGGAAAAATGGTGGGTGATGGAGAAAAACTGATGTCATTTTCGGAATCAGCACCCTTTAAGACTGTTAGATTACCCTAAATAATAAAAAAGTTTTCAAATTTTTTTTTTCAGGCCTATGTAATAGTTTAATCGATAATAATTGACTAAAACTATTTTTAATAAAATGAAATATTCTAAATATACAAAGTAACTCTTTGTGTGGCCCTGCTTATCATCATCCTCGGCATAAATGTCATCATTATCATAATTTAATTCATCTTCTCCCCGTTAAACATATGACGGTTGACAACGAACTAAGGCTTTAAGTTAACTCGTATTAATAACTCGAGCTGCGAATTGCAGTTGCTCGTTGCTTGGCAATACAAGATACGAGTTGTTCGAGTTAAGTTATTCGAATTAAATAATTCGTTGATACTCCGATTTATTAAAATCATTCGAGTATTAAGTATTTGATTTTTCAAACTATTCGATTATTTCCATCTCGACTGAACTAAGTAATCAGGACTTTTAATCTCTAACAACCATCTGTCATCATGAGTGCGTTCCACGCCTTCAAATTTAATTGCCTAATAATTATTTTTAACTTTTTAGTGCGGTACTCATGAAAGCGTGTTTTGAAGTGTTTTAAACTAAAATTTATTTTTTGTTGCGGAAAATTCGAGTTTGTGGCGGAGTCGCCGGTGGTACGCCGGTAAGGTGTCCCTATGATCACCTCCCACCTCAAATCGATACGACAATTAGAAGTGAGTTGTAAGATTTGCTTACAATGTTACAGGTCAAGCTAATAGAAGTTTGTTAGAAACGATAATATTTTTACTTACAGTGTGACCCATTTCAAGTGGAAATATATTCGTAACTTAATTATTGGTCATCCAATTGCAACCAAATTTGGATCGGTATCAAAGATCTTTAATATTTCTTTTTTGAGTAAAAAAAAACTTATTTCAGTCAGTGGCGTGCATTTTTATTAAGAAAAAAAGGTCAATTTTTCGATAAATCATATTAGGCATTTTTTTTATGAAAAACTAATGCAATATTATTGATCAGCATGCTGTAGAAGCCTTACATTTAGAATTTAACAATGTTTTGATTTGTGGTTTTCGAATTACGGCCCACTTAAAATTGCCTATTTCAAACATTAAATAATCAATAAATTGGTAACGAAAGAAAGTCATCTTCTCTTTAAATTCATTTTTTCTACCACCCCATATCGTCGATACATTCATTCATTCATTCATTCATTCATTCATTCATTCATTCATTCGATAATCCTTAATACCCGAATAATTTACAGGTCTTATGACCCAAAATTTTTCAATGAAAATTCTTGGCCTCCGAAATTTGAAAGTTTCGATGATATGAGACAGTAGAAAAAGTGAATTTAAAGAGAAAATGAAGAATGCCTTTTTTTCGAAAAAAAATTCGTTAGCAATTTAATGTTTAAAATAGGTAATTCTAAGGGGACCGTAGTCAAAATATTGTTAAATTCTGGATATAGCGGTTCTACAGCATAGTCAGCTTTAAATTGGTAGTCCGTGTGCAACTTTGTGAAGCAATATCATGTTGTACATCAAAAGTTTCGGAAAAATATGTAGATTATGAATCCGATGGGGCGTACCTCTCAGGGCTGGCCGAAGGGAGAAAACTACCCTTAAACAACCCCTATATAAAAATAAATGTTACGATAAAAAATAGCTGAAAATATTTTCTAAAATATATTTATTTGCTTGAATCTCAATGGGGCGTACCTCTAAGGGGTGGCTGAAGGGAGAAAATTACCCTAAACTTACCCTATATAAAAATAAATGCTACGATAACAAAAATTGCTGAAAATATTTTTTATATATTTATTACATATTTGTACAGTTTTAACAAAACAAAATTATGTTAAAATATACAGCTTTTTTGCATTTTATAAATAGATTGAATCATTACTCGTCGTCGGAATCGCTGTCCAGGGCATCGTCAGAGTCAGTATAATATGATTTTTCTGCATCTGTTCTAATGTTTGAACAAAATTCTGGATCAGCCTCGCATTCACATATTTCCGTGCCACGTATTTTTTGGGTTGAACATTTGCATCTTTAAGCGCAATTATTTTTTTTACAAGAATATTTTATAAGATTCAGTATTTCTTCAGGTGCACAAGGAAGAGTACACATAATGGGTTCAAATTCTCCGTTGTCCAATTTCAAACCGTAATCCGTTGGTGGTGGTAAATTTGGATGAGCCTGTGTATCCCAATTCCATTCAGTACACTGGTAGTGGCATCTTTGTATTGTCGGTTTTAACGCTGCTTGAGTGGGGGGCATATTATCAGTAGAAACTTGCCTCTGTGCAAACAACCACCATCTTAATTCTGCTAGACTTTTAAAACATTTTTTGGGTGCTGAATGTAAAGAACAGATAAAAGCCTCGATCTGCTCAAAATCAGAGTCACTTAGTGTTTCGTTTTTACGTAAAGAAGCCAATGCCTGAAGCGTAGATGGAGTCCCTTCCAAAAACTTTTTCCAAAAACTAATTTTAGCTTTACCCATAAAACCTCCTGTAACATCTGATCCTGAATGGGCATGAAGACCTGGAAGTGCTTCAGCTTTTAGTGGTCCAAGAGCACCGTAAATTGGTTGCAAAGGTATTTCACGACCGCTAGAACCAGTACAAATAAATATGGTATCCTTAGGTAATAAAGGAGTTCGCCTTACAGCCAGTATCAAAACATCTGTATCTGGCGAAAAAATTCTTAATGTTTGCTCCCCTTTTAGATGCATCTAAAGAATTATTCTGGTATCGGCCTCTTCGTGAGAACTCTTTAAATGATTCATATCGCCGCATATCACAGTACAAAGCACTGTATCCTTATAAGAGCAAACGATGTTTTTATTACGCATATTTCCTGATGCAATAAGATTTTTTGAAAAATACTGGGTTATATCTTCCTTGGTTGAGGTGTGAGATAAAAGCTTTTTAATGGTTGTATTCTTTATATTAGTTTTTTCGTCAACATGGTAACGTATAGGGTCTGTACCATTTTGCCTTCTGATTCTTTCTGAGGACTTAAGGGAGCCAATAATATAAGTATAAAAAATAACGTGTAATTCCGAATATAAAGCACATTTTTTTAACAGTTTATTTGAAAACTTCTCGGATAAGTCAGAAAGATAGACGCAATCTTTTAGCAGAAGCATCTTTACTTCTGCCATACTATCAATAACTGGAATGCTGAAAACAGAATCCGAATTGTTTTTATCCACGTTACCAAAAATTGGTTCCTTGCTTCCAATTTCGTCTAGAAGATGCATTAATTTATTTTTCTCTGTCGATGAATCATTTAACCGTCCGGGTGAAAAAGTGATCGTGGTATTGCAGTAAGTTCGAAATTACCAATTATATCTTTTAAATTTAAATCGGGAGAACTTCTGTAAATCAAGACACACCTAGAAAACATATTATTGTCTTGCCTTAGTTGCATGATACCTGTTTTTGTATTAACCGTGGTTCTTTTTAACATGGATTTATTTAAACTTAAAACAGAAGATTTGAAAGGATCCCAGAAATTAGTTGTTTTATTTTTAATCCTGTTTTCAACAAAGTCGTTTTCGATTTTTTCACCTATGTCTCTAAAAATGCAATTTTTTATTTATATATTTCACCCCCGCCGGCGGTTGTGGGACTTCCTAATATTAGTTTTTTAGTAAAACACATTATTTTTTTATTATATTTTTTATCATATTAAGTAAGCTTGGGTCAATTTAATCAAAAAATGCAATTTTTTAATTATATATTTCACCCCCGCCGGCGGGGGTGGGACTTCCTAACATTAATTTTTTTAGTAAAACACATTATTTTTTTATTATTTTAAGTAAGCTTAGGTCAATTTAATCAAAAAATGCAATTTTTTAATTATATATGTAAAAGGATAGTTAGTATAGGGGTAATTTTCACCCCTCTGCCACCTTTGCGAGATGCGCCCCATACAAATTCGTAATCTACACATTTTTCCGAAAATTTTGATGTATCGCATAATATTGCTTCACTAATTTGCACACGGGATCTCATATTTGTACAATTTAAAACTGACTAAGCATGCTGATCAATAATATTGCATTAGTTTTTCAACAAAAAAATGCCTAATATGATTTCTCGAAAAACTGATAATTTTTTTCTTAATAAAAATGCACGCTACTGACTGAAATAAGTTTTGTTTTACTCAAAAAAGAAATATTAAAGATCTTTGATACCGATCCAAATTTGATTGGAATTGGATGACCAATAACTGAGTTACGGAGGTGTTTCCACTTGAAATGGGTTACACTGTATAAAATGAATGAAAAACCAAAAATATCTATATACACCTATGACTCGTCTCAATCAATTCCCTACAAACCACTGAAGGAAAAGTTCACTTCGTGTAAAGGCTGCTTGAACCACCACACATTGGGGCTTTTCGTAGTTAGTAGTCCCAAAGACGCCTAGAGCCTATCAAAGTTGACCAATACAAATATATTTTTTTTATTTTCCTTTAAAAAATTTCTGAACGATCCCTCACGAGCTTTTTTGATAAAAATTACTCTGCATTAATAAAAGTTGGTTTACATCTTGATTATTGATGTGAGAAATTGCTTTTTTTCTTAAACCTCTGTGAAATCAATATTATAAGTAATAAGAAATCAAAATAAAGTTATAAATAATTAAAAAAAAACACTTAGCTTAAATTTTACAAGCCAATGAATTTTTTACAGATTAATTTTGATTTCTTATTGCTTATAATATTGATTTCACTGAGGTTTAAGAAAAAAAGAAATTTCTAACATCAAAAATCAAAATATAAACCAACTTCTATTAATGCAGAGTAATTCTTATAAAAAAAACCCGTGAGGGATCGTTTAGAAATTTTCTAAGGAAAATTTAGGAAAAAAAATATTTGTATTGGTCAACTGTAATAGGCTCTAGATGTCTTTGGGACTACCAACTACGAAAAGTCCCAATGTGCAACGGGTTGGTCGAGTCTCGCCTGATCAACGTTTACTTATTTTATACGAATTGGCTAGAAAAACCCGATCCGACAAGCCTTCGCAAGCCTAGCACCGGAAAATCGGAAAAATGGGTGATTTCTCTGGGCAAGCGCGGATCTAGAAATTTCAATAATTTTTTTCTCGTCTGTGGCGCATGGGACCCATACGAAATATGGGAAATAACATCTCGAGAAGCACTTCTCTAACGACCCCTAAAAAATTTTGAAAAAGCAGTTTGCGAAAAATTTTTTCAAAATTCGAACACCCCCCCCCAGGATTAGGGATTCCTGTTTAAAATTATTTTTTTTTGTCATATGCATTTTACTTTTCATAAAAATACAACAATCCGTTTTGAAGTTTATGAAAATATTTTCATTACTAACTGAGATACAACGATTTGAAATTTTGTGATTTGTTAAATTGTAAATCACAAAATTTCAATTCGTTGTATTTCAGTTAGTAACGAAAATATTTTCATAAACTTCAAAACACAGTGTTGTATTTTTATGAAAAGTAAAATGCATATGACAAAAAAAAAATTTTAAACAGGAGTCCCTAAACCTGGGGGGGGGGCGAGGGGTCAACCGCGCTCAAAATTTTGTACACCAGATTTCCTCTTTGACGAAGATTACACAGATTTCCTCGGACTTCCTCCAGACTTCCTGGGATTTCCTCGGATTTCCTGAGACTTCCTCGGACTTCCTTCAGATTTCCTAAGATTTCCTGGGACTTCCTGGGACTTCCTCGGACTTCCTCGGACTTCCTGGGACTTCCCGGGACTTCCTCGGATTTCCTCCAGATTTCCTCGGATTTCCTGGGATTTCCTTGGATTTTTTTGATTTCTTTAAAAGTTCCTTTTTTCGATTTACTTCCACGTCCAGTGGAAGTATAGTAACGACAAAAAAATTTAAAAAAATTTTTATTGTTCAAATAGGCTTAAAATGTCATGAAACGTCGAGATTTTAAGTTTGAGTGAAAAAAAATTTTCTGTCTGTCTGTCGGTCTGTATGTCTGGGGGTAAATTGGGGGTAAATGGGGATAAATAAGTAAATGAAGCAGGTAAGAGTCCATAAAATTGGTATTTAGTATATACAAGAGAAGCTAAGGTCTCAAAAAATTTTTGGCATTAGCCACCCCCATTACCACTCCCACCCAATTATTAAAGGGGATGAGAAAAGATTGTGATTTAGTGTGTGTACTGTGTACAAGAATCTAAAATCTCAAAATATTTTTTTACATCATCCATAAAAATTCTATTATTACCTCTATAATATTAAGTCTGAATGTTATCTCGATTATTATTATTACTACTAACCGACCCGATCTCGGAACCGATTTTCTCTGGTTTATTTATTACTATCGAGACGGTTTGTCAGGAAATGTTGCTCGAAACGTTGTTATAGTGAATATGGAACATGTAAGACAGAATGGGTCGTTATAAGCCAATATAGATGTTTTTATGTTCTTGGCCGTTGATATCAAATTAACTTGATGCGATCCTGAGATTTTCGAACTTTTTAAATGCAAATTACAAAATTACTGTTTCCTAATGTTTTGGTTTATTCACCGTTGTCAGAGAAATTAATTAATATTATTAATTTTCTTTCCATTATTTATATTTTAGGTGTATTTCGGTTGAGTGTTTTAATGCAACTAAAAAACTAATAGACACCCCAAATGTAAACTAGTGGAAGCATTATACTCTTCGCCGATTTACTGAGCTTTTTATATCATTGTTACACATTCTATAGGACACTCTCCGCAGTTTTCTTGTAAATAATATTAGTTTTTGGACATCCTAAATTTCCTAAACTTTGTTGTGAACTCGGTTGTGAAATAAAATATATATAAAAAATAAACTGAAGAAAAAACATCCAACCTGTCTGGAATTCGAACACACGATCTTTATTGCAAGGCAAAACTTTAGACACTGTATCATCACACATTACTTCAAAAATAAAATATCTGTAATATGTACCTTTCGAGAATCATATTTCAACGCATTATACCGGCTGTCACAGACGAGTGGCTCCCCCCCCTAATATTTCCTTTATTTTTTAGCTTATCCATTTGAAATTTGAGATGCATAAACTACCTGTAAAAAATGGATTTTTGGACACAAAAAACGGTATGAGACCATTTCCGGTTTACCGGGAAATGACCGTATCTTTCGATTTTTAAATGGAACAACCTGTATATATTTGCATATTTGTATTCAAGACAATATTCTGAGTATACCATGAGATTTTCGCGAATTTTTAAGTCGATGTTCAATTTTTTTTAAGCGTGTTAAAACATTCTTCTAGAGTGCTTTGGAATACGAAATGTTGTTCTACGGCAGGTAAAATCCAAGGGAAAAATATAATATTTCCTTTAATTTCATTAGTAACTATTTACGAAGCCTTCAAAATTGAACAATTCACTTTGTTATCGAAAACTTTTTTTTTCAACTGGGAAGGTGGTGGCTCATACTGTTCAATAAATTATAGATTTTTTTCTGAATTCATTGATATCCATTTCAAATCTATGCTATTTGTTTTTCTATTATATTAAATTTATTTAAAAATAGAAAATCACTTTCAGAATAATTTTTATTGATATATAGTAGATACAACAAATTGAAATTTTATAATTTGATAAATTGTAATTACAAAATTTCAGTTCATTGTATTTCAGTTAATAATGAAAATATTTTCATAAACTCCAAAACCTATTGTTGTATTTTTATGAAAAGTAAAATGTATATGGCAAAAAAAATAATTTTAAACAGGAGTCCCTAGACGGGGGTCAACCGAATTTTGAAAAAAATTTTCGCAAATGCTTTTTCAAAATTCTTTAGGGGTCGTTAGAGGAGTGCTTCTCTAGATGTTAGTTCCCATATTTCATATGGGTCCCATGCGCCACAGACGAGAAAAAAATTATTGAAATTTTACCAGCCGCCACTGTCCACCACTGATAATATTTAAAGCCAAAAATATCTGAAATGAGTGGCTTCCTGAAACAGAAATATTTCCAGGAAAGTCTATGCTGCCTCCTCCAATGGCTGGATGGAGTCAGACATATTCCGTAACTACTTTGAAAAAAGTTTGATTTCTGCTCTTGGTGACAGTCGTCCAGTTCTAATAATCTATGATAGCCATAGCAGTCATGTGACTACCAATATCATAGAACTTGCAGTCAGGGAACAAATTATCATCTTAAAACTACCCCCGCATACAAGCCATTTGTTACAGCCACTTGACTTGGCAGTATTTAAGCCTCTAAAGGATATGTGGGATGCTAAATTGGTATCCTGGCAATGCACAGTGGGGAAATTCCGGAATTTACTGTTCAAAAATCTCTAGAGACCTTAATATCCATCGGATCAGGATAATTTTTTTTTTAAATTAAAGGTAATTAAATTCCCTACACATCTGTCGAGGCAGATTTTTAAATGACTCGATCAACTTTTATTAATGGCATAATAAACTGTCAATTAACTGTGAAAAAAATATAATAAAAATTTAAATAATGAACCAATATCGCTATATTCATATGAATATTAAATTTTTTGTCTACACATAGTACATAAACTATATAGTAGTAAAATCAAACTGCGAAATACCTAATTTGACAGCTGACAGCTGTCAAAAAGATAAAATTATCACAAAGATTTTTAAACAGTAAAATCCGGAATTTCCCCACTGTGCAATGTAAAAATGCGAGGTATAAAGTTCCAAAGGTGCAGTTTTCTACTATGGTAGCAGAAACTTGCAGAGATTTGAAGATTGATGCAATTATTAGTGGCTTTAAGAAAGCAGGTATGGTACCTTTCAATGATGAAGTAATTCCAGAAGATAAATTCGAACCTTCTGCGTTATTACGTTGGAAACAGCAGAAGGCAGTCATCAACCCGCAACCACCTTTTTAAGATCATGGCCAACCAAATGCAGAAGGTGAGCAGCCGTTAGTCAATTTAAATGAACAGCCAGTTGCCCCCGAACATATGCAGCCAAATGCAGACGGTGAACAATTATTAGTTGTTTTAAATGGACAACAACCTCCTCTCGATTATAGGCAGCCAAATGCACAAGCTGGACAACTGCTATTAGATTTAAATGAACAACCACCTAATCCTGTTCCATCAACTTCTTACTCTCTGCAAGTATCCTTTGAAGATCTTCTGTAGACAATTAGGCAAACAAAACAACCCCTAGCTAAAAAAAAACAAGAATTGGTGCTGAAGTTATTACGTCACCGGAAGCTGTGGCCCGAATGTAAGAAATAGATAAAGAGAAAGCTTCAAAGAAGAAGGAAAAAGCTTTGAATAAGATGAAGAAAGATTCAAAGAAGAAGAGAACTTAAAGAAAAACCAAGACAGACTAAGAAAACCATGACGCCACCGGCTAGCTAGTTCATCAAGTGATGAAGAAGAACCTTCTTACGTTGACACTAACGATGACATGGACGCTGAAAGCGATCTTAATGAAGTTTCAGAAGATGAGAATCAAGAACAATCAAGCACAGGAACATACATAGACAAATGGATAATTGTCAAATATAGCACCAAGAAAACAACACGACATTATGTAGGACAGGTATTGCTTCATTTAACTATTTAAGTATCAATGTCTTACTGACTTTTATCATTTTCAGGTTACCAACAAAATTAGTAACGATGAATGGACCGTAAAATTCACAAAACATAATCACGGCAAATTTTTTTGGCCAGGATTGGAAGATGTAGATAATATAACTAACATAGATATTATTAAGGTTTTGCCAGATCCAAAATTAGATCGTCCTGGAGATGTTTGGACTTTCGACTTTGACTTCCATAAATTTAACATTAACCTTACTTAATCACATGACTTTATGTTTCTGTTATTTGAAATATAAATATAATATTTTCAGTTTATTGAGAATGTTTAATGAAATATATTTTTTATGTTTTGAACTTTTCTCTCGATTCCTCGTACTATATAGTTTGTAACTTTTGAACAAATCAATTAATTTTAAATCTGCAAAGTGCAAAAAATAGTAAAAAATTGTAATTAAAACTATCTTGCCTCCTAACAATTTCAGTAGATTTCATGATTCTTTAACAGTCAAATACGCACTTGCCCCGAAATTCGGGGTAAGTGCGCCTTCCTGTCATTTTTTTTAAAAAGTGTGGTTGTAGTGCGTTAGCCGTTGATTAGGGTTTATTTATTTATAGATTTGTTCGCCCAATGTACCAACAAAGAAATACTCAAAATTTGAAAACTATATGATAAAGCATAAATCTCACAATTGTCAACAAATGTCAACTGTACAAAAACCGGTGTGCACTTGCCCCACTTTACCTACCACTTATTTAGTCCCTTCAAATTAGTCAGACAATCGCTGTTTTATGGAAAATCTTCCCACAGTTATGAGACTTGTAAAAAGTGAAGTATTTGGGTTGTCTAACCATGATTTTCACTCCCCGCAGTTCTAAAAAAAGGGGTGGTTTTTGAGAAATATATACATATATATGAATTTTAGCGTTTTTTCGCCTTTTTATCTATTTTGAGGAAAAACTGTTCGTGAAAAATATCAAGAGAGCAAAGTTGTAGAGCATAAAATTTTCTGTAAATTTTGTTTCTACTTTTTATTTTTTTAGTTTCGCCGCTAGAGGACGCCAAAGAAATATACATATAGACTTTTGCGCCTTTTTTTAGATTATGAGCCAAAATTATGTATTTTTATGAAAAAAGCCGCTGCCCAAGGAATCACTACTTCCACATCTAGATTTTCTATCCAAGTCACTCACAACGAAAAATTTTGTATCTGGAAATAATTGTTTATGGAACTTTAATGATATAATATTTGAAATCCTCTACCCCAAAAACCCATAAAACGATACCCCACATCGGTAGTGGGGTGGGGGTGGTGATAGAGGGTGGTACTGGGGGTGGATAAATTAAAAAAATATTTTGAGGTTTCTGGTTCTTGTACACACACTAAATTACAATTTTTTTTTCATCCCCTTTAATAATGGAGTGGGGGTGGTAATGGGGGTGGTTAATGCCAAATTTTTTTTTGAGACCTTAGCTTCTCTTGTATATACTTACTAAATACCAATTTTATGAACTCTTACCTGCTTGATTTACCTATTTACCCCAAATTTACCCCAATTTACCCCCCAACCCTTCGACGGAATAAGATGAAAATGTCGAGTTCTAGATCTCGTTAAAGTACATATATATGTGTACCAAATTTCAAGTCAATATCTCAAACGGTTCCAGAGTAAACGTGCGCACAAAAAAAAGTTACAGACAGGACAGACACAATTTTTTTTTGCTCAAACTTAAAATCTCGACGTTTCATGACATTCTAAGCCTATCTGAACAATAAAAATTTTTAAAATTTTTTTTGTCGTTACTATACTTCCACTGGATGTGGAAGTAATTACATAAATAAATTATTATATTATTATTATTCTATACATGAATAGAATGTACTTTTTCGCCAAAATTTAATTACGCACCTATAATAATAATTATTATCATAATAATTAATTATGCTGATCAATAATATTGCTTAGTTTTTCAACAAAAAAAATGCCTAATATGATTTCTCGAAAAATCGACCCTTTTTTTCTTAATAAAAGTGCACGCCACTGACTGAAATAAGTTTTGTTTTACTGAAAAAGAAATATTAAAGATCTTTGATACCGATCCAAATTTGGTTGAAATTGGATGACCAATAACTCGTCACTGGAAAGACGAAGAGGCGTATGTATATTTATGTGAGATACGCCTCTTCGTCTTTCCAGTGACGAACTGAGTTACGAAGGTGTTTCCACTTGAAATGGGCCACACTGTATATAAATATTAAAAATTTAAAGAAACTTAACATGAATACTAAAAACAACTGGGGAACAACTAGAGAAACAAAGAAACCTTATATAACATGTCTAAAGCCCATAGTTTTGGAGAGAAAAAAAAATTCATTGAAAGGAAGATTTCTTGAGATTTCCTCGGACTTCCTCGGATTTCCTTCAGATTTCCTAAGATTTCCTGGGATTTCCTCGGACTTCCCCGGACTTCCTCGAACTTCCTCGGACTTCCTCGAACTTCCTCGGACTTCCTCGGACTTCCCCGGACTTCCCCGGACTTCCCCGGACTTCCTCGGATTTCCTTGGGACTTCCTCGGACTTCCTTCTAGGTGTACACCAGATTTCCTTCGCGGTTGACCCCTCGGGGGGGGGGTAATCGAATTTTGAAAAAATTTTTCGCAAACTGCTTTTTCAAAATTGTTTAGGGGTCGTTAGAGAAGTGCTTCTCGAGATGTTATTTCCCATATTTCGTATGGGTCCCATGCGCCACAGACGAGAAAAAAATTATTGAAATTTCTAGATCCGCGCTTGTCTCTGGGTGAAGGTCGGAAAATATTATCACCATCGTGTTCCTTGCCCCCGGAAACGGGAGATGTCTTGCGGTAGAGTCACAGAATTTTTCCTCCCCTCAAGGGACTATAATGTTTTCCGATGTAAATAACATGTAAACTCAATTTTACTCTGTAGGTTACCACACAATGTGTGCTGAAAATAGCACACGTTTGCGCGAGTATGTTTTGGCTTTTTCACCCACTCAAACGATATGCCACAAGTATTTGTAAGTTATTTTATAGTTCAAATAGGCAGTGTACCAAAATCAGCCGGTGGACATTTTTTTTTTTCACTCAAGAAGTTACTGGATTCTTTTATGAAAGCTATCGATACAAATCAAAATTATCCAGTAGGATATAATACAAAAATGTACATTATCTTGGCACTTCATTTTTTTTTAATGATGCAACGAGTCAACTACAAACTTAAAGTATTTTTACTTAAATCTAATAAATTCAAAATAATTATTAAGTAATGAATAATTAAGTTAAAGTTATTACTGAAAAAATTATCACTTACCTCTTCTGCTTTTTGAAAAATCAAGGATTAAACAATGAATAATAAATATCTTCACTTCAACCTAATGAGGCACCACAAGGAAATCAAGGAATAATAAAGAAACCCTCACTTAAACTTTAAAACTTTACAAGGGCACAATAATTTGATAGGTTATGTTATGTTTAGTTTTTAGTTTAAAGATCGCCAACCTGACCTGTAAAAATAAGGCAGCAAATTGCTTTGCTTCGATTATTTCTGTTCGAGTACTGACGGCGCGGCAAGTAACAATGTTCGATAAAAGTACAAAAACCCAAAACCTACAAAACCCCATTAACTCGCAAAAATCCACTACCCAGGGGTATTTCTTCAAAAACCCAGGTTTTCGCCAACCCTGGCCTATTGTCTTTCTTGACCTTGATTCGTCGACTTTATAAGAATATTTTTTACTTATTTTTTAATCGCATGTTCAGATACGCTTGATATTCTTCTCTATTCATATATTTTTAAATAACTGTGTTCCTACTTCAAAAATCAGAAACCACCGATATCGGATATTTTTTGGAAATTTTGAATCATCAGCCTTTTGTATGTACACACTTCTTAACTTGTTTTTTAATGATATGTTTAGAGACTTTTGATTTAGTTCCCCTATGAGTTATCGAATGCCTTTGTTCCGATTCTAAATATACTGGGTGTCAACGAGATTACTTTCCGGCCGCCATTTTTTTCCAATTTTTTTTCATATATTTTTTTCACAACAAAGTTGGTATCGCAAATTTTAAGATGTCCAAAAACTAACATTGTTTACAAGAAAACTGCGAAGAGTATCCTATAGAATGTGTAACAATTATGTAAAATGCTCAGTAAATTGGCGAATAGTACCTACATTTTTAGCTTGTTAATAATTTTTTTATCTACCGGGCTAGATTCTATGATTTCCGGTTATACTGGAAGTGATCTGTATGATTTTTAAAAATAGCAAATTATTGTTAGGCAAATACCAATTACAGTACTCCAGTCTTCGGTGAAAGTGTATTTGGTGTATTTGGTATGTAAATAGCCAATACCTGTGTCTTTTTTGTATACGGCTAGTTGACTCGACCGCGACTAATTTCTAGTTCCTAGTCGATTTACCTAATTCGCGAAAGCTAAAACGTTGACTTTCACCAAGTCACTGATAATAAAATTGTCATATTGGTATCAGATTCTTGACGCATCCCTATAATTAAATGAATTATGTATTACCTTGACGATTGGTTACGCTGATTGGGATATTCGCTTTGATTGACACTTTGAGCTTCTATGTTTAGCCTTTTTGCCACATTGCTTTATATAAATTATCTACTTGTTCACTGCTTGAAAACATAACCATTATCGATTAGAGATTTTAAAATTTAATTAACTTGAATAAATCAACAAAAAACTTATGTTAATAAAAATTATCAAATTCACGAGGTATACTACTTTTTATTCATTTATTTTAGTTTAGTCTGTCAACTGTTACTTTTTTTTTTAACGTCGTCCTATTTCCGCTATCAGGGCCTATCACCGACGCCAGGAGACGAGCTACCCCCAACCTGAAAATTTTGCCGAACCTCTTCCCTTAAGAAGAGTAGGGATCTTTTACTTGTCTAACATTTAATAGACAAGGGACCGCCTGCTTTACATCCCCTCCGAAAGATGGTAGATCCACTATGTAATCCTCGTCTGAAATTACGTAACTTCCGCGTATACACTGATATACAAGCCGCTAGAAGGTGGGACGAGAACGCTGTATTTCCCAAGATGGGACCCCATCCAAGTACTAACCGCGCTCGACGTTGCTTCAACGGAATATCGACTGATATTCACATTGAAGTCGCCTCTACGCTCACCCCCAACTGTTATTTGATAAATTTGCAAGTGTAAACATGGATGAATAATGTTAGATTCGTACTGAAAAATTACATTTAGCATTAGTATGTTGACATACTACTTCCTTTTGAAAATTTGGCTAATTTCGGTACTCTTCGAAACTTTAGACCTTTGTGTAACACAAATTAACAAGATAAAAATCCAATAGGCAGTTTTATTCAATAACTTATGGATATTAGAACAGTCAGGTGGATCATGGCACACTGGTTTAAAATTGGCTGTAAGAATTTCAAGATGGCGTAAATTATCACGAAACTAGTAGGTTCATATGCGGAGTGAGCCCTAGATTCCAAAATGCGAAAATTACAGGGAGTTTCATTTAAAATAAAAAATTCCGCTAAAACCGGAAGTTGTATAAACCTGACAGATAAATAAAAAATGAAGTTTTGGTTTTGATACATGCCAGGTTTCATCTCGATGCGTTCAAAAATATAGAAATTGCGACGGGTCAAGAGTCACCGATCTTGTTTTGGTAATTTTGATTCATCGACATCATGTATACAATTTTTTATTTGATTTTTAATTTTGATATATTCAGAGCCTTCTGATTTTCTTCTACATTTAGATGTCTTCGAATACCAATTTGAAAAATCATTCAGTTATGTCCGTCTTTGTTTGGTCGTAAAAATTATGTTAATATGTTTATAAGTTGATTAAATTTGAATAAATTGAAACATTGCTTCTTAGCCTGAGAGAGAGATGTCTACTCATATAATGGGGTCATTTAGTCAAATTTTATATTGCACTTTTTATTACAATTCTGAGAAGTAATCATTAAATAGTTATTACACTGAAAATTTGAGGTCAATCCGATACGTAGTTCCAGAAATATACAGCTTTAAAATCTCCTTAAACTGCGGTGCTAGAATCGCTGACCTCACTCTCTCCTTCCGAAATGGCAAATCAGTGATAGTATTATCATAATTAAGGAGACGTAGGATCTTTTACTATGTGCAAATCCGGCTATTTAAGAGTAGATTCGCCTGGTCTGCCAGATGTGGATTTAATTATGGTGATGGAGTATTTTAACACAAATCACCAGTATATAATTGCCAAAATGAGAAGAGTAAAAATGAAACGGTAATTTGTATTTTTAAAATGGTAATTAATGATTACCATGTCAGTTTTCACTATCAAAAAGATAGATTATTATTTTGGTAATAATATAGAGGACGTTTTCATTTTAATGACAAAATCTTGTTCTAAGAAAAAGTTACTAGTAATAAATCTTCACACGCATATTTGTTTGTTTTACCTCCAAGATTTATATCGCGCCTCATCGCTTTCTGCCACAATTTTCTCCTATCAGGATTCTGCGGTAGACTAATAAACAGTTTATTGGGGATTTTTACTGTTGGGTTTGTACATTTGAGTACTGAAAAACAGAACGCTTTGCTTTAGTTTTTTCATCATCTACGGTATTCGGACTATTCATGGTACAAAGGGTACTTTTAATCTGCATGACGCATCTGCGGCATTTAAATATAGACTGTTAGGCATCTAGGCAAGCGGCTACGTTTCCCGATGCACTAGGAGTGATTGACGTCACGCAGTTATAACACGAAAGCGCCACGCGTTGGTGTTCTTGATTAATTTTAAAGCATTTAGAGACTCTAGAAAATTCTTTTTTCTTGCATTTCACTCTAGAAGTAAAATATCTTTCAGAAAATGTAATAAAAAAATGCTAAATAGCATTTTAGGAGCCTTGAATTGAAAATGAAAATGGTCGAGGAGGTCCAAGTTATTAATGAAAGTCTGCAGCAAAGTGGCTTCAGGTAGCTGTTGGAGGCCTAAAAATATTTTTGTTCTCTCCTTATTCAGAACGTCTTGCCAGATATTTTGTAATTCATGAAAATTAATTTAGTTGGCATCCGCTTGCTGAACAGCACGTCTGGTGATACCACGCCATTTGTCACCACGCCTATTCAGTGCACAGCTTCATTAAAGCTTTATACCATCAGCTCTTTTTGTTCTTAATATTTCGTTCTCAATATGTTCTGTTCTTAGTTTTTTTCATTTTATTTTCAATTTGTTCCATTTCCAATTCGGTATCTGCTTTATCGCTCTTTGTACATCTATTTCTGTGATTTGCTGCCAGCAGGAAATATTTGTAAATTTTGTTTCCAATTTTGCGTCTGATAATTAAGTTATTCCCATTTTATGCTGTTCTGACTTTCGTTTTGGTCTTCATTTTCTTCTCAGGAGCCATTTTTTCGTTTTTATCTCAATTTTATTTCAAGTCTCTGTTTTGACCAAATGAGTATTCAACACGTAAAAGGAAAACTACTTTTGTTCACTGGCTAAGCATAAGTTGATAAAGTGTCAGGTAGAAACTCCGATTAAAGAACTTATATCTAGATACATAACAGGCTATCTTTTCACTATATACCTTGTTTGCTCGTAACATAGTCACATTATATGTCCATTAAAATGGATAGATGAACATCACATCCCATAGGCAACAGTGGCGTTGTGTGTGTAGAAAATGTGTAGAATGGTAAATATTTTCATTAAAATGAATTATTGCAATTCATGCATTACCGGCTCTTTATGTAGGCATACGATATTGCAGTAAGATAAAACAGTAAGATAAATATGTATTGAAAGGATATTAAAATTTAATTGCTATTTACTTTACAACTCTAAACTGAACTTCATCATGTTGCGACTATGGAACGATCGATTTTCTTCTTCTCTAAACTGCTTTCTGCAAACGGCACAGCACTGCACTAAATATATTGTCACTAAACTGTGTAAATATGAATAGAGAATATTATTTAGGTATTGAGCAAATCACAACTTAAAATAAAAATATTTCTTCACCACATTTTGATCGAAAAACACGAAAAACGCGTATTAACATTAATGGCGGAGATAAGTGTCAAACTGAGATTATGATAATCAAACTGAACCGATGGTGCCCGAATCGGTCGCGAACAGATTGACTAGCCAATCAAAAACTTATGGGAAAAAGTGCCTTAGATTGTGAATCTTTCGGGATCACACAAAGCAATGCCATTATGTATCTAGATATAAGTTCTTTAATCGGAGGGTAGAAATATAATATTATATTTTAATGATATACTTTGTTTAACGCTTCCTGAGTGCGGCACTGTTATCGCTGAAGGTTTCCGACTCCTGCTGGTAATGCTATTTAAGTACAATCTCATGAAGATTGTGGTGGGTGGTATTTTTCATCCCATTTTTATCACTCGGCATTTTTTTATTTTTTTAATCAAAATTTGAGACTACCTAGAAAAGGCCATGTAAAAAAATTGTCTTCTACTTCTATCAAGAACTCCTGATAGACTCTTATTTGGTTGAAAGTATCTTCTACGTGTTGCCAAATATGAGTGTCATCATTTTTATATGCTAAAAAGCGTTAAATGATCCCACAGATTAAAGTTCAATAGTTTCAGATCTGGAGACCGAATTGGCCAGTGCACTGACCCTCATGACCTACCCTAAAACAGCACTCAGTTATTCCCGATCATCAACGTATATAAAATTGTTTGGCGCTGTTTAATAAGTATTTCATCCATAGGTATTTCATCTCAAAAAGTTTGAGTTTTTGATGAATATTTAACTTAAAATATTTTGTTTAATAAATACTTTTAGAACTGTGCTAATAAAAGTATTTCTTTTACATATTTAGCAAGACGAAGCGGCCGTTTCTTTAATAATGCTGCCCCTAAACGTATATTGAACAATCAATTCTATAACGAGTCGTATGCATGTACATTCTAGAAAAATCCTAACTCGTTCCGCTAGCCCACAAATGAGAATAAAATTCTTATTCTGAGATACCCTGTATAACGACATTGATAATTCTTATAATATTATTAAGCTAAATTATCTTAATTTATGTAAAATCGGTCGTTACAAACAAATATTTTACATTTAAACTGGTTTAATTATATAGAAATACAGTTTTACCATTATTTATTAAATTCCTAAGGAATACCGCTTTTATTTAAAATTCCTGCCTTAAGAAATTCTTAGATCTAAATAATTTTAATAAACCGCTGCCTTCTGGCTAAACCAACTACCAACAAGGAATAACATCAAGTAGCATACAGTAATTAAAATTTTTTTAAAATTTTATTTCATAATTGCCTTTTTATTTCTATTTTCTGGCTATTTCCTAATGGTATACCACACAGACTAGATAATCCAATGATTTATCAGAATTGACTTATTCAAGAATCACTATTAAAAAATTATTTTTGTTTCATTATCAGTACCTCAGTACAAGTTCATACTCCAGTCAAATTATGTTTTTACCAGGAAAGTTGTGGGGTAGTTTTGATTTCTTCCATTCTATATGTTTTTTGGGGTGCTGAATCTGAATCTGAGCTTTGCTAACAAGATTTTGTGACGCAACACCGAAAAAATTTTTAAAAAAGTAAAAAATCTTATTTTTTGGCGGTCTATTGCTTAAAACTCGAAAGCTCTCAACTTTTCGTAAATAACCTCTCTATTCAAAATGAAAGTACGTAATAATAGATGTTTTTCTCCGACGAGCCGTTCGGTCTCAAGCGCTAGTTGAAAATTGGCGTATTTCGGCTGAAAGGTGTGATGGCCGGAGTGTCTATTTGGTGGGGGGAGTGGGGGGGACCTCTCGTGAACAATACAAAGGGCCTCGAGAATGGGAACTTAGGTACACGGTGACGTAGTTGGCCTTGGCTCGTTTGTGAAGGAGTCGAATAGAGGAAAAGAAGGCTTTTAAACCAGACAGGGCAGTTATAAACTCATTTGGGGAGGCCGGGAGAGAATAAATAAAATGAAAAGACGTACAAGACGGAATTATATTTGCATAGAATTATAATTTATAATTTATAATTTATAACTAAATACCTAGTTGTCATTATAGACCGTTATTTAAGATCGGACAAACAAACTTTCATTGTTAAAAAGATGAGGGGCACTATACTAAAACTAAAACATTTAACTGACTTTCTGGACTTTGACGACCTTAGAACAATACATTTCTCACTTATTCAAACTCACATGAACTATGCAATTACTTCCACATCTAGTGGAAGTAGAGTAAGACAAAAAAAATTTTGAAAACTTTTATTGTTCAAATAGGCTTAGAATGCCATGGAACGACTTGATTTTAAATTTGAGCAAAAAAAAAATTCTGTCTGTCTGTCAATCTGTCTGTAACTTTTTGTACGCACGATTACTTTGGAATCGTTTAAGATATTAACTTGAAATTTGGAGATGGAACTAAATTATATTTTGATCTTATTCCATTGAAGGGTTGGGGAGTTAAGTTGGGATTAATGGGAGTAAATAGGTAAATCAAGCAAGTAAGAGTCCATAAAATTGGTATTTAGTATACAGTGTGTCCCAGGATAGATGTAACAAGAGGTGTAATGGACCAAAAATTTTGGAATTTTGGAATGGTATTTGGGGATTGAATCCTGCTTATTGTAAACCTAAAGTATACCAAAAATGACTTAATTTGGTGTTCTACAGGGTGTTTTATAAGCAAAGTTGTAAAAATCACCACTAATAAAGTACCTTTATTTTTCAAAATATAAAAAAATTGCACTAAGAAAAGTTATTTAGAATGCAATTTTATACCTCTATACTAAAGTTCAGGAATATAAAATTATTTTTTTGAAACTTCCCATTTTTTCAATAAATTAGTATTTTATTTTTCTTGTTTTACAATTAGTTCGATTAACATTATACCTTCTTACATCTCGTATATTTAATTTTTTATTTACCAATAGCCTACTTTTTGAGATGATTAACATTTGCTCCTATACAACTTTAGATATGAATTCAACTCTTAATTCGCAAAAAATGGGAAGTTTCAAAAAAATAATTTTATATTCCTGAAATTTGGTGTAGAGGTATAAAATTGCATTCTAAATAACTTTTCTTAATGGAATTTTTTCATATTTTGAAAAATAAAGGTACTTTATTAGTGGTGATTTTTACAACTTTGCTTATAAAACACCCTATAGAACACCAAATCAAGTCATTTTTTGGTATACTTTAGTTTTACAACAAGCAGGACTCAATCCCCAAATACCATTCCAAAATTCCAAAATTTTTGATCCATTACACCTCTACATCTATCCTGGGGCACACTGTATATAAGAAAAGCATTTTATTGGCATTAGCCACCCCCATTACCACCCCCACCTCATTATTAAAATGGGTGAAAAAAAAAACAATTGTGATTTAGTATGGCCTCAAAAAATTTTTTTCGCGTCATCCACCCCCCTACCAACCTCTACCACCATTTCCACCCCCACTACCGATGTCGCATATCGTTTTATCGCTTTTTGGGGTCGACGATTTCAAATGTTATATTATTAAAGTTCCATAAACAATTATTTCCACATACTTATCGGAGTGCAAATATAGTATCAAATTTTTTTTCATTGTGAGAGACTTGGATAAAAAAATTTGGATGTGAAAGATGTGATTCCTTGTGCAGCGGTTTTTTAGCATGGGAAGGAGTTAATAACAACTACTTATAAATATAATGCAAAAATAGTGTATGAAAATAATTTCGAAAAAGAAGTATACGTACGTCTGATTTACTATACGAAGAAGTCAGACTGCCGGATGTATGTCTACCATGTATACAGAAGTATTTAAAAACAAAAAGCTCCTTCATTTTAACAAACATCATTATACTACCAGGTCAAAAAATGTAAAAATATAAAATGTGCAAAAACAGTCGATCAAAGGTGTTATACCTACCTTTGCTCTAAAATATACTCCATATTACCTCCGAATATTAGAATAATAAATAGTCTCCACTCGTTAAAAAAACAATAAACAATGGATTTTTGATACACCTAGGAATGTAATACATACGGTAATAGACAAAACATATTAATATAACCTTCATCCTGCAATTAATATACTGCTAATATATTAATTACAAATTTTAATATATATTCTGAGATGACTATATAATCTAAGAGCCAGTGAATTTTTTTGGTACTTATTTTACTTCCACATCCAGGGGAGTAGGTATAGTAACGACAAAAAATTTGTAAAAATTTGTATGGTTCAAATAGCTTTAGAATGTCGAGATTTTAAGTTTGAGCAAAAAAAAAAACTTTCTGTCTGTCTGTCGGTCTGTCCGTCTGTCTGTAACTTTTTTTATGCGCACGTTTCCGGAACTGTTTGAGATATTGACTTGAAATTTGGTACACATATGTACTTTAACGAGATCTAGAACTAGATTATATTTCTATCTTGTTCCATCGAAGGGATGGGGGGTAAATTGGGGTAAATTTGGGGTAAATAGGTAAATCAAGCAGGTAAGAGTCCATAAAATTGGTATTTAGTATATATAAGAGAAGCTAAGGTCTCAAAAAAAATGTTGGCATTAGCCACCCCAATTACCACCCCCATTATTAAAGGGGATGAAAGAAAATTGTGATTTAGTGTGCGTACAAGAACCAGAAACCTAAAAATATTTTTTTACTTCCACCCCCACCCCACTACCGATGTGGGGTAACGTTTTATGGGTTTTTGGGGTAGAGGATTTCAAATATTATATTATTAAAGTTCCATAAACAATTATTTCCACATACAAAATTTTTTCGTTGTGAGTGACTTGGATAGAAAATCTGGATGTGGAAGTAGTGATTCCTTGGGCAGCGGTTTTTCCATTTGGTAAATGTGTGGAATTTTCTGTTAGTGACACTAATCAACAAATTCTGAGTCTAGCAAACATTTTCCGGTGGGTTCCATTGTTGGGAAAATTCAAATGAGTTGAACTTATTTTTTCCGTTATGAATTTGGTTGGGGCCGAGTTGTCTCCATTAAGGGTAGAATACCTGTAATATAAAACGGTCACAACCGAATTGTCTCCTGAGTTCAGCAGTTCTATACAAGATCAATTATTGAAAAATTAGGATTATTTTGTAGTTCATTTATTTTTGATTCAACATAATCTCTTCTTTTTAAAACTTTACTATCAAACACTCTCAAAACACTGTCTACACTTCTCATTTTTATATAAGATTATTTGAAAATCTAGTAGTACATTACAAAATTGGTGTATGTTTGGATGTGGAGAATAAAATTATACGTTGTACTTCGAGTGAAAAGCCTCACATGCGTTTGTAGTCCTCTGTAGCGACGATGAATGTTCGGCCCACATGCTAGGAGGGAACCTAGATTCTTCAGCAATGTAAATTCTACCAAATAATCTGAAAACTTCATAACATTTTCATTTTCAGGCATATTCTCAAAAAAGTAATCTGTAAAACAATCTCCTACATCTTCAGGTTTCAGAAACGGCAAGCCAAAAATATTTCATATTACCCGCTAATATTTTTTGAAAACTGAATTTGTAACCGTCTACAAGAAGTAATGCTTTTCCCTTTTCACTCATCTTGCAATAATGAAACAGCTCTTCGGGTAGATAATCGAAAAATTGATATATCGCGCCAATATTCTTGGCTATAGATGTCGGTCTCGGATGATTGGGGTCGGGCAGGACTATTGCCCTTTACCCCAGTGCATCGCTGTAGACCGGGGACCAGCCTCGTGCAGGGCGGGCAAACTTACTTTACGTCGGCCCCACTCACAAATGTGAGCGGTGCAGACGATTTCGGCCCACCTCCCTGGGTCGTGGCTCGTTGGACCTTGCTGGCTAAGGCCTCTTCTGGCGCCCTTGTGTCTTGATCTTCTATCTTCGCCAGCTTGTCCCCCCCGGAGGGTGTCATCTGTCAGTTGGGAGTTTTTGGGTTTTTGGCAGGAGTGACTGCCGGTACACAGAATGCCAATTGACATCCTGTCATTCGGATCATCGGTAGAGTAATGATGAGCTGTGTAGCTCGAGGAAGGGCAGACCTAACTGCTTTGGTAGCATTTTCGGTCTGCCCGGAGCTAGGGGGACTACAGGTACTGAACGGTCGTTTGTCCGGTACCCGCAGGGCCTTGGGTGGGTGGTTGGGTGATCGTCCTGTTTCTTCCGTGGGGTGTCTTCATCGGACGGTGGTATGTTTTATACTCACCCGTTATCCAGTATCTGCAACTTCGGCCGCTTGTGCCTCGGAGCGTCTGCTGGGTCATAGTCAGTAGCCTCCCTGACCAGTGGGTTCCCATGCTCCTCAGCAAGGGCATACATCTTTCTGGCTCTCTCCTTGATGATTTCAGTGACCGGGGTGTACTCCAAGTCCCTGAAGATGTCCTCGTTGCGCACGAACCAGGGTGCGTTGACTGCTGTCCGGAGGGCGACGTTCTCCACTCTCTGGATCTGTTGAAGGTAGCCCTGTGCTTGGTAGCCCCATGCTACCGAAGCATACATCAGTTGAGGCCGGATGAGGGACCTGATAAGCGTGAGCTTGTTCCTCAGGTTGAGTCTGCTCTGTCTACCCGTCATCGGGTAGATTAGGGTCGTCCTCCTGGCCTTCTTGACGATGGTCTCCGTGTTCTGTCTCCATGATCACGCCAAGGTAGTTGACGGAATCGTGCCATTGGATGTCTTCACCAAACATGGAAACATGGCCTGTGGGGTGTTGTTTTCTTTTCTTGAAGAGGACCGCCTTGTTCTTCTCGGCGTTGACGGCTACCTTCCATCGGTTGCACCAGTCCTCTAGGAGGGTGGCCGCCTCCTGGAGGTTACTAGTGGTTAATTGATATCTCACATTCAGCCACTTCTTTTATACCTAGATTCACCGGAGACAATTCGGCCCGTAGCGGGAGACAATTCGGTTGCGCTACAATTTTACCTGCGGTCAATGGGAGACAACTCGACCCTTCCCATGAATCTTTCAGATTTACTGAAGTAGATCATAAAACTTACTGAAAAAGCGATAAATCCGCTGGTCGGAAAGTCAGATCGATTTCTTCGATAAGTTACCCTTATTTTTACAGGTTTGAAACTTATTATACAAATTGATATTATCATGGAATATAGTTAAAAACAAGACAGATTTATCTGCAAATGATTCTGGCGGCACCTCAAAATTTGTAGAAATAAAAAATTATTGCCTTTATTTTCAAAATCCTGAACAGTTTTCCCATGATAGTCAATACTATAATTCCGTGAAAAAAATAAATCTGGCTGTTGTTTACAATCACCAAAGCCTCGCCAGACTCTCTCGAGGTTTTAAATAGTATGCGCTTAACTAGGTATGCTTTAAGGTTCATAAAAACTTTTTGGGCCAGAATATTTTGAATTATGATAAGCTCTTAACAATACGCCAAACTAGTGGAATGTGGAACTACGAAAATATAAAAATGCAAATAACAACCAAAATAGAGAGAAATAAGAGGAGAATACAACACAGGAAAATTCTTATATTTTTTTACACCATCTTGCCACATCATTTTATTTTTAGAGGGTTGATTGAAATTACAATCTTTTTTTTTTCAAGTTTTGCAGTGGCGGGGGAATATTGGTGGTGAAAATTTATAACAGGTAGGGAGCGAGCACGTACGCAGTTAAGTGACGACGCTGGACTGCGGGTGTTTATTCGTATATTTATGCCACAGATTAAATACACCAGATGTTTCACTTATGACGTATCTGGTTTCAATATAGATATCAACTAACAAAATTTTTTTTCACCTTCATCAAAGTTAATGATTTCATAAATTAAATATTTTTCAAGCTACTAAGACATAATTCTGCACTCTACACAATTTGCCCTTGCTTTTTTAATGCTCTAAATTATAAAAAAACATATATGAGAAGGTAAAAAACCTGTATAATCGAACGTACCGAACTGAGCGCTCCTGACAAGCATTAGATGAGTTTTTGCAAACTTCCATCTGACCAATTTTTATGACAACCAAAATAAAGGGCCATTATTTTTTAAATATTTTTCAGTTTTTCAAATGCCAGACATATTTCCTATTCCTACAGATCAGCCAGACTGCTTTAGTACTTGATTTTAGTGTACGACTTGTTAGTAGTACCATTTTCATTGCTGGAAAAGAAGGTGCATTTAAATTTTCTAAGGCATTTTCTGACTCAGCCCCTCGGAAAACCCCTATACATAATACACGATTTTTTACTTAGAATCATTAACTGAACAATCCCATCAATGTTCGCTGACTGGGAAAATTAGTACAAAAAAAATTCACTAACCCTTAGACTAATACTTTATTGCTTAGTTCTCAGACTGAAAGCTTATTGGCTTTAGAACGTTATGTTCAACATCATTCGGCTTAAGTATAGATTTAATACTCATTCCATTGCGGCTGCAATATAATATTAAAACTATTATTGTCATTTTTATTGCAACTATGGCAATTTACAACATCGTGATATATTTAATTTCAGTTGTATGCTTTCAATTATGTAATAATAATAAACTTTATTTATTGTGGCGGGGTGTCAGCAAAGGGTGGTGTAAATTCCAACCACAGATTTCAAAAACTACAGAAGATATATAAAAACGAAAAAAAAATACATCAATCTAAGTTAATTATTACATATGCAGTGTGTAACTTAAGTACTTTAAAATGTTACAGGATGTTATTCCTCAGTTAATTTTAAAAAGAAATAGTTCATATAGATTTCCAAAAATTCATCGTTTTGGAGATACGGGGTGTTGAAATTTCCAAAACAATATCAACTTTTTCTTACACTGTCATTATTAAGCGATTTAAACTAAATTTGGCACGCAGTACTCTCAGATAGAATGCCTTAAGATGTGATTATCTCATGCTCTACAATTAGCCAGTGGTAAATATATTGGATAACATTAATAAAAATAACGACACGTAAATTTTCCCAAACCGGTTCCAAAAGGGTGAAAACGGGTTTAAATTATTCTCAGAATGACGATGCGTGACGTTTTTTCAATTTTCAATATATGTAATAGGGCATGATTTGGCACAGCTATTGCGGTGATATATGTAAAAATATCGTCTTGTAAATTTAGATAAGCCGCCTGCTATACGGTGAAGAGCTTAAATTATTTTCAATATAACAGTGATTCTTCCTTACGGAAGCATATTGAGGCCACAACAACAAAAATAATTTGAAATTTCGACTTCTTTAAATTGAAATTTCTTTTTGTAATACGCAACTGTTAGAAGTAGAGCAACTATAATTTGGTAGTATACAGTCTAACTTAATATTAATATCTTAATACAATATCTCAATATCTCTATTAATGGTTAAGAATCTACTGAAAATTGCACATAACAAGTAGACATTTGTATTCTGAATAAGACAAGACAAGATATCGAATATGCAAAAATATACAGGGTTGTTCAATTAAAAAAAAAAACTAATTTTCCTTGGCACTCCGTTTATTTTTCGGTGGTATTAAAAAAACTAATAGCACATCTAAAATTACATGTTCAGTTTTCCACAATTAAAGCACTTATTGGGGTAGAAATTTATAGTGAAACACCTTGTATGTGGGGTTCATAATCAACTATTTAGTGAATCACCCTGTATATATTTATCCAATCACATACAATTAATATCTGAAATCTATAATGTGACCAAAATTTTATTAAAAAAATAAAAATTATATGCTATTGAATAATTTCAACTTAAACAAAAAAATTAGTTGTTTTTCCAATTTTAAAAGATATTCCAAAAAAAATATGAACAATATTGCTATAATAATTATCACAAAATGCAAATGGATTTTTGTTTTCAAAACTGACATTTTTTTAAGGACAAAATTTAAAAGTTCTCTTCAAACAGAATTTGGATTTGGTTTTTAGAGTGATGCACGCATCTCGGATGCATCTTGTACGAACACATACAGCAATTTGTTTAGTCGAAATTTCGATTTATTAACTTGAAAGGACAATGTTAAAAATAGCCGATTTCTTGGCCCCTATACCGTAACGTATAAAACCAACCACCCTTTTTCCGGGATAGGGGCCAAAAATCAGCTATTTTTAACATTGTCCTTTCAACTTATTATATTGAAATTTCAAAATAAGCCGAAATTTTGAATTAATATGTTGAAATTTCGACTTTTTTCCTCCGGAGCCTCAGTATGCTTCCTTTCTTTCCCACATACTTCACTTAGTTTTTCTATTTTTCCTTCTATGGTATTTAAATAGAGAATTTCATTCCAGTGTACACTGAATGGCCGTATTATTCATGTTGCGTGGTTATTATTTTAAAAATATGTTAAAATCCACTGGAAAATATAGCAAAAGAGGTGAAGTTGTCTTTCAGTAACTCCCTGAGGAGAGTGATTTTAATTAAAAAATCACTCACAGCTTCTTAACTGTGTCAGTCGCTACTTTAGTTGAAACATTAATCCTTCAGCATTTCCCCAACAAGTTTAATAATAAATTGTACATAAGATGTCTGTTAGTGATTCAGATCAAACAAGCAACTGAACTTCGAACATTTTATTCCAAAATACACCTATTTTAACGTTTTATTATAAAGGGGTGATTCCCTCCGGGCCCGGGTTTTTTGAAATGTTGAAAATTTGTCTTATAATTTTTTTTCAGCGTATTTTAAAATTTTTGTGGATTACTGCCCCCCACCTGCTCACCAAATAATGTTTGTTTGATTTCTGCACCTCACTCTGTGATTTAGTGTGTATATAAGTACCAAAGGCCTCAAAATTTTTCTTTTACTTCATCCACCCCCACTACTACCACCTACCACCATTACCATCTCCACTACCGATGTAGTATATCGTTTTATATTTTTTTGGGGTAGGTGATGTCAAATATTATGTTGTTAAAGTTCCAAAAACAATTATTTCCACATAGAGGAGTACAAATATATATTTTGAAAGTACACCAAATTTTTTTCGAAAGTTCGCCGGAGTGTGGGGTATTATAGTCGGTCCTAGGCCTCCTCCCTTATTGTGACGTCACGGGGGGCGGGGCTTGGGAGGGTAACTACTGGGGCTAATCAGCATGTAATTAGGGGGGTGATTAGCGGATAATTATGGTGGGTAATTAATGGGTAAATAAGGGCGGGTAATTAGCGGGTAAGGGTAATTAAAGATAATTAGCAGGTGTTTAAGTGTAATTAAGGGTAATTTTGGGAAGGTGAGACAAAGTGAGACAGGGGATGACAAGGTGGGATGAGGTGGGGGATAAAACAAGATTAAAATGTGGATAAATGGGGATAGCCTACCACTTATTAGTATTTGATGTCCATACACCGGCTGATGTGTTCTGACGTAAAATCCAGAATCGGATTTAGGCGATATGAACAATATGATCATTTTCATGCACAATACCATATACTGCTCTATTTCCGGCTTCCGTTGAAGGTCGCGTATGGCTAGGTGGAATCCGTGAGAAATATTCATGTATATATGCCAAATTTTGTTTAATAAATGAATCACTATTTGTTGAGCATGTAAAATGACAACTGATTCATTTGGACCAAAGTGTTGCACTGCTGATTAAACTGCGTCAAAGTTACAAAAATAATACGTTGTCGCCTCTAGCCATGTCAACTACCGCGTTACAATAGGCTCTGGAGGTGGTTGTGTCTTTGGCAACATTTCGTTTTGTGAAATATCTTGGTGCTTTTAGAAACACTTTTCTTCCATTGGATATCAGTTTATCAACGTCTAATACTTTCAGCAATTCTCTGTAGTCCGTGAACTAAGCACGTAACATGAACCATGTTGTTTTACGTTTCTTTCAAAAGATTTCCAGCTGCCTTCATATAATTAACCACGACTGTAATAAACTATAAAAATCTATGTACATTTTGCTCATGCTGTTCAGTGTTCACCCCATAATGTTTTCAAATTTGATTGTACTCATTGAGCTACTGCTACAGTTGCTGAGTTAGTAACGTCCAGTACTTGCAATTGAGTGTCCGCGCATTGAATATTTCTCCTCCATTCACCGTCTATCACATTTGCTATCTTCATACAACAGGCATTTGTTATTTCATCAATGCAAAGCCAGATTTGTTTTTCATTTAGCTCTGTAAATATTTTTTTCTTTCACAGTTCAAGTCGGAGTCAAATATCTTTTTCTTACTGTAGCCTGTTGGCACTTGAACGTTCTTATATTCCCCATTAACACACTTTTGCTGAAATTATCTAAAAAGAGGATTGTCTAATTTTGTCCATATTATGTTACACCCTACCAATATTTCAACCAAATCTAAGTGAAACTTTCGTTGACTATCAGTAGTAACATCTACATAATTTTTATGACATTCAGAGGAAATATGTTTTAAAGCTGAAAATGTACTGAAAAGTTTCTGTAATCTGTAGTGTTACTCCATATAGACTGGCGGTACATCACCAGTCAGATGCAACGTTTTTAAAATGCTTGCCAATCATATATATGAATGAAATTACCATGAATATGCCAGAAACGCAAATTTTAGGCAGTCGTCGCGTGCAGAAGGGTGTGCAAATCAATTTTTTTTTTGTTTTTTTTTTTCAATATCATCCAAAATCAAGAACACCAAAAAATTTTACGTTTTAATGTGCGCATCAAAAGTTGTTTTGCGCGCGGAAACTGCATGCTAATGAATTTCCGCTGGATTCTTTTTAATGGCTTTTCGTTTGGCACTATTGGCATCCATTTTAAAAAAATATGAAATGGCGTTCAATGTTATCCCGAAAGTAAATAAAATAAAATAATAAATAAGACAATGTAAAATCATGATTTGGCTTCTAATCAGTATTGTCGCTTTTTCTTGAAAACGATGCGTCCTATCGATTTCTGACAAAAGGGCATTTTCTAAATAAAATTGAATGCTGTTTAGTATTTTTTGGAAATATTTGCAAAATTTCAATTCGGCGATAATTTTTTCTTAAGTTTCATGAATAGTAAATATCTCTCCATCTTTGTATCTTCTCAATTGGTAATAATAGGTAATCAATGGTTTTCAGTATTGAATTATTTGCTCATTCGCAGCAATATCACAAATTTTTTTGCGAGCAGTTATTTTAAAAAATAATAATAATAAAAATGTATTTACAAATACAATGCCCTGTGTCACAGAAACGAAGCATCTTAGGATCGATGATTATGGACACTTTATTCTCAAAATTAGGTCTTTTACCTAATGAAGGCATGCTAATAAAAAGTGAGACACCCTGTATAATATCAAATATATATAATATACACTGCTGAGCTGACGACAGATGACAATTGACTAATTAGTGCCTGAGCCCTGAGTGGTAAACTAATGACTGCACACTAAAGTAAATTAAATCTCCGAGACTACTGTACCAGAGAAATAGAGGGGGTTGAGTACTCGTGAAAAGTAACAAATTTTGACGAGTACTTTGTACGAGTAATTTTTAATGTGCTGCAAATATGAGTATTAAGTCCTCTAAACCAAAAAGTACTTACGAATAATTAAAAAAGAGTACTTTTAGTACTCGAGTACAAAATACGAGTAAAGTATCCTTGTACTCGCCCAGCTCTGGTTCTAAGGCGATCTAATTGCAGTTTAGTTAAGCCCTGCACATGACTTAATTAAATCACAACTGACTGAAGAACTGGACGTAAATTAAAATCGGTGTAAGCGTTATAGACCAGGAGTTCGCCGACCACTAATTGTGTGTCATAAGTTTACTCTCAATATGTGTGAATTGTGGTTAATCTGGGGTAGTATAGAGGACAGAAATGTCCATGCCAGCCCCTTTTTTTTTGGTACAAGGGCGTACGGCAGGTCCCTAAATGTGCAAAAAATAGGACTTGTAAAAATAAAAAAAACAGCCACAAATAAGTCATAGGTTTATGCATGTGGGTTGGAGGGATTTCTCAGTTTACCTCCAAAAATCATGAATCCAGACTCCCATTCATTTTGGGTGATACATAGAGGCGCTATGCTCGCGCAATTTTGAAAAAAAAGTCAGGTAAAAAAAAATGATAAGTTTATAAATGGCAGTCAGGACCTTCGTAAGTATGAACCTCCTGAGTGTGAAAATACATTCGGAATATTTGAAAGGTGATGTGAAGGACTTGCCTTTCACGATGATTGACGGTGTATCAACTCTTTCTACCACATGTACTGCTTACCCTTGTAAGTCGATAAATATCATAAAGGAGAAGGGCCCGTAAGACCGGCTTTCGGCCGAATTTATTTTTGAACAAAAAAACTGAAAAACATGTTTTTATTATTTACAATCAATGTCGAATCGATTCCACCCCAAACGAAACTTTCCCCCACCCTCCCTTTTAACCACTATTCAAAGATGGCGAATGCTTCTTCGCACTCAGGGGGTTCATACTTACCAAGTATCTGATTGCCAGTCGTAAATTTATGATATTTATCGAATTAGAAGGGTAACTAGTACATGCGGTAGGAAGAGCCAATACACCGTCAATTATCGTGAAAGGCAAGACCTTCTCCCACTTTTCAAAGATGACGAAGGTATTGTCGCACTCAGGAGGTTCATACTTATGAAGTTCCTGATTGCCATTCACAAACTTATCATTTTCTTTACCTGACTTTTTTTGCAAAATTGGGTGAGCTAAGGGCGGACTGGCAAGGGAAAGGCCCGGTGGGACTTCAGGAGGCCCGGCCAGTGCCGGTTTTAGATATAAACTGCCCCTAGGTCCGGGTCAATTTTGCGCCCCCCCTCCCGCTTGCTTTTAATTTATGGGTAAGGGATATTGTCCGAAAAAATCTTTGAAGAGCGGGGAGGGGGGAGAATCCAAGAAAAACTTTTCTTTGTCCGAAAAATGTGAAATCCGAAAAAACATTCCGGTCCCCCAGACACGAGCCCGGGCCCGGTCGGCTTTAAAGGGCCCGAGATCGGCTGAGGCCCGGTGGGACTTTGCCTCCCTGCCCCCCCAGCCAGTCCGCCCCTGGGGTGAGCGTAGCGGTTCCTTGAACCACCCGAGCAAAAAGGGATTTGTTTTCAAGAACTCATTATCGTGGATAAAAAAGTAATAAAACAAATTTGACGAAAAATTATTCAAATAATGCAATTAGTTCAATAAAGGAATAGTTTAAATGATATTTGTAAATCAAATATCCAGGAAATATGTAACAATTGTGACATATGACACTTTGTTACTTCATATGTACCCAAACTTTCAAAGAGGGGTTTATTTTCTTTAAACGCGTAACATATTAACTTTCTCTTAATAAAGTAAGTGCTGTTTTACCCCGTCACTCGCCAAAAAACTATTATGCTTTGTCCAACCTAATACGTTTCTTTATATCGTCATCTGAGACAAAGAAACTGCAGTCCCTTTTCATCAAGTGGTTCCTCGTACAGCTCATAAACAGAAAGTGTTTTGAAATAGAGAGAACTGATGAGAACTGAATTATATCAGCGTGCATAAATTGGAACGGCCCAAACAAAAGAAAGGATATAGATAGATCGAAATTGTTTTTCGCGTGTATATTTTAATTGTTTTCATTCCTTTTCAGCGACATTCGTAAGCTTATTTTGATAGCCCACTTCATGTAGAATAAGCTTTAATTGTTTTGTTCACCGGTTCACCCGGTTTGATGAATAAAAATGCAATATTTTATGAAAATTTAATAATCCCCGATTTATAATCCTGTGAATAATGTAAATTTTCGGCGGAGCAAGTGTTAGAATATGGTTTTTTGACTTATTTACATCCAGAGGGTTCAATTTTCAATTATATCATCCGTGTGTTTAATAATAGTGTCGATGTACAGAGCGTCCCTTCCCCTGATTTTGAAAAGTAAGTCCATTATTTATATGCATAGACAAAATAACATGTAAATCTAGTTATTCGTGTTTTATATTGTAGATACATGCTAAATTCAGTGTATAAAAATAGTGTGGAAGGACCAAAACAAATTCGAAAGTATAATACGTGGGATAAGGTAATCTTCTTAACCTTGACCTTCAGTAGATAATATCTCAAATCAAAGATATAAAAAAAATAAGCACCCAAATGCAGAACAAGTAACCTTAACGGTGAAACTATATATGAACATATTACAGTATATATGTACCGTAATAGGGAACTTGCCGAGGAACTTGCCCAAAAAATAAAATTCATTTAAAATACTCAAAATCGTAATCTAATATCATTAAAAACCCCATAGACAACAAAAAATTTAAAAAAAAATCTCTTCCAGAAATATAAGCGATTAAAATCTGCCGGATTTTACCCAGTCCTGAAACGTGACGTCAGATGACGGCGTCAAGCGACACCGATTATGCTTTGGTTTTGATCAATCCGTATGCGCATGTGCATTTGTCAGAAACAGCTACCAGTGAACATTACATAACCTAAAATTTAATCTTTAATATTCTGAAATGTCACAAAATGCTACTTTTGATTCGCTCGTGCCGAGCCGAATTTTCGAATTTCGCCGTGCAATTTGCGATCAAGAGGAAGACTTCCTCTTTACGTCGCGACATCGTATGGTCGTCCCAATGGTGTTTTTCGAAAAATATGAACGTGTCAAGATTGCATGTTTTTGCAATTTTTTCGGCTCCGAAATGTAAGCTGTTTTTTGCTCTTTTTCGCAGGTATCTCCGAAACGGTGGGAGTTAGCTCGAAATAAAAAATAAGATCGAAGAGTATTTTTCACTACGAATCATTTGCTACCATCAGAATTTTGATTTTTTTTTTCGTTTCGGAGATAACGAAATGAAATGTTGGCCATGTACGGCAAAAAATCGCAAATTTTGAGCTTCTACAGTTGGCAACTTAATCTTGGCTCCTACACCGAAAGAGTACTCTAGCTAATTAAATTTGCCAAAACTCTTTTTTTATTTTTTGATTTCCGACAAAAATGAAGGAATTAGAGGGGGCGCACAGTGTGAAATTAATGAGTGTTCAATGTGTTCATTTTCAAAATTCCACTCCACGCTCAATTTTTGATCGATTTGGATGAACCTAGGTGAAAAATATTTATGAAAGCTGGCTTTCTATCAGATAACTGTGGGTTTTACAATTAAGGTATTATGTGCCAACTGTCAGCTGCCAAAACCCCACGAAAATTATAAAAATTTTAAACTTTTTAAAATTTGTGTACTCTAAGCTTTTTTAAATGGATTTTTTATGACATATGAATGTTTTTTGGGTCACTGATTACGAATCCAATATTTATTTAAGCCAAAACGAATCGAAGTTTGGTAATTTTGGTCTAAAGTAGTCCAACATGAATATATTGCCACTTTTAGTGGTTTCAATTGAATTAATTCAAATAAAACATATTTATATCGATAAAATGTAAGTAATTTTATCTTTTTTGTCGCAAATTACTGATGTAATGGTCGTTTTGATCTAGAGTTGTCCAAGTTCGAGATATTAGCACTTTTTGGCCCTTTTAGTGGTTTTAATGGATTTATTTTTAATAAAAAATATTTATATGGATGAAATGTACAAGGTTTTATATTTTTTTGGTCGTAGAATATTAATGTAATCGTCATTTAGGTCTCAAGTAGAATAAACAAATAAAGATAAAAAACATGGCAAAAAGTTGAGTGCAAAAAAGGTAAATGTATTTTGACTTCAAGAATAATATTAAAATTTCAGAAAATTCCCTGCTAAATTTTGCTCCTAAACCTCCTTAATATAATTAATAAAAATGATGGTAAATGACTAATTGGGACAAAAATATTTGTTCTTTTTCTTTGGAATAGGTAATTTTGAAGGTAGTACTCTAGGTACGGTACTGTATTAATCAATGTTACAAAGAACAAGGGGCTGATTTTCATTATTTTCAGAGATTAAAAAAATACAAATACTCAATTCAAAAACAAACAGTTAAACAAATTATATCATGTTCTTTTCTTTTTTTTTTTTAGGGGTAGTTTTAATCTCCCTAGTTATCTTTCCTATAAATGTTTACGCTCAACTAAGGGTGGTTTCAACCCTTGGTAGGGTGAAATTCTGTTTTTAAAGTTTTTGTAAGCTGACTCATCCAAAATCATAAAATAATAGTGAAAACCCGTTCTGCAACTTATTTTTCAAGTTAATTGTTATTAAAATTTCATCCGTTAATTGGTTTAAGGGCAAAAAGTTAAAAAAAGTATATCATGTAATTTTCATTTTTTTTACTTAGAGACAGTTTTTACCGCTTGTAATTAATCCTTATATTAAAATTTTGCTAAATTATAATCAAACCTAATGAATTTTCAAATTACTAGTCAAAAAATATGTTTATGTGATAATTTAAGACTCGCAGTAAGAATATTGCGAAAACAGGTGTTTAAAAGAGGTGTTTTTTGCTAATTTATGGGTGCTGCGCACATTTCCAGGCTATTCGACCCCGAAATTCGTAATTAGCGACCCAAAAAACATTCATATAAGTAATAAAAATCCGAGAACACAAATTACAAAAATTTTAAAATTTTTATAATTTTCGCGGGGTTTTGGCAGCTGACAGGTGTCACATAATACCTTAATTGTAAAACCCGCAGTTATCCGACAAAAAGCAAACTTTAACAAACATTTTACATCTAGTTTCATCCAAATTGATCAAAAATTGAGCGTGGAGCGGAATTTTGAAAATGAAAACTCATTAACTTAACACTGTGGGGCGGAATGTGGGGCTTTTTTTTTCGGTAAAATTTCTCCATTTTGTCACCGTAATTAATCGGTAATTAACTGAAATCGATCTCATATACGATGTTCACTTAATATCATGTACTACTTTGACGCTTCGTTAATCTCGGCCCTTCGAAACAAAGGTTTCTGAGAAAAAATTATATTTTTAAAATTTACCTACTCTATAGGAAAGCGTGTACATTTCCTCGAATATCTCGATAATTATCGTTTTTTTCGAAAAATTTGTAGACAGAAATGACTGAGCTTTATTTTATTTTTTCTCTAACATAAAAAACAACAGACTTATGGCCGAATATGCGGACATCTCAAAGTCAACCGCCGCCCAGTCTATTAATTAGAGTGAAGACGTACCGTTGGGCTAAAATACACCATCTGTGGGACCCCACATGAGACTAGTTTTCTCGAGGTGACGTCACAGTGCTTTTCGTGAGGAGTGGCGAAGATTTCAACTTTAATTACACAGCCACAAAAAAAAAAAAGTTCTGTACAGCGGACCAAATTATATGGATATGGTGTATTTTTCGACACTGAATCTGAATCTGGGGTCCAAAATAAATCTGTCGTGTCAGTTTTGTTTTTTAGTCAAAAACATCCCTTAAAATGGTGTAAAATCATAGAAATAATGTAATAACTCTTAATGAAGTGTGAAAAATTGTAGATGTTTTGTAGTCGAGAGTAGAGATTATAAATTCGAGCCACAGTAAGCTATTTCTATAAATTAAACCGAAATCCGCCCTTATGGGGGAGTGAAAACTACCGCTAAAACTCAAAAGACGCAGGTGAGTGTAAATAACATGTCCAAAGGTCAAATTTTTGATCTCTTAATGCCAAATATTTGAGTCTGGTGCGACAACCAGCCATTACTCTCAAAGGGTAGGAACTCAATCCTATGGAGGGTTAAAACTACCCCCCCCCATCATAGGTTTCAAAAC
The DNA here is from genome assembly GCA_936432065.2 of Rutpela maculata. Lineage (NCBI taxonomy): Eukaryota > Metazoa > Arthropoda > Insecta > Coleoptera > Cerambycidae > Rutpela > Rutpela maculata. The sequence goes on along the minus strand of OW386286.2, from coordinate 224,136,387 downwards.
GGGAAAAAAAATCAGGCAGGGTGAACAAATATGGAGTAAATTCATTCCAACCACCAATACATGACTGGAGACTACCCTTAAAGGTAGTAAAATTCGGAAAGGGTCAAATACTTGTAGCTCATTGTGTCAAATATATAAATCTGGTACGACAAGCACCTATTCTTTTTAATAAGGTTGAAAATCATCCCTATTGGGGTGGGGGTAAAAACTACCCCCACATACGGATGGAAATAGATAGACGGAAATTTAGTTAATTTAGGTATATAGCTTACATAAAAAAAAATGGTCACTGAAGAGTTAACATCCTATATCTATGACTTAAAAAAAAAAAGGAAAAGAAAACCACTGAAAAGATATTTTGAATATAAGAGAGAAAAATCATAAGAAAAGAAAGTATTTGAATTGATGGTCTAAAGTATGATATAAATAGGAAAAAGAATAGCTTTTCACAGATTAAAAGATAGATAAGTTGATAAATGTTAAGATAAACAGTTGAATAAGCAGGTATGGTGTAATACATAAAACACAACTAGTTAATGCTTAGTGTATGAATTTACTCCATTTTTATCTACCCTGCCTAAAACTACAAATGCCTGAATTTTTGTTCCAGGATATTAGAAGTAATGAAATCCGTCCATCTGTGTAGGTAGTTTTACCCCTCCCCCCAATAGGGGCAATTTTCAACCTTATGAAGATTGGGTAGTTGTTTTACCAGACTTATATATTTGGCACGATGAGCTATAAGTATTTGACTCTTTCCGAATTTCAATAGCACCTATATGCATCATTTGAGCATTGGGGTAGCTCTTACTAAGGGTAGACTCTAGTCATGTGTCGGAGGTTGGAACGAATTCACTCCATATTTGTTCACCCTGCTTAAAACTACAAAAGCCTCAATTTTTTTCCCGTTTTGAAGCGTATGAGGGGGTAGTTTCAACCCTCCATGGGGTTGATTCTCTACCCTTTGAGAGTAATGGCTGGTTGTTGCATCAAAGTCAAATATTTTGCACTAAGATATACAAAAATTTAGCCTTTGCACATGTTATTCACACTCACCTTCTACCTACCGTGGCTCGAATTTATATTCTCTACTCTCAACTACAAAACATAAAACATCTACCATTTTTCACACTTCATTAAGAGTTATTACATTATTTGTATTATTTTACACTATTTTAAGGGATGTTTTTACTAAAAAACAAAACTGGCACGATAGATTTTTTTTTGGACCACTGATTCAGATTCAGCGTCGAAAAATACACCATATCCATATAATTTGGTCCGCTGCACACAACTTTTTTTTTGTGTGTGTGGCTGTGTTATTTATTGCAAAATAAATACTGCGATTTAAGAGCTGACATTCGGTGTGGCGTGTTTTTATACATAAAAACACACTTTAATGAAATTTAAAAAAAAATGGGCAAGTTCCTCATTTAGAACTGGGGCATAAGGCTGTTGCAATTTCTATCACTTTCAAGAGCATTTGACTACGTAGATCATTACATTCTTCTAAGTAAACTAAAGTGTTACGGCCGTCGTGGTCAATGCAATAATCATCTTCAATCTCACCTTACGAATGTAAACAAATTGTAGATTAATTTAGTATGAAGTCTGCTAAGCTTAACATTAGTTTGGCATACCACAAGGCAGTATTCTGAGGTCCTTGTTTCTGCTATACCGTGCTTTCATTCTAAAACATTACTTAGAAAAGTTTTCACATAAGGTCGGATGCGCAATTAAAATAGAGGGGATTGGCAGTTAGGTGGGGCGATATGCTATGCTGAATCCGTTTATCAAAATTTGTCACAGCGATAATGGCCACAGCACAGCGGCAACCCTCCTCTCCACTCCAAATGCACGCTTTGAAAATAAAACAATAAAACTGTTCAATAGATGTTTTATGTTAGCAGTTTTTGTTCATAACATAAAAATTAATTTGTATTACCTTATTATAGTCCACTCGCGGGTCCCTTGGTCCTTGGGCGTGTGTCCACGTTTTAGCATTTATTATTACTTAATTTATAACTTAACTATTTAGTTGATAACACTACACTTACTTTTAATTGCCTCCTTGTATTAAGATTTATGATTAATCTAAACTGCTGACCAAGCGAATTCTAGGTTGAATTTAAATCCACATTTTTTGAGAAAGAGAATAGATATCGATATGCGGTTTTCTGGATTTTAGAGATAATTTATTTGTGAAATAGTGAATTTTGCCTGATTCTTTTATTTTGAAGCACGTTACTATCTACAGAGTGTGAATGAAAGATGTGGTGTGTCTTTTTTATCACTTTAACTTTGTAACTTCCAAGATTTCACAAAAATTGTTTCTTAATTTTTTTGATGCATATTTTTTTAGCCATTGGTTTATGAAATATTTGATACCTCTTTTATTTTACAAGATACAATTTTTTTTCTAAAAACTGTAATTTTTACAATTTTTGCCTTTAAGCCTTATGACTTCTCCTTTAAAATAATAATAATAATAATACAATTCATGGTGAATAAATATCTTTTTCCATGCTATTATACATTTTATTTTTATTGCTTCTGTAACAGTTTGTTGTCGGGTAGCAGGTTTGGAGATTAATCAGGGTCCATATTAGTTAATAAGACAGCCCAATAAAAATATAAACAATTTATTTACTTCTTCAAACAGGTAATGTGTGACAGTGTTACCTAACATACAGGTATGGTTATACAGGTCCGTATCTTTTACGGTTCTTAGGATAACATTTTCTGTTATCAGAGAGAGAGAGAGAGAGAGAGAGAGAGAGAGAGAGAGCGTAACGATGCAATGCGACGTTAGTTGCTGCTACTGGAGTAGCATCGGGCGTCGAACGAATATCGTTGACTCAAGAAGTTTCCCAGCTCAACACGCTGTAGGAGGTCTCCAGGTCAAGCTCATCCACTCTGGTTCTAGCGGTGAAACGACGTCGGGGAATCATTAACGACTCGAGAGGTCCCAGCTCAACACGCTGAAGGATTCCCAGGGTCAGATTGCATTCGTTCCGTCGTGTTTGTGTCGGAAGATGCACAAAACTGTAATATGTCCAGCTCACCACGCTGAAGACAGATTGGCAGAATTGTCCACTCTCTGAATTAGTTGATTTGTGGCGGGACTTTTATATCCGAGAATACTCGCTTATTGGTGACGTAGAACTGTGTATAATTTAGTGTCGTGTGCAAATCCGTGCCCCTAGACGGGAGCTGGGTAGATTTGGGGGCCGTGTGTACATTGGGTCGTGTGCAAATCTGTAAACTTTAGTAATGGAACATGAATTTATGAATCCTTCATTACACTTCATTACTAATAGAAAGTTTGGTTCTCGCTCTTTCTTTAGTTAACATTTTATATAATAATAGTGCTTATAAAAATAGAAAAATGAATATTTTCTCATATTGTTTATTTAGATTCCATTTTATTCCATTAAAAAGACGTACATACAATTTTTCGTATATTTTTTGTATTTCTTGTGTGAAAAATATATGAACAAAATTTGAAAAAAAAAGATTTTTTGTATCTGTAGGTAAAGCCATTTGGCCCCTTTACATGTGTGCTAAATTTCAATTTGATATTTTTAACTGTGGATAAATGCGGTTCCGATTTTTTATATTTTAATGTGGAAAACCCAAAAAAAAAAAAGTTCCCCAATCCGTGAAGTTTTCGTTTTGGTTATTCCGCTAATTACCATGCAAAAAATGTACTTATTATTATCATTTTAAAGGAGCTAATAAGGTATATAATAACCTACAACGATCGGCTCTTACAAAACACAATTAGGTCTAACGGCAAGAAAATGAAAAAATGAATGAAAGTTTTTAGAAGAAAATTGGAATATTATAAAATAAGAGAGATATAAAAAAATTGAGAAATTCCTTTTTTCCCCATGAACCAGTGATTAAAAAAACGCTCATCAAAAAAATATAAAATAATTTTTGTGAAAACACAGCTTTCTTTCACGCCCTGTGAATAGTAACATCCTTCAAAATAATAGAATCAGGCAAAACTCGCTGTTTCGCAAATAAATTGTCTTTTAAATCCTGAAAATCACATATCGATATCTATTCTCTTCCTCAAAAAAAAATGTGGATTTTAATTCAACCTAAAAATTCGATTGGTCCGTTTCAATGGCCAGCAGTTTAGTTTGTATTCTAAAGTCATGAGAAGTAATTGAGAAGTTCACTTATTATTAGAAACCTATTGAAAATGGTACTCATTGTTCTCCCGCATAAACACATAATGTCTTTTTCCTCGTTGCCGACGCACTTGCGCCCCAGCCAATTTAACATTATACTCTTCGCAAAAACGAAGAGTATATTGTATTTGATCGGCACATTTCTAAAATCGTAAATATCGCTCGTAGAGAAAAATTTTCTTATCATTGTGTTAGTGAACGAATTCTGAACAACTTTCAAAATGTCCGTCTGTCCGTCCGTCCGTCCGTCCGTCACGTTTCTTGTAAGCACGATAACTTAAGAAAGAAAAGTCCGATTGTATTGGAATTTGGAAAGTAAGTCAGTGTTAGGTAGAGGAAGAACCCTATTGTATTGAAGAAAATCGATCAGTAAATAAAAAAGTTATTAATTATTTAATATAAAAAAAAATATTCTCATAATTTTTGTCGCTTGTACTTAAATAGAAATCTTGAGAAATTTTATCTCCATAAACTTTTGCCTTGCAATTCAAAGATCGTGTGTTCGAATCCCACACAGGTTGAATATTTTTTTTCATTTTTTTTTCATATAATTTTTTTCACAACAAAGATGGTATCACAAAATTTAGGATGCCCAAAAACTAACATTATTTACAAGAAAACTGCGAAGAGTATCCTATAGAATGTGTAACAATTATATAAAAAGCTCAGTAAATTGGCGAAGAGTACGTTTTTAGCTTGTTTACTATATATATTTCATATAAATAAGAAAACATGACAAGATGAAAGACTAAATTACTTGGAATGTATATTGATTTATCAATCAGATGTTTACTTCCGAGCTACTAACTATTGGAAGTGAGGCAGGGAGTGCGTACCTAAACGCTTCTTTTGGTCACATTCAAAAATAGTCTCAAATTATAAAGAAAAACAAGCACCTTTTTGCGCCCCCAGTAAAAAAGCCAGCGCACTTTCTGGGGTACTAAAAGGAGAGAGAGGTGGAAGTTCCAAGTTTAAAAAAAAATTATTATACTTTTGTTCTTCATTTTACTTCCACATCCAGTGGAAGTATAGTAACGACAAAAAAATTTTTAAAAATTTTTATTGGTCAAATAGACTTAGAATGTCACGAAACGTCGAGATTTTAAGTTTGAGCGAAAAAAAAAACAAATTCTGTCTGTCGGTCTGTCTGTAACTTTTTTTGTGAGCACGTTTTCTCTGGAACCGTTTAAGATATTGACTTGAAATTTGGTCCACATATGTACTTTAACGAGATTTAGAACTAGATTATATTTTCATCTTGTTCCGTCGAAGGGTTGGGGGATAAATTGGGGTAAATTTGGGGAAAATAGGTAAATCAAGCAGGTAAGAGTCCATAAAATTAGTATTTAGTATATACAAGAGAAGCCGAGGTCTCAAAAAAAAATTTGGCATTAGCCATTCCCATTACCACCCCCACCCAATTATTAAAGGGGATGAAAAAAAAATTGTGATTTAGGGTGTGTACAAGAACCAGAAACCTCAAAATGTTTTTTACTTCATCCACCCCCACTACCACCCCCACCCCGCTACCGATGTGGGGTATCGTTTTATGGGTTTTTGGGGTAGAAGATTTCAAATATTATATTGTTAAAGTTCCATAAACAATTATTTCCACATACAAAATTTTTTCGTTCTGAGTGACTTAGACAAAATAATCTGGATATGGAAGTAGTGATTCCTTGGGCAGCGGTTTTTAAAGTGGATAGACTTAGGCTCAGAGAGAAGGAACAGAGCGATAAGGTAAATTCTTGCCGATCTTATTCACTTAGACCATTTTTAAAATAGACTACATCAGTCATAAATCATAATACAAAGCGATCAGAAAGTAAATTTAATACCCACAACACATTTGTTTATTTAATATTCAAGGGATGAGATTACTGTGAACAACATGCGTTAAAATAATTTTGCTAATGTACATTTGTGTTTTTGTTTTAATTCTGGCAGTATATACATTACACACATTAGCAATATTATTTAAATTATTTTAATGCATGTTGTTCACAGTAATCTCCTTTAAATATTAAATAAGTACTTCAAAATAAATTATTTTCTTGATAATCATATTTCATATTTCAAGAGTGGGTAGTAAATATACAGTACAATTGTTGTGTAAACATAATGTAAATAGTAAAAAAGATCATTTTTATCTACCTTTGTTTAAATGTAGGGATTAATTTTCTGTCTTCCTTTACAGTCGGGTAGTACTTAGTTAAATAAATAACTTATAGATGGATTTATTTACTTCCATGCAAGATACTGACTTATTAGTTCAACTAATAATAATTAATATAATCAAAAATGTGTACGTTCAGGCAAGCTCCGCAATTTTGTACCAATGCCATTGAAAATAAAATGTTAAAATCCTCAGTCGACAAATAGAAATATTTCTGTTAATTACAGAAATTCGTGACTTAATTTATTAGTCCACACAGCACAAGGCTGTTCAGTGGATGTACAATGGCAAATACCATTTGGTATTTGGGCTTGCCTATGGACATCCTAATAACCCAGTATGTAAATTTTTTGGCACCACTTTTTTGTTCATCTCAATGTCCCAACTTGGTATCAAATAAAAGTAATACGATGGATGCCCTAAAGGATATACCGTCACTTATGACTAAGGACGTACCAAGACATCTGGGGATGTTTCGAGATGTTCCAAGTATTATTAATAAAGCTCCATATAATGTTTTTATTGGATACTAGCAAATCCACAGCTTTCTAAGATATACAAAATACATACCTACTAAAATGTCCCAGGATGACAAGCTGATATTCATATCATGTATATAAATCTAAAATTATTCACACTTGCCTAACATTTTTCCTAAGAATTATTATTTAATATGTCATTTTTTTGGTTTAAGTTCGGTTAATTAAAATTCTTTATTCAACTTTATAGCCATACAATTATGGTTCGTTTTATCAGTAAAAGAGAACAGAAGTGAAAATACGGGCATATGTATACATTATTTTGTCAAGATTAAAATAAGATACAGAGAAAAATTTATTTTTAGTTTTAAAAAATAAGACAAAATAAAAACATTTACAGTTTGTGTAAAAAGCTTATAATTATGACGTACGTACATATAGTATATACACTTTAACGAAATTTACACATTTCTGAAATATTCCTCAAACACTTTTAAATTATAAAAGCATTTTTCCAACAGTATTTTTTTTACTTTTTTTATTTTTAAATATTGGCAATGATATAATCTTTTTTAGTTCAGAAGATAGCATATTACAGTACGTATAGTACGTTATTTCTTGTAGAATACCATCTGCATGTTTTTTGTGACCATTGTTTTGATGAATGAATGTTACTAATTTTAATAAAGAAATACATGTAACAGTTAACAGTTTTTTTGTCATGAATGTATCCCTGCTAGATTCAGTATGTGTCAGGCCAAAAAAACCGCTGCCCAAGGAATCACTACTTCCACATCCAGATTCTCTATCCAAGTCACTCACAACGAAAAAACTTTGTATGTGAAAATAATTGTTTATGGAACTTTAATAATATAATATTTGAAATCCTCTACCCCAAAAACCCATAAAACGATACCCCACATCGGTAGTGGGGTGGGGGTGGTGATAGGGGGTGGTAGTGGGGGGGGTGGATGAAGTAAAAAAATATTTTGAGGTTTCTGGTTCCTGTACATGCACTAAATCACATTTTTTTTCATCCCCTTTAATAAGGAGGTGGGGGTGGTAATGGGGGTGGCTAATGCCAAAAATTTTTGTGAGACCTCAGCTTCTCTTGTATATACTAAATACCAATTTCATGGACTCTTACCTGCTTGATTTACCCATTTACCCCAAATTTACCCCAATTTACCCCCCAACCCTTCGACGGAACAAGATGAAAATATAATCTAGTTCTAGATCTCGTTAAAGTACATACGTGTACCAAATTTCAAGTCAATATCTCAAACGGTTCCAGAGTAAACGTGCGCACAAAAAAAAAAGTTACAGACAGACAGACAGACCGACAGGCAGACCGACAGACAGAAATTTTTTTTCGCTCAAACTTAAAATCTCGACGTTTCATGACATTTTAAGCCTATTTGGGCAATAAAAATTTTAAAAAATTTTTTTGTCGTTACTATACTTCCACTGGACGTGGAAGTAATTAGACGTATTATTCTTTTCTGAATAACGAATACACGTGAATGCTGAGTTACTTACACCCAGACTATTATGTTACTTGCCGTCACTCGATACACAGAGCCGTAGTAAAAATTTATTAGTGAGTCTTCAGTTAGAGTATTTTTTAGAGTTTCCAGTGTGAAAATGGAACTGTTTAGTTTTGCACAGACGTGATCAATCTGCTCGTTCCAGTTTAACGAACCATCTAAAAGAGTACAGAAGAATTTTGTTGAATTGTTTGATATTATTTGCTCAGTGGGGCCGTTTAAATGTCAGTTTAATACTTTTTTTTGTACATATCTATAAACTCTAGGTACACTGTCTTGTTTAAAATTAATTATTAGGTGATTTGCGGTACACCAATCTGCAAACTGTCGAGATACTGTATCGAGTTTGTTAATTATTTCTTGCCTTGTTCTTTCCGAGACTAGGACAGTAGTATCATCTGCATACATATAAAATTCTACCTTCATGTATGCAGTTTGGTAAATCATTAAAAATAAAATTGTTATTTTCTTACATTTGCTGTCGGATAGTACCGGCTTACAATGATATGTAAGTAAGTCCTTATATATAAAATATTTTCTGTGTTTTGCAAACTTGTAGTTTTTCTGGATAATTTGCCGAAATGTTAGAAAATACCATAATTTTCATTTATGCTGACCGAAAAACCCAAGAAATTATACATAAAGTTATTTGATATCAGCAGTCAAGAAAGTAAGAACAGTTATAACAAAATAAGTTAACGACATTGAATATTTAAAAACGAACTAATTTGTAAGTCAAAAGACAAACTTCTTAGAGAAATATAAAATAATACGATACTTTTGCAAATTGAATAATACTGAAACAAATTTTTAACTACTCCTTTTACTTCTCTTGTGTCCTTCTCAGATATTCTTTTAACAACTTATGAGCTTCATTTTCCATAAAATTATACCCATTCATGTATTTACTATATTTTGGATTAATACCATCAAAAAGAATTCCAATCTAGGTATGTGAAACTAGGCAAGAGAAAAGTAGTAGAAAAGACCGTAGGATCTAGGTTTAAGCTACAGAACTGAAGAACTCAAGATTAAAAGCAATAAAGTACATTTGGTAGATATCTTATGATAAAGAAGTAACGGTTTATCTGCCAATGGGAACTGAACCCACTGCGAAATGCCACCATGCCCTGGCATTAGCTACGAGCCAGGCCTCAATCCAGGCATCACATGAAAACAGTTATGTTCGTTTTGATATCTAAAACAGGCGGAACCAGGACTTAAGGAAAGATAATGTAGACAGTGTTACTCCTTAACTCTTTTCGCCGATTTTAAATATTATCTTTGGTTTTGTAGTTATTGGTTTGTGTAGTTTTAGGTGAAATACCCTGTATATTACATTTTTGCTGTGTACTTTATTTTGCTTAAATATGTTACGTATTCTGGAAACAATAAGTTTTAATGAAACAAAATATTTATATTCTAAAGGACTCATGTCATAAAACTGGAGTATGTTGTACTTCAAACCATGCTGATTAAAGGTCTCAAAGGTCCCAACCCCCTAGAGTCAAGAGTTTCTAAGATATTTAAGTATAAAATTTGAAAAAATGCAGCTGGCAGGGGCAGTACGATTCCTCCAAGCATACAGGGTACGTGAGAATATTCAGGAGGTGAGTATGTGGCCAATTTCAAGCACAAAAATTCTAATAAAGTTATGCTAAATGCTTCGTAAGGATGCTACAGCTATATAAAGGTGGCGTCCAAGAGGCGATTTTCGGATAATATCTCAGCAACTAGATCTTTTATCTAAAAATAATAAGACAGTTTCAAACAATTATATCATTGTAATGAAAAGCCTACTTTTGTAATTTTTATAGAGCTAACTTCCTAGAGGTAACTTCCTTACAAAGTATTTTAGGGCATACCTTCATTAAAACTTTTATGGTTGGCCATATAATGACCCCCTGAATTTTCTTGCGTACCCTGTATACTTTATGGAAACGTACTGCCCCTGCCAGCTGCGTTTTTCAAACTTTATACTTAAATATCTTTTAAACACTTGACTTTAGAGGGTTGGGCCCATTAAGACTATGCCATTTTACATAGGTTCAGATACGGGGTCCTTTTAACAAACCACGTATTTTCAACAAATGAAAAATAAACTGCTCCATTTTTTGTTGAATCCTACTTCACAGCCCTTCCAACTCGAGGATATATTCATCTCCAAATTATCCATCTTACAAACCTGTTAAGTGTTTTCTTACGTACAACCTCTAGCTCTTTTATAATTTACTTTTTAGAAGAGCTTTGTGAAGCCGAAGCAGGCGTGTACAGAAGCTATAACTTATCTAAGAACAACGGAAAAAACAAATAACTAAGAATCCGGCCAGTGGCCAGACCGGGACGCTATTAAATTGACGTAGTGCTGACGCTCCTCTTACGGTTATTCCAGCACTTTTTATACACTTCCGGGACTCTTGAACCTTGCTATTTCTCGATAACTTGACCTTCGACCACTTGACATCTTATCAACAGTGTAGGTCTTGTACTAGGTTTAGCGGACAAGGGAGTTAATGCTGTTTTGTTATAAAATTAGATTTCTGTTGGTTTTGTAGTGACGAGATTATACAGATATGCAACTATTTCTTCTGTTTTATTATGACTAATGTTGAAGGAGTTAATAAAATTTTTAATAGTCTAAATTAAATAAGGACAATATATCTGTGGTAAATCATAATGCCCTTTATATAGTACGTATTACAATACGATAAAATACAATGCAACTTTTATTTGACTACTTTACATACATTACATATATTTGTAGCAAGTCAAAAAGAAATCAGTATAATTTGTAGCATAAAATATTTAAAGCTGTAATAAATATAGTCGGAGCAGTGAATCTTTGAACTGACATCATTCTCTTTTGCTTGAACGAATTAATTGAAGGATATCAATGATTTCGCACCATAGGCGCAGCAAATTTGTATTAAGATGTATTGGAAAATATTATATTAATAAGTAATAATAACATAAATAACAATAAATTGGACTAGACTACACCGTAAAATACAGTAATGACACTGTCAGTATGTTGAACGAGTAAATATAAAATATCAAACATGTAAAATCTAAGAAGTTATCAAGACTTTACATACATTTGTATTATCTGTTCACAATATTTCAATTTTAATTATACTTCCATTTAGACTTGAGATAACCATGAAGTAAAATATCAATTTTTGAAAATGTCCATTAATTCATATACAGTGTGTCCCATTTTGCTTGGAACCACCCCCATAAAATGTTTATTTTGATTGATAAAATAGAAGAATTGAATTTTCACTTACAGTCTCAAAAATCTGCTGATAGACAATACGGTACAAACTAGGAGACGAAGGTGAGAATATTTTTCAGGAATGGGAATTTTAGCTAGAGGACAAACTAAAGTTTCTCTGCTGATAGCAGCAAAATATCCTACCTCAAGGCATAAGTTCATAATGTGTTTTAATGGTAAAAGTAGAGTAGGGCTAGACAGTCTTATAATTTCCAAGGAGGTACCATATATGCCTGAGCTATTTGGTAAATCAAATACCTCAGGATATTACTTTAAATATGTTTTATGGGACAAAAATAAACTTAAATTTCAAACTTTTCTTAAAAGTGTTAAAGAAATAGTATTCTTTTAATGCACTGCAAACTTCTTTAAGACTGCCACTGACGCAAAATAACTATAAATAAACTCATAGTAATAATTATATTTCTAGTTGTAGTATGATCACATTCCTCACAAATTTTAACCAAAAAGAAAATGAACAAAACCATTTTCTTGCTGTTGCAGACGAAACTCGTAGGTATTCATAGCAGACGCTAATACTTACTATAGGTGTACATAGCGCAGCATATTGAATTTTGTCTTATATTCAGTCATTTATTCGATTTCATAAATTTAATTTGAGAGTAACCGACATAATATAAGTATTCAATGTAGATTTTCTCGTACTATGCGAACTTCATCCTCCTCGAAACCACGAATCCATATAAGGGCCTAGTAAGCCCTTTGAAAAATTTTTCGTCACTTTTTGTAGTAAGTAATTAACGACAGTTCGGTCAGAAAATTTATTAAATGCATTTCAGCATGTAATTCAATATCATGAGGCGAATTATTCCTGTTTGGACTGAGGCGGATTAGCAATGAGGCGCTAGGGCCTGCAGAGAATAGACAAATAGTTTATCAACACATACACCCCGTGTTTGTATGTGATGCAAATTACCTGGTAATCTGATTACGCCGTGTATTAAACCAATTATGGTTAAAATTAATTAATCATTGAAAAATATTATGCATCAAATTTATTTTATGTTTCAGTGCTAGACGCATTTGGTTTGCAGAATAGCTGTTTAAATTAATTTGGTGCTCGCTTATTTATACACGGAATTGTTTAAAATATTCTTTTACCTAAGAGTTGACATTTAATTATAGAATATTTTGGTTGACAGTAAATAGCTAAAACTCATAAAACTTTTTTATTTGACAACATAACAAAATTTAATTAAATAGTCAAAAACAATTTTATTATGTCAGACTGGCATTTCCTACAATTGTTATTACATCCCGCTTTGAATAACCATTTTGCTCGAAGGATAAGGGACTGTTCTTCCCAATATAGAATAGTAGATTGTAATACAAGTGTGGTAAGGGCTTCATTACAAAACGATGTATAAAAGTATCATACGAGTTTTGCAATGAAGCTTGCCACATGTGTGTTACATACTATTTTTTCTACGGTTGTGAAGTTATTTCCCTTTTTTAAAGTCTTTCCAACATTTTAAATTTGCTTCCTGTCAGATTTTATTTGAAGTGACATTTTCCGCAGTCATTCTGAAGTTAGAAAATTTGACTTTGTAATTGCAATTCACGTGTAATTAATGTACATTTATAGAATTTAATTGTTATTACCAGTAAGTAATATAATATTTTTTAAGGTAAACACACTATTTTATTTCGGTGTGTGAAGATGTAATCAAGGCGTGTGGGAAATTCTTTGCCGCACGGCGTGCGGCAAAGTGATATTTTCTGCAGTCATTTTGAAGTTAGAAAATTTGACTTTAAGCACAATCGTAGATAAAATAAAATTTTCAAGGATAAGATTGCACTAAAATCATTGTTTGACATTTTCTGTTGCGTTATCTGCATGTAAAATTGGAACAGCACGATTATATTTTGTATTGATCACCTGACAATAATCTTTGAAATATTTAGTAGGGAAGTCAATTAACATATAGAATTTTCGTTGACTAAACTAGATTATGACGACAACAGGAAAAATCATATTAAATAAGGTGGAAAGATTCCTGAGTAAAAATATTCCTGTTGTCTCGCTCTTATTGTGTCTGGTACACAGTTATGACCAATGACGGTAACAATTTGTCTTCGAATAATTAACCGATGTGGTTGTGAGGTGTCATATAGAGTCCTATTAAACAGTCAATAAAAGTGTTCAGAGATTTGACTGTGCAAGTATTATAAATATTGAAATATTATCAAAAATATTATGTTATATATATTATATTTTCTTCTCGTAAATTTTTCTATTCATTTTCATCAATAAACGAAATAACAGATTTACAGTGATATAATCTACTAGGAGATTACTGCTGCATTTTTCAGTTTACTAAAAATTATCATTTCAGTCACCGAGAGGACTGCGGTTGTAAATAGGGTGTACCATTAATAATAGGCCATAGTTCAAGAGTAGATTCTTTGAATCAAAATGTGAGGATATAACCAAACATGCTTTAGTAAATTGTTGCCGTAGAAAACGGTACAGGGTGTCAAAATTGTATTTTTTGTCTTTTTTTTTGCAATATCTCAACTATCTCTTGACCGATCTTCTCCCAATTTGGTAAGGAAACATTTTTTAAGTTAGGAAACAATAATTTATGTATCACATCACGCTAGCCTATGGAGGGCGCCTCATGAGCTATACCTGATGATGAATATTTTTTCTCTTTTTTTTTACGAAACGTTGTGGCATTTTTGACTAGAAAATTTCATGCAGGAGTCATTTCTACGTAAAAAAGGTACACTTGATAAAACTTGATAACTTGAAATATTTTTTTATAAATGCCCGGGGCCCGGGGCCCGGGGCCCGGGGCTCCGGCTGTATTACGTCATATAGGCTAGGCATTCAGTTCTACACATTTGGCGATTCTCAAAAAAAATTGTGTAAATATTTCAATTTTAATGAATTTTAATTTCTCCCTCCCCTCGCTCATCAATTAATAAGCGCAGGGGCCCGCCAGAGATTTTGACAAAATTTTTTTTTCAAATTTCTCCTCCCCGCGTTGGCTTTGGAGGGGCCCGCCATTGAATTTGGTACCGGGGCCCATGATTTGATGTGGGGGCCCTGGAAGGGGCCCTCAATAATAAGCAGCCCCGGAACCCGGTAAAGCTGTCGGCGGCCCTGAACTTAGCTACTCTAAAGTGGTGCCTCTCAAATCTAGTTTTCTTGAAGTATTGATTTCATTGATAATCTTTTCCACTATTCCAGATTTGTTCCTCATTCAACTTAGGATAGCATTTCAAATTCTCCAAAAGTTTGAAATAAAATATTGACCAACTTGACTTATTTGTATGACCAGAGAATATACTGATACCATCGCATCCTGTTAAAGCGTGGTAGGTCAGCAAGGTTTTTCTTATCTTATCTTATATCTGCCAATCGATCCTTTAAAACTGTTTTAGATAATTGCTATTATTCTAACGAATACAACTATATATATTTTTTGTTGTTTTCCGTTGTACTTAAATACTTGAGTTTGTCAATGAAAAGAATTCTTAATTTCATTATTAATGGGAAGTACCTGAAACTATTTTAAAGATTACACCATTTCTGATTTTTTAAATATTTATAATAAACCAAAAATAAACGCATATATCTCACTCTCACTCTCACTCTGCAAAATGGTATCCTCAAGTGCGAACTAAAACCGTAATCTGGATCCAAGAACTGTTAGCATTAATAGCTGAAAATAAACAGCTTATACTGAGAAACACTTAAACAACATAAGAAAGTTTTAATTATTTAATTCGTCAAAAATATATTTCGTCGGTCAGAAAAAGTAGACTAAAAAAACGCACGAAACATAAATATTAGAAGTTGAAAACATTTAAATATGGTCCTTAAGACATGGTATTTCGTTTATATTTTACTTGACTTTGAAAGCTTTGAACTGAGATGATCAAATGCGTTCTCGGCCTTGACTAGTGACGAATGTAAGCTCAAAAATACGTATATTTCAGTAAAGCGTCTTTTTACCAAAATTTGATTTATTCCCATTAATACGCATAGTTAACTTTCGACAAAAATGTGCAGCTAGGTAGAGAGCAAAGGTATAAATAAAATATTTTTATATTTTTGCATATTTCAAAGGAAATCCTTTTAAAAACATTATCTTTAATATTCTTGATCTTTGAGGTATAGAAAACAGACTAGCCTGAGTACTAAAACGTTACGAAATAAAAGCTTTTCTCTGTGTAATGAACTAAAAGTCTGCCCTCATGTTACAGCAAATAATGTTTTCTACTATTCTCTTTGTGTTTTAAAAACGATGCACAATTTTGTTGTTTCCATAAAAACTATCATATAAAACTTATAACCGATGCATGTGATGGGTTGTTTAAAAATTTTGTTCCAGAACGAGCTTTAAATATTACATGATTCAATTCTGAATGCACATATTACCATAAACCAATTAGTGTCGTATCCGTTTAATTAAACGATAGGCACATATTGAAGTATTTAATGATCGATATAGCCACTGACAAATATTTTTAACGAATTATTCGACTTTTTGTAAACAAAAAAATGGGTACTTAATTTAAAAACATTATAAATTTAGACGAAAAATTAAATTATTGAGATATCGATTGAACCAGAACGAATTTGCCTAAAAAATTTTTAAATGACTCTATAATCATAAATGAAGTTTTTACACCTCTTTTTGTAGTTAACACGTACTAAAATCAGTTGGAAAATCATAAAGAAGGATCTGACAAAGCGTCGACGCACAGTAGGACGCAACACTACTGTGCCACCCAAATCACTCCACAGGTCGTCAAGTTAAAGTTATCAGAATTTTTTTTTTAATGTTTATTTTGAAATTCTCTATCAATCTGTAGAGCTGTATTTCTGATTTTTAGTTATAATTTTTTATCATTTTGATCTAAAATTGAATTTTTACTAGAAAATATATAAAGATTCACAAATATATAAAGATTCGCACAATTATAAATTTAAATCTTTATACTACAAATATATAATCGATCTACCAAGTATATTTTTCATTTCCTTTTTTAATTCTGTATAGCTGCCAAAATTGCTGTAAAATTTAAAAATTTACAAGTGTGTCTTTCGTAATTTTGGAAATAATGTGAGTTTTCATAGAAGAAGATACGTAAAGTGTTTTGAAACTTTTTAGTTCCATAATTGATATTAAAATAAAGTTTTCACTTTTGGCAGCTGTCAAAATTTCTGTCAACTTAACGAAAATGCCATTTAATAATATGTCTACAAAAGAAAAGGTCTTGCTTATCCTACGGTTCTGATCTAACTTCTCAGAAGTGTTTTGAGACGCTGAAGCCCAATACTCTTCGCAAATACGATAACGAAGAGTATATTGTATTTGATCGGCACATTTCTAAAACCGTAAATATCGCTCGCAGACAAAAAATTTTCATACCATTGTGTTAGTGAACGAATTCTGAACAACTTTCAAAATGTCCGTCTGTCCGTCCGTCACGTTTCTTGTAAGCACGATAACTCAAGAAAGAAAAATCCGATTGCATTGAAATTTGGACAGTAAGTTATTGTTAGTTAGCTAGAGGAAGAACCCTATAGTTTTTGAACAAAATCCGTCGGTAAATAAAAATTTTATTAATGATTTAAATTTGAAAAAAATGTTTTTTGATTTTTATGTTTTTGTAATTGAATAGAAATCGGTGGAATGATATTTCATTTTAATATCTAAATATTTACATATTTTACAAATATTCATTTCATAATGTAATATACAACCGTGAAAATATGACTTTAGCTCGTGTCTTATAATGTAAAAATTTGCATTTTTTTACGTGTAAGGTGGTGGTGTAGTTCTTACGCTTTTAATTGAAATTGACTCGGAATCCAAGGGTTCCGGATTCGAAACCCAAATGTGGTTTGGTATGTTTTATTTTTACTTTATTTTACACTGAGTCTTTTACCAACTAAGTTCGTACTATAAAATTAAAAATGTCTAAAACTAACATTATTTACAAAAAACTGCGAAGAGTATCCTATAGAATGTGTAACAATTATATAAAAAGTTCAGTAAACAGGCGAAGAGTACGTTTTTAACTTGTTTTTCTATCATGCCAGTTTCCCTCTTGCACCCCTTTTATCCCCTAAAAAGAAAAAAAAAACGTGTTGTCCAAATGTTCTTACCTAACTTTTCCGAAGTATTTTGAAGCGCTGAAACCAATTGTACACAAAAAAATTTAGGATATAAAAGGGGGCGGTATAGGGAAAACTCGAGGGAAACTGACACGATAGAAAAAATTTGTTTGTCCAAAATTAGCTTCAGCGCGTCAAAATAGTTTAGAAAAGTTAGATCAGAACCATATGACAAGACCTTTTACTTCCACATCCAGTGGAATTATAGTAGTGATGCAACGGATAGTGTTTTGGCCGGATACCGAATACCGGATATCCGGCGTACTTCTTGTACCGGATACCGGATATCCGGCCAACTATCCGGCTTACATTGAAAGTTGGATTGAAAACACGTTTTGACAACATCGACGACAAAAAATACTTACTGGCAACTCTTCTAGACCTCAGAATTTTTTGATAAAAATCATGTTAAAATATCCCGTCAAATTATTCTGCTGGAGGATTAAAAAATAGTTGTGATGATTCATATTCAAGCAGTGATAGTGAAAGTGGTACTTCTCCTTCCAGTAAACAAAGTAAGAGAAACCCGGTTAATGTTACTGATACTTAAAACACTTTCTGGGACTGTTTTGAGAAAGTGGCGAAAAAAATAGTAGTTTCGGAGAAAAGTTCAATGGCCAGGGAGATTGATTATTATTTGAAATGAGCACAGATTCATAGAAATAGTGACGCTTACGCATGGTGGTGTACTAACTCCAATCAGTATATACTTTCGTCAAAGTTTGTAAAAATATATCTTTCAGCTCTTGAAGCAGTCTTGAAGCAGTGTAAGCAGTCTTTTCAGAAGCTGGCAACATATACCAAAAGAAACGCTGAAAAACTCGTCTTTATTCACCATAATTTACCATCGGTAAACTTTAAGTATTAATTTAGTAACTAATCTATAGATATTTCCAGTTTGTAGTAATAATTGCAATGCAGGATGTGAAAAATAATGAAACTGTTTCATTATTTATACCATTTTTTATTTTTGAACTATCCGGTTTTGGCCGGATATCAGGTCACTATCCGGTGCTCAGCCGGATAGTAATAAAGTGGCCGGATAAGCCGGATACCGGATAGTAACCGGATATCCGTTGCATCTCTAAATTATAGTAACGACAAAAAAAATTTTGAAAATTTTTATTGTTCAAATATGCTTAGAATATCATAAACCGTCGAGATTTTAAGTTTGAGCGAAAAAAAATTTTGTCTGTCGGTGTGTCTGTATTTTTAGGGACAAAAGAGGTAGTAGACAAAAACTGACGCGATACAAAAATTTTTTGTCCAAAATTTTCAGCACGTCAAAATATTTCAGAAAAGTTAGATGAGAACCTTAGTACCTTTTTTTTGTAAACTTGTGTTAGTAAATGGCATTTTCATTAAGTTAACAGAAATTTTGACAGCTGCCAAAAGTGTAAACTTTATTTTAATATCAATTATGGAACTAGAAAATTTTAAAACACGTTATTCTCTTCTTCTATGAAAACTCACATTAGTATTTTATTTTCATAATTACGAGACACACTTGTAAATTTTTAAGTTTGACAGCGATTTTGACAGCTGTTAAAAATAATAAAGAAAAGGAAGTGAAAAATCTACTTTGGCAGATCGATTATGCATTTGTAAAGTAAAAATTTAAAACTAAAATTGTGCGAATATTTATATATTTGTGACCTGTAGACTGATTTTAATTGAAAAAACGTATAGCGTTTTTTTAGTTAGTTATTATAGGCTATTGTCTATGTACAAAAAAAGAGGGTTGAAAGGAACTAAAAACGTTAAAGGGGTTTTATTGTTTATTATGTTCAATTGACCCCAAGATATGAAAAAACCGCTGAGTGCTACCATTTAAAGTGGTGCGTTTTTGAGATCGAAGTAAAAAGGTCCACTTTTCATATTTTTTTTTGTTCGAAAACTATGAATTTTTTCTATAAACACGTCAATAGAAAAGTGTGTAGAGAATTAAATTTCTAATCGAACTGGCACCTTCAGAAGTCAAATTTTTTTTTTTACAAAAATACGTCCAAAAAACAAAACAAAAAAAAACGAAAAAATGCAATTTTTTCTTTTTTTTTTATTTTAGCCTGTAACTATTTTTTGGGTACATTTAGGCATAGACATTGCTGCATAACAAAAAAAGCTGGCGTTTTACCCGTTAAAATGAGATTTTGTAAACAGTTTTACGATTAATAGTGACCGAGATACAGCGTTTCAAAGTTTGCAACTTTTAACTTTTTTTGTTAATTTTTACTATTTTTTTTTCAAATTTCGTCCTATAACCTTTTTCTGAGTGAATTTAGGTGTAGATATTAATATATTAGAGTGAAATCTGACTTTACGCCCGTTGAAATGGTGGCTCATAAAAGTCTCTACGACAAATAGAAACCTAGATACTGCGTTTCGAAGAGTGTTACTTTTATTAACTTTCTTCCAATTTTTACGTTCTTTTTTAAATTTCGGCCTATAACATATTTGTCAAATACAGATATTGCTACATGGAATGTACTCGCAGCATTCTTGTTTAAATGGTCTGCAATAGAAGTTTATGTGATCAATAGTAACAAAGATACAGTCTAGATATAGTAGATTATTGTACTTAAAAAATAACTTTTTACATTTTTCCACTTCTGAACTGTATTATATCACGTGTTGTTTTTTTTGTTCAAATAACTTAGATTAAAAACTTACATTATGAAATTATTCAAATGCTGGATTTAACATATTTTCAAAATCAAAGTCGATTTCTTCATCGGCATCTATGTAAACATCGTCTTCCGTTATTTGAGGTACATCATCGTTTTCACAGTTCATTCCCATACATTCTTTGCAAAAACTGGAGCAATTCATTCCCAATTTCCTGCAATCACAGTTTCCTCTGCATCCTTTGGTGCATTTACAGGCTACTTTTTCCAGCAAGACTTGTGGTGTGGGAGGTTTATTTGTCAAAATTGGTCCATTGTCTGAACTTTTCCAACCCCAGATGAGAGGATTTACAATATTTCCTTTCCAATGTTGCATTGGCAAGTAAGTTCTTAAACCATGAAGTTTAGCAGCATCAGTTGTTGGAGGCAATCGGGACAATGAGAATTTCGCACCTGTTGAGTACTTCTGAAATAACTTATAGCGACAGGCCATCAATTTTCATACCGTATAGTAATGTCACATAAACTTCTATTGCAGACCATTTAAACAAGAATGCTGCGAGTACATTCCATGTAGCAATATCTGTATTTGACAAATATGTTATAGGCCGAAATTTAAAAAAGAACGTAAAAATTGGAAGAAAGTTAATAAAAGTAAAACTCTTCGAAACGCTATATCTAGGTTTCTATTTGTCGTAGAGACTTTTACCAGCCACTATTTCAACGGGCGTAAAGTCAGATTTCACTTTAATATAATAATGTCTACACCTAAATTCACTCAGAAAAAAGTTACAGGACGAAATTTGAAAAAAAAATAGCAAAAATTAGCAAAAAAAGTTGAAAGTTGCAAACTTTGAAACGCTATATCTCGGTCACTATTAATCGTAAAACTGTTTACAAAATCTCATTTTAACGGGAAAAACGCCAGCTTTTTTTGTTATGCAGCAATGTCTATGCCTAAATGTACCCGAAAAATAGTTACAGGCTAAAATTAAAAAAAAAATAAAAAATTGCATTTTTTTGGTTTTGTTTTTTGGACGTATTTTTGTAAAAAAAAGAAATTTTTGACTTCTGAGGGTGCCATTTCGATTGGAAATTTAATTGTCTGCACACTTTTCTATTGACGTGTTTATAGAAAAAATTCATAGTTTTCGAGCAAAAAAAATATGAAAAGTGGACCTTTTTACTTCGATCTCAAAAACGCACCACTTTAAATGGTAGCACTCCGCGGTTTTTTCATATCTTGGGGTCAATTGAACATAAGAAACAATAAAAACCCTTTAACGTTTTAGTTCCTTTCTACAGTACAAGGACAATAGACTATTAGTAAAAATTCAATTTATGTCAAAATTATAAAAAAATATATCTAAAAATCAAAAATCCGGCTCAACAAATCGATAGAGAATTTCGAAACGAAAATAAAAAAAAGCTTCTGATAACTTTAACTTGACGACTTGACTGTATAGTGATTTGGGTGGCACAGTAGGGTTTCGTCCCACTGTGCGACGTTTGATCTGTGCCGCCGTCAAAGTACCGCCGCGGTAAAAATCAACGTCGTTTTCTCAATTGATATTAGCAATACTATAATTGTAAAGCAAGGACCGAAACCGAAATTAATTTCGATTAATTTCCGTTAGGGTTAAATAATATATACCATTTTCAGTTTTCATAGCAGCGACAATTTGGTTTTCATTTACGGTTTCGGTTGTCAAGGCAGCAACAATTCCGTTCTCGGTTATGGTTTCGGTTTACAGATCCGCGGCAGTTCGGCTTCTGTTAGAAAAAATTAGTAATTACGGTGCGGTTTTCGGTTTCGATTTTGGTTTTTGGCGTTTTAATTGCTTTACCTTTTATAATCTTTATAATGGACGAATTGACTTAGATATGGTTTTCACCATAAAAAGGTCTAGCCGTACTTCCATGGCGAAACTGCCCCCGATAGGAATCTATATCGTAACCTATGTTATATTGTAGAGGGCTCTAATAGTAGTTGATCGAGTAGATCTTAGCTCTATATCTTAGTTAATTGAGGAGCTATTTGAAAAAAAGTGTCCGGAGACGACTTTTTTTCAAAGCGATATATCTTAGTTAATTTTAAAGCTAGGAAAATAAAACTAAATGACAGTGTTATGGTACACTTTACAGTTTATTTTATAGCATTTCCTATGGGCCAAGCCTAAATAAAAGTATTTAAAAAATGCAAAGATAAATTTTGTCAATCGATTTCTATCAGATATAATTGAATTACCACTTTTAAAAAAATATATAATAATTGTCTGTGTCTTGCCTAACAGCATGCCAAGTTTCATTAAAATCCAACAGGTGCAACATGTTGAAAAAAAATTTAAAGTAAGTGGACCGCCACCTTACGACCTATTATGTTGACGCTTTTAATTTGCATTACATTTCAATAATCATTGGAAAAGTTGCGTTTTGACAGTCATACAAAGTATACCAACGGTTGGTGGTGTCAACTAGCCTATTACAATGTTTTTTTTGATCTACTTTTATAGTGACTTTAGTCGGTCTCAGTTAAGAATGCAGTTGTTTTCGTTATGAGCGGAGCACAGTTTACACATGATATGGGAATTCCCAAGTAAGTGGAATCCCCCATGGTCGACTCAAGTCAGTTGGTACATATAATAAAAATTAACGGTTTAAATTGGCTTTTCTTTGGCATTTGGTTCTTTTATAAATACATTGAAATTATTTAATTCATATTGCAGCATATTTTGTTTAGATTAATGAAAGCTCATTATATATGTAAATCCTCTAAAAATGTCAAGTGTTATAAGAAATAGGTAAACCTACTACTTGCTTATTGTGCTCGATATCAGGCGAGCTGTTCTTGTCTCTGCCGTTCTGAACTCTTTGATCTCTCTCGCGCAGCGCACATCGCACATCGCACATCGCACATCGAAGTTTATTTTATTGTTTTATGACATTTATGAATATTAAGTTGTTGATTTCATCACTCTCATTTAAGAGCATGGTTCTATTTAATTTTATTGTGCGATGTGCGAGGGGCGTCGATATCGCCACTCTCATTTAAAATAATGGTTTATTTAATTTCAGTGTGCGATGTGCGAAGTGCGGTGCTATGTGCGTTGTGCGGTGCACCGACGTGACGACGTGGTTATGCACTTACACGGAGGTTATGATATTTGTGTACACTCTTTAGACAGGTATATGAGAGAGATCAAGGATATAGTTCAGAACGGCAAAGACAAGAACAGCTCGCCTGATATCGAGCACAGGCAAGTAGTAGGTTTACCCTTTTTTATAACACTGACATTTTTAGAGGATTTACGTCTATAATGAGCTTTTATTACTCTAACTAAAATATGTTCCAATATGAATTAAATAATTTCAATGTATTTCAATTTCAATGTATAACAGAAAAGTGCCAAATAAAAGCCAATTTAAACCGTTAATTTTTATTTTATGTACCAACTGGCTTGAGTCAGCCATGGAGGGATTCCACTTACTTGGGAATTTCCAGATCCTGTGTAAATTGTGCTCCGCTCATAACGTAAACAACTGCATTCTTAACTGAGACCGACTATATTCACTATAAAATTAGATCAAAAAAACATTGTAATATTCTAGTTGACACCACCAACCGTTGATATACTTATTATGAGCTGTCAAAACGAAACTTTTCCAAAGATTAATGAAATGTAATGCAAATTAGAAGCGTCAACATAGCGGTTGTTTAAGGTGGTCCACTTACTTAAATTTTTTTTTCGACATGTTGCACCTCTTGGATTTTAATGAAACTTGGCATGTTGTTAGGCAAGACATAGACAATTATTATATATTTTTTTCAAAGTGATAATTCCATTAGATCGGATAGAAATCGATTGACAAAATATTTCTTTGCATTTTTTAAATACTTTTATTTAGGCTTGGCCCATAGGAAATGCTATAAAATAAGCTGTAAAGTGTACCATAACACTGTCATTTAGTTTTATTTCTCTAGCTTCAAAATTAACTAAGATATATCGCTTTGAAAAATAGTCGTCTCCGGACACTTTTTTTCAAATAGCTCCTCGATTAACTAAGATATAGAGCTAATATCTACTCTATTAACTACTATTAGCGCCCTCTACAATATAACATGGGTTACGATATAGGTTCCTATCGGGGGCAGTTTCGCCATGGAAGTACGGCTAGACCCTTTGGTATTTCTACATCATGGTTTAAAGATTTGAATCTTTGATTTCAACTATATTTTTTCAACTTTAAAGTCGTAAGTACGGTGCGGATTTCGGTTTCGGTTTCAGTCCTTGTTGCAAAGACACGTTTTTTCTTTGTTTGAAAAAATTCATCAGAAGATTCACGATAGCAACGCAAAAATCTTATACAGTATCGGAAGATTTTCGATTTGGGTGGCAGGCATAGTTTCAATGGCTTGACAGACCGCCTACAATAAAGGCGTGTACCAGTGCTCTAGAAGAGGGAGCAAATAATGACGCGCGATCAGGAAAACACGTACATCATTGCTATTAAAAATTTCAGTACCATTTATTGTAGTTGACTCTGTTCAGTATAGGTAATATTATTACGTGCTTTAATTAATAACTAAAATTATTTAACTCGTTATACTTTCAAAACGAGTCAAATAATTCTTTACATTTCCCGCAGACAGAGCTGCCCACGTACATGTGGTGGGGAAAGCAGGTGGCACGAGTAGGATTTGTTATACGATAAAAAAGAATAGCTTAGTTGCTTCGTTCTCGCTTGCTCTCATTGCCGACCCAAATGAAACATTTTCTGACACTGTATAGTATTTTTAATTAAATGGTATAGCAAAGGAGATAAAATACGAGGTAAGATAAAAAAGATTCAAACTTCAACATTTGAAGATACGACGAACAATATACATTTTACGTAGTTCGAATTTTTACCATCGATAAAGATCAGCTAAACTCAACTCCATTCACCAAAATACGTGAAAATCACCATTTTTTGTGCTTTTGGTTGGTTGTCTTACACCGAGCACAAGAGAGCACTGCAAAGATTTTTAAATATGTAGTGTGAAAACGTAAAATTTTTGACATTGTAAAGATCAAAGCGGTACTCCCTGGGACTTATCGCTAACCTCCTTTTAAATGTGTTATTTGTTTATTATTATTTTCTATTATTTCACGAAAAAATAGCATGTTCGGCGCATTAGTAACGTGGGTTTTCAACCTCGTGTAAATTTAATGAACAAGCATACCGAAACATTCACATTCGCTAGAAAAATACTTTTTTTTATTTGTTAAATAATATAGCCTTTCCACCAATTAGTGGAGGGTAGGATGACAAAAATACAATTAACGATAAAAATTATTTAGGAGACTGTTTTCTTTAAAATTTATTCTCAAATCTTTATAAACATAAATAATATGTGTACTAGAAAATGTCGGCAATCTTCCGAGTAAATTTTAGGTAAAAATAACACTATATATTTACATTACTTTTTTCGATAGAATGCACGTCTATTGAGATATTCATCCCTGGATACAGGCTGACAAAAGTGGTTTTTCAATAATGACTTGTTACTGCTTGGCCTACTCGATCGCCTGATCTGAATCCTTTCGATTTTTATTAGGTAACATTCAAAAACTTAGTAGATAGCAGAGAGAACTGCTACAACGAATCACGTTTCATGGCGATGGAATACGAAGCAATGCTGAGGTATTGTGGAACACTCTTCAATTCATTGGGCCTGGGAGTGTATTAGAGTACAAGGAGCTCATGTTGAAATGAAACCTAAAAACTTTTAATATTCATTTAGCTTTATGTCAGTGAAGTAATAAATGTCATGAGAAAAATGCAATGGGATGTAATAATTAAAATAAAAGGGTCTTCTTAACGTTCAACTGCGTTTTTTACTGAAACTGTTCGCTTTAGTGATATCAACAAAGAGTGCCTTGTTTGTACTTTAAGGAATCGAATAGCACCTGTTTTAAGGAATAATTTTACAGGATACATCATACTAAGGACCTCTGTTCAGAATAACGATAACCCAAATTTATTCAAATTGTAACGTGCAGTAAACTACTATGTTATTCAACGAGCGTATAATGACGGCTATTACTCGTGCGCGTGACGTTTATGTCACGAGCATGTAATAACCTTTATACGCGAGCATATATACTTTATCCACGACTATTTTACCTTTTTTAAACGTTTAAAAGTGAAAAGTAAAGTTAGTTCATAGTAAACTTTGTTTGACGTTTTAAACGTCAAACGAAAACATGGACTTTCCGTTGGAAAAAATGGACACGCCCATTGATTTTTAGTTCTGATTGGTCAAATGCGACGTTATAATGAGATTATGTTCATTATACGTTAGGTCGGAATTATGACTATCATTATTCGTTAATTGTTACATGTATTATGCAAGGCTTGTAGATAGTCGGTATATTATTCAACGAGCATATAATGATGGCTATTATTCACGAGGGTGGAGTTTAAGACACGAGCCGCAGGCGTGTATCGTAAATCACCAGAGTAAATAGTAGCTATTATATGCGAGTAGAATACTATACTTTGTCCATGACTATTGAATATTTTTAATTAAATTGTTTATTGAAGAAATTAAAATAATTAATGAATTAATTACGTTATTCTTTTTGAGTAATATGTAAAATTGTTGTAAATAACGTTGACGTTCAAATTTAATTTTACCGGCCGTTCACTTGACACATAACGGCCTACTCAATAAAATTTAAAAACGAAATTGTATGATAAAAGTGGGTCTGTTTCTGAAACGTTAAATAAAGATATCTATTCATAAATTTGATAGTAACAGCTAAATTGTTCACACAGTTGTAGCTATGACAATGTAACGAATAATTCCATTAAGTTTTTCAGAAACTGGCCATAAATTCTACTAAAAAGTTGCGATATTGCACTCGAATTGAAGAAGTATCTGCCCGTGAATTCTTGTAAACAATTGACTGTCGTATTCACTGCAGGGAATAATGCACAACATTATCCTTGAGGAAACACATACATAATGAGTACATTATTTAATAATCATGGACAAAAGTTATTATTGAGAAAGAGTTTTTCCCACCCTATGTTCAGAGATGAATACCTCAGTAGGAGGTTCATCCGATCGAAAAAAGTTATGTGAACATGTGATGCATTTTTACTTAAAATGTACACTTCCGAGAAATTGTCCACAGGTTCTGGAACACCCTGTATATGTTATTAAAACAATTACATTCTAGTGGTACTCTCTTTGGAGGGAAGTCAAGCAAAAAATCATAGTTGACAGCGCTTGTTGTTTTCTTTTCAATATGCCTTATTAAAGTAATACATTAGCGTTATTTTCTCTCACGCGAATAAAGGCGTTATACGTATTTTCCACTGAAATGATTTCAATTTTTAATTCATGTTCCATTACGTCCGACAAATCCCAGAATCGAATTTTTCAACTAATATCTGTTCCAGTCAGTTCATATTATCGAAACGAATTTATAATCCGCCGTGATAATTTCTGGAGTATAATTAATGTGAGATCTAATCGTATAAAAGGCACTAAACCAGTTATGACCAATGAATGGCCGCCACCACAATATAATGATTACAATTCTGGATAACGATTTCGGAACAACCATGCTGATGGTTGCCATAAATTCACAGGAAAAGATTAATTGTGTGGCTTCCCCACATGAACGATTAAATTTCGGTGCTCGCCTGATGAAATAAATTGTGCGAGTGTTTGCTTTTTCTGTTACAATCAAACCGGGACTGTATATTTAATCGAACTCGGGATTTCGTGTTTTTCTGCGCGTTCTGAGAAATTCCCAGTGAGGATTCAAACTAGACCACTAATATTCATACAGATATAAGAAACGAAAGTGCTGAGTTTCCAGTTATGGACGCCTTATCACAGCTTATTTATTATACTTAAGGTACATTATAACCGTACAAACATTTTTAATGAGCATCTTAGAAAGAGAATTGTTTACAAAAAGTTTCATAACACGCTGAACTCAAATATCTAATAAAAAAGTATGTGTGTACCTGTACGTATCTTTGTGTTTACAAGAAATTTCTCTTAGACTTAAAATTGTAGTTTCAAATTTGATACATACCCAGCAAACACTAGCACGTATAATATACGTTCCAATGGTTTAAAAATGGTTTTCGAATAATAATTATACTTTTATGATCTACCACATTATGCTTTTGCATTTTCATCATATGTATATATATGATTTACTAAATTTCGACTAAGGGTAGAAAATCTTGATTTAAAAAGTGTTTTAAATAAACTGTTAATATAGCTACGCCATATATGTTAAATCAATATTTAGCAAAGACTTCATATATGTGGTCTCACAAGTAACAATTTAAGTTTCATCACAATCTACAAGAGGTTATTAAATCTATATAATAAAACTGATCGTAAAACTGTTTATACAAGATAACCTCTTAAAAGCTACAATAAACCAAAAAAGACCTATAAATATCTTCCTTAAAACTATCAATAAAACCAACAGTACTTTAGAACCCAAATCTGCAAGATGTTTTCAATTCTACTATAAAACCTTTTGTAAAATCTTCTTAAAACCGTTAGTACTTACAATCAAATTTTAAGCCTGCTTTGAGAACATCATAAATAATTATGTCTTTAATAATTCTTTGTCGAAAACTTGTTGCACTTAAACTGTCTAAATCAGAAAATCTCGCCAAGTAATAAAATATGTCTGCCTCGATTGAAATATCTGCATTGTCAACGCAGATCACTTTACTGATAAAGTATATCAAAAAACTTTTGAAAAAATCACGCGCCTTTCATTTTTCAGCTTATTAATTATTATTTACAGTTAATAAAAAAAATAGTAACCCTAGTTTTAGCTTACTCAGTATGCTAAATGTAAACAGTAAAAATAAGAAAAATAAAACTAATCATTGTTGCCCCAACTTTGTTCAAACATGTCTGCCATGGCTAACAGAAAAAAACATGGCTGAAAAATTAATAAAACCATTTATTTTAATAGAATACCCTATTAAGAGTTTGTGGCTTTAGGAAATATTTTTATAAAACAAAAGGTTTTGTTAAATTCCAATTGCTTCACTGTATTACTATTTTAAAGCCTGGAAGACTTTATCCAGCCTTACTAATCTTCTTTAAAACCCTTAAGATTTGTCTCTGACAATCTCTAATCCAAATGTATTTAGCTTAGATAACATAACCTAAAAAAACATTATTTATTTCATGTGTCTTTGAGTGTGCGATTATTAATTTCTCGTTATTTCTGTGATTATAGCGTTAATTGAGCAAGAAAAAGTGAAAAACTACAAGTAAATTTCGCCGCACTGGACTGTTTAAACTAGAATCAGCAATCACAAAATGAAGTTTACTATGCTTATATGCCCCCTCTCTCAAAGTTTAAAGGCATAAGTGGGGAACCAAAGAATCTATAAGTGCTTTATATAAACCAAAAGTTTTAACGTAGCTTAATAAAGCTACCAAAAAACTATTAGATTTTAAGGAAACTTTACCAATTATCATTAAAAGCAAATAGTATTTATGATAACATATATTAAGGGTAAGACTACTTAAGAGTTATTAGTTTTATTGCTTGATCATAAGGAGTACTTAAAGACCATATTTAACATCCACTATAAAACTTAATGAGTTTATTGTGGTTTTGAATAATGCAGCAATTAAGTGGCTATAAAACCAATAGGTCTTAAAGAGCAAAGAGATTTAACAAATTGCTTTAAAGATAACTTGGAGGCCTTTTTTTAAGTACATATTATCTGTAGATAAATTGGTATGCACAAAAGAAATAATAAAACCCAGTTCGGTTTATTTACCTTCTTGAATCTGTAATAAAACCCGATAAATACTTGATGCTAGGAAAAAACAAAAAATACAGATGGATAGATCACGTATTTATGAACAAAAAAATGTGCTAACAAAATTTATCACTAAAGCCACGGTTTTCCCGGGAAAAAATAGTCAAGTGTAACGTTTTTAACTCGAAGCGAGATACATGCGTGCGCGCGCTTAAATACGCATAACTGTGACACCTACGCATTGAATTACATGTCACTAAATAAAAATTTGTTCAATCTATATGAGTGTACCTGTATTTTTTGTTTTTTTCTAGCCTGACTTAATTTTAAATTATTGAAAAAATTGGTAAAAAAAATTTTTTTCACTTTTTTTCTATGTTCTGCATCCGAGCGGAATGTAAACTTTTCAGAATATTATTCTATATACTTTCGCGAACTCATTAAAAAAAAATTACTCAGTTTGCAACTTTTTGTGGATTTGACTATAAAATGATCTCTGTCGTCTGGTCCATATGTATTATAAGAATATTAATATTTAAATGTATAATTTGTTTATACAGGGTGATTCTCTAGTAATGCGTCATAGCCTAATGATAGATAGAGTACTTCAAGGCGAGTCTAGATCACCAACGAAAAAGATGTTTTGGCCAGTGGTTAAGAAGATATAGGGGCTGTTTTACGCATTTGGTCTGAAAATTCAAAGAGCTATATCTCTGCAACGGTTGAATGTAATCGAATGAAATTTATCAGTAATATTTCACAGCTGGGACTTGTCAGATTAGCCTAATTGGTTTTGAAAAATTCAGGGCTGGACTCGGAAAGAATCTGCCCTCCTCGTTTTTGACCAATAAGTACATTTTTCTATCGCATTTCTGGAAAACTATTAGCAGATTCGGAAATTTCAGAAAAAATGCTATAAGAATGGCGGTTCAATTTTGACGGCAGACTTAAACCGTTTCGGGAAAAAAATCACAAAACAATTTAGCGCATCAGGACTAATAATTTGACCGAGTATTATTTATGGAACAGTTTGTTAGAGACCATTCAAATGCCTCAGATCTATATCCTTTCGAAGACTGCACATAATACATGCGAATAACATACCTAGTAAGAAAAATACAAGGTCGTGGACTTCCTGGAGAAGTTTAGCTAATTGGTATTCTACCACTTAACCAGGACGGCGAGATGAGATACTGGTCACCCATCCAAGTACCGAACTCAAGCAGCGAGCCTTACTGACTGATCGATTACGCCACTTAAACCGGTGACCGATACCACACATCCGAATTATTTTATGTAATCTAGATAAATAAACAATCTTAACATCATAATATTACATAAGCAATGCTTCAAATCTAATATATGAGGTTCTCAAAATGTCTTCCCCCAACTTCGATACATTTCCTGCACCGCACCAATAAATGTCGTTGGGCCTTCCCGATGGTTTGTCTCTGGTTCCTCATGTCATCAAATGCTGTCACTACCCGCTGCCGTAGTTCCACTCTGTGCTCTACACCGATTGTTTCATGTGGAGCCAAACAGAAAAATCAAGAACAGTTAGGTCAGGAGACCTAGCTGGCCAAGCTTGAGTGCCTCCGCGACCGATCCAGCGGTTAGGAAACTTATTGTTGAGGTGCTCCCGAACATGGAGTGAGAAATGCGGAAATGAAGACCTCACCTGTTGACATCTTGCGCCAATAATAAATTGGGCAAAATGTTCTGGAAGAAATCTAAGTAGATTTCTCCAGTCAATTGGCCTTCAAAAAATACGGTCCTACCAATCTATCGTTCACCACTCCACACCATTCATTAAGTGAGAACTTGCGCTGGGAGTTTCTCTGGACAACGGCGTGAGGATTATTGTGGGCTCAAATGTGTGAATTCCACACTCCGTCTAGAGTGAATTGGGTCTCGTCCGTGAAAAGAATTCTGGGCAAAGTTCTTGGATGACGAATTATCCAACGGCAGAAGACGTGCGACTTCATCACCTGGTTCGAGACGCTGGACCTTTTGGATGCGGTAAGGATACAGCAGTTCCGCTCTTAATGCCATCCATACACGGGTTTGAGGAATACCTAGCCCGTGTGCTATTCTTCTAGTGTCAAAGGATTTTGCTTTACCATCTCCACAATGTTTTCTTCGGCCGGTCTAACTACTCGTTCTATATTTTCATTACTTACCATTACCAGGAAATCTACCATGTTCTCGAGAGAACTGGAAAACTCTGCTGAAGGTGTCGCGCGACGGTACTCGTCGACCAGGACATCTTCGCTGATATTCTGTAACGGCAGCCCTCGTATTACCATCGTAAAACCCGTTCACATAAATGATATCAGGGAATTCAGCGTTTATAAACTTAGCTGGCATCTTTAAAACATGAATAAAACAAAGTACAATTAGATAGAACACCAAATTGTCAAAATAATTACAGAGGCCTGCAAAAATTTTTTTTATGAAAACTTTTTTTATTATTTAGGGTAATCTAACAGTTTTGAAGGGTGCTGAATTACATCGGTTTTTCTCCATCACCCACCGTTTTTCCGACCCAATATTTTGAACCTAATAGGTATGAATATGACTGATTTGGAATATAGAGATGTTTTAAAAAATTTAAAAAAGGTTTTATTATTCCAAATTAAGTTTATTTACACTGTTAATGTATTTCAATTAATTTATTCCACGTTAATGGCTCTGTATTTCCTTTTCCTCTTCATGGAAAAGCTGTGATTGTTACTTTTTCTCTTGTGAGTAGCACCTGGATTCCCTCGATGACGTGACCAGCATCATACTGACGTTCCATATACCCTGATATTTCTTCTCCATGTTAGTTATTCATACCGACATCCAGAAAAAATGAAATTTGCAAAAAAAACTGTGGGTGATGGAATCGTTTCGTTATTTTTCCCAGATTCAGCAACCAAAAATCTATAAAGATCCCCTGTTAGTTTCAAATAAGTTTTTTGGTCGCAGGCCTGTGTTATTGTTGTTATATAGATAATGATAAATACATAGGTTAGTTACTATTCTTTTCGATTTCAAAATAAAACTGTGTATCTTTCTTAATTAATAGATAGGTTATGTTCTCTTATTTACGTCGTGTTTTGACTTTATAATTTTGTCTTATTAATTATTTAAAAGTGTTTGTATGTACTATGTAAACATGGAATAGGATTTTGAGAAAGTCCTGATGCGCTAAATTGTTTTGTGATTTTTTTGCCGAAACGGTTTAGATGTGCCGTGAAAATTGAATCGCCATTCTTATAGCATTTTTTCAGAACTTTCCTAATCTGCTAATAGTTTTCCAGAAATGAGATAGAAAAATGTACTTATTGGTCAAAAAACCAGGAGGGCAGATTCTTTTCGAGTCCGGCCCTGAATTTTTCAAAACCAATTAGGCTAATCTGACAAGTCCCAGCTGTGAAATGTTACTGGTAAATTTCATTCGATTACATCCAACGTTGCAGAGATTGAATTTTCAGACCAGATGCACCCTGTATCTTCTTAACCACTGGCCAAAACATTTTTTCTGTAGTGATCTAGACTGGCCTTGAAGTGCTCTATCTGTCATTAGGCTATGGCGAATTGCTAGCGAATCACCCTGTGTATCAAAGATTGTTTATAAACACGAATGTTTACACGTGTATAAAGAGAGAAAAATCCTTAAAAATGCATGTCAATAACAAAGTTTTCAGCAACAAGTTAAGCGATCAAATGGCCTAATAAATGTTTGATAAAGTGGTAATGGGGGAGAATAATTCTATTGCCTCCGAATTTTCCTTGTAACTACCGTTGATTAAGTTAATGTTATTTCTAAATTCAAGTCATGAAATTCTCCCAAATTCATTACAGCCATCAAAAGTAATTGTATCTGTTGTAATCCTTTAAATCGAGTATCAAGTTCCGAAATTTTAATTGTTTCGTTAATCCACGTCAAGTTGTTCGATAGCTTTAGGCACGATGCGTGACGTCGCGACAATTGACACAAATAATAAAGCGAATAAAAAATTAAATATGTTACTGTAAAATACTAGTTATATTGGGGGAGTTTGTACACGGTAAATAATAAAGATGTAAATGCAACGGCAATCTTTTCAAAGTATTGTCAGTAAACTGTTTGAAAGATGCTTTCCAAATAACAGGTTTAAAAGTGATAAAAAAAAGTAAAAAAAATCATATTTGCAAGATCTAGATATCGGAGAATGTATCATTGATGTATTTTATGTAATGATTAGTAATAATAGAGAATACAACAGATTGTATAAGTTAAGCAAAGGAAACTATAATATCCTACTGGTACAGAAGAGGCAAAGAAACCATGATGTGAGATTACAAAATAGCGACAATAAATCAAAATATAAATTTATAAATGAAATAAAGGGTAAAACAAATAATAATGTAATTATATAAGGTAAAAAAAGTACCCTCTGTGCTGAAAATGAGTTTAATGACTACATTGTAAATGCTGTACCACAATTAGCACAGGAGTTTTAGTCAATATATCGCTTCTACCCGGAATTAATTATTGTAAAGCTGAAAATCTCCAGGATTGTAGTTTTGGTCCAGTACAACACGTACAAAAAAGTCCCCTACTCTCCCCCGTCGGCTTCCCTGTTTTTCCCTGGATCCTCTACAGCTTCGGCACATGATGCTGCAGTTCAGACCAGAGTTCCTGCACTTGCACCGGGCACCGCAGTCCGCCTTGCAGGCACAGGAAATTAGCCGTAGCTGGCTATCAGGAGCTGACTGCCTTGCGGTAGGAACAGGAATCGGAACCAGGCTTTGGAGTCCTGATTTCCACCCCCAATCCACCAGGTGAGGAGAGAAGAGGAGTTAGGGAGAATATTGTGAGGATTTAGTCTTCCGAAAAGCTTGCTCAACTAATGTGCATGTTCCTACCATAAGGGAGCCAGCTCCTGACAGCCAGCTACGGCTAATTTCCTATGCCTGCAAGGTGGGCTGTGGTGCCCGGTGCGAGTGCAGGAACTCTGGTTTGAACTGCAGCATCATGTGCCGAAGCTGTAGAGGATCCAGCTACACAAACAGCCAGTCGTGGATATGGATGATGATCCGGACGACCCTACTTCCCAGTAGATTAATAATGTCAATTGTCTAGCCGAATAAAGACATTTTCTGAGTCTGACAAGTTAAATTCCATTCAATAAATCTTATAAAACACCAGTAATATATAAACAGGAATTCGCAACTGGTCTCATCAGCGCAGCCAGGGCAGTTCCACCGGGCACGTGATGGGCGCGGCCACCACCCGGTGACACTCAAAATGGCGTAGCTCCGTAACGGATGACGCTACAGAGACGGTAGACACACCAATAGAAAGTACAAAGTATGAAGGGAAATGTTCATTCGGATACGTTTTCCCCTCCGAGTCTCTATTTATCCGCAATGGAGCCATTTCGAAATTTTTTCAATTTTTGAAGTTTTGACAGCACTGGAACGCAAAATTATGAACGAAATATGCATGGAACATGTGAAATACGAACGGATATGCTTTTCCTAATCATTTATGATCATTTAGACGGACCAGTAACAACCTTTTTGTTACACTTTATAGCCAGATCTGCAATTTCTGCGACTTAGGCCCTTGTTGCTCCGCAAAAACAGGGAAGCCGACGGAGGAGAGCAGGGGACTTTTTGGTACGTGTTGTCTTAGACTAAAACTACAATCCTGCAAATTTTCAGCTTTACAATAATTAATTCCGGGTCAAAAACTAAAATTCCTGGGCTAAATTGCTATTCCAGATTGCCATACTCAGATAATATTATAGAAAATAATAAATCAATGTTTGTAACATCAGTAAACTGTACTGTTATAGACAGTTTGTAACGGTCCATTTTTAAGCCATTAATAAATTTCTATTAAGATTTACTAAATTACATTATTTTATATTTTTATCGAAAAAATACCTAACGCTGTCACTGTCTTCAAGGTATTTTGTTTACCAGACTCTTTAAACGTTCCAGAATAATGCGCGGGAAACGTACTTTACAGACGACAAGGCTAGACGTCTTCCTCCAATAGGAGGGCACAAACAAACATAACATAATGAATTGTGAGGGGATTGTAATCCTACGCGCACTTTAGTACCTATAAAATGACGAATTAATGCGTTCTGGGTACACTTCCCAGCCAGTCGGCCTTAGAAGTCGTCAACTTGTGTGCTATCTAATTAATTATTATGGTGAATTTTACCAATTAGCTGGAGAAGTTTAGCACAAGAATCGGTTTAGTAAAGTAGTGAAGAATAATTACACGTAGAATCTGTTCGTGTAGTCGTAGCTGCTAAGTACAGATTAATAATAATGCATTTTGGCATAGTTACTGTCGTTACCAGTCTATAATTTGTTTATGGAACCAACAAATAGTGCATTCGCCAGGTTCCAGAAGTTATGGACGTTATTGTTCCAGCAGTTATTGTAAGTATAAAAACACTTATATTTCTCCAGTGTCCCAGATTTTTCATCGTACGTTTGTTTTGTGCAGTTTCGTTAAATTCCACTTCTATATGGAATGTGTAACTTTCACATCCATCCCGTGGTTTGAACAGACAAGCAAATTATTTTCGCTAGCACTTTATCTTTGTTGTTAAACAAAACATGTTTATTATTTGTAAACTTTTGTTAATGTTCTCTTCAAGTAATTTGCTACGATGGATATCATTTCATTTTTTGTAAATATCTTTACTTACATTTAGAGATTTGTTTATTGATTTAAATGTAAAATCATGTTGTTAACTAGTACCATTTTGTGTAATATTTTCGTAGACTAATCTTACGTTGGCCATAATTATATTTTGTTGTTAGAGTATTCCTTGCAGTTTTATGTATTGTGGCATTTTGCCAAGCATTATTACCTTATTTTTATAGATTACCGTATATTATTACCTTTTTTACGTATGTCCGTCTCTCTTTGTACGTTATACATTTTGTATAAATGGTTTGTAGAATATCATCGTCAGCACATTTTATTGCCCGCACCCTGTATATCTCTTTGCTCTACCGATTTTATGTAATATATTTTTGATATTTTTAATGCTGGGTTTTATTTCAAGACTATGCTAAATTGTTTGTTTTCACTTGGGAGTTAGCCAGGCAAATACAAAAGTAAGTTTTGATAAAGTAATAAAGGGTCTAGCCGTATTTCCATGGCGAAACTGCCCCCGATAGGAACATATATCGTAACCTGTGTCATATTGTAGAGGGCGCTACTAGTAGTTGATCGAGTAGATATTAGCTGTATATCTTAGTTAATTGAGGAGCTATTTGAAAAAAAGTGTCCGGAGACGACTTTTTTTCAAAGCGATATATCTTAGTTAATTTTAAAGCTAGGAAAATAAAACTAAATGGCAGTGTTATGGTACGCTTTACAGTTGTTTTTATAGCATTTCCTATGGGCCAAGCCTGAATAAAAGTATTTAAAAAATGCAAAGAAAAATTTTGTCAATCGATTTCTATCAGATCTAATTAAATTACCACTTTAAAAAAAATATATAATAATTTTTTATGTCTTGCCTAAGAGCATGCCAAGTTTCATTAAAATCCAAGAGGTGCAACATGTCGAAAAAAAATTTAATTAAGTGACCACCTTACGACCACTATGTTGATGCTTTTAATTTGCATTACATTTCAATAATTTTTGGAAAAGTTGAGTTTTGACAGCTCATAAAAAGTATATCAACGGTTCGTGGTGTCAACTAGCCTATTACAATATATTTTTGATCTACTTTTACAGTGACTATAGTTGGTCTCAGTTAAGAATGCAGTTGTTTACTTTATGAGCGGAGCACAGTTTACACTAGATATGGGAATTCCCAAGTAAGTGGAATCCCCCCCATGACTGACTCAAGCCAGTTGGTACATAAAATAAAAATTAACGTTTAAATTGGCTTTTATTTGGTATTTGGCTCTTTTATGAATACAATGAAATTATTTAATTCATATTGCAGTATATTTTATTTAGAGTAATGAAAGCTCATTATAGACGTAAATCCTCTAAAAATGTCAAAGTGTTATAAGAAATGTGAACTTGCTTGTGCTCGATATTAGGCGAGCTGTTCTTGTGTCTATGCTAACGCTTTGGAGCATTTTATGAAATAGATATAACAGGCATGTATAAATATAAAATATGTATTTTATTCGTTTTATTCACTATGCAAAGTGTTTCTAGCTTGTAGAATCATTTTACTTTATCGCTACTATCGCTATTTACATGTATTATGATCCTTCTGAAAACTAATAACATAAAAGACGAAATATTTATTTCATAATGTTGAAATTCGCGATTATCGATTTTGCCTTTATTTTTCTACACCAGGTTCTCAATCTTAAGTTACCCATAATAAAGCTTAAAATAAATCCTTTTCGGTATAAGTTTGTTTACATTATGTATGTTAGTTCAATTATCGTTATTTTATTTGATAGATACCGGGTGATTTACCACGATATGCGGGAAATTTATCAGTAGGTACCGAAAGGAATTAAGAATATGAAAAAGTAAAAACGTGACCAGAAAAATTACCTTATTTTTTTTTTATAGAAATTCACCGCCAATGACTTTAACCAATCTGAAGTTACGCGACACAACCATATCACTTCTCCTCCCCCTTTATCAGACTTGAGATTGATACTATTGACAGCAAAGCTGGAGAGGGTAGAAGCGACTTTTTGGTTTTAATCAAATCACACTACAAAAATAGTGAAATAACTCGAAAAGACATTGACCCTATGCTAGTAAACTCTACAACAAGGTAGATATAAGAGATATTTACTTAAACCCGGCAATAACACAAAAACACCAGTATTGAACTTTGTACTGCCGGTTTCCTGATTGTTCGACCGAAAGCAAAAAACGCGACACTTGACACACCCGCCGGCTTAACTTTTTATGCCAATTAAGGATATGTAAACATCTTCGATATGTTCTTTCACAAGTAAGTTCATCGCCCTATTACTGACCAAAGATAAGTAACAGCAAGTTTTAATGCAACGTAAATTACTAAATTACCTCGGATCACTAAAATATTGCAGGGACTTTCCCACATAGAAGACTAGTACACCATTTTGTTTCGCGCTGTACTATATATAAGAAGCAAGAATACTCTGTATTGAAACTGGGCAATATTCTTCATGCAGTGTGATCGCTAGGAGCTTGTATACTGTTATGATTTATATTATCTGTGTTTTATTGTAGTTTTTATTAAGTACACAAAACTACGAAGATATATAAGATATTGAAACTGCAATATGCAGTGTGTTCCTCATATTCCAACAATCTTTATATTAATTAGATGTCCCATCAATTTTGGCTTAGGATGTTGTTAGGCTGTTTTTGATAATAATATTAAGACACGAGTGAAAGTTGCAGTCGGGAGTTCCTATTATGAATCTGTATGAACAATAAACATAAAAAATATATTGGTTATGTACTTAACTTCAGT
The DNA here is from genome assembly GCA_936432065.2 of Rutpela maculata. Lineage (NCBI taxonomy): Eukaryota > Metazoa > Arthropoda > Insecta > Coleoptera > Cerambycidae > Rutpela > Rutpela maculata. The sequence goes on along the minus strand of OW386286.2, from coordinate 224,096,663 downwards.
GGTACCACGTAAAAGTGATTTGTGTCCCTTGAGACGAAGCAGAAAAAGCAAAAAACCCAAAAATTCTGTGACTTGACCGCAAGATATCTACCCCCCATTTTCGAAATACGATGGTGATAATATCTCTCGACCTACCCTTTACCCACTACCCCCAAACTGGATGCTAGGCTTTTTTTATCGTAAAATTTTATTAAAGAAAGTTGTTCAGAATTGTCCAGAAACCCAAAGTCCAAAATTTAATCAAAATTAAAAAATATTGAAATTTTTAATAAAATAATGTCCGAAAATATCATTTTATTGATTTTTTTTGGTAATTGTCGCCATCATGTTCCCCGCCCTCGAAAACGGGGCGGTAGATGTTTTGCGGCCCAGTCAGAGAACTTTTGAGGTCAAAACTTTACCTCAAGACACTAATATTCGCGCAAAATGATACACATGAATGAATGAATGTGGTTTATTTACAAAATATGTTACATATATGTTACATAATTTTACAAATAAGTTAAGTACATAAAAGTTTTCAAAATAAGTATAACGAAATAATAATAATACATAATATAATCTAATAGTATTATATTACATAAAATTAATAAAACTATATAAACAATAATCAGCACTAATTTAAAATGTACGTACTAAAAGAGACATTAAACCGAAACGTCATTAATTTGCGTTAAATAGTAATTATAATAAGATAAGGTATAGTAGTTAGTAAGATAACATTTATAAAAATAAAAGGAAACAGTATAATGCAGTCTCAGAACAATAAACCACTAAGGGGCTAGATTAAGACAACATCATGAATCATGTCTCTGGGTGTGTAAAATATAAATTGCTTGAGTTGGTTTTTAAATTTATTGATAAATATGCATGATTCTTATTTTTCGTGTTATATTTGTGGTCATTTTTTTCAATTCATCTTTCGTTTTTTGTTGGTGGAGAATGGACTGATAAAAAAAGAGCTGCCGTGGGTCAAGCAGGCAGGCCTCTTTGAATAGTCTGTCAGAAGGATATGTGACTTCTTTATTAAACATTATTTTAAGAATTCTCTTCTGGACAATTATTAAATTATTAAAAATCGTTTTACCAACTCCACCCCATGCCAATATTCCTTAGTTAATATGCGACTCAACTAAGGAGTGATATAATTTTTAAAGAGTCTGTGTTCAAAATAGTTTTCAGTTTTTAATTTATATATGAGCGATTGTAGCTTTTTAATTACATAAATCACATGTTTATCCCATCTTAGATGGGAGTCGATAATAATGCCTAGATACTTGAATTCCGTTTTACGAGCTATTTAGAATTGATTTGAGACTATGAGGTTTTGGAATGTTGGCAGATTATTATTGTTAGTGCATATTGGTAAGTAATATGTTTTATTAAAATTGATTGTGAGCAATTTGTGATCAAACCAGTCTTTAATATTTTTTATGTCTTCTTCGACTATGGATATGAGTGACATCCAGTTTTCAGCTGTGTAAAATATTGCAGTATCATCGGCACATGTTATTATACTTCCTTTAGTTCGGATAGAAAATAAATCATTTAAATAAATATTAAACAGAACTGGCCCTAGTACGGTTCCTTGTGGAACGCCATACTCTCTAAAGACACTTACAAAGTCGTTTATTTTAACGCACTGATGTCTATTTGAGAGATAGCTTTTAAACAGATCTAGCGTGTTAACCATATCAAAGGCTTTGGCTAGGTCTATAAATACACAGAGTGATGGTTTATTACTGTCCAATGCAGAATACATTTTGGAGGTTAGCTGAAGAAGAGCATCTTGCATTGAGATGCCTTCGGGAAAACCATATTGTCTATTTGATATTATTTTCTATTTATTAAGATACTCGCAAAGTCTTTTTTTAAGATTTCAAATATTTTAGAGTAAGTAGTTATTGGTCTAAAGTTAATAATTTGCTGTCGATCTCCATTTTAATAGATTGGCAAGATGATAGATGTTTTAAAAGCAGAAGGGTAGTGGCCTTTTTGAAAACATTTATTTATAATAGAGATATCTGGTGAAATAATTTTTAGTATCTCTGCCTTTATTCCATCTACTCCGGCCAATTTACCATTCCTCAACGACAAAATTATATTATTAATTTCTATAGGATTTGTAGGTGTAAGAAACATGGAATTAGTAATATTTTTATGATTCGGTTTGTCATAATTAGGGTTGGAGATTATCTGATCTGCTAAATTTTCTCCAACTGCAACATAATGATTATTAAAATTGTTTGCTATTGATTTGAGGTCAGTTACAATTTGTCCGTTATTGGAAATAGTATTTATCCTATTTTGCACTTTTTTTTGAGAACAGATTTCCTTTACAGTATCCCATAAGTTTTTTGTATCTTTGTTATTTTCCTCTATTTTATTTTTATAATAATCAATTTTTGTTTTTTTTTAATTAGATTGTTTGTCATATTTCTGAATGTTACATAGTTAACTATAAGCAGTTGGTTATTCGGATCTTTTATAACTGCTGGTTCATTTTGTCATGCGTATTTAGGGATGTCATTAAACTATTAGTAATCCATGTTTTACGTTTGTTATTTTTCAGTTTTATTATTTCGGTGCTTTTTCTGATTATGGTGTTTATGGTACTAATAAATTTATGTGTTGCATCTTCAATATCGTCAAGTTGGTAGATGTTCCAGTCCGTTTCTCTAACCCTTGATTTCAAGTCACTGTAATTTATTTTTTACTGGCCACGCCAAATTGTGATTTATGCTCGTTTATTTTGAAGACAGAAATTCCCAATAAACATATAAGCTTTGGTGCGCTTTGTTAGTGAACTACATGGTGTAAAAGTTGAACTTTAATAATCTAAATGATTTTGGTATCTTAATTATGAAAAATTTTTGGAAATTTAATACGTAGTTTTAAGTTTTAAAAACCTATTTTGTCATGCTAAAATTAGTTAAAATGTGCTGATGAAACCACTTCATAAAAAATGGCACGCCACTGACTTTATGTACGGGCATGTGAATGGCAATTCTGTAAAAATATTTAAACCAAGGAGTCTTCCCAAACAGTGGCGCCGCTAGCCTTTTGAAATGGGTCGGCGGATGCCGGCAAAGGGCGGACGGTACAGCGATAGGCGAAGTTAGCAAAAAAACAAAGTGTACATTTATAATTTATATTATTATTATCCTGCATCGCCAGCGTAGAGATGTGGCGTGATGCCTCAAGTCCGCGGCGGCGGCGTAGGGTGGGCAGCGACCGGCGCTTGGATTTGCAGGGTGGGCTCCCGTCCACCCCAGCACCCCCCTAGCGCCGCCACTTTTCCCAAATAGGCCCAATCCACAGATATGATTATTTCAATCTAATCATTCGCCACTGTCCGAAACGGGAAAATTGTTAGTCACAACTCATACTCTAGAAAATCGCAGATGTTCGAACGTCTACTCTGGAGAAACCAGGTCACCGCATCATTAAAGAGCATCCGACAGCACTCGTAACATTATTATTAAGGATAGAATTTTGCAGAATGGGAGAGAAATATGCGTTTATTATTGATTTATTATAAATATTTAAAGAATCAAACATAGTATGTAAATTAAATTTGTTTAAAGGTGTTTCTGAACTAAAAGGAAACATTCACATAATAATTTTAAAAAATAGGTAAAAATACATGAATATCTTAATTATAAAAGTTAATTTAACTTTGAATCAATTAATTTAGAATATAAAAAAATTTTCCCAAGTTGGCTGAAGATATGCTGCCCAGGATTGACGCGGCTTTTCCTCTCTGAAGTACTCCATACATTAAAGCACCTACCAATATTTAAACACCATTCTTTCATCTCTCAATTTAACATTTCAACAAATAAATAACAAAACTGAATAACTGAACGAGTATTATACAAAACGGGCTGTGACGTCATTGGTTGCGTAACATAACCTCAACTTTTAAGTTTTTTAAATTTATTGTCATTTTTAATGATTATATCCGCACTTCTTATTTGAAACCAGTATGGCTCCAAGCAAACATTTAAAAATTGACGCATATGATGTCTCAGTATTGTTGATCACTAAAAATGGTTGGATTTCCAACCTACAAAAATCGCCTTATTTTATTGGAAGAAGATATTTAAAACTTTACGAACATTACATTGAACAAGATTTTAGTTGAAAATACGAGAACCAAGCGGAAATTTTCATAATAGTGACATATTACTTGGAAATTTTTAAAAGATATGTATTTTTGAGGTTAGGTGTTTATGACCGATGACGTCAACAATATAGCTTAGCGTTTTGGGTGGTAAAATTTTAATTCAAATTTAGAAATACTTTTCCTTGGATATTAATCAAATGGGTGTGGAAATTCAAATGTTTTTGGTTATAATTAAGTCTGGGATGTTTAATTAATATAAAACGGAGCCAGTATATCAAGACACGTAGCGTCCTATAGAAGGACCTGTCTCCCTTCCCATGGTACAAGGGACATTCCATCCGCCTTTTTCCGTCGCTTCTGCAACACCCTACTGGTTCAAATATTGAAGCAATTTCTGCCGAAACCAGAGCTCTCTTGACGATATCGTTAATAATTCCTTGACGAGACCACTTCCCTGTACTTTTGCAGCATGATAGACCATGTTGACCAAAAATGTCTACGGGTTCACCACAAGTACAGTTGTGGGGTTCTGATAAATTAGATCCATGCAACTTACTGTAAACCAATTAGCTAGAGCTTCATCAAAAGCTTTGTCAGGACACTGAAAGATGTAAAAGGAAAGAATTGAAAGTAGTAACTGTGGACCTCCATTTATAGATTCCAAAAAGGCGGAGTAACATAATGTAGTTACGTCTCGGACTCATAGACCACCTATAGTCACAAGTATTGTAGATTGAAACCATGAATTTTCCTTGAAAGTGGAATTACACATTTTTTCCATTTTTTTTTTTTTTGAGAAAATAGTCATAATCAATAACATCTTCAGGGGATCTCCAACAATGAGAACAGCATAATAAGTAGATTAAGCGTGGAATTGCCAAAGAATTTTTTAATGGAAAATAAGATGAATGAGAGTTTAAATCTTTTAAACCACTACTACTTCAGACTTTTCTTATTATCAAGAGTAACCAAATATATTTGTAATTTGTATAAAAAAACATACAAATGAACAAAAATATTGAGTTACGGGATGATCAATCCATTTTTGAACATCATTGTTAAGTACTCGAAAATTATTGAAGTCTATTCGACATGACTTTGTCTATTCGTCTAAGTCATTGATAGACTCTGACACACTTAGAATAATAAATACACCCTCATGCGTGCCTTATCCATGTAAGTTAATCTATCCTATAACTAACATACGTCACTTTATCCCCCTTCTCTCTTATCTGTCACGGAACGTTTAGTTTAGGTAATCACTCGTGAACCATATTTCCCTTCCCTATTTTCCTAAGACATTTAAGGTTAAATTGAATAGATACTTCCTCTGATCTCACTCATTCAGTACTCCCAAGTGAAGTGCTTCTGAATAGATGGAATATATTAATACTTTATTCTGTGGATTGGGATTTAGTTGTGTATAAATATTCATGAAACTAGTTTAAAACATTAACTTAAAATATTAAATTATAATATCCACAATATTCACGTTTATGTTACATTTATATTTTGACGTTATGTTTGGTATAGAGAAATAAAACGTTATTCTCGATATTTCATGTACACTACATCATGATGTAGCACAGGCCATTTACTTGAAGTTAAAAACAAGATGCCTCTGTCTATCACTCAATGACTTCATCATAGATTTGACTTGCGCCTGTGAATGTAGCACTAGAACAAAGAGCAGTTCGAAATTATAAAATATTTTCTCTCTATTTTACGTACGTGATATTATTTGCACCTTTAGCTTTAGAACTGGACGATTGCAATATTTGAGCGAATTAATACGCGAATTATTAAGTATAGCTTTTTATTTGTCCTGTACTTGGACACAAAAGATTTTTCATCTAAGTAGTCGGGGAGCCCTCCCTAGCTGTACGTGCACCCCCCCCCCCCCCCCAATCCTTGGGGACAATGTTTTTCATAAAGATTAAAGCCTAACGAACAATTTAAGACATGTCCTAAAAAAAAACTGGCTGTACTTTCAAAAAAGATGACAAAAACTTTGTTTCACAGAAAACAATGTGCATAAAATTTTCTACAATTCTGTTCCTATACAATATTTTGATAGGAGTTACTATTTTCTAGATAAATGAGTCCGAAATTAAGAAAACATAGAAATTCATACATCGGTAAATCACTTAGAGAAAATAACTGTGACAATTATTGTAAGGCGTATAATATAACTTTATATTATTAACATAACAAAAAATAAAATAAACTGAAAAAAAATAATAATAATAATATAATTTGCAGACATTTATCTCGAAAACGGTAACAATGGTATCTGGAAAATGGTAACTCCTATCCAAATATTGTATAGGAACAAAATTGTAGAAAATTTTATGCACTTTGCTTTTTGTGCAGAAAGTTTTTCTCCATCTTTTTTAGTTTTTGTGTTCAATGACAAAAACAATATTTGCATTTTTTTTACCGGACGCCATTTTGAAAGTGCAGCCTTTTTTTGGGGGTCATGTCTTAAATTGTTCCTTAGGCTTTAATCTTTATGAAAAACATTGTCCCCAAGGATAGGGGGGGGGGGGTGCACGGACACTTAGGGTGGGCTCCCGTAGTAAGGATTTTAATGAATTTTATTACATATTAACATTATAAGTAGATATTGTCGAAATATTAGTTGTAATATTTTCTTAATTTTTCTGTTTTTTCTTCCGGGATTTTCTACCACATATGCAATCTTTTCTATAAATAATGTCTTCTATTCTTGCGACTTGCATATCAAAGGAGCAGCTAGAGGGTGTTTTTGACAAATGACATGAATAAAACGCTAGAGTTTTTCTGATAGCCAACACTGACTTATTGTCCAAATTTCATTGAAATCGGACTTGTCTCTCTTAGTGTATCATGCTTACAAAAATATGACGGACGAAGAGGTAGACGGGCAGATGTGCAGACAAACATACAGACGACGGATATTTTGAAAAATATTCAAAATTCTATGATTAACACAATAATATTTTTTTCTTGTTTACGAGCGATCTTTACGACTTTAGATATACAATATTGATGTAACGAATGATACTTTTAGTTTTCGTACTTGCAAAGAGTATGATAATGAAAAAATGTATATAACATTTTTTGTGTAGAATTTTTAAGCTACATTTTTTATATGAACATAATTCCGATTAGAGAATATTATTTAGGAATTAAGCAAATCACAACATACACACTTTTTCATTTATTATAAAATTACCTACTTTTTGTATATTGTTGCCCTAATCTGGGCACGTTAATATACTAGTTAGGTAAATACTTTAAAACACTCATTATTCCAGAACCAGTCAAAACAACTACTCTTCTAGTTAATACTAATGAAGTATTGGATTACCTTATAGAATTCCTAGCATTTTAAAGAAAAAAGATATATTGAAAATAGTTAAATCATATATTTAAATTCGGTCATCCACAATTTTTATTTAAAATGAAATATCTACTTTCAGTATATTTCACGCTAATATCACGATAATATACTACTTAGGAAGACACTTTAAGCCACTCATCAATGGAGAATCAGTCAAAACTACTCTTCTAGTTAATACTGACGAAGTATTGAATTACATGACAGAATTCCTAGCATTCTAAGGCAAAAAAAGTGTTCAAAATACTTAAATCATTTATTGAAATAATAAATAAAAAAGTGTATATGTTGTGATTTGCTTAATACCTAAATAATATTCTCTAATCATGATAAAAGCAAATAAATAAAAAATAATTAATTGTAAAAATAAATCAAGAATACACTTATAAATAATGATTGAATGTTTCTATACTCTACTGATGAGAACTAACAAGTTCGTACAACTTTTATAGAGTTGAAATAGAATGTAAGGTTCAATAATTGTTTGAATGACTGAATAGGCTTCTTGCACAAAATATAATTTTAGCATATTTAGAATCTTTACTTAATACAAAACACAGTATGTAAAGGATTTTTTCTTATTCTTTCTTTTACAGACGGTATTCAACATTAAAGTTTGAATAAAATCCGTTAGGTCCGCAAACAACGTGTGACGTCATGTGACAGAAGACGCACAGCGCTAGCGTACATTTTAAATTAAAAATGCCGGCGTCTTTGATCTTTACCACAACATCAAAGATGCCAACATTTTTTACACGCCTTAGAATTGTGTAGTCAACTTTACCTAATGTCAGATGACGTCAACTTCAATATGAGTGTTTTCAGATATGCCCCTTCTCCCGGATATTAGTCGGTTATTTAAATACTTTCCAGTTAGAAATTATGAAAACAGATTTGATAATTGCTGATGTTTAGTAACACTATATTAATCAGAGCTGGGTAATTACTTGTAATTGAAAAATAATTACAATTACCAGGCGCGGATTTACAGGGGGGCGCAGGGTGCACGCGTCCTCCCCTGTACCAGTAATTTATAAGGCTAAGGTTTGTAGATTTAGGTTTTTTTAATAAAAAATTTAAAATGCTATCTATTTAGTTTAAATGTGCCCCCACTCAAGAATTTTCTAAATCCGCGCCTGCAATTACAAATTACTTTTTTTAAAAAAGGAACTAATTACAATTACAAATTACTTTTTAAAAAAGGAACTAATTACAATTACAAAGTACATGTCTTTAAAAAAGGAATTATATTCATTTAATTACAATTACATGAAAAATTTAGCAATTACTTTTCTAATTACTTTTACAATAAAGTAAATTATAGTGACCAAACAGACAAAAAAGGTGAGGTAAAAATTTTAATTAAAAGTGCTGTGTAATATTGCGTTTTAATATTTATTAGAATCATTATTAGAATGTTTAACCTTAAGATTAATCTGGAAAAATTAAATAAATATATAGGAAAGTCAGCTTAATAACAATGCCTAATAATAATAAGAATAATAATAATAAACAGCAAACAAACACATTTAGTTTTTAAAAGTTTATTTAACAAAAATACAAAATTTTGTGAACTTAACAATAAAAAACATAAATGTGCAGCGGACCACGGCAAAAACTCGTTTTTAGTCAGTAACTTTTTTTGAGCTTTTCAGATTCATTTTAAACTGTAAAATTCTGCTTTAATGTAGGTAGGTAATGTAATGTTTAATATTAATAAATAATTAATGTAGGGATAGAAGTAATTTGTAATTAGATAGTTCAAATAATATAATTACAAATTACAATTCCTGTAACAACTTTCCTGCAATTACAATTCCAAATTACTTTAGTAAAAAAAGTACTTAAATACAATTACAATTACACGAAAAAAAAGAGAATTGTAATTGCTAATTACTTTTTCAAAAGGAATTACCCAGCTCTGATATTAATATACATAAATTAATTTAAAATATACGGCACATGCAAGAGGCCTATTTCAGTAAATGATTTAAATATTTTCAATATATTTTTTGCCTTAAAATGCTAGGAATCGTATCATGTAATTCAATACTTCGTCAGTATTAGCTAGAAGGATAGTTGTTTTGATTGGTTCTACAATGATGAGTATTTTAAAGTATTTTAAGTAGTATATTAGCATGACCAGATTAAGGTACCAATATACAGAAAGTAGATAATTTCGTATTAAATAAAAAAAGTGTGAATGACTGAATTTAAATAAATGATTTAAGTAATTTTAATATATTTTTTGCTTTCAAATGATAAGAATCCTATCATGTAATTCAATACTTCGTCAGTATTAGCTAAAAGAGTAGTTGTTTGGATTGCTTTTGCAATAATTAGTGTTTTAAATTATTTACCAACTAGTATATTAACTTGTCCAGATTAGGGCAACAATATAAAAAAAGTAGGTAATTTTAAAAAAGTCTGTATGTTGTGATTTGCTTAATACCTAAATAATATTCTGTAATCATGAAAGCAAATAAATAAAAGACAATTAATTCTAAAAATAATTCCGATATCGCTAATGGTTAGTGAGATACAAGCAAAAAACTGAATCGATGCACCATTTTTCTAAAATGGCGACTCGACCGCACCAGTTTGAGTTCAGAACTTTTAGTTTGGTTTTAATAGTAGGCCTGAGTGAAAATCTTTGCCAAGTTTCAAAACTTTGTCAGTTTTTTTGCGTTAAACATCGACATTTCTTCCTATGTGACTGAAGTGTAAACCAATATTTAGTCATGGACAGATGTATGTATTCTTTTCAAGGGTTAAATGAAGAAGGAATGTTGCATCAAGAAGGACAACAGGGCAGAATATTAAAAAACTTCTTAAACATATTTTCTAAGAACATACTGTACAATGAAATATTTTAGCTCCGTTTTTTATATTCCATTTATCATATGACACCATACATTCAGCACTGAAAAGAAATGTTTTTATTTAGGTTTTCAACAACTGGTCAAAGTCATAATTCAATGATTGATCAACAACCAGCAATTAGCAATTTATCAACAGCTTCATTGCCAATAAAAGACTATTTGAACTATTACCTGTCATAGATAGGCTTATATTCTAGTAAGGTAATAAATGCCTTGAAACAAACTGAACCTTTCACGGTAAAACATTTTTCAGCAGTTTGATAAATTGAAAAGTCAGATTTAAGACCATTTTAATTGTGTCTACACGCACACAAAATTAAAACATCTATTTAAAAATGATAAATTGTGCTCGAAATGAGCCGAAAGAACTTTCCAGAAACTATTTCCTGCCCTGCATTGTGTCGATAAAACGGGCCAATAAAATTTCCCAAACAAGCCATAATTAATTGTCCACTTTAATGTTTTAAAGCTCTAATGAAAAATTGAAGTTAAAAAGTTTGGATAACCATATTGAACGGTCGTAAGTAATAGGCGGGACACGAAAAGAATGAGTCGGGTTAGATTTGATAAATAGATCTTTAGCTTTGCCTATTGAGGAAAGTGGCTGTCGAACTCAGGACAAATGAGCTACAGGATGACGAGCAGAACCTGCTAAAGATATTGGCTCCTACTGTACCTTCTGAATGAATACCAAAGGATTTGGACCGTTTCCAAATTGTCTTAAAATGAAATAGTTCCAACTAGTGGGTTATGAATATTATTAATATAATGAAAGGCTCAAATCGAAATTTCAGTTAGTGGAGAATTGGAATCACATTCTGGAAAGAATAAATATTGGATCACTATCAAATATGAATCATATTAAATACAGTGTGTATTCTCAATTCAGAAACTATCATTTTCGCTTTCATATTTTTTGGCACGAAATCTAGCTGTTTCTTCATACCAATAAATTGAAATTGTTCTTAAACATAAGTTCACAAATGTGTTGATAGTCCATTGAAATGTTTGCGGCTAACCTTGAATTTTGGGTAGGATAAGGTTTCCTTTTTCGTTGGGAAGAGTGTAAGTTTAAAATTGAGTTTTCGGGGTTGGTGGGCACCCCATTTGGGATGCCAATAATTTTTGTCCTATATCTCTGTAACGATACATCTTACAAAAAAATTATAGAGAGGTTTTTTGTTTAGAAGTGAATTCTTTACAACTTTATTAGATAAACTTTTTGTCAGAAATTGAATAATTAAAAAAGTTATAACCCTTGGAAGATAGAAATTCGTTACAAAATTTTCTTTTAAGTACTAAAACTTTGTTTCTCCAATCTTAACAAAAACAGCAGAGAATTTCATACGAATAATTCTCATTTATACTTTTTTTTTAATTTCCTTAATTCTGAAAGGTTTTACAGAGCTCCGAGGGGATAAAAGTGATAGATCATGGCTTACAAATTGAGGGATCGGCGGTTCGATCTCTACACACTTCGGATTTTTTTCGTTAAAAACTTTATCAATAATTGTGGAAAAATATAAATATTTAGATTTGTGACTGAAAAATTAATACCACCGAATATACACAGCTTTCTATATGCTAGTTTATGTTAAACTACTTTGATGATGAGATAGTGAATTAATTTAATTTAACAATTTAGTTGAGCCTTCTATAGTATCAGAAATTCAATAGCTTCTGGTTAAAATGAATTCTTCGTAAGAAATATCTGAAGTTAGTACTTGATATTTTATTTTTAGATTATAAAATTGCTTTTATTTACATCTTCTGCAAATACACGGAAACGAACTTAATTTGTGTATTTTCCATTGCATAAGTGCATATAGAACTGTCTTTTTATAATATTGATCTTCTACAGTTTGCACATAGTAGAGATATAAAACGAATATTGTCATTGTCAATTATATTAGATGTATCCGTTCGAACATATATCACAGACAAAGAAAATTGTCGCTATTGCTAAAGTATATAAAATAAATTAAAAAAAAATTCTATATACTTTACTCAAATCTATTTACGTCTAATATTTCTTGAACATAACTTGTAAAATGATACCCTAATAACTACATATTTTTATGAATATGTCTGTCAGCATATTATTGTCTAATCTCGAGGGCAGACCCCAGCTTCTAGGGTACAATTATATTGAACCAAATCATATTTTACTTCTCTCACTTATCGAATGGAAATATTGATTGTAATCGTGAAAATATAACTCCAATATTTCTTCAAATTTTCACGCTTCAAATTACGCACATAATCAGGGACGGATTTGGGTTTTGTGCCGCTCAAGAGTCAATTGCAAATGTGAACAATAATCACATGGCTTGTGTTCAGAGCCGGCCTTTGAGGGGGAGGCGTGACCGTGCCCCGCACGAGGGCGCCGTACCCCAGGGGCGCCACAAGCTTAATATACTTTTTTTTCAAGTAAAATTTACGATGACGCAATCTTTTTGGATTTCACCCCCCCAAATAACATTATTAAGTTTAACATTATAATATTATTTAACAACAACAACCAAGTAGTAATCGCCAGAGCTACCAAACCAACAGTTACAGTTACACCAACAGCTAGGGCTAACACCGTCAACGCGCTCCGTTGATATATTATACTGTTCTGTTTTGTTTGTAAACGAAATTATATTGTCGCCAGGTTATAATATAAAAAAATACAAAATCGAACCATAAAAGTACCGATAGTTTATCGATAGTGAAATTTACTATCGATAGTCCAAAACTATCGATACTATCGATAGTCCCATCGATAGTTTTCCACCACTTGCGGGCGGTTATAACATGGCGGATATGGGACATGCACCCATGGCTGTACTCAGACCGGTTTTCTCGGGCCATTTGCTCGGGGCCCGGGCCTACAAAAAAAATTTAAAATCCTGACGGGCCCCTGTCAGGATTTTTATTTATTTTTAGGACGTTTATTTTTGTGTAATAAATTTTAATATTTGTTATGTTCATCATGTTCTGTTCTGTTTTTTGATACGATAACCTGCTTTCAGTCATTTATCGTGTAGCAGCTGCATTTATCGTATAAAAATGATAATTATCGTGTTATTTCCAACACTGCTGGGATGACGTAATCTCTCTCTTGCCATCCTGCAACTTCCTCACGCACAGTTGCAGGTTGCTACTTCGCTACTTGCTTCCATTTTTTTATCCTTTCCAAAATAAGGGGGCCCGGAAGATTTACTTTGCCCGGGGCTCGCCAAAGCTGGGTACGGCCCTGCATGCGCCCTCAAATTCGGTCCTATATCATGAGCCTTATAGTTTTTGCTTCTGTATAGTTTATCTTTTCTGTGCTCCTACTGCAATAATTATAGTTTTTTTATATTCCCGACCTGAATTTTGCCGCCCTCATCTTGCTGTCGCCCTAGGCACGTGTCTACTATGCCTATTGCTAAATCCGCCCCTGCACATAATGAGAATTAAAGTTTTTCTATTCTGGCGGTCTGTCTGTTTGTCGACTTTTCATCTGCATATCTATTGGCGCTATATATGAAAAAATATTTGACAAAAGAAAAATATTTTTATAATTAATTGTTTTTACTTATTTGTTTTCATCATGATTAGAGAATATTATTTAGGTATTAAGCAAATCACAAATTACACACTTTTTTATTTATTACGAAATTACCTACTTTCTGTATATTGTTGCCCTAATCTGGGTACGCTAATATTCTAGTTAGGTAAGTACTTTAAAACACACTTTATTGGTTCTCCAATAATGAGTGTATTAAATGTCGTGGGAAAAATTAAAGTATTCTGGATTTTCCGATTTGGTCTCATGACACTTATTCTAATGAGACCCTCATTATTTTCCTCACTGTCTCTAATATTTATTATCTGCCCCAGGTAGTATTTTTCGTTATTCTTTACTTTGAAATGGATTTCGACCACAATTCTTTAATTTAATGGGACGAGAACAACTATCTTCCATATCGTCATCTTCTGTAATATCATTATTCTTCTCAACGTCATCATCCTATGAAATATCATTTTCTGATTGAAGTTCTTGTGATCCGTCTTCACATAGATATATCCTCATCATTAAGTTCTACTGTTGGTGGCCTCGATTTGTTTGGCTTCGATTTTTTGGAAGCAGGTTTGGAAGTGGAAGTGGTTGCAGCAATAAACGACTCTAAATCGACAGCCGACAGACTTTTACCTGCAACTACTTGAACCTTCTTTTTCTAAATGTCTTCGTTTTTTTTTAATTTCTGGAACTTCTTGCAAGATTTCATTCATTGTATACGTCAAAGTACGATTTATTTCTTGTTTTGCTGCTTGCGGCAGCCTTTTAAAAATTTGATTTCGATCCAAAGGACAATGCCCGAAATTGGGATTTGATGTTATCACTGTTGTTAGCCTCAATATTTTCCAGGAATTTATTTAATAGAGAACGGAACAATGTTTTCGGGATACATCCTTTATTTCTTTTCTTCCATTTAGTGAGACAATTTCGCTAACTTTTTTTCATCGCACCAAAGACAGTCACATCCGATGGTTGGGCCAGATGAGTGCTGTGTGCAGGGAGGAAAATAAATCTAATATCATTATTCTCGCATTCCTGGATCACTTTAGCACACAATTGACTTTAGACATTGTCACCTATTATCACTTTCGGCCCTTGCAATCTCTTGAAATAAGGTAGAGGCACAGACAGGAACTAATCTTTAAATAAAACACCATTATACCATCCACTCTTACTCCTGGCATATCTTCATTTTTTTTTTTTTTGGCCATTCAAGTTCAATTTGCATATAAATTCTCATTCTTGTAAACGGTGTAAGGGGACAGTAATTGACCTGCGGCTGTTGCAGCAAACTTGACGGATGTAGCTGTCTTTGACGAGTCAAGTACTTTTTTCGGCATGTTTCAACGTTCGTCTAATAACCACCTTCTTTCTGCCTGGGTTGTCAACAAAGTTTGTTCTATCATAGTTTATGAAATTAGTTGGTCCAACTCCCCTCAAGTTGTCTTTTAAATTGTCAAAGTATTCATTGATTATTTCGGATCCAATGGCAGCTATTTTCAACCATTACTCGTTGATCGGAACGACTCAGTGGCGCAATGCTCACGGTGTTAGGCTTGCGGAGTCCCGGATTCGAATCCTGGCCAGGGTATGGATGTTTAGTGGCGCTATTCACGTATTGCAGAGTTGATAGCGGTGAGTTAGACTGCGGTTGTGTGAGATAAAATGGCTAGTCTATCGAATCTTCTGAGTTCGAATTTCAGCTGCGGCAGATGGCAAAGTCAGAGGGAATGGTTGTTGTGTTATTGTCTATATGTGCGTGTCCTGGTTGAGTAGTGTAATAGCTGTAGCTAAACTTCGGGAGTATGTTAATATCAATAGGGTCATAGAATTAAAAGAATATATACATATTATTGAAAATGGCGATCGTCACCTGGAAAACCAATTTGAACTACCCTAATATCTGTTTTGTTTTCAATTGCCCACCATGTATACAGGTACAAAGTAGAAAAAAAACTGTAGATTTCTTAGCCCAAATTAATCGGGGTTCTTCATATAACATTTTCCAAATTCCCCTTCGTTGCCATGTTGCAGCCCCTGTAAAGAGGTACGTTAAAAACCGTTTTCATTTTTTTTTTTCTCAAAAAAGAAGATTCCAAAAAACAAAATATTTGGCATATCT
This sequence comes from Rutpela maculata, assembly GCA_936432065.2. NCBI lineage: Eukaryota > Metazoa > Arthropoda > Insecta > Coleoptera > Cerambycidae > Rutpela > Rutpela maculata. The sequence goes on along the minus strand of OW386286.2, from coordinate 224,080,598 downwards.
ACTACTCTTTTTAATAGGCGTCTTGTGAATTTTTTTTCATCCCATTGAGTGCTTCACCAAGGAGTGAAATGGGCAACCCCCAATATATTTTTGAAAATATTTTTAAAATCCATTCATTTTACATTTTAGAATAAAATATTTTTTGGTTCCCTGGTTAATCTAAAATTTTTCTTCTCTTTAAAAAATGCCGTTTTGCCATCCGTTTTCATGATAAAAAATAAAATTTACGTTCATGCAATTGAGTTCATTTCAATCATTACTGAACGATAATGTTTTAAAACTTTTAGTAAGCTGCTATAATCGAATAATCTAAGTATTCATCAACAACTTCTATATAATAATATCTGTACATGTTTTTTTAATTAAATTGACAAATATTATATTTATTAATGGAATAATTTATTAAACACAAATATTAATATTAAAAAAGTGAAACAATTTTGATAAACGACCATTTTTTTCTTAAATTAACTGCTGAAAATGGCGCCCTCCAACATGAATACATTTTTGTAACCTTCGTCTCAAATTGCCGTACAAACTCCGTAGAACTAGTGGGGAGTTACGAATTTCTTCAGCAGTATTAAAAATGTTTTTCCTCAAAACGTGTTTATTTGGAAGTGGTGAAGAACAAACGACATTTTTCATATGTTCCCAAAAGTAAAAATCTGATGGATTCAAATCCGGAGATCGGGGAGGCCATTTAACTGTAGCTAGTTGTCCTCTTCCAATTCAACGATTTCTAAAAGCTTTCGAAAGCCATTGCCGAACTCGTACGAAACAATGGGAACCCGCGCTCCGTCTTGCATATACCACATATCTTGGCGTAATTCAACGGGTGAGTCATCGAAAAGCGGAAACAAATCATTCTGTAAAAAATGTAAGTACGACACGCCATTCAATCACTGAGGTAACACAGCTGGTCCATTTGAATAATCGCCTATAATTCCAGCCCAAATATTAATAGAAAAGTTGTACTGAAATCGTCTAGCTACCACAGCGTGTGGATTTTCATCTCTCCATAGGTGCTGATTGCGAAAATTTATAATCCCATGACGAGTAAAACAACACTCGTCAGTGAACAGTACTTTTTTTGTGAATCCTAATGGTTTCCTTAAAACAGTCGTGCAAAAAGCCTCCCTTACTGGAAAATCACGGATGGTAAGGTTGCAGTCCTTGCCGCTCAAAATCGTCCATATTTTCCATCTACTACGTTAAAATGAAGAACAGTCTAATACTCATTTCAGGATTTTCTCCAAAGTATTCTATCTGTTGTTCTAAGACATGCCCCGCTTCTACTTGACGACCAGTATCTTGACTCCTTTTTTTCAAAAGAACCCTTTTCTCTTAGCCGTATGTGAATGTTGGTAGAAGTCACCACATTAGGTTTAACACGGTTAGGAATCCTCAGCCTCTATTTTCTTTGGGCTGCTAGAGAGTTTCATTTGCATTCCCCATAAATGAAATGCATATGAGCATATTCTTCACTACTATAATAAATCTGTTTAGATATTTTAAAAACTTGAGACACGGAAAAAATAATGGTGAGAAAAAAAAACTAGGTAATTATTTCAAGTAATTGACATGAGTCTACCAGATGTTGTAGACTAATTTCAATAAATACTTAAATGTTAATACTACTGTCAAATTGAAACTTGAAGGCAGCCTACTAAAAGTTTCAGTAATGATTAAAATGAACTAATTGCATGAACGTAAATTTTATTTTTTATCACGAAAACGGTTGGTAAAACGGCATTTTTTAAAGAGAAGAAAAAGTTTTAGAATCCAAATGTAAAATAAACGGATTTTAAAAATATTTCTAGAAATATAGTTGGGGTTGTCCATTCCACCCCTTGGTGAAGCACTCAAGGGGATGAAAGAAATTCTCAAGATGCCTTTCAATAAGTGTAGTAGATGTGCTAAATATTTTGTATTTTGGAATTTTTTGAATAAAGAAATGAAAACGGTTTTTAACGTACTCCTTTAAAGGGAGTGTAACTTGACAACGAACATGTTTTTTGAAAAATGTTATATGAAGAACCCCAATTAATTTGGGCTGAGGAATCTACAGTTAATTTTTTTTCTACTTTGTTTCCGGACGGACGCCCTGTATAAAATGGCATTTTGTTACTCTAATCTCACCAAATGCAATTTTCGATTGTTCCTAACGGGCCTAATTGTTAAGTTGATCCTTGAAAAATATCGAAAACTGCACTCTCAAGGATTTTTCTGTCCATTTTTTACAATACTGAATTTTATTTTCCTTTATTTCTATCTGCGGCATCTTATAGTTATTATGTTTATGTTTTATTTCTATTAGAAAATAATCTTCTGTATTTATATTGGATGATATTTGATTTCAAAATACGCCTTCTTTCCAGATTAATATTTGTCCTCTTTTAAAGATTAATCAATAATAAATATCGAGTTTCGTGTTTATTTTTAGCTTTAATTTCAAAAACTCATGTATTTACCAAGTATACCCGTGTTATTGGTTTTATTATTTTTATTTCCATCTGAATGGAAATTCAATAACGTCTTTAATAAGGCGAGTCTAGTGGTATCGAATCTTGGTATGAGAAACACGACGATAATTATCGGAATTTCTCGTTATACCCGAATAACATTTAAAGAGATTTAATTTGAAATTGGAACATCGACAAATTCCGTTCAGTGGGATTTGTTTTGACAATTTATTGGATTAGTTACGTGTTTTTGCATGCGAGGCGTTAGGCTATACCTATTTTATTGGCTATTTGAACTTAATTACTTTACCTCTAACTATAAAATACTATCGGGGATTCTAGATTTGCACTTTTATAAATCTTGTTAGCAAATTACTTTGTTAAGTTCCTATCAAATTCATACTAATTCTGCAATAAGTTATAATTTAACAAGAGTAAAATGATTTTAATTACATGGAAATAAGAAATAATTATGTACCTAAAGCACAAGTTTAAAATTGTTGAAGACAAACATTTTGTCGAATTGCATAAAAATGTAATGAATTATTTCACTATATTGCATTAACTGTACCATAGTCATTATTATACAGAGTGTTTCAGAAAACTTTGCTCATAATCTCTAGGGTGATTCTTCATTTAGAAATATAAAATTTTTCTTGTTATCTTTTTCTTCCTGTTATTCACAACGTTTTGACAGATATTTTGTGATCCATGGATTATTTCAGTTGGCCTCTATTTGCTGTATGCTACGTCTGATAACGTCATGATATGTGTGGAGGTCATCAGCTCGTTGGTAATATCAGCCTAATATTTAGACAGGCATCATTTTCGCTCTTTGACATCTGATTTCCCCTGAAATATCAATCATTCTATAATTATTGTCCTTTTTTCGGTTGACGTCATCAATAAATGAGATAATTCGAGAGACTACGATCCAAAAGAGTCGCTTTGAGAGACGCATATCTTGGATGATCCGGTACGATGGGTTATCCAGAGAATTCGTATGAAACATCTCCAGGCCCGCATCTTGAAAGCATCAGTGCGCTGTCTGTCAGCCTCTCTAATGGCATGTCTCAGATGCGCAAAGAAAAATGGAGAAAACTACTTCCCAGAAACCGTAAATAAGGAACTATGACCTTAGGAAAGGAGCGCCCAAAATATGGTTCTTATAATATTTTTTGTAAATACGAAAACGAAGAGTATATTGCATTTGATCGACACATTTGTAAAACAGTAAATATCGCTCGCAGACAAAAAAAATTCATATTATTGTGTTAGTAAACGATTTTTTTTTTTATTTTAATCGCCTTATTAATATTAATGTCCTGGCGGAGTTTAGCCGTAGGCTATTCTACCACTCAACTAGGACGGACACACACACATAGACAATATCACAACACCCATTCCCTGAGACATTGCCATCTGCCGCAGCTGATACTCGAACTCAGGAGAGGAGAGCGACTAAATTGTGTTGTCTCTCACAGAACGGCAATCTAGTTCACTGCTACCATCTCGGTACCATATGAAAAACGCCACTACACATCCATACCCTAGCCAGGATTCGAACCTGGGACCCCGTGGTCGCAAGCTTAACACCTTAAGCACTGCGCCACCGAGCCGGCCGAATTCTGAACAACTTTCAAAATGTCCGCCTGTCCGTTCGTCTGTCGGTAGTACGATAGCTTAAAAAAGAAAAGCCCGATTGTATTAAAATTTGGACAGTAAATTAATGTTAACTTGGCGAAGAACCCTATTGTTTTTGAACAAAATATATCGGTAAATGAAAAAGTTATTAATCATTTAAAATTTAAAAAAATGTTTTATTATTTTTTGTGGTTTATAATTAAATGGGTATCTTGCGAAATATTGTTTCCTATCATTATTTTTTTATATACATTTTACTAGTATATATTTCATATTCAAATTCAAATAATATATATATTACACTCGTTGATAATTTCATTAATAGCAAATGGTGGTGTAGTGGCGAAAGTTTTGTCTTGAAATCCAAGGGCGTTCTGGTTGTCTGGCTCGCTCCGGACCAGAAACCGGCGAGGCACATTAATGTACACAATGTTTAATAAATATGTAAAGCAAAGCAAGTTTTGAAATCCAAGGGTCGTGTGTTTGAGACCCAGGAAGGTTGAATCTTCTATTTTATTTTATTTTTTGTGCTGACGAGTAATTCATCAACTAAGTCGGCATGATAAAATTTAAAATGCCCATGAATTAACATTATTTACAAATTTCGCAAATAAGAAAACGAAAAAGTATATTTCATTTGATAGGCACATTTCTAAAACTGTAAATATCGTCCATAAAGAAAAAAAATTCATGTCATTATGTTAGTGATCGAATTCTGAACAACTTTCAAAATGATCATCTGTCCATCTGTCTGCCTGTGTATTCTTTCCTTGTGATCACGATAACTTAAGAACGAAAATTTCCATGTTGTTGAAATTTAGACGGTAAGTTAATGTTATCGATGAACAAAATCGAGAAAAATCGATTAGTACATAAAAATGTTATAGGACATTTCACTTTCGAATCTGAAGAAGGTTCCAACCTTTCATGTGATACTAATACCAACTTAGCTTTTAAAGCTTGGGGGGTCTTCAGTATTAAAAAAGAAATTAAGTACTCGATAAAAAATAATTAGATTTCTAGAAATCAAATATGATGTCAGTCTACAACTAAATTAGTAAGCAAAATAGATATAAGATAATTGAAGAGCTAAGTGGATAAAGGTGTTATGTCACACTTTTAAAGTTTTGAGTAAATTAAATAAAACGGTTTTGAGTTGGAACTTATTCATTTTGTCTTCGATTCAAATAAATAATACCTCATAAAATAGATAATTTTGGGTTATGTTCTTTTGTTTACACTAATATTAAAGAACAATATCAAGCTGTTATGAAACTAGATTTTTCTGTCCAAAACTGTGTACATCCACTAAAATAACTGGTTGTATGTATGACATGGCGCCTTTATAATTAAAAAGTTTCTATAAAATATTACAAATTTGGAATTCACCGTTTATTGGGTGTTAAATCTATATCAGGGGTGTTCAAAAATTGCATAAAGTGATTTTTTTTAAAAATGCGACATAACACCTTTATCCACTTAGGTCTTCAATTGTTTTATTGCTGACCGTTTGTACGCACCGGCAAATTTTTTTGTCGACATACCCGGCGCTTTTGATACTTGATAATAGGAATTCTCTTATATCTTTTATGTCTTCTGTACAGTGTCCCAATAGTATGAATATGCCTGAATAACTCGTTAGGATAGTGAAATATGAGAAAAATGACTTCTATAAAAGTTGTTGAGGCCATCGGGGGGGGGGGGGGGGGCACCACTTGGTGACCTTGAAGTAGATCTTGAAGGTCATGTCAAGGTCACCTAAAGATCAACTTTCGTTTTTTAAATAGAAACCCCCATTTTTGACGAAAGAGCGAAAAATTTTGCATTTGAGTTGTAAGGTGACAAACTGACCCTAGTGTCTGGTGACTGAAGGCAGGCAATGGTGATTGTGGTGACCTTACAGATATATTTTAAGGTCAAATCGAGGTCATTTCATCGACTTTCCATTTAACAAATTAAATTTGACCTTCAAATGACCTCGAAAATGCCCTTCTAGTTCAAATCCAAGGTCAGCAAGTGGTGCCCCCGATGATCCCAACAACTTTTATAGAGGCTTTTATCATGCGGACGATAAAAAAAATAAAATTGTGATTTAGTGTTATACAAGAACCGAGGACATCAAAAAATTTTAGCATTGGCCATCCACTCTACCACCGTATGGTATATCGTATTATAGATTTTTGGGGTAGACGATTTCAAATATTATATTATTATAGTTCTATGAACAATTATTTCCACATAGTGGAGTCCAAATATAGTATTTTTCATTGTATGAGACTCGGATAAGAAATCTGGATATAGTAATTCATTAGGTAGTGGTTTTTATTAAATATATTAGTTTCATTGCGTTTCTCTTGTATTTGAATACCGTAAAAAATACCAAACTCCACTTATAATTTCAATGAATATGTGTTACGGTCGATTTTCACATTTAATAATGGCTAGAATTGTATGTACTAATTTTCGTTATTTTCCCAAATTTTATTGTGCATTTGAGCCTATTGATACCGTCTCTCTCCAATAGATATTAATAGAGTATAGCTGGTTGCAAAAGAGCACTACCTAATGGTTCACGTCGGTCATTTAATATGCTTTGATACAGGTAGTATGGATGAGTGCGTTCAGATATTCATTGAGAGAGTGCATTGCAAAAACGCCCTTTTAAAGTTTCTGCAATGGCCTGTATTGTTGATTAAACCTTCTTTTGGTGGGTAGATTTATGAAGGGACGGCTTTCAGAGTATATTATGATAATATTTGTGGATATAAACGAAGTTAGGAAAATCTATTCTAGTTGTGGGGTACGCCGTGAAGTGGAAATTCTGAACGTACTATGACGGAAGACAAGAACTTGACATTTTGATAGAGGACATTTTCTTGGTCATTTTTCCTTTTGCTGCTAGAAGATTAAGTCGTCTGAATACGAGTTTTAGCAATATTGTAAGTTTTGCTCCATTTATGGGATTTAGTATTCATCACGACAAGATTAGTTGTATTTTCATTTGGTTTTGAGTATCGTTTTGTGGAAATGCAGCTACGGGTTTCCGGATAAAGTCAATTTTCAAAGCACGTGGCGTCGTCTGAATGCAAGACTTTGGAGTGCCATTTTGAAGGCAAAGGACCTCTTTCAGCCCACATCACATCTCAGGGCTGTTTGTTTATTTGTTGTTCGTTTGTTAGTTGTTTCCTTGTTGAGTATATTACAAGTATTGGGATCTATTTGTTAGTTTATGGCTATTTGGATTGATACCTTATGATTTTACTTGGATCTGTTACTCGTATTCTACTTGATTTTATGTCACATTCTACACTTTACGAGGGACTTTCAGTCTGACTTCTAGTCCAGATTTTGGTGTCTAGATGGTGGATTATTGACTGACATCTTGTGTATGTATGGTACTGGGGATCTCGGCACGTTACCTTAGACTCCACGTAGATGATCTACCACCTGCGGCTGTTATCACCTGAATTACGCTACCCTGGGAGGACGGAAAAGGGTATTCAGACACTACCAAAAGTAAGCGGAATCATATTCTCTTAACGAGGGATCCGGTACATCAACTCAACGTCCACGGGACAGTAACATAAATTTTCAAGGAATATCGGTAATATTTTGCTCGTAACGTAAATCTCAGTAACATTTTAGATTTCAGTAATATTTGGTATATTTTGTGTACCGTTACTTCACTAACTGAATAGTTTTGCCTTATTTTACAAATAGATGTCAATAATTTTAAGTAATTTTATGTTTCACCGTACCTTGGGTCACTTGTAGATTTTTTTGTCACGCTCCTGGCATATGACCTTTTGTACATTTATCAAGGATTTATTATTTTGTAAGTTATTTTGTGTATATTAGGTTAAGCGTGTGGGCCCCACTTACTAGTGCACTTTTTAGGGTATATTGAGATACATTGTATTGCGTACCGAGTTATCGGTGACAATTGAGAAATATTTTATACTATATTTCACAATTGTCACCGATAACTCGGTACGTAATACAATGTATCTCAATATACCCTAAAAAGTGCACTAGTAAGTGGGGCCCACACGCTTAACCTAATATACACAAAATAACTTACAAAATAATAAATCCTTGATAAATGTTTTATTGAATGTTTAATTAGAACGACGTTGTCTTTTATATCTGACCACCTATACCACCCCAATTATCGAAGCCACCCCCAAGGACCTGACTAGTCGGCCGTGTGAGACTCCCTCCTAACTAGTGTATTGTAGAGGGGGTACTGCACGTAAAATATTAAAATTTTGTTCAAGGCACAGGGTGACTAGCCTACCCTGCGTTCGAGATTTAGCAGCCTTTGGGGCTTCCTTTTATAAGTGGGCCCGGGCCCTGTAACATATGATCTCGTGTCCACAGCAAACTCACTCTCCAATAAACTAGAGTCCTTCTAGAATACAAATTAGCTTTTGCCAAATGCCTTAAAACCTCGGCAACAAGACTGCAATTCTTCATAGCCAGCATATTCTATTATGATTTACACATTCTATAGTACTAAATCTAGAACATCTGAACAATCTTGCTCTTTTGGCATGGCTTACTTCGGTATGCAATGTTGTAATAGCTCCATTTGATGTGTGATTATTTAATTTAATTTGAGGCTGGAATCTTGGCGTTACGCTGCCTTTGAAGCAATTTCCACAAATACCAAAACACTGGAATACTATCACTCGACGCGCAATTCGCCAGCCATGTTGACATCATCTGGAAAAAATTAAAACTACTGCTTGAAGGTTCTGCAATCAAACCACATCTACCAATAATTTTACATTCTATAACAAACAGACGTTTGTTTCCTTGAAAAATTGAAATAGAAATAATACAATGCATTCGCCTTCAATTGGCAGAAAATCTATATAATCTCAAGAAAACTCATTAAAAAAATATCCAATTTACTTTTTTTAATTACACTCCTCAATTTATTTTCAATATCCCTTCCTTTTAAGGAGTATTCTATATGCACTTAGAATCAACTAGGTACTCTTTAATAATTTATTTCAACACTAGCCTAGTCTAAGTATCGTAAGCAACAATTTTTATTTGGATGTTATATGCTATATAAAATCATATGTAATTGTTCAGCTAGATAAAAATTATCGAAGAGACACTTTAGCGTTCTCCAGCGATTTCCCTTGTCGATTTATCGTGGTAACTTCGTGGAAGACATCGAAACGCAAGGATATAGTCGCAAGGGACCTTTTGAATAAGAGTTCCTCTTCCAATATATAGCTCCGTGTGGTATCTGTAGAAATTAGAACTTCTATTTTGATTGAATATGGCGGATCTCGTGTAAACACTGTTTTCGTATTGAATATATCTTTCGAGGCCGACAAGTAAAACACTGTTCAAACATCAATATTCAATCTGGATTCAATGCGGTGGTGAATCAGTTTCCACTTTGTTCCCACAAGCGCGTGGGGAGGGAAAGCAAAAGTTTAAGTTCCTTATTAATTCAGTCACTATGTTCAAAAATATCTGCTTCAGAAAAGTGAGCTGAACTAGTGTACACAATAGTACGCATGTTCTTTTATTAACTATAAATGCAATGTAAAAAGATCTAAGTACCCATGACCACTATAAGTGGATTAAAAAATGCGTTTGTGTGAATATTTATTGATTTAGGAATGCACTACACGACAGAGCATTCCAATTACAAAGCAGGAGATAATAACTACTTACAAATATATAACAAAGGAATGATGAAATAAAAGCATATAAAAAAATAGATAAATACAGAGATAAAATCAAATCAAAATTTTAATTCATGCAGTTTAAGATAGCTTGCTATTGATGTCACGGAATACTGATAAACGTGTAACCACTGAATCTTCTAAACTATAATTAAATTCGAGATATTAATGTTTGTTAGTTTAAAACATTATACTTCCTTATGTTAACTGTAATTTGATTAATGTATTTCTATAGATTTAATAAAAGGTAGTTTAATACAGTACCTAGGAGTAAAAAATATGTAAAATTTATAAATAAACTAATATATATTGATGCTTTTTTAATGGATAACACAACTACACAAAAAAAAATTTTCGTTCTGATCTGGGGATCGGACCTTCATACCTTGTAGAATTTTGACCCGCTGAATCCAAATCTGCCATCAGATTTGAGCTAGCACGTCTCAGTTTTGCATAAAATTCAAAAACCGTGAAAATAAGAGTTACAAGCCAAGGTTTTTGGCATTTTCTGCAAAACTGAGACGTTCCGGCTCAAGTCTGATGGCAGATTTGGACTCAGTGGGTCTAAATACTATAGGATATGATAGTCTGATCCTCAGATCAGAACATTTTTTTTTGCGTGGCTGTGCACAGCCGCACAATTTTTTTTTCTGATCTCAGGAGCAGACTTTCATATCCAGTAGTATTTTGACCTGCTGAATCCAAATCTGTCATCAGGTTTGAGCTAGCACATCCCAGTTTTGCAGAAAATGCAAAAAGGCGTGAAAATAACCCAGTGAGGCCATAGTTAAAATAACGTTGCCTTGGTTGAAATAACGTTAATGATTAATTTTTATATTTAATTAATTAATTTTTTTAACGCCTTTTCATCTGAACGTTTAAACGTTAATGTAACAGCACAAAATAACCTAAAGTGTTAAAATTACTATTAAGAAACGTTAAACTAATATGTTGGGTTAACGTTTATCTTTAACGTCCTATAAACGACAAAAATAAATTGTCTGTGTAATTACAGCGTGATTTTCACGTTAACATATTACTATTTAACAATTTAAATTTTTACGTGTTTTTAATGTTAGATATGAATGATAAATATACCATGTGTTAAAAATAAACGTTACTCTAACGTTAAAAGTTAAGTGTTTATCAACGTTTGTTTTAAACGTTTTAATTGCGTAAAATTTTACTGAATATATGGTTATAAACAACATATAAAAAACGGTTTCTTTATAAGAGTTTTAAACGTAAGATATTAACGAAAAATGAATCATGCCTTAAGACATAACGTTATTTTAACGTATTCAGTGAATTATTAAATAATGTATATTTTTAACGTCCTAAAAACGACAAAAATTCACCAAAAATAAATTGTCTGTGAAATTCCATCGTGATTTTCACGTTAACATATTACTATTTAACAATTTAATTTTTTACGTGTTTTTAATGTTAGACATGAATGATAAATATATTATGTGTTAAAAATAATCGTTACTGTAATGTTCAAAGTTAAGTGTTTAAAACGTTTGTTTTAAACATTTTAATTGCGTAAAATTTTACTAAATATTTGGTTAACAACATATAAAGACAACATACAAAAAAACGTTTTCTTTATACGAGTTTTTAACGAAAAATGAATCATGCCTTAGACATAACATTATTTTGACGTATTTAGTGAATTATTAAATAACGTATATTTTTAACGTCCTAAAAACGACAAAAATTCACCAAAAATAAATTGTCTGTGAAATTCCAGCGTGATTTTCACAAAATAACCTAAAGTGTTAAAATTACTATTAAGAAACGTTAAACTAGTATGTTGGGTTAATGTTTATCTTTAACGTCCTATAAACGACAAAAATTCTCTTAAAATAAATTGTCTGTGAAATTACAGCGTGATTTTCACGTTAACATATTACTATTTAACAATTTAAATTTTTACGTGTTTTTAATGTTAGATATGAATGATAAATACACCATGTGTTAAAAACAAACGTTACTGTAACGTTCAAAGTTAAGTGTTTATCATCGTTTGTTTTAAACGTTTTAATTGCGTAAAATTTCACTGAATATATGGTTATAAACATATAAAAAAAACGTTTTCTTTATACGAGTTTTAAACGTAAGATATTAACGAAAAATAAATCATGCTTTAAGACATAACGATATTTTAACGTATTCAGTGAATTATTAAATAACGTATATTTTTAATGTCCCAAAAACGACAAAAATAATTGACCAAAAATAAATTGTCTGGGAAATTCCAGCGTGATTTTCACGTTAACATATTACTGTTTAACAATTTAATTTTTTACGTATTTTCAATGTTAGAAACGAATGATTAATACGTCTTGTGTTAAAAATAAACGTTACTGTAAAGTTCAAAATTAAATGTTTTTCAAACTTTGTTTTTAAACATTTTAATTACGTAAAATTTTACTGAATATACGGTTATAAATACCATATGGAAAAACGTTTTATTTAGACGAGTTTCAAACGTAAGATATTAACAAGAAATTAATCATACCTCAAGACATAACGTTCTTTTAACGTATTCAGTTAATTATCAAATAACGTGTATTTTTACAGTCCTAGAAACGACAAAAATTCGCTAAAAATAAATTATCTGTGAAATTCAAGTATGATTTTCACGTGTACATATTAATGTTTAACAATTAATCTTTTACGTGTTTTTAATGGTCGAAATGAGTGATACTAAAACATGTGTTAAAAATTAACGTTACGTAACGTTCAAAGTTAAATATTTATCAACGATTGTTTTAAACGTTTTAGTTGCATACAATTTTACTGAATATAAGGTTAAAAATAATGTATGGAAAAATGTTTTGTTTAGACGAGTTTTAAACGTAAGATATTAACGAAAAGGTTTTTTGCATTTTCTGCAAAACTGAGACGTGCTGGCTCAAATCTGATGGCAGATATGAATTCAGTGAGTCAAAATACTATAGGTTATGAAAATCTAATCCCCAGATCGGAACAAAAAAATTTTTTTTATGTGGCTGTGTAATTATTGTAATAAAAGGTATCATCTTCAGTTTCTGTGTAGTCCTGACATTTGTCCTTACCCCCAAGGAATGGAAACCATCCCTAAAGGACCCCGCACAAACCTTATGGGTTTGAGTTCCCGGTGGATTCGTCTGAATTTTTGATATGTTGTACTTGACACCCTCCTGATCAAAAGTGTCCATAGACCCAAAGTCCGTAAATGAACAGTTTTCGAGATATCAAGGACGCAAGGTCTAAAAAAATGGGATATTTGCATGAACCTCAAGATGAAAAAAAGTGCTCTGACCTGGAGGTCAGACATGTTCTCATTATGTTTTTAGGGTCGCTGAATCAAAATCCGGGGTCCGTTAACCTCCATCACGTCAGGGTCAAGGGCATTTGCAGGACAAAATGAGGAAATACCGTCAAAAAATCTGAAAAAATTCATGTACTTATTTTTGAGGTCGCTGAATCCAAATCCGGGGTCCATTAAACCCCATCACGTCAGGGTCGAGGGCATTTGAAGGTCAAATTCAGAAGAGACCGTCAAAAATCTGAAAAAAATCATACACATATTTTTGGGGTCGCTGAATCCAAATCCGGGGTCCGTTAAACTCCATCACCTCCGGGTCGAGGGCATTTGAAGATCAAATTCAGAAGAGACCATAAAAAATATGAAAAAATTCATATACATGTTTCTGGGATATCTGAGTCCGAATCTGATATATTCTCTTAACTCCACAAATGTACAACCTCACATCGCAGACAAGTAGCCGACACCACAACCACATAAACTAACACAGAAAACCGGAGAGCCAATAACCACGAGACCCGGGGGACACAAAACAGCAGACAGTAGCTCCAATAACTACAGTGCATAGTAGCGAGATATGACCTGTGCAAAAGTTGTATGGTTCAGAGGGGGTTAGCTGATGGTTACCTCAAACTTGACATTGAGCTTGATGATCAAGGTCATTTGCAGGTCAACTTTTGTGTTTTAAGAAGGCAACCTCATTTTTCAGATTCGTTAAGAACAGGATATTCTAAGTTTAGTTGTGGTATCATGAGTGGGGTCTAATTCACTTCCTAAATCATGACATGTGATTTTTATTTCCTATTTACCCAATTAATTAAATTAATAAAACGAATTATCAAACCGGCCCTTTTCAGGGCCACATAACGTGCAAAATCTGATTAGCTTCCTCCACGCCGATGCACGTTGGGTAACGCTAAAGCTAACAGTGTATAACATAAGATCGTGGAGTAAATAGGAAAGAAAAATCACATGTCATGATTTAGGAAGTGAATTAGACCCCACTCATGATACCACAACTAAACTTAGAATATCCTGTTCTTAACGAATCTGAAAAATGAGGGTGCCTTCTTAAAACACAAAAGTTGACCTTCAAATGACCTTGAGCATCAAGCTCAAGGTCAAGTTTGAGGTAACCTTCAGCTAACCCCCTCTGAACCATACAACTTTTGCACAGGTCATATCTCGCTACAATGCACTGTAGTTATTGGAGCTACTGTCTGCTGTTTTGTGTCCCCCGGGTCTCGTGGTTATTGGCTCTCCGGTTTTCTGTGTTAGTTTATGTGGTTGTGGTGTCGGCTACCTGTCTGCGATGTGAGGTTGTACATTTGTGGAGTTAAGAGAATATATCAGATTCGGACTCAGATATCCCAGAAACATGTATATGAATTTTTTCATATTTTTTATGGTCTCTTCTGAATTTGATCTTCAAATGCCCTCGACCCGGAGGTGATGGAGTTTAACGAACCCCGGATTTGGATTCAGCGACCCCAAAAATATGTGTATGATTTTTTTCAGATTTTTGACGGTCTCTTCTGAATTTGACCTTCAAATGCCCTCGACCCTGACGTGATGGGGTTTAATGGACCCCGGATTTGGATTCAGCGACCTCAAAAATACGTACATGAATTTTTTCAGATTTTTTGACGGTATTTCCTCATTTTGTCCTTCAAATGCCCTTGACCCTGACGTGATGGAGGTTAACGGACCCCGGATTTTGATTCAGCGACCCTAAAAACATAATGAGAACATGTCTGACCTCCAGGTCAGAGCACTTTTTTTCATCTTGAGGTTCATGCAAATATCCCATTTTTTTAGACCTTGCGTCCTTGATATCTCGAAAACTGTTCATTTACGGACTTTGGGCCTATGGACACTTTTGATCAGGAGGGTGTCAAGTACAACATATCAAAAATTCAGACGAATCCACCGGGAACTCAAACCCATAAGGTTTGTGCGGGGTCCTTTATATATTCAATATTTTAGAAGGTATTGCTGATTTATTTTTGAAATGTAGGATATATATTTTTGGCATTGCTGATTACGAATCTGAAGTCAAAATTAAAAAATTCAAAATGGCGGCTTCAATATGATGGAAACTTTTTCTAAAATAGATAAGTGTTTTAAATGGACAAAAAGATTAGAGCATCTAGGCGATAAACACTATTTTGAGCCTTTTCTACTTACTAGACAATTACAGTAACAAAATGACGACATTCTGTGAAAGAAAATGTGAAAACGGACATTGTTTCGGTCGTGACTTCCTTGTTTTTTATGATATTGAAACAAAAAGAAACATTTTAAAACTTGATTAGTTACCTTTAATTCTGGTTCTTAAATTTTTTGGCGCCAGTACTATAGTTTCTAAGATATTCAACATTTAAACTAAATACTTCATCTTATAAACGTTCGGACGTCATCTTTAAACTTAAATATCTGTTAAACTGTTAATCCTACATAAATATATAAAAATTGAGATATTTTTCGAAAATCCCTTTGTCGTTTAAAATTAAATTTATTTCTAAAGCAAGAGCTGTGCGGATGAAAAATTTGTTAACGAATAACAGTATTTTTCATCTTACCTCCCTCGTAAGTATAGTCTAATTTCATTGTTCTGTCGATCGTAAGTGACGCTTTATGTACCAAACACTTGTTGCCATTGGCAACGGGCCGTTATTTTTCATAGCGTCCCTAGGGAAATAAAGTAAATTTGGGAAAATGTTCTGTTTTATGTAACAAGTATTAAATGTTTCAACTTTTTTGGAAGTAAATTCAGATAAGCCTTACCTGCTCTATATTCTATACCCGACATTATTTTCAAAAATGTTCAGGGGTATTATAATAATGTGATTTAATTCACCTTGACAGTAGTTGTCATTTGAATAGAAGCCGTGTCCTAAATTTATTTTATTGAAGGTTGCCATGGGTATTCTAAGCATCGTTATCTTTACTATTTGCTTAGCAAATATGAAATTTTACTCAAATAATTATAGCTTTCCACTAATTTTTTTCAAGTTTAATGATTCATGGGTATGACGAAAAATATAATATGCACCGAGGGTCGTACAGTGCGATTTTTTGGTCTCGAATACTTGCAAACCTCGGCCCTACAGGCCTCGGATTGCAGACTGTATTCTCGACCAAAAAAAGTGCACTTACGTCCCTTGGTACATAAATAACTAATTCAATGTAACTTGTGAATTCGGCTATATATAAGTGTGAAATAATGTTACTTTTTTCACTCTTCTTACTTTCTTTCATTATTGCCATAAGCATATGTTTCACGCACTAAAAATAATGAAAAAAGTACAGTTTTTTAACAGTCGTAGAAAAAGATGTGTAAATATTTTTTTCAACTATCGTGTCCACCTACTCTATAACTGTATATTCATGAAGGAGGATGTTAAAAAGCCCATAATTTTGGCCTAAGATGGGCAACGGAAAATGAACACGGTTTTTGATAGCATTTTTCCCGTAGAATGCGATGATGTATTCGGTTTTGCGAAAAAATTGCGGGAAAATTTGGAAAAGGTAAAAAAATGCTTGAGAATTTACAAAGTCATGTCTGAGTATTCAACAAAAATTACATCACTACTTTGGTTCCAATTTGTCATTGCCATGCACCACTTCTATTTATAGGGAGAACGAAATTTTCTTTCCACCCATTACCACCGAGGAAGTAAGTGAAGCTATTATTCACTTAAAAAATAAGAAATCAGTTGGGTTTGATAACTTAACCTCCGATTTACTAAAAACCATAAAAGAAGATGTTGTTGATCAGTTGACATATTTATTTAATATTTCGATTGAACAGGGACATTTTCCCAATACACTAAAATTAGCTATTGTTATACCGGTTCACAAAAAAGGTGTTGTCGAAGACATTGAGAACTATAGGCAGATATCACTATTAAGTGTCGTATCAAAGCTGTTTGAAAGAATCATATATAATAGAATAGCTTCATTCTGTGAAATAAACAAAATATTAACAATATCTCAACATGGGTTTCGAACTGGTAAATCCACTGAAACTGCATGCTGTCACCTACTTGAACATGTATACAAATCTTTAGACACAGGCAAGTATGTTATTTCTCTCTTATTTGACTTATCAAACGCATTCGACACAATTGATAAGAATTTACTAAGAAAAAAACTTAGCAGTATTGGTATAAGGGGGACTATATTGACGTGGATAGTATCATATATGGATAATAGGTCAATAAAGGTTAAACTGAATGGAAATAATTCCAATAAACACGATGTAAAGATTGGGGTACCTCAGGGTTCGGTACTTGGACCACTTTTATTTTTACTTTACATTAACAACTTACCTAGTTATCTAACAGCTGGTCATGCAACCATATTTGCAGATGATCTAACGGTGACTCTAAGTGCGGGGAGCCTTGAGGAACTTCAAGCACAAATAAATTTAACAATGCTAGAAATCAGCTCATGGTCCCAACGGGATAGACTGATACTAAATGACAGCAAAACAGTTTTTATCAATTTTCATATCCAAAAGCCTTTACCTCATGATGCCATCATATACGATGGTATCACTACCTCAAAAACCACCAAACTGCTAGGCACTTATCTCGACTCTAAATTATCATGGGAGGAGCACATTCATTTTGTGTGTGGACAGCTAAATAAAGCTTACTTTGCAATATTACAAATGAGAAGCAGCCTTGATCAAACTGGTCTGCTAAACATCTATTATGCGCTAGCTTACTCCCACATAGCATACAATATAATTTGCTGGGGGAGTGCCAAAGATAGAGATAGAGTCTTCATATGTCAAAAGCGATTGATAAGACTAATATATAAACTAAATTTTAATGAGAGCTGCAGAGAAATATTTAAAAAGGAAAAAATTCTAACCACGCCCTCTATATTTATATACAAGTGCCTGACGTATGCTAGGAAAAACATGAGTTTATTTATTAAAAGGAATGAATGTCATACATATAACACGCGACATGCTGAATTGCTTGACATACCTAAGCATAATACAACTAAATTTAAACATTCCCCTCACTACAATTGCATTACTCTGTATAACAGTCTACCTGAAAACATAAGAAAAATAAAAATATACAAAAATTATAAAACTGAGACAAAAAACTTGCTACTCAAAGGCGGTTTTTATAGTATACAAGATTTTTTAAATAGGGAACCTGAAGGAATGTAATTTGTGTTGTTGTCTTACCAAAATTTTCTTTTGTCTTCGTTTGATTTACATAGTATAAATGTTTACCTCTCTTTGGTTGTATATAATATATGTGTACCTAAGGGTATTTACGTGTATATTATTTTATGAATTTGTATAAATTTGTACTATTTACTATTTGACTTGCCATATATACTTATGTATCTGGAATGGTTAATAAATTATTGTATTGTATTGTATTGTATTGTATTGAGGTATTCACAAGTTAAACTTTTAAGATCCATTATATTTCACTTTAGATTGTGGTGGTTTCTTTTAGTATTTTTCTCATAGAATATGATTCTCTACTTCGCTTTGCCGAAAAATGTCAGAAAAATGCTGAAAAATTAAGAGAGTGCCCAAAAATTTACAAATTCGAGTCTGTAATATTCAAAATTTAAACTTTTTAAGATCCAGAGCTTATTATGCGAGATTCAGGAGGTTTCTTGTAGTATTTTTCCCGTAGGATACGAGGGTCAACTCTTTCAGAATTAAAGAGATGTCTGAAAACACAAAATCTAGCCTAAGATAATCAGAATTTTAATCTGTTAAGATGCATAGTATATAACCAATGATCGAGGTGATTTTTTTAATAGTATTTTTCCTTTGAAATATACTACTCTGTTTTGCGTTAAAATGCCGGAAAATGTAGAAAGACTAAGAAAAAATCCGATGACACAATATCTAGTCTGTGTCATTCCTAAATGAAATTATATTAGGAATCAACGTTAATAACTTGAGATTTTAGTGGTTTAATTAAAAAAGTGCATAAAAACGTACAATATTTAGCCTTAATAGGTTGTTTCATTTATGTATATTGCAAGCTAGATATTTTGTTTTTATTCATTTTCTTGATTTAACCAGATTTAATAATAGCGTCCACAAAAGTAATCAGATACAGAATAAAAACACTGATTTAGTAAAAATTCTTTTAGCTTAGATTTAAATAAACTTTCTCTTTTAATACATTTTATATCGTCAGGTAACAAGTTAAAAAATTTGGGCCCTATAAAATTAGGAGATTTGGCAGTAATGTTTAGCCTAGCAAAAGGAACATGAAGATTGTGTTTTTGTCTCGTATTAACGTTATGATAGTGGCTGTTTAAAATAAATTTTGTCTGGTTTTTAAAAACATATATACACAATTCAAAAATATACAAACTTGGTAAGCTTAATATTTTATAATTTTTAAAAATGTCTTTACATGGATGGGTATACGAAACACCCGCAATACATCTTAAAATGCGTTTTTGGGCGATAAAAACATAAGAAGCAAAAGTGGAGTTTCCCCAGAAGCAAACACCGTATCTCAAACGAGATTCAACTTGTGCATAATACAAACAGATACGTTGTTCTGTACAAAGAACCGTTCTTATATTTCGAAATAAATAGGTAATGGAAGCAAGTTTTGAAATTACAGTCTCACATTGAGATTTCCAGATAAGGTTATTGTCTAACTGTATACCTAAGAATTTAGCTGTTGGTGCTTCAGTAGATATAAGCGTATTGTTTATATTAAAATTTAGCAATTCACAATGTTTTTGATTAGTATGAAATCTTAAAACCTGGGTTTTATCAGCATTAAAATATAATGAATTTTTAAAGAACCATTCACTTAGGTTATTAAATAAATTGTTACTATTGAGTTCTAAAATTTCATCTGATTTGTTTGAAATAATTAAAGATGTATCATCGGCATACATCGTAAAATGAGTACTAGGTGAAACAGTATAATAAAAACAACACGGGGCCCAGAACGGAACCCTGTGGAACGCCCATTGTTAAAAGTGAATAATCGGAGGTAACATTTCTTAAACCATTTGAATTTTTATATTTTATATTAACAAGTTGTTTCCTGTTTTCAATTTAGCGCTATACCTCTTATACCATAACAACTCAGTTTATATAGTAACCGCTTATGATCGACGCAATCGAATGCCCTGCTGAGATCGCAGAAAATCCCAACAGGACATTCGCCCGTTTCCAAAAAATTCAAAATATTATCATAAAATGACTGTATAGCAGTAGTAGTCGACATACCACTTCGAAATCCATGATGATTATTTGTTAAGATCTGATATTTATCGAGGTACTTCAATAACCGATCCATAAAACAATATTCAAGTATTTTTGAGAATCCAATAGGCACTGTAACCGGTCTATAATTTTCTAATGAATTTGGATCACTTTTCTTGAAGACAGGAACAACCTTTCCAGTTTTTAAGCCATCAGGAAATGTTCCAGTTTCAAAGGACATTTTAACGATATAAGTAAGCGGTTCAATGATAACAATTAAAATGTTTTTAATTATAAACATTGGTGCATCATCTGTACCAGATGATTTTTTATTTTTTAGTTTTTTCGCTAGTAATTCTAACATTTCTTCTGCACTAAATGGATTGAGAAATAAGGAATTGTCTTGTATAGTTATATTGTCATTATTATTAAAAGAAACATCATTTGATTTTGGAATTTGATCAATTATATTTCTAGGTGTATTAATAAAAAAGTTATTAAAAAGTGAAGCAATTATTCTGGGCTCCTCATACAAAACCCCATCATTATTTATAGAAATGTTATTATGGTTTTTATTTCTGTTACATAATTCAGACATAACCTTCCAAGCAGATCGGGATTGGTTTTCTGAATTAAAAATTTTATCTTGATAATAGGACTTCTTAGTTTTTTCGATCAGCAACTGATGGATCCTTTTCTGGTTCTTATAAGCAATCGACAATTCCGGATGACTCTTTTGCAGAATAAACAAATCTTTTAAATGTGAACTGGATACTCTTACTTCATCATTTACCCATTTTTTGTCTGCTCGTATATTATTATAAAATTTCCGAAGTGGAAAATATAGCTCAAAATAATACATAAAAATGTTATTGAAATATGTAAAAGCCTCATTAACATCTGTTTTGTGATAGATCTCATCCCATCTTTCATTATGAATCGCCTTACTAAAATTTGCAATAGAATTTTCATTAAAACTTCTTTTAAAAAATGATGTGCCGTGTATACTACTATTATTTTCATATTCTACCATACCTAAATCGAAAAGAACGGTTCTATGATCAGATATAACATTGTCAAATACACAACATAAGCCGTTAGATTTAAAATTGATAAAAATATGATCGATTGTAGTCAGAGTGGTTGCAGTCACTCGAGTAGGCCACTTTACTACACTTTTTAAATTAAAACAGGCTAAGACATGGCACAGTGAATTAAAATCTTTTGTATTGGTATACGAGTCAAGATTAAAATCACCACATAAAATAACATTCGTATTTTGCTTAACTAGACTATTTAAAAATTCTACAATTAAGTCAGAAAATAAATTAAGATCACCAGATGGAGATCTATAACAATTTATTATCAACGTGTTTTGATGTTTGTGTTTCCATTTTAAAGCACACGCCTCAAAATGCTTTTCAATACAATAAGATGTTAAATCAATTAATTTAACATCAAGATTATTTTTAGCTCAAATAGCAACTCCACCTCCTTTAAAAGAGGATCTACAATAAAAACTAGTCAATTTAAAACCACTAATATGTAGAGCACCTATCGAGTCACTATTTGCCCAAGTTTCATTAAAACATAAAAAAATTTCCAGGGATTTTTCCGTAAAGCTGAGGAAACCACCTCATTTTACTGGATAATTACTACGAGATAAAACCACTATAATCTCAAGTTAATAATGTTGGTGCTTCTTTCTTGGGAATGACGCAGACTAGATTTTGTGACTTTTCAAACATTTTCTTAATTTTCTCGCATTTTTTCAAAAATGAAAAATATATACTAATAAAAATAAATTCAAATTTCATTAAAGTAAGTAGTATGTACATACATGTATTTATTTAATTTGTAAAATGAATAAAAATAATTTGGTAATCGGTTACATGTTTTTTTTATAGAAAATTTAATTAGGTACAATTTGTGACTCGAAATTTTTACTATATAAAAGAGAAAGAACTGAGTTCTTACGGAAAATGTCACAGTCCCCCCATAAAAGGTTATTGGGGGATTGAGCACAAATCAAAAGATTAAGGCTGTTATTGAAGATTCATTTTGACATAAAATAACACCTTTGTAGGTAGAGAAAACTACCCCGGCTATTCTTACTCTACGAAAATCTATTTCCACTAGCCTAATATATGCGGCTTACAAGAAACCATACATAGATATAAATATAACTCCCAATAGCTTTACGTGAGCAATAAACTCGGTTTAATAGATATTACTCAATAAAAAGATATTTCCAATTTCCTCAGGATACTTTAAGTTTATTTCACATGTTTCTGCTTTTAAAGAAGGAAATGTGGTTTGTTAAATTTATTATAAGCTCGCCATTTCACTTTTGCCTTTAGTTTACGTGTTTTTAGAGACATACAGCGTTAGTAAAATCTCCCAACAAATTTTACGTCGGCTGATATTACGTTCATAAACTCATTTTATTAATTTCTAGTAAGAGTTGATGGTATTGGTTTCTGTCTCGTAATCCATTCAAAACGTTCGAACTGAACTCAAGATAACAAATTTTCGTTATTATTTGAACATGATAAAATTATTCAGTAACTGTCTTTTGTTTTCAAAACAAAACTTTTAATAAAATCGAAACCTCTACATGAGACTAGACTTGTCATTTTATATTGAAATCCTAAAATCTCAAGCGTTCAACTGTTAAGAAAACGTGCATTACAAATGCATCTGTGAAGTGTCATTGATCACACTGATGAAATAGTAAATGAAAGAATGAAATACTATCGATTTCGAAAGCAATGACAGAAAACACGAAACAGATGTTGCTATGAGATTATGAAATCTACTTATAGCCCATGCGAAAGTTCAAAAACCCCAAAAGTGCAAGGGTAGCGACAAAATATATCTACCCCCGTTTTCCAGGACGGCCAACACGATGATACTCGCGCGGTCCCTCGAACTACCCCTAAACGCAAAAAACCACCTCGTTGTTAGGCATGCGAGGATTTATTGGATCGTTTTTTTTTTTGAGGAAACTCAATATATCCTGTAAGATTTCGCAACCAGACATCTTAACGACCCCCCGGGGATTGAAACCACACCCTCCCTCAATACAGGAACATGCAAAAAACATCCAAACGTGCCGAAAATTATTTTTTACACGTTTTTAACCTAATAATTGGTTAGGGAAGGGAAACTAAATAATATCAGCATCGTGTTCCCCGCCCTTGAAAACGTGTCGAAAACAATTTTCGGCACGTTGGGATGGTTTTTTTTGCATGATCCAGGGAGGGGGTGGTTTCAACCCCCCGGGAGTCGTTAGGATGTCTGATTGCGAAATTTTACAGGACATATCGAGTTTCCTCAAAAAAATTCGATCCAACAAGTCCTCGCATGTCTAACAATGAAAAATAGAAGAAAAGAGGTGGATTTTAGGGGTAGTTCGAGAGAGGTAGGGACCGAGTGAGTATCACCATCGTGTTGGCCGTCCTCGAAAACGGGAAAGTAGACATATTTTGTCGCTACCCTTGCACTTTTGGGGTTTTAGACTTTTTTTTGGACTATTAAATAGTGTGACTTATTTAAGATGAGGACACCCTTATAACTTTTTTATTTTTTTTCCGATTTGAATCAAATTTTACTCAATAATATAACATATTAGGATCTACTTATGACCAGAAAAATATTCCCCTCATACAAATGCAAAGCCACCTGCGGTATCAATATATGTGGAAAAAATCAAAAGATCATATTAGGCATTTTTTTATCGGAAAATCTTTTTAATGAAACTTGTTCAGAATTGTCCAAAAACCTTATATCCAATATTTAATCAAAATTTAAAAAAATGAAATTTTGATTAAAATAATGTCAAAATCCGAAAATATCATTTTAATGTTTTTTCTTTGTTTGGAAAACAGCACCATAATAATTTTGTTTGAAATTAAACCCAAACTGCCAGGTAGTTGGCAGGTAATTTGCAGTTTTTATAAAAGCAATTATTGTGAAAATTTTACTTTTTCATTTTTTTAGTTTTGATTAAATTTTGGACATAAGATTTTTGGACAATTCTGAACAAGTTTCTTTAACAAAATTGCTAAAAAAGAAATGCCTAATATGATTTTTTCCACTTATTTTAGTACCACAGGTGGCTTTGCATTTGTAAGGGACGAATGTTTTTTTGGTTATCAGTAGATCCTAATTTATTCTAAACTTGAGTGAAATTTGATTCAAATCGGAAAAAAATAAAAAATTTATAGGGATATCTTCATCCTAAATGAATCAGACCGTATCTATCTATACGATATTCAACAATTCGAACCCCATTACATATCTCGGTAAATATTCCCGTTTTCAGAATTGTATATGGGGTGGACCATTAATAATAAGCCATAGTTCAAGGGAAGATTCTTCTGACCAAAATGTGAGGATATAACCAAACATGTTTTAGTAAATTGTTGTTGTGGAGAAAGGTACAGGGTGTCAGAAGTAGGTGAAGGCCACATCGAAAATTTACTCTAAGTTGCAGCAAATAGTTCATAAGAAAGTCAGTGACTTTGCGTAGTTGTCACTTTTTAGTTTTTACTCACGTTGTGTAATTTTTTCAATATACTGGGTGTAAACGAATAGTGGGCCACCCCTGTAACTTCCTTGTTTTCAAAGATATCGGGATGAAATTTTGTATGGTGAAATTAGGTAAGATTTTCAACTTTTTGAGACCTATTCGCCATATTTATCACTTCCGGTTTCACCGGAAATGGCCCCAATAGTCTTTTCTAAATGGACCAACCTGTATGTTTTTACATTTTTGAAATAAAGATCACATTTTGGATACATTTATACTATTTTGAACAATTTATACAGTGTTGCACGAAAAATAATTCGAATTTTAGTTGTCAATCTAAATGGCCGAGAATATGTTAAAATATTTTTGTTCCAATGTAATTCATATAAAAAATACGAAAACGTCAATATGTCCAATAATACATCATACAGGATGCTGTAAACTCATTAAAATCACATTTTTCAAAATGACTCATTTGTTTTAAATATTATGATATGGGCCACCCGGATATTCAGAAAGTTCTATTTAGTAGAGGTTAAGCGGTACCAAAAGTTCCGTAATGTGTAATCGTTACCGGCAGAAATTACAATTTTTCTTAAGAAATTTATGATTTATATCTAACTTCAATTAAATTTTGATCAACCTTGTATATTTTTGTTAATATTTTATGATGTGCCACCCTCCGCAAGAGACAGAATGGGCCTCTGGCTCATTCTTGTTGCATCTCATATCATGACAATTTTTCTTAAGAAATTTATGATATATATCTAACTTCAATTAAATTTTGATCAACCCTGTATATTTTTGTTAATATTTTATGATATGCCACCCTCCGCAGGAGACAGAATGGTCCTCTGGCTCATTCTTGTTGCATGTCATAAAATATTAACACAAATATACAGGGTTGATCAAAATTTAATTGAAGTTAGATATAAATCATAAATTTCTTAAGAAAAATTGTCATTCCTGCTGGTAACGATTACACATTACGGAACTTTTGGTACCGTTTAACCCCTACTAAATAGAGCTTTCTGAATATCTGGGTGGCCCATATCATAATGTTTATAACAAATGAGTCATTTTGAAAAATGTGATTTTAATGAGTTTACAGCACCCTGTATGGTGTATTATTGGACATATGGACGTTTTCGTATTTTTCATATGAATCACATTGAAACAAAAATAATTTTAACATATTCGCAGCCATCTAGATTGACAATTAAAATTTGAATTATTTTTCGTGCAACACTGTATAAATTGTTCAAAATAGTATAAATGTATCCAAAATGTGATCTTTATTTCAAAAATGTAAAAACATACAGGGTGGTCCATTTAGAAAAGACTATTGGGGCCATTTCCGGTGAAACCGGAAGTGATAAATATGGCAGATAGGTCTCAAAAAGTTGGAAATCTTACCTATATTTCACCATACAAAATTTCATCCCGATATCTTTAAAAACAAGGAAGTTACAGGGGTGGTCCACTATTCGTTTACACCCGGTATACAATTTGTCCTTTTCAAATTGAGTTTGTGTTCAAAGAATTCTTAAAATTTTTCGCGACAGTTTTCTTCAAAACGGTTGGAATATCCAGTTCTATCAAATGTACCTTTTTTACGTAGAAATGACTCCTGCATGAAATTTTCTAGTCAAAAGTGCCACAACGTTTCGTAAAAAAAAGAGAAAAAATATTCATCATCAGGTATAGCGCATGAGGCGCTCTCCACGGTCTAGCGTAATGTGATATATAAATTATAGTTTCTTAGCTTAAAAAATGTTTCCTTGCCAAATTGGAAGAAGATCGGTCAAGAGGTAGTTGAGATATTGCAAAAAAAAAGAAAATGCAATTTTAATACCCTGTATCTTCTTCCACTGCAACAATTTACTAAAGCATGTTTGGTTATATCCTCATATTTTGGTCCAAATAATCTATGGCCTATTATTCTGTATTCACAGAATAGTAGTAGTAGTGTTCACAGAATAGTAGTTGGTTGGCACTATTATGGATGGATGGACTTCTGAAAGTCATAATAATATATTAGTGACATAATTGCAAATATGCAAAATATGTACTTTTTCTCCGTCAGTTGATCTGTACATACGGATATTGTTACGTACATGGTTTGCCAAAGCCATATACGCACTAGGGGAGTAGCATCAGAGGGTAAAAAAGTTACTTTAAGAAAATAAACATTTATTCAAAACTAACAAATAATATAAAGAGGTTAGTGAAATATAATAAAATTGTTCTTACATTTCTAACACTTTTAAATAAATAAATAAATAAATAGTTTATTATTCCTTTAAGTTACAGTTACAGTGCATAATATAGAACTTTTGAACCCATTGCTGAGGAGATATGTCACTGCCTACTCTACCCTCTTCAAAAACTAAGAATCTAATGACCACAATTCATGCACGTAGCAAACATACTGTCTTTGCATATTGCTTAATTGCCTGCCCCCCATTAGGAAATCCTAATGTCCTTTTCACCTGTTCCCAATAATCTAAATTAATAGTCAGCATTTATTTGTTTAATTTTGTAATAGTTAATGTGTTAATGTTTATATTTAAATTTAGGTATAGAATAAACAAATTATTTTTATTCTAATTGAATATACATGTAGAATGAGATTTGGTTTTCTTTCTTTTATTACAAATTATTTTTAAAATATGAATATGAATTTTCTACTCTTGACAATAAACTCTCTACACTTTCTACACTTAACGGATCCACTTGATTTTTTCATTTTTCAGTTTCATTCTTTCTATCAGAATAGAACCCTATTGAATTGATGGTCCATCAAATAGTTTAATTATTATAAATAATTATTTAAGCCCATCGCGAGTTTTCGCGGACAATTTCTCACGTTCTCGGCAACTATTGGCAACTAGTTTTTCGTTTCACTCGCGCTAACTCAAGAACATAACTGAATTAGTCTCAAATTTTTACAGCGTTATCGATACGTGTATGTTAATATTGAGATAAAATTTTAATAGGTGTATTAAATTCGAATTTTTTCTACGACCGTGTAGAAAAAAGGACTTGTGGCCCATTAACTAACTAAACTGAAGTGATATTTTATGGAAATCAGGGACACTGCCTATTGGGTAAGGCCACTTGCGAGGTGTGATCTTTTGATTTTAGCAAAGAATTCTTATTTTTACGATAACAATGGTTCTATATTTTATTAAAATAACAAGACGTTAAAGAAATAATATAAATTGATGTCTTAATACGATCTGATAAAATTATTATGTAAACTGAAAACAGAAAAAAAACATTGCGTTTCGAATTTAGTGGCATTACGTTTTTAATCAATGGTAAACAATATGATAAGTGGGGCATCCATGACTCACTGAATGCTGCAAAGTGACATTTTGCAAACCAATTTTGGATTTTGACTCTTTAAGTTTTCAGCACAAATCTAGAAAAATGTATACTTTAGTCGAACAGAGTGAAAAATGGAATAAGAACTATAGCTTAAATATATGGAAGTAACTAAAAGTTCCTTTGTTTCGGACAACTAAAGTTATTTTTGTTCCTCTAGTAAGTTTAAATGTGTGACTTGATTTTTTCTTCTACTTCACTATCACTTCTACCTGGTTGGGATTGAATTATTTATTTTTATTTTTGATCATCGTCAAAATATTTCAATATGTTACATCTGTTTATATAATAAATAATTAATTTTGTTGGTGTTATTTTTTTATAAATTATATTAATTTAAATTTAAAATAAATGGGTAGTAGTATTTTATATGACCTCTTTTCTCTATACATTATTAAATATTTCTTAACCTAAGATACAGTTAACTGTCAAGAGTGACTAGTAACAATGCAATTAATACAGATTTAAAAGTAACTTATAAATGTAATTATAAACCAGTTCTTTCTCAAAGTAACTGATAACTTAGTTATTGTTTTAAAGTAACTGTATACATGCTTGTATTAATCTGTATTAGAACAATTACTGAATTACCAAATAACTTGCATTTGTAACTAGTAACTAGTTACTTTTTAAAGTAACTTTGTCCATCTGTTTGACAATATATTTTTTCTTCAAACGTCAGAAAAACATGACATTTTTTAATTCGTTTCATGACATTAAAGTTTTACTTTTTAGACGGCTGTGCATTGTCATTAACAACGGAGGTAATACTATATTATTCAACGAGCGGTAATGTAGGTAATAACTCACGCAGATGAAAGTTTACAGCACGAGCCGTAGGCGAGTGTTGTAATTCATCAAGTGAGTTATTACCATTACTGCAAGTTGAATACTATACTTTATCTACGATTATAACAATAAATATTAAATTGAGAAAATTTTGTTTAAATTACTCAGTTTGTTTATTAATGAAATTAACTGTAAAATTAAATGTTTTATATTTGTTGTCTTCAAAGATTTAGCCACCTTTAGGCGGAGGTAGAATGTGATTTTTAATCGAAATAGTGCATAAACTGCTTGTAGAAAAAAATAGCCCGGAGCGCATATTCGGTCAAAAGTCTTGTTTTTTATGTTAGAGAAAAAATTAAAAAAGCGTCGGAAAGCTCAGTCAATTCTCTTTACATAAGCTATCTACAAATTTTTCGAAAAAAACGATAATTATCGAGATCTTCGAGGAAATGTAAGGAGTTACGCGTTTTCCTATAGAGTGTATGTAAATCTTAAAAAAATAATTTTTCTCAGAAACCTTTGTTTCGAAGGGCTAAGATTAACGGAGCGTCAAAGTAGTACATGATATTAAGTGAACAACGTATATGAGATCAATTTCAGTTAATTACCGATTAATTACGGTGACAAAATGGAGAAATTTTACCGAAAAAAAAAGTCCCAAATCCCAATTCCTTAATTTTTGTCCGAATTCAAAAAACAAAAAAAAAAGTTGTAGCAAATTTAATTCTACTTAAGTTAACTAGAGTAGTCTTTTGGCGTAGGAGCCAAAATTAAAAAGTTGCTAACTGCAGAAGCTCAAAATTTGCGATTTTTTGCCGTACATGGCCAACA
The DNA here is from genome assembly GCA_936432065.2 of Rutpela maculata. NCBI lineage: Eukaryota > Metazoa > Arthropoda > Insecta > Coleoptera > Cerambycidae > Rutpela > Rutpela maculata. The sequence goes on along the minus strand of OW386286.2, from coordinate 224,050,693 downwards.
TTTCAATAGTTATCTCCGAAACGAAAAAAAAAAATCAAAATTCTGTTGGTACCAAAAGGTTCGTAATGAAAAATACTCGTTTGACTTTGTTTTTTATTTCGAGCTAACTCCCACCGTTTCGGAGATACCTGTGAACTTGGACAGGAGACTGACGTTCAATACGCACGTAAACGAGACGATACGAAAGGTCTACTCCATGTCCAGGAGTCTGTATCCGCTCCTGGCGCGGGGTAGCGGACTAAACAGGACCAATAAGAAATTACTGTATACGATGGTGATCAGGCCGGCTATCACATACGCGGCGCCGGTGTGGTGCAGCATCCCGGCCACGACAATGCGAAAGCTAAAAGTACTAGAACACAAATTTATGCGCCTCATTTCAGCCTCTGATAGATACAACTCCCTCAGAGACTTCTATGCACGTTGCCACGACATAACCCCACTAGCGGACTTCGTCCAAAATACATCGCAAAAATTCTATCAATTCAAATTGGGCGATAGTCCGCTAACCCAAGACATTACACGAATCAGACAGCATAATACCATACTTTTCAACATAAAACACCCATTACCATACCAGGCGTTGCCTATCTTTCGGCAACCTCCCTAGCCAAATCTTTCCTATACCCAAATTTCCATTTCACCACCTTTTTACCTTCACCACCTTTTACTCTCAAACCCCTTCTCTATTCTCTCTATTAGTCTAATTTTTGTTAATTTTTGTTCTTTTGCCCTTTTTTGTCTCTTTTCAAAATCCCCTCTTGACCAATAACTTCTTGTAAATCAAAACTTTTTCAACCATAACTTTCCCTTCACCCTACCTTTCCGAAGGAAGGCAGACCATCGGAAGAATGTTGCCATTGGCTCGAACGGGTTTTTTCGTTGAGCTTTTCCCGTATCAGCAATCAGATCTCCTAAAACAGTGCGCGTGTGCGACAGTGCGCGCGTGCTAACAAAAACTCATTTCCTTAGTCTTTAAGTGTTTTTAAAACTGTTCTAGTTGTAGTAATAAAATTGTTAGGTTTAAGTCCCTTCCCCTGGACAGGAGTCCTAACTCCACATTCCACCTGTTGTTCCAACCTGAGTCGAACCCGCTTCACCCGACCGTACATTCACCACGACCCTGCGCGACGTGGCTGTGCGGTCGGCTCTGAACCGGGATCCGACTCGGGTGCATATTTGTATGTTAAACATTTAATAAATCTGTTTTGAATTGAATTGAATTGGAGATATCTGCGAAAAACAACAAAAAACAGCTTACATTTCGGAGTCGAGAAAATTGCAAAAACATGCAAATTGACACGTTCATATTTTTCAAAAAACACCATTGGGACGGCCGTACGATGTCGCGACGTAAAGAGGAAGTCTTCCAGATGAACCTGATCGTAAATTGCACGGCGAAATTCGAAATTTCGGCTCGGCACGAACGAATCAATAGTAGCATTTTGTGACATTTCAGAAAATCTTTATAGATATTAACACGAATAATCTGTCACTACCTCCCTGGCTCCATCTTCGTGTGTTGCGCGTTACGTCGATTGGACAGGCTAGGCATGAAGATAAAGGTGATTGGCTCTGTGCCTAGCGTGAGTTATAATAACTCACGCATTATAACTCACGCTGTTTATGGATACTATTAATTGATCAAAAGCAGTTCATTAATTAGTATATAACCTAATAAGAGTAGATAAAAGTACTTTTTATGACTCTATGAGCGGCAGAAAAAGTAATATTCATAGCAAGGCGTATTTTATTTAATACGCCGGCCATGCGATATTAACACAATGCGTTTTTCATGGTGAAATTCGAGATCTTTTATCTTCATTTTTTTATATAGCCAATCGACGTTTGAAGAAAGAATAGCTTGTTTTATTCGAAGTAAAAGCCACTTGTGACTCGTCTGTAATTGCCCACAAAAATATTACTTTTACTCCTAATAAAACAATATACTATTAACAATTGCAATATTTTGAAATAACACAAAATATTGTACACTATCGAGTTTTTCACATATTTTCGGCATTAAATCACGTTTATAATTTATAAAGCCCCAACAGACAATACCTATTAGCCATGCATTACCAAATTTACATAATTAACTTAATTAAATGCAGGAGTTGATTGATGAAATAGGAATGAAACATTTATATAAAATTCCTGCTCAGTTGTAAATGACAGTGATACTTTCATCCTATTTTTTAGCGCCCTCGTCACCAATCTTCGAAAAGGTAAAATATATAGTAATATATTATAGTGGCAAATAATGCGGCCATTTATTCTAAAGCACGACTTTCGTAAAAACAGACCCATTACCTCAATTTTAGAAGAGCTTTGGTGTCAACTAAATCAATGGTATTAAATGGATGCCTCTAATAAATAAAGTTGATCCTATCCGGGCATGACTGGTCACAAATCTACAGTGTCTCAAAAATAACACAGGCACACAAAACTAAAAAAAATGTTTCAACTAGATCAACTTATGTTTTTGTATTTTGACGCGCTGTATTCGAATCCAGAGTTACAATTTCTACCATTTTTTTGTATGTCCCGAAAATAACCAAAAAAAAAAGAACTCATAATTTAGGTTATTTTCGGGATTTACTAAAAATTGGTGAGTGATGGAGCTAAACGGACACCTGATTCACATTCAGCACGTCGAAATACCACTTTTCACTTTTTTTTTTTTTTTTTTTTTTTTTTTTTTTTTTTTTTTTTTTGGTGCATCTGTGTAATATATCTGCATACGCGGTTTTCTATAAAATGGCGGAAGATCTGGTGATATTCAGGCAAATAGTCTGTTTCTGGGACTCCATTGGCGGACGTGCGGAATGCGAATCAGGTGTCCATTTAGCTTCATAACCCACCAATTTTTTGTAAATCCCGAAAATAACCTAAATTATGAGATTTTTTTTAGGTTGTTTTCGCGACTTACAAAAAAATGATGAGTGATGAACAATTCTTACCCCGGTTTCGAATTCAGAGCGTCAAAATACATAAATAAAGATAAGTTGGTCTAGTCAGAAGAAACCATTTTTTTTTAGTTTGTGTGCCTGTGAAATTAAATAGAAAGGTTACAAATGACATTATCAAAAATTATTATATTAGAATAATAATACAGTAACTTTATACATCCTACTAGTAGAACCGCAAGAATAGAATTATCGACACAAATCGGCTATTCGTGAAAGGATATTGCCGTTTGGCACACTAACCGGTATTACCGGAAGGAACGTATTTCGAAGGAGCGCCATCTTCAGTTACCATTTGGATCCAAAATGGCCGCCATTTTCAAGAAATCAATTGAGGTAATTTTCTGGCGAATCTATTAACTTCACAAAAAAAAGTGTAATTAAAAAGTATTGCTTATTTTATTGCAAAAAAAAAGTATTTTATGTATTTTGCGAAATTTTTGAAAATAAGGCCACTATTTACGAAAATTAAACATGATACCTCTATATGCCATCACAAAAGCTATTCAGGGGAACTGACCTACACAATTCGGCGAAAACAAACTTTTCATCTTGTTTGGATCACTACATATAGAGCAAGCCTTTCTTAAAGTAATTGGTCAATTTTTAAGCAGTAGTGGATGGATTGAGGTATTATCTAAATCTGGATTTGCAACATCTGGAGTGGCAGAATCATATATTAAAGTTACCTCAATGACAAAAGCAAGGCTAGCCCACCAAGTAAATGCTGCCGCTTTATATCAAATGATGCATGAGGCTTACAAGGAAGAAGTGCAAGAGGAATCGTTTGAAAATTGGCGAAAGAACAAGCGTATCGTTCCTGTGTTCAAATATTGGGAGCTATGTCTAGAGTTGGGGCTTTTACTGCTTTTATTTGTAAGATCCCATCGAGAAGGTAATTATTCTCTCTATAAAGAATCTCTTAAAGCTCTCATGCCTTGGTTCTTCATATTTAACCACCCAAATTACTCGAGATGGCTGTCAGTTTATCTTAAAGATTTAACGGAACTAAATGAAACTAATCCAGATATTCAGAAAGCTTTTGAAAACGGATGTTTTGTTGTAAATAAAATAACTCGCCACTTCTCTGGAATTGGAATTGATCAAGCTCCTGAGCAGCATAATGCCATTATTAAAGGCGATGGTGGATTTATAGGTTTAACCCACAATCCATCAGCCTTACGTATATGGATGCTTTCTGGTCCGGAAATCTCGAGAGTGCTAAGGGAATTTACAAACTTAGATGAAGAAATATCCATCGACAATATACACCATGAGGAATCGGCAGCTTTTCAAATGAAATTTAAAGAAAATATACAACTTTTAAAAGAGGCTTACTGAATTTGGAACAATAGTTTGAAACATCACACTAGAGAAATTCGTGGAGGAACGCGACGACAGGTTGGTGGTAATGTACTACTTCCTAAAAATTGGTCGGATTTGTTTAGGAACACAGACAATAAAACAGACCTGTTTCATTTTCTATACAATTTACATCATCCATTCTTTATCCTGTGGAAACACTATGCACAATTAACGATAGGATCATTTCAAACCGCAATTCCCAAAATTCACATCTATCGCTCTGCAGTCACGTATTATATTACACGTACAGGATTGCATCCGCCAAGGTTGGAAAAATATTTGCATAAGAACAGTAGACACCGATGTTGTAGTGTTAGCTACTGCTTTTTTCATCGGTTGTATGTGCAAGGATTGAAAACTCTATATGTTCACTTTGGTGCCAATAAGCACTTTAGAATAATATGTATTAACGGGATAGCTGCACATTTGGGTCAACAAAAATGTGAAGCTTTGTTAGGTTTTCATGCATTCACGGGATGTGATACCGTCTCATTTTTCTCAGGAAAGGGAAATTCGACTGCTTGGAGGACCTGGCAAATTTTCCCTGAGGTAACGGAAGCTTTTTCTTTTATGTCTAAGCTGCAAAGATTTGTTGTCTTAATGTGCTGTTCAACATCCGACTGCTTTGAAGTTAACGATGCCCGAAAGAAATTTTTCACGTCGAAGGGAAGAAATACTGCGAACCTTCCACCTTCTAAAGCCGCTTTAGACCAACATACTCGAAGAGCCACATACCAAAGTGGCCATATATGGGAACAATCATTGGAAACAAATCTTACTTTGCCAGATACTGAATCTTGGGGTTGGTGTAAAAAAGATGGTATTTATTCACCATACTGGTCAACTTTACCTGAGGTGTTCACAGCCTTGAGGCAACTGATACGATGCGGCTGCAAAAAGAACTGTAAACAAAAATATATGTGCTTGTACGAAAGTACGTTTACATTGCACGTTGTTATGTACTTCTTGTAAGGGAAAGTGTGATTTAAATTAATATTTTGTTAAAAACATACATATAAATAAATGATTCTGTAAAAAAAAGAACATATTTTGAATTTTATTAAATAACGGCTTTATTTCAATTCTAATCGCGAAATGTCCGAAATACTTTTTTGTTGGCTATTCAAAGCTCAACAACTTTGTATAAGACTATTTTTTTATAAAGTCAATGTATTTACCAAAAAATCATATTTATTAGATTATTAGAAATCAGCCGCCATTTTGGATCCAAATGGTACCTGAAGGTGGCGCTCCTTCGAAAATGATTCCTTAGGGCACTACTAATAAGTATACCAAGCGGCAGCATTCTTTCACAAATAGCCGTTTTTTATTGGTTTGCTACTCTACTATACCTGACGTCAAATCATGTATCTTATTCTTGTTTAGTATGTTATATAGGATTAAAAATTAATGTTAAATCCAAGTTTACGACCTCGGCGGACCTCCGGGTCTTGGTAAAAAATCCAAAGAACTGCGAGATTTTTGTTTTTTTTTTTCAGTTTTTGTCGATTTGGCACCTAAGGCCTACATTTATGGTAAAAACAATTTAGTATTTTTTAAAAGTAGACTAAATTTGCTACAAATTGGTAACAGAGCGGACTCTGCAGATCAAATAGTATCCGAGATAAAGCTGTTCAAAGTTTTGCAAAGTTTTCATATTTTGACATTTTCAACAAGTCTTCTACGACTTCTTCGAGGTCTGGGGAGTGTATATTTGTACTTAAATCAGAAGCATTTTCGCGTGACTGTCCACTGCAATGCGTGCAAACCGTCAAACATTTTAATCTAGATTTTTGGCAACTACACGCATTGCTACAGCCCCTTTTGTAGCTGCATGATATCAACTGCAAGAGTTGTTGCGGTGCTGCATCCCTGGACATTATTTTGGGAGTGAGGCCTTGGGATGTGCGCACCCAGCCCCAGTCGACAGGATTCTTTTCCACACCCAGCCACTTCTGCACATGAAAGATATGGTAAAAATTGTACTATTAAGGAAGTAATATGTATGAGTGTTATTTTTACCTGGTGGTATGTGGAGTAACTTCGTACATCATCCTGGATTGGACGTAATCTAGCAAGATTGAAATTAATTTTCCCTGCAGCCCTCGCAAACAGCTGGAAGCGTAAATCATTTAGATTTTAGCTTGAATGTTAAAAAAATGATATTAACTAGAGCAAATAATTTCATTTTTTCTTGCCCGAACAGTGCCGATGTAGAGTCACATCCACTGAAGACATGCAGAAATAGAAAGAGTTCAGGAGGCTTGTATCGAGGAGGCGTTTGAATAAGTCGTGCCCGGTTTTTTCCTCTCCTACATTTTTGGAAGAAGATTGTGTGTTTCTTTGTAACGCCAGTGAGAATGACTAGAAGATCTATTTCTTCACCAGCGATCACCACAATATCGTTTGTAGAAATGACTGTGGTGACAATCAGCTTCTCCGCATCTTCTTCTGCCTGGATTAAAATAATTTTCTCTTTTTCGAATGTGGTTTTTAATAAGTCGATAAAACGGGTTTTATTGTTTTCATTAGATAAAAACTTGCCTTGTAAAATTTCAGTAATAATTGTTTCGTTAAATATGACGTCGGGCAATGTATTTGCCTTAACTCGGCGAACACGCTCCGAGCTCTTCGTACTTTTTGGTGAAGCGTCTGTTAGGTAGCCGTCGAAAACTACAGCTACTTTTGGGCTATAATGTCAAATGAGGTATTTGTAGGTACCTGGCAGCTATCGACCCAAATGAGGAGCTTGGAGGCCACACAACTTTGTGAAGTAGATGACTACCATCTACTACAACAAATTTAATTTTTCATTGCATCTCATCCATCTTTGGACATTGAAAAAGGTGACCGTTCATATGTAAAAAATCTTTAAAATCTTCATCTAACTGTTTTAAAACGCATAACCTGAGAAACAGTGTGAGAGGACAATCACTTTTAGGTCACGAACATTTACACATCTCATTGAAGAAAAAAGGGACACCACGTTATTTCGACGTTGGAATTTAACATTTTGGAAGACTTCACCGACAATCTTTAAAATTCTTTCCTTTCCAATCTGTAGAGCCATATGGTAGTTCACATCTTTTCTTTCCTCCAGCGACTCCACTTCTTAAAGACATGATGAAATCTGTATTGGGAAATGGAGGACGCTGCGAAAACCAGCGACAGAGCTTTTCTGTAACGGCTTCATCTCTGGTTATACGAGAGGATCACATATCTATCCGTTGCTCAGTTGTTGCACTGTTAACGTCACAGTAGATTTCAAATTCATTACATATGTTCTGAGATCACTGGTAGACAAAAGTTGACCGTTAGTGGAAAAGAAAACCGGAAAAATATCTAAAAATATCAAAATATGAAAAATTTGCAATACTTTGAACAGCTGTATCTCGGATACTATTTGATCTGCAGAGTCCGCTATAGTATCAATTTGTAAAAAATTTAGTCTACCTTTGAAAAGTACTAAGTCGTTTTTACCAAAAATGTAGGCCTTAGGTGCTAAGATCAACAAAAACTGAAAAAAACACAAAAATCTCTCAGTTTTTTGGATTTTTGACCAAGACCCGGAGGTCCGCCGAGGTCATAAACTTGGATTTAACATTAATTTTTAATCCCTATACAACATATTAAAAAAGCATAGATAGCTGATTTGATGTCAGCTTCTTTTTGATGACAAAGTTACTGGATTATAAATTAAATTTTTTATTATTATTTGGCATATATTTTTCGTGGAAGCGTTTGACAATTATTTTGAGAAAAGTAGTCTCTAAATTAGAAGTTTTGACCCAATCGTGTAAAAGTTCCAACTGAACAAAGCAAAGAAAAAAGCAAAGGAACAAATATTTCAAATTTGGATTATTCCAGCATGAATTTGCATTATTTGCGACAGTGGTAATTCTAGGCATACGCCGAAGCATCCATTCGGTTTCGGTATTTGGCCGATTCGGACTATTTTTCAGGTATTCGGCTTCGGCCGAAGCAAGCAGCAAGAAAATACTTGCCAAAAATCACAAATTAGCTACGCACGATAGAAGTTAGAATATGAAATATATGTCTCATTTTGTGTTTGAACCTAGACAAGTAAGACTAAATTACTAAATATATTCAAAATGGATAAAAAGACAAGCGATGAATGGAAATATATAATAAATTTTGTTATGTCAAAATGGAAAATTAAGAGAAAATTCATGTTTTATTAGTTTTTGTGTTTTTGACAACTAAAAATGTTTATGGTATATTTTCAAAACAATGCGTAAAAACGAATTATTTTTGTGTTAAGAAGTTCGTATGTTTTTTACAAATGTTTGATATGCTCGGTAGCTATGTTTGTTATTTCTCATTTCAATCAACTTTTTAAATAATACGTTTGTTCAAAAAAATGATTTTTAGAGTATTATTTTAGTCATTTAGAAAAATATGTTGTTATTTTTCGGGATGTACCTTTTTCGATATATGATTCGGCCGAAGCTTCGTGCTTCGGAGAAATTTAGAATAAATATTCGGTATTCGACCGAAGTAGGAAAAACCCGCTTCGGCGCATCCCTAAGTAACTACCTTCAGTTACTCATATCTAGTATGCTTGTGCTCAAATGTATCCACATCGCACAGGCAGCGCTAAAACTATTAGCTCATTCATATTTTGATATGAGCCATAATATGTCTCTTAAATCTAATGTAAAATACAGGATGCTTCTCAAAGGCATGTATAAAACGCTACCAGAACGAGACCAGAATTATACGATTGAATCAGACTTACCTCTATCTAAAGGTACTCTGTTAAGATGCTGTCAAATAACAAATATCATCAAAAAGTTTTTTTTAACAACTAAATTTTGGTGGTTAGATTTGAGCTGTGAATCTATAATGGAAAATATGTTTTTTGAAATAGTTTTCCTGCTCGTAGGTAAATGGTCAAAATGGATCATGCAGAGTCAAAGAAGCATACTTTTAATGGCTTAATCAAATCAAATCAATATTTTAAAACCTTTTTTATAGGCAGATATTCTTATTTCAAACATTTCTTTTCTCTTGTTCGATTTCACTATCTGCTATAACTTGGCAGAAAAAAATGTAGATAAAAATACGTTCGATTTCATTATTTGTTTATTTTAGGAAATACCTCAATATCCACATCAGGTAATAAATTCAATTAACTAGACAACGGTGAAATTTTATATCATAATTCTTAGCGACCTTTCTTGAAGTGGTTTAACTTTTTTTTTTTTCAAAACATTTTTACACTTTAGTAGCTTCTTTATTTAACTTCTACACGCTATAAGAAAATAGGCGTCGTTTTGAATTTTTAAGCTTTAACGTCAGGCTCGTTATCAAATAATCCTGAAATCACCATATATCAAGTTTCATATAAATCTATAAAATTAACGCAATTATCACAGCCATATTGGATTGGACGTTTTGAATTCTTTATTCTTGACTTCGGATTCGGTATCTTTTTTGTAACACATAGACAAAATTTAGTTTTTATCACTATAGCATTCGTCAAAGTTTTGAATAAAATCATTTGTTTTCAAAACAACTAAATATATAACGCAGATTTTTAGCATTTTTCACTTGTTCTATATTTGTTAAAATCTATATTAAAACACATCAGAATACTGGATCGCTAGAACCTGGGGCCGTGCTTTATACAAGACATTATATGTTGAATAATATGCTTAATTGTAAAGAACTTACATAGCCTGCTGTTATATCTTTATTTTTTGTCGAGCGGAGGAAAAATAAAAAGTGTACACGGTACACTACTATATGTAATTAAAATGTTTATTATATTTTAAAAATGTGTGTCGGTTTGAAAATGGAAATTAAAAAAATGCTAATTGGTATAATTTTTACAATAAAATCAAAATTTTAAATATTAAACGGTGGTTTAACCAGACATTTTTTTTATAAATCTTATCCAAATACTTCGAAGATCTCAAGGTAACGTATTCACAACAGATCAGCCGACAGAAACATATTTGTAAAATCACTTTGTAGGTTGCAATAAGACTTAAGATGTATATTAATACCTCAATTGAAGATTCGCAGGCCATACTGGTATTAGACCAGTCATTTTAGGTGAACAAAAGGTTAAACATCAAACTAATTGTAGGAAATAAACTAAGGTTTTTTAGACTTGGAAAAATATTCCCAACAACATATCAAAAGTCTAGAAAAATCTAAATGTGGGAAAGCCGCCATATTGGCCAGCATCCTGGATTTACTCTCGAAATCGATAAAATACATATATTGCTCAGATTAACTTCAAATATGTACCAAATAGAAAGTTTTTTGAACCAGGAATCATATAAAGACTTTATTATCTAATGTTCCATTTATTACAAAATGTTAATATTAAAGGAAAGTTATTTACGAACATTATAATCATACGGCAGAGATGGGCAAAGTACTCATTTAAACTATTTCAAGTATCAAGTACTTGAAGTAGTTTAATAGGCAAAGACTCATTTAAACTACTTCAAGTATCAAGTACTTGAAGTAGTTTAAATGAGTACTTTACCCATCTCTGTGATACGGTATAAATTTTAAATAAAATTTATTAAACTTGTACAAAATCGTAAAAATTACTGTGTACACTCTTTGAAAAAACTACTAATACAATTAAAACACTACTGCCATTTCCGACATGTATCACTCTCCATCAGAAACGCCATCGTCGTATACACCTTTTATATTTGAGTTACTGCAGAGTATGCATTCACCACTGCAAGCTGATGAACATTCCAAGCCATGTTTACTGCATGATCACCTTGAAGTACTACAATCTGTCTTGCATTTACATCTTATGATATCGAGCAGAACTGGTGGTGCTGGTTGAAGGTCAGTGAGTACTGGTAGGAGTTGACCACCCTGTAATTGCCAACACCAATCCTCAGGTAGAAGAGATGTATTTCCTTTCCAATCCTGAACTTGGTAGTAGACCCGTAAATTATGGAATTTAGCAGCAGCTGGAGTCGATGGAAGTGACTGAGCTTGAACAGCTTGAACCATATTTTTGTTAGCCACCCTTGTACTTAAACATCTGTATCGTAGTTCATCCAAAGTATCAGATGTCTTTTCTCCATACATAGCAACAATAGCATTTTCCCCGGCAGTAGTTATGTCTTCTTTCAGACTGTTTGCATTGTTGAATACTTCAGCATACTCCATAATTGATGTATTTTTCTTGATCTTCGTTAGACCTTTGCCTTTGCCAATCCCAAACAACTGTGACACCCCAAAATGACGTGAATAAGTAGCAAGCCGTTGCAGACATTTAATCCCAATGACGATTTTGTAGTTTGAAGGTTCCATTGCCGGATGTTGGTTGCACCACGCTTTGGTTCTGGTTTGAATATTACTTTTTTATTTTTCATTTTAACACAGAAACGCAGAAGTATCAGGACATCAGTGTCGTCTCCAATAACAACAACATCTCTTTGTACAGACGCACCAACTGCTGTCTGGCAATCTTTACCGGGGGGGGGGGCGTATTATCCAGTGAATAGAATATTATGTCGCTTGGAATAGGATGCGCGCAACTGTTTCTTCCCTCTCTACACGTCAATTGTCATGTTATTTGGTGCGCACGAAGACCGAAAACGAAGAGTCACGGCGAGCCCCGTGTTAGCGGCCTGAGATTTGCAAGATCGACAGCTACCGCGGCGGGAGGCTGAGAGGCGCATTGTTTGGGTGATGACATCATCGTAAGTGCCTTCTCAGCAAAAACATAGAACGCCAGGAATTGGATTTGGCAGTGGAGAGACATTCGATAGTAATCAATATAGCATGAGACATTGTTATTCAATATTTAGTGTGTATTGGTTTATTTTATTATTATTATATTTATAATTTTCATCCGTGTTTGCTTCTTTCTGATAACTCTTACATCTCAGAAGTGGGATAAAGAACAATCAACAAAACAAAACATGAATCGATTAAGTGACCAGTGGTCAACGCCGAGTTCATCCCGGGCCATAGTGAGTACACCTGTTGCTTCCGCCGAGCTGACGGAAAGGTCCCATACCCCGCCGATGACAGTTGAACACATGCAGAGACAGATCGAGCAGTTGAAGGAGGTTAATGGCATCCGACCAGGTGCTGAGAAAATAACTGCAGTTAGCAAAATGCCCAGTCCCAGGAATGTAAAGCAAGTTAGGCAATTTTTAGGCCTCGCCGGTTTTTTCAGAAAATATATAAAAGCGTTTTCAATTATAGTAAAACCTCTCACCAAATTACTTAAGAAAAATATGAACTGGGAATGGACACAGGAACAGGAAGATGCGGTCCAAAATATTAAACGACATTTAACTACTCGACCGATTTTAAAAATTTTCGATCCAAATTTAAGCACCGAAGTTCACACTGATGCGTGTAAAGATGGGGTTTCTGGAATGTGAAGGCAATTTGAAGGCAGTATGAAACACGTTGTTGCGTACTTTAGTCGACAGACTACGTCCTTAGAAAGTAGGTATCACTCTTATGAATTAGAAACGTTGGCGGCCGTTGAATCCTGCAGGCGTTTCAGAGTATATCTAGTGGGAATAAAATTCAAGTTAGTAACCGATTGCAATGCAATTCGTAGTATTGCCACAAAAAAAGATATAATACCCCGTGTCGCGAGATGGTGGCTCCAGTTACAAGATTACGATTTTGAAATCAAGTATCGGGCCGGAACTAAAATGACACACATTGATTGTTTGCGTCGAATTCCTCAGCAAGTCTTAACCATTAATATTACAGAAATAGAGTGGATATTAGCCGCTCAACTCCAAGACGAGGAAATATGTAAAATTCGAGATATTCTTTTGACTCAGGACCGAGATCCTAGTAATAAAGTATACCACGATAATTATGAATTAAAAGGAAATGTTGTGTATAGAAAAGTTGGAAAAGCAAGTAAGTGGCTTGTACCACGTCTAAACAAAATGCAAATTTGTAGATTATGTCATGACGACCAAGGTCATTTTGGACTAGAAAAGACTTTGAATAAAATTCAGGAGAACTATTGGTTCCCGAAACTGCGTCAGTTTGTTACCAAGTATGTTAAATCTTGTCTTAATTGTCTTTATTACAAAAGTCATTCGGGCAAAATGCCTGGTCAGTTGTATCCAATAGAAAAGGTTACTATTCCATATCATACGCTGCACATGGATCATTTAGGTCCATTTATTAAATCCCGAAAGGGAAATACGCAATTGTTAGTTATGGTAGACGGATTTACCAAATTCACAATTCTTGAGCCTGTACGAAACACCAAAACCAAGCATGTGGTGAAGAGCCTTAAAGCCGTCATCGACATTTTTGGCGTCCCCACACGCATAATTACTGATAGGTGCACAGCATTTACATCGCATACCTTTCAACAGTTTTGTTTAGATCTGGGTATCAAACATGTTCAAAATGCCGTTGCTACACCGAGAGCAAACGGCCAATGTGAAAGGGTAAATCGCACTGTGTTGAGTTCATTAGCAGCCCTCACTGGTAACGTGGAAGATGACATGTGGGACACGCAAGTTAAGACAGTTCAGAGGGGGTTAAATACTACAGTACATAAGGCCCTAGGAACAACGCCGTCCGAAGTATTGTTTGGTAGCAAACCAAGAGGACTTACCGATGCTATCCTACTGACAGAAATTAAACAACAGATGGATCGTACTGATCTGGCTTCAATTCGTAAGCAGGTCAAAAATCGGATTGATCAAGGTCAAGAGGATCAGAAAAGAAGGTATGATAGAAAGCGAACAACGGCACGTCAATATAACGTTGGGGATCTTGTGATGGTACGGAAGACAGATGCGCCTGCTACAGGCCAAAGCCGCAAGTTACTTCCTAAGTATAAGGGTCCATTTCAGGTAACTGCAGTGTTGCCAAATGACAGATATGCCGTTATTAAAGTTAATGCCAAGACCAGCTTGACGATTACAGCCGTAGATAAGTTGAAACCCTGGATAACCATGAAAGAACAGGTAAATTCTTGAATTCTTGACAAATTTAAACAATGTTTGGCTGTGTGAGAACATGTGGATGTTTGCCCACAATTTTCATAGATGTTTGCCTATGAATTGTTCTCGAGTGAATGTTTGGTAGTGTGGAGAACACGTGGATGTTTGCCCACGATTTTCATTTATGTTTGCCTATGATTATTTGTTCTCGAGTGGATGTTTGCCCACAATATTCATAGATGTTTGCCTATGAATTATTTCTTTTCAAGTGGATGTTTGCCCACAATATTCATAGATGTTTGCCTATGAATTATTTCTTTTCAAGTGGATGTTTGCCCACAATATTTATAGATGTTTGCCTATAAATTATATGTTTGCTCGTGCTCAAGTGGATGTTTGCCCACATTTTTCATAGATGTTTGCCTATGAATTGCACGAACTCGGGTAGATGTTTGCCTACCTTTCCCCCATAATGTTACTTATGAGCCATGCCCATTTTTGTAGTACTATACAAAAGTATTTGCTTAAAAAAAGAGGGTGGTGAAGCTGCTTAAAGTTTGGCTGATGCTTTGCTAAATACTAATAGTTAACTTCAAGTGCCTTTCTCAAGGTTATTACTGGTAAAAATGTGTTTATATTGCTTTAAATAACGTTCCTGGTTCAAACAACTTTCTATTTGATATATATTTGAAGTTAGTCGGAGCAATATATGTATTTTATAGATTTAGAGGGTAAATCCAAGATGTCTGCCAATATGGCGGCTTTCCCATACTTAGATTTTTAACTAAAATGACTGGACTATTTAGAAATTGCCTACTAATAAAATAATAATTTAACAAAGTCTCAAAAAATTGTCCTGAAAATGTAGGAGAAAATCTTTTTCTTTTGAAAATATTCTCACAAAGTACTATGGAGAATAGATTTTCTATCGTGCACATCAAGCATAATAAATCAATTTCCATCTTGTTTGTCAGACATAAATTTTAATCCGCACAATTATCAATTTTACGAGATGCAACTTCCACAAAATCTGTAATTCAAATCCACCTAAAATAACCAAGTAACCCACTGAACGAGTGCTGGTGGCGTGCTCGTAAATTGCAACGAAAGCCATCGTGTCTGAGTCTGGATTTGAAGAAAATCTAACCTAAACAAGCATCTGTCGAGCACGCCGTTTTGTTGGGCGTGGCGCCCTTTATTGATTCGTCATCAGGTTGGTTTTCAATTAAGAGCAAGTGGTTACCAGGGGAACGGGCGCTCGCAGGCAATGCTACTCCTGTACGCCGGCGGCCAGATTTCGAATCATCCACATGGTTTGCATGCTTTTCCTTGTGGCATAGCAACTTCAGCCAGTGCACCATAATAGAATAAATTAGGTTAATATTCATTCATAGTCCTTTGACTTTGTCGTAGTTGAGACTTTATGGATATTTTATGTGCTTGAGTATATCAGCAACGCTACATATCGTATGTTTGGAATATACATGCAATATGGTGAATAAAAAATAAGAACATCATTATATACAAGATTCATCAAAATGTATGTATCAAAGTATTTGTATTAATTGAAAAACAAAATAGTTTATCTGAAGGGTAATAGAATCACTGATATAACATGTATTTTCACATACACCTACACACTGAACGTTATTTCGAGGAAATTATGATAGAATTAAACTCTAGATCTTCTATAGTCAAGCTTGTGACTAGGTAGATTTTAACCATTTTTGCAATTCAGTTACAAATATTTAGAATACACGTTTTTCATTTTGTTAAAAACAAAAGTTCAACAGAAAGCAGTTTTCTGGGCAAGATGACAGATACTTAACTTTATTATGTAACTTATAGCGACTATAGCGACTCACTCACTGGAAATCGAGAAGTTCCAAAAGCGAGAAGTTTCCATGGAGTCGCTAAGAAACAAAAAGGAAAACTCGATCCATAATGGAGAAGTTTCCATGGAGTCGCTAGGAAAAATAAAAACATTCGATATAAAAAATACAATATCAATATACTTAAAAATACCAAAAACACATAAAATATGAACATGTATTAAAAACAAAAATACGAATATTAACTTCGATTTTAATTTTATTTATAGCGATAACGCTATAAATTTGGTGACCCCGACGTGATAATTTTATGTCCAACGTCATAAATATATGCCAGAAGCGAAAATTTTATGTCCAACGTCATAAATATATGCCAGAAGTGAAAATTTTATGTCCAACGTGATAAATAATTTCAAGAAGAGATTCAATATATCAACTACCGTTATAAATTGACCATTTTATGAAGAGAAGAATTTTCCCGATGAATTTTGAATAGAGGTTCCAAAGTTGAATAGATGTTCCTATAATTTATGGTAATTTCCTATTTCAATCAACTGAAGTTGTACATTACAAGTACTGTCATCTGTCGGTGAGTGAGTTAAAGTACATTCCCTTTTTTATCTAAGAGAGTAATCAATCAATCAATCAATCACAATCGATTAGTTATGCAAAGACAACCTTCAGACGAGGATTTTCCTCAAACCCATTATGTCACCTCTGTCAAATTACCCCCATTCTGGAAATCAAAACCAGAAATTTGGTTTACCCAGATCGAATCACAGTTTTCTGTTGCAAAAATTGTCAATGACAAGAAAAAGTATGATCAGGTTATAGCTAATTTGCCATTAGATGTGATAGATAATATATACGATATAATATCTAATCCCCCGGAAACGGATCTCTATATAAATTTAAAGAAAGTTTTAATTTCACGTTTATCATCGAGTGAGGAAAAACGTCTGAATGATCTGTTATCAGGTTCCCAAATGAGAGATCTGAAACCTTCAGATTTCTATAGATCCATGCTGAATATGGTTGGAGGATTCAGCATGGTTAGTCAAGATTTATTGATAAAGCTATGGAAAAGACGTTTACCTCAAACAGTATATATTGCCATTACAGCTTCAGGGAAAACAGACACAAAAGAGATTCTAGATATTGCGGATCAGATCTGGGAGTCCTGTCAAAATTCAATGGTTGCACGTACTTTATTTCAAAACTTTGTTTGTCGTTTCGGTGTTCCCTTGTCAGTAACGACTGATCAAGGAGTACAATTCGAGTCAAGATTATTTAATGAATTTGCAAAGTTTTTAGGTTTTCATAGAATACGTACAACTCCATATCACCCAGAAGGCAACTCTTTAATTGAAAGATTTCATCGCTCACTTAAAACTTCCTTGTTAGCTAGAGCCAATACATCACATTGGACAGATGAATTACCCATCATTTTATTAGCATTTAGGACAGCTCCCAAGGAAGATCTGCAATGTTCACCTGCTGAACTCATATATGGTCAAACCCTTCGTTTACCTGGCGAATTTTTCGTTGAATCGTATAATTCCCCAGATATTCCTTATTTCATTGACAAATTACGCATTTATTTTAATAATTTAAAATTTGTTCCTCCAACTTCGCATGGCAATTACAAAACTTTTGTTAGTTCAGATCTTGCCTCTTGCGATTTTATTTTCGTTCGCATTGAACGTTTAAAACGTTCATTTACTCCTTTATATGAAGGACCGTTTAAAGTTTTATCTCGTTCAGATAAGTTATTTACCTTTAAGAAAGGAACCAAAGTCATAACTGTCAATATTGATAGGGTTAAACCGGCTTTTGTATTAGTTGACAGATGTGACACTTTGCCTACCCCGATTAAAAAAGTACGTTTTGCAATCGACTCGTTGATTGATTGACTATTTTCTTTTTTAACGAGGGGGTGTATATAGCGACTATAGCGACTCACTCACTGGAAATCGAGAAGTTCCAAAAGCGAGAAGTTTCCATGGAGTCGCTAAGAAACAAAAAGGAAAACTCGATCCATAATGGAGAAGTTTCCATGGAGTCGCTAGGAAAAATAAAAACATTCGATATAAAAAATACAATATCAATATACTTAAAAATACCAAAAACACATAAAATATGAACATGTATTAAAAACAAATATACGAATATTAACTTCGATTTTAATTTTATTTATAGCGATAACGCTATATAACTCTTGTAAAAAAAATGTATTCTCATCAAAAATAAAAGTTGCGTTTCAATAAAATTTTATTAACTCATGTAATGACGTAAGAAAAATTATAACATAGTCTAATAGCTTCATAGAAGCCAATCTAAATCCAACATTTTTATTTTCAAAGGCAGCTTAACGTCGTTTTTTAACACTCCCTATAACGATGATATAGTTTGGAGCCGTTGTAGACAATACCGGTAACTATGAATGTGAAATTCGACGAAGAATACAAATGGTAAAATCGGAAACTTGCCAGCTGAGAAAAATTTAGCGCCACAGAAACATCAGGAAGCGCACAAAGGTCAGACTCGCTAATGCTCATCTTTCTCTATGTTTCTTTACGCCTCTGAGACATGAACCGTTAGGAAGGCAGATAGACAACATATCGATGCTTTCGAAATATAGGTCTCCGGCGTTTGTTAAGAATTATTTGGACAGCCCATCATACAAACAGCGCAATTCTCCAAGAACTACAAAGCAACTCCCCAGCATCGTAATCTCCTGAATAATCATTTTCTTTTTTCTCATATCAACGGTAGAAAAGGACGTATTATGAACGGAAAAATCTTTGGCGAAGTTGTGCACCTTATAGGCAACTACGACAAATTGCGTAATGCTGTCAGACGTGTCATACAGTAAAGAGAAGCCAATTATAATTCGTGGAAAACGTGTGCCAAAATGTTGTGAATAAGAAGAAGAATAGTACGTTAAGGAACCTTTTCTGTGTCCGTTATGTGGGCTGTCGTGGGGTTATTGGTCTGAAGAATGAACATGGCTAGCGGCTAGCTTGTCTGCCACGGCTGGAACTTCAAGTCTGAAAATGAGATGGTTTGGCTTTTAGAAGCTTACTGCTGCTGCATTCTGGTTCTTGACCTTTAGTGCCTAATATTTTTGGGTCATTCGATATCAAATCAACCAAGCAAAAAAAAATTACCACTCAGATTTTAACGAATTTTGGTACACATGTTTAACCCCTCCAAGGTATTAAAAATCCAGAATTTCATAGGACTCAATAGGATAAAAAATTAACACATTTTATTACAACAGGGGTATTTTTAATAATTATTATCTCAGCATGCTGAAAAAGAAATTTTTTGTGTAAGCACTCGTTTTGTAGCTTATGGACTAAAGTTTATTTCCATTTAAAAAAATTGACATAATTTCTTTGTCTCAAGGTCATTCTCAAGATCATAAATACTCAAATGGTATTATCTAAAAAAGTAATTTTTTTTTTCAACTCAAAAAATTAAGTAATATTAACTGAACTTTCCTGTACCTCTGCACCAATATTGAAAGTGGGGCGACGACAAATAAGTAAGTAAATAAATAATAAAAGTATTGGTATATGCGCTGCATAAAATATGGCCTAACCGCGTCACTCAGACCTGGCGCGCGACTAGCCTAGACCCGTCGTTTGCTGCGGATAGTGCATAATTAGGTGTATATTTATCAGGTTTTAAACATTTTAAATCAAATTAAATTATATTACTTAATATTATCAATAGAGCAATGGATAAAAACCGACAAAATATGTTAAATCTGTGTTTTCGCGAGTCTGATTATTATAACGTAAAAGCAGAATGGCATTTTTTTGCTACCAGTCATGGCAAAAATGTATGTGATGGACTAGGTGGAACTGTAAAACGACTTGCGGCGAAAGCAAGTCTATAACGGACCTTACTCTGATCAAATTTTAACACCTCGACAGCTATACACCTTTGTGACTGAGAGCATAAAAAATTTTAATATTATTTATTGCACAGATGATGACCATCAGCAGAATACTTTATACTTTATCTCTTGAAAGCAGATTTGACCATTGTTTCATACCTAAGAAAGATATCGTTTTGAGAGGAAAACTCTATTTAAATAGCAGTAAGAGTACTGAATTTAACCTTGGAGATGGTTTACCTAATATTGAATTTGAGGAAATTTCTGGCTTTGTCACTGCCATGTATGATGATTTCTGGTGGCTAGGATGTGCACTCAAGGCCGTACCCAGGGGAGGTCAGCGGGGTTCGAACCCCCCAGAAAATATATTCTTTTCATATCGAAACTGAGGAGGTGACAATCACCACATCCAAGTGACCCTTCCCAATCATTTCTGTATCCAAATAAACCTGAGGTTTTAAATGTCAACCCAAAAACACTACTACTTAAAGTGGATGCTGTCACTGAAACCGGAAGGGTCTACAAGTTTAGTGAAGCTGAAATGGCATTATCTGATACGGCTTCAAAATTGTATAAATAACAATTATTAAACAAACAAATTTTTGTATTAGGTACCACCAGTGGCGCAGCCAAAAATTGCATCTGGGGGGAGGGGGGGGGGGCAATAGAACCAGCCTCCTCAGAGGATGAGGAAAATTTTTCAGAAAATGGTTGAAAACGGATGTGTATGTAGATTCCTCTATTAGATAATATTGGCATTAATTACAAAATATTTATTTCAAGGGATAATTTAGATACTGCTTTGTACTGCTTCTTTATTTTTTGGCTCATGGAAGACGGCTTGTGGGGGGGCATGGCTCCCCCCCTGGCTGCGCCCATGGGTACCACCAATAAATGTTTCTTTTTGCGTACAACATATTTCATTCTATATTACCCATTTAGTATTTAATTATGCTTATTATCGCAATCATGTTATCTTGTATGACAAAAGTGGTTGTGGCAGGGAAACGTGAGGGTGGGGGTGGTTACACAAACCTATTTTCAAGACTAATAATAACTCTTTTGATTATGTAAATTCAAAATTATAAATTGCAAAATAAAATACTAACCTTTGCGATTAGTGTCTTGAAAGTACACATTGTCCTAAAATAATATTTTTTGTACAATGTTCCCGTTGTTGCCCCACTTTGAAATTGTATGCAATGGTAGATATGAGAACCAGGGACAAATACAATTTTTTAAATAATTTTCAAAAATATACTTTTTGAGGAAAATTACTTTTATATTTGTGACCTTGACCTCGACCTTTAAATTTCAGGTTACAACATTTTCTAACTTCAAATAGAAAAATATTGCTTAAACACCATAAATTGACGTTTGTCCCACCCTTATATTTCTTACCGTTTTGGAGATATTGTGATTTAAAAATCCCTATTTTCCAAAATTACTGACTTTCTTTCAATTTTCAAAGACTTATTACTCAAGAACCAATAATCAAAAAAAATAAAAAAATTGAAATTTTCATGTTGTTGACAGGTACAACATTTTCACCAAAAATTATCAAAATCGGAGAAGTCAAGTTTCAAAATTTTATTTTTATTGGTTGATTTGGCATGGAATTACCCTTTTTTGAGGTGAACAATTTGCAACATATCAAGTTTGTGGGAGCGCGAGCGGTACAACTCTTACATTTTTCGCTTATATACTTCGCAGTTATTGACAGAATGAGCAGCACCATGATTGTTCTGATATCTTGCCAAGTGATTGACGTCCTTAATATCGTATTTTTTATTGCAGTTCCTTCAACGTGACAGTGTTATTGATGACAAGTATATACAGGGTGGACCATTAATAATAGGCCATACTTCAAGGGTAGATTCTTTGGAACAAAATATGAAGATATAAGCAAACATGCTTTAGTAAATTGTTGCTGTGGAAAAAGATACAGGGTGTCAAAATTGTAATTTCTTTTCCTTTTTTTTTGCAATATCTCAACTACCTCTTGACCGATCTTCTCCCAATTTAGTAGAAAAACATTTTTTAAACTAAGAAACAATAATGTATGTATTACATCACGCTAGCCTGTGGAGGACGCCTCATGGGCTATACCTGATGATGATCTTTTTTTTTCTACGAAACGTAGTGGCAATTTTGACTAGAAAATCTCATGCGGGAGTCATTTCTACGTAAAAAAAGTATACTTGATGGAACTTGATAGTTCCAACCGTTTTCGAGAAAACTGTCGCATAGTTCTCAAAAATTTGAAAAGGACAAATTGTATTTATTAAAAAATGTGCTTTGGTGACGTCTTAGTTCTATCATTTACGTACAGTTTCATTAGTTTGATATTTTGACATGCATTATAAAGAGGCGACCTCCTTTATTTTACTATACCTCATTGCACTTCTCTTCTCTTTCATTTTATTTTCTTTTCGATGGCTCTACATTTATTTCATTTGTTATCATTGCTTTTCGTTCAAAGTCATCATCTTCCCTGATTTGCTTGTACCCGATTGGGAAGAAATCGAATTTTTATCATCTGTGACGGTTAACTGGCGTTTCATGACTTTCATCTTCAGCCACTGAGGGTAGCATCTTTCATAACTATTGGTTATTTTGGTTTAAAGACTGCTGGTCTCACCTTCATACTTGACTGACTAGCCTCGATTTCAGTATCAGTGCCTTATCTTAACCAGTTTTGACTATTTCTTCTTTAATTGCCTATGTTCAACACAAGGAAAGCTCCTTTACTTTCGATATACAACACAAAAATTTCAACTTCCGTTATTGTTGAGCTAATTGCCATATTTAAAATTAGCCAAATTAATATTATTACCTGAAATTTTTGCTAAAAATTGTCCGAAAACGTTCGTGAAAATTGTCTCGACACATTACACACTAATGCCATTGTCACTGTAAAACAGTATAAAGTGCTAGCTCATGGGTTTTTGAGGTGAAATTAAGGCTACCTCTAGAATAGAATAGAACAGAATAGAACGATTCCCAACACTCGCTAGTACTAGCACTATCACTTCCAAGAGGGTTACCCAAAACTTACTAATTTGAAAATAGTTTATACAAACTACAAAACACAACTGAGACCAATTTTTGACGATTGGCACTCCCAGAGAACGACACTCTTCAGCCCATTGTGCTACCGTATCGGTGTTTGGTGGTTCCTAGCTTACCCAGTCTAAACATAGTTTTAACTCTGCTTAGTTGCATTTTGTAGTATGTGCACCTAAAAACATAGTAGTATAGCACCAGCAACTTTATAATTATGTGAGGTTCGCTTGAAGATTTGTTTGCATTCCATGGTTGCTTGTTAATTTCACAATCTACTCAAAACATTCCGGTGACATATTTGACACTTTGCTATGGAATTTGTTTTCCTAAATTTGTACATTGCAACTTCTGGGGTTCCGCATGGGTCTAATTTAGGACCACTATTATTCACAATCTTCATTAACGGTCTTTCACAAACTTTAGATTAATAATCTTTTATTTGTTGATGACTTGAAGTTATATACCACGGTTACAATTGCAAATCGATATGGTAGAAATATGGTATAATGAAAATAAATTCATGACTGTATCGAAATGTAAAGAATGCTCTTCCACTTTGAATGTGGTGTAAATATGCTCATACGCTCAAAACACTCCATACATTTGAGTCAATAAATTATAATTATACGTACAACAGTATGCAACTATGATATTATATTTTAATGAAGGACCTTGGAATGCTTTCGATCGTAAACTTTCTTTCGCTGGTCAGATTCTACAAATTTTTTCATCTTCATTAAAAACGCAATCAAAAACTGCGAACAGTTTTTTAACGTGATCGCGCTTAAAACTCTTCTAGATTAGCTCGCTCTAAGCTGGAAAATGGCTCATTAATATGGTATCCTTATTACAATGCGCCTTATTGAATGCGCCAAAAGCCGACTTATGAAATTTTCAGCTTTTAAGTTACATAGAATTTACTTTCCAGATGTAATGTTCTGTTTCTAACATAGACGAATTATTGCCAGACATATTTTTATATACACCTCTGGATAATCTAATTGATTCACCTACCCTGCTTTCTCATGTTCACTTCCATGTCCCAGGACTGAACTCATTTCAAGATCGTAAATTTTACTGTGAAACTTTCACAACAGATATTGTCGTAAAATCTCCTTGGAATGTTATATGTCGCAACTTTAACTCAATTTTTGATTTATATGATATTAATCACTGCAGTTTAGGTAGACTCGTACAGGTCTCTCATCGGTGTTTATATAGTTAATTTGTATCTACATAAATTCCACCAATTTTCTGTTTTCATTTTTTATATTTTAATTTTTTACTTATTACGTATTGTAAAATATGTACCTTTAATTTATTTCAACTGTTGGCTTAAACACATATTTACTCAGATGCTTATTTTTTCTTGTATTTGTTATTTTTCTTTTTTAAAACTGTTCTGTAACTGGATTAGTTCATCTTTATTTATTTGTTCAAATTGACCAGTACAATCCGGTATTTGATTTTGTCCAAGCATATTGTACTTGATATGTACACAATACCGTTTATGGGGCTAAATATTATCAATATTTGTAAAACATTTTTATTCCTTTGAGTATTAGTCAATAATTTTTAGTGTTAATGCAAAATGACATTAAATTCTGCAGCTTTACCAATTACTTATGGTCATTTGCTCTTTGGCGGTTTAACTTTAATCCTCGATTAGGCAATATAGAAACTATTGTTAATATAATTGACTGTGCGGTATTCAATGCAGGATCAAAGTTAAGCTGTTGCAGGACAAATGACCGTTGGATAAATAGCTGAAATTGGCGCCTTCGGCAATTTTCAGAAAATTAAATATCAATATTCTCTATATTTAGAATATGCAGGTGTTTATCTTTTGTCATTCTATCACAAGTTCCACATATGCCAAGTTTCTCCGTAAATATTACTTTCAGGAACTATCAAACTACATGACACTACCAAAAGTTATTTTACAGTAAAAATTTAATTTAGCATAATTCATTCATTGGACGTATAACAATTTTTTGAAATATTTTACATGTAGATATTTTTAGTGTAAAAAATTGTTCAAAATTATGCACTTTGATTTAAAAAATATATTTTATAACATTAATGCAATAAAAAAATAAACGCAAAGAAGCAGCTAATCAAAGTTTCAGAAATAAAATGTACTAGTATAAGTATTGGTAAAAAAATCCAAAATTTTTAAATAATGTCATATGTATTGACAACTTTTTTTATAGGCAATTATTGCAGTATTTGTACTTTCATAACTCGTTTATCAATTTTGGTTTTATAAAAAAATCACAGATTTATTTGAATTTGTATATACCTATAATAGTGGAGTTGCTTAATTCGAATTTTCTTAAGAATCGTTCAGATTGTGATACTAACCTGAAATTGGGTGATCATAGACAGTTTTTTGAGACGTACAAAATGGAATATAGTGCCACTCAAAAAAAATTCGGCCGTTATAACCTCAAAATCGTCAGAAAAATCAGTACTTCGACATTATAAGCAGGTGATTTGGTTACAGTTTCTACTTTCTTCATCAAACAAGGAATCAGATCCGATTTAGTACAGTGTCTTATGTGTCCATTATCGGATAGTGACGGTAAGAGTGGTTGGTTTTCATGACTGAAAAATGTATTCAAATCTTCATTCCTATTATGGTATGCAATGTATAGCCCACCAAATAGTTGTACAGTATTCTTGATGGCTTTTTACTTGCTATAATTTTTGGACCATTTGGTGTTTTGAAATCGAACAGAGGAAATTTATTTTTGCGAATTATATCAGAATCTTTTTGTTTCTTGTCGATGAGTCGGTCTTCCATAAATCGTTGATAATCCTGTTTCCCCTTGTTCTCAACATTGTGCAGAGTTTCGTGTATGAATTTTTTAGCTGCCATAACTTTAGACATGAGTGAGACAAGTTCGCTACATACCTGACAGGGTTACCAAGTTCATCCAATCAAAGTATACTTTGACAGCATTAATGATATGTAATCTAA
This sequence comes from Rutpela maculata, assembly GCA_936432065.2. Classification (NCBI taxonomy): domain Eukaryota; kingdom Metazoa; phylum Arthropoda; class Insecta; order Coleoptera; family Cerambycidae; genus Rutpela; species Rutpela maculata. The sequence goes on along the minus strand of OW386286.2, from coordinate 224,024,624 downwards.
ATTTGTTTTAAGCAATGCCAGATGCTTCATGATGAACATGTTTAGTATATTTGTTTTCTTCCAGCTCAAATTCGTTAATAACTCGTGAAAGTCCTGTCCCCCCCGTCTCAGAGCGTTAGGATTTCCACTTTAAACAATTTTATTGCTCTGTTTGTGTGCCTGATCAATCGCCATTCGCGAAAAACTTTTATTTCCCTTTTGCACAGTGAACTTGCCCCAATTTAAAAACTTCAGCAAATTTAGGATTGGTTTCATGAAGCAGTTTCATGTCAGGAATATGAACACTTACCCATCTGGCATAGTTTATTCTATCTAGAGAAAAGAACCATGGAGCGAACAGTTCAAGAGCCTTAAAGTACAAAAAAAATGACTTGTTCTTATTGATCGTATATAGGACAGTAACAGAAGTTCTAAATCTAAAACCATGATCCAATATTTAAACTGAGATGATTCGCTTAACATTTTGCTGCACCAATTAGGTTCGTACCGTTGATCATTTGGCCTAATAGTAGGAAAAGTGTTTGGTCTACGACAAAAAAGTATAAATGTTATCTTATAGTGAATTTCGTGTTCTTCAATTTTACTTAGGTTTTTTTTTGTCATAACTACATGGTTTTCAAGATAATCGCAAAAAACTGTCCGCAAATTTAGTTTCTTCAAGATGGCCGTCGAAAAAAAAAATTCCGCTTGCCACCATATCACATTTTGTTCGCCAAGAAATACTTTACCTCTGTGCCAAATTTCATGTTAGTATTACAAAATGAACGATTGTTATGCTTAGCAACTACACTATAACTACAATTTCGAAAATTGTAAGCTTTCAAAAAAGCTATTTCAATGAAGAAACAATTTTTTTTCTTAATGCCATTGTAAAATATATGGAAAAACTTACATTTTACCAAAAATCGCTGCCGAAGGAATTACTACTTCCACCTCTCTATCCCAGTCTCTCACTGCGAAAAAAATGTAATACTATATTTGCACTTCGCTATGTAGAAATAATTGTTCATAGAACTTTAATAATATAATATTTGAAATCGTCGAAATCAAAACATAGTAGGGGATGGTAGTGGGCGTGGTTGAACTAAAAAAAAAAAAAAAAATCCACCCCCTTTAATACGGGGGCGGAGTTAGTAATGGGGGTGGATAATGTAAAAAGAAAATTTGAGGCCTAAACTTCTCTTATACATACTAAATACCAATTTTATGGACTCTTACATGCTTGATTTACCTATTTACTCTCATTTATCCCAATTTAACCCAACTCTTTAACGGAATAAGATCAAAATATAATATAGTTGCAGATCAGTTAAAATACATATATGTACCAAATTTCAAGTCAATATCTTAAACAGTTCGAGAGTAATCGTGCGCACGAAAAGTAGTTACAGACAGACAAGACAGACATACCGATAGGCAGAAATTTTTTTCTCAAAATTAAAATCTCGACGTTTCATGGCATTTGAAGCCTATTTGAAGAATAAAAAAATTTTTTTTCGTTACTATGCCCACTGGATGTGGAAGTAAAAATTATCCTCCGAGCCGATGCACTTAAACATTAAGCGATTGAAAGTCCAAAACCTTTTTTTGATTTTTAACCGTTTGAATAAATATTTTGCGCTAAACTTTGGCAGAAAGGTTTAGTTGAATAAAAGGCATAGTTTCACTTACCCTCTTGAAAATTCATGCATTATTACATCTTATTTATTAAATTATACGAAAAGGCAATTTTTAGCGTTTTTTTTTCTTTTACAATTTAAAAAATTAGAAAGTTTATCTGTAGATCTACTTCTATTCCAAATTTTATTGCGAATAATTTTATTTTCATTTCTTGGTTGCGATTACTAGGGCCGGAGATAATAAGGAAAAAAGCGGAAAATATTGGTTTTGTAACATAAATTGTTTACATTTTATATGAAGCAGTGGAGAGATTTAATCCAAAACTTCTTATTATACTTCTTGTCACCCTCAAAATAAATTAAAACAAAAAAATCTCCATAGTGAGACAATTCCTTATGCATCTTCTTTATACTTAGTTTGACTACACTACTATGTTTTTGATTGGTCCAGAATGAAATTACAGAATTCTCATTAATCCCTTCAACCCCCTAAACTCCAGCTATGATGAGGGGAATATTGTGAGTTCCACGACTACTAAATGTGCACGTTTTTCTATTTAAATATTTATCGCGTGTCGTGGTGGTATTTTGCCATATCCCCAGATGAATTGAATGGATTCTGAGATCTGCCACACGATATACGCATTAGCGAATGCTCGACATTAACCCCCAGCCTCGAATAGACCAGGTGATTTGTTTCTTACTCATTTAAATATTCATTGGGAGATCCTGAAAACCCCTTTGTTCGAATCCCCTTCGGGGTTTATTCCTCTTTTATTTGCTTTAAATTTTGGATTGGAAATATTAGGTCAATAATATTAAATATTAACAAAGAGAAAATAAAATGTAAAATACGGTTTGCTGCTGCTGTCCTTTAACGTAGCACTGAATTTTAATTCTGTGATTTAAGTCAACTGTACGTGTTTCAACCCATGTATTTTTAAGGGAGCAAAGGGACAAAGTGGTATTTGCACAAGAATATTACAATTCTCAGGAAATTTATTTCCTTCCGCAGTTTTCCTCTCTAAATATTTACAGAGTTTTTTTTGTAACATGTGTAGACGTATAATAATTGAATTTTTTATTATAGACTATAGGAATCACCGAAAGGAGTAAGAGCACAGCTTTTTGGGAGAATTGATTGTCGTTTTGTTATATATACAGAGAAAAATATTTTACCCAATTGTAAAAAATTACATTCCAAATGGGTCTTAAAAATGAAAAACAATTTGTCTAAATAAATAGTTACTTCCACATCCAGTGGAAGTATAGTAACGACAAAAAAATTTTTTTAAAATTTTTATTGTACAAATAGGCTTAAAATGTCATGAAACGTCGAGATTTGATATTTGAGCGAAAAAAAAATTCTGTCTTTCGGTCTGTCTGTCTGTCTAACTTTTTTTGTGCGCACGTTTACTCTGGAACCGTTTAAGATATTGACTTAAAATTTGATACACATATGTACTTTAACGAGATCTGGAACTAGATTATATTTTCATCTTGTTCCGTCGAAGGGTTGGGGGGTAAATTTGGTGTAAATGGGTAAATCAAGCAGGTAAGAGTCCATAAAATTGATATTTAGTATATACAAGAGAAGCTAAGGTCTCAAAAAAATGTTTGGCATTAGCTACCCCCATTACCACCCCCACCCCATTATTAAATGGGATGAAAAAAAAATGTAATTTAGTATATGTACAAGAACCAAAAACCTCAAAATATTTTTTTACTTCATCCACCCCCACTACCACCCCCCTATCACCACCCCCACCCCACTACCGATGTGGGGTATCGTTTGATGGGTTTTTGGGGTAGAGGATTTCAAATATTATAATACCAAAGTTCCATGAGTGACTTGGATAGAGAATCTGGATGTGGAAGTAGTGATTCCTTGGGCAGCGGTTTTTTGGAGTAATGATATTTACAGTTTATTCACTACCATTATTTGAAATTTTTGTACAGTTTTAGAAATTACATAAATTGAATTCTTTATTTTGAATTGAATTGAGGAAAAATGTCTGAACAGATTGAATTGGTTATTACTATTTGTGTGAAACTTGTCTGAACGTGAAATTCAAAAAGTATGTATTTTCTTTGCCAATTTTGTAAATTATTTTACACGGTATGTATAGGATGAACTCGCGAATGTTAGAACCCCATTTAACTTAACGTTATTTTTGAAGTTACGTAAAAAAGTTTAAAAATAAAAGTTATAGAAAATCACATGTATTTTCCAAAAGTCATGTCAGAAAAGCACATTTCAGAGATATGAACTTTAACTGTATATTTTGCATCGTCTGAAAAAGGCCGTAAAAAAGATTTCTTACGATATATAGAACAATATTTATCTTACAATTTATCAAATTAGGCTTGGTAAGCAAAAGTAAGTATATCATTTAAATTAAACAGTACGTTAGATCTGTCTAGATATTAGTTGGTAATTATAATTAATAAAATTGAAAATTTCAATAATCGATATATATATTTTTCGGACTGGGAGCTGTTGTGGGAGTCCTTTGCTGTTGTTCAATAATTCATGAAATGAAGTTACGAAATTAATTAATTTTATCGTAAATCTTCTCTATACATGTACTGCTCTTTAATAGTCTTAATGCTCTGAAGTATATCAAATAATCAGAAGAGATGCCTGTAAAGTATTACGATGATCATAGAACGTGTTGTTTACACGTATTTTCACAAAATTGTCTTTTGAAGCATATTATTAAAGTATATGCCTATAAAAACTTTAGTCTGGCCTAGGTGGTAATATTAAAATATTGTTTGCCATTGTTTGTGATGTGAATCATGACATCGTCGCATCTGCCCGGGTTGATATAGAGAAGAGAAATTAACGAATCAAATTATTAGGAATTGTAGACAGTCAGCTGTCTGTGAATGAATGTTAATCATTCATGATATTTTTATTATTTCTTGTGTTATTGTAAATCTCTCAAATTTTATTTTAGCAGATGATAAATTTCTTACAAATAAAGTAACCATTTAAATGTTTTAAAATTTGTTTTTAAGTATATCTTAGACTAGACCTGAGCAATATACATTATACTCGCAGACAGCAAACTTATTACACCTTATATAATTGTTGCACAATCTATATCATACTCTCCACAGTATTTTTAAATAATCTTATGTTCGTTTTATAAATTAAGTTTGATTCCAACAATATCTAAAAGCAGCCACAAATCAAACGAAGATATAAGACACACATTAGTATTATGTTTTAATTTATAAGTAGGTCGCATTTTTGTTTTCAATTTCATAATCTTCCGATGATGCCAACTGTGTTGGCGAAACATGTTTTAATATAACCAAGAAGGTTGAATAAATAAGGAGTCGCCATAAAAAGCGGAATGTGGCAGCACATTCCTCATTTTAGTATGATCGAAACGTCAACAAAACGTGCCATGTATCTTAGAATAATATTATTATAAAATAAATATTTTTGATAGAAAATAGTGTTTTTCGCCATAACATATGATTTCGTATCCGCCAAGTAGCTGTACAAATCAAAGTAGTATCGATAAGAAGAAATGTTTTGGAATCACTTTTCATAGGTTAAAACAGGTTTGTACTCAAAAGATATATGTTGAACCTATTTTCTATTTATTTTAGATTATATTATATTATATTTGCTTGAAATGTGAAACCGTCATCTCATTCATTACTCTACTGGCTTAATATATGGTAGTGTCAATGTATAAAGTCAACTAACATGTTTCTCCTCAAGTTCTGTATAAACTTTTTTTTAATCAGGACCTGGCGAGCTGTTCATGACAGTATGATCACAAACCACGCCTTCTGCGGCCGTTTCTCACTGTAGGATATAAGCTTTATGGCTACTCCTTATTTATATTCTACCTCCATGAATATAACTTACAGAATTTTTGTGCTTGTAGAAACTACTTCTCTTAATCTTAGTATTGCATTATAAATTGCAACTCCCTTCAAGTCCATCTTTTACCTACTAATCAATATATTTAAAAAATAATAGAGTTCATCCTTCAGATAACGCTAGTTTACCGTCCAACTTTCAATAGGTACGTTTGGATGTTTTTAAAGTTTTTCAGAATTCAATGGCTAATGCTATGAAATAGAAAATTTTCTCTATTAGCCATATTTATGGTTTTAGAAATGCTCCGATCAAATGCAACGTACTCTTCATTTTCGTATTTGCAAGAAATGTAACAAGTAAAAGAAACTAGGAAACTTGAAATTAAGAAATGAAGTATGAATAATTCCTATTATTATTTAAACGTGCCATATGTACATTTGAATGTATATAATAAGAACAAAATCCGCATCTATTCCTACTTTAATATTTATAAAACTACTAGCTCTGTCTTCGTTCGCGTAGAATTAAGAACATTGACATACTAACTTATGCCTATAAAGAAGTACAACATACTCACTGAGCACTCCTATAGTACTCAGAAAGTACAATCGAGGGAAACCACTGCGCATCCATGATTTCCGGGGAAACCCACTGTGCATTCATTGCACACTTCTGCGCATCCATACTTAGTGCTCGGGGAAATCCACTGCGCATCGCAATTTGGTAACAATTCATTATTATATTTTTGTGTTAGAGCGAAAAAATAATTATTTCAATCGACAATAGATCACATGGGCGGGTATGTGTCAAATTTCATTTTTAAAAACATCCCTCTCCCTGTTCACCCATTCGGGAGGGGCCGGGGGAGTCTGTTTTTGAAAACAATCGAATACCTGTGGAATATCACGTGTCTGACGCGATTTCAGAGATACTAGTACCCATTTGACCATCTACCACCCCCGATTTCACCCCTTCAAAAAGTCAAAATCGAAATTTCGTCTTGCTTGTGTCTTACAGATTCTCCTATTTCCTTAGAAGAGTCCATCGTTTGAATAATCACGTTTCTGATTTGAGCGATTTCAAAAATACGGGTGCGCTTTAAACCGTCTACCACCCCCGTGTTCACCCCTTCAAAAGTGACATTCGAAATTTCTTCTGATACATATCTAATAGATTTCAACAAAAAATATTTCTGCCAAACATGCATCTAGATTCTTACCATTAATAATAGGCCATAGTTCAAGGATAGATTCTTTGGACCAAAATATGAGGATATAGCCAAACATGCTTTAGTAAATTGTTGCTGTGGAAAAAGATACAGGGTGTCAAAATTGTAATTTTTTTTTTGCAATACCTCAACTACCTCTTGACCGATCTTCTCCCAATTTGGTAAGGAAACATTTTTTAAGCTAAGAAACAATAATCTATGAATTACATCAGGCCGGCCCGTGGAGGGCGCCTCATGAGCTACCTATGAATATTTTTCTCTTTTTTTTTACGAAACGTAGTGTCACTTTTGACTAGTTTCCCTGTTTTATTTTTAAAGATATTGCCAAAAATATTGCCACTCCTTTAACTTATCTTATAAATCAATCATTTAAACAAGGCATTTTTCCCAAGTTGCTAAAAATTGCTAAAGTTGTGCCCATACATAAAAAAGGCAAAACAGATGAAGTTGACAACTATAGACCTATTTCCTTGCTATCAATATTTTCTAAAATTTTTGAAAAAGCCATGTACGTTAGGCTAGTATCATACTTTAATCATTTAAAATTATTTAGTGAATCACAACATGGTTTTAGAGGAAATAGGTCCACCACGACCGCTGTATACAATTTTTTGTGTAATATCTTAGACTCCCTGGATAATGGTCAGTGCACTGTAGGCATTTTCTTTGATTTTTCAAAGGCCTTCGACCTACTGGACCACTCAATTTTGTTTGAGAAATTAGAATCATATGGCATAACAGGCCTCGCAAAATGTTGGATACAATCTTTCTTGTCCAATAGGTCACAGGCTGTTGAAATAAGAGGCACAAATGGGTCAACTTTAAATTTTCCCTACTTATCTGAAATTAAAAGCATAACTAGAGGCACCCCTCAAGGCGCAATACTAGCTCCTTTACTTTTTCTGATATATTGTAACGATCTAACAGAAGCTTTTAACTACTCTCCTAATATTAATCTCTGTCAATACGCCGATGATGTGTCAATAAATATTCGAGGGCCAAATATCGAAAAAGCAGTCACGTTAGTAAATTCAGCTGTACAAAGTATGTCTAACTGGTGCAATGTAAATGCTCAAACGATTAACATCTCCAAAACTAATTTAATGCACTTCAAAAAACAGAATTATAAAAACAGTTGTTGTTAAACATGATGGTACCTCCATAAAACAAGAATCAAATACTAAATTTCTCGGTGTACACCTCAGTGAATATTGCAAATGGAGAACCCATATCAATACAATAGCATCAAAACTTGGCAGTGCTAGTTTTGCTTTATCAAATATCAGAAACTTAGTGAGTTTTACATCCTGTAAAACATTTTATTTCGCATATGTACAGAGTCGTCTATCGTATGGAATAATGTTTTGGAGCACTGATAGTGAAACAAGTAGAATATTTATTTTACAAAAAAAATTATCAGAATTATGAATCATGCTGATTATAATGATCATTGCTCTCCACTTTTCCGAAAATCAGGTATTATGACAATTTATTCTCTATACATTTACAATACAATATTATTTGTCTATGACAACCTAAACAAATATACAACAAATGGCTCAACGAACGTCTCAAATATCCATACCCGACAAGCATATTCTGTATTATTGTTAGCCTGATGTTATATAGGTCGTATTTCGCATTCTCTGTCTTTGTTAGTCTGTCCTCTGATTTTGTTTTTTTCTTTTTAATATGTAATATGTATACGATGTAGGTATATGTATTTTTTTATATTTTTCAATCGTTAATTACTTAATATTATTTTATTATTTATACAATAATTATCTGACATACCAATATTCTGTACAGAATCTGACTGGGAAATAAAGTTATTATTATTATTATTATTATTAAATTCTTTGAAAACAAACCCAATTTGAAAAGGAAAAATTGTATTTATTGAAAAGTGTGCTTTGGTGACGTCTTAATTCTGTCAGTTACCTTAGTGTGCTTAATGTGACATTTTGACAGAAAGAATTCAGAGGTAATACTCTATTTTTACCGTTAAACACTGGACTAATATGGCAATATTACTATTTGCAACAAACAGGAGAACACTAAGAATTGTAATGTAAAACTGTTTAAAACTCCGCGAGAACGACCCATATACTATGGAGTCTAATGCTAATAATGCCTGCCACGAAACAGTCTCCCCATCATGACGTCACACAACATGGGCTACGGGAACATTAATTTGAATTCCCAATAAATATGGTTTTACTCTTGCTCTAATTCTAAATATAAATAAACCATTTAAAACATTTTTTTTATGTTTTCAATTTATTTTGTGATTTTTTAGTTCAATTTTTTCGTATTAGCTGAAGTTAAAGATTCAGAAAAGTGACGAAAACATTGGCGCGGCGCGTTGATTAAAGTTTACGTATTTCGTGAATTAATTTTTTTGTGTAAATAAAATTTACAACATAAGTAACAAACAAAACACCAATGAATTAATACCCCAATGAATTAATATGAATTAATAATATAATAATTAATACCCACCAATGAATTAATAATGGCGTCATTTATAATGAACGGCCAAGAGATGTACCACTTAGCTTGAATCGACTATAAATACAGGCCACTTGCTCCTCTTTAATACTGTCGAGAAGAAGATTTTTATTCGAAAATCACCATCCTCAATGTAACATAACACTCTACGTTCCTGACTGATACCAGTTTCGGAGATTAGTGACGAACTTTATAAAATATACCACTAAACGGAAAAGCAATCTACGTCTAAATGCATCTGTGGATATCGTGTACTTACACTCGTCCCAGGAGATTCGCACGAACTAAAATCTACGAGATATAATGCATAAAACTTATAGGGATCTTATTTTCTCCAGAGAGAAATGTTACTTTTTTCGTACCGTGCTGGATTTCTCGAGGTTCATATAAATTATTTCTATTAGCTTCGGTAAATTCTACAAAGCTTTTTCGATATTTTTATTTAGGTCGTGCATCATTTTATTTTATTGGTACTTCCAGATTTATAGATAGATAAATCATTGTATTTATTTATATGTCTACTTTATATTTTGAGAGGGGGGAGACTTTATAACATTAATACTGAAATAGTATACAGTTATCTTAATTTCAAGTTTTAGGGATATTATACATGAAAAGTTATTGAAAATTATAACAATTTTCAAGATATAATATAGGTCGATTTGAAATTGAGTTTCGTTGAGAGCCTCACTACTGCACTAGTGTACATTTATTACCACCCTGTTTTTTTTTATGATAGAAATTTATGCAGAATTTATTTATCTGAGCAATAATAACAATATTTATTCTTTATATAGATTAAGTACAAGCCTCATTTATCGCTCTATTAAAGCTGAAAATAATTTGACTTGTTTTGAATTTTGGGTCGAATTTTCTATCACTGTTTATTCAGCGATATTATACATGTACTATTTATACGGGTCACACAAATGTAATACATAAGTAAGTTATAATAATGTGTAAATGTAAATAACATCAGAGTTAATAAAACGAATTATTTTTAGAAGAAAAATAGTTCAGTCAACGAAAGTGTTGTAGAGAACATTGTGGAGGGGAGAATATTCCTCTTCAGGAATATGCTGGAGGTAGTTAGGAGGTAAACATACTAGAAGTCTCCGCCCCTAGCCCCACCGCTTCAGGGGGGGAGGGGGTTGGAAAGGTTCTTTTCTTCGATTCTTCGCTTGGAACTCGGAAACCATGCGTCACACGGAAAAAGGTAATCTATGCAAAATTAAACATCATTAAATTTCCCTATATTCATTTTCTTCCTATGTGTTACAGTTTACGAGATATTCGCTAGCGAAAATCGATAATTAATAAAAAAAAATCAATTATGTACCTTGAATATTTCTATCAAATCAGTTTACCGTCGTCTGCTAATAAATAACAGTCACAAAACAATCTGTATTTTACAACGCTCGACGTATTTAATAACGTAATATTTTGTCGAAATCTACATATTTCCTTAAATATACAGTGTGACTCACTTAAAATGAATATACCATTATAACTTTTTCATTTTGTTTCCGATTTGAATCAAATTTTACTCAAGTATAGAACAAATCAGGATCTACTTATAACCAAAAAATCATTCACCTGCGGTACCAAAATATGCGGAAAAAATTAAAAATCATATTGATGACTCTTGACGAATTTCACGTAGCCACCACTAATTGCGGAAAATGAGGATCTCCTTTGCCAGATGAGCTTATGTATGAGAAATCCCCTATCAATAACCAAATCAAAGGACCTCGAACAAAATACACAGAAAAAATTAGACAGTCGTTTGAGCTAAAACCAGCTGAAGCGTTTTTGTTAGACCATTCCGAATAAAAGTTCTTATGTACACCAGGACCAAAAAATCCATAGATTTCAAGTTACGGACGCTTGAAGGTCAAATAATGATCAAAATACACAGAAAAAAAGACACAGTCGTTTGAGCTAAAACCAGCCGAAATGTATCCGTTGGACCATTCCGTATAAAAGTTCTTATGTACCCTAGGTCCAAAAATCCATAGATTTCAAGAAGTTACGGATGCTTGAAGGTCAAATAATGATGAACGTTTTCAATTTTCCGAATGCTATACTAACTCAGTGTTGAGATTTCAAAGGAATTGACCAAAACAAAAGTTGTAGGAATACGAGTAAGCTATCTTGTGATGACTCCAACAAAACCCATATTTTTCACCTTGGATTATGAAGAAACGCATGATCTCACTGTAGAATATTAATCTTTCAAGGAAAACTTGTAGAGGGGAGCGGAGGGCAAAATTGACCCATGAAGGTCATCTGAAAGTCAAATAAGTTATTGTTAAAAAGTCACTGTTAGCTTGGAAATTAAGATTTGGTGAAAACTTATCCAGATAAAAGTTGTAGGAAGTCAAATAAACTAAAATAATTCATGTTACAATAAATAATCTTAAAACTATACGTCAAGGTAAAAGTCAAGGTTACCACAAGTTAGTTTATTTGACTTCTTACAACTTTTATTTGGATAAGTTTTCACCAAATCTTGATTTCCAAGCTAACAGTGACTTTTTAAAAATAACTTATTTGACTTTCAGATGACCTTCATTTAGCCCCTCTACAACTTTTCCTTGGAAGATTAATATTCTACAGTGAGAGCATGCGTTTATTCATAATTCAAGGTGAAAAATATTGGAACAAAACGAGTTTACTTTCAAATGACCTGGACAATATAGCTAGAGGTCAAAATCAAGATCATCACAAGATAGCTTACTCATATTCCTACAACTTTTGTTTTGGTCAATTCCTTCGAAATCTCAACACTGAGTTAGTATAGAATTCGGAAAATTGAAAACGCTCATCATTATTTGACCTTCAAGCGTCCGTAACTTGAAATCTATGGATTTTTTGGACCTGGCATACATAAGAACTTTTTCGGAATGGTCTAACGAATACATTTCAGCTGGTTTTATCTCAAACGACTGTGTAATTTGTGCGGGGTCCTTTTGGTGTATGTACCTTTGTGGTTCCGATCGGGTGAATTTTTTAGAATTTTTAACATTCAAAATGTTTTCATTTTTTTCAGCATATTTTGGTACCGCAGGTGGCTTTGTCTTTTGTAGCAGCCGAATGTTTTTCTAGTCATAAGTAGATTCTAATTTGTTCTATACTTGAGTAAAATTTGATTCAAATCGGAAGCAAAATAAAAAAGTTATAACACTGTATATTTAAGAAAATGTATAGATTTAGAAAAAATATTACGTTAGTAAATACGTCGAATGTTGTAAAATTGTTTTGTGACTCTGATTTATTAGCAGACCACGTTAAACCGCTTTGACAGAAATATTCAAGGTACATAATTGATTTTTTTTTATTAATTATTATCGATTTTCGCTGGCGAATATCTCATAAACTGTAACACATAGGAAGAAAATGAATATAGACATTCTTGTAGAAATTTAATTATGTTTAATTTCACATAAATTGCCTTTTCCGCGTGATGTATGGTTTCCGAGTTCCAAGCGAAGAATTGAAAAAAGGAACCTTTCCATCCCCCTCCTCCCCTGAAGTGGTGGGGCTAGAGGCGGGGACTTTTAGTATGTTTACCTCCTAACTACCCCCAACACATTCCTGAAGAGGAAAATTCTCCCCTCCTGAATGTACTCTACAATCCCCTTTTGGGCATTCATTGATTGGACTAAAATTGCATGTAAGAAAACTGATTTTCTAGATACTCCTCAGAAGTATATCAGATATTGTTCTAACTTAGATTTGAGAAATTTTGTGTCGATACACATTACAGCTTCTGGCAGCACTTTAAAGCATTTTAATCCCATAATTATTTCTACTATTTTGGCATCTTTTCAATCCTACAAAACGGTAAACAAAAGTTCTCATGAGCCCAACTCGACCCTGTGTCTAGATCCCGAGATACAGCTCAAGAAATGTACAAGAATGATCTTGTACAATTAAGAGAATTTCGAAGTCATGATTTTTTTTCATACATTTTATATTGTGATACGTTCTAATAGCCCTATATCATATTTTGCACCAAAAACATTTGTTGTTTTAATAAAAATACCGTAGAAAAAAATTAAAGTTTGAAGAATGTTGGCGAAGGCGCCGGGAAATCTATATAAAAATAACAAGTGAAAAAAATATTCGGTCAAATTGGCTAAAACATTTTTGCATAAAGTATGTGTCTTCCTGATCAAAAAACTTTAATTGAAAAACTTTCCGAAATTGCTCCTTTGACCTCTAATACCCCATCAATAAATTAAAAATCCGATGAGAATTTTGCAAGAATTTATAGTTATATCTCTGAAACTAGATATAGGATCGAGTTGGGCCCATGAGAACTTTTGTTCAGAAAGTCGAGCACTATAACATACTGAATTTTCAGAAAAATCGTCTGGGACCCACTTTCCATTTGTTTTGTGCGGGGTTCTTTAAAATTATTCCTAGTCGGATAATTATATGAACATTCTGATGAAACTTAAACTTAACCTGGTGTGTTTTTACAAAAATTACACAATTAAATATATATGTAAAAGTTCCTAGTAATCTCGGAAACCTCATCGAGATATAATTCTGATTGATCTACGTTAGAGACAAAAATACGATCACTCGATGCTGCATGTCCCCTTGCCACTACTGCATAAAATATAAAAAGGGTGAATCAGTGCAAAATATGCGGACTTTCACACATTGTGCGCAACACATTAGATAAGGCGTTTAGTACTAAATAGTTTAGAAGCCAATTTAGTTGTATGTATAGTAGTTATGTCTCGGGCCGAGTGCTTTAAAGAAAAAACATGCCTTCTGTTTTTACAGAATTTAGACAATTTATTTGCACCAAACTAATCTTTGGGTATCCTGTGTGATTCATGGAACCTTGCCAGTTAAGTGTACTCCAGAATTAGCAAGGCGTTAATAAAAATTAAGAATAATACCGTCCCCAAGATGGAACCTTAGGGCACGCTTATAGTCATTGCTAATGCATTTGAGACACCATTATTACCAGTAACGACTTGAATTTGTTTCGCGCATAACAATAAAATGAATACTTATTGTTTTCACGATCGAAGATAAAATACTGAACGATACGTGTTTGATTATGGCTTAATGAAACTCGTTTGATTGCCGCAGGACTTGGCATATCGTTAAAAGTGTCATGACCAGCCTCGTATTTTGGAAGTAGAAGAAAATTAATTTAAGTGTCAAAAATTAACGTTTATCAAATACAGACGATATATACCAAGTTTCAATAATTTATCTCCAAAAATAAAAAAAATTGGGGGTATAGTATGTTCGTGGTACACCCGGTATCAAGGGCGTAGATAGGGGGTAATTCGCCCCCCCCCCCTCCTCTGGGCTAATCAACTTTGAGACGAAGACAACATTTTTTTTATCATTTCCCGCTCATCAATTATTAAACTTGGATGAAAAAAATTCTTACAAAAAAACTATTTACGCCCTTGCCCAGTATAGTTTTTCTTGATGCCAACCATGCTTCATTTACTTTCAGATATTTGTGTTGTTTTTCGAAATAATGGTCTGGGGACTTTTAACGAAGCCCAACATTGTGCACCCTATAATGCGCATAATTGTAGTGACAAGTTTGGTGGTGGGTTACATGGTTCTACTTCGACTTCAGATCTAACTTATGAACTTATGTTCTTATATTGATTTAATGTTAGCAAGCATCACTTTCGATACTCCGGACTGTCATGTCACATAGCATCAAAACACTGTATCTACTAATTTGGAGCTTTGTTACCAAGTATAGAAGAACTCCTCTATATTGCGTAATTATTTTTTAATAATGATGCGCTTATTTGTAAAAAAGTTGCCAGTTGTAATTTTAAAGGGAAATTTTATTCACTAGTTCGAGTATGATTAATGATTTCTTTCATTCTCTAAATATTTTTATTTTGAAATGTAGCGGGGCACTTGTAATCAATCATTATATCCGAGCACATAATATTAAAGATTGTTTTTACAATTCTCACATGATAAATGTGTTGAAATACCGATGTCGCAATCAAATAAATGTTAATTTTCCTTATAAAAAATATACGAAAATATTGTGAAAAAATTGTTTTAGTCAAGTGGTACTTAACGATATATTCTGAGTATGATATATCTGAGAAGATGCCTATTTACTATATTACAATTGACATTAACACATTAGATACCCCACTTGAAGCTTCAGATCCAAAACCTAGGCTGTCCGGAAAGAGACATGTGGAAAAACACAGATATACATACCCACCCACAATGTCAGTACCTAGGCTAGGTCTCGAACCCATTACGCGATAGACAGTGTAACCAACATATGTGCCACACAATACGCTTTAGCCTATTGAGCTACCGTGTCGGTGTCATAATCCAGTCACCCAGATTCAAATACATTAAAATCCTCGGAAGAAATATGAGTTATCAATATTCTCGTGTATACTCTTCAGTATATACTCAGCTTTGATTGATTCTATACTGCTTTACAATTCGAGGTGGATTATATGAAAACAAATTAAAAATCTTATAAGTAATGTAGTAATGTAGAATGCAATGTAAGAAAGTTATACTACACATACCACACACTATGCTATGTGTATAATATCAGCATTCTTATGTAGGAAGCGAAAAGACAAACATTGAGGCTTGTAGGACATAATATTATTCATCTTATATCGAGCACGTATGAGACTAAGACCAATACACCATATCTCGTTATTCATGACTATCAAACTAGAAATCAAGCTTATACGTCAACTCAGATACCACTTTATAAAAAATGTCATACCTAAAGTTTTATACAAGGAACTTAAAAGAATGAAAAGTATGTTATTTAGAAACTAAATATTATATTTTGTTTTTCTTACCAGATAGCAAACCTGAACTATCTCTTTTCTCGTTCTTATTTGCTCCCATTAATTTTTCAGTGCATATTCTATATTTCTGTTTAATTTATAAATCAGACTTGTTATTAAAGAATCCTGGAATCTAAATGTATCTCTCATGTATATCTGCAATAATTTTGCAATTAGCCGTATTGCATTCTATTTTGAATTTTTGACTTTTGACATTAGATTCGTTATAAGCCAGTCCGAAAATGCCTAACTATCAATGTTAATGCAATTCCGAGAAAATTTGAATTTTATCTAGTTTTTGAGAGTCTAGACCACTATGCAGTTGTCATAGTTTGATAAAGTAACTGCGATGGGACCACTGCTGAGACTATAGGGTATTATTCCTATAGTTTGAAAAGAATATTACTATTAAAAAACGTTTTGCATTAGCGCCAAATTTTCAGTTAAAAAAATTACAATTTTTGCTCACTCTACACTAGACGTATAGCTTGATGAGATTATAATGGAACCACCACCAAGTCATAACCATAAATTTGCAAATTATTTCATAGCAATTACTTAACCCAATCTAAACTAATGGTTGAACAAACATAGAGATCGACCTATACACTTAAACACTGCCCTCGAATACTAACATCCGACACTCGTTTTGCCAGACATATTGGCATTATCCAGAGATGATGGCGAAATGAGCGTCAGATATTTTTACAATGAATACACATACACTATAAGAACTCTTACAACACTTACATGTGTAACTTAGGTAAATTTAATCAACTTACCTAAATAATTACTTTTTTTGCAGGATGTAGTTCATTGCTAATTGTAAACAAGTTCAACAGTTGTCTTCTTCTACTAATTGAATTGAATACATTTTATTTCATCATTATGAGTAATATTTCAGAACCTCCCAATCATTTTCTTCTTTTTTTGCGAATATCTTAGAAATATTAGTTCTACAATAAAAGTTGTTACACAAGGTGAGTCATGAGGAACTTTCCTACTTCTACCGTAAGTAGAGGCACCTAAGGCAAATACTAAGTGACCATTAAAAAGTGTTTGTTCCCTTTCTTTACTATCATTCAGAGTGATTTATGAATTTTGTCCAAAAATTGTTTTGGTCATAACATTTTAACGGTTAATCCGATTTGCCTCATTTTTTACAACAATGTACACTGTTGCCTAACAACCATCATACATATCCAAAATTTAAAAAATCCAGGGACGGTTTCAAAAAAACTTGTTGGATTGCTTCGTATACGATAATTTACCCTGTATATAATTTATCTAAAATTTTATATAAAATTTGTACAGAACACAAATAGGTAGTAAAACCTGAGTATTTGAAATTTTTGTCACATTCTGAACAATTTTTTTATTAACGATCAATTTTCAAGTCAAATGAAAAGTTTGGCAAAATGGGATATATTTAAAGGTATACTAATATTTATTAATACAAAAATTTAGCTAAAAAAAAATAATATCTACATACCTCGTGCATAGGTTTAATAAGTACCATCATTTTAATCAATTTCCAGGCCAGGTCTTAAAAATGTGGCTGATATGGTTCATCTAAAAAGTTGCCTCTGTATGTGATTTCTCTAATTAGTCAAATTGCTTCAAAAAAGGACAGAAATAAGTAGTCAAATTTGTGTTACCTTACTTTCCCTCATTTAAAGTGTCCAACCTAAATGTTCAGTTTAAGATCAATTTTAACGAAAACTGTAAATTTTTCGATATATTTTTAAAAGCCATCATATTCAAATACAAGCATTGAATTTAAAATAAATACAACATACGGATCTACGTCCTTTAGTGCTTGTTATTACGTAGGTACTTACATACTTTTTAGATGAACCACATCAGCCACATTTTTAAGACCTGGCCTGGAAATTGATCAAAATCATGGTACTTATTAAACCTATGCACGAGGTATGTAGATATTATTTTTTTTAGCTTAATTTTTGTATTAATAAATATTAGTATACATTAAAATATTCCATTTTGCCAAACTTTTCATTTGACTTGAAAATTGATTGTTAATAAAAAATTTGTTGAGAGTGTAACAAAAATTTCAAATACTCAGGTTTTACTACCTATTTGTGTCCTATACAAATTTCATATCAAGTTTTAGATAATATACAGGGTGAACTATCGTATACGAAGCAATCCAACAAATTTTTTTTGAAACCGTCCCTGATTTTTTTTTATTTTGGAGGCAACAGTGTACACTGTAAAAAATGAGGCAAATCGGATTAACCGTTAAAACGTTATGACCAAAACAATTTTTGGACAAAATTCATAAATCACTCTGAATGATAGTAAAGAAAGGGAACAAACACTTTTTAATGGTCACTTGGTATTCGTCTTAGGTGCCTCTACTTACGGTAGAAGTATGTACAGTTCCTGATGACACGCCCTGTATACACGAATAATGCCCTAAAAACTCTTTGCAGAAAAGGCAAATGCAATTTTTTCTTACAACAAATCATTTTCATCTAAGATATTAAGTTTCATTGGTCTTTTCTATGTTATCAACTAGATGACTTTCTTAGTCACAAAAATAACGAATAGTACAAAATTTTTAATAAAAATCTGTGACATATTAGTAGTTTACATTTTCCAGTCCGCCATTACAACCTGGAAATAAGTTATTCATTTCAAAATCTGCATCACGTATCTCATAAATTTTCTACTTACCAATAAAATGGATCAACCTGTAAAACTGAGGTCCATTATAGATAAAATATCTGCCAAATCGATATGAGCATTATTTTCTGTATCAATTTTTTTTATCTCGGCAATAATAAAAATGTGTCACATGAGACGCCCAAATTTCTCATCAATCAATGGAATATTTACAATTCACCAGTGCCTACATATATAAACTGATTCTATTGATTTAAATCACTATAAATCTTTTTATGGTTTATAGCCTAATGCAACAATAGATACTCGTTATAAATCAAACTTAAATTTAGTGGGTAAAATTTCAAGTCAAACAAAAATATCTGGATGGCCTAAAGTGACACTTTTCATATCCATAGAGTATTTTTGGTTTATGTTATGGAGTTTAAGTTCATATTATGGTTATCTTTTTCAAAATTGTGTTGAATATGTTTATATGCCCCATTTTTATGGGTTTTGTGATGACTATGCAAGATAGCAGTTCGAAAATACATATTATTGGTTCTGTTCAGAACGTAGAATGGTAGAATATCGAGTTTTCAGCAACACGCATTTATCAATGAGAGAAAAAGATTATATACCACGACTGAATATACTAGATAAATATACTAAAATATATGAGAGACGGGAATCTGGCTCCATGTCTAAAGAACCTCGCAGACTGTATAAAAGAACTCTGCTTCTAAACGCCCATATAGGCATTTCACAGCGTATTACAGTCGATGGATGATTAGGGTAAATGAGAATTCGGAGGTTATAATCTTCACACGCACATTTACGGGAAACAAAATATTAACGCCTATTTCTATTAGGAGAAACCAGATTCTGGTCAGAAAATGTGTAAAGTATTTCGGAGTACATTTGAACTAACGATTGACGTTTAACAAGCACACTACCGAGACTGCACACTGCACAGACTATGTATTCTTTGTTTAGAAATCTGAATCCTCTCTTTGTTAGGAACAGTAGATTTTATACGTACTATAAAAATTAATATACACCATTATATTGAAGCCAGACCCAACGTACTCGCTGTCGGCACCTGTAAAACGCAGATGGCGACCACGACCTTCAAAAAACTAAAATTTTTGGAACAGGAAATGTACCTTTTCGCATTTTCATTCCTGTATACCTCCCAGAGATTTATATGCACGTTGCGTTGTCATGACTGCTATCGGACTATCTTCATCAGATATCTCAAAAATTTTATGCATTTAAACTAGGAGCCCATCACACGAATAAAGCACACCCTGCCATGCCAGGCGTTGCTTGACAATCGATAAACGGGAAATAAGCACACGAAAATGACGTGACGTCACTGAACTTCTTTTGCCACCAATATTTAATTTTATCTATATTAATATTATGTACACCCTAAATACTTTTTATTTTTCAACTTTCTAAAAAAGAAACAAATAGAAATGTAGAAGTACCATATTTCCGTGCACTCAAAGAAAATGATAGGTAAATTCAACCAAAAAGAGCATATGAAATCGCGCCTATATAGTTTCATAGTTAAATCAATCAGAAAAGAATAGTCATACAACTTTATTTGTTTTCGTAAACAAATAGTAGTTTAATAATCATATCTTCTTGTAACAAATTAAATAGTACAATGACATTTTTTTATGTTCACTAATCATTTTCAATTTGGTCTACAATTAAATAGTACAACGACTTTGTTTTTTGTTCACCAACTAATTTTTAGGTTGATCTACACTTTATTGTATGATGAAGTTTTTTTTGGTTAGCCAAAATCTCAGTATTGAGACATCAGACCACCCAAACCAAAGATTAGAGATTGTTTATAAGATCCATCCAAATATATCGATGATCCCTGAGAGAATATGGACATTGCAATCATGTTATTAACTTTCTATAAATTCATAAGAGTATAAGATAATGCATGATTGATTATTGTCAGTGATTTGTATGTGGCGTCATCTGGGAAGAATTTCTGTAATGTAGTAAGCAAATTTTATGGTAATTCTTTTAGAACTTCTAGAAGACGACAATAATATTGGTTTGTCTACCAAGTGCAATAATACAGCGAACTAATACTGGGTTAGAATTACAATTCGATAATAGTTAAAAATAAAATATACTATTATCTAGTTTAATTTGACAGAATTCAACAAAATAATAGTCAGACGAACAAAATAATATTCATCTATTTTTTAAGTTAATGTTTGTTTTGTTGTACGACAACTTTTTATTAATTAAAATAACAATGACCTCTTGTTTAAAAATACCATCAATATAGTTTGGTTGAACAAAATTAACGATATTGTTAGTTATCCATTTTTTTTGTTTAATTTACCCATACTATTTCTTTGAGTGTATGAAATTCAAGACTATCTCTTTCTGCACTATTGGACTCTGCTCCTAAGAATGATTTTATTTCCTCGTCTAGATCTACTAGAGCCCGTTAAGTTACTGGTGGATGTTCTCTTTTTCGGCCTACAACTGCTAACTTTTATCGATGGAGAACTGCTGTCTGAATCTTCATCAGAACTGTAACAAATTGATGAGAATAGAATATTTTTCATTGTATTTCATTATGCCATATGAGTGGCAGTTCAGCATTATTTTTGCTATAATACTCACACATTCAATAGCCCACCATTTTAGTTGATTTTATGATCAATAGACCATGTGTATGACAAGTCATATGACTGCTCTTTAAAATTTAAATTAATAATGTCACCACTTGTATTTCTTGAATATATTCAAATAAAACCTGTGTTTTATTTAATGGAGATACATCGTGTCCTGCACATTTTCTGTATTTGCGTTTTAGGTGAATCATATGATCACCATCATATATGAGTATCTTGTATATTTTGTTTTGCCGCGGTATGTTGAGGTTTTATATAGCAAGTCAAGTGACACTTTTTCAAAATTTAAGTAAGTTATATAACAACTTGTACCTCTTCTATATATTTAAATATAGCATGTATTATATTTCAGGCTCTTGTGTATCAAACGGAGACATGATTTCCTACAGTCTCTATATTTCTGTTTTAGTTGAGTCATATGATCAATATTCATATACGAGTACCCTGTATTTTGTCGAGATCCTTAATAATTGTAGAAAAACCCCGTAATTATATTTCAATTTATTTAATAGCAAGAAAAAAAATTGCGATAAGATCCTCAACAGAAAATGGTTCTACGGCATTTTACGGTTTCATACTAGCCTTCTATATGTAATTAAATTATGCATGAAATATTCATATCAATTCATACGGATGAAAAATTATTTTTCATTTATTTCTGGATATAGCCCCGTGATGTTTTTGTAAAATTGATATGTGACTGTACTAGTATGACAAAATACGTGTAAAGTGACTCGAAACAATGCCAGTTATCTAAATTTGACATATTATAATAATGTTTTCTATTTTCTGTTCGACGAATCATATATATTCCTAATTTGAGTCTGAAGGTCTAATTTTTATTTAAGCGTTCAGGAATACGTTCATTTTTCACCATTTTAATTCAAATACACTACTCCACAGATTACACAAATAACATAAACTTAAGTGGTATACGTGTGACTCGCACGACAGAAGAAAACAAAATAAATGTTGACGGGCACAGTCGGTAAGGTATTCGGGAGGGAATAAGCAGAAAAAACTTATTTAAATATTATGACTCAATAACTGAAGAAAAAACTATATGTGTTACGTAGTCATAGAGGAGGAGATTGTGAAATATAATTACCTTTACCTACAATTTAATCCCTTTAATTTTCGTTGTTTTGGAAATTTAGAATTTGAACAATTCATTTTTATATACATTCTCGCCATATCTTAATTACATTTTATACATTCGCTTGGCTTGTACTCCTATAGACAATTTCCATTCAATTTATTATTTCACTGTTTAATTTCTATTTTGAATTCTCATCATATGTACTATATATAACATTGCATTATTCTCATTGTCATAGTCTGTTTTTGCCGATGATCTGAAGAAAATTTGGATATGTGAGCTTGGCGCTACAACCATCGGTGATAATTAAAAACTATACATCATATAATCATTTAGCAGTCTTAAAATATGTGGAAAAAAAACGGAGGTGCACTCCAATGGACACTTAATAACAGGGTAGCTGTCGTAATTAGCATCGGTGAATGTGGTGCCTAGTTCACAGGCCCAGAAAAATTACTAAATAGTTGTAACATGAAAAATTATTTTGTAGTATTGTTGTATAACGTGACTTCTAAAAAATATCAATAATTTTGTTATTATCAGTTTACGTCTGTATTAAAACTTCTAAGTGCATCTTTCAGTTATGCACATTCTATTGTAAGACGCCCTAAAACTCGTATTATTTGATGAACTACCCATATAACGCAATTAATGTGAATTTGCTTCTGCAGACTCAATTGTCTGCAACTCTATATTAGATTATTAGTAACACATCCTTCCAGTTAATTAACACCTCCTTAGATAAACAATGCTACAAACACCTCCAGGTCAAATATCCAATACTAATACAATTCCCTTGCACACTGGTATCCTCGTTATACCCATACCACACTTATAAATCAAAACAATGACCTAAGATCCGCATAGCGTACCACGGCTTGAATTGCTAATAAATTAAGAACGAGTTATTAAGGGTTGCGTCTTTGTGTAGGTCTAGAATAATCTTTGTCTAATACTGACGTATTATTGTTGCAGACGGGCAAGCACTTTCATCGCACCTCGCTTCTCATCAAAGCCTTCAACCACAAGTTTCGCCTGGATCTCGAGCTTAACACGTAAGTTAAACAACTTATAATTTATTGGGAGACAGTGGTGGACCCGGAAACAGGATGTGTACGGAGATACTGTCAAAATAATGGCTCTTGCCAACTACAGATATTTTATTGCTACTTAAGTTTACAGCCGGATAGTTACTATCTTTCATTTGTGCTAATCTAATACAGTGTGTACACCACGAATGGGGTTGAAAAGAGAAAAACCCTTTTTAATTGTCGTTTTATGGAAAAAAGTTATTCTTAACAAAATATTCCGCTGTTTGTTACACCCCGAGACATGTACTTTAACTTCACATTATACATAGAGGAATGTCACTGCTACCAAATGAGTATAGATTAGGCCATTTATTTTTTACTAAAAATTATAATTTTTTAAAAGAGTCAAATAGAGCTCATCAAGCACTATATCCCCATTTTTTTTAATCGGGCAACGCGTTCCAAAATAAAAAGATGTTGATATTAAATAGCACACACTATATATATATACAGGTTGTTCGTTTTATCAGTGCCCCTGAGGATATCTTGCCTAATATTAATCGTGTAAAAAAATTGCTTTTACAAAAATTGTGCCGATTCTTATAAGCTACAAAAGGGTTTAAATATATTTGAAATTCATGACCTACTTTAAGAACTACTACGGAAAATCTCGAAAATGCTTAATATGTGTAAGCCAGATATCTCCGTTATTTAAAGAGATACCAAGAACTTCCGAGATGAAACTATTTTGCAAAATAGAGATAATGGAGATCAGGAAGCCACGAGGAAGTTTTTGATCGACTATTTGCTGCAGTGACGAAAACTACACCCCCTCCATTTTCGAGCGTGCTGAGAAAAAAAAATAGAGAAATTTTTAACTACCTCCATTCCTTTACACAACCAAAAACCACTCCTTATCGCCGTTTCTTGACGATGAGATAATTATGCATCTTTGGGAAGGAAATCATTAAAGTTTTTATGAAGATTTATTGACACGGGAAGATCTGAGGTAGGGTGAAGGACGGTAGCAACCCCTGGGGTCAATTTCCCAACCCTTCCAAGGGGTGGGAAATTGACTTTTTTCCTCTTTAATCCTTCTCAATCGGGATATCGGACACTTTGAATAATTGATTTTCCATAACAACTTATTCTACTATTTTTTTTTAATTCAGCACTCTCGAAAACGGGGGTAAGTAGGTTTCGTCGCTGCAGAAAATAGTCCACTCCTCTTGGCTTCCTGTCCTCCACTTAACGATGTATTATCTATTTTTTTTTTCAGAACCGTTGTATTTCGAGATTTATTTTTCAGGGTTTTAAAAAAATATACATAAAACAGTGGGAAATTAAATAAAGTGTTTTTCCTCCTTTTCAACTATACAGTATGTCCCACTTTTCATGGAGCCACCCTCTTATCTCGCTCATCTGTTATCTGAATATTTTGAAATTTTGATGTTGAATATATACCTATAAAGTCTTTAAAGTCT
The DNA here is from genome assembly GCA_936432065.2 of Rutpela maculata. Classification (NCBI taxonomy): domain Eukaryota; kingdom Metazoa; phylum Arthropoda; class Insecta; order Coleoptera; family Cerambycidae; genus Rutpela; species Rutpela maculata. The sequence continues at coordinate 223,999,660 of OW386286.2, read as the reverse complement.
TTAGATGTAACCACATTTGATATAAGTCAGAGGCGTCCGATTCCTGGATGGAAGAAGGGGGTCTATTTTCAGAAAAAATGATTAGAACTAGAACAAGATATTCTTAATCAGCACCTTTAGAAACATCTTTGTACAAGATTACATTGTAGTGGGTTCAAAGATGAGATTGGGGCCGTCAAAAATCAATTCTTTCAACTAAAAATAATTTTTATCTGTAAAACGGATTCTCAAATGAAAAAAATGTATTCCTCATTTTTTGTTGAGAATAATGTATTGTACTAGTTTAAATTGATTTTACAACAAAATAATTATTTATTTAATAAGGCAAAAATTCTAATTCGTACATAGGTACTTGTTATTTTTCTAACAAATAATCTTCAATAAAAGCCTAAGTAAGCCATGAAAACAAAAGTTATTGCAAGTCAATTTATTGTTGAACGTAAATAAGCTAATAAATTAAAAACTCACGTGAATGTTGGTTTAATGTTAGGTTATAAGTGAAGTGTAAATTTTTATGTAATAAATATAGTTCGGCGTTTGACAATGCGAGAAAAAGTGGAGTTGATTCGTTTAGTCGGAGATAATGCCAGATCATATATACAAGTTGCTGTTGAATTCAATTTACATCATCCTGACTGTCAGCCTTCCATTCGAGATAAGTTGGTAGCAAAAATCAATAACAGTTTTAACTATACAGGAAATGTATATAAGCTAAGACCAAAGAATTACAATTTACAAAATCGGCAAATTGAAAAAGAAGAACGTATTTTACAATATTTTAGAGAAAATCCAAGATATAGCCTAAGGAAAGTAGTATTAAATCTAAATATTAGTTAGAGCATGGTTTGACTTTGCTTAATAAACATAGAAAAAGAGTATTCAAGCCAAAATTTTTACATACCCTAGAAGATGGTGATACAGACAGAAGATGGGATTTCTGTTCTTGGGTCCCGGGTGAATTTTTGAACAACACAAATTTTCTGTAAATTTACTGATGAGGCAACATTTAATACCAATGGGATAGTATCCTCCCAGAATTGCCGTTTTTGGACTGACGAAAATACCCACTGGTTTATCAGTACTAATAGGCAATATGTGTCAAAAGTTAACGTTTGACGTGATTTATGAAATGACCAAATTATTGGGCCTTTTTCAGTCCGAGATTTAATGGGGAAGCGTATTCAAATTTGTTGCAAAATAAAATTCAACCCTTTTTCAATAATCTCCGCAAGATGTCAGAAGAGACTTGTATTATCAACTTGAACATATATTAGTCATACAGGGTAATCGTTGGAGACGTACCATGTTTTATATAAACCATGGTTTGTTATGATTTTAGATCAAAATTAAAAAAATATATTTTTATTAAGAACACAAAAAATACAAAATTGTTCAAGATATCTAAACGTCTTTCATGTTTGAGCGAACTTTACGTAGGTTAGATAACATGTCAATTTTACCTTAAAATGTTATTGAGATATTTTTAATTTGAACTATTGCCAAACGAAAGGAATTTGCAGTCGGACGTTGTCGAATATCTAAAGTGAACTTAGCCTTCAAATTTTTATTTCAGATTTTATATATAAAATGGTGGAATCACTCTGGATTATATTGGACATGCAGGGAGATCGTCAAAGGCGTGTAAACTACCATGTTATATATAAACTATAGTTTATTATGATTTTATATCAGAATTTAAGGAGAAGTTTTTTTTTAAGAACATATAAAATACAAAATTGTACAAGATATCTAAACTGTAATATACAATACGTCCTTCTGGTTTATGTTGGTTTACAGTACTTTAGGTAGGTTAGTTGACACATCAATTTGAACTTAAAATGTTATTGAGGTATTTTTAATAAGACTATGGCGAAACGATACCAATTTGCAATCGGACGTTGTTGAATATCTAAAAGATACGATGAATTCTGACAAATATTTTTTACTTAAATATATAAAGACTATTAAGAAATGCATAATAAGTGAAGTCAAGTGTTGTCGACTGCGAATATCAATTAAACACGATAACTATTGTTGAACTTAAAATTTTTATTTCAAATTTTGTACATACATTAAATAGCATTGTAGAATACTTCCTCGGGAAATTGTATCATATTCGTCAATTAGGATAATCGCCGTAAAGGTATTTTTAATAAGACTATTACGATACGAACTGAATTGCAACCGGGCATTGCTGAATACCTATCAAACACGATGGCTTCTGACATAATAATATCATATATAATGTAGCATGGTAGAATACCCTTGAAATTGCGCCATATCCGTCGTACAGAGAGATCGCCTTACTGTATATAAATAATGTTTAATTAGAATTTGAGAGCAAAATATTACTAAGGCTTTTAATTAAGCACAAGAAATAGGAAAATGTATAATATATCGGAACTTTAATATAGAGCATGGATCTAAGGTTTGAACAAACTTTACGATAGATCAATTTCACTTTAAAATTTAAAAAGGTTATTACAAAACGAACGAACTATTTCAACAATGAAAATAAAAAATATGTTAACTGTGTACTTAATCTTAGTGGCACCCTTTAAAAGTGATTTGTGTCGTGTTCGTGTAAAATACGAATCAAATAGGTATCCTACTCCTTACAATCTTGTAATATGTTTTAAGTGGTTGGTGTATGTACTCTACGATAAGTTGAACGCGACGAAAGGCAGCGAAAGCGACATAATTGGATATTTACATACAGAGTGTGTCAATAGTGTGGTAAAGTCCAATACTGGGTTTATTTTTCAACTTAATAACATCGAAAAAACAAATATATATCGTGATTCAGCATCAAAAGGACTACAATTTAAAAATAGTTGGTAATATACGATCATGCATCGTTTAATAATACAGAGGTGTGTTTATTTAAATGAGATCCCCTGTATATTTCTGCATATTTGAATTCCTTTTGAAATTACAAGCAAACTGATAAAGGGTTTGATGGGTCTCATCTTCGACGTTCAACTATTATTATCTACGTCTCTATTCAGTTAATCAATTTATGTAGAAGTGTCCTATACATATCAGATAGGTCTATATTTTTTAAAAGTTCTATTTCAAATAAGCTAGTATTTTTAAAATTTCCATTCGATTACTAGCACAAGATATATTAGGCAGATAAGCGGAAAATCCGTGAAAGTGCCTCGAGAAGTGCATATAACCTTTGGCGCACCTGGAACTTTTGGGCGCAATTATTTTTGTCGTAATCTGGAGGTAAAAATACACAAGAATAAATAATAAAATCTCTAGTGAAATGTTGTTGCCGAAAACAATCAATTCAACTGTAATTAATTTTAAAAAAATCAAGATGGCGGATACAGAATAGTAGACTTTTTGTTATGTGCTCCGATTTCGATTAAAATTGGTACCTGTGTGTAATTAAGGTTGCCGAATAGGAATATAGAGTAATTATTTCACATCTAAGATGACGGCAGATAAAAATGTAGATGATAAAGATTAATTTCAAGTTTATGGTTCTGTTTATTATAGTCATTTCGTGTATAGATGGGGGAAGAAAAAGGAAATGTAGTAATGATTAGAAAACTCTGAATAGTCTAATATTTATAATATTATTATGTAACATTTTTGCCGAAAGGGCGTTTTTTTAAGTTTTTTTAGAATGCCTACCAGAAAAGAGCTTTTTTAAATTTTCTCAGAAGAACCGGGTAAACTTCGATCTGAAAAAATAGACCATTTGGTGGCTTACCATGTTAATTATTATTATAGGAAAGTACAAGATTAACATGAAATGATTGGAACAAGAAAAATTGCAAGTCGGTTCTGCAGCAAGCTTTTCAAGATTCGTCAACTGCAATGGTAACCGACAAAGATTCCTTAAAAAGTATTGTTACTTTGTAAACATCCTGTATCGTTGATCCGAATTATGGCACCAAGGTAACACTAACACTAATTTATTAACTTAAAAGTGCCCTTGCGCGGCCACTCTCTCTGCTTTTATAGTCTTGGGTAACTGCTTCTGGAAGATTCTGGAATGATGAATATGTTTCTAGATGCCGCGCTATCTCTCCGACGATTGCCGAACTAGCCAATAACTAATTTAACTGTTCTCTGTTACTTCCATGGAAGTTAGAAGGAGCTCCCATAGATGTCTCTGGGGTAGAACATATAACAGTATGCTAATTGGCTTGCCAATTATTTCAGTTTGGACGGAAAAGAAGAAAACAAGAAGAAGGAGAAACTCAACATCTTGAAGAACCTGATAACAACGTAGCAATCGACGAACCAAGCCCTTCATCGAGTCGAAGAGGTCGTCCAAAGGTACTGTTTGAGGAAAGTAGTGAAAATAGTGAAAGAGGAGAAGGAGTGCAAAATTGTTGGAAGCCTTTGAGCCTGAAGAGCTTACTTATGCTGCAAAAATGGTTCTAAAGTCAAGGAGAAACAGAAAGTACGATGATCGCGGCGAACCACGACCGCCTAGTAAAGTCACATTGTTTTGAGCTTTTCGACTCTCGGAACTCCAAGAGATACCGTTGCCACCTTCGACTAGAAAGGATACGGCCTTAGAGGCGTTCAGGCATAATCCCACGGAAGGTAGCTTTGCACCACCGCCCGCTTGAGCGAGTGCATGAACAAAATGACCGAATCTGCGGTTCCTCTCATACTAAGCAGGATCACTATCGCAACGACACGCGACGAGTCATCTGTAAAGTAAAACTAACCTATCTCAAGACAGTCTAAACTCAGCTCACGTTCCCTATTAACGAAGCCATCTTTCGAACTCGTACCCGCCCCAAAAAAATAAATGTATCTTGAGAGACCGCAGAGAAAGCGCCAAAAATATTTCGATTCACATCAGATGAAGTTGTTTCATTCATTGTGGAAGTCAAACTAACAAAAGAACAATACTTGATAATAAGACGAAAGGCAAAAGAGAAGGAAACAAACACATATATCCTTATCACAAAGTCTTGGGGGCTAAACTTAGATGTTACCCCCTAGTTGATGCAGTAAATCTAAACGAAAAATCCGTCAAAGTTAAACTACTCGCTAACCATTGACTAGCTCGTCCTAAAACCGTACAATACAAAAAATGTATCTAACATTGCACGCTTTGAGTAGAGTACCTACCTCTAATTTCACCCCCGTGGGCCCCCGGCGACTCAGTAATTTTTTCATTATTTTTTTTATATCATGATGGACCTTTTAAAGATTTTCAGGCTAAAATCAGATCTTTTGCCGTTTTTTTATTTTCAGACCACTGGCACTGTGAAAGTTGACCAAGAAAGTTCGAACAGATGTAGTTTTCTTCGCAATTTCATTATGAACAATCTATTTTTTTTTTCATTCATCACAACCAGTGGTCGTTATTAATATAACAAAAGCTCATTAGAGCTAAGCAGACTGTATTACTTCCACCTCCAGTGGAAGTATAGTAACGACAAAAAAATTTTTAAAAATTTTTATTGTCCAAATAGGCTTAAAATGTCATGAAACGTCGAGATTTTAAGTTTGAGCGAAAAAAAAAATTTCTGTCTGTCTGTCGGTCTGTCGGTCTGTCTGTCTGTAACTTTTTTTTGTGCGCACGTTTACTCTGGAACCGTTTAAGATATTGACTTGAAATTTGGTACACATATGTACTTTAACGAGATCTAGAACTAGATTATATTTTCATCTTGTTCCGTCGAAGGTTTGGGGGGTAAATTGGGGTAAATTTGGGGTCAATCAAGCAGGTAAGAGTCCATGAAATTGGTATTTAGTATATACAAGAGAAGCTAAGGTCTCAAAAAAATTTTTGGCATTAGCCACCCCCATTACCACCCCCACCCCCTTATTAGAGGGGATGAAAAAAAATTGTTATTTAGTGTATGTACAGGAACCAGAAACCTCAAAATATTTTTTTTACTCCATCCACCCCCCACTATCACCCCTCCATCACCACCCTCCACCCCACTACCGATGTGGGGTATCGTTTTATGGGTTTTTGGGGTAGAGGATTTCAAATATTATATTATTAAAGTTCCATAAACAATTATTTTCACATACAAAGTTTTTTCGTTGTGAGTGACTTGGATAGAGAATCTGGATGTGGAAGTAGTGATTCCTTGGGCAGCGGTTTTTTTCCTTTATGTAGTTGATTTGGGATTAATAGGTAAATAAAGTAACTATACGTTAGGTCAGTTAAGTGAGCTTACCACGTGTACTGTTTCTGGATCCTCCTGCTCCGGAGTTGTGATGAATATCTTGTTCAGAGGCCTCTGTGCTGTTCCAGTGGAGCAATCTTCCTGGGGTTTTCTAACTTCTAAATGTTACATATAATCACGCACACACAACAGTTTAAAATATTGACTTCCACAACGAAAGTCTTCTATTTCTAATTGACTGCTAGAACGCGCGTCGTTTTCTGGTTGACTGCTAGAACGCGCGTCGTCTGTTCTGGTTGACTGCTAGCACGCGAGTGTTTCTATATTCTTCTATCTAAGTATCTAGTGGTGGGGGCAATCTTAACTGACACAAAATGATAGGCAACTAATAATACGCAATAAAATATCGTCGAACCTACGATTGATAACTACTAGGCGCAAATTCTCCGATAATTACATTTAATTCTCAACAACCAGAGATATTTAGGACAAACTGCGAAAAACACAACTCTGAACATTCTTTTGTTTAAACAAATACCTTCCGGGATTCGGATTTAATCCAAAATATTTTGCCCCACTTCTTGTAATGCTTACGATAAGTTTCCGCTAGGTGCTACTCTTACTTTTACTTCACTAATCCAACTGTTCCGTACCTATATCAGAAATTGGCATGCTACTGAAAAGATTTAATCAAACTGATTTATTATGCTATGCCCTTGAAAGATAGATAATAGAATAAACACAAAATACCTACAAAATAATAATTAATCTGCCACTACTGATTTATTGAGATCAGTATCAATTGCATGATGAAGATATGTAGATGAGGCTAAGAAATGAAATTGAAATCCCGCTAATGTGAATACTGCGAAAACAGCGCCAGCGTTGTCGTCGAGAATATACTTCTAAAGAATGCTTTCATATACGCCATGCTTTTATATTCCACGCATTGTCTTAATTATTCAAAGGTGATTAAACATTTTCTGCTGAAAGGAAGCGTGGGTACTTTCTTCTCCACTAAGATTGGATTAATTATAACTAGAGCAGTTTTGTCTGCGTCACTACATATTAAACGTCTTCTATACAATTAATTTTTCTTGTGATCTAAAGTTGCTTGCGCTTTAAAATAAAGCAATAAAGGAATATTAATAAATATATAATCATATTAAACTCTCGTATTTAACGTCTCTACAAAGAGATTTTTTAAAGTTTTGCAATAGTTCAAAAGAATGCGCGTGGTTTATGAAGGAACTGTCGAAATTATAAGTATTTGGCATGGAAAAAATTGTCAAATAAATCCACCTCATTTTATAAGTTTCTGTATCACAGACCTGAGTAGGTGACGTGAAACTATTAGAAGTCTGTGATCAAATGGATTTATTATACCTTAGTTCTATAATTAACTTTTGAACCGCTTAAAATTTTGTTAATTTCAATGAAAACTCTCAATCCGTGGATCTGAGTAAGGGTATGATCTAAAGTCTGTTCGCCGATAGAATCCCGGTCGTACAGTGTAAGGAATATCGTCCGAAGCTCTATCCTCCCTTGCTTTATTGAAATATTGTTTGTAACCTAATCCGTAACGTAAGTTCTAATCTTTGTGATCAAGTTATGACCGACGTGCGGCATTTCTATTGTTCGACAGCAAACCAATTTGCGTAACGCGTGTCGTCGTCTAATGCAGCTGGCGATTTCAGAGGCGGCTCGATTTTCTGGGAAGTCGAATATAGCTGGTATACTTATTTCAATTAGGGCCTAAGGGGGCCCTTTTAATCTTGTTCTATTGATAAAATAGTAAACATGTATCCTGATGAATTCTTAAATCCGCAATCACAGCAGTTACTTCTGAATTTGTTGGAATATTTTCAAAAGGAAAATGAAAATGGTGGACCTTTATTATCAATAAAAGCTGTTCAAAGGCGAGATGGGTGAGGCTTTAAAAATCGATGAAAAGACTGTAAGAAAAATAGCTAAAAACGACAAAGAAAATGTGTAATCTCGGTTAAACCAAATCGTAAAAAGTCCAAAACAGAGTTACACGATGCTGTAAAATATCAAATAAAAAATGTTATTTACGACATGGTGTCTGATCATAAACATATTTCCTTGGCTATCCTTTTAGAAGAGCTAAAATCTAGAGCAATAATTGATGGCCGTACCAGTTTAAAGTGATTAAGAAATTAGGCGTTTCCTTTAAAAAAGATGACAATAGAAATAGACAATAGAAAAGTACTGTGTGAAAAACCACAAATTTATCTAAAACGACTAAAAAACGCAAATACGTAAAAAATTTGAAAAGTAGTGACCAAGATGTAGTTTTCTTAGACGAAACTTGGATCTTTAGCAGAGAAGGATTAAAACATTTTTGGCAAGATGATTTCAGTAAATCGAAAAGGTGTCGTACAGCTACAGAAGGTAAGAGACTTATAGTTGTACATGCAGGATCTATTCGTGACTTTGCTGAAGTTGCGAATTTAGTTTTCTCCACCAAGAATAAGTCGGCAGATTACCATGACAACACGAACTCTGAAAATTTTGAAAAGTGGCTGACAGGAACTTTTTCCGGGGTTACAAAATCCAAGCATTAATATTTTAGATAATGCTAAATACCACTCTCGAATTGAAGAAAAACAATCAACCCGATCTTGGACAAAAAAAAAATGCAAACCTGGTTAAAGACCAAAAACATAGATTTCAGTGATACTGCATTTAAACCCGAATTGCTCGAAATAGCTGGAGCTAACAGAACAGAGCAACACTATGTTGTCGACAATTTAATTAAGAGCATGGTCATGAAGTACTGCGGCTTTCACCATATCAGTGTCAGTTCAACCCAATAGAACTTGTTTGGGGAATTTGTAAGGAGTATTACGACAAACACATCGGGAAAGATGGTTTTAGTGACGAAGCCGTTCTTGCTATGTGGAATGAAGTTTTATCTCAAGTGTCGAACTCAATTTGGCCCAAGTGTGTAAATCATACAAATAAATTGATTTTAGAGACATGTGATCGAAAGGTTCATACTGAAGAAGTTATGCCATTCATTATAAGTGTTAATAATGAAAGTGACGATGGGGAAGAATTAGAGATTGACGAAGACAACTAAATTTTTTATTTATCTCATACTATGTATTTGTATTTTACTGCCATATTTGTTTTACATGGGGTTCGGCATAATTAGTATTAAGTATATATTTATATTTTAAGATTACATATACTTATTTGACAAAATTCTGTTAATGAATAAAAAAGATTTAGCTGCAACTATTTAAGTGAATTTATTTTGTATATTTGCCCTATCATATTTTTATACTTGCAACTAAAATAATTCAATATTATAATTTATTTATTTAACTTAAATTACTATAAATTTACAATAGATGTATTATAGTACAGTGTGTTTCACTTCTCGTAAAGACACCCCTGTATCTTTTTTATTTGTGGCCGAATTAATTTCAAATTTTTATCAGCCATACAAGTCCATAAGACGACTTTATTCAACACATAAATGCCGTCTAAATCTAAAACGCCGGCCTACTGCGATAAAAAGAAAATGTCAATTTTCGAGAAATCATAGTAGGCTTAGAGATAGACAAAAATTTTGTTAATGAAAGTTGTTCAGGACCACTTCATATGCCCCTCTGTAAAATTTTGTGAAAATCGGAATATTTTCAAAAAAAAATTTTTTGTTTCACTTCTCGTGAAGACACCCCTGTATCTTTTTTATTTGTGGCCGAAATAATTTCAAATTTTTATCAGCCATACAACTTCATAAAGTGACTTTATTCAACACATAAATGCCGTCTAAATCTAAAACGCCTGCCTACTGCGATAAAAAGAAAATGTTAATTTTCGAGAAATCGTAGTAGGCTTAGAGATAGACAAAAATTTTGTTAATGAAAGTTGTTCAGGATCACTTCATATGCCCCATGTCGTCTAAATCTAAAACGCCGGACTAACCCACCCTCAAGTGTAATACACTTCTCAATCCGTTTTCTGTTATGTATTACAACTCTTCGCAGTTCTTGAACTGTAACTTCTAAACACGCTTGCCTTATCCTCTCACAAAGCTGATCTACATTTTGAGGTCTGGCCATATAAACTTTGTTTTTAATGTGACCCCAAAAATAAAATGGAGTGAGATCAGGTGATCTGGGTGGCCAATGTATTAGAGGGCTATTTCGTCCTATCCATTTTTGTGGAAAATGTTCATTCGTCCATGCTCTCACTACTACGGAATTGTGGATAGTCAAGTTGAAAATACAATTGTTCCAAAGGAAAATCAACTATTGCATTCCAAAGATCAATATTTAAAAATTCTAGCAAATTTAACGCATTTATATTTTGAAAAAAGAAAAACGGCCCTATTATTGTTTCGTCAAAAATTCCGCACAACACAGTTACCTTCTGGGAATATTGCCTTTTACAATTTATTATCCAATCAGGATTTTCTACTGCCCAGAACCTAGAGTTTTGTGATGACACTACCCCGTGGTGGAGAAAGTTGCCTCATCCGTGAAAATTAATTTCTTCGAGAAGTCTCTATTGTTTAAATAATTACCTTGGATCCATAAACAATATTCTAGTCTTCTCTCTTCATCAACTTCCTCCAAGGTATGTAAAAATTTTGGTTTAAACAGTTGTAGCTTATGGCGTTTTAAACATCTCCAAATTTTTTATGCCGACAAATTAAGGTCACGAGCCATATTTCGAAGACTGGTAGTGGGCTTGGCGTTAAACGCCGCTAATATAACATTATCATCTCCGTGATTTCGATTAAGATGTACTCTCGGTTCAAGCATATTGCCAGTTGTATTGAACAAGTGACATATTCTTGCTACGGTACCATGATGTATTGGTTGTCTTAGAGGATGTCTTAAATTAAATTCTTCTGCTGCTTCTCTTGAAGACCGTACATTTTCACCGACCGTCTTAATTATTTCAATTTTTTCATCAGTAGTTAAAAGTATTCTAACCATTATGAGCAAAGATATGAAATAAGGAAACTTTAGTATGAATTAAATTATTAAAACAAGAAAAACTAACAAACTCCACAGAAAATAACAACAATCACTTCTGTCATGAAAGCAATGACGAAATAAATAAAACAATACATATTGACAGTTAATTTCACGGCACTCTTAACATTTAAAACAATAAAACCGTCCATGTTCCTAAATTTCAGAGCCGATAAGGAGGAAGGATATTATGGAGAGTTACTCCTCCAGAACAGAGATAACAAAAAGAAAAAAAGAAAAGATATTAAATTCTACTTGATGTAAAAATAAAAAGCCCTTTTAGTGTTTTATTGAATGCTGATTTTTGTTCACAACTTTCATTTGTTGGAAGAAGTTCTCTTTATGTGTTCTCTATTTTTTGGAAATATTCCGATTTTCACAAAATTTTACAAAATTTCGCAGTAGGCAGGCGTTTTAGATTTAGACGGCATTTATGTGTTGAATAAAGTCGTCTTATGGACTTGTATGGCTGATAAAAATTTGAAATTAATTCGGCCACAAATAAAAAAGGTGTCTTCACGAGAAGTGAAACACACTGTATATGCTTATAATTCAACTTTCTTTAACATGTTGACTGCCATACGGGTTAAGACAAATTTCTCATAAGGCGCCAACCGGTAGCAACGGTTTAACCAAGTAAAATATCCCCCAGGCCATGAATATCATTGGCTAATACACTATGAATTGACACACAATAATTTGAAAAAAAAACTGCCAAAAAAAAACGTCAAAAAAGGTCTCTGTCTTTTACTACCCCATCTCGGTCTATTTATAACGATAGAAGTGTGCTGGACCGAGTCGCTGGGAGATTCCGAGATTCCGAAAAGATCCAGAAGATCCAGAGATCCCAAAAACATGACTCGGTCTTCTAGACCGAGTCGGCCCATAGGGCAAATATAAGTACTCGGTCTTGTGGACCGAGTTGGCCTCATAGACAATAAAAACCTCGATCATATAGACCGAGATGGCAGTCAACGTGTTAAATAAATCTAATTAAATACATCAAGTAAACCATAAAACAAAGCACTGCCACTGTGCATTCGAAAACACTAACGATCCTACGGCATCTTAGTTCAGACGTTTGTGACGTCACACCGGGATTCTATCAGCGAACAGATTTTTAGTTATAGTTTTATAACCAGAAACTTTCCCACCTCCGGATTCTAATCGTCAAGTGGTTAATAATAAATAGATAACTAGCCAAATAGGTTAAAATATTTATCGTGGTAAACTGCATGCTCTTACAATATAAGCTTTTTACATACTACTTCTTGGCATAATCCCAGACAATGGGATGGTTAACTTTTTGGCGTGGCCAGGTTTACAAAATATCGTTAAATTTAAATAAATACGTAAGAAAATCATGTTAATATTTTTATTTTTAATACGGCTTATCTTTTGATGATTAATATATTCTTACTTTATTAACCAATCAAAACATACATTTAAAAAAAAATCGACCAATAGGATTTTTGTAAAGTGAGAAAAACGGCTATCGATCAATGGAAAAAGTCGAGAAAAATGTATGTTATTTTTTTCGTAGTAGCCATGTCATGTGTCAAACTAAAAAAGTCATTGATATTATTAAAATCTGACATTTCGCGTTTTCACCAAAGATCTTTAACTACTAGATGGTTTAACCCATAAGGAATTCGTATATGACAAAGCTGCAAACATCTCAACGGGGAGAGCAATATTAACAGGCCTCAAAAAGCGAGACAGCAATGCTGGAATTGCCGAACTTTACCGCTGCTAGTGTCGGGTCAGTTCGAGTTTGTCAACAAGATTTTATGCTCTTAAAGCGCAAACGCAATCAAATCTCAACCGGCACTGACCGGAGCAACCAGTGGTGTTGCCAGACTGTCATCATTTTCTCTACATTTTCTGATCGCTCAACGTTATTGCGTTTGACCACTTCAAAATTCCCCGCTTTAAACGGCTTTTGTCTCTGATCTTTGACAACGTCGCGAAGGTTTGCGACAGGATACCAACTAGAAGCGAGGCATGCGCATAGACAACACTCGTATTTGGAATTGGGCCCGGAGTGGAAGCAATGTGGGAGAGATAATGGGCGGTACTTTGCTTGAAATGTTTTACACAGAATTGAGATGGGGTTGAGCGATCTAGGAGTTAAAACATCTTTGGTTTTCACCTTAATTTTTATACACATAATGAATGAGAAAAAGCTATTTGGTGATGTTTCACAAGAAAATAGTAACCATGAAACCATGAAGAAGAATCTAGATGTATTAGCATCGTTTATAATAATTGTGGGGTAAAGTTTGACTTACCGGAAATGCGTTATATCAAAATGATTTCCATGGTAACAGTCGTCATAGTTACTACTACCCAATGGTACTACTCAAATAGTGGGCACTCGCTTAGTTGTGAAGTTAGGTACTCCAGAATAGTGGAAATGATCTACAAAGAAGCAGTTGCTGTGGTAATGCTTACCACGTTTACCAGTACCACTCCCATGGTGGGCACTCGCTTAGTTACGAAATGATTAGCTGTATTAGTATTTTTTTTTGAAATTCGACTTACTGGAAACGTGTTATATGTCAAAATGGTTTCCATGGTAACGGTCGTCATATTTACCACTACACAATTGTACTACTCCCATGGTGTGCACTCGCTTAATTGCGAAGCTAGGTACTCCAGATTAGTGGAAATGATCTACAAAAAAGCAGTTGCCGTGGTAATGCTTAGCACGGTACCAGCACCTTAGGTGGGCACTCGCTTAGTGACGAAATGGTTAGCCGTATTAGGAATAAAACCCAACTTTTTTTTTATTGATTATAATAAAATTAAAACAAAAATATAAGTTACATGAAATTTTTGAACGGAAATCTTCATATTCTAGCCGTATGGCTACGTATTTCGAGACGGCGACCAGTCGCGCATTATCAAATTGAAACTGCTTTTTCGTACATCATTTCAACTAATCTAGAATACCTAGCTTCACAACTAAGCGAGTGCCCACCATGGGAGTAGTACCATTGGAGAGTGGTAACTATGACGACCGTTACCATGGAAACCATTTTGACATATAACACATTTCCGGTAAGTTGAATTTCAAAAAAAAATAAAAAATTACTAATACAGCTAATCATTTCGTAACTAAGCGAGTGCCCACCAAGAAAGTGGTACCCTAAGGTACTGGTAACTGTGGTAAGCAGTACTACAGCAACTGCTTCTTTGTAGATCATTTCCACTATTCTGGAGTACCTAACTTCACAACTAAGCGAGTGCCCACCATGGGAGTAGTACCATTGGGTAGTGGTAACTATGAAGACCGTTACCATGGAAACCATTGACATAACGCATTTCCAGTAAGTCAAACTTCATTGTGTATTTCATATAGATGCAATGAATATGTTTGATGATAAAAAACATTAGAAAAAGTTTCTATTCTTTATTATAAGTTGTTACTTTTTTTAACTTTAAATAAACAGTTTTGTTGTTCTAATGAAATATTCCAAGTGGTTAGGTGATAAAAAAAGATAAACGCTGTTTACTGTATAAAATGTTCAAAATGCACACCATATCTTTCTTAGCAAAAAGCCAATCGATGATAAATCCCGTCCTTTATATTTGTAACATTTCCGGTGAAATTTGCCTGATTTCATGACTGATATTGCTGCAGGTCTGCAATGTTGCCCTGTTTTATTACATAAACCTTACTTTTGAGATATACCCATAAAATAATCGAGTGGATTAAGATCCTGAGATATCTCCGGCCATTCAGTTGAACCTTCTCTTCCAAACCACGTATTTGGGAAAATTTCATCTAAATACTAACGAATGGCTATGCTATGAAGCTCCGTCTTGTTGAGTCTTTCATTGGATATGTTTGAATTTAATTTATTTGGACTGTACACACTTGTATTCTTTCGTGAATGAATTTAATAGGGAAAATTAATGCTATTTTTTTTATTAATCGACGTAATGACATAATGTAATAATGACTGATGAATACTCCTTTGCTTCTTCCTTTTTAAACGTATTGATATTTATTTGTAATGCAGAAAAGTAAATATATATTAATCTCTCTTTACAGCACGAATGTTAAGTCGATATAACACCAGAAATTTTAACAGTGTTCGATGAATATTTAATAACCAGCCAAAACCTTATTAAGCGCTTGAAATGCTTCATTGTAATGGTTCTGGTCTGACTCCTCAGGCTATGAATAGTATGATCTTTTAAAATCAACGGTTACATTTTTTCCGGCTTCTATTACCTTTGTCAACTTCATGTAAATACAAATTGATGAACAGTTTTATTTTAAAACAGTATAATATCCGCAATAAAGTTAAAAATTAAAATACTCGTTTCATTAAAAATAGCCATGAACGTTTTGTTCCAATCCAACATTTCTATCAATTAAGTTAATCTTGTGAATTGATGATAATGAAATCATAGTATTTTTCCTACCCGACCCCAATTAGGAAAAGTTCATAGAAGTTTTTTATTTCATTATATGTAGTTGTTTTGAAAATGGAAAAAATAATACCGTATATCCTTGTTTCTATATTCATAAAAATGAAATTAATTCTTCCAAATATTACAGCTTAGAAAAATCATTAGTTTTAAAAGATTTTAGAGGTTGATTATAAAATTACTCTTGGCATAATATATTCAACGGAGACTCGAGAAGGTATTTTATCTTCGGTTACTGACGTTTTTATATTACTTTTGCATAATTTTCAAAAATCCAACTAATTTTAGTAAGAAATGTGGTTTAGATCGGATAATCGAGACATTAGATGTATGTCAATTCACAAGTCTGTACAAATATATGATCTTGAATTATGTAATATAATTACAGAAGCTCACATACTAACCGGATGCGATTACACAAGCAAAACTGGTTTCAAATCTGTTTTAAAAGTTGATGTCATAAAGTATTCCAAAAACTTTGGATTAGGTCCTATAGAAGCACAGACTGAGGAATTTCTATAAAGATTCTTCATCTTCTAAATAATTTGATCAACCGATGACTTGGCCTCATTGTAACTCAAATAATTTTGTTTTAAAGAATTTACCACCCACCTCAATCACTTGTGCTAATAATAAAACAGCATACTGTTGTGTTAATTTGTATTTTAGTTGTTATAAAGGAATTAATTACGAGCTGTTAGAAGTCATCAAATCCGATTTTCACTAGAACTGATGAAAACTGTTTTAAATCAATTAATAATTTGTGTTGTATTCCTGTGGGTCTTTTTTTAACCTACTCAAAGCAAAATATTGAATTTGTAAAAAAAAGTAAATTGTTGAAAATTTTGCAAATGCAATAATTTGCGTCAATATAAATTATGGTAGTAATGATAGCAAAAGTCTTATTTTGTTTTATAACATAAAATCCAAATTTTAATATATTGAATTATTCATCATATATTCACCTCCAACCAATTATTAAAAAGGGTGAAGCAAATAAAATTGTGATTTTGTGTGTAAACAAGAACTAAGGGTCTCAAAATTTGTTTTGACATTAACCACCCCCTCCCATTATCACTATTAAAACGGGTAAAAAATAACATTGTAATTTAGTATGTGTACACTGTACAAGAACCAAAGACCTCACCACTAGCCATCAACAATACCACCTTCCAGAAAATTTGGATGTGGAAGTAGTGATTTCTTAGGCAGGGTTCTTTTTATTTCTGTTCATATCAATTTCTACTCCGCTTCCAAGGAACTGTGCTTTGGGCTTTTCGGTGTTTGCGTACTTCCCCTATCTAGGCTCCTTTGGTGCCCAGGTGGACACTTTCCGATCTTTATTTACTCTATTGTCTAAATACTCCGGATATATGATGCATCGGTATTTATTAAGGCCAATATTGATTTTGTGTAATAACATAATTTTGTCTACAATATGGTTCTCAGCATGTATATATAATATACACATATGATAGAGTAGTATTGAACCAAAAATAGTTATTTAAAATATTACTATGCAAGTTAGTTATGAATTGTTTCTATTTATACGATACTATATTAATAAAGTAAAGGAAGAATTAGGTTTGACATTAATTTAATACCTTTATAATTTAATAAAATTTGTACATGTTACTAAATGTATTATAAGCTTAACAAAACATAACAAAATTAGTTGTACCATTTACAAATGTGTAATTCTGACCCTAGACAAAGTTTTAATGCTTTCATTTTATCCTCGTAAATTTCAAACTTGTTTAACTAAAATATAATGTGTCAGGACCAAGAAAGTCCTATTTATAGTTGATAGTAGTTATTAATTTTCTGCAGCTGTACGCTGAAAAACCCTCGGATAACTAATAACTAGACAAATATATCCATGTGAGCGCGTATGTGTTAACGTCACCCTCCTAACCATTTAGACGGAAACAGCTGTTGTGATCTTCCCGCAACGCAATCTCATGATCATTGCATGTGACAGCTCTAGAAGGCAACGTTAGCTGAGGCAGATAATTAATAATTTCGGTAAAGTTTTACCTATAAATTAGGGAGTACCTGCTATTACAACAAACACTGAAGTTGATAGTTATCATACAACAATTTTGCAAAATGTTCTAAACAACCATAACAAAGAAACAAACAAAAAATTAAGTTAAATAGAAAATATCGATAAAAGTGACTTAAAGTTTGTTCGCTGATAGAATCCCGATCGTATAGTGTAAGGAATATCGTCCGGAACTCTATCCTTCCTTGTCTTTATTGAAATATTGTTTGTAACCTAATCTGTAACGTAAGTTTTAATCTTTGTGGTCAAGTTATGACCGACGTGCGGCACACCAATTTGCGTAATGCGTGTCGTTGTCGAATGCCGTTGGCGATTGCAGAGGCGGATCGATTTTCTCGGAAGTCGAGTATGGCACTTATTTCAATTAGTGCCTAAGAGGGCAATTTTAATTTTGTTCTATTGTTAAAATAGTAAACATGCATCCTGGTGAATTTTTAAATCTGCAATCACATCAGTTAGTTTTGAATTTGTTGAAATATTTTCAAAAGGAAAATGAAAATGGTGGACCTTTATTATTAATAAAAGCTGTTCAAAGGCGAGTGGGTGAAACTCTAAAAATCGATGAAAAGACTATAAGAACGTTAGCTAAAAACGACAAAGAAAATGTGGAACCTCAAGCTTCGGTTAAACGAAATGGTAAAAAGTCCAAAACGGAGTTACCCGATGCTGTAAAATATGAAATAAAATATGTTATTTACGATATGGTGTCTCATCATAAACATATTTCCTTGGCTATCCTTTTAGAAGAGCTAAAATCTAGAGCAATAGTTAATATTGGCCGTACCAGTTTATATAAAGTGATAAAATAAAAATATAAAAATTAGGCTTTTCCTTTAAAAAAGATGACAATAGAAAAGTAATGTGTGAAAGACCACAAATTTATCTAAAACGGCTAGAGACTTTACGCAAATACGTAAAAAATTTGAAAAGTAATGACCCTAAAGATATATGTAGTGTTCTTAGACGAAACTTGATCCAAGTTTAGCAGAGAAAACGTTCTTGGCAAGATGATTCCAGTAAATCGAAAAGACGTCGTAGAGCTACAGAAGGCAAAATATTTATAGTTGTACATGCAGGATCTCTTCACTGAAGGTGCGAGTTTAGTTTTCTCCACCAAGAATAAGTCAGCAGATTACCATGACAACATGAACTCTGAAAATTTTGAAAAGTTGCTGACAGAGGGACTTTTGCCGAGGTTACAAAATTCAAGCATTATTGTTTTAGATAATGCTAAGTACCACTCTCGGGTTGAAGAAAAACAACCAACCTTGGACGAAAGAAAAAATACGAAAGAAAAAATCTGGTTAAAGAACAAAAACATAGATTTCAATGATACCGCATTTGAAGCCAAATAGCTGGAGCTAACAAAACAGAGCAACACTATATTGCCGACAATTTAATTAGAGAGCATGGACATGAAAGACTGCGGCTTCCACCATATCACTGTCAGTTCAGCCGAATAGAACTTGTTTGGGGAATTTGTAAGGAGTATTACGACAAGACGGTTTTAGTGACGAAGCTGTTCTTGCTATGTGATATGAAGCTTTATCTCAAGTGTCGAGTTAAATTTGGTCGAATTGTGCAAATAAATTGATTTTAGAGACATATGATCGAAAGGTTGATACTGAAGAAGTTATGCCACTCACTATAAGTCCACTCATTACAAGTGTTAATAATGAAAGCGATGATGAGGATTCGGAAGAATTAGACATTGACGAAGTAAACTATCAACGAACAGACTTTACAAAATATTAATAAAAGGGTTACTTGGAAGTCCGTATATTCAGGAACAGATGTTGATTCTGCAACTAAAAATTTCACAAATAGTATCACAAATGCTATTAATGATTATACTACTGGAAAATAAGTAAAGAAAAACATACAAAAAAAAACGCCGTTAATAACAAATGCGCTAGTAAAATCTGTATACACAAGAAATTAAATGTTTTAACCTTTTCAATAAAGACTGAATGCCATTATAGGTACAACATAAAAATTATAAAAATAAATTAACGTCGCTGATAAAAACACTACAACTATTTTCAAAATCAAAAAAATAAGAACAGATCGGATTCGAAAAATCTATGAAAAACTATACAAGAGATTAAGTACAACTTCTTCTTCTTCTTCTTTTGGCTCATAACCCTTGGTGAGTTTTGGCTTGCTCAACTATGTTCGTCCATCTGTCTCTATCTACCGCTATTCATAATAATAATCATAATCATATTTATTGGTCTTGTGCACTATTTACATAGATAAGACAAGTCAAACATAAATATGTATAACTACTCTCCTCCAGTTTCCTATTCTTAGAATTTTTAGGTCTTCTTCAACATCGTCCACCTCTTCTTGGGCCGTCCTTTTGGTCTTGTATCTTGAGGTTTCCATTTAAGGATTCTCTTCACTATTCTTTCATCCTCTATCCTGTGCACATGCCCTAGCCACCTTATTCTTTGACTTTTTACATATCTTACTATGTCCTCTCCTTTTATAAGTGCATCAATTTCGTGATTCATTCTTATTCTCCACATACCGTTTTCTTGTACGGGGCCGTATATTCTTCTAAAGACCTTTCTTTCAAATACTCTTAATTGATTTTCATCGTTGTTTGTTAATGTCCATGTTTCACATCCATAGGTTACCACGGGTCTTATAAGGGTTATATATATTGTGATCTTAGATTTTCTGTTTAGTGTGTTACTTCTTATTAATTTTAAGTAGGCGTAATAGCATTTATTTCCTTTCAGAATTCTTGCACTTATTTCATCTTGAACGTTACCATTATTGGTAATTTTGGCCCCTAAGAAATTAAACGTCTTGACGCTTTCAATTTGGCTGCCGTTTATATTAATATTTGGCGGTTGTATTGGTGGTTGCCTGCAGCAATACATATATTTGGTTTTGGCTTGGTTCACTTGTAGGCCTCCTTTATTTATGCTTCCGGATTAGTACAACAAATAACAATATTAAAAGTATTAATTAGATAAAAAAAAAATGAGAATGGAAAAACAATAACAGATAAAAATCCATAAGCTAATGAATTTAGTGCAACATATCCAAGAATAGGGACAATATTTTTAAACAAAATCCAAAGAAATACAAAGGACAAGGGCAGGGATATTTTCGCCCACTAATTTCATAAAAATAAAAAGTTCTCCTTAACATCATTAAACGTTATTTATATATAGTTGAATATGTGATCTTTATGTTTCTATATGTTTTACATTTGAAAAACAACAGTAAGTCGTAATAATAGCATCTCAAAGTAAGCATGTTTGCAGTTTTTTAGTAATTTTTGACGTTTTTCCGAACTTTTCATGTACATTTCAGTTAGATGCGCTCAATGAACCAAGAAAATCTTTACTTCATTTCTTTGTTGAGTATTTAAGCTTTTAAATAATGGTTAATTTATATTATTTCATTAAACGCTTCAATGTATAAAAAATAAAATCGTTCCCGCGGGAGTCGTAGTGGTGTCGACGTTGCGTGCGAATTTAAACGTGTCACCGCTCAAAACCACATATTGACGTATGTATTAAACAAAAATATTTTTTTCCTGAAATCGGTCAAGAATGTCTACTTTCTCGGTGCATTTTAAATCCCAAAATACCCTCTATTCTAGTATTTTAATCCGTTGCTAAGCAACTATCAGAAAACAGTCCGGGAAAGTTACTTTCCCTGCCTATGCTGAGAAAGCAATTTTACCGGACTGTTTTTTATATATATTTTAGACAGTAAATAATAAGTACTGAATCTCTGCCTTTTATCACAACAATAAAAATCCTTAATTTATAATAGTATTTATTGCGATTTCAGAAAAAAACAGTATATGTACCTCGTACGCGCGGTAGCTGAATCGGTTAAGGCGTATTGAGTGGCGAATATGCTGATCGACTGCTTACCGTGCCCTGGGTTCGACCCCCAGCCCTGGTATTGACAACACCGGTGGGTGTGGATGTATGTCTGCGTTTTTCCAAATGTGTAACCCCCTTCCGCACAGCCTTGGCTATGGATTTGTGGGTTGTCTACTATCTGTGGTGTATTTATGTTTAGTAAAAGTACATTCCCGGATTTCAATGCTTGTTCAGTTTACATCGTCGTCCGAGAATGTATTGCTTTTACTACTAGATACACAATGTACTATTTCTAAAATTGATCAAGAATGTCTATTTTCTTGGAGCAATTTCAGATCCCAAAATACTAGTTCTAGTATTTTAGTCCGTTGCTAAGCAACTATGAAAAAACAGTCCGATAAAGTTACTTTTCCGAATGTTTTTTATATATATTTTGGACAGTAAATAATAAGCACTGAATCTCTGTCTTTTTCCTTTCTTTTATAAATTAATAAAAATTCCTTCATTTATAATAATATTGATTGCGATTTCAGAAAAAATAGTATGTGTACCTCGTAGTAGAAACAGATTCCCGGACTTCTATTCTTGTTGGCCTCTGTCAACAATTTATATCGTCGTCCGGGAATGTATTTCTTTTACTACTAGATGCACAATGGAATATTCCAAAGAATTGTTTTTTATTACTTATCAAGACATATACTACTCGGAAAATATAACGACACATGGCATATTCGATGGGCGGAAAAACACCCATGAATGTCAGATGGCATATGGCTTTCATCCTTTAAAGAATCTGTTATTGCGCCTATGCACAAAAAGGGAGACAAGACTAAAATAACAATTCATAGACCAATCTCAATAATAAATTATATCAATAGACACCAGCGTGTAATACTGAACGATGTACTGAGCGATCAAATGCTAATAGTATATGGAGTACTACAAGGTACAGTAATAGGTCTAATGCTTGTTTTAATCTACATAAACGGATTGTTCTCGTTACAGAGTGAGGGAGAAACTACTGGATTTGCCGATGATACTGCAATCTTTATAAAGCTAATTCATGGGGCTAAAGGAAAAAACTGAAAATTACTTTTCTAATATTTTATTGGAAACTTTCATTTTTATCAAAACTTCGTTCCGGAAACTCCCGAAAATTTCCTGGGAACTTTCATTGGAAAGCTTCCTTTACTCATCTCTGTTTTAACATTCTCCGAATGACATGACTCTTGTTTATTATGTTTCTCAAAAGGGTTTCTACAGTTTTTCAAACTGGCCAGCAAGATGCCCAGATTTATATCCCATTGAAAATCTGCAGAACCGTCTTAGTTCGAAATACACTGCTATGACTAAATTATTATGATTAAGGAATACATTCAATTTCTACAGTTATACGTTTTTTTGAGTATAAGTGTATTATTTTCTAAGTCAACTGTTGGCAATAAATTCGCCTGGTTATCGAAATTTTATCGGCACCTAACAAAACAAAGGGATTGAAGTTTACCATAGTGTTTTAATTTGCATATCAGCAAAACGTATTACACTATTATCAGAATTACCTACCTACATATGCCTCAACTAATGAAAATTAATAATTACTACAGAAAAAAATAACATTATCTCTGCTGATAGTAGTTTAGGGACATTACAGTATTAATATGTTACATGTTTCACAAAATCAATTTTATTATGCAATACAGTAAACATTATACTCTCCGCCAAATTATTGAATTTTTATACAATTGTTGCAATATCGTAAACCGTTTTGAGCGCACAAAAAAAGTTAGAAACAGGCCGACAGATAGATTTATTTTCCTCTATCTAAAAATCTCGAGGTTTCATGACATTCTAAGAATATTTGAGCTTTCTTGAATTAATGATCTCATGTGTTATCCTCATCCCATTGAATTCTGAATCATGGATATTTATGTGTGTATATGTATGTATAGATTATTGTGTCATCATTTTGAGTACATGTACGCTATCTTGTAATTGAGCGAAATATTGTTGGAATAAATCAAGATAAAAAAAAGCAAATAAATATATACCCTTGACATTGTGTTAATCGAAAATAATCTGATTTGTTATCAATAACCTTGATTTTCTTTGAGAATAACTGGGCCATGCCTTCAGTACCAAACTTTTTCTTAGCCATAACTAATGAAACAGTTGAAATTGTAAAAATAACACCTCAATATGCATAAAATGTTACTTGAATTTGAATTGTTCTTGTGTATATATTTTATTATTTGACACATTCTCGGTTAATTCAATCAAATTGGACATAATAAGAACCGCCAACAAAAAGTCCATTTCCAAGGAGCTATTTATGCCCGTTTTTGTTTAACTAGGACTTGCTATAAAAGCTTTCGATTTTGGTCACGTCGAAAATGATGTACCAGCCATTGTATTACCAGTAACAAAAGGTTATGCTAGCTGAAAGGAAGTGTAAAACTGAAAAGTATTTTCACACAAGCAATAGCCTGAAGGGCCCTCCTCCTTCCTCTGTTCGTGCTTTTATTAATAATTTCAAGCAATAATAAATTTTCATCCGTTCGAGATGTCAGCGAGATGTCCAGTTTTTGAAGGAACACCGTGAAAAATTATATTCGCTAGGCGGTACTAGTGAGCTGTTAGTCTTTTTGTGTAAAAGCGGGTAAAACACTTAAAATGTTTTTTCTGAATTTGCTCTATTTTGTTTTGTTATTGTGCAGGAAGGTCGCCAGCTCAATATACACATACTTATATTTTGATAATAATACATTTCACAATACAAAATACTTATTTATACCTCCAATCGGCAGGGGCAGTACATTTCCACCAAGTATACAGGGTACGTAATAAAATTCAGGAGGTAATTATATGGCCAATTTCAAGAATAAAAGTTCTAATGAAAGTGTGCCCTAAAATGCTTCGTAAGGAAGCTACAGCTCTATAAATAAAGCTATATAAAAATAAAGAAAGTAGGCTTTTAATAACAATAACATAATTGTTTAAAAATGTCAAAATACATTGTAGTGCATTATTATTTTTAGTTGCTGACATATTATCTGAAAATCGCCTTATGGACGCCTTATTTATAGAGCTGTAGCTTTTTTACGAAGCATTTTAGTGCATGCTTTCATTAGAATTTTTATGTTTGAAATTTTCGATATACCTCCTGAATTTTCTTATACACCCTCTAACTTTGTGGAAACGTACTGCCCCTGGCAGCTGCACTTTTCAAACTTCATACTTAAATATCTTGGAAACCGTTGACATTAGGGGGTTGGGCCCATTGAAACTTTTTATCAGTATGGTTTGAAGTACAACTAACATACTCCAGTTTTATGACATTTGACTGAAACCATTTTATACATAGGTTCAGATAGGGTCCTTTAGACTTTGAATTGTCCTGGGAACAGTACGCCGATCAACTGTCAAAGAACTTATCGAAAAATATGTAGCTGTTAAAGAGTTTACACCAGACAGTAAGTTTGCAATTTTAGTAAGCATCCCAATAAACAAATTTGTTTTATAATTGTAATTTCTACAACAATTTTGTTTTATTGCTATTTTATAAATTTGCAATAAAACAAAATAGTTGTATAATATTTAAATTTTGCTTGTTGGGATGCAAAATAGATATTCTAGTTGCAAAGAAGAGCGATAAAAATGATTGGGGTTTAGCATACCGAGATGATGTTAGACTAAAATTCGTGGAACTGAGAATATTGACCTTAATATCATTGTACATTTTAAGATGTCTCTTTTGAGTTAAAGAAAATCTAAACCTCCTTCAGCTTTGTGGTGAGATACACTTACTAAACACAACACGAATCTAGTCAGTCGGGATTACCATAGGGTAGATAAAAGTAAATTTTCTGCAAACTAGTATGCTCCCACATCGTAAAGCAAACTTCCTGAGATAATAAAAAATGTGCCATTTATACAGTTCAAATGTTCTATCAAGAAGTATTTAGCTGAAAAAGCATTTTACACTTTGGATGAATTATATTAAACAGTGATATTATGCCCTTGTGATATATCTCAATAAGAAATGTGTTGATGTCCTGTTCTTTTAATGACAGTCAGTTATCTGTGTCTGAGTAATACTTTTACCATAATTTACTATTTTTATGAATGGTACCTATGTTCTTTGTAATTTTTACCTTAACTATTGAAATATCTGACCAGTGTAAAAACTTTCTCCTTGTAGTAACATTTTTAGGCGAAATGTGAAAGAGTTTGTACCATGGGAGAATTGCGACAGTGACTTTTTATACCGATTGGTTGGTAGTTTGATAATGTGTGTCATACAGGTTATGTATATGTGTGAGATAAGTATATACACTGCCGTATTTCACCCGTGTGTTGTGTACTTCAAATCTCAGGTAATTTTGTGTACTGAAAAGTAAACTTTTTTTTTTCAAATTATCCAATTTATTGCTTTGTGAGTGCAAGTGTTGCTGGAGAGTTATTTTACATCCGACCGACGTTTTAGCTATTAAATGTTGGTCATTTCATGATTCACTTTCACCTAAAAATAAATGTCACTTTTAATGACACTGAGCGGCGAGGGCAAGTTGGGACTTTATTTTAAGGGAGAGTTGCCCCATCCATGTATGGATTAATTTTCTTACATTATTTGGAGCGTTTTTAGGTATGCCGTTATGCTACAAGAAAAAAAGGAACAATCCTGTCGTTCCAAAAAATAATGTCGAATTTCCAGGTAAATATTTTTGCAATATTAGCGATTTGCGTCAGCAAAATTTTTTATCGTTTGTTGAAATATATTTCTGTTTTTCTTCTGAGCATTTGTCAGATTTTTGGATTAATTTTATTTTTTCTCGTTGTTTGTTACTTTTTTGCAATAATTAAATATTTTTCCATACCGCTATTTACCAAGTAAATTTAATTAATATTTTCAAGAAGTGGTCCAATGTATGAAGGTATATTACTGTGTTTTTAATTTTTTTAAATTTTCAAAAATAATTTTTTTTAAAATTAATATGTGAAAATTGTCCCAACCCTCCCATATCTCCCTACATTCAATAAATAAATAAGTAAATAAGTAAATTTGTAATATTAACACGTACTTATCCTAGTTCAATTCACTATAAATCAATGAAGTAAGTGAACACTGACCAATGCTGATAGAAACATTAATTCATAATCATGTAATATCCCTAAATAATTAACTATTGAATTTAACGTAAAATTATGAATTATATTTTTTTAGAAGATACCTTATTATATTCTGTAAACAATTTTAATTAAATTCCTCTCTTTGCCTTCCGCTAAGCAATCTCAATAATCTCTAAATATCTACTTGTCCATTATAAAACAAATTTAATAAATGTCACCGCAAAAAGAACGATTTTAAATTGCCTCTCATTTTTACGCGATTAAAGCATCTTCAACAGTTTCCGATGGCTGTTATATAAACGCTGCGCCGTCACTTTTAATAAAAATCAGAGCCAAGCAAACTGTTCTTTTTGGTTATAAATAGATTTAATTGACGTTTTAACTACCTGTTGGGCAAATAAGCAATTAGGTTCAGTATACATAAGCAAATAATTATGGGAAACGAGAATAAAATCAATAAATACTAGCTGATCGACGTAAAAGTGAACAGCGGTGATCTTCCTTATCAGAGCATATTTCAGTGTGAATTATTTCATGATGCAAATTTATAGGGGATACAAATTTTAAAAGGATAATGCTATACTGTGTTTCCTAAGTAACCCAAAATATTGAAAGACGTGACTCCTCAAATAATTTTATGAAAAAAAAGGTGATTTCGTAAATGTCTTCGTTTCTGAAAATGGAGTATTTTTGCTAATGTTGTTTTTTTTTATTTGCTTTCATAATTCGTTTACCATTTTTGGTTTCATAAAATGTTTATAGGTATGCCGTTATGCTGCAAGAAATAGAGTTATTAGAATTTGTTTATAACCACAATTTCTAAAATTATACACAAATATACAGAAAACGCTCTAAGTGTGTTTTTCTTAATACCATTGTAAAATACATGTTATAATATACAGTTGAAAAAACATTGCACTCCTACAAGGAGATGCACTAACTATAAACCATTGAAATTTCAAAGGCTTTTTATTTATATATTTTGCGCTAAAATTTGGCATGAAGGCTTATTTCAGTAAAAGGCATAGTTTCACCTGCTTTCGTTAAGGGTTATGCATTATTACATTATAATTCTTAAATTATACAAAAAGGTTATTTTTTATTGGTTTCTATTTTTTTGCAAGTTAGGAAATTATCAAACAGTTTCATTATAGTAGTGCAGTTGAATTGATTTCTTTCGGCGACAACATTCCACCTGAAATTGTATTGTTGATTCTTATGTATTATGACCCGATTACGAAAAAAATAATTGTTCCCAAAAATTCCTTGTGCGTCAAAAGTTATACGCACTTTTTGACGCGCTTTCACGCATTTTCAACTTATCTGCTTAATATATCTTGTACTAGTAATGGGATGAGAATTTTAAAAATATCAGCTTATTTGGAATCAAATCTGTCCGATATGCATTTGTCAGTCCGCTATCCTGGAAAAAAATAAAAAACAACGAAAATGGCCGAATGAATCAAACTTGAATATCTTTTTTATAAGAAGGAGTAATTTCATCAAAGTTGGCAAAAATAAAACTCATTTATGGTCAAATAACAAAAATATATATATATACTAGGTGATTTTAATCTTCCAAATATAGACAATGATACATATGATTATTTAGACTTGAAACATACTGAATTTTTAGATTTCATAAATTTTCAATCTTTAGAACTCTGCAATGTTGTTTTAAATATAAACAGAAGAACTTTAGATCTTGTCTTAATTAATAAAGGAAATAAAAATAACTGTGAGGTAACCAGAGCAGATGAGGCACTGCTAAAGGAAGACCAGCATCATCCTGCACTGGCAATTGATATTAATGTTGCTGATTCGTTAAGTAACAATTTGGAGTCTGGGAGTAGTTATTATGATTTTAAAAACTGTGATTTTTTTTAAACTATCCCTGTTAGTGCGGGATGCTGATTGGTCCCCTTTGTACAGGACAGATAACGTTAATGAGGCGCTCGGGCTATTTTACAGCATCTTTTATTCCATTATAGATGAAACTGTGCCTATAAAAAATGTTAAACTCAGAAAATTTTCCATATGGTTTAATGCAGATATGAAAAAGTCACTTAAAAATAAAAATAAATACAGAAAACGTGGCACATATCGGATTCTCATAATAATATGTATATACAAGAGCGTAAAAAGTTAAAATCGCTTACTCAGGCAGCTTATAACACATTTTTGGAACAAACTGAACAAAACATAGATAATAATGTTAAAGCGTTCTGGACGTATACTAGACAAAATAAGAAAAATTCCGAGTCGCCACATGCTATGGAATTTAATGGCCTAAACGTAGCGCCGCAAGATGTAGCCACAAGCTTTGCACAATATTTCTATTCTGTGTACAGTGATGTATCGGCGTCCTATAATGTAAATATTAATACTTAAACTGATTGCGATGTAATAAACTTAGGTAGAATTACGTCGAATGATTATAGTAAAAAAGCTGAAACCTAAGAGGTCGGCAGGACCTGATAAGATACCGCCATATATAATTAAAGGATGTGCAATGTGGCTAGAAATGCCTCTACTGTTTATATTTAATTTAGCATTAAAAACAAATACGTTTCCGGACTTGTGGAAAGAAGTGTGTGTAACGCCAATCCACAAGTCCGGAAACGTATATCAAGGAGAAAATTATAGACCTATAGCAGTGCTTTCGGCAATGGCCAAACTATTGGAACATATAATCTATGCAAAATTATGGAATGACGTGCGTTCAAATATATGTGAGGAACAACATGGATTCGTAGAAAAAAAATCAACAGTAATAAACCTATTGGTTTTTTCAACTGAAGTTATGGAACACTTGGACCAGAAAAATCAAGTCGATATAATTTACACCGATTTTAAAAAAGCATTTGATCAGGTGGACCATGACGTCATTTTGAGGAAGCTTTGTAGGTTTGGTGCGACCTCTAACACTCTAAAATTTTTCTCATCATATTTACATAATCGTACATTTTCCGTCAAATTCGCTGGTAAAACCTCAGGAAAATTTACTGCAAATTCTAGGGTGCCACAGGGCTCTAACTTAGGACCACTGTTGTTCCTCATATTCATCAATGACATACCTAAAGTATTAAAAAGTTCCAATTGCCTGTTACTTGCCGACGATATGAAACTTTATAAAAAAATAGAAAATTTAAATGACTGCCAGGCATTGCAGCAAGACATTAACCAAATTTTTCAATGGAGTATTGATAATAATCTGCATTTCAATATTTCTAAATGCGCCGTTATGTCATGTACGCGTAAACGCCATCAAGTAAATTACGATTACACAATGGATGATAAAAATATACCAAGAATAAGAAAAATTAAGGATCTGGGTGTTTATTATGATGATAAACTGTGTTTTAACGAGCATATATCATATGTATCATTAAAAGCACTACGTGTGTTAGGTTTTGTAATAAGACAGTCCAGCAAATTTAAAAATATCACCACGTCAAAATTGTATAATAGTTTAGTGAGACCAATTCTGGAATACGCATCCGTAATATGGCACCCGTTTTACTTCAAGTATAATTATATCATAGAAAAAGTACAAAACAAAATGCTGAGATATCTGTACTTGAGGAAATATGGATCATATCCAGATTATAACTTTATACGTACAGCAGCTTTACGGAACGAATTCGGCATTGTAAGTCTTGAAACTAGAAGGAAAAAATACATGATAATTGTTTGTTACAAAATACTTAACAATTTCTTAAATTGCAGTTGTATTTTAAGTCGCATAAACATAAGAATACCCACTAAACAAACTAGACTAGTACAGTTTTTTTATATACCTCCACTTACTACAAACATTTCATCGCCTCTGATTACCATTTTAAAAGTCACAAATAATGCATTTATGTTGTCTGAGTTAGATTTTGCTCTCCCCTCCAAAAAGTTTAATCAGCTACTTACCAGTTTTATTTTAAATTTAGATTGAACTATATCTCCTCGTCTCTGGATTAGATGTGTTATTTTTCATGTCAATCCATAGGTCTCTCTCCCACAAAATTTAAATTTTAAAATATATTTAAATGTTATTATTGTACGTTTAAGCTTTGAAGCTAGAATATTATTATAATTAATGTAATTGTTATTATTATATTTAATGTAAGTTGTTTCTATATTTCTCTTTTAATTAGATTTATCTGTTTGAGAAATAAATAAATAAATAAATAAATAAATAATGTACCAATCCCGGGCACCATATGTCAAATAGAACGGTCAAAGATGGCGGACGAAATAAAATTTTTAATTCTACGTCAATTATCAAAGAGGCATTGTACGTCATTTTTTTTTCTTTTCAATTGTACATTATTTTATGTACTTTTAGGGGATAGGGTTCATCTTTTTTTAATTTTCAAAAAAAATGCGTTTTTTTTTATTTTCAAAAAAAAATCATTTTTACAATTTTCAAAAATGCATTTTCTTTACCCAATTTTCATCGAAACAAAATAAAATATACTATAGAAAGTCTCGTATAACTTCAAAAATTTAATACAAAATGAAACTTGATTAATTTGAAAAGGAAATTTATTAAGCATACGCAATACGCATGGTAATAATAATAATATATGAATATATGATCAAAAATCAAAACCAACCAGTCAAGACTAGAGTAGTATTATTTTTGATGGTTATGCCGATGAACAGAATAGCACTAAGAATAACGAGCGCATTCGTCGTTTAGAAAAAAATGTTTGCGTAAATATTTCAATCACAAGTGACATTATGAAATCTTCGGTTAGTTAAAAAAAATGTCTAGCTAATAGTAAAAATTAAGATAGCTTTATAAAATTATTGCGCAGAGTTAATAGATAACGACTTTAACATTAAAGTATGCAGAGAAGACTCCGATACTACAATAGTTAAAACTGCTATTGATTTGAAAACCGAAGACAATCAAGTTATAATAGTTGCGAAGACATTGACCTTTTGGTTATAATGACTCAACTAGCATGGAATCATCATAAAAAATCTATTTTTACATACCTAAGATTAAGAAAATAATTGGCAAACATTATGATGAAAATATAATTGTCTGCAATTCCATCTACTGGAGGCAATAGAAAAACACTGTTTAAGAGTATATTTCCCAGTCCAAAAATGATTAAGTTCTGAGAAAGATCCGTTACAATTCGGGTGGCTTAAAACTGAGAATGACTTAATGCCTGATGTTATGAGTAAAAGTAATGCTTTTCCTAAAAATTTGCTAAGTGATATTTCTTGCAAATGTAAGAAATACTGTAAAAATAATCAATGTAGCTGTAGAAAACTGAATATATAATGTTCTATTCTATCCATTGTAAAGGAAATAACTGTGCCAATGCTTCTTCTACCTTTGATGAATCGGCTATCGATGAAGAATACGGTGAAATTATGGCATATGACGGTAATGAAACTAATATAGCGTATTTCATTTTGTTTCGATGAAAATTGTGTGAAAAAAAGGAGGGTTAAAGAAAATGCATTTTTGAAAATTGTAAAAGGGCACTTTATTTGAAAATAAAAAAAAAGCACTTTTTTGAAAATTAAAAAAAAATGAACTCTATCCCCTAGTACATAAGTAAGTACATAAAATAACGTACAATCGAAAAGAAAAAAAATGAGTTTTATTTACTCCATCTTATGGAAAAGATATTCAATATCGATTATTTCTAAAATTTTTGTTGTTTTTTATATTTTTCCAAGATGGCGGATTGACCAATACGTTTCGGAGAAGTCTATATTTTTAAGAATTTTATTCCAAATAAGCCAGAGTTTTTAAAATTCCCATCCGATTATTAGAAAAAGATATATTAAACGAGTTGAAAATGCGTGAAAGCGCGTCAAAAGTGCATATAATTTGTGTTGCACAAGGAATTTTTGGGCACAAATATTTTTTTCGTAATAATACATAAGAACCAACAATAAAATTTCAGGTGGAATGTTGTCGCCAAAAAAAATTAAATTAAATCAATTCAACTGTAGCAAGGTCTAGTTTCATATGAAATTTTTTTTGAACAATATGATTTTTTATTTTTTGCAATGCAATTACTGCAACGTAAATTGTTTAAATTTGATATGAAGCAACAGATAATCTAAAACTTATCATTGCACTTATTACTCTGAAGACAAATTAAAACAATAAAACCGCCACAGTAAGAGAATTCCTTATTCACCTTTATTATGCTTAATTTAACTCCACTACAAACACAAATTCCATTTTGTTGATTTTCACCTTCTCATATGGGTTAATATTCATTACACAAACCCCCATAAAAATCAGTTAAATCTTGTGTCTGTTAGCAAAGTGTAAAAATTAATTAGCCAAACCGAATTATAACACTTCATTATTTCCAAATGTCCGTTCAGTCAATCAGTGCATGTAAAGTTCCAATTTACTAACGAACCGTCAGGTTTTTTGATTTTTTTTCAGTTGACACAAACAAATTAATCTGTTGCCGGCCTAATTTATCAAAACCTATTTACAAATTACCAATTAAGTTATCAGTGAAAACGAACGGAAATGGCAAATAGCTGGCTTGGGGTGGTTCTATTAGGAATGCACGGTCACGCTACATTTTTGTTATTTATGAGATCCGTCAATTTCGATAGCACGTTTCGGGTATTCAGAAAATGTGGGGAATTATGTTTAATAAAAATAGAGACAAATTATGTATTCTTGAGGTCTGAACAATGTTGACTGAGGGTTGGGTTTTTATAAACAACTGAAAATGATACTTTAATAATTTATGAGACTTGCGATTTAGTAATATATTGAATTTAATTATATTTCTTCAATATCTATCAAAAACAAAAGGAAACTGTAGAATGTATTATTACAACATATCATTTTATACAGGGGTTTAATAAGATATATTTTATTTCAGGTATGTTATTACACTTATCGGCCAATTATATGAACGTATATTCACCCCGAAATCCTCTTAATTCGTTGATACGAGAACCTCTCAATGAAGTCAGCTCCTAAGATAGGAACATCTATGTCAGTGATAGTAAAAATAAAAGTAAAATTGCGGCGAAGACCTAAATTGACTTTTAAAAATTTCTTACCGTAGGTAGAAATAATAGTATTATTAGCTGCAGTTAAGACCAAATCGGGATCCTTTTTAAAATCCGTAAATAAATTTCTAGGTACAACCGATAATTCTGCACCAGTATCTATTAAAAAATGTAACTTATTTGACATATCATAAATGAAAAGTCTAGATCTGCTGTCAGAATCACTAGAATCCGCAGATAATATGCTATATTCTAGGAGTTACTGTCGAAAAGTGAAAAATTTATCAAAGCACTAACCGAAGTGGTTTGATGCTAGTATTCGTCCAAACAAGCAAACTTGTCTTTTGTGAATATGGGCCTTAAGGGCCGTCAATTTATATTGTGGGCCTCTGAAAAACTGAACATATTTCATCGTAATCAAACCACTAGATTCTTCGGTTTGACTGTAGTTGTAGGTGAAAAGATTGCATTGACACAGTCGGCGAGAGTTTTCTCATTGAGCGTTGCGGTGCGCGCACTCAGAAAAAAAAACCCGAATCGCATTGTAATCAAACTGGTCAAAGTTTGTGGCAAATGTTTTCAATTGTCCAAAAAATGAAAGAAATACAATTGGCGGGAATTTTGAAAGAGGGGAGGAAGACTTATTGGGGCAATTATGAGCATAATCCAGGTTTACTTTGTAAATGTCGTCAAACGAGGAATTCAAGCTAAAAACTATCGCCTAAATTTTTGCATACTACGAATATCCTATAAAACATTATATTATCATCGGCGAGAATTTTTGTTAAAATGAACCCCCCAAAACTACCCCATTGGGGGTGAATCGTACTAACATTAACTATATTGCCGTCTATTGCAATTTCGAGCATTTTCTTTGAGCAGAAATCTCTAGTGTCTTTTTATTCCTGATTATTCAATGGTACTTACTCTCAAAAAATACCTAAACCTCCCCTGCAAGGGGTGAAAATGAGAATCTTCACTGCAAACTGATTGATTTTAATCAAAATAACATTCGTCCTGTAGATTAGTTTATGATTAGTTTATGTTTTTGAAGACATGATGATGCAACGGTTATACATCCCTTTCTTCTACACAGGGGGTGGAGGTGAGGGGTAAATTCGGCCCTTAAATTATAATAATAAAAGTTAATTACAAATTTTTCGGTTTTATCCAACATTAATTATTAAGAATAACCCTCTGAAGGAGGTAACGGTCCTACAAGATCCATATGGATGTGCTCGAAACGACCTTTAGGAACATTAAATTTCCCTATTGGAGTCTTTGTATATCGATTGACCTTAGAAGTTTGACAACTTATGCAAGATTTGGTCCATATTTATTTGCAGACAGAATTCATTCTGGGGCAAAAATATTTATTAGAAATTATTTTTTTTAGTAGCGCGAATACCTGCGTGAGCAGGTTATGAAAAATATCAAAAACAACACGATGCAAAGCTTTGGGTACATAAGGACGACATTTAGAATTAGAGACGTGAAATAAGCTGTGCTGAAGCAATATTAACTTGTTTTAAAAATAAATGTACTTTATTGTGTTTATTTTCTAGCGACTGTAATAGTGAGGTAAGTTCTGAACCCTTATATTGTGCCGTTTTCAAAAGCGTTAAATTAAATTTATTCGAATTAATAGCAGACATCAGATAATTTTGGTTTATTAAAGAACAATCGTTCAAGCGAGACATTGTATCTGCGACGGCGTTATGAGCACCTGAAATGTGCCGAATTCTATTCGTAAACTGTGACGGGTTTGTCTGTCAATATATTCAACACGGGGTATGTTCAACACAGGGTATATAATAATAATGAGTTGTTAAGACTGTCCGATAGTACTTTGTTGCAAAAAAATGTAAAAAAAAATATCTCTAAAAAGTTAGAAATAAAATTTCACTCAGTGAACAAATACCTTTCTACCTATTAGTGGGAAATAGCATGAAATCTTATTACCGAATATCAATTTGAAGTCGGTCCAAAAAAAATACTAATATCAAGAATACGTTTCCACCGACTTCAAATGATATTCGGCAGTAAGGCACAGTTCCTTGCTACTTTTCACTAATAGGTAGACAAATATTTGTAAAACTGAGTGAAATTTTGTTTCTTACTTTTTAGAGATATTTTTTTTAAATTTTTTTTTCAACCTTTTTAGTAGCTTCTCATATTTCAAAATCCCTGCCTGGAGGATAAATAAATAATACATCTTAACCTTACTTTAGTTCCTTATAATAATATGCTTTTAGTCCAAAGTACATAAAATCAAATAATCGTTTACTTTTTGATTTAATTCATTCAAACATTATTCGGCTACTTCGCCTCCATGCAAGGCTTTCTTTCGTTGCGAGATGACACATGACATGATAGGAAGTTATCATAAAGTTATCATTATTATAAATGAAGAACTAATTTTTTCACCGGCACCTCCGCCAAATCTTCGAATATGCTCGTAATATAAAAACTTATTTCCAATTTTTTTCACCTCACATTATAAGTAGCTTCAGTTTAATGTGGGACCACCGCTGGACCATAGCCTACAGTTTGCAGCAGGTTTGACAGAAATCGCTTAAGCTACGCCAGAGTAATCATTCAACAAATATAAAGAAAAAACACATACTGGTCGAATTGAGAACCTCCTTTTTAAAATTCGATAAAAAAATTAGGTCGGTAAAAAAATTAAGCCAGCTATTTTGTGCTGGGGACAATGGGGTGAGTCATTATAATTCAGGAGCTCCTGACGAAAACTGCAAGAGTTTTTTAAAAGCCCATCTTTCACTATAGTGTTATATGTTGCTGAGATGAGTCAGCAACAGCACGCAAGGTCAGGTATCGGGACACCTGGCGGCGGCACGGTTTGAAGTATGTAGTAAAATCAAGTGTCATAAGAGTGTTTTGCAACGCTTGGAAATAGCAGTATATTGAATATAAAACTGCTACAAAGTAGTCAGGCAGCACAGTTCTAGAACGTAGCGTCAACAGTTGCGAAAATAAGGTCAATATAAGTGTTTTGCAAAAGCTGAATCTTTGCATAATGTTAAATTATTGAATATAATTGTGAAAAAAATAGTCAGACATTATGTAGAGGGAACCAACACAGTCAGCAGTCGCTATGACTAACAATATTGCAAAAAGAAAGAAAATGATTTTTTATATTAACCATAACCTTTAATATTAAAATGTTTTAAACAAAAAATTTCTAAATTCATTCATTTTATTCATTACATAAGCTTGTTCAAATCCTAATTGATATTGCTGTCATCGTCACCATCAGATGCATCGTTTGATATCGTCTGGCTGCTCAGGCTCCGAATCTGTAAAAAAATAATTATGCAACGATTTATAATATTACATGTAATAATATTTTGTAATAATTCGAATAGGTACATTTAAGTTACTTTAATAAAAAATCATTATAATTTTTTATCTGTAAATATGAATTTTCTAAAAAAATTTTTAATATATGAATTATATAAAATCAAGTTAAAAGATACGAATATAGACAAAATATTGATGATATTAATTTTCATCATTATTGTTAAACATTATTATGAATAAAAATGTGCTTTTCTTATTTACGTTCATTCTCATTTGGTTGAATTATAACGTCTTTAACGAATGCAGGTAATTGCTGCCCCTCATACCAATCCTAATCGTACCATCCATCGATTTCCACCCAACCATTCTCCGCAGTCGACATTTTTGTTGGAACATTCATATGTGCATTTTTCCAAATATTGGAAATATATACAGCACTTTGTACATGCTTCTTTTAGCTCGAATTTGCATGGTGGCAGATTCGAAGCTTTAACATTTTTTCGCTTTAATTTGAAAAGCATCTTTGGCATCCTTGAGTGTGTATGTTCTAGTAAAGTTTCACAGTCGAGCTTTAACAGCATATATTAAGTGCTGATGCACTACGTTCTAGAACTGTACTATCTGACCACTTTGTAACCGTTTTATATTCAATATACTGCTAAAATATCGATTTTTAAACATTACAAAACACTTCTATGATACTTGATTTTACTACATACTTCAAGGCGCGGCGCCGCCAGGTGTCCCCTGACCTTGCGCACTATTTCTGACTCATCTCCAAGCCCCTCTCATCAAATCATGCACCTCAGTACCAAATTCACTGGCAGGCCCCCGCACTTAATAATTAATGAGCGGGGGAGAGAAATGTGAAAAAATACTTTTGTCAGTATCTTTGGCGGGCCCCCGCTACAGGCCCCACGGAAGCCCGGACCCCCAATTCAGTACCCAATAGCCCCCCCATACGGGGGGCTGCTCATCTTTGCTCTTAATATAACACTATATTGAAATATGAGCCTTTACCTAACTCTTGCAGTTTCTTGTCACAAGCTCCCCGACAATTAAGGATATATCTTAAAGTGCTGGTGTGTGCCTTAACTTACTTTCACTATTTCTAATTACTAATGTATCTAAACATGGTAGTTGTCCAATGGTTTCTATTTCATATGTAAATTTTACTGAATTGAAACGGCTATTTGATTTCGAAGCAGAGACGTCTACATCTGTAAGGATTACATCCGAAGACACCGAATTTAAAAAATATAGAAATTTTCTTTAAAGAAGTCTGAAAATATCACTTTAATGAGTTTTTGCGTTTTGAAATGCATACTGTTACATTATTTGAAATAAGATGTGAACTGTAAAATAGTTGTCAAGTAATTTCTCAAGTTCTTTTTTCCTTTTTGCGTGTTCTGCGTGTTTTCTGTTGCGATAATGCTTACGGTTGCTGGAAATGAAGAAATAATTAAAACCGCTGCCCATGGAATCACTACTTCCACGTCCAGATTTTCTATCCAAGACTCTTACACCTAAAAAAAATTGTATGTGGAAATAATTGTTTATGGAACTTTAATAATATAATATTTGAAATCGCCTGAAAAACCCATAAAACAATATACCACATCGGTAGTGAGAATGGGGCTGGTGAAAGGAGGGTGTTAGTGGGGTTGGATAAAGTAAACAAAAATTTGAAACCTTTGATTCTTGTACACACACTAAATCACAATTTTATTATTTTCACCACTTTTAATAGAGGCGTGGGGGTGATTATCGACGTGGCTAATACCAAAGATTTTTTTAAGACCTTAGCTACTCTTATATATACGAAATACCAGCACTGCGCCAGAACTTTTACAGGCTCGGTGGCGCAGTGCTTAAGGTGTTAGGCTTGCGACCACGGGGTCCCGGGTTCGAATCCTGGCTAGGGTATGGATGTGTAGTGGCGTTTTCCACGTGTTGCTGAGACGGTAGCATTGGGCTAGACTGCTGTTGTGTGAGAGGCAACACGGTCTAGTCGCTCTCCTCTCCTGAATTCGAGTCTCAGCTGCGGCAAATGGCAATGTCGCAGGGAACGGGTGTTGTGTGTGTGTGTCCGTCCTGATTGAGTGGTAGAATAACCTACGGCTAAACTCCGCCAGGACATTAATATAAATAAGGCGATAAAAAAACTATTTTAAGGACTCCAGTGGAAGTATAGTAACGAAAAAAAAATTTTTAAAAACAATAAAATATTGTTCAAATAGGCTTAGTATGTCATGAAACGTCGATATTTTAAGTTTGAGCGAAAAAAAAATTTCTGTCCGTCGGTCTGTCTGTAACTTTTTTGTGCTGGAACCGTTTAAGATATTGACTTGAAATTTGGTACACATATGTACTTTACTGGAACTAGATTATATTTTCATCTTGTTCCGTCGAAGGGTTGGGGGGTAAATTGGGGTAAATTTGGGGTAAATACGTAAATCAAGCAGGTAAGAGTTCATAAAATTGGTATTTAGTATGTACAAGAGAAGCTAAGGTCTCAACAAAATTTTTGGCATTACCACCCCCACCCGTTATTAAAGGAGATAAGAAAAAAATGGTGACTTACTGTGTGTACAAGAACCAGAAACCTCAAAATATTTTTTTACTTCATCCAACCCCACTACCACCCCCCTATCACCACCCCCACCCCACTACCGATATGGGGTATCGTTTTATGGGTTTTTGGGTTAGAGGATATCAAATATTATATTATTAAAGTCCCATAAACAATTATTTCCACATATACATTTTTTTCTTGTGAGTGACTTGGATAGAAAATCTGGTAGTGATTCCTTGGGCAGCGGTTTTTTTTAATAGAACGACGAGGCAGAACGTCTTCAATTTTAAATTTAGCTAAAAATAAAAGGCGATTCTTGCCTCGAAGTAATTTTCATCTCGTCAAGCCTATTTTTTTCACATAGAAGAAGGTGGTGAAGAAACGCTTCTTGTTTTTGGTACCAAGGGGAGTTTATGAATAAACCTCCTTTTTTGAGAACGTTTTATTTTCGGATCAAACCACGTTTACATTTAATCGGATAGGTAGTTTTCAAAATATTCGATATTGAATCGTTGAACACTCTCATTGGGTTTTAACTGTCGACGCCAGTATTCTGAAGGTAAATTTTTTGAGTGGTATATTGTTAATGAACGCATAATTGGCCATAATTCTTTGAGGGAAGTTTCAGTGCGGAATTTTTTCTAATTTTATTTTTTACAAAATGAATTTTTTAAGTGAACTTGAAACTTGCCTCTTATTTCATAGAACAATCTGAACTTTCAATTTGGTAGTTCCCAATCCATAGTGCAGCAATAATACGGAAGTGGTTAAATGATGTGCAACCATCTGTTACATATTTTCCGAGATACCAAGGTCCAGAAGAAATAGAAACACCAGAAGCATAGAGCATTCCATGTTCCTGCGGAGAATTTTACATCGGCGGGACCAAAGAACATAGAAACACCAGACTCAAACAACACATTAGCCATACAACGAATGGAAATTCTACAAAATCAGCAGTTGTCGATTTTCGAAGAACAAGAACAGATAAAATTCGACGAAACAAAGGAATTAGCCAACACCAAACATTATTGGCCAAGATACAGTTGAAATAAATAAACAAGAAATAACTATAATCGTGACACCGGACTACAATTACCAATAACTTGGAAGCCAATGTTCCCCACGAGCAATAACACAGACCTCAGTCCACCAGAGCTTATTTCGCTTCAGAAGAAAACCACGATAAGTTGGTCGAAATGTCAAGCACTCAACAAAGTTAACGCGGAAAAACATCCGAAAACCAGTAGCCGGATCACCAGCTCCGCGGAAGCCAAGAAAATCAGATTATTAGGTTCAAATATAATAAGGGATTTTATGTGTTAACGATTTAATGAAATTTCCAAATGTACTAGATTGGTTTACTATTTCTCTGTTTTTTTACATAGTTTGGTGTAATTAGATGCCAAACAGAATTGTATTGCCTGAAATTTACTTCCTCTTACTTACTTCGTTACAGTATATTAGTTTAAATGTTATTAAAATAGAGAACAGTAAGTTTAATAGTAAAAACAAATGAACAGAACGAGTGCACCTGACAAATTAAATCGCCTGATATTAAGTGGCAAAAGAAACAAGTAGACGAAGCTGCAAATAAATGATATCTCCCGATATTAAAATTTCCAACTACTTTAGCAACGTGCTATACACAAATTAAATTAAAACTATTAAATTGCATTTCTCATTAATTACTCTTGTTAAAGTGACGACAAAACAATTAACGCAGCACTACATATATTATTTATTTAAATTACTCTAAACTTAGTATTATTTAAAATAACATAGATAAACAAGTTTGTTTCAGACAAGTAAAAAAAAATTAAAAATATAAAATTTAGAAAATACCAATAAAAATCTTTCAGATTTCTTTAAATTCCGCTGAAATCAAAATTAAGTCTTCTTCTTATACACTTTCTGACACATTCGAATTTGACCCACTTTGTTATATAGCACACCTAACAGCATCGCGCCATCTGTTAAGTGTCCGGCCTTGCCAAAGTTTCTTCGTCTGTTCCTTACCCAGCCCAAAATTTTGGGGGGCTTCCTCTTCGCCGTGTGCCTTTGTTTCTTTGAGACATTAACCATTCTATATTATCCTCTCTCCGAATAATGTGGATAAAAATAGAAATTTGGAAAAATACGTTGCTGGATTGTTGTTTTGGGGGGCGCATTTGAGAATCGAGGTGTCGTGCGATAGAAGTCGTTACAAGCATCTCTAGACTCACATCTTGAAATCATCAATAAGCTGTCTGTCTGCCTCCCTAACGACTCCAGGTCTCAAAAGCATAAGGAAAGATGGAGAAGACAAGTCGGTCCACAATCATAATTTTGTTGTAACTTACACTTAGACCGTACTCATAGCTTATTGTTCTAAGGTTGTCCAGCAGGTGTATGAGCTCATACTTGCTTGCTGCAACCAAAATTGCATCATCTGCAAATCTGAAGTTAGAAATCTTATATCAACCTATAGATATTCTACTCAGCGAGTCCTCTAGCACAAGTCGTATCACTTGTTGTCTATAAATAGAGGATTGGTGGCAGATCAACACTTTGCCAAATTTGCATTTTCCGGAGTTGTCGGAAGTGTCGTCGGTTTTCACCAAAGCAGAGTTTTCTTCGCATAGACCAGATGTCTGTGTGTTGGCATATGCAATAATACTGTCTAATATTGTCTGATTGCTAATCATCAAATGCTTTACGAAGTAGTCTATGTAATGAAGACAGAAATAGTGTAAATATTTCGTGTAAAGACGAGATTACCTCCCCCCTCCCGTTTTCGAAAGTGCTGAACACGATGCAAGTGGTGGAAGAAGTTTTTGACTGCCGCAACTCCCTGAAACGGCCAAGAACCACCATTTATGGATCCCTTTATGTTTTCATAGATAAACGACTCTGGAAAGTGATTTATTGATGGGATATACCTGAAACAACATGGAAGGGTTATAGAGTAAGTAGAACCCAGACAGCATGCCTCCTGAGGGGTGGAAAATCTTTTTTTTAAATGATTCGGTTCAAATGCGTATCCTCCCGTTTTCGGAGACGCTGATCGCGGGAAAAATATTCATTTCTAGCTCCAATCCCTCCTCGTCCCTCAGACGGGCAGAAACCACCCTTCATTTTCCAGAAAGCATGCTGTCCAAGATTTACAGGTTTTTCGATACATGATCGTTATGCCTTCATTTTTTACGGAGGAGAGGGAGGGGTTGCTTCAACCCTTGCAAGGAGTGTAAAATTCATTAATTACACTTTGGATTGTCAATACTCCCTCTTTCATTTTCCCAGGCGCTGATCACGTTACAAATATTCACCTCCATCTCCGACTCTCCTCCATTCCTATAATGTATGGAAACTTACTTCATTGTTGGTGAAATACTCGTTAGCATAAAAATATATATAAAAAAACGTTAAAAAATAACAACTTCATCCAACCTGTGTGTGTTTCGAACACGATCCTTGGATAACAAGGAGAAGAAGAAGAAAAAGAATTATATTCACAGTTATAATACAATATATGTATAATGTTTCACGCAGTAATAAATGAGTATCCAAATGCACTGAAAGTTTATACTGATGGCTCAAAAGCT
Organism: Rutpela maculata; assembly: GCA_936432065.2. Lineage (NCBI taxonomy): Eukaryota > Metazoa > Arthropoda > Insecta > Coleoptera > Cerambycidae > Rutpela > Rutpela maculata. The sequence goes on along the minus strand of OW386286.2, from coordinate 223,956,540 downwards.
GATTATGGACTGGACTGCGCCAACTTTGGAAAAATTTACTTCTGGACATTATCGCATATGGCTAGTATTTATACGGCAGGATTGTATGCGATTTGTCAGTGTAATATAATATGATCCATTTTCAATTTGTACAGACACGTTAAGCTGCATTCAAGCGATAGAGAATATTTTCTCAAGAAATTCACATTCACAATATCTATTCATTACTACACTGAATGACTAAGATCGTTGAGCAGGTGTTTTTTGTCTGGTTGCCAGGGCATATGGGAATGCAATTCATGGTAATGAGAAAGTGTTTATAGCTGCCCGCCAGACAGCAGAATATGAATATACCGGCAACGGTATAGCAATCGTAAACACTAACTTGAGGCATGTTTTTACCTCCAAGACTATTAATGCATGGCAAGCAGAGTGGGACACCACAATAAGTAAATTAGGGACAGTGAAACAAACAATGAACAAATAGATAGCTCCTAGAAAGTTGACAAGAGGAGAGTAAGTCATAAATGAGTATCCGTATCCAAATGCAGTGAAAGTTTATAATGATGGCTCTAAAACTGATTATGGACTGAGCTTTGGAAGACTTACTCCTGAAGATTACCACCTGGCTAGTTTTTATACGGCAGAATTTTTTGCAATATGGATGGCACTTAGATACTGCGAGATGTCAGCATAATATATGACCAATTTTCAATTTGTACAGACTCATTAAACTGCATTCAAGAATATTTTCTCGAGAGATCCACAGGTCCAAAATATCCATTCATTACTACACTGGATGACTAACATCAGTAAGCAGGTGGTTTTTGTCTGGTCGCCAGGACACGTGGAAATCCAATTCATGGTAATGAGAAGGTAGATATAGCTACCCGCCAGGCAGCAGAACATGAATATACCGACAACGGTATAGCAATGATAAATACTGACCTGAAGCATGTTTTGCCTTCAAGACTACTAAGGTATGGCAAGCAGAGTGGGACACCACAATAAGTAAATTAGGGACGGTGAAACAAAAGGTGAACAAATCGATAGCTCCTAGAAAGTTAACAAGGAGAGAGCAGGTAGTGGTCATGAAGACGTAGGCTTCCCACTAGTCTTGGAATTGCTCACACCCATATAAGCTCATTCAGTTTGTTAAGAGGTGAAAGACCACCTCGATGTTCTACCTGTGGAAATATCACTACAGTCAAACATCTGCTCCTTGAATGCAACGATTTAGAAAATGCTAGGCAAAATGTACACATGCCAAAATCATTAGTAGAATGCTTAAGTAATAACAGCATGAACAGAGACCGCGTATTAGATTTCCTAAGAAAAGCTGACCTCTTTTACAAAATATGAGAATAATATTACCTCAGTATACTTACCTGATTAAGTCAACTTAAAGGATCTTTATAAAAATTCGTGGTATTAGATTAGATTTCTGTACTTGTAATTTTAATTTTGTCAATGCAAATTATCTACGTCTATGCGGCTAATGACCTAAGCTATTGATGATGCAGAAAAAACATACACGTATTTCAAACACCGATGCCATCATAATGACAGTCTGCATTGAAGTTAAACTATAAATTGTAGAAAAAAGGAGTAAACATGCTGTACTTTAACTGTGCCTGTAAAAGTGGAAGTGAGTATTTATTTCACTTTTATGAGCATAATTGAATACAGCGTACTAGGTTATTCTCTCTATTCTCCCGTGCATTAAACACCACTAATTAAACATCAATTTAACTTTTGACAGATGAGGCCACTTTGTTTGATTTTTAATTTGTACAGACTCGTTAAACTACATTCAAGGACATTTTTTCAAGAGATCCGCAGGTCCAAAATATCCATTCATTACTACACTCGATGACTAACATCGGTAAGCAAGTGGTTTTTGTCTGGTCGCCAGGACACGTGGAAATCCAATTCATGGTAATGAGAAGGTAGACATAGCTAGAAGCATGTTTTACCTTCAAGACTACTAAGGCACGGCAAGCAGAGTGGGACACCACAATAAGTAAATTAGGGACGGTGAAACAAACAGTGAACAAATCGATAGCTCCTAAAAAGTTAACAAGGGGAGAGCAGGTAGTGGTCATGAAGACGTAGGCTTCCCACTAGTCTTGGAATTGCTCACACCCACATAAGCTCATTCAGTTTGTTAAGAGGTGAAAGACCACCTCGATGTCCTACCTGTGGAAATGTCATTACAGTCAAACATCTGCTCCTTGAATGCAACTATTTAGAAAATGCTAGGCAAAATGTACACATGCCAAAATCATTAATAGAATGCTTAAGTAATAACAGCATGAACAGAGACCGCGTATTAGATTTACTAAGAAAAGCTGAACCTATTTTACAAAATATGAGAATACTATTCTTCAGTATACTTACCAGATTAAGTCAACCTAAAGGATCTTTATAACAATTCGTGGTATTATTAGATTAGATTTCTATACTTGTAATTTGTATTTTGTCAATGTAAATTATCTACGTCTAAGCGGCTAATGACCTAGGCTGTCGATGATGCGGAAAAAACATACACATATTTCAATCGCCGATGCCATCACATTGACAGTCTGAATTGAAGTTAAACCATACATTGTAGAAAAATGGAGTAAACATGCTGTACTTTAACTGTGCCTGTAAAAGTGGAAGTGAGTATTTATTTCACTTTTATGAGCATAGTTGAATACAGCGTACTAGATAATTCTCTCTATTCTCCCGTTCATTAAACACCACTAGTTAAACGTCAATTTAACTTTTGACAGATGAGGCCACTTTGTTTGATTTTTAATTTGTACAGACTCGTTAAACTACATTCAAGAACATTTTCTCAAGAGATCCACAGGTCCAAAATATCCATTCATTACTACACTCGATGACTAACATCGGTAAGCAGGTGGTTTTTGTCTGGTCGCCAGGACACGTGGAAATCCAATTCATGGTAATGAGAAGGTAGATATAGCTAGAAGCATGTTTTACCTTCAAGACTACTAAGGCATGGCAAGCAGAGTGGGACACCACAATAAGTAAATTAGGGACGGTGAAACAAACAGTGAACAAATCGATAGCTCCTTGAAAGTTAACAAGGGGAGAGCAGGTAGTGGTCATGAAGACGTAGGCTTCCCACTAGTCTTGGAATTGCTCACACCCACATAAGCTCATTCAGTTTGTTAAGAGGTGAAAGACCACCTCGATGTCCTACCTGTGGAAATGTCATTACAGTCAAACATCTGCTCCTTGACTGCAACGATTTAGAAAATGCTAGGCAAAATGTACACATGCCAAAATCATTAATAGAATGATTAAGTAATAACAGCATGAACAGAGACCGCGTATTAGATTTACTAAGAAAAGCTGAACCTATTTTACAAAATATGAGAATACTATTCTTCAGTATACTTACCAGATTAAGTCAACCTAAAGGATCTTTATAACAATTCGTGGTATTAGATTAGATTTCTGTACTTGTAATTTTAATTTTGTCAATGTGAATTATCTACGTCTATGCGGCTAATGACCTAAGCTGTTGATGATGCAGAAAAAACATACACGTATTTCAAACACCGATGCCATCATAATGACAGTCTGCATTGAAGTTAAACCATAAATTGTAGAAAAAGGGAGTAAACATGCTGTACTTTAACTGTGCCTGTAAAAGTGGAAGTGAGTATTTATTTCACTTTTATGAGCATAGTTGAATACAGCGTACTAGGTTATTCTCTCTATTCTCCCGTGCATTAAACACCACTAGTTAAACGTCAATTTAACTTTTGACAGATGAGGCCACTTTGTTTGATGCCAGCTTGTTCATCATGCATGGAACTGCCTTTATGACATCACTGCCGTTTTCGAAGCTCATTCAAATAGTCGAAGTCTGATAATTTTTGAAAATATGTTACTATTTTTATTCTAAAGTAAATATATGACAAGAATAATGCCTAGACTACTATATCTTACCGTTTTCGAGTGCTGCGACATTGGTTCGTGAATAATGTCTTTATGAACTTCTGCCATAAATACCATTTTTCACTAAAATAAGAATGTAATAATTTTTTGAATCAGCGTAGCATTGCTGTACTGAGATAAAAACGTAATTTCCTTACATTATATTTCTTTGACTTTTCGCCATTGTTATAGCGTTAGGATGGGATTGGAATATTCTATAGTCCACCAACAGACACTTTTTAGTTGGGGTTGGCTAAATACAGTTTTACGTGAGATGCAAGCTTAGTATGACATTTATATGCAAGACTTTATCTTGGCCTGACGCTGTCCCACGCTTCCATAGCTACAGCCACCTTGTTTCCTATTATAATAATAAAGTTGAACAGATTTTGGTTTAATTGACAACGGAGTTTGTGAACCGACTGCTAATACACCGATATTAATTTTAGTTTAATTAAATTTTAATTCGCTAAACTCTTGGTTTTGCACAGAATTAGATGTTTACTGTTTACGCACTTAACGCCAACCGCATGTTTGATAATGTATGCAAGTGTGTAACCGTTATTATTATATTAACGTATTTTAAACATCACAAAACCATTTCGCATGATGTATTTTAAGTATACGCAAAATACATAAGTTATTAAAAACACGATGTAATATTATATCTACTTAACTTATATTATTATTGTATATTTATATGCAACAAATGTACAGGTGAGACATAAATAGTCAAACAGTTAAAATGAACAAAAATAAGTAGAGCATAGTTAAAATACATATATTTAAAATCGAATAGACTAAAGAGGCACTATCTAAAATACGTTTCTTAAAACATTGTTTAGCTGTGACAACAGTAATATTTTTTAAATCTGAGAATAAACTATTCATCACAAAAGGAGGAAAAGACATTTAAATTCTGAAGTGCGATATCTTGTAATTGCTATAGAATCCTCAATGCCTCTGTTGAACATTTATACCTCCCATTTTTTTGAACAAATACTGCGATTTTTATTACGTATGTTTGAGGTAAAACACACAAAGTAAGGAAACCATAATTCTTTTATTTTTAATTTTCAAATCACGGTGACACTGGTTATTTGACTTTGTACGAAACATGGTAATAAAAACTTCTTTTCATCAGTAAGACATAACCCATAAACAACATCTGTATAGTTCATATGTCTTAATACAATGCTCTCTACCAACATGTATTAAGAGATGAAAACTATGTTAATGTTTTAAATATATGCTCGTTTTTCCAGGCCTCATCCCACTTATAAAAGGGGAGCCCCAAAGGCTACTAAACCTCGAAGGCAGGGTAGGGTAGTCACCCTGTGCTCTGAACAAAATTTTAGTATTTTACGTGCAGTACCCCCTCTGCAATACACTGGTGAGGAAGGCCGACTAGTCAGGTCCTTGGGGAGGTGGTTTCGATAATTTGGCTTGGTGCAGGTGCTCAAGTATAAAAAGACGTCGTTCTAATCAAACATTTTTATTTGGTACATGGTACAATATATTACACAAAATAATAACGATAGCTCGGTACGTAGCACAATATATCACACGATATAACCTAATAAGTGAACTAATAATTGTGGCCCACACGCTTAACCTGACATACATACACAAAATATCTTACAATCAATAAACTCTTGATAAATATAGGAAGAAGGTCATATACAGGAAGTGTGACAAAAACTATATTGTGTCCCAAGGTACGGTAAAACATAAATGGCTCAAAACCATTGAAATCTATTTGTAAAATAGAGCAAAATTATTTAATTATTGAAGTAACGATACACAAAATATACCAAATATTACTGAAATCTACTGGAATCGTTATGAGCAAAATATTACAAATATTACTTGAAATTTATTGAATTATTTATGTGCAAAATATGACTAATGTTACTGATTTACTGAAACTCATATGCAAGTTATGACAAACGGTCCTGTCCATTCTCTTGTCTCGGGTAAATAACTTCTAATTATTTTATTGTCCTGTGGACTTTGTGTTGATGTACCGGATCCTTCGTTAAGAGAATATGTTTCCGCTTACCTTTGGTAGTGTCTGAATAACTTTTCCCGTCCTACCAGGGTAGCATAATTCTAGGTGATAACAGCTGCAGGGTAGACGATCTACATGGAGTCTAAGGTAACGTGACGAAATCCTCAGTACCATAAAAGCACAAGATGACAGGCAATAATCCAAAAGCTAGACACCAAAATCTGGACTAGAAGTCGAAACCAGAATCAGGCTGGAAGTCCCTCGTAAAATGTAGAGCGTGTCATAAAAGACAGATCCAAATATACCATAAACTATATATCCAAATAACTCGTAAATTAACAAATCCAAATAAATCATAAACTAACAAACAGATCCCAATACTCGTAAATTAACAAACAGATCTCGAACTCGTAACTTAACAAACAGGTCCCAATACTCGTAACTTAACAATAACTGCAATAAAATAAATAACCTAAATTACCAATCTATTTCAACCTTAAGTGGGTTTCAGAGACGTACCTGAGATGTGATGAGGGCTGAAAGAGGTCCTTTGCTGTTAAATGGCACTCCGAAGCCTTGCATTCGAAAGATGCCACCTGCTTCAGAAAATTGATTTAATCCGGAAATCCGTAGTTGGATCTCCCCAAAAACTAATACTCAAATACCAAAATGGAAATACTACTAATTTTGTCGTACTGAATACCAAATCCCATAAATGGAGCAAAACTTACAATATTGCTAAAACGTGTACTCGCACCATTCAATTTTCAAGCCAGTCAAAAGGAAATGACCAAAAGATGTCCCCCTATCAAATTGTCAAATTCTGTGTAACTTCCGTCGGTACGGTAAGAATTTCCACTTCACGGCGTATCCCACATCTCTGAATAGATTTTTCTAACTTCGTTTACATCCGCAAATAAGATCGTAATATAGTCCAAAGGCCGTCCTTTCATAAGTTTACCCACCAAAAGAAAATTTAATTCACAATACCGGGCATTGCGGAAGCTTTTCCAAGGCGTTCTTGCAACGCGCTCTCTTAAAGAATCTCTGAACGTACTCATCCAGCTACCGGCAGCGATGGAATGCCATGAAGTAAAAACATCGGGTAGCGCTATTAAGCAACCAATTATACTCGTTTTGGAGCTGAAGGAAATATCTATTTGCTCAAGTGCACAATAAAATTTGGGCAAATAGGAAATGAGTACATAAAATTCCGGAAATTACTAAATGTGAAAATAGACTGTATTATATATGATTCTAGAAAATACATTTTTACTTAACTTTTTTGCAATACCTAGAAGGATACAATATACTGGCTTTTAGATGTATTTAATGCTAAGCAGTTATTGTTTGATCAGTTCATATTACGGTCCAGCTCGGTATTAATTATAATAGCAGCACCTTCTAGATCATAGCTGAGATATATCTCAAAACCACCCGTATACACATGCACTTTACAAAAACTTGCAACATGCTGAATAGCGATTATTGAAATTCTCTCGATGAAAAAAATCAGTGCTTCTTCAACATCTACCAAAATGTGAACACAATTCCTGTCTTCACGTCTATACATATTAGGAGCAGCTACTTGCATAGAGCATTCTATAAGCTACACTACTTAGTGTAAATACGTAGAAAGTGCAATAGCCGACTGCAACCAGTTTAAAGTAAAGTTGATGTATCACTTGTTCTACGAATGAAAAACATATGTATACTGAAGTTTCGATATTGTATATTTTCATATTTTTGTGTGTAATCAAAAACCACAGCACCAGTTTGCTCTAAAACTAGAATAAATCTTAGTTGATGTAAAATATGACAGTTTATACACCTTTGGTGATCATGTAGAAGAACGCACTACCGGGCGTCAAAATGACGCGACACCAATTTATTTCTCAGGGGGCGCCAGTCGCGTATTACCCCGTTCTTCTACCTCCCAGGCGGGTTCGAGATAAGATGCACTTCGGTAGCCGAGTAATGGGACCAAGGCTGCACTACCACAGATCGGAAACTACGCTCTCTCTGGACCCGAATTCCCTCGTTGGTTTAGGCACCTCTTAATTTCCTGAATTTTTGCATAAAAAAATCCCAACCGAAGAATTTCTCTGCGGAGGGATTAGTTTTGGTACGCGAAAATCACTTTTTGGTCCATTAATAACGGAATATATTTCTCAAAAAACGCATAAAAAAATCCCTATCAAACCTCCGTAAAGCAACCAGAAGGTCGAACGTTAATGTGAATTAACTCGACACATCCGGTTTTCTATACGAAAGTTCCAGGGATTATAGACCGTCAACAGGCCTCAAGATCAATTAAGAAATATTAGTTCAAAGAATCCGTTTATTTAACAGAATTGGTTATACAAAATTCTCAAGAAAAGAATCGTGCCTTCCCCAATCAAGGTAGTGACTTTCAGACCATACAAGCGAGAGCGCTCACGCTAACGATCGATTAGGTAGAAAAGATTCATACATACCTTCTCAGAATCAAAATGCGAGCTTTTAGAATCATTTCAGACTCTGGGTAAATGAATAATTAAGGCTGACTGAAATTAACTTAAAAAAGTTTTACTAAATGAATTTAGTTTCGCTAGAGACTACTTAGCTTTAAAGTTCTTGTATCGTGGAAATTCACGTACTCAAACACATTCAGAGGACTTATTACTGCATAAGTTGAGTGGCGTTCGATCAGTCCACGACTTACTAACCCTTATCACAGTCGATTAATATTATCGATTTGGCAGCGTCTCACCTTCGAGCGACTTTTAGGCAAAATTGAATTTTTGGATTTTTATGCACAAGGCGTTTTCCTCTATAACTTTATCATTTGAAAAGCCCTGTTATTGGCTTTTCTACCATCGCTTTGTCTGAACCACTCAACGACCAAATTGTGAGCCGCTGGGTCAATCCAAACTCTTTCTATGCGAGAAACCGGCCTTGTACATGTGCATTGATTTTTATCAATTTTTGCTTATCGGCACTACGCCGGCTTTGACAAAATCTTCTATTTTGCCTTTTGGATGCAGTGCATCGTTAAAATTTTATGCTCATACTTTAGAATTGGGCTTTCAATGACCGTACCTCAAAGGTCAATGTCTTTGGTTGAGGAATAAAAAAAAATAAAAAATAATTTAAATTATATTTTCGTGGTACTTTTTAAACTAACTTTGTGGTACTTTTGAAAAATCCATTTTAAGACCAATTTTAGCGTACTTTTGAAAAATCGATTTTCGAGCCAAATTTCAAGGTACTTTTGAAAAACTAATCTGCGGGTGAAATTTTGGCGTACTTTTGAAAAATCGATTTTCAAGCCAAATTTCAAGGTACTTTTGAAAAGTTAATCTGCGGGTGAATTTTTGGCGTACTTTTGAAAAATCGATCTTCAAGCCAAATTTCAAGGTACTTTTGAAAAGTTAATCTGCGGGTGAAATTTTGGCGTACTTTTGAAAAATCGATCTTCAAGCCAAATTTCAACGCAGTTTTGAAAAATTAGTCTGCAAGTGAAACTTTGGCGTACTTTCGATAAATCGATTCCTGGGCCAAATTTTGACGCCCTTCCAAAAATATTATTTTTCAAAGTCCAATTTATGGTACCTTTGAAAAAGTATATTATTCATAAATCTTTGTCATTATATACTTCTACTCTCATATTCTGAACCAAAAACATTTTTCCTAAGTGAAAACTCGGTGTTTCTTCGAATTTTCACCTGGTCATTTCCAACGCCTTATAGAACCTAAAACGGTCCTTATGGACTGATCTGCGCCTCTGCAGACTCCCAAAAATGTCTTTAAATGAAATTTTTGCCTAAGTCGAATTTTGATTATGTCTTCAACTTAGGACGATTTTGGAGAGTTCTACAACAATCACTCTGCGTGGCACATATAGTTCAGTCTCAATAGAGCGTATCTACCATGCTATTGTATATATGTTCCAAATATTGAAACAGTCATTTTAGGTCTAACAGGAATTATTGTGTTTAATAAGTATTTACACTCGGCGACTCCCGACTGCAACTTTTATTCGTTTCCTGATGCTCTCATTAAAAATGCTTTAATAACGTTTTAAAATTAAATTGACATATCATCTTATAAGGGGTTGTGACGATTTTTTTTCTCACTCCAAAAGAGTAATCCACATAAATTTAAAACAAAATCTCCGCAAATCCGCAGATTTTAAAAAAATATAAATTGCCATTTAAAATACATAGAGTTTTGACACATATCATTATTTTTTTTACACGAATACCTAGTATATCAAAAATACACTCACATTTTCGAGTTTTTGTACAAAAAAAAATATAGTAACACGAATTAGTAAACCCACATTAGTATAAAACAATATGATTTAGGCGAGTTTTTCTAAAATTCTTTTAGTTATTTTTATTTTTAATGAAAAAAGTTTAAGAATAATGATATGAAAATCATTGCTTGATAATGTTTTCTTGAGAACATCATATATGAAGAGTGCAGTGAACTGACAATACTTCATCAAAAAATTATTCACTTTCGAAACACAATTACTTATTTTGCCTTAATAAATAATTGAGAGTTCCGAAAGAAAATACATTTTTTCTAATAAAGTATCATCAATTTACTACACTTCATGTATCATATATGAAGAAAACATCAAGCAATGATCATTATTCTTAAAATAATATTGTTTTATACTAATGTGGGTTTGGTAATTTGTGTTACTATATTTCTCTTTATGTAAACTACATTTGTACAAGAATTCGAAGATGTGAGTGTATTTCTTATATATTACGTATTCGTGTAAAAGAAAATTAGTGATATGCGTCAAAGCTCGAAGTATTTTAAATGGCAATTTTCAACACGTCATGCGTCGGTGGCATGTCTTAAATTTTTTTTGAAATCTGCGTGTTTGAGATTTTTTTTATTTATGCTGATTAGTTTTTTGGGGTGAAATCAAAAAAATTCGTCACAACCCTAACCCCAGGACCATCCTACTGTACACTGTACATTGCAGATTTATCATCTTGTATATCCTCGTATTTTTCTGTGGTAGGTAAAATTTTGCTCTAATATTAGAATAAGACAGTTTTTGTAAAACATGGCCATATATATGCCACTGGTGATCACCCTATGGAACAAATATTGTCAAATTTCAATAAGGCCTATTTTGCCATGCTATTTTATATAATATGTATGTTCCAAAGAAATAGAAATTTCAAAACTAACAGAAGTTCTCGTATTTACAAGAAACGATCTACATACACACATACACGTAGACATTTTTTATTCGATATTTGAGTTCGGTCTTTTATGAAGGGATGTACAAAAATGTTTTTTCTATGATGACTATTTATAATTTTTGTCCTATTATAATTTATATACGTTGATTAAACAGAAAAAAATTTAAACGATCCTACACAACAACTTCCAAAAAAATATATTTCTTCTTTGGAAAAAATGATTCCTTCATAGTATGAAAATTAACTTAAGCTTTAAAATGGAAAATCTGGTAGTGAAACAAAAAATTGACACTTTTCACTAGTATAAAAGCCACCCTCTGAAAACATTTTCTGCACTCCAAGTTTAATGGCATCCTTTTTGTTATTAAACTGGGTTAGCCAAATTACGCACTATTGGTCAGCATCTGCCTTAAAGTATACTTGAAAATGTATAAAGTTGCCATTAAACTGAAGTTTGCAAACATAAATTATTAATGAATTGATATTACAATATCACTACGCAAACAGCCTAATGTAATTCTTCAAACAAAATTATTTATTAAATGTAGGGTTTGGTTAAGTTTCGATAATAAAATTTCAAAATGTGATTGAATGTTTCAGGGCTGGTTCTTTCCAATTAAAGGATAGAACGTAAATAAAGTAATTCTTGCTCTTCATTGTTAGATATACATAATATTAGTTAATCCAGATAGTTGTAATGATCTATAGAGATATAATGCATATATATCGCCATGTGATTTGTTTCGTATCCTAAACATAGTGAAATATAATGAATATGTGGAATTTTGGAGAGATGTTGGAGTTATTGGCCCACCCACATAGCGGCATCCCTAATGAAATTATACATAGTTATGAACTTAGCGCTCTTCTTTTATATACTTTTTATGAATTAACATTTCTTAACAATTTCTGTTGTGAGCCAATGTACTTTTTCTTGGAGGCACATGACGCACCCACTTTACCTTTCTATCCAATTCCATCTCCCTGGTTTATTTATAATACTGACTTTGATTTATGATTTTCAAATAAATTAAATCAATTATTTCACTCATTAACGCTATAGCCAATGAGAGCCCGTTTTTTCACAACATTGCACCAATCAAACGTCATTATTAGTAGCAATTCATCCTAGATCGGCTTTGACAGTACCAACATGCAAAATTTATCACTCTAATTTTTTGTGTCGCTGTAGCGGCAAATGTTGCGATAATTTTTTGATGTTTGGTTTCGTGAAATGTTTTCGGCAAATAGGGCAACTCGAGCTTTTAAATTTTATCTATAAATATCTTCTCTAGCTTATTACTAATTGTTACCGTAAATTCTAATATTGTATTATATACGTAGTAATATAATATAATACTAAAAACACCACATAAGTTGACAACTTCCAATTTCAAAGCGAAGGCTGAACCTTAATAGGTTCAGGACACAAGTTATATACAGCTTTCAATGGCTTATACCTAATTACAAAGCAATTTTCAGAACTAAAATTAAATACAAATGCCTACGAAGCAAACAAATCAATTATTTCATGTTAAATACACAAATGTACTTACGTATGGTAATTCATCACAAAACAGGTATTCGGAAAATCAAAACTGCACTTCGTTGTACTTAAAGTTCACTCTACTTAAACAAGCAAACCTTAACTTAATCATTAAACTTCTTAAATTAATAAATATATATTAATAAACACTTTAATATGAAATATTTCTTGAAAAATTCGCTCTTTACACCAGTTAAGTTAAGCTAGCGGTACCATTTCATGTCCGCAACCTTAGAACGTAAAAGCGAGAGATTGGTAAAATGCAATATTGTCTGGTTTTACTCGTAGTGTGATTGGTCGAAGCGGACTCCTTGTTGGGAATACCAGTCTATAAGTTACAATATCTATGGTTTAACGTATCTCAATTGTCACTGCCATTACATCATTTATACCTACTTTGTTTTTTATTAGATGAGTCGTTTTGGAAATGCATTTTTATGTGACGTAAATGATAAAATTGAAAATAAAGGTCAGTAAAGTCTAAACAGTGACAAGAAAACGTCTGAGGGCAATTAATTACAAAACATAATATTGAAGATATACTTAATGAATTATCTATTTGTGAAATATTCTCCCCAAATACCACTCGTGCTTTAAAATTTTATCTAGGCATAGCTAAGTTGCCAAAAAGGTAATATAACTCGTGCAAATTGGCAGTTTATTATCAAAGATTAAATCCCTGCCGCTAAAGCCGTCGGAATTTAATCAGATAATAAACTGTCAATTTGCACTCTTTATATTACCGCTTTCGACACGCTTTCGAAAACATTTTCGATAAAGTTTTAAGCACTAGTGATATTACATACGACAATATACATGTCATGAAATTAATTTAACAAAGTTCCCACGAGAAAATAATAGAATTTAGCAAAATATAAGTTAAAAACTTACAGGCGCCCTCAAAGTTTTTTTTTTCGATTGTTGTCCTTATCTCAGATTTTGTTAGACCCACAATCTTTGGTTTTAGCTTCTTTTCACGTAGTATTTAATCTCGTGAAAAATTAGACGGAAAATATCATGGTAAACAACAATTCTAAGAAGAATTTTTGGCGCAATCTGTGACAATGGAACATGGCGCAGATAACTTTGAATTATATCAAAAATAGGCACAAGTAGCCAAAGGCAAAAACATCGTAGTAACACTCAAGACTTAGAAGGGAGGGACACATAGTACGGGCCAATGAACACTATCTTCCAGTAGAAACACGTCGGTAGAGGTTGAGATGGAGAAGGGGTGAATGAAGATGCTAGAAAACTCGTAGCAACCAGTTGTTGGCAGCAGATGGTGCTGGACCGAGGATGATGGCAAAAAGAACTTGAGAAAGCCGAGACTCACATGTGTCTATAAAGTTAATGATGATGATGTATGAAGAAAACTCTGCTTTGGTGAAAATTGAAAACACCAATTCCGACGAATGTAAGTTGGCAAAGGCGTCAGACAAGGCTATGTTTTGTCACCAATATTCTTTAACATCTATAATAAATATATGATGAGCCTTGTGTTAGAAGGTTGGCAGAGTGGTGTACCTATGGGCAGTCAAGATTTCTAACTTGAGATTTGCATATGATACCACTTAAGTTGCAGCAAGCGAGGATGAGCTCATGCCCTGTTTGATAACCTTAGGGCAATATGCTCCGACTATGGTTTAATTGTAAACAACAAGAAAACGAAAATTATGATTGTAGATCGAACGAATGAAGACCAACCAGACACGCTAAGGATAGGTGATTACGAGGTAGTGAAGAATATGGTATTCCTTGGAGCTCTTGTAGTCAACACCGGCAACTGCGAATGTGAAATTTGACAAAGAATACAAATGGAAAGATCTGCAACTTGCCAGTTGAGCAAAATTTGGCATGATAGAAATATCAAACTTGCAGATGCCCCAATTTTCTCCACTTGTCTGTATACCTCTGAGATATGGATCGTTAGAGAGTCAGACAGATCATGTTTTGATGCTTTCGATATGTGGGTCTGAACATGTCTGTTGTAAATTTTCTGGACAACCCAACATATCAACACTTCGTTATCCAAGAAGTATGTCCCCCAAAGCGACTCTCCAGTATCGTATTCTTCAAGATCCTTTTAATTTTTTTGGTAACATCAACCGGAAAGAGGACAATATAGAACGGCTGATAGTTCAGGGAAAACCAGATCTCAAAGGGCGAAGAGGACGCTTTCCTAGACATTGAGCTGATGTCAAGAAGCTGATTAGAAAAAACTTTGACGAGGCTGTTCGCGCCTAACAGGCAGGGGCATAGCGAAGGGAGGTATGGTATGGGATATGGGAACTTTATCAGACTTGGCAAAAGTTGGAAATTTGAGATAATTTAGCAATTTTTATTTCGGTGTTGGATGTTTTTTTTTTTATTTTCTCCCCCGCCCATCAATTTTTTGGAGGAATTATTATTTTTTTATTTAGTTGGCTTCTTAAGTTTATGAAGTTGACAAATTTGAAAAATAACAGTGTGAATTTATCTGTCTCCAATCGGGTATCGCAAATACAAAAACTCACGTCAGGTCATACTTGGAGGCACGTACGCTCGGTTGAGAATGCTGCCGATTACACAGCCCCACAAAAAAAAAGTTCTGTGCCAGAGACGTGAACACATAGATTTTGCTAATTTTTTTATGCTGAATTCGAATCCACAGCCAAAAATATGGGTTACACAGGTAGTTTTTTAGTAAAACGCAAAAACATCCCGTAAAATAGAGTGATAATGAAATACAACAATTTGTAAATACTCTTAGAAAACATTTTAAAATAAGATTTTGAGCATTAGAAAGAAATATGCAAATTAAATCCATACCCACCCCTACGAGGGGTGGGTATGCTTCATTACATACGAGGGTAGTCTATGTAATGAAGCATTATTTGATGTAAATATTTCGTGCAAAGACGAGATTACCTTCCCCTCCGTTTTTGAGGGTGCTGAACACGATGGTAGGAGAAGTTTTTGACTGCCCTTTATGGGGATCTCTTTATGTCTTCATATATATTCGGGTCTGGGGAGTGATTTATCGACGGGTTATACTTGAAATAACATGGAAGGGGTTATAGAGTAGGTGTAATCCAGAGAGCAAGTCTAGGGGGTTGATTAAACCCTCCCGAGGGGTGGAAAGTCTTCTTTTTCAAATGATTCGATTCAAACGCTTATCCCCCGTTTTCGGGGTCGCTGATTACGGGAAAAATATTCATATTTAGCCCCAACCCTTCCTCATCCCTCAAACGGGGAGAAATCATCCCTCACTCACCAGAAAGCATGCTATCCAGGATTTACAGGTTTTTCGGCACATGATCGTTATTGCTGAAGAGAAGGTGGTAGTGACCTCGGGGGTTGCTTCAACGCTTCCAAGAAGTGTAAAATTCATTAATTGCACTTTGGATCGTCAATACGCCTTTCCCCGTTTTCGCAGACGCTGATCACGACAAAAATATAACTAACGAATTTTACACCCCTTGGAAGGGTTGAAACAACTCCCGAGGTCGCTACCACCTTCTCTTCCGTGAAAACTGAAGGGATATGCACAGGAATAACGATCATGTGCCGAAAAACCTGTAAATCCTGTATAGCATGCTTTCTGGTGAGTGAGTGATGATTTCTGCCCGTATGAGGGAAGATGAGAGGTTGGAGCTAAAAATAAATATTTTTCTCGTGATCAGCGACCTAGAAAACGGGGGATGAGCGTTTGAACCGAATCATTTAAAAAAAAAGATTTTCCACCCCTCGGGAGGGTTTAAACAACCCTCTAGGCCTGCTTTCTGGATTACACTTACTCTATAACCCTCTTCCATGTTGTTTCAAGAATAACCCGTCGATAAATCAGTCCCCAGACCCGATTATATATGAAAACATAAAGAGATCCCCATAAAAGGGGTGGTTCTTGGCCGTTTCAGGGGGTTTCGGAGGTCAAAAACTTCTCTCACCTCTTCCATCGTATTTAGCACCCTCGAAAACGGGGGGAAAGGTAATCGTCTTTGCACGAAATATTTACAAAAAACTCGTCAAATAATGCTTCATTACATAGACTACCCCTTGTAGGGGTGGGTATGGATTTAATTTGCATATATTTCTTTCTAATGCTCAAAATCTTATTTTAAAATGTTTTCTCAAAGTATTTACAAATTGTTGCATTTCATTATAAAGCTTTACCGTATCACTCTATTTTAGGGGATGTTTTTGCGTTTACACAAAATCTATGTATTCACGTCTCTGGTACAGAACTTTTTTTTTTGTGGGGCTGTTATTTATCCAGAGGACTATCGTCCACCGAGTTTATTCATTGTGCGCAATGGTGACACGGACCTGCGTACTTAAAGGATTTCAATTTAAATTTGAATACATTTCAGTGCTTTAAAATTTCGGAAAAAAATGCAAATATACCGGACAAAGGAACATTATTTTGGTTGTTACCACATACACAAGCTGGCACAAATGTTTCAAAAAATTTTCATATTTCGATAAATTGCAACGTACAATTGCATTTTGTTTAAGATTTAGTAATAATGCTAAACCAAGTTCAGAAAATATATCAGTACCTCTTAAGGTTTCCGAGTTATAAAATGTAATAATAAATATCTACAAAAAAATATTTTCGCGTTTCTCTCCTGACAGATAACAAGGCAATTTCAGATAAATTAATGTTATCACTTTCTGAACCAGTCAGAAGTCCTACGTGTAGGTGGCAGACTATCAAATGCAGAAGTTCCTTACTCCCAAAATATCCAATTTTGCTGCCGTCAAAAAGTCATATCGTAATCTTGGTGTAAAAACGGAAATATACTAAGTTGTATCATGCTGGACCACAGACAGTTCTCTCAAATATCCAGTTCGAAGGACCATACATGGAGTAAAAAGTTGGCTCGCTACGCCTCTGCTAACAGACAACCACGACAGATGAAGTGATGCTCTCAGAGGTGTCATACAGTAAAGAGAAGTTAACTAGAATACCTAATTCATGAATCTCAAAGTGTCTGCAAAGGCGTTGTGAATAAGAAGGAGATAAAATAATAAAGAGACTTCACAAAACTTTGCATTACTTCCAAATTTATACAAATTTCTATGAAAAACCGGGGTGGGTATTGTATTGTTAGTATCATCTGTGATACAAATATTTTGAAGAGAGCTTTCTAAATTATAAATAACTTTATTCAGGAATACACTGTATAATCTGTTGTTTCCAGACCTAAAACAATTATTACGTATTCCCTTTATTTACCAACATATTTATTTTCCTTTCTGCCGTCGGTTTCTAACTTTCAACGTAAGCAACAGTTTTTTATATATTTAAATGAATACTTTTGTTAGGGTTTCCATCATGATCACGGACACAATAAATATGTACAATAATTACAAGCTAGCAACTCCATCTACTTTATTAATGAGTATACACGATAACAAAAATCGGTCTACTTTGTTCCCATAAAGCAAAAACGTACCATATATCAGCCAGTTAAGTCTAAAACGATGTTAATATTTAATTTATAAGGGGGTAATCAATTAGATTTCGATCATAAAAGTCCATTAGATGTAATGTATGAAAATTATAATGTTTTTACGTCTCCACACCCTAATATTTTCGCTCATTCAATCGCTTAACGGTCCCACTTTTTGCTGAATGGCATGGTTGGGCCGTTTTTAGTTCGGAGTTCACGTGGTTAGAGGTATTTCAAGCGGGTTTTATATTGGGTCCTTTACAGTGAGGGTTTCAGTGAAATTCCCAACTATCTCATTAAAAACGACTTGGATTAAAATCGTGTTCAGATAAAATTACAAACCAGGATTATGTTAAGGTCATTTAATTATACTAATTTTGTATTAACTATGGACGTTAAATTAATAACTAAATTGCATTTCATTATAAACAGGAAATATTACCTTTCTTCTTCAAACGCCAGAATAACATGACATTTCTTAACTAATTTCATGTCATGTCCGGACATTACCCAACAATAAAGCCCCAGGTTCAGACGGCATCGAATACAAGTTTCTTAAATATCTCCCGAGAAAAGGCATTGTGCAGTTGAAGTATATTGTCAACGCGATCCTGCGACTGCAGCACTGGCGCAACCAGTGAAAATGCGCCGTGGTCGTGCCAATCCTGAAGCCGAATAAGAACGCGAAGCTCACCGGCAGCTATCGACCGATCTCGTTGCTGTCGGCGATCTCCAAGTTGATAGAGAAGGTCATCCTGATCAGATTAGACTCTGCTCAGGATGAACTCCACATCGCTGATGAATGCCAGTTCGGTTTCAGGCGGAGCAGGGGCACTGTGCAGCAGATCGTCAGGATCGTGAATGACGTCAAGGTACAATGCAACCTCGGGAAGAGCACCGTCATGGTGCTCCTCGATGTTGAGAAAGCTTTCGATACCGTATGGATCCCAGGACTGCTTCATAAACTAAACGCACTGGACTTCCCCATGCACATAACGAAACTTGTTCCCTCTTTCCTGACAGGCAGATCGCTGCAGGTCAGAGTGAATAATAAACTATCAACTCGGCGGGACATTTGCGCGGGCGTCCCCCCGGGACTGCTTTATAAACTAAACGCACTGGACTTCCCCATGCACATAACGAAACTTGTTCACTCTTTCCTGACAGGCAGATCGCTGCAGGTCAGAGTGAATAATAAACTATCAACTCGGCGGGACATTTGCGCGGGCGTCCCCCAGGGATCGTGCCTGTCACCAAAACTATACAATCTATATGTCTCCGACTTCCCGGAATTCCCGAATTCGAACCTTGCCAAGTACGCCGATGACACGGCCATGTACGTGCATTCGCACAATGCACAGGCAGCTAATATGTTGCTGAAGGCTCACGTGGCCCATGCCACGGCGTATTACGACAGGTGGAAAATTCGGATCAATGCCGAGAAGTCGGAATCAATTCTATTCACGCGCCGTTTCACCGAAAATCGGATTCTAACACCACTTTCGATCGGGGGTCGCCAAATTCCAATTAAACGGTGCGTGAAGTACCTAGAGGTGAACTTGGACAAGAGACTGACGTTCAACATTCACATAAACGAGACAATACGCAAGGTCTACTCCATGTCCAGGAGTCTGTATCCGCTCCTGGCAAGGAGTAGCGGACTCAACAGGACAAATAAAAAATTGTTGTATACGATGGTGATCAGGCCGGCTATCACATACGCGGCGCCGGTGTGGTGCAGCATACCGACCACGACAATGAGGAAACTCCGAGTTCTCGAACACATCTCTGATTCGTGCAGATACACCTCCCTCAGAGATCTATATAGTCGTTGCCACGACATAACGCCACTAGCGGACTACATCCAAGAAATCTCCCAAAAATTCTATCAATTCAAACTGGGCGATAGTCTGCTAACCCGCAACATAACACGAATCAGACAGCATAATGCGATCCTTTTCGATATCCAACACCGCCTACCATACCAGGCGTTGCCTATCTTTCGGCAACCTCTCTAGCCACACTTTCCTCTACGACAACTTCTCCTTTCCCCACCTTTAATCTTCACCAAAACCTACAACCAACCCCTTTTTATTCCCTCTGTTTGTTTTTACCTTTTTCTTGTTCCTTGTCCATTTTTGTCTCTAAATTGAGTCTCGACCAATAAACTCTTAATAAACCAAAATTTCACATAACATTACACACTTTTAACTATCCACGACACTTTCCTGGCGTCAGGTGGAATTGTCTCAAACGGGTTTTTTCGTTGAGTTTTGTTTTCCCGTGCCAGCAATCAAAATTTTTAAGTGTTCGCGTGTGCGCGAAATCGATAGTTTTTCAGTTTTAATTTTAATTATTTTTAAGTACCTACCCTCGTGTACTACGTTGCACGATATTGTTAAATTTAAGCCTTTTTCCATTAGGCAGGAGTTTTAACTCACCAAGTAATTTTCGTCACCGCCAAACCAGACCCTCCCCGCCCAGCCTCACACCCACCTCGGCTATGTTCGCCGTGGTTGTCTGGCTGGCTCCGGGCCGGACTCCGGAATGGCGCATATTGTATCATGTAACATTAATAAATGCTTGTTGTTGTTGTTGTTGTTGTCATGTAATTAAAGTTTGACTTTTTACATGCTTATGCGTTGCCATTAACAATAGAGGTATTAGTATATTCAACGAGCATTTAATGATAGCTATTACTCAAGAGGCTGACGTTTACGGCACGAGCCTCAGGCGAGTGAGAAATATCTATTACCCGCGAGTAGAATACTGTGCTTCTACGACAACTCAACAGGAAGTTGCGCTTTGAGGTAAATTGACTGAAAATAAAAATTGTGATAAATGTCGAGATTTTTAGGGAAAAATGCGAAGACGCACATTGTATCGGTTCTAACTTCTTTATTATTTAAGCAGGAGAAAAGAACTAAAAAAAGACTTTTAGTTTAATCGATAATCTTTTGATTTGGTTTCTTAACATTTTTGGCGCAAGTCCCATAGTTTCAAAGATAATTAAATAATTAACTCAAAAACGTTGGACGTCATTTTCAAACATTTTCAAATCTCCATATCAAAAACAAAAAGTTACGGAGATTTTAAAAACAGCAAATTGTTCGTGGGTTTATTAACTTTTTCTTGGAGATTTTTATTTTTTTGCTAGGATTGACACTTTTCGATTTATTCGACAAAAACCGTGCTGAAGCAATCTGCAAAAAAGGCGAAACACGAAATCTTTAAACGTTCAGATCTTTTTTAATATATTATGTAGCTCTTAAACAAAGAATTTTCTGGGAAAATGTCAAGAATAATAAAATGTTCAAAATCAATGTTCTTAACTTTTTTCTCTTGATATATTTTCGAACAGTGCTTCATTTACGAGTTATATTGCAAATAAAGCGAAAAATGGCAAAAATTGGACGATTTTTGAATTTTAAAGTGTGTTGCCCCACCTGTCACGCGTGCGGATAGTTGGCATATGTTTCTGGACATCCTAAACTATACTTTAAAAAAAATTGCGGGTAAACGAAATTTCGCACAAAAAAGCTATTTCGACTGGTCTATTGTTGGGACTGCAATTGCCGGACTCACTTCGTTTGTCTGGCAAACCTACAGACTCGTCCCAAACGTATCACTTTTACTCCTAATAAAACAATATACTATTTTAATGGCGAAATTTTTCAACATGTCGTAATATACAGCATGAAATATAAGTACATCAAGAATATTTAGGAAATAATTCCCGAACCAATCTCGTTATGAGAAGCATGGACGAAGATTTGTTTTTAACTCCATCGTTTCGGATATACAAAAAAATTATTTTCTTTAATTTTTATGAAAAACGTCAAGATATTTTTATGACCCTAGGTGTCCTTAATGAGTTCTTTTATGTTATGTTTATGTTTTATGATTGAGATTTATTCAAATTCACCAGAGGCGTATAGGTTCTTTATGGATGTTTTCCCTCAAAGGAGTGGCATGCCACTTTGGAATTTTACTATTTCTTTTATAAATCACTATATAAATGAAACTTCACAAAAAAAAATTTTTCGTACTTTATGACTAATGAGTCATTTTTGGTGAAAATGTGGTTTTAGAGTGTATTAAAACACAATATCAAGCGTTTAATCACAATCCTAAACGTACAAATACAAGTACACGTACGAATTATGGGTACAGGTACTGGTACTGGTACACATACAAATATAAAGACAAACGTAAACACAGATACAAAAAACTTTATTAAGGCAGATCTTACAAAAAGACATTAATATGGGTTTACAAAATTGTACTGAATCAGATATTAAGAATTAAAAATTAAAGAAAAATTATCCGCCTTCAAAGAAGATCGCTACAAATTGTAAAGAATATAAAGATCTTTATTTAGGCAAATGACGTATTACAAAAAAGAGAAAATATATATAATATATAAACACATCTATACACATATACACACATATATAAAGAAATTGTTACACAGTTTACATCTAATCTAAATAAAAATAGTAAAAAGTATTAAATATACTATACATATTTATCTAATTAAAAACTTAGTTACCTATTTGTAATATTAATAGCTATAAGGAAAGTATAACTAGGGATGAAATACCTCTACAATGTTTTTATATGGCTAACTAAACTGCACTTAAAAGCTAAAGTTGTTGCATCCTTCATTACTTCCACATCCAGTGGAATTTTTTGAGACAATGAATTGTACTGATTCAATCCTTTAAAAATATAGAAATCATAGCTTTTTTTGAATTAGTCCGTTCAATGTGGAAATTATTTCGACATCTGGTATTATATTCATGAATTTCATGGTCAAAAGTAACAAATGATCGTAGATCAGGAGGAAATGGGCCCTTTAATATTTTGTATACAAATATCATGGTAAAATAATATAACCTAGTATTTATTGGTTGCCAGTTTAATAACTCAAGCATTCAATTTACTGGAGTATACCTGTTACATCGTAGTATTATTCTCATACCACGATTTTGTAGTTTTCGTAGTGCTGATTGGCTGTTCAGGTCTAATAAGAATATTAATGATGAACAATAGTTAAAATGTGATTGAATGATTGTGTTATAAACCAATAGTCCACAAGCCTTTGATGAATGAGCAGATATCTTACCTTTTTCTGTATATATTGAAAATAATTCTTAAATGAAAGAGTGTTGTCAAGAATAAATCCTAGGTATTTAAACTCTGAGACAATTTCAATCGAACTATTATTTATTTCTAAATTAACTTCATCAATATTTATATTTGCATGTTTGTATGGTGTGGTTATTATCATAGCCTTGGTCTTGTTTGAGTTAAGGATTAATTTGATAAGCTTAAAGTACTTTTGAATATTACCTGGTTCAATATTCATTTCTTGTATGCCTGACTCTAGATTTTCGTCTGATATTACAACTAGGGTATCATCAGCGAATAAATTTAAAAATGTACAATTTATTGAAGAACTTATATCATTGATGTAAACTTTGAAGAGCTAAAGCACTACCTTGTGGCACTCCATACTGCGTTTTCAACATATCTGCGTATGTGCTATTAATTCCACATCTTTGTGTTCTCTTACTTAAATAACTTCCAAACCATACAAGCGCATTGCCAGTTATTCCATATTTCATTAATTTGTTTAAAATAATTGATCTATCAATGGTTTCAAAAGCTCTCTGCAAGTCTATAGAGACAGCAACAATATACTTGCCATTATCTAGATCTTTTGCCCAGTTTGTAACTGTTAACTGCAAACTAGATTCACAGGAATGGTTAGCTCTGAAATCAGACTGATATTGCATGAGGATATTGTTATCATTGAAATATTTAACTAATTGGTTATATGCGGCCATTTCTATTACTTTCTCAATCGGTAGCAAAGTGTTTATAATTTATTGTTAAATAAACTGTCACCGTCGCCGAGTTAATTTAACCTTATTTTCTAATATCGATATTGAAGTTTGTTAAAAATACGATTGAACTCGTTATTTGTACATTTTTACACCGTCCGCAATATCCATTTAGATAATAAGGTTAAGTTAAGTGGACGACAGTGAAATTTTATTTCACGATTTTTAGCGATGTTTTTTGAAGGCTATTCAATTTTTTTCAAATTTTGTTTTTCACTCCTTTTAGTAGCTTCTCTATTTAGCTTATAAGCAGTAAACCAACAAATTCGTCATTCTGAATTATTAAGGTTTAACGTCAGGCTCGTTATCAGAGGATCTTATGGCAACCATATTGGATTAACCGTTTTGAATTCTTAATTCTTTAGATCACACTCTCCTAAAATATTGTTACAGCTTTATACCCTTATAGCCGTCTATAGGAATTCCCTCTATTCCATATATTAACAGAAAACTGAGCATCGTTAGTTAATTCGGCAATCGTCCCAGAGATGGGGCGCGCGATGTTGGTATCTGGAAATTACAAAAGTCTATATAGAACAGTGTAGAATATTGGTAAAGAATTCCAGAAGGACTTACTAAGCTATAAATAGAGGGCGAGTGGCCACATGGGATAGTACAGTACAGTTCAGTTTAGTAGTGAATTCAAATCAGATCAAGAAGAAGTCAGCAAAGTATTAAAATGACTGAATTATTAAATTATAGTACTCTGGTATTATAATTTCCTCACCCACAGTACAGTACATTGGTGTCACAAACGCAATTATGATAGAAGATTTCTAGATTATTCTAGAAAGTTGTATGGTGTTTTTCTCGAGAATTAGTGGTAAAAGGACTAATTTTTAACTAAAAACTGTAGAAAGTGCGTTTTCGTTAAGAGTTCCAGAACATTCTATTCGGAAACTAGTCAAATTCTTTCAACTGGAAAGTGACACAGACACTAAATAAGACTTATTTATGTTAGTCTGAGTAAATTTTTAGAACATTCTATTTGAAAATTACTGAAGATAGTGGAAATCTAACAACTGGATAGTGACCTAGACTGTAAATAAGACTCTTTCGTGCTATTTCGAAATTTTTCTAGAAAGTTCCATTGAAAATATCGACGAGATATCTGGATTTTCTTAACGGTATAGTATAATAAACTGTTTAAAGTGGTTATAGGCCCATAACAACAAGAAGTATGGCAGCAGGAAAACAAACGCAGGACTTACTTGCAGAATTCAGAAAATTGATGGAGGACCTGGAAATAAGAGACAAGAATAGAAAGAACAACAAGATAGACAACGCCAAAAAAAGAAAGAATGGTTAAGAAATGTCCACGAATTAGTTCGAGGCCAAATCACGATAGCCAGTGATCGAATGAAAGCTCGTTATGACTCGTTATGAATTCAAGGCAGGAGATCTGGTTTGGCTATACAATCCGCAGCGGGAGAAGGGAAGGTCCCCGAAGCATCAACCATCGTATGAAGGATTGTATTCCATCATCACCCGAATCAATGGCGTTGTCTATTGAATTCAAAGAAGTAAAGAAAAAGTCGAAAATGAAAATTGTACACTTGGATAGAATTGCGAAGAACGTGGAAGACATTAAATTGACTGACCGGAACGTTCAGTGTTACAGCTTTATACCAGTATACCATCTATAGGAATTCCTTCTAAGCATCGTTAGTTAGTTCGACAATTGTCCCAGAGATGGCGCTCGCGATGTTGGCATCTGGAAATTACAGACATCTGTCTAGAATGGTGTAGAATGTTAGAAGAGGATTCCAGAAGCACTTACTTAGCTATAAATAGAGGACGAGTGGCCACACAGAACAGTACAGTGCAGTTCAGTTCAGTTTAGTAGTGAGTTCAGATCAGATCAAGAAGAAGTAAGCAAAGTAATAAAGTGACTGAATTATTGAATTATAGTACTCAGTGTTGTATTAATGAAGTAGTATTTGTTGTAATAATTTGTACGTAAATTAATGAATTAATGTTTAGTGTTACTCTGGTGTAAGAATTCTCGAACTCACAGTACAGAATGTTTATATCTAGTAGCTCTCAATTTTAATTTTAATTCCGATGAAACTTGCCCGGCGCATTTGCCAAATGTAAAATTTTTACCATAAAAATCTTGTTTCCAATTTTTTCTTACCGTGCTCTAGACACAGCTTGTAGTCTAATCATTTAGTGATCGAGATCGGTTCTACCTGGAAAGTTTTGGAGAAGTTCTGAATTTGTTCTTTTATGTTTTTCGGGGTGCTGATTACGAATTTTCACTTTGCCACCTCAAAAAATTTCGGAAAATATAAAAAAAAGCAAAAAATAAGAAAAAATGCATCTTTCTGTTTTTCTTTCGAAAACTATGCCCTTTTTGATGAAAGTACCATGAAGAAAATCAATAGGCAAAATTTTCTGCAATGTACCCCATTTCCCCACATTTTACCCCCCTTTTTTCCCCTTCCCTTTTATAGCTTCTAAAACTGGTTCAACAGGTGTAAATACACATATCAGCCAGTCGGCCGTCTGTTTTTTCTATCACGCAGTGTAGAGTAAAATTACTTAGAGAAGATAACATACTTCACGGCTTCGCTCATCGAGTATATTTGTGGACACGATACCAGTGTCGTGTAAATTTATTCTTTTTTAAATAAAATAAAACTACTAAGTTTACTATTTTCGGTTAGTAATATTGGACAGTCGCAATTAAAATAAATTTCAGTTCATCTGTTTTATTCATATGAACGGTTGAATATAACTATAAATATATAATAAATACAAGTCAAGTGCGGTAATAGTTTTTGATGGATACTCTAAAATTGTGGCTGACAAAAGTGCTAAATATGTGGAGCGTTCGAGGCGAGCACGCAAAAAAGATTCTATCGAATTATTTTTTAATCAGACATTGTCACCCACAGTATCTCAGGAGAAATTCCTTGCCAGCTTGAAAAATAAAAGCCGTTTGATATCATGCTAGTGATGAAACACACAGAAGCAAATATAGTCTGCAAACAAACAAAGGAAAATGCAGACACCTTGATTATCAACACAGCTCTTACTTTGGCACCGACACATGAATCTGTTATAGTGGTCGGTGAAGATCTTTTAGTCATCTTGACCGGGATCTGTACTTCTCCTAACGTTAACTTCATGAAGCCAGGGAAAGGCAAATTCCCACAAAGCCTATATCATCGACAAAATTGTTGCCGAACACATATTGTTTACACGCTATGAGTGGATGTGGTACAACATCAGCCTTGTTCAATCAGGGTGAGATGAAGGTTGTTCATATTCTGCAGAAGAATCCTGATTTAAACAACATTATTCAGGTATTTAAACATTCTGAGGCTAATCAAGAGGCAGTTGCCGATGCAAGTAAACGCTTCCTTATTGCATTGTACAAGTTCGGTGGTAAAAAGGTCGCTTCATTGGACAATCAGCACCCAAAAAACATAAAAGAACCAAAAATTATTTGAGAAAGACTCCATATAAATCGCTTAAGCCAATTCAGAGTAATGATTGTATACCTAAAAAAAACATACATACGGTCCCCTTTTGTGAAATTTGTTGAACCCGGTTTAAAATATAGGAAGTAATTGGAGAATAAACAATTAATTCAATCTTTAATCTTTTTATACATTTTTCATTTTTTCTGTGTATTTGTTTCATTTTTTATAAATAAAAATAGAAATGGTTACTGGTATTTGGTGAGCAACAAACTAACAAGTTTACAAGACTGGATATTAGTCGTAAAAGTGCAACACATATTTTGAAAAAGTACAACTATCAATCATACCAATGTCAAACACACCAACTAGACCAGTCCCCAGAGGTGAATAATCGACCGAAACAGGAATAAATTTGTATCATGCATATTATTGACTTAATGAATAAATTATGGTCTAAATTTGATGTAATTAATTTTGCTATTACGAGTTTAAGAAAATAGATGTTTTTTCGCTTTTTGTGCTACAGGGTGAACCGTAAGTAATGGTCCATAGAGCAACAGTGGATTTTTGACATTAAAATATTGCGATTTTACTAAACTTAACTTAGTTAAAAAGTTGATATTAACAGAGATGCTGGGTATTCAATTCAATATTATATTTTTAATTGTCTCAAATAACATTTGAAGTTTTTCAAATATTGGTATGAAAATTAGTGAAGGTACGAAATTCGTGAAAAGCTTTTTAAAATAGGAAATTGAAATCTGCCCCTATTTTTGGTGTATATTCTAAAAATGTTTATGATATAAATATACCCTTAACTTTCTTACTTGTGATGTTATCACTATATTTATTAAAAAATTTTAGGCTTACCTCATTAGCCTTAGAAATTTGTCGGTTTCGAGATAATCGCATTTTAACAATCGGCCGCATAATTTATTATAAGAAATATTAACGTAGTAGATGCCAACAATACTTTTGACAATTAAATATTCTAATTTTGGATTAGAAATAAAGTCCAAATTATCCAGTTGATAAATTACTTCCACGTCCAGTGGAAGTATAGTAACGACAAAAAAATTTAAAAAAATTTTTATTGTCCAAATAGGCTTAAAATGTCATGAAACGTCGAGATTTTAAGTTTGAGCGAAAAAAAAATTTCTGTCTGTCTGTCGGTCTGTCTGTCTGTCGGTCTGTCTGTCGGTCTGTCTGTCTGTCTGTAACTTTTTTTTGTGCGCACGTTTACTTTGAAACCGTTTAAGATATTGACTTGAAATTTGGTACACATATGTACTTTAACGAGATCTAGAACTAGATTATATTTTCATCTTGTTCCGTCGAAGGGTTGGGGGGTAAATTAGGGTAAATTTGGGGTAAATGGGTAAATGAAGCAGGTAAGAGTCCATGAAATTGGTATTTAGTATATACAAGAGAAGCTGAGGTCTCAAAAAAAATTTTGGCATTAGCCACCCCCATTACCACCCCCACCTGGGATGAAAAAAAATGTGATTTAGTGCATGTACAGGAACCAGAAACCTCAAAATATGTTTTTACTTCATCCACCCCCCACTACCACCCCCCTATCACCACCCCCACCCCACTACCTATGTGGGGTGTCGTTTTATGGGTTTTTGGGGTAGAGGATTTCAAATATTATATTATTAAAGTTCCATAAATAATTATTTTCACATACAAAGTTTTTTCGTTGTGAGTGACTTGGACAGAGAATCTGGATGTGGAAGTAGTGATTCCTTGGGCAGCGGTTTTTTATTTGAGACATAAATAAAAGAAAATTTAATTAGTCAATATTATGGTTTAAAACTCTTTCAGGCATGGAAAAGTTCGGTAAAAAAAAACACCTACTTGCACGACATTAGATTTTCATAAATATAGACAGGATGTTGTTTAAAATCTGAACTAAAATTGAAACAATATGAGGTTTTTATGTTTTATTTAAAAAAAATTGTAATTTTTTGTTTACAGGTGTGGTGCATGTGTACCACCATGCTACGAGCTAGTTACACTTATACTTATATAGAAAATAAATTTTCTTGTAAAAACATAAATCACTTATGAAATACACTAAAACAGTATTTAGTTTTACTCATGCATAATGGCACATGGCACGTATACTACCAGTCAGTGCGGATTTGATTTTCCTTTATGGAACGATAGGCACACCTTCTGCGATGGCTGGGTTCAGGCTGGTGTGCTGCTTCTTTGAGGCGGGAGGTTTATTTCTTTTTATACGCACTGGAGTCTCTAGAGATTTTCTTTTTTTGCATACAGTCAAACTCAATAGCAAGCTTCCTATTATTTCTCGTCTGAAGTCTTTCATCGTTATCTTCGGAAGTTTTAGCTCTTTGTAGAGTATGTAGCTATTTACGAGACAGATGTCCAAGAAATAAAATACAATTCGATGCCACCACTTTTTGTTCTTCCAGTCTATTTCATATGTGGATTTCAGTTGATCGAGTTTATCGACACTATTCATGTGGGCGTTATAATCCACTAATACAGAAGGCCATGGAATATCCTCCTCGTTGGCGACTGCTGAAATTGAAGGTGAACCTTCAGCAGTCCTAAGTTTGCTGACTATTTCTGAAAGTGGAATATTATCAGAATCACTGTCGTCACAAAGACTACATTATCAAAATTACCCTCGACCTCCGATTCTGATTCCAAATCTGATGTACTATCTTCACACATTGCTTGCAGCAATTCTTCTTTCATAATACCACGAAGGTTCATCGTATTCAGCTAATATTCGTCCATAATGAATTTATGCAAAATAAAAGAATGTTGGTACCTTACTTGCATGGTGGTACAAATGTTGAACACATTAATAAACACACGTTATTTCTTAGAAAACCAAACAACAGTTCAAAATGTCAAACTAATGAAATTATACGTAAATAACAGAACTAAGACGTCGTCAAAACACACTTTTCAATAAATACAATTTTTCCTTTTCAAATTGGGTTTGTTTTTAAAGAATTTTTGAGATCTATGCGGCAGTTTTCACGAAAACGGTTGGAATTGTCAAGGTCTATCAAGTGTACGTTTTTTACGTCGAAATAACTTCTGCATGAGATTTTCTAGCCAAAAGTGCCACTACGTTTCGTAAAAATAAAGAGAAAAAAAATTCATCATCAGGTATAGCTCATGAGGCGCCCTCCACGGGCTTGCCTGATGTAATATATAAATTATTGTTTCTTAGCTTAAAAAATGTTTCCTTACCAAATTGGGAGAAGATCGGTCAAGAGGTAGTTAAGATATTGCAAAAAAAAGAAAAAAACTTTGACACCTTATATCTCAGTAAGGAGGCACATTTTATCTAAGTTTTTCCTGTTAAATCTTCATATTTTGGAACAAGGATTTTCCAGTTAGCTTATGTCCAATTATTAATGAAACATCCTGTATATTTGTTAACAAGACATGCGTCCAAATGATAGTAGACGCGTATAAGAGAATGGTCGGTAATGCAGTTTTCCGTTTTTAACTATCTAATTTGAGAATAGGCCTTGATAAATGAGTAATTTACGATGAAGAATTCAGAGTGGCCTTTTTTCTTAAAGTGCCAAAAAATTGTTGATAACAAACAAAATTTTGTTTGGTGGCAGATTTTACATGCTTCTCCTGCTATGTCCTTTTGCATACACGCATAGTTCTGGTGACATTACAATAATATGGTACCAAAAAGTGTGCTTTTGGTTTTTTATATCAAACAGAGGTCAGTAAAAAATCAAATTGAAGATGTTTGATTCAGCTATCAGCAAGAAAAGAGAATTTTTTTTTAAATAATATTTTCCTAAATACTTTTAAAAAACACATTTTTTACCACTTTACACCCTTAGAAAGTGCCCATCTGGAACTCACTGGTTTCTTAATATTTAATTTTCAAGTTTTCATTGATATTTACGGTTTAAAACACTTGCCGGATCAAATGCAATATACTCTTCATTTTCGTTTTTGCGAATAATATAATAATAATGTACTCCAAACAATAATTTTCTGAGGACAATGATATTTCCGTGTGAGTCAAATTTTACTAATTTCGCTGATGCAATTGATAGAATAAAATATACTTGTATACAAGTATTACTCGAGTGTTTGTGAAATCTAAACGTTAACCTAATTAATTAAATTTAACAATAATTAAATTCAACAAAGAAGAGTTCGCCTTGTGGGAGCAAAAAGTTTCATTAAATTACAGGTGGGCGCTAAGAGGAAAAACTGAGGCTGAATATAAATCAGCGGTACCACATTTTATCCTTTGTTTACGCATAATTTAATTTAACTTTTCCTTAATTAATCTATTAACGCAAATTAATCCAATTTTTAAGTACGATGATAAAATTATGCTTATTAATTTGCATAATCGAAAACATCATTCCGTGAAACAAAAGGTTTAATTTGGGTAAAACAATGACTTCATAATCCCAAGAGTTCTCTTCAATGATGATTTTATTTTAATAATTTGAGGTCAAGCTTCTACAAATACTCGTACTCGTAAATAATTCAAAACAAGTTAACTAAAAATTATATTTACCGAAATAAATTTATAGATTATATTGACATGTCATGTAAAGATTATGCTTTGAGATCTGCTATACAGGTCTTAAAGTACGTAATACTATGGAACAAATGCTGATTTTAGGACAACCTGTCGAGAAGGCAAAGGCAAGACAATCTTACGTAGCTACGGATCTCTGCTGCGTAAACTAAGGTAAAGCTTTTGATAGAGATGAAGGCGGCGCGGCGGCCGCGGTCGACAACTGCTGAGTGGTGTTTTGATCCGAAAACAAACCAAATGCTATTTTTAAATGTTAATGGCTTTATAGATTTTTTTTTTTAATTTTACATTTAAACAAAATCCAAGTTCGTTTTATCCAAAGAATCGTTATTCTTAAGAATTCAATTTTTTGTTTTTTTTTTATATATATTATATACAATGTTATATATTGAAAATGTTTATTATTTATTAAGAATGATGACATTTCCTTTGATTAAAATATTTTATTTTTATACGTAGTTAAATTATATTTATATACCTGTATAAAAATATGTTTATCCCAGAGCGACCATTATTCCATTATTCTATTCAAAATTCAAAGAATAAAAATCAGAACTCCGAAAAGAATCAGTAGTATCTTATGATTTATTTACCATAAAATGTCTAACATTAGTCTACATTTATATTCACAAATATTTGTTTTCCAATAAAAGGTTGGTAAAAAAACCGCTGCCTAAGGAATCACTACTTCCACATCCATATTTTCTATCGAAGTCTCTTACAACGAAAAAAAAATGGTATGTGGAAATAATTGTTTATGGAACTTATATAATAAAATATTTGGAATCGCCTACCTCAAAAACCCATAAAGCGATATGACACATTGGTACTGGGGTGGGGGTGGTTGGTGAAAGGGGATGGTAGTGGGGTAGATGAATTAAAAAGTTTTTTTTGATGCCCTCGGTTCTTGTACACACACTACATTACAATTTTATTTTTTTCACCCCCTTTCATAGTGGGATGGGGGTGGTAATTTTTTGAGACCTTTGAGAGTTTCTCTTATATATATACTAAATACCAATTTTATGGATTATTATTTTCTTGATTTACCTATTTGCCCCCTTTAACTCCAATGTGGAGGGGAGTGAGATTTTGGAGGGGAAAAATTTTGGATTCCCCCCTCCAAAATTCGTCCCTTCAAAATGTCTCCCATTACAAAATTTACCCCCTCCAAAATCCCCTTCACAAGTTTTTCAGGGACTGAAATTTTCGAGGCGAGAAACCACTTTCTTTTTTTTAATAAATAGGATGTTGAACGTGAGCACTTTGTCCATCTTGATTTAAGTTAGCACATATTAATTTTGCAACATTCAGTAGTTCTGGCGCGTCAGGGTTTGTAATGTTCACCATACGTAAAAGGGTGACCCAAAAAAAAAAAAGCTTTTTTATACAAATTTGCAAATATTTGCATAAAATAATATTATAGCTTTAATCTACACTAAATTGACTACAAAATAGCAGAAAGTTAATTAAGTATATACTTTTATTTACTTTTTTACCAAATTTTACACTCGTTTATAAAATACACATTAACAGGTTGAAAACGTCAAATATTGAGGTTATTATATATTGATTAAATAGTTAGCATATCTTGATTTATATCCTCCATGACCAAAATAGAACAAATTAAATACTGTTCAGCACACAACTATACATAATTGAAGCAAAATTTCGACTGACCAAGTAGATAATACACTATGTCCAAATTACCTTAGATTCGGTCCAATAAACATCCCACGATACTGAGAAATTCCAAGAAATGTTTCTTGGAATAACTTGTTTGGTTACTCACCTACCTATATGGTAGGTAATTAAACCCAGTATAAAGGGTCGGATTTTGCCTTTTTGTACACGGGTCCCCGCAATGTGCGTAGTTGAAACTAGATACCTGTTCCGGTCTGTTCCGCCTTCATACCTGTTCCGAAATACCTGTTACAGGTATTTTATACCATCTCTAATACATTGCCAGACGTCCCCCAGTAAGTCATGATAAGCAGACTAATTCAGGAAACTTGATACACAACATGTTATTTTCGCAATCTAGTACTAAACCAGAGAAATTAGAAAAAGGCTCAACTTAAAACTCAACGGAAAGCTGGATTTTTATATTGTGGTCCTAAACAAAATGTCAAAAGTTCCCATAGATCCGAGTCAAAAGTCACCAGCAATGGTTTTTCGTGAATATCTAGTTAACGGCTACTATTACAGAAAAAATATTAAACATCAAATTTCCTACAAAAAAGATATGATTTTTGTTCGTAATAGTAACCATTTTTGTGATAATTCGATTTACAGAGTTGTAACGAAAAATATGCACTCCTCAACGGTATGTATATCTCAATGGATTTTGAAATATTCCTTATTGTTTTAGAGTCCATAACAATAGAAACCAATCACATACAGAGATGGGTAAAGGAAACTTCCCAATGAAAGTTGCCCGGAAATTTTCGGGAGTTTCCGGAACAAATTTTGATAAAAATGAAAGTTTCCAACAAAACATTCGATTATTCCGAAAGTTTCCAAAGGAAACTTTCTCGGAATTTTGGAAATTTTCAAATATTCAAATATTTTATTGAAAACTTT
Source organism: Rutpela maculata (assembly GCA_936432065.2). Taxonomy (NCBI): domain Eukaryota; kingdom Metazoa; phylum Arthropoda; class Insecta; order Coleoptera; family Cerambycidae; genus Rutpela; species Rutpela maculata. Next base: position 223,921,900 of record OW386286.2, on the reverse strand, counting down.
CATTTTAATCAGAATTTCGTTCGCGAAACTTTCAAATTAAAAATTTCCTTTACCTATCTCTGCACACTATAGTGTAGAACTTACTTCAGTAATTTTTGAAAAAGGTAAAATGAATGTCTTCAAGTTATTTGAAAAAAAATAAGGAATTAATAAATTATGGAGACATTTATGCAAAGACAGAGTGTTCCCCATAAGTGATTTTTAACAATGGAATTCGTTTTCTCCTGGCTATGTATAAAAAGATTTTCCGACGGGCAATGTCTAATTTCTCTGCACTATACTGTTTTTCATCTTCCGCTATATGACACTGTTTCTATTGTGCTTAGTATATTTGACTTTAGTATAAAAACAGACATGTGAATAGTGACATCGCATTCCGCGTTTTGTAGTATTTCAACGTGTTGAATTTTTCACGAACTTCTGCAGTTATTTATATTTACATATATGTAGACCTTATAAAGTTTAATAAAAATCCAGCTTTATTGAATATAAGATGAAAGGCACAACTTCAGAAGGGAGAATGCGCTCACACATAGTATTTAATATTTTCTAATTCAATCATTTGAATATCTCAAAGCTGCGTTCATGCAGCTTTATCTACAAAGCAACCTTTTATTACAAATAAGCATATTCAATTCCGAACTGTAATTATTTGTAATTAGTATACCCTGTCTGGTATTTATATAAATTTGAAATCACTACCTCTCTACCGAAAATTAGATGTTTATTTACTCATGTCTTGGCAAAACACGAACAGCACAAAATATCAACTTATTCTTATATATATATATGACGATAAGCGAGAAGAGAAAAAAGAGATAAAACAAAAACGGTGTACCTCAAGCAGTTGCGTACACATTGCAAAAAATTAGGTTGGGGGACTCATTTTTAAAGGAGGGGAGTCCATAAGGCCCTTTTCCGGCCCCAGCTGAGTACCACTTTGATTCTTGCATATGTCAAAGATTTTACGTTTTCACACTACATATTTAAAAATCTTTGCCGTACTCTCTTGCGCTCATTGTAAAACAACCAACCGCACAAAAAAATGGTGATTTTGGCGTATTTTTGGATCTTTATGAACGGTAAAAAATCGAACTACGTAAAATATATATTGTTTGTCGTATCTTCAAATGTTGAAGTTTGAAAAAATAGTAATATTTTTTATTTTGCCTCGAATTTAAAAAAAAGTGTTGTTGTTGAAGCCGGAAAGGAACCTCATGGACACCTCTCATTTTTATAAATTTGAAATAACTACCTCTGTACCAAAAATTAGATGTTTATTTATTCATGCTTTAGCAAAACACGAACGGCACAAAATATCAACTTTTTTTACATATGATGATAAGGGAGAACAGAAAAAATAAATAAAAACAGAGCCGCTGGTCCTCAAGCAGTTGCGTACACATTGCAAGAAGATTAGGTTGAGGGACTCATTTTTAAAGGGTATTTGTATATCTCCCTTAAGAAGGTCAGTTAAAAATCACCATAATTTGAATTTCGACCTATTTTTATGTTACGCACACGACTTGCTTAGTCGAAATTTTAACTTTTTTCTCTGGCCTTCGTAACGTAGCAAATGTGGAAAATGAAAGCACATTTTCAAATATTTCGAAACAATTTATAACAAGTACACTGCGGAAAAATATTTACGACGTCGGTATTGTATATCTTCTAGAGAAGAAAGGACACCGATCAGATCACGAAAGCTCGACGGAGGCATTTATAAAAGTGATTAATAGATCTCTTAGCAAAGGCCCAGTGCAGTGTTAAAAATATAAGCTAAAAAGCCAGTCTTGGAGCTGTTAGCAATCCACGGTAAGTACAACTTTAACCTTTCTCGTCTATCAAATACCTCACAAATATATAGAATTCGGCTAGGAGTGGAAAAAGCCATACAGTTAAAGGGAGAACGCGACTGGCGCCCTTGATAAATAAATTAGTGTCCTGTCCTTCAGGCGATGTGTGGTAGGTTCTTCCACATTATTAAGCCTACGATTCGACTTAGTCGTTCTTTATCGAGCCCTTCAACTACTTTACTGTTCAGTCAATTGAAGCCGTCTTTATATGGAGCCTTGACTGCCTCAATCCGGGAGTTTGTTAGTTGTTGAACCGGTCACGCTCCAGTCTTGTAGCTCTGGCAAACCAATGGCTGGCTCAAGATCAAAAAGAGACGCTGTTGTTCCTTCTCCAGCTGAACAGTCTTCTGCATTTACCTTCACGCCACCTTGTACAGATGTCCATACCAGTTTGACTGCATTATGCTCAATTAACTCAGCCAAAATATTCCAACAGTTCAGCAGCTTTCTTTGAGGCAAGAGCCCTCAAATCCGTCTGGCTGGCACTGCATATATAAATATACTTGTCAACGAAACCTCTTATGAAATTTTTACTTGTACACAGTAAGATGTCATATATCCATATATCTCTTCTTGAAATACATTAGGATACTTGCCAAGTGACAGCTGTGTGCTATTCTACATCCCTGAGACTCAGAACATGCAAAGACGATACCTTTAAGTATGGTGTGCTCCACGCTTCGATCCGCAGCCACTTGACAGAGAGAATAGAAGGTTTTATTATTGAACGCTTCTTTGATATCCAAATATGCTATCAAAGTCAGTTCTTTCTACTTTAACCCTGACAATGCCCTGAAGAATATTCTGCAGATTTTTCGGCTCGGTACGTATGCCGATTGAGGTGAATTGATGATAGTACCGATGTCCACATATATGACTTATTATTAGCCTTTCCAATATTTTCAAAAGAAATAATGTCAGGTTTATTGGTCTAAATACCTTAGTCTAGTCGTATTTGGTACGACCTTTCTTTAGTATAGGGAGACCACATCCAACGCTTTCCAGGGTGTTGGTATGTATCCCAGAGCCAAGCAAGATCTTTGTAGATGATACAGGTAACTCAATGGCACCTTTGCAGCCTTTTGTAGTTCTTACATTGATTACACAATTACCAAAATTCAAATCACGAAAAGTGTAGTCATTTCTCGAATATTACATACCAAATCTCACAACAGTTTTTCGATTATTTCTCGAGAAATAAGGAAAAACTGAAACAAATAATTAACATCTAGAAAAAGGAGCTGCTTCTCTAAAGAAAATTTAGGAATAAGCCTATTATTTAGAAGTGTTCTATTAGTACAGGGGAAGATCGAAAAAATGACTGTAACTCGAAAAAAATTTGTGCAGCTCTTAAACTTTGGTTATAGGTTCAAAATAGGCCAAAGTTCACGAAAAAAAAAAAGTTTTGAAGTTTTACGGATCCGCGGGAACCAGGTGGGTGAAAGGGGTATTTCTAATTAAGAAATCGGTTTTTCTCTATTTTGTCGGGAAACGTGGCATTTACAAAAAAATAGTTCAAATAAAAGTTATTTCTGACAAAATTATCTTTAATTTGGTGTTTGTAAATTTATTTTATAGCGGTAATTAACCGAAATATGGCCAGTTTTTGATAGGGGGTGGCGGATAGAATTTTTTTCAAAACAAATGTTTTAAAGGGACAAAATAAATTTAGCATATATTATATATTAACGAAAAACAGCATTTTTAAAAGAAAAATTAATTACCGAGCAATTACAATAACAATATGCCGACATTTTGTTAGCAAAAATGTGAAAACGCACATTAAATCAGCCTTAACTTCTTAATTTTTTATGATGTAGAAACAAACAAAAAATCATTTTAAAGATGGAAAAATTACCTTTAATTTTGTTTCTTCGATCTTTTGATGGAAATGTCACAGTTTCTAAGATATTCAACATTTTAAAATAAATGCTTTAACCTAAAAACGCCATCTATAAAATTAAATATCTCAAACACTCAACTCTACACAAATATATTAAAGAAAATAAATTTATTCCCAGTTTATAAGCTTCATTTTGATGGTCACCATATTTGCTCTTAAACTAATATTTATTGAGATATTTGCAGAGAAACAGAAATGTTACGTTTTTTCTAGAATTATTTACAGTTTAAAATGCAATTTTTTTTAAAGCAAGCGCTGTAGCCGTTAATAAAATTTAAGCGTCTAGGTCACACTATATATTAATAGCCCGTCGGGCAGAGCGCGAAAAGCCTTCTCTTTCTTGACCTACCCAATACTGAAGTATAACCAGATGGGACCTTCACTACTTATTAAGGAAATCAAAATTGACGACACTCTCCATTGGTCGAGACCGAAGATATAAGAAGAAAACCAAAAAAAAAGAAATTTAGAAATTTAATATTTAATCAAATATAACTTTAGAAGTAAAACAGATAAAAATAAAATTTTTGTCTAGTTTTAACAAGTAAACATTGCTGTTTAATTTGAAGTATAATTTACTGCAATAATTAAAAAATTAACATAAAAAAACTGGCAAAATTCAAAAGGATACACAAATCAGCAACATTTTTCAAATTCTTAACTCGCCATAACTCGCTTATATAACGAGCTATTCAATTTTTTCTTTCACCAAAAACTGACAAATTTAATAGGCTTCATTTTGTCTCGATTCATGCCAGATCTAATTTTTTAACTAAAAGCGCTACAGCCCTTGAAACACAACGAAGCACACTACGACGACGAAGACTCGAGGCTTCCTCTCTCGCCCCCGCTGCGCTCTCGGCCCATCAAGAAACGTATCGGCTGCTGGCCTCATTATTGTATTAATATAAGTATATATTATTTTATTTACATTTAGGCTATTACAGTTTATGTATATTGTAGATACATTATCAATGAAAAAAACTGCATGTTACTTTTGCGAAACTGCTGAGAGCAGAGAAAATCTAATGATAAAAAACCAACTGTTAGTGGCATCAGGTCTATTATACATTATGCAAATGAAAGAAAAAATTCTTATAAAATAAAGTGGTGGCACTTATTTGCACACTCTTCGGTACTGATTTCATTATTCTTGTCGGACATCTTTTTGTAATAAGAATGATATTAGTAGAGACAAGACATATTGCGTCTGATATTAGTAAAGTGATTAAAAATGTAAGTGAGCCTTCATGTGGTTATAATGAAGATAAAAATCAGATTAAAATAATATAGCATTGTCTGATCTGTGGAAAATCCAGAAAAAATAAGAATAAATTAAAAATATTTTTAAGAAGCAATTTGTACAGGAACAGGTGCGGAAACTAGAAAAAAATATATATTAAAGCTGCAGTGACGCATTGTGATGAAATAAAAGGCAGATTTTACTTTTATTCAGATTTATTTGGGGATGACGGAAATTATCATAAAATTTGTTATGCAAAATATATTAGCAAAAAAAATTAAATGTGTACAAACCAAACCACTGAAAGAAAAAATGAATTTAAGGTAGCGTTAAACATTTTATTTAGGGAGGTTGAACTTGCTGTTTTGCAAAAAAGAATCCTTAACTTTAACATTTCTAAAAACACTCCTTAATGATATATTTGAAGAAATCACGGAAGAAGAATTAGATTATTATAGCAGCGGAAATATAAGAAAGAGACTAGAAAGCATTTAAACAAACAAAGTGTTTTGGGAACACAAAGGAAAGACAACAGTTCATTCAAGTGATAATAAAGCTAAAAAGACTAACGAATTTTTGTTGTCAGACACAAGTGCTGCCAGTATCTTAAATGAAGCTATAGGTGGACATTTTAAAACTGAAAAAGACACGACTACTATTCAGAATAATCATCAATGTAAACAAGAAGCTTCAGATTTGTTATAAACATTTATGTCGTGGATACTAAATATGTCGGCACAGACAAATTTGACTTAAACGTTATTTCTATAGTAATGCAATTTATATTATTATGAAAAAAAAACAACCAGCATAGACCACTTTTTTAATCCTTTACATATAATTACATGTGTGTCGTGCCGTCAGAAGAAAAAAACTTATTGATATGCTTTATTCTTTTGGCTATGGTTATTCCTACGATGAAATACGGATATTTAACATATTTAGCTAGTCACGTATTAGTAAAAACTACGACATTTTTATTCCACCTGGAGTTCCTCCAGTAAGTTCTGAAGAAAACAATTACATTCATCGACATCGACAATTCAATCATCAAAACTAAGACAGGCTAGATGGTAAAAATGCCACTCCCATTACTGCTTGGAATGGTATTATTTAAAAACAGATCGGCCTATTTACACAAGAATATCTATCCAATAAATTTTAACTGATTTTAACCCTTCCAGTGTACATGAAAACAAAAATATAGATGTACAAAAATCCAACTAATCGTTCAGATCCTCTACGAGTTAGTGGAAGCATGCCAAATAACTGTTTGGATTATTTGGTTACCTCTGACACTTTATGGAAAATATTAAAATTTACGAAGCAAAGTAGAAACTTTACTAGCTGGCATGAGTTTAACAATGATATATCTGAAAATCAGTTATCTCTGTCTGATATCTATTATTTTCCATTTAATATCCAATTAGTATCATATTATTCAATTTGATTTATTGATTTTATCATCTTACAATAAAGGAAGATTATTGTAAAGCTTTTGTTACGGTCGCTGATTATAGCCTTGCGCGGTTTATGGCGAACGCGGGATGTACCGGGAACGAGAGGGGAAGCCTTGCGACTCTGTCGCCGAAGTGCGCCTCGTTGTGTTTAAAAGGCTGTACCTCTTTTATTTACAGAGCTAGACCCAGCATTAATTGAGACAAAATGAAGTCTATGAAATTTGGCAGTTTTTGGTGAAAAAAACATTCGAATAGCTCAATACATAAGCGTGTTACAACGAGTTAGAGCTTTTAAAAAAATTGACAATTTGTGTAACATCTAAATTAACGTCAATTTTCTAGTGTTAAAGTTATTATTTTTGTAATAAATTATACATCAAATTAAAGAGAATCGTTTATACTATAAAATTGAAAAATATATATAATTCTATCTTTTTTTGTTTGAAAGTTATTCGTGGTTGAATTTGAATTTTGTTATTTTCATTTTTTTTTTGTTTTTTTCTTGTAACTTCAGTCTCGACCAATGGAGAGTGTCGTCAAAAGTGATTTCCTATGTAAAAAAACCTGCTGAATAAAATGAAATAGGTTTTGTTTGGTTATACCACGGTATTGGGTTAGTGAACGCTAGAGCCTGCCATCCGACGTACTATAACGAAAAACAGTATATGGGAATATATTTTTTTAATTATGGACTACTTGCATTAATAAAATTGCAACGTTTTTATTAAAAAAAAATATGAAAAAGTACATTGTTTCTGTCATAACTTGTTTGTTTTTTATGCTATAAAAATAGGAAAAAAAAATCATTTGAAAGCCTAATTAATAGTTTTTCATTTTGGTTATTAGCGTTTTTTTTTAATTAGTGTCATAGTTTCTGAGATAATTAACATTTAAACTAAATACTTCGTCTTATAAACGTTCGGACGCTGCCTTTAGACTTTCAAATCTCCGAAACCATTAACTTGGAAAAAACGAAGTTCATCTTTAATATAGTAGCTTTCTTATTTGTCTCTAGAATGTTTGTGCTTTCGAGTTATTTGACCAAGACGTATTTGAAATACCACTTTTTCAAGCTAAAATCCCAAATTTTCTAGTAGTTATAACTTAAATCTATCAATTTGTATGAAAAGTTGCATAAAATTTAATTCTCTTTGAGCTCCAATGTGTTTTTTTTATGTGCGACCTCTTATAATTAGCAAGCCCTCGTATAATATAGAAACTTCTTTTTTTTATGCATTTATCAAGCTGCCAAAAATGAACGAGATCTTATTCATATGATATTATTCCGAAGTTAAAACCTCTGGTATTTCGGTTAATTATTGCTATAAAGTTAAATTTAAAAACACCAAATTAAAGATAATTTTGTCAGAAACAACTTTTATTTGAACAATTTTTTTTTGTAAATGCTATATTTCCCGAGAAAATAGAGAAAAATCGTTTTTTTAATTAAAAATACCCCTTTTCACCCCCCTTCTCTATAAATTTCCGCGGATCCGTAAAACTCCTAAACTTTTTTGTTTCGTGAACTTTGACCTGTTTTGAAGCTATAACCAAAGTTTAAGATCTGCACAAATTTTTTCGAGTTAAAGTAAAGTTTTCCTATACTATATCTATTCTCAATGTTTTCGAATTAAAGTTCTTCTACCTTGTATAAAATTTATGTCTAGCTTTTTATACAAAAAAGTCATCTTTTCAGGTGTGTCAAATTATTTGTAACCATCTAGCTCAGTCTAATTGCGTATCATTGTTAGAATCTAGTCGCTGATTAAACAGCTAGAAACAATACATCTATTACTTCTGCTTTCAGTGCGTAATACTTATAGAGCATCATTAAAATCTATACGACGCTCCAAATAAACATAAAGCAGTTAGAACGTCCTCATTACTATTTCTATTCACATGTCGCATTAGTCCTCTCGCAGGCGTCTATCTATTTTTGTAAATAAAGAGTTTTTAAATTGTTCGCGTTGCATCCAGAGTGAATGTTGCTGAGAATTAACGTTGTAATCCATAGGCGTATTTCTTTGATAGTCGGGAATCGATGCCGCTCGATTCAAATGAACACGAAATGTTTCTTTGGAAAAATAGACTCTACTTCTTCCACAAGAATTTTTGATCTAGTTCATTTCCAAGTGACCCAGTTCTTTAGTTGGTTCAGATATGTCGATTTATATCACTTAACTCAATAGCTACGTCATAAATTAGGATTGTTGGTTATCATTTCGAATTTGAATTTTCTGCTTAAATAAATAAATAGGTTTATAACAAATGGTCGCAGTAAGTACCTTCCTACATAACAAAATCATAGCAACTGTGCATACATTGCATATTCATTCAGTACATCTTGTGGCGCTTACTTTCAGATTAGAAATTTTAAATAGCAACCACGCGCGACAGCTCTTACAGTCGTAGCCGGGGGTGGGTTCGCTTAAGAAGATTTTGCTTTGGCGATGTACTTATTCGTTGGTTCTTGTTTGTTGGTTACCAAAAATGCACGAGCTATTTTCTTTGCGGGCGCCAGCCGATCGCTAGGGATCGACAAGGGAGGGGAGTGACAAAACAAGCAAAATAATTTTAAACACAAGGAATAATCATAATAATAATTTAATAATAAATATATGTACGTGGTACAAAATAAATGACAAACAATGACTAAGTAAATTCTGAGCAGTATTAACACATAAAGGTAAATATAAATAATGAACGATAATAAAATTAAAGTGATCGCTACATCAGCCCTACCAAGAAAATTTAAATGTCTTCGTACATTAGATACGGAACGCGTCCCTATTATTAGGAATTTACTGTTTGACCGCAACCTTACTTTTAAGAAATTTGACAACTCGATGACAATAGTTGAAATTTGAAATTAATAATGGCAAATGATAAATTCAATTCATCTGGAAATGCTACATGCTATTTTGGCGATTGCCCACTTGAACAACAGGTAGGTTATAATAATAAAATAATATAACATGAAATAATGCACAAGCTAAATGTGTGTGACTACCCAAAGTTTTAAAAAAATGCAAAAGTGCACGTCAAATAAATGTGCAATTCTTAAACATTGATAAGAGCTAGACTATGTCTTGTTTTAGGTTTTCTACAAAAATTTAATACCCAAATAACAGCTGTTTAGTGAGTTTACAAGGTCTTACAAAAATAAGTCACCGACAGAAAATAAGAGACTTTTAACGAGTTGACAGGTTTTCGCTGCGGGCTGGTACTTCTCACTGTTGTGTTAACTTAGGTGGGCCCCTTGGGCTGAGACGGATATTATAAAAAAGATGGACTTACAGTCGTCTCGCCGAGCGAGTTAATCCTACTTGCACTTTATTCGGTTGCGCTTCTTGGTTGAGCTGCTGGACATGACCCAGAAACAACGGCAGGTTATGAACAGTTCTTACTGGACCAGGTAACTTTCCATGTGGAGGCGTCTCACAATATTAATGTGTTCTTACAATGTTTCCACGCAGTGGATGAAACAATGCCTAGCGGGATCCTTAGATAGCTCAGGCTCTCAATGCCAGAAGACTCTACCAGGGAGGATTTTAAAATTGTCTTAGCCTTGATTTGAATAACATAAAATTATAGATGGGTGAAATAATTAAATTCGAGAGTAGAAAAGGAACCTGGAATTAAATGTTTCTCCAGTAAGTATCTAGCAGGAAAATTAAAATCAGTAGCAACCAACTCACCCTAGCTCTTATGAGGTCCTAACACTTCACAAATCAGGAGAGAAATGCCAGGAAATTCTAGATTTCAAAATGGTTACCTTTTTTTTTGCCTCTCAGGTTTTTTGTTCAAAAAAACTTATAACATGCTACTTTAGATTTTAAAAATCCCTGTTTTAAAATGTCAAATCAATATCAAAACAAAGTTGCAATTTAACACTAAAGTTATTTAAATTATATACTTGTCCAAATTACCTCAAATAAGCTGAAGGTAAAGCCAGAAACATTTTAAGAACCCTTGCCTAAATTTATTTTGAAACTCATTGTTTATTAATTTGAACTTGTCATAACCTAGCCTGTTTGTTTCCATTTCAGGTCCTTGAAATTAAAGCTTTAAATTGAAAAGGGACATAGCACACGGGATGACAGGACAAGTCAAATTTCAACCGTTACAATCTGACGTTACGAGTATGGCTAATGTATATGTAGAAAATAATCAAAATCAAATCAATATCAAAATCATTTACAGAATTAAAAGAGTACATACGTTATAATGATAACTTTTTGTCAATATACGCAAAGAATTAAAGAAGATTAAAAACACATGATAAAAAAAATTAACAGAAAAAAATTGATGAATAGTCTGTTGGAAGCCATGTTCATTAAAAGTTAAAGTTTTTGTAAACTTCCAGTAAACTAAGATAAACATATAAAGAGGTACCGATATTATTCCAAATGAGAAATAAAGGCCTGCTCTTTATATCTTGCAATGGCAATGATTCTGACAGGTTTTTTTGCAAATGATATGTTTATAATATAATATGAGTTGCTCTATTTAGTGATGCCGTAACTAATGTGTGAGTGAAACAAAAAAGTAGCTCGCTTTTAATGTTTCCATGGACAAGGTCTTCTCAACTGTTGGGGTAAATAATCATACTGTCAAATTTGTGGCTTAGTTGTTTAATGTGACCAATGAGTCGCGTGCGCTGACGTCACAGATTTTGAGACCAAACAGCTGTCATAATTCATCCGCCGATTAAACATGTTTCCTTAAAGTGAATTTTGCTGCGTTTATGCTATCTAAAAACTTAATGTTGGATTAGTTGACATCTACAACTATTCCTAATACTATTATATCAACAATTTTGTTCTTCAGGATGACGGTTAGTTCGCATTTTGCAGAATCGTCTCTAGATGTATAGGTTAAGTATATATACTGCTGCCATCGAATTGAATCTCTATATTTTGAAATAAAAAAAAATAGTACAAATATTGGTGTATTTCCAAATATTACACATAGAGATATTGCGAATTTCTTGGTTTTTGAGAAAAGTACTTAGACAAAATGATGAATTCACGGCATTCAAAAGTCTTGAAGCTGTTTGTCGTTCGGTGAAAAAAGTGCTGTGCAAGAAATTTGCAGGATAAAAGCTTGTTGCAAAGATAAGAATTAGTTACCAACCGTATTTTTCATATATGCTTGCGAAATTACATGTTGTTTTATAAATAATTAAATTGCTAACATACAAATTCATTTTTCAGGTTATAAACACTTAGAATCATGAAAAAAAACCATTGACTCCTTGGACTTCAGATTCAGATGGTTCCTTAGTACTCACTGTGGTTGTGTTGCTAGTCTAGACAAAACATGTTCACCACTCAGTGACAGGAAATCTTTTCTTTAAGTTTTTTAGCAATAAACATGACTATGGTTGATGGATTAACCGGTATAAATTTTGTGAAAAAAACGCCATATAAAGTAAACAATAAAAGACTGACAACTATTTGTTTGTAAGACGTACACAATTTCTTTTGTTAAATCCCTCGTATATAATATATCTATAGTTTAGTAAGAACAGTTTTGTCATTATACTGTTATGTAATATGTCTAACATGTATTTTATTATTTCATATAGGTGAATTGCTAACTATGTCTTGTATTTTATTAAATTTTCCATTTTTATTATGTTTTAGTTTTATTTATCACTCCTACTGCTAGCGTTAGCAGCAAATTGAAATAGTCAATTACGTTGTATATAGGTGCATGTATTTAACTGAAAGTAAAACAAAATAACTCTACTAAAAAATTATTTATTATCCAAGGTCCACTAATATTCCTAAAAAGAATCGACAAGAAACTTACAAGAGATAAAAAAAAGGCTTATATTGTAACAAAAGATGAATTATTGTAACATAATATTCTTTATATTAATATCTACCTAAGCAATAAGTATAGTTATTTGTGTATCAAGGGTCGTAAGTGCCCTTTTGTGCTCCAGAATACAGTTTGTAATTTGAGGCCCGTAGGGCTGAGGTTTGCAAATATTCGAGACCAAAAAATCGCACTGTATGACCCACGGCGCATATTACATTTTTCGTCTCTACTATCAAACTAAAGAAAAACTAGTGGAAAACTATAATTATTTGAGTAAGACTTCATATCTGCTAAGCAAATAGTAAAGGTAGCGATGCTTGGAATATCCATGGCAACTGTCAATAAAATAAATTTAGGACACGGCTTCTATTCAAATGACAACTACTGTTAAGATAAATTAAATCATATTATTATAATAGTTCTGAATATTTTTGAAAATAATGTTGGATATAGAAGACATAGTAAGTAAGGTTTGTCTGGATTTACTTTCATAAAAGTTAAAACATTTAATTTAGTTCTTGTTATATAAAAGAGAAAATTCCCCCAAATTTAATTTATTTCCCTAGGGATGTTATGAAAAATAACGACCAGTTGCTAATGGCTACAAGTATTTGGTACATAAAGCGTCACTTACGATTGACAAAACAATGGAATTAGAGTAGAGGGAGATGACGAAAACGTTTATAACAATAACTCGAAGCTAGAATTCTATAGCTAGAATTCAGCACTTCCAAACCCGTTTGGATACTCTTTATGTGTTCACTGACCCTAGACCACTTTCAAAAATTTAATTTCATAGTTTTTGAATGGTGAACAATCCAACATTGAGTTTTTGAACACCACACAATATGCTTTGAAAGAGCACGCACAGTTGCTAGACTTATTGACAATGATACTTTGAATTTATTTTCTTAATTTACGTATTTCATCAAATATCTTTATGGAGCCTGCATATTTTCCTCTTGGAGTATACTTCATTTAAAACAATTTCTGCTATTGAACTTTTTTCTCTTTCAGTACAGTTCCACCTTCGCTCAACTAAAATTTAAACAAGATATAGTTATTAAACCACAGACATCACCAGCTGACCGGAAAATACTCCCTCTTATTTGCACAGGTCTATCAATAACAAATAACATTAATAACTTTTGCTAAATACATAATAATTCCTAAATTATATATTTGTAAGTTAACGTAGGTAAATATATTTGTGAAACTAGTAATATCAAACGTCATTCACAGTTTATAAGCTTTATTCTTGGTCTCTACTATTTTTTCGCTGAAACTATTATAACAAAGTCTTATCCTAAGGTTCTGATCTAAACTTTCTGAAGTATTTTGACGCGCTGAAGCCAATCTTGGACACAAACAGTTTTTCTGTCGTGTCAGTTTTTCTCTACCACCCCCTTCAATCCCTTAAAAATAAGATTTTCCGTCATATATCGCCAGTTAATTATTTTTTATCTATTTATTTAATGTCGGCCTATTTCCGCTACCAGGGCCTATCACCGACGCCAGGAGACGAGCTACCCCGAACCTGTAAATTTTGCCGAACCTCTTCTCGTAAGAAGAGTAGGGATCTTTTACTTGCCTAACATTTAATAGACAAGGGACCGCCTGCTTTACATCCCCTCCGAAGGATGGTATATATCCACTAAGTAATCATCGTCTTGAAATTACATAGCTTTCGCGTATACACTGATATACAAGCCGCTAGAAGGTGAGACGAGATCGCTGTGCTTCCTAAGATGGGTGGCTCACCCATCCAAGTACTAACCGCGCTGCACGTTGCTTCACTTGGAATATCGAGGATACATACAAGCAAATAAATAGCAAATAAAATTTATTAACATTTATAGATACATATGCGCCTCCCCGGAACCTGGCCCGGAGCCAGCCAGACAACCACAGCGCGTAGCGCCGTGGTGATTGTAGGGCTGGGCGGATCAGGTTCGGTTCGGCTTGACGACAATGATATAAAGAACAATTAAAATTCCTACCCACCTAGCGTGGGTTTAAAATTAATAATACCTTTGAAAATAATGCTGCCCACAAAGGCCTAAAACTAATACATATAAAACTTAGAACTAGTAACTGGTTATAACACTAAATAAATTTTGGCTGCTGACTCGGGTGAAAAGCTAAACGAAAAAACCCGTACGAGAACTGCCGACCTGGTGGTCTCCCTGACGCCAGGAAAATGTGGTGGAAAAAGGATAGGGTTTAAAAATGTTTGAATTTTTTAGAAATTTATCGGCCAAAATGAAATTTTTGATGACAAAAAGAACAAACAGAATAAAAAAAGGAACAAAAATAGAACATACAGAAAGAGAATAGAAAGGATTGGAAAGATAAAGTTGAGGAAAGATCAAAGATGTGGAAATAGTAGGTTGTGGTATAGGAAAGTATGGCTAGGGAGGATACATACACAGTGAAGACGCATCTAAGCTCGCCCCGTCGCCAGTTAAGAGGAATTTTATTAGTATTTTGTAAACATGATGATGTTGACATTACTAAAGTTTGAATTTTTCACCACCATTACCTCTTATTATCTCCTTAAGGAGGTAAAAACTGCATTTTTTGTATTTCAATCTCATTCTTCTGTAGATCCCTTAAGGGGCCTACAGGCGATCCAACCTACTGAAACAAACCTTGTCGGTATGCTTTGAAGATTGCTGGAATTTCAGCAGACCAGCTCACTTTTACGAATGAGTTGAAAGCATGCCGACAGTGTTGGCTCCAGCAAGTTGAATTGTCCCGGTCAGGGTCGATTATACTGCAATTATAAAATAATCAACTACTTCTTTAGGTCAGTACGTTTCACAAATTTAGTAGATTTTCGATAAAAGTAGGTTACATATTAATATTTTAAAATGAAATAAAATTAACTTTATCACGTTGTGTACATTTTTGATGCACACGGTACATGAGAGTTTTATGCCATTAATCCTTAACTTTGCTTGTTATGTATGATTTAATGTTATATAAAAATGGTTTACTTTATTGGGAAAAAATGTTTTATGTTGCCAGCAGCTTATTGGGTTCTTATATTTAATTATCATAAAAATAGACATAATAAATACACCACACATATTAAACAGAACAGGAAAGTATGTATTTGATTCAAAATTGGTTTTTTATTGATATGTATTACATGTTTTTATAAGAATCATTACCGTTCTTAGGTTAAATTTATTGCCAAAAATACTTTTCGTCGTTTTTCCTAATAGAGGAGTGCATTAATACGCTTATTGTGACTTCTGAGTGGGTTGTTACAAGCTGAATTTTATATAAAATTAATGATGATATACTAATGTTTCAAAATCTCGAAGCCGTCAAAAAATGTCATGTTCAAAAGGGCATTATAATCAAAACACGAGTTAAGCATATGGCGCAAAGAAAATTTTTTGAAATATTTTTCATAAAAGGTTTTGTACCGGAAAACTGGTATTCTTAGAGTAATAGAAACTAAAGATACTCCACTTCCACAACAATGGCATTTATTTATTCATTCTCTTCAAAACAAAAAACAGGTGACAAATTTTTTATCCGAACAATTGAAAATTCGTTTAGAATAAATATTCAGTTTGCTACCAGTGGGGGTTTTACAAATGTAACAGATTTTAAAACAAATTTTCAATTAGACAACGCTGACATACTGAAAGCCAACCACAAAGAAGCGGACACTAGAATTTTTTTATACGTGTTATCTGCAAAAATGGCTGGCTATTCCAGATGTATCATTGAATGGTGTGATACTGATGTGTTAGTACTTTTAGTTCATTTTAAGAAATATCTTACTTAGGAGGTATGGATAAAAGTAGGAAGGACAGATATTCACGAAATAAACTTAAGTGAAGACCTTTCCAAGAATTTACCCGCTTTTCACGCGCTCACAGGTTGTGACACCACTAGCCAACTTGGAGGACTTGGAAAAAAATCGTGTTGGAAAATTTACCTAGAGTACTCTCACTATTTAGATGGTG
Organism: Rutpela maculata; assembly: GCA_936432065.2. Taxonomy (NCBI): domain Eukaryota; kingdom Metazoa; phylum Arthropoda; class Insecta; order Coleoptera; family Cerambycidae; genus Rutpela; species Rutpela maculata. The sequence continues at coordinate 223,905,623 of OW386286.2, read as the reverse complement.
TTGGTGTGGATGATTTTTCTGAGGAATTATTCAGTAATATGTACAATTTTGTGCTAAAACTATATTCAAGACATCCGGATATTACGTCAATTAATGTCTTGCGTGGAGTTATGGCAGCCTCGACATCAATTACCACCAACGATGAGTGCTCTTAAACAACACTGCTTAAGAGTACATTATCAAACTAATGTGTGGTCGAATGCCATGGTTCCTTGTCCGCAGATACCTCGAATTGAAGATTTTGGTTGGTATTTGGACGAAAAGGGAGATGTTTTACCTATTATGATGACACTAACTTCATTCCCAGAAAAACTTATGGTTTTCACTTCTTGTGGTTGCAAAAAAGGTAAAATATTTTTTCACTCGTAATTGAACTAAATTTTGAGACATTTCAAATCGAGATATTGCGGTTTTAAGTTTCATTCTCCTGTAAAATCCAATGTATAACATAATATTTGGAAATTATTATAAAATATTTCCTCTACAAAACCTTTTATGAAAAATATACAAAAATATCACAATTTTTCTCCTCTCACCATATGCTTCTCTCGTTTTTTAACTTTAATGCCCTTTTGAAGATGACTTTTTTTGACGGCTTTGGGATTTTGAAAACTAAGTATACAATCATTGATTTCATATAAAAATTAGCTTGTAATAACGAAATCTCCACAGAACTTACTTTTATGCTTATATCTAGGCGCCGAGCATTCTACTATAATGCTTCAGTAGGTGTTTGCAATATAATATTATGTCTTATATGAGAGCCGTCTCTGGCGCCGAGATAAAATTCCCGAGTCTTGATTATAACTCAAACGTTTTAATCCTAAGAAAACTCATGCACACAAGAAACAGTCTAGACTAGACAGAAGCATATGTAGACAGGCTACTGCCAAGTTGTTTTTTTCGACTTTTGAGTTCCAGAATAATATTTCTGTAAAGATTATTAATAATGTTTGGCAAGAAAATTAATTAATTCAAATACTTAAGTGTAACAAATAATGATAAATTAAAATTTTCTCAATAGTACTACGTTAAAGATAACAACAGTATATTGAAGGTGGCCGCCTTAAATAAATCACAAAGCGCATTAAATTTTTGCGTAAGCGTATATCCACCTCGACATATAAGAGTCATACAGCGCCTACAGTGTTTATATATTTTTTCTCCTTTCTGTTTCAAAGGATCGGGTGGAAGTGTTGCCCGAGGGTGGACAGGATAAAAAAGGATCACACAAACACAGTGCCGAGGTTAAGAAGGCTCTTGTGGACAGTGATTGATAGAAGGCTTTTCGTTTTCTTCTCCTAGTGTTACATGAAAGCCTACACTTTTACAATCGTAAACGTGTTTCAATTCTGATATGGAAATTTTAATTTATTGTTTCAATTCGGGCAAACATTAGTGCGTTTAAATACAAGGTGGGCCAGAAATAGGGATGAAAATGTTGCTGACAAATGCTGCAGGAAAGTGGTTCAAACGTAGGCGGATATCTAAATAAGATAGTAAATAGATACACTAAGATATAAATTTCTTTTATTTCATACTATCCGGTAAATGACTATTTCCCGGACTCATTTGCGGCCGGTAACTCGAACATTACGGTATCTGATACCGTAATGTGTTACCTGCGAACATTACAGTATCTGATACTGTAATGTGTTACCTAGCAACACTATCATATTATTGTCATTAATAAGCAATTATTTTTCAGTTTTGACTTTTGATTTTTTCACTTAAAACTATAAGAAATAAAATATTTAAATACACAGTTTTAGCAACTATTTAATACATGAAAAGTTTATTTTTAAACTAACTACAACAATTATTTATTAAGACTGTTTTCAAATGCTTTTCAATTTCTTTCTTTCAACTTCTCTCCTTAATGGTGAATATGTGGAATGGAAATCGTCGACGATCAAATGTTTATGTGTCTTATAATAGATATAATACCTTGAGACAATTCGATTTTTCCGGAATATTTCATCACCCGCTTCTAAAGTACAATTACCGAAGTCAGTCAGTTAAGTACGTTAAATGACGATGACAACTATATAAACATCACTTGTAAAAAATGTACAAACTTAGTACACCTTTTTTGCCATATTATTGAAAAATTGGGATATAATAATATCTGTTAATAGGTTATTCAATATTTATAACAAAAATAGCTGTCATAATTCAAAGAAACATAAAGAATAGAGTCATAGCCAACTATAAAAATGCCTCCCAAGAAGTGTTTTATTGAAGAAAATCATTCACCGCAGTATAGCGATTTTTTTTACTGTAAAATATACTTTCTACCAACTTTAGTAAATGAGGAATGTTACATAAATATAGATTAGGCTTTTACTTACAAAATTTATAATATATTGCTTAACTAAAGTTAGTAGTTTTTATTTTATTTGAACTTATATTAATTAATATTGACACTATTGTGAAGTAAGCACTTTGGCCCCTACCACTACTTATAAAACACACTTTTCTACCAACTTTAGTAAATGAAGAATGTTAGATAACTACGAATTAGGCTTCTAGTTAAAATTTTTTTTATATTTTGCTTAACTAAAATCGGTAATTTTTATTTAAGTTGGAGCTATATTAATACATAATATTAATACTGTTAGGTATTTATAGATACCTATACTTGGTGTAAAATATAATTTTCTACCAGCTTTAGTAACTGAAGAATGGTCCAATAAAAAATCGGGCTTCTTTTTACTAGATTTTATTATTTTGATTAAATTAATCGCTCTAGTTCTAAAGATCTCTATTTTATTTGGAGCCAATAACAAATTATTTAATTTACACTAAATATGATGATTTTTTTTTTGGATTAATTTTCCGGTTGCTTCAACAGATTTATTTTAAATCTCCGAAATTTCCATAATACAAAACAATGCAAAAATTACGGTTTTATTTATTTGAGAGTGACAAGCTAGAGTCAATCATAATGAGCTATGAAAAACAATGGCTATAACATCGTTAAGGTGATGCGATTGTTAGATTACGGACTAATATTTTTTAAATTTCAATAATTATAACTTTTAATTCATTTTAAAAAGGATTATAAAAACAGTGTGAAATAAAATATTATACGATATAGGTCCAGTAGGTTTCGTTATAGTACTCGTTTATATTCCGGACTCGGCTTCTACGTCGCCTCGTCCGTAAAACAACTCGTACTGTAATAAGACCTACCGGACTTATAACGTAAATTACTAAAATCGTCGCTTAAAAATGTCTGCCTATTATGTAAAAATTGCACTTTATATAGGGTTAATAATTTGGGTGATGTGAATGTTTAAACATGGCATCCGAACGTTTATAAAATAAAGTAAGTATCCAGTTTAAATGTTGAGTATTTCAAAATTAAAGATAAATAATTAGTTAAACTTTCAAATGATATTCCTCTTATTTTTGTAGCATTAAAGACAAAGAAGTTATGATCGAAGCAATGTGGGTCTTCATGTCTCAAGAAAAATGCCGCCGTGCTGTAATTATCCAGTAATTAAATAAAAAATCTCAAATACTGTTTTTCGTTAATATGTAGCATTATGACCAAAGATGCTTATTTTTTGGCCATTTAAAGCACTTGCTTTAGAAATCCGCTGTATTGGAACCGCCATTTAGGGTTTTTAATTTTCAGATTCGTAATCAGCGACCCCAAAAACATAAACAAACACGTTTGAAAAATATATCAGAAATACTCTTCAAATATAATTTATTTTGATTCAGGAGTGAAAACCACCACTAACCAACCTTAAGAGTGTCGAAACCGAGATCGAAACCATATGGAAACTGAACATCTTGCTACTAAAATCACCTGTAAAGGAATATATGTTTATATGGCGTAATTTCTTAATTTTGCATATTTTTTTTTACCTCTATTCCTGTAGTAATGTCCTTTCCAAAGGACCTCGGAACAAAACCGATGAAAATGGCTTAACCTGACATGAGAATTTTTGTTACGCTTGCTCATATCCACCTCGTAATTATTTTCCGCATTGTTGAGGCGATAGACGGTCATGTATCAGTTTCAACACATTGAAATCTGATGCGTTTCTGTTTAACTGCAGAACTGGATTTTTTGTATTTTACAAAATTTAAATAAAAATCTAACCTAATAGTCTGGGAGGTAGCGTCAAATTTTAGAGGTGATTTTGGCACGATTTCTGTGAGTTTATGATGATAGTTAGTACGTGTTGAAGAACTAAAATTGATGTTAGCTGGCGCGACTCCGTGACTTTTGGGCGTGGGAGGCTGCGAAACTTGTAGAAAAAAAATTTTTTGGACCATTTTGGCAAAGATGAAAAAGTATCAATGATTAATTTATGAAACGCTGATCTTAGAAATATGTGTGAGCTGCATCGGCTCCATGGAAAAACGTGTTAGCTGACCACGTAAACATGTCGGAAAATTCAGGAAAATCGGAGCATTTTGGCAAAGCTGAAAATTTCATATATTAAAGTTTATGATTTAATAATTGCATTAATATGTCAGCTGGTATTCCGATGTGGCAAAACCTGTTAGCTGGACTTTCAAATTGTGGCGTAGCGTTTAGTTGGGCGCAACGCGCGGCAGTTTCGTGACTCAGCTAACGTATTTTACCAGCTGTTAATGTTAATAATTTTGTGAATGAATCGTATCAGTTTATTTTTTATTATAATTCTCATACATATTGCTCTGTCAACCTTTCCCCTAAAGCTAGGGTTAGGTTTCAGAGTGCCCGGTTCTCGCTTATTATAAAAAATCATCAATTAGATTTACTACGACTGTGAAATTATTTACTGCACAAATAATTGTTCAAAATAAATGTTTTGTAGATTTTCTGAAAAGATAATGAAATCATGGAATATTTATGATAGTTATTCTTAGATTAAATAAAATATTTCCAAAAAGCGTACGTGCATAAAAAGATTTTTGTATATATTTTTGAATAATATTTTGAAGGCTACGCCTCACTTCGAGAGTTCAGCTAACAGGTTTTCCCACATCGGAATACCAGCTGACACCAATTAATACGATTATTGAATTTATAAACTTCAATATATGAAATTTTCAGCTTTGCCAAAATGCTCCGATTTTCCTGAATTTTCCGACATGTTTATATGGTTAGCTAACACGTTTTTCCATAGATCCTATGCAGCTGACACATTCTTTTAAGATCAACATTTCGTAAATTAATAATCATTTCTTTTTCAGCTTTGTCAAAATGGTCCGAAAATATTTATTTTCTACAAGTTTCTCAGCCTCTTCTCATCTTAAGTCACAGTTTTGAGCCAGCTGACACTTCGTTCCTTAATAAGCTATAGAACAACAAGCTTGTTAAAAAAATCAGCTTTGCCAAAATGCTCCATTAACATTTGACACTACCTCCCAGACTATAAATGTAAACATGAAAATATACAAATAAAACAGCAATTTGGTTTGCGTACACGATATTCTTCCCTCATAACTAATTTAATGAGTTTTTGACGATAAATTACATTCAATCGCAAGTATTTGGAAGTTGATTATCACTAAAACTTTAGACAGTCACCGATGGTGGCGCTAGATACACATTCGCTCAGTGCCTTATTAATAGTCCATGCCAAAGTGGCAAAAACCTCAAAAGTTCAAAGGTGGCGACCAAACATGGTTGCCCTCTGTTTTCGAGGTCCCTCCCCCCCCTCGAACTCCCCCCAAACACAAAAGACCACACTTTTTTACCTTTTTCGATGTCAGGAATGCGAGGACTTGTTGGGTCGGTCTTTTTTGAGAAAACTCAATATAATCCCAGTGACGTAGCCAGGATTTCATTTCGGGGGGGGGGGGGGTCCGAATATTTTGAAGGTATTACTCAGATACGAGTACAGTAATCCAGTTGGGATATATGACAAAAAAAATCTTTAAATTAAATGTGCTTTCAAATGTCCGCACTCTAAAAGTCCCTTCAGTCGATTTATATTTTCGAGGCGTTGCCACGCCCAGCTCATTGAAGGCGTTGAAATTCTGTCTCTTTGAAAAAATGCTAGTTGTTCCACCTATAAATCGTTTTTTACAGAATTCCAATTTCTTTTCGAGAATTGACGATCAGAGTTCTAAGTGAGAAACCCTGTATTTATAGCTCTGCTCAAAATTGAAATTATTTCAAATATAATAATATCACTTATTGAAATGCATTGTTTTTTTTAATGAGCGTGGCGCGCTAATGTTGGTCCCACACGCAGGCAACCAAGCATATCTAAGAATGGCCCTGTAGTAAACTATAAAGAAACGATTTACTTCATCCTGTTCAGTTCTGTTTATTTTTTTGAAAAAAGATGTAACTGAGGTAGGTACCTCTGGAACGCTTCATTATGAAAAGGAACTAGATTTTTACAATCACATCACATCAGTCAAATTCATATGCAACAGGTTACTTAAGACTAAATCAGATTCAGATTGCGCTAGATTGCGTCAAATCGACACGTTATTGACTCCCCCCCCCCCTATTAATATGGCTGCAATAAAATTACAGGAAACCACATCACAATTTGCAACAGGGCTGGCTAGAATGGAAATTTTAAATCAACCAGAAAAATGTTCAATAAAAACCGAAAATAAAATTAATATAATAATTTTAAATATCATATCTGTCAATTATTTAAATGTCAACTAATTTCGGGGGGGGTCCGGACCCCCTGGACCCCTCCCCTGGCTACGTCACTGTATATCCTGTAAAATTTCGCAACCGGACACCTTAACAATCTCGGGGGGTTGAAACATCCAAACGTGATGAAAATTTCTTCTACACGTTTTCAAGGGCGGGGAACACGATGCTGATATTACTTAGCCTCCCACCCCTAACCACTCCTTTTTTCATTTTTCGTTTTCAGGAATGCGAGGACTTGTTGGATCGTTTTTTTTTTTTTGAGGAAACTCAATATCTCCTGTAAAATTCAGCAACCAGACATTCTATCGACCCCGGGGGTTGAAACCACCCCCTCCATCAATCCTGAAGTGTCCCTTAAAGAGAAGGTTTTAATGAAGGTATCCCCCGTTTTCAAGAGTGGAGAGCACGATCGTGACATTACTTCCTCTCTTAGTTCTCAAAAACTACCCTTGCATGTCCAAAACCATCAGTTTTTCTTATAGTGAGCTCACAAGTGCTCATTGGATCAGGTTTTCTAGGGAGACATTTTTTTATTGCAGCCTAATGATAGTTATGCGCGTGTATAGTCGTATATGTGTATAGTCAACTTTTTTTTATTATATTGTATTTATTTTAATTGAATTCATTTATTTATTTGCATAATAGTATTGCAGGTATTGGAAAATCCCTGACTCAACAAGTCCTCGCATGCCTGATAACAAAAAAAAAAAGAAATGGGAAATAGAGGTGGTTTTATGCATTTAGGGGTAGTTGGTTCGGGGTGGGAGGCTAAATATCTTGAAAACGCGTGGAATGTAATTTTTAGCACGTTTGGATGTTTTTTGCATGTGTCGGTACTGAGAGAGGGGGTAGTTTCAACTCCCGGTTGTCGTTAGGATGTCTGGTTGCGAAATTATACAGGACAAATATGTCAATAGAGTTTTCTCAAAAAAAAAAAAAAGATCCAACAAGTCCTCGCATGCCTGACAACGAAAAATGGGAAAGCGTTTAGGGCTAGTTCGAGGGGGGGGGGATCATGTTAGCTGCCCTCGAGGTCGCTACCCTTGCACTTTTTTTGAATGCACTATAAATTGTGTTTCCACCTCTTAGGTAATTAATAATGGTCCAGTTTTCTTTTGACCTGTTAACTGACTGGCATTATAATATTCTTTTGCAGCTCTAATTACTAAAGTGGTCGTAGGTAGTAGGTATTTAGTATTTATTAAAGTACTCGTTAAAATATTTGTTGGATGAATATTTCCTTATTAATCCAGTCATCTTAGTCAAAATAGGGTAAGAACTTCGGAATTCAAGATAACCGGCTGTAAACTCGTATAAACCTTTATTTTAACATCCTAAAATTTGTCTCAAAACCTACTTACGATAGCGTGGACGCAACTTGTAGATAACTAAGGTCAAAGGTCAAAAAACCGATTTTTTGCGCATTTTTTGCAAATATCTCGTTCCCTGTAAAATTTACGCTATTTGTATTTATTATAAATATTGTAGGGGATAAAATTCTCTACAACTTTTGTTTCAAAAATTTTTTTATACCTCAAACCGTTTTTGAGCTAGAGGGCGGTGAGCGCGCAGTCTTTCACTATGTACGGTGTCATATTCAAGTTCGATCTGTAGTCTCGGTCAAAAACACGCCGTATAAATCTTCCACCAACAAGTGCAGCAGCTCACCAACATTTTAACCGTGTTTACTATCAAGTTCAGACTTGGTTAGGGCATGATTTAGAACCCCAGGAATGGGGTTGGATAATGCGTAATGGATTCCTGGAACCTACCACTACAATTCTACCTCCAGCTCCAGAAGATTTGCTGAACACAATATTCTGCAACTGCAAGAATGGTTGTGGTTCGCGATGTGGATGCAGGAAATCGGGGTTGCCGTGCTCTTTAGCTTGTGGCCAGTGTAATGGGCAAGCTTGTCTCAATGCTTCACCCTATCAAAGTGATGTCAATGGAGATGGTACATTTGACCCCGAAATCCTAGAAGACTTGGAGACAAATGTCGTTGAAGATGAAAACGAAGAAGAATTTAAAATTCCACAACGACCAGACGACGATGATGATGAAGAAGAAGAAAACTAAAAATAACAACATGGAGTTCTTCTTATTTTTATTCAATTTTTTTAATTTCAACTATGAAAATTGTATGAAATCGTATTTTTTAATAAAAATATAAATTAAAAATTTATTTATTGTCTTTTTATTTACTTAGGAAGTAATTATTATAAATCTGAATATAATTAAAATATAATTAAAGTATTTCTGTTAATAATTTTCTAATTGTACAAAGAGGTAAGTAATTAGAGAATATTATTTAGGTATTATGCAAATCACAACTTACACACTTTTTTATTTATTATGAAAATACCTACTTTCTGTATATTGTTGCCCTAATCTGGGCACGCTTATATACTAGTTAGGTAAATACCTTAAAACACTCATTATTGGAGAACCAATCAAAACAACTACTCTTCTAGCTAATACTGACGAAGTATTGAATTACATGATAGGATTCTTAGCATTTTAAAGAAAAAAATAATATTGAAAATACTTAAATCATTTATTTACATTTAGTCATGCACACTTTTTAATTAATATGAAATTATCTACTTTCTGTATATTGGTACCTTAATCGGGTTACGCTAATATACTACTTAGGAAAACACTTTAAAACACTCATTATTGGAAAACCAATCAAAACAACTACTCTTCTGGCTAATACTGACGAAGTATTGAATTACATGATAGGATTCCTGGCATTTTAAGGGGAAAAATATATTGAAGATACTTAAATTATTTATTGAGATTCAGTCATACACGAGAATTATTGAACCTTACATTCTATTTCAACTCTAGAAAAGTTGTACAAGTTTTTTCGAACTCGTTAGTTCTCATCAGTAGAGTATAGAAACATTCATTCATTATTTACAAGCCTATTCTTGACTTATTTTTTACAATTAATTATTTTTTATTTATTTGCTTTTATCATGATTAGAGAATATTATTTAGGTATTATGCAAATCACAACTTACACACTTTTTTATTTATTATGAAAATACCTACTTTCTGTATATTGTTGCCCTAATCTGGGCACGCTTATATACTAGTTAGGTAAATACCTTAAAACACTCATTATTGGAGAACCAATCAAAACAACTACTCTTCTAGCTAATACTGACGAAGTATTGAATTACATGATAGGATTCTTAGCATTTTAAAGAAAAAAATAATATTGAAAATACTTAAATCATTTATTTACATTTAGTCATGCACACTTTTTAATTAATATGAAATTATCTACTTTCTGTATATTGGTACCTTAATCGGGTTACGCTAATATACTACTTAGGAAAACACTTTAAAACACTCATTATTGGAAAACCAATCAAAACAACTACTCTTCTGGCTAATACTGACGAAGTATTGAATTACATGATAGGATTCCTGGCATTTTAAGGGGAAAAATATATTGAAGATACTTAAATTATTTATTGAGATTCAGTCATACACGAGAATTATTGAACCTTACATTCTATTTCAACTCTAGAAAAGTTGTACAAGTTTTTTCGAACTCGTTAGTTCTCATTAAAATGCTAAGAATCCTATCATGTAATTCAATACTTCGTCAGTATTAGCTAGAAGAGTAGTTGTTTTGATTGGTTCTCCAATAATGAGTGTTTTAAGGTATTTACCTAACTAGTATATAAGCGTGCCCAGATTAGGGCAACAATATACAGAAAGTAGGTATTTTCATAATAAATAAAAAAGTGTGTAAGTTGTGATTTGCATAATACCTAAATAATATTCTCTAATCATGATAAAAGCAAATAAATAAAAAATAATTAATTGTAAAAAATAAGTCAAGAATAGGCTTGTAAATAATGAATGAATGTTTCTATACTCTACTGATGAGAACTAACGAGTTCGAAAAAACTTGTACAACTTTTCTAGAGTTGAAATAGAATGTAAGGTTCAATAATTCTCGTGTATGACTGAATCTCAATAAATAATTTAAGTATCTTCAATATATTTTTCCCCTTAAAATGCCAGGAATCCTATCATGTAATTCAATACTTCGTCAGTATTAGCCAGAAGAGTAGTTGTTTTGATTGGTTTTCCAATAATGAGTGTTTTAAAGTGTTTTCCTAAGTAGTATATTAGCGTAACCCGATTAAGGTACCAATATACAGAAAGTAGATAATTTCATATTAATTAAAAAGTGTGCATGACTAAATGTAAATAAATGATTTAAGTATTTTCAATATTATTTTTTTCTTTAAAATGCTAAGAATCCTATCATGTAATTCAATACTTCGTCAGTATTAGCTAGAAGAGTAGTTGTTTTGATTGGTTCTCCAATAATGAGTGTTTTAAGGTATTTACCTAACTAGTATATAAGCGTGCCCAGATTAGGGCAACAATATACAGAAAGTAGGTATTTTCATAATAAATAAAAAAGTGTGTAAGTTGTGATTTGCATAATACCTAAATAATATTCTCTAATCATGATAAAAGCAAATAAATAAAAAATAATTAATTGTAAAAAAGAGGTAAGTGTTATTAAATGAAGATATACTTAATTTATGAAAAAAAAAACCGCTGCCCAAGGAATCACTACTTCCACATCCGGATTTTCTATCCAAGTCACACAACAAAAAATTTTGTATCTGGAAATAATTGTTTATGGAACTTTAATAATATAATATTTGAAATCCTCTACCCCAAAAACCCATAAAACGATACCCCACATCGGTAGTGGGGTGGGGGTGGTGACAGGGGTTGGGAGTGGGGGGTGGATAAAGTAAAAAAATATTTTGAGGTTTCTGGTTCTTGTACACACACTAAATCACATTTTTTTTATCCCCTTTAATAATGGGGTGGGAGTGGTAATGGGGGTGGCTATTGCCAAAATTTTTTTTGAGACCTTAGCTTCTCTTGTCTTTACTAAATATCAATTTCATGAACTCTTACCTGCTTGACTTACCTATTTACTCCAAATTTACCCCAATTTACCCCCCAACCCTTCGACGTAACAAGATGAAAATATAATCTAGTTCTAGATCTCGTTAAAGTACATATGTGTACCAAATTTCAAGTCAATATCTCAAACGGTTCCAGAATAAACGTGCGCACAAAAAAAAGTTACAGACCGACAGACAGACAGAAATTTTTTTTAGTTCAAACTTGAAATCTCGACGTTTCATGACATTCTAAGCCTATTTGAACAATAAAAATTTTTAAAATTTTTTTTGTCGTTACTATACTTCCACTGGATGTGGAAGTAATTATTATATTATATGTGATATTTAATGAAAAAATGTAAATTATTTATAATTATATATTTTTCAATAATTAACGGGCTTTATACGGCGTGTTTTTGACCGAGACTACAGATCGAACTTGAATGACACCGTACATAGTGAAAGACTGCTCACCGCCCTCTATCTCAAAAACGGTTTGAGGTATAAGAAAATTTTTAAAACAAAAGTTCTAGAGAATTTTATCCCCTACAATATTTATAATAAATACAAATAGCGTAAATTTTACAGGGAACGAAATATTTGCAAAAAATGTGCAAAAAATCGATTTTTTGACCTTTGACCTTAGTTATCTACAAGTTGCGTCCACGCTATCGTAAGTAGGTTTTGAGACAAGTTTTAGGATGTTAAAATAAAGGTTTATACGAATTTACAGCCGTTTATCTTGAATTCCGAGGTGAAACCACTAAGATGACTGGACTATATAAGATGTAAGGAACGTATATTCTTTTGGGATATTTTAATTCCTCCAGTAATTCATGGTTTGCTATTTTTTATTTTCATTAAAAAGGAAAGCAATCCTGATCATTTTACATCATTTACTAACAACATTAAGTAACATAATTTATTTGTTCACTGAATTTTAAAATCTTTCAAATTCCACTTGTAAGAAATATCTTTTAAAGAAATTGCTTTCTTCACATAACTATGAGGTTTCAGTAATTATTGCAGTCAAAAAAGTCTACTTTAGAATGTTTCGAAGCAAGTCAAGATTCCTAAGACAGCGCTAAGGTAAATTTATAGATTAGACCATTTTTATCTAGTCTGAGTATATTGCAGTTTCTGTAAGGCTTTGATACAGAAAAGTAAATTCCCATTTCTGAAAGAGTTGGCAAAGCACAATGTTAAAAAAAGAGCTTAGATTTTTTGCTTCTTTTTCTACTTACCTAACGAAACTTCTTGTTGCAAGTTCTAATATCAATTTCAATGCCACCCCAAAGTAAGGGTTGTTTTTTACTGTCTTCCCGATGTTTTTAGCCAATTCGGATGACAAATTCGTATTAAACACCCCAAACTTAGTAAAAAAAAAAGATGATTTACACACTTTACCACAGATGGGCCAAAAAGCCCCTTTTTTAACATTGTTTTTTCTTAACGAAATACCCAATCAACTCGCGCAATGCTTACTGTATTAGGCTTGTGACCACGGAGTAACGGATTCGAATCTTGGCTATGATATGGAGGTTTAGTGATGTTTTTCACATGTTGCTTGAGACGGTAGCAGTTGTAAATAAGGCCATTAAAAAATATATATTTCTATTATTGCTAATATTGTTGAACCATACAATTAGTAGATCTTGTAGTGAGACCAGAAGCCTCATGTATGCATATGTTAAACAGGTCATCGTTGTTACAGTTATATTTTTATAAATTTTACTAGGTATTTATAAAATTATTCAAGTCCACCCCTGAAATGTTCGTGGAAAATCCGACCTCTGGTTATAAGTTCAGATCGTTCATTTCGATATATCTTTAACAATTTTTTTTTTTATAAAATAACTTCAATACTTTTATATTCTGTGATAAATATTGAAGGAAACTTTTAGTTATTTTTGTGTTATTTTGCCCTATTTATCCAATCGACCATCCACGTTGGGCATCGCCCTGACGACCACTTCAATCGATTTTTATCATAAGCGAAGTCAGTTCATAATAATAAATTAATCCTGATCAATTAATTACATCCCGCTATGCAAACAGCCGATGAATCTCCAATTTCTAAATAATTTGTGCATGTTCGGCTCGAATTGTTGAAAGAGTTGTTTGAAATATTGACGAACAAACTAACGATCTCATCAAAATTTACATCGGCTATAATACTTGCATAAAATTGCAATTTCAGCTAAATCTATATTGGCATACCGAAACATCAAATAATGACTTTTTAATTTTGTTCAATATTACAATAAATGTTCAAATGACAACTACCCTCATCAAAAATATTAAACCGTGTGCATTTTTCACATTATTCGGAAATTTCACGTATTTTAAAGAGCAAATAGTATTGCTTTAAAATTACAGTGCTACCAATGCCGGGTTTTGAAGATAATTGATTGAGATTTGGGATATCCTATATACATAATAAGCGACACTTTTTGACATACAAGTGATTTCTTTTTTTCACTTCAGGTTTCGCCGGAAGTGACGCATGTTTTTCTGAATGCAACGATACCAAATAAGTGACATCGTCAATATTTTTTATAATACAATTTTTAGTTTTCCATTTAAGTGTGCCATGACGGTTCCTATTTATTCTAAACGACCCGTGTAATGCTAGAAAAATCTAAATCTCGTCAAATATACTAAATTACGTGATTTATGAGCAAATAAAGTTCATCAAAATGGTTTTTTTGGGCAAACCTCATTTTTTTCAAATGGAACTATATTGATACCGTGATACCATTTATTAATAAGGGATTTGTTCATATGTAATATATGCAATAAATACAAACAAAATTACAACTAAAAGAAAATAAGAAAATACAATTTTGTATAAATTTGCGGCATTTTAAACACAATTAATAAGAATTTTAAACAATTTTTAAAGACACAATAAAGACATCGGTAAACCAACAAATGTTTGACAAGCTAAATATTTCATTGTTTTCAAAGCCACCTTAGTTAGTTACTTCTTAACATTTAATTGATTGATTGATTTACCAGCGTGCGGTAGGCATTGCTGCCACTCCCAGGGTTATACAATTAGGACTGCTACGTCCACTCTGGGTTGGACTAAGGTCATGCTTGTTGCCAGCAGCGCGAGCCACATGGCGCATGGTAAAGGAACATGGGATGGGAGGTGTAGGTATTTATGAGATGCGTTACCGCATTGTGTCGTGAAGGAGCGTTTAAGCTCCCTTTTTTGTGTTTTTAGTTCTGAGCATCTGCTTCTTCTGAATCTTCGTGTGAAATATGTGCTGTGTCTTGATAAGGAGTGTTTATGCTCCTCTTTTTGGGTTTCTTCTTTTTCAAATCTTCTTTTGCTGAGTCTTCTGATTCCTCGGTTTCTGATGCTGGGTTGGATTTGGGTCATGCTTGTTGTCAGCAGCGAAAGCTACCTGACGCATGTTTTTTCCTCGCTTTTCTTTCCTAGTTTTTTTTTATCCTCTCGATTGTTGTTTTCCACGTGTAACATGGTCTCCCTATTTTTAGTTTGCTGCTGTTCAGCGCTTTCTTCTGCTGTCCTTTTTGCTTTAACCTTCTTGATCCTTGCCCTTGTCTTTCTGCTTACCAGGATATGGTCTATTTGTGTGATTGAGCTTCCATTACTGCAGGTGTCAATGCAGGTTTGACTTTTGCTCCATGTATTTCTTATTGTTAAGTCAAACATGTGTGCTAGGTTTTTCAGCGCGTTTCCATTTTCGTTGGGCCATGTGTGGAGTATATGTGCACTGAAGTCTCCTAATAGTATAATGGACATTTTTCTTGATTTTTCATAACGTTAGTGTGTGCCGGTTTTCTTTTTCTAATTGATGGCTTAGTGCTTCCTATAGACAGTCCCCTCTTCGGTTATTACTGATTTCTTTCTCCTCTTTGCCGCCTGGCACGATTTCACTTCACTATATATACCATTATTTACTGCGTTAGAGGGGAAGCACTGTGTAAAGTTTTGGTTTGTATACCTAATTAAACACTCTCTAATATTTCTTATCAATTACTGAAAATGTTCCGAGATATGTATTATATTATAAACACATCCACTTATACTTTTTTTTAACTATATTTTTTACACGTTGTCACTATTTAACTTTTATAAACTTTTATGGGTATCCATTGGTGACAGAGCATTATAAAGCAGGTCTTGTCGCCTCGACAGCAAGATGACAAGTCCAATGTGTTGTCGCATTGTGTTCGTTATTTAATGTTTATGCTCCTCTTTTTGTGTTTCTGTTTCTACAATTTTTTTTTCTTCTCCTTCTGAGATCTCTGATGCCTCGGTTTCTGGTTCTGGTAGAGTATATCGCTGCGATTTCTTTGTGGAGTTCATTTTTCCCACTCGCTTTCTTTTCCGGTATGTTTGGTCGCTTCTTAGTTTGTTCATGATCCTCTTAGTTGTTGTTTTCCACGTGTAACCCGGTTTCCCCATTTTTCCTTTTTTCGTTTCTTCTGGTTTCTTGAGTCAGTTGCATGAATACCCTTCCTGCTGTCTTGTCTGATTGATCAATGATCAATGATCTTGATCATTTTGTATGATTGCCGTGGCTATGTTTTCGTTTATATTTTCCGTCCTTATTTCGATGGAGCTCTCTCGTCTGGTTACCTATGCAACTCCTTCACTGGTCTTTTCATAGTGTTGGCGTGTGCCGGGGTTTTTATGTTGTCTCCTTCTAACTGATGGCTTAGTGCTCGATTTTTGTACCAGTAGCTGATGTGTCTTCGTTGTTACGTTTTGTAGTGGATACATTATTTTTGTGTTCTCTGCAGAGTTATTATTTCTTGCTTACTTTTTGCGTATTCTTACGAACCTAAACGTTTTTAATAAAATTCCTTAACCTTACCAGAGCCGTACCAGATGTGAAGTGTAGGCCGTTACTTCTTAACATTTAATTAGAACAAAATTTTCTTTTCTTTTGGCTGTAATTTTGTTTGTATTTATCGCACATTTCAATACGACATATGAATAAGTTCCTTATTAATAGCACTAATAAATGGTACTACAGTACCAATATGGTTCCATTTGAAAAAAAAATGAGTTATGCCCCAAAAATCATTTTAATGAACTTTATTTGCTCATAAATCACATAATTTAGTATTTTTGACGAGATCTCGATTTTTCTAGCATTACACGGGTCGCTTAGAATAAATCGGAACTATCATGGCATACTTAAATGGAAAACTAAAAATTATATTATAAGAAATACTGACGTTTGAAATGTCAGCATTTGGTATCGATGGATTCAGAAAATTATGCAGAATTCAAAAATGCATAATATACAGGGTGTTTCATTTAAAAATCGAAAGTTAGTGTCAGTTCCGGCGAAACTAGACGTAAAAAAAGTCACTTGTGTATGTATATAGAATATCCCGAATTTCAATCAATTATCGTCAAAACTAAAGGAGAAAAGGGGGGTGTACCATGATCCTGTTACACCCGATATATTGATATGTCAGATACTTTGTTACGTAGCAATTTGATTAACATTCCTCTCTAAATTATTGGCGCGCAACGGTGACGTAGTAGTTATAAAATAATATTAGCAGGACCTCATCAAGAAATGTCGCGCATCTAGGCCAATGAAATATTATTTGCGCTCCTTCAGTCTTAGATTTTCTGATACTTCACTAAAAAATGTGGTATTTGCTGTCACATATTGGAATTGATTTTGTACATATTCAATTCGCATTTCAAGAGTTTTGAATGAAATTACAATGATTAACACAAATAATAACATTAACACAAATAATAAAATAACGACCTACTAAGAATCTAAGAATCTTTATTAATATTCATTTGAAGATGAACTCTAAATATAAATCATGAAAATGAAATACTTTAAAAATATTAACACCCGTCTCTAGTTTTTAAGGTTCCGTAGTCAATAGTGAAAAACAGAACCGTTATAGAATTATTTGTTTTTTCGCCAATTCGTCAATCTGTCTGTGGTTTACCTTCGAAACTATTATAGCTAGCAACTTGAACGTACAGTTAGAGTTTGGTTTTCCGCAGACAGCTCGAGAGTTGATGTTTCAAAAATGTTTTCTGGCGCTCTTCTGTGGGTCAAAATGTGAAACTTAAAGAAGAAAATGATTGAGGCAAGTGGGTATCATTTGAAAGGTCCTAGATGTAAAGATTTTTAAAAAATTCTAACATATTCATTAAAAATGTTTATTTTTGGTATGCTTTCCTTTTATTTCTTTTCTAAAAGTATTGGGCCGAAAATTTTGAAACAAATTTAAATGTTAAGGATAGTACTGAAAGGGCATAGCCGTATAAACATATGTATGCTGCCCCTGAACTAATCTGTCCAAGATTTGAGCACAAGTTGATAGTAGTATTAGTTGAAATCCCCCAATATTGTTTTTGAAAAACCATTTTTACGGGAGTTATGGGAGCAAAACGATATAAGTATTTATAAGTAATAAAAAATAATAATAATAATAAAATAATTTAAAAAATCCGGTAGACCAATTCCATGGCCACCAAACAGCCCTGATTTAACACCTTTGTATGCATTTTTGTGGAGGTATTTAAAGGACAAAGTGAATTATAATCATAAAATAGTTAGAAAATATTATTCATCTGAGGGTTTTATTTTTATTCTTATGTCAAACTTTTAAAAAAGTAAATAAAAACATACATACAGGGCTTTCCATTTCAAAAACAACCTTCATTGTTATATCACGTGACCTATGCAAGCAATTGTTTTTTTAACTGCATTTAAAAAATATATACAAATTTTACACAAAATATTTTGTTATTTCCAATAAGAACAGAAATAAATTGGGGGTCAATATATAATGAATAACCCTGTACAATGCATTATTTTTATTATGAAGTCTGGTACATTTATTTTTAATATGTTGAATTATTATCTCATTATGCATATTTTAATTGTTTTAATTTTTGTAATTGTTCTAAGTCTAGTCCACAGTGTTTTTTGAATATCAATAAAATAAATAGTGTGCATATGTGTCAATCATATATAGAAAAGTATATGATATTTTTACCTGGCAACTATACAATAATTTGTGTATTTTGTCCCCGAAAAGATTTTTAAGTTTTTTTTTTAAACAAACTATGCAATGTTGTCATATTCACCTTGATTTCCTAATTAGACTATTAGAATGTGCGTCAAGACAGCAGTAGTTGTTGCTATGCATATCTATCTATTGATATTGTTTGTTATTATGTCAAAATATACATATCAATAATACTTAAATACAATACAGACCACCAGATTTCGGCATTGAAATTAATTTTAGGTCTTCCTATTACCGAAAATTGATTACTGCCCATGCCCATGTACATTGGTATTTGCAATATTTAATCAACCGCTGAAAAGAATTGTGAGAACACAATTCTTTTCAGCGCTTGATGGTTTTCTATAAAATCAGTATTATCACTTGCATCTAGAACAACTGACAAATCATTCGTCTCTTTATTTCTATGTAATCTAATTTAAAAATAAATATATGCAATTCAATACGCACATTAAACTAAAATTCACGAATTATATTAAATAACAAGAAGTACTAAAAAAACGCTAAAAAAACTCAAAGGTACAAACATATACATTGCACCAGACCTGAATGAAGACGAGAGAGAAGTGTCGAAGCTGCTACGAAAACACCAAAAAAAAAGCCTGGAGTCAAAATCTTCAAGCGAACATAAAAAATAATAAGCTCTATATAAATGAAGAAGAATTTACCTACGAAAAACTATTACAACTAGAAACAGAGGCAGAAGAACAAACAGAACCAAACCCACCACCCATAATCAGTAAGGAACCAGAAAAGAGGCCAAAAACGCAAATTGCTCCTCAAAAAGTAGAAAAAAAAAACGAAGCAAAATACCCTACAAGACAGCAGAAAGCAAAGCCGTAACTATTGTCTGTCTATTTTATCTTGATCTGTGTAAATTATTTATCTACTCATCTACTCATCTATTTAATTTTTTATTTAGATTTTAAAATTTTTATTGTAGCTTTAATTAATAAATAAACATTGGAATTGCAAATAATTCACAGTAATACAAGTTACAATTCCCTGTGTTCGTAAATATGGATAAGTACATAAGAGACTTCAAAATAAATGCGATTGAAACCAGTGTAGTGGAGAATGCAGTACAACTAAATAATATTTTAGACAATGAATTAAACAATGACCTGCTTATTTTTCACAGTAACATCCGCAGTATAAACAAAAATATCGATGAATTAAAAATACTTATTAGAGAAATAAAAAACGATTTAGATTTTATAGTTCTTTCTGAAACTTGGAGGATTAATGAGATTTCTTTGTACAATATCGATGGGTATAATATTATTTATAATGAAGGTGAACTAAAAGAAAATGATGGTCTCGTAGTCTACATAAAAAATACCATTACATATAAAAACAAAATTATTAAAGTGGGAGACTTAAAAATTATAGAAATAACTACAGTTTTTAGCAATAAAAACCTAACAATATCAGCACTGTATAGACCACCATCAACTTGCGTCAATACATTTAATAATCATTTACATGACTATCTGCAAAGTGTGAAAAAAAATACTGAACTTCATGTGCTAGTCGGGGATATAAACATTAATATATTAGAGGAGGAAGAACATGTGCACAATTATTTAAATGTCATGGGGGGGTATGGGTTCATATCAGCCATAAATAAATACACTAGAATACAAGGTAACTCGAAAACATGCATAGACCATATATTTCTTAAAAATAACAGCGAGGACTATAAATATAAACCAGTAATAATAGAAACTTGCATCACTGATCACTACTCCTCGGTACTTCAAATAATTTCACCTGAAAAAAAAAAATGAAATTATTAATAAAATGAAATATAAAAACTATTTGGACAAACATAAATTACTATCTCACTTGGAAAAAGAAAACTGGCATGAAGGATATTCTGTAAGTGACGTAGACAGGGCCACAGATTTGTTTATTGAGAAACTGAAATTTTATATAAACATATGTACAAAAGTTATAAAAATAAAACAAAAATTTATTAAAAAAAGAGACTGGATAACGAACGGCTTGGTTGCCTCAATAAACAAAAGAAATACACTACACAGGAAAATGAAAAATAATCCTAGCCTTGAAAATATCACTGAATACAAACACTATAGAAATAAACTCAATGAATTAATTAAAAACGCTAAAATAAATTATTTTCAAAATAAAATAAGCCAAAATAAAAACAATGCAACAAATCTGTGGAACTGCCTAAAGGAAATTTCACACAAAAATAAAAAAAAGGACTTCTATGAAATTAGGTGTACAGAAGGCAATATTTGCACAGATAGGAAGCAAGTGGCTAATGCTTTTGTCAATTATTTTACCGAAATTGGAGAAAAACTTGCAAATAAAATAAAGGAAACCGGACAAACTAAACCTACAGAGAATAACCAAGATAACATGCCAAATTCACTTTTTCTCACCCTCACGGATGAGAATGAAGTAATGGAAACTATAAGTAAATTAAAAAACAAAAAATCTCCTGGCATTGATAACATAAGAACCGAAACTCTAAAAGATGTAGCTCAGTTTATTGCAAAACCTTTGGTATTTATAATTAACTTAGCTTTCGAAAAAGGCAAATGCCCTTCTGCATTTAAATTTGCCGTGGTACAACCTATACATAAAAATGGAGACGAGATGGACGTGGCTAATTACAGACCCATCTCTTTAATATCAAATGTGGCAAAATTATTCGAAATGTTACTAAAAAAGCGTCTTACTAACTACCTAGATAAATATAATGTACTTTCGAATAACCAGTTCGGTTTCAGGCAGGGCAGATCGACAGAGAATGCCATAGTTTATTTAACAGCAAAAATTAGTAAAGCTATTGATGAAAAAAATCCAGCATTGTGCATCTTCGTCGATCTGGCCAAGGCGTTTGATACCGTTGACCATATCAAACTTTTACGCGTATTGGAGAGCATTGGCCTCAGAGGAACTCCATATAAACTGATGGAAAGTTATTTAATGCGCAGACAGCAATACGTGAGAATTAACGACACGTTAAGTGAAACTAGAACCATAAAATATGGAGTTCCACAGGGAACTGTACTGGGGCCGGTACTCTTCAATATATATCTCAGTGATTTATACAAGTTACAGCTGGAGGGTGATGTAGTGAGTTTTGCTGATGATACTGCTATCTTATATAAAGCGGACAACTGGAACACACTAAAAAATATAGCAGAAAGAGATTTTAACCACATAGTACAATGGTTTAATACGCGTCTACTTACAATAAATTTCAAAAAAACTCACTACATTCCCTTCACGTCTTATCCAAAATACTTACCATCATATACGAAACTGACAATCTCTCCAGAGATGCATATAAGTTCTGTAGGGAATATCAAATACTTGGGCTTCTATATTGATTCTCATCTGAAATGGGGGACACACATTAACTACCTAATAAAAAAGATCCGCTGCATCTTGTACAAGTTTAAGTATTTCTCGCAAATATTTCAGACTAAACAGATGCGTATACTATACCATGCATTAATTGAGAGTCATATTAACTAAACTTGGTATTAAAAGTAATATACAAAAAACCGTATACATACCGAACGAACCAACTATATCTAGAAGCTAAAATATATGACCCTCGTCAGCTGTTCTTTTATAGAGTAATTGTTAGGCAGCATTGTAACAAACATGAATTAAAAAACATTGAACACGATCATAACACGAGATATAAATTAAACTCTACATTAATCCCTAAACCCGAAAAAAATATTTTACAAAGAAATTACATATACTTAGGACCAAAACTTTATAACCTGGTCCCCCCTGAAAATAAAGTCCTCAACTCAATTAATCTGTTTAAAAATAAAATTAAAAAATGGATGTCAAATATAACCAGGCAACAAATAACTGAATATATTGTAAAACATAGTATGTGAGATCAAATAACATTAAACTAGGACCACTAAATGACAAAATATTAGCAGAAATTATTGTCACCAACTTATTTAGTAAAAACTGCATGACCTACCTGCGTTTTATCACCACTCATTAATAAACATGTATATCCCACGCCTCAAGGTTTTACCTTTAGTGGGATACTCCATTTATTTATTTACCATTATATCACTATCTATCGTTGTATATACACTTATCTTCATATTTGCGGTGTATATTTGAAAATTATACACCAAGTTTAAATTTAAATTTATTTGTATGTGTGTTGAATAAATATTGTAAAACCTGTTAAAATTCAAATATGGGAAATAAATATTATTATTATGTTATTATTATATAATCAATATTTCTTTATAACTACAGTTAACTCTTTTTGTTACAGGCAACTCATCGCTCCCAATATCATGCAGAAACATTTCCTAGCAAATGGAGCTGAGCAGGTATCGAAACAGGTAAAAATGTATTTTAAAGTAAATTATTTTTTGTTTTCATATAGTTATAATAAAGAATATTATTTTATATAGGATTTCGGAAACAGCAGAAAGTAATCTATAAAAAATCAAATAAGAAAATCTATCTATGAAAATATTAAATTTACAAACTTTTCGTTCTTTTGATAACCTACACGTTGGTATAACCATAACACAACACACCACACTTATTGGACAATCTCCTATTACAAATCCAAGTGTAGAAATGAAAAGCAGGTATGGTGCAGCGCATCGATGACGACAATTAAAAACCAAGAGTCTTGGAACACAAATTTATGCGCCTCGTATCAAATCCATCTAGATACACCTCCCTCAGAGATCTCTATGAACGTTGCAATGATATAACACCACTAGCGAACTACATCAAGATTACATCTGAGAAATTTTATCAATTCAAACTTGGTGATAGCCTGCTAACAAACAACATCAGGCGCATCAGGGACCATAATGCACCATTTATGATAAAACACAAATTACCATATCAGGCGTTGCCCATCGTCCGGCAACTTAACTAGCCAATTATCTCTCTTCCGTACTCACACAACTTTAATTCTTTCCTGTCCTTCTTTTTTATTTTTGTCATTTTTTGTTATTCACTGGTTTTTGTCCTTTTAAATTCCTTTTCGCTGCAATAATTTTGAATGATTAATAAAAATAAATTTTGATAATATAAATAGAATATTTTTAACAGAAAATTATGTGGCATAATTTAACCGCACGCTTTTTGCATTGCAAGAAAGGATTTTTTGATTAACGATTTTTCCCTTACCGTCAATTACGCTTTTATACAAATTTTACAATAGCATCTTTTGCATACATTAATTATTGTAAGTTGTTTTTCCTTATACCTAGTTAATTTAATACACATTTTAATTCGCTCTACTGCGAAAGGAGTTCTTGTTCAACTTTCAATTTTTTGTATTCTGAACTGGCCTCGTCTCGTCCAGCCTTTCAATGCCACGGCGCCTCGCACTGTGGATATCTGGCTGGATCCGATGCGTGTGTTTGGGGAGGAAATTCTTATCTATTATTAAATTTGAAATAAAGTTTATTTGATTTGATTTGAATCAAAACGGAGAATTTAATTAAAATATTTTAATCTTTATAATTCTCTGACAACTCACATCCTGCTAGAGAATGAGAATGAATGTAGGGTTAAGCGATTTCTAAGAGGTTAACTCCTAGGTGACTTGTTTTGAATATAAAAGTGTCAGATAAATTAATGTAAATAAATTAATTTTCTAGATCATCAAAAGAATGCAAATATTGGAAATTAATATTTTCATAGATAGATCATTTTCTTTGATTTTTCATAGTTCACTTTTACTGCAGTTTGTGAAATTCTACAAAAAACCGCTGCCCAAGGAATCACTACTTCCACATCCAGATTTTTTATCTAAGTCACTCACAACGAAAAAATTTTGTATGTGGAAATAATTGTTTAAGGAACTGTAATAATATAATATTTGAAATCCTCTACCCCAAAAACCCATAAAACGATACCCCACATCGGTAGCGGGGTGGGGGTGGTGATAGGGGGTGGTAGTGGGGGGTGGATGAAGTAAAAAAATATTTTGAGGTTTCTGGTTCTTGTACACACACTAAATCACATTTTTTTTCATCCCCTTTAATAATAAGGTGGGGGTGGCAATGGGGGTGGTTAATGCCAACATTTTTTTGAGATCTTAGATTCTTTTGTATATACGAAATACCAATTTTATGGACTCTTACCTGCTTGATTTACCTATTTACCCCAAATTTACCCCAATTTACCCCCCAACCCTTCGACGGAACAAGATGAAAATATAATCTAGTTCTAGATCTCGTTAAAGTACATATGTGTACCAAATTTCAAGTCAATATCTCAAACGGTTCCAGAGTAAACGTGCGCACAAAAAAAGTTACAGACCGACATACAGACAGAATTTTTTTCTCGCTCAAACTTAAAATCTCGACGTTTCGTGACATTCTAAGTCTATTTGAACAATAAAAATTTTAAAAATTTTTTTTGTCGTTACTATACTTAATTTACTTTCACAAATAGTAATAGTAGTATAGGGTGGGCCAAATTAGATGGGATTTGGGGTTTTCTCTAAAGCCATGGCAGATAGACAAAAACGAATATGCTCGATTTTCGAGAAACAAGCAATGGCGTAAACCGTGATCGTTTGTCTTTTTCGACTACCGAGCTACAGAGCGCTCGAAAATTGGCATTTTTGGATGACCTCTATATCTCAATTACCAGTTGTCTAATCGAAAATCGAGTAACACATTCTTAAGGCACTTTTTTGAGTAAAATCCGTTGCTGATAAGAAGAAAATTATACATGCCTCAGTTTTCGAGATATAGACATAAGTTTTGTTTTTTTAAACGGATCATCCTGTAAATTATTTCATTATTCGATCACAACTTAAATTAGCTATCCAACTATATAGCATATGTCATATTTATCTCTAGAAAAAGTGGTTAACCTTCGAAAAATTTAATATATTTGTAAGGAGCCCATGGAAAAATGTTAACAACAACAACATTTCTTATAACATAAAAAAATTTGCCAAAAACAGGAAACACTAAACTACAATGAATGTTCGAATTGCCTTCCATCAACTGATCGCAAGTTAACTTAGCTTCATTTACTAACCAACTGATTATTATTTTAACTCAAAAATGGGTGACTAATAGTAGTCCCGCGTATGTACCTTCGTGGGCTTGGAGTGATTGAAGCAAGCGACCAATTGCACATGTAATTTTGAACATCGAACCACTTCTTGGCCGGCTCAGACATGCGTCGTTTACCCCCTGCACCCCGCCGAAGGGTGAAATTTTGATATGACTGTATCTCGGTAACCGTTTGAGATATCGCGTCCATTCAAACGTCAGACTGTTTGTATTTAAGAAGTAATTAATAATGATCATTACACTGTATATGCGTTTTTTAGTACTTAACGAGTTATTTTTAAAAACTAATATTTTTAGAGCGACCGTTTTAAATATTATCGAATAACTTCAAAACGGACATAGTTCTAATAGAAATATGCATCGAATAAAAATTATTGCCTATACTTTTAGCTTTATTTTGGCGTAGACATATCTGCACTTGCAGTCATCCAAGGTGGTTTAAATAATATATATAACGGAGGACCGCATGCTCGGGCCCATGGACTTGGATATGGTTGAGACTCTACTTCTTCAAATAAGGGCCATTCGATTAGGCGATTGGGAGTTGCATTTATCGGCTCTTGACTTATTCACAAAATATATCTTTTCGATGAACTTGATTAATTACTCCGGGATGATAGCATGGTTTTTGGCCGAAATACAGGAGCTAAGAGGTACCGGTATCTGGGAATAGTTTTTAAAGGGAAATTGGGTTGGGAATAAGTCGAATAAGGTTTTCAGTTGTCTGGGTTCAGACGAAGCATTAGAACATAAGAACAGAGCTTTGAAGGTTACTGGCGGTCTGGTCGGATTAACACAGAAACCAGAGGCTATGGCAAAGTTTTTTTTGACATCGTCTGAACTTGCCAGAATATCCAATGAAAGACTTAATATGATTGGAAGTACTAAGAAAAACAATGAACAAAAGAAGCATCACTATTTACGAAAAACTAAATCCGAAAAAATGAGCAAAACCATACAGACAATTATAGAATCTTTAAGGTGCTCTATTAATCCCTTTACCTATGAGGGAGGTAACCTAGTGAATATTTATACGGGATCAACATTTTCTTCAGAAATCGAAAATGTTATGTAATATGGGTATGAAAGGCCTGAAAGAGTATGAACATTTTAAACAAAATCGAATCTATAACAAAGATATAAACTTTGGGATCCTATCAAAAAGCTTCAGTTAAAATTGTGCAATACTGCTAATAAAAAAATTAAAACCAAGACTGGAAATGCTGTTTTAGAGTTAAAAGCTGACCGATCCTTGTTTTCAATATTATTAATAGTTAGCCGTTCAAGAAAAGACATTAATTTGAAAGACATTTTGGGGACATATGAATTTTCAAGTGTTTCGCGAGCTCTTTTTAATTACGATGGTAGTAGGCATATGCACTCTGATAAATCGAAATTGATGGGAGTACTGGAGAGTCTATCTTCAGAAATTCAGGTCACAGGTAAGTAAACCATATACCATAATAGCACAATTTTCTCTTACTTCTTTGTTTTCAAAAACCTTTTTAGATGCTTCCGATAAATTAAAAGATTACAATATCGCCATTGTAGATGAAATGGCCAAAATGCATACTTTGCAAAAATCTAAGATAGTGAGAACTTGCTTAGATCTATGGAAGAGCTTTGAAACCTATATACTCAAAAAATATTCAAATTTTGACGAGTTACATTTAATTTTTTATACCTATAGAGATAGCTCTATTGAGGAACTAACAAGACAAAAACGGTACAAAACCACAAAAACGCTGAAGCACTTCCATATTGAAGGTTGTACTAATATATCCAACATACAAATGAGAGATCTTTTATCAAACAATGATACCAAAGAAGCTTTAATTAATTAAAAATTTGTAAAAAGCAAGTTTTTCGGCAATCAAACTTTAATAATTGCTTGGAAAGAAACTTACTTGGAAAGAAACTTGCTATTGTAGTAACACTGGTTATGTAAAGGAATTAACTACTACTATTTAAATTATTTAAACCACTTTGGATGACTGCAAGTGCAGATATGTCTAGACCAAAATAAAGCTAAAAGTATAGGCAATAATTTTTATTCGATGCATATTTCTACTGTCCGTTTTGAAGTTATTCGATAACATTTAAAGGGGTTGTTCTAAAAATATTAGTTTTTTTTTAATATCTCGCTAAATACTAAAAAATGTGTATATATTGTAATGAGCATTTTTAATCACTTCTTAAATACAAACTGTCTGGCGTTTGAATGGACGCGCTATCTCAAACGGTTACCGAAATACAGTTATTTGAAAATTTCACCCTTCGACGGGGTGCAGGGGGTAAACGACCCGTGTCTGAGCCGGCCAAGAAGTGGTTCAATGATTCATATTAGATGTACTAACAGATGAAATGCGTCGCTTGCTTCAATCATTCCAAGCCCACGACTGCCTTATTTTGAACATATGCGGGACGGGACTACTACAATGTCGTTACAATACAATTTTGCAAATTATTCTTTGATCAAGTGAATTTTGGTTTAAACTCCGTTGTTACAACCCGTCCCAAGCAAACAAAACAAAGCATCTAAACTATTTAATATTGAAAGCGTATTAATATGTATATGAGAAATATGAAGTTCAGATTTAGCAACAGATGTTATGTTACCAGTAATTTTATGCTATTGAAAAACTGAATTAAAGGTATTATTTCATTTCACTCTTGGTCGTAATTGGAAACCTGTCCCCTTTTATTCCCTTCGAAGCGCTCATGATTTGACTGAAAAGGTACACTGACAATCTGGCTGAATTGCTATCGTTAAAGGCAAATTGTATGGGCTGTGTTTTAGGATAACTAACTGAATTCGTTTTATCATAAAACAAATCTCTTTTAATTCCTGACTTGAGCGAAAACATCCATGAATTTTAAAGAGAAATACGGGAAATTAACAAAAGTGGGTGTACTTTTCATTTGATTAAACATTGTTCGTTCTTTTAGATAAAACAGAAAAAATGGCCCAATATGGAAGAGATAAAAACCCATTTAAAAAAATATGAGAAACCTCATGTCTCTTGAAAATAATGTAGACTATATTCTGATAAATATATGATTATATATGGATGGATTTTGGACGAAAATATCTAAATTTTAGCAGGAAAAAGTGCTGCAGGTATAGGGGAAATTGAGGAAATATTCATGAAAAGTAATTTTCCTTCCAGATCCACGTAGTGGAAAGAAAGCATAGTACCCAATCGTAAAAAAAGATTTGACATTTTTTTTTTCAAATAGGCCTAGAATGTCATGAATCGTCGAGATTTTAAGTTTGAGAAAAAAAAATCTGGTCTGTCCGTTGTTCTGTCGGTCTGTCTGTAACTTTTTTTGTGCACACGATTACTCCGAAACGGTTTATGATATTTACTGGAAAGGACCCCGGAACAAAACCCATGAAAATGTTGATTCCGTGGAATCGGCTGAAAATTTGGTATTTTGTAGTTCAAGTCATGCTGATCAAAAGTTTTTACCAGATCGAGCCAATCCTATAGACAGTTTTTGAGATACAGCTTTTCAAACTTAGGGAATTTGCGTCATTTTAGACATTCAAGAACTTTTTACTCCTAAACTATTGACTTTAGCAAAAAATTGCGAGGATCGAAATATTTTTGTTTTAGTCCAATAAAGCTTAAGAATTTTTTTCGGATTTTTTTTATCAATTTTTAGGTTAGGTAGAATATATATGTCATATTTCGGCATGCTTTGGTGGGATTGGCTAAAACTTTGCTATGTTGTAGTTAAAGTCATGCTGATCAAAAATGCCTATTGCACTGAGTCTATCCTATGAGTGGTTTTCGCTCCAGGAGTGCCTGAAGGTCTTAACAACGAGGTAACGGGTAATCTTCCAGCGTGTTTGTGTACGTGCGTGTGTGTGATTATTTTTATCAAAGAACCTGCTCTTACCGGCACTATGTTTCTTATGAGAGCGTTCTCATTGCCAACCAGAGTGATCTCATTTTCTTTGTTCCACTTTCTATCTGTTTATTTTTACTTTTTGTTGTTTTTTAATATTTTTTTTTAGTTTTTGAATATTGAAAACATCCATAGGATTTTCAGGAACAAGTTCTCCGTTTCCAGCATCATGTATCGTTCGAAGAAGGATCATTGGTGGATATTTTATGTGATTTTCATGCCATAATGTGCTTGTGTTTTCAGCGGTTCCGCATCAAACTCATTAGAACGATTTTTATCACAAACGTCCTACGACTAAAATGAAAGAGGATATTTTTTGTGTATTTTTAATTGGTGAATGACATTCTTGTACCAAAGTGAAAAAACCAATAAAAGACATAAGAAATTAATGCAAAATATCGACAGCCCCCCTCAATACCACCCACTTAGGGTAAAAAATATGTTTAAAAAATAATGTAAAAATAAGCTTGTATTATTGTTCAATATGCGTATAAAATCGCGTCCCTGTAAATCAAAAGGTTTGTGAAATATAAAATAATAATCAATTTTTGGGTGTCATTTTCAATGGGCCGTAGCTTAAGGTATTTGCGAATATATTTTTGCATGTATAATCTGCACCAGAAGTTTGTCATCGATATTTCCGGAAAATCCTGTATACACTGGCACATACATACACACAAACGCATGCACGCAGTACACAAACTCGCTGGAAGCCATTCATAAACACGTACATATAGATTACCCGTTACTTCGTTGTTAATACCTTCAGGCACTCTTGGAGCGAAAACCACTCATAGGATAGACTCAGTACAACGGGAATTTTTGATCAGCATGACTTTAACTACAAAATAGCAAAGTGTCAGCCAATCCCACCGAAGCATGCCGGAATAAGACATATATATATTTTACCTAACCTAAAAATTGATAAAAAAAATGTGAAAAAAATCCTTGAGCTTTATTGGACTTGACCAAAAATATTTCGACCCTTGCAACTTTTTGCTAAAGTTAATAGTTTAAGAGTGAAAAGTTCTTGAATGTCTAGAATGACGCAAATTACCTAACTTTGACAAGCTGTATCTCAAAAACTGTCCATAGGATTGGCCCGATGTGATAAGAACTTTTGATCAGCATGACTTGAACTACAAAATACCAAAATTTCAGCCGTATCCACCGAATCAATATTTTCATGGGTTTTGTTCCGGGGTCCTTTGGTACACATATGTATTACAACGAAATCTGAAACAAGATTATGTTTTGATTTAATTGTGCTGAAAGGTTTAGGGGAAAATAGGGTAGATAAGTAAAGCAAGCGAGTAAGAATCCATAAAATTGAGATGTACGGGAAGGCAAGGATTCAAATGTTTTTCGGCATCAGCCATTATGAAAGGGAGTCAAAATAAAATTGTAATTTAGTGTATATACAAGAAGCAAAGGCTTACATTCTCTTTTTGGCATTAGCCTCCCCCTCTACCACCCCCACGGAAGGCAAGAACTTGACATTTTTGATAGAGGACTTTTTTTGGTCTTTTTTTTTTGCTGCTTGAAGATTGAGTCGTTTGAATACGAGTTTTAGCAATATTGTAAGTTTTGCTCCATTTATGGGATTTAGTATTCATCACGACAAGATTAGTTGTATTTTCATTTGGTTTTGAGTATCGTTTTGGGGAAAATGCAGCTACGGATTTCCGGATAAAGTCAATTTTCAAAGCACGTGGCGTCGTCTGAATGCATGATTTTGAAGTGCCATTTTGACGGCAAAGGACCTCTTTCAGCCCACATCACATCTCAGGGCCGTTTGTTTGTTGTTCTTTTGTTAGTTGTTTCCTTGTTAAGTATATTACAAGTATTGGGATCTATTTGTTAGTTTATGGCTATTTGGATTGATACCTTATGGTTTTACTTGGATCTGTTACTCGTATTCTACTTGAGCTTTGTCACATTCTACACTTTACGAGGGACTTCCAGCCTGACTCTGGTTTCAACTTCTAGTCCAGATTTTGGTGTCTAGATGGTGGATTATTGACTGACATCTTGTGTATGTATGGTACTGGGGATCTCGGCACGTTATCTCGTAGATGGTCTACCACCTGCGGCTGTTATCACCTGAACTACGCTACCCTGGTAGGACGGGAAAAGGTATTCAGACACTACCAAAGGTAAGCGGAATCATATTCTCTTAACGAAGGATCCGGTACATCAACTCAACGTCCACGGGACAGTAAAATAAAATTTCAAGGAATATTGGTAATATTTTGCTCGTAACGTAAATCTCAGTAACATTTTAGATTTCAGTAATATTTGGTATATTTTGTGTATCGTTACTTAACTAACTGAATTGTTTTGCCTTATTTTACAAATAGATGTCAATAATTTTAAGTAATTTTATGTTTTACCGTACCTTGGGTCACTTGTAGTTTTTTTTGTCACGCTTCTGGCATATGACCTTTTGTACATGTATCAAGGATTTATTATTTTGTAAGTTATTTTTTCTTCAAGCGTATTAAAATGTTTAAATTATGTCACCAAAAACAGAAGTAGAAGTAGGACATTGTTTTACTAGTAACAAAATGTTAGTACCGAACGCCACCGTAGTGGACATTGTTTTACTAGTAACATAATGTTAGTTCCGAAAGCGCCACCGTAGTGGGTATTGTTTTATTAGTAACATAAAGT
This sequence comes from Rutpela maculata, assembly GCA_936432065.2. Lineage (NCBI taxonomy): Eukaryota > Metazoa > Arthropoda > Insecta > Coleoptera > Cerambycidae > Rutpela > Rutpela maculata. The sequence continues at coordinate 223,873,302 of OW386286.2, read as the reverse complement.
TAATACCGAAAGCCACCGGTGGCGCGCTATCCACTAGCCACTTGTCATATTGTGTCAACATGTAAGACTGTAGTTTGAATATTTGTACATTTATGATAATTAAATGAATTTTTGCATTTTAATACGCTTGAAGAAAAAATAGTATATATTACACGGAGTAGAACGCCTTTTTTTGTGTTTCGCCCAGTTTGCAGCTTCGGCTTCGCCTCAGCCGCAAATTCTGGGCTCAACACAAAAAAAGAGTGCGTTCTACTCCTAGTAATATAATATACTATTGTGTATAATAGGTTAAGCGTGTGGGCCCCACTTATTAGTTCACTTATTAGGGTATATTGTGCTACTTGTACTGCGTATTGAGTGATCTCAGGACACCTATATTAGTTTTTATATATTTGCCATATAAGTTTTGGGGAAAACCCCAAATCTCATCTAATTTGGTCCACCTAGTACATATTCGTTTTGATTCCAAGAAAGAATAATTTTAGAAACGTACGGTTTATATTATTTTAAGTGACACTTCGAGATTGTGAAGTCTGAGAAAATAATTCCTAATATTTAAACACTTAAACCCCTTATTACGTTTCTCTGGTAACCTCTATGCTTTTAAATCTGATTTAATTAAGCTGTATTTGACTGCGCTGAATTTTGACGCTCAGGTAAACAGGGTACGCAAAGAAAATGTGCAAAGTCAGGTTTTCATTTTATGGGCCATAAAAAACACTTCAAGAACTGAATGGCCTCATTAAAATATTGCTCGAATAAAATGGCGATTTTCTGGCGTACTTCCGTCTATGGTTCAATTTGTCATGGACCGTTTAAGCCACAATAAAAACAGAATTTTGGAAGACGAAGGACTTATTTAGAAAAGATCATATTAAGGTAATAAATTTACATGCTATATGGAATAATTTAAAAGAAAGTTCAACAGATTACTTATTATTTACTTTGTTACACAGTAGGGGTTATTTAACATTCTGAACATAGTATAACGGCAAGCAAACACAATAAAAACCCTTAGAAAACGGCTATTAGTGAAACAATTTTGTAATTTGGTATAGGTACTGATTTCTGTCATTAAAACGACTATTTTTCCGAGCAGCGCAAAATCGAAATGGCTTCCGGTTTCAAGACGGCGCACAGTGGGAAAAATATGCCCTTTTTTGGACAAAAATCTGCCGACAGCAGAGATTTCAATCAAATTAAATGAAAAAAATGGCAAATATTCTAAGACATTATTGTACTTTAGAGTAAGTAGTACTGCGGCAAAGTGGCTTTGGATTAACCTAACCTAAAAATCGCAGATATTACTTCCACATCCAGTGGAAGTATAAAAACGACAAAATTTTTTTTTAAATTTTTATTTTTCAAATAGGCTTAGAATGTCATGAAACGTCGAGATTTTAGGTTTAAGCAAAAAAATGTCTGTCGGTCTGTCTGCAACTTTTTTGTGCGCACGATTACTCTGGAACCGTTTAAGATATCGACTTGAAATTTGGTACACATATGTATTTTAACGAGATCTGGAACTGGGTTATATTTTCATCTTATTCTGTTGAATGGTTGTGGGGTAAATTGGGGTAAATAGGTAAATCAAGCAGGTAAGAGTCCATAAAATTGGTATTTAGTATATACAAGAGAAGCTAATGTCTCAAAAAAAAATTTAGCATTACCCACCCCCAATACTACCCCCACCCCATTATAAAATGGGGTGAAAAAAATTATTTCATCGTAGATGACCATTCGAAAGCTTATTTTAAAGAGAAAGATTAAATGATGTATTTATTAGAAATAAATTGAAAATTTTTTTGAATCCTGTACATAATCTCAAAATTTGCCAAACAAGTCATTTTTTAAGTAACCTAAAGTATTTCAAAATCCTGACATGATGGACCAATTCTGAGGCCAGATTCGGATTCAGCGCGAAAAATTACTTCGGAAATTGGATAATGTTAGGGTTAAAACTGAATGAAGTAAAAAAAAATTGAGGCCTTTGGTTCTTGTACACATACTAAATTTTTTTTTCACTCCCTTTTATAATGGAGTGGGGTACTAATGGAGGTGGCTAATGCCAAACATTTTTTTGAGACATTGGCTTCTCTTATATATACTAAATATTCTGGAACCGTTTAAGATATCGACTTGAAATTTGGTACACATAAGTATTTTAACGAGATCTGGAACTAGATTATATTTTCATATTATTCTGTTGCAGGGTTGGGGGATAAATTGTGGTAAATGTGGGTAAATGGGTAAATCAAGCAGGTAAAAATCCATATAATTGGTATTTAGTATATATAAGAGAAGCTAAGGTCTCAAAAAAAATTTTGGCATTAGCCACCTCCATTACTACCCCCATTATAAAAGGGGGTGAAAAAAAATGTGATTTAGTATGTGTACAAGAACCAAAGGCCTTAATTTTTTTTTACTTCATTAAGTTTTAACATTATCCAATTTCAAATTTATTTCTAATAAATATATCATTTAATCTTCCTCTTTAAAATAAGCTTTCGAATGGTCATCTACGATGAAATAATTTTTTTCACCCCCTTTTATAATGGGGTGGGGGTAGTATTGAGGGTGGCTAATGCTAAATTTTTTTTTGAGACATTAGCTTCTCTTGTATATACTAAATACCAATTTTATGGACTCTTACCTGCTTGATTTACCTATTTACCCCAATTTACCCCAATTTACCCCAATTTACCCCAATTTACCCCACAACCATTCAACGGAATAAGATGAAAATATAACCTAGTTCCAGATCTCGTTAAAATACATATGTGTACCAAATTTCAAGTCAATATCTTAAACGGTTCCAGAGTAATCGTGCGCACAAAAAAGTTACAGACAGACCGACAGACATTTTTTTTTGCTCAAACCTAAAATCTCGACGTTTCATGACATTCTAAGCCTATTTGAACAAAAAAATTTTTTGTCGTTTTTATACTTCCACTGGATGTGGAAGTAATATCTGCGATTTTTAAGTTAGGTTAATCCAAAGCCACTTTGCCGCAGCACTACTCTAAAGTACAATGTCTTAAGAGTATTTGCCATTTCTTTTATTTAATTTGATTGAAATATCTGCTGTCGGCAGATTTTTGTCCAAAAAGGGCATATTTTTCCCACTGTGCGGCGCCGGCGGCAGTTTTAGAAAATTTAAAAAATCGACGTTTCTAGCTAAACTAAGAGAAGCTTTAAAAAAAAACGAGAAGTAGAGAGAGGCCTTAAGAAGAAAAAATGTACGGAATCTTCGAAAACAGCAGGACAACAACTAAATCAAACCATCTGAAAAGTCATCTCAAGGATATCTGAAAAAAATGTAGACGAAACAGCAATACTTACATTAAAAGATCAATATTGGATCAAAGAGGAAGAAGTTACGTAAAGAAAGAATGAACAGTATTATTAGAAGAAACGGGCTCCTGGTCCTTGGACAAGTTACCATTAAAGGATCAATTGCTACAAATAATGCCTAGGACTAGAAGAAATAGATAAAATAAGCAACGAATTAATGTACTACGGATCAGAAATTATCACAAGTGGATGAATGGAAATGAAGGACTTTTGTAGATCACGTTCTAGTTGGCCTCTCTTTACCGTTTGGCACATCTGACAGTATTACGCTGTCTGTCGTTGTTGCCGCTAAACGCACAGCCTCCCGAAAGCTCTCTCTAATCAGTTCCTTTGTAACATCGGCTCAATATTTTGGAGGGCATCCTTTTGGATGAATTCAGAGAGTCCACTTGGTGAGATAGACGAATAAAAAAATTGGTAATAAATATCCCTGCTGCCTCCTTAAGAGCCATATCTCAAAGACATAAAGAAAGATAGAGATAAATATAGCGTTAGCAATCCTGATCTTTGTGAGTTTCATGATATTTCTTTCTATTCACCGTTGAGTCTAATATTCGAAATTGCTTGCATTAGTTGTCAATACGGGCCCCAAGATATAACACATTACAATACCTGTTTTTTTTTTTATAGATATTTTAAATATAATTTTAATTAACATCAAAAGTGCGAGTTAAATATCAATTTTCAACTCATATCTGGGTCAAAAATATCACAATTTACCAACTCATGTCATGCAAATTCTTCTTCTTCTTAATTTCTAGAACTTCTTGCCTCAGAAACACTTTTCTTCTTCTCCTACGATCCTATAGCCCAAATCGAGCCTTGACCTTCACCAGCTTTCGCTTCCATATATCCCTCTCCGTAGCAGTTCTTCTCCAACTTCTGATTCCTACAAGACTAGGTGACTCCGTCTTCCGCTACCGAGTCTTCCCAGGGTTTCCTTAGTTTTCCCACTGGTCTTTTAACCTGAATTCGTGTGTTAAGCGCTTTTTTTTGTAGTTTTCCCTCTTCCATTCTTACTACATGCCCAGCCCATTGCAACCTTTGTATTCGTATGTACTCTGAAAGTAGTGCTTCTTTGAAAAGTTATTCGTTGTTATATCTTATTCTCCAGATACCATTATCTAATATTGGTCCTAAAATTCTTCGCAGATCCTTTCTTGTATTTAGTATCAATGATATATTGTCTGATTCTATATGCTCTTGTTTGTGCAAGGACTCTTGTCTTTTCTATACTAGTTTTTAGCCCTATTCTTCTGGTATGGTTTTTCAGTTGCGAGTATACTTGTTGTGCCTTCGTTGCAGTTCGGTACATGATATTAATGTCATCTGCAGCTAGTTGGACAGATTTATTAGTTAATAGATCTTCTTTTTCGACCTCCATTTGCCTCATGGCGAACTCCAGTGCCAGGTTGAAGAGCATCGGTGCTAGTCCATCCCCTTATTTTAGCCCTCGCGATATTTGGAAAAGGTCTGTGAAATTACTTAGAAAAGATAACATACGTCACAGCTTCGCGCATTGCGTAAAACAGATTACATAATATAAGTGCCCTACTATCCATTTTTTATTTAAATATTAATGGTAGTAGGCAGTGCGACGCCCATGCAGCTGTAAAAATAGGATCGGTATATAGATAATGAGCACACGGTAACGATATCGGTCTCCGCGCATTCTATGACGATGTTATCTTCTCTAAGTAATTTCAAATCCAAAAAAATAATAAAAAAGCTCATTTAAAGTAATCATAAAATTAAATCTCTAACTCTTTGTTTATGCGTACAGTGGACGTAGTGTGCTTCATCGTGGCTATTATGAGTCTTATTAATTTAGGTGGTATTGCTAATTCATACATTATTTTATATAGTCTCTTTCTGTCGATTGAATCGTACGCTTGTTTAAAATCTACAAATATATTGTGAACTTCGACATTGTGACTTACTGAGACTCTGCTTCACTGTGAAGATTTGATCCATCGTGGATTTACCGCGTCTGAACTCCACTTGGTACTCACCAAGGGCAAGGGGCTTGATTTATGATATGTGTATGCAGTACGCAGTAGGGACATTCCACGGTAGTTTTTGCATGCAAACTTATCACTTTTCAATTTCCCCATCCCTCCATATAGATTCGATCAGGGCATAGACATGGTTTATTAGATTGTATAGCTCTGAGGGAATATTATCTATTCCTGGAGGCCTTATTTTTTTTTTTGTGCCTTGATGGCTTCTTTGACCTCAAGTGTCGGGGGATTGTTATCTGGCTCGTCTATTAGGGGGTTCATATGTAGTAAATTTTCTTCAGGGGTTAACTGACTGTCCAATAGTGTATGGAAATGTTGTTTCCATATCTGTTTAACGTGTTGTTGGTTGTTAACAATTTCGCCCTCCTTATTTTTTATATAATTTGATTTGAGGTTTATGTCTTCTTCAGTTTTTTCATATCGTTTCATTTTCCTTAGAATATTCTTCCATCTTTTGTATTTGAGCGTTTTCGTACTCTCTTTTCTTCTGCCTACATATCTTATCTGCTTTTCGTCTTGCTGTTTCAAAATCTAGGCGTCTCTCTCTCCGTTGTCTTTCTAGCTATATAAATTCTATGTGCCTAATTTCTTTCTTCAATTGCTTGCATGCACTCGTCATCAAACCATGTCGCTCTGTTTTGCTTTCTCTTATAGCTTATTACTGTTATTGCTATACCTGTTATATCGGTTTTGACTTTATTCCACTGCTTCTCCACTGATGATATTTCCAGTTCTGTCAATTTTTGTTCAACCATTTCGTCAAAGTTTTCTTGTATATTTGAGCCTTTCAGTTTTTATATGTCTAGTTTCTGGGTTATTTGTCGCTGTTCCGCTGTTCTTTGTTGATTCTGCATCTAAAGTTAGTCTGCACTAGTAGATGATCTGATCCGCAGCATACTCCTCTCCTTGTTTTGACATCAACGATACTACCAGAACATGATCCCCTTGCGAATGTTTCTATGTGGGAGACATGTGGAGCTTACGATCATAGTCTTACTGGCGGCAAAAGGTATTCGCAATTTGCCATTTTCGTTTGTTTCATTGTGTATGGAGTGCCTTCCTATTGTGCTAGTAAAGTGTTGTTCTTTTCCTAATTTAGCGTTCATATCACTCATTGTGAGTTTATGTCGTTTTTGGTGCCCTGTCTTACTCTCTCAAATTTCCGGTAGAAACTTTCTTTTGTTTCTTGTTCTCGCTCTTCCGTGGGTCAGTGTATATTAATCATGGTTATATAGAAGAAATGCGTGTGGATTCTCATTGTGCACATTCTCTCATTAATCGCTGGGAAATCTATAATATTTGATTTAACTTTATTGTCTGCAATGAAAGCGACTCTGAGCTCTTTGCTTCCTCTATCCTTTCCACTATGTAATATTGTGTGTGTTTTCGTATATTTGATGTCTTTTCCTAGTCACTTTGTCTCTTGAATTGCCACTATCATTAATTTTTATTTTTCCAGCTCGCTAAGTAAGGCTTTTTGAGCCCCAGGCTTGTTTAGGGTCCTTCCAGGTTCTGAATGCGCAGTCCAAATTTCGTCTCTTAAGTCTAGTACTGATATAACTAGAAGTGCATAGTAGAGAAAATTTACTATGGGTAGTAGTTTCAAGTTTCAATGTTGAACTAAACTAAAACATCAGATGACTCAAGCAACTTTTATCCTATATTTTTACGTGATATATACTGCTCTGATTAAACTATCAAAAGAAATTACATAACATTACACTTCAAACGAACTACTACTCATACTAGTAGTGAAATAGTTTGTATTATTTATATGACAATCTTTGATATTTTCTATCTCTTATTCATATTCATATAGCAAGCTTCAAGTAAGCTTATTAATAACATTTAAATGACTGAAGTGCCTCATACGTGAAACCAGCTAAAATAAAGAAGAAATGTGATCTTCCTGTCAAGAAAATGCACTGTGATACACATGTCCTCTGTACTTAACAACATTTCTTTTTGCAGGACATCGAGCACTGTTACTACCACGGTACAGTCCAGGACTATCCAGGTGCCACAGCAGCCTTCCATACGTGCAACGGGGTCAGCGGTGTCATCCACGTGGGTAACGAAACTTTCGTTATACACCCGTTCTACGGAGGAGATCTTTCGGTCAGTATTTACCATTCTCAATAAAGTTGAACATTAATGACCATTTCAAATTAACCACCAGTTCAAGTGTTTGCTATAACTTTCTGAATTAGGTGCAGCTAGAAGCGAAGTAGAACTAGAAATTTTAATGAAAATTTCGCACCTATAATTTACACCAATCAGAGGTTTTAACTTTGTATCTTTACCACGACAACCATGAGAATTTCCGTACATTTTTGTCTGGTGAGTACCCTAGGTGAAATTACACTGGATATTTTTCTGTCAAATAATGGCGAGGGATTTTTAAACTGATGTTTCATTTTTTAATAATTTTTATTCAGCTTAAATTATAAATTTTCAATATATTAATTCCAATCACTAAATCTAGATGTTTTTAAAATTCGACTAGCACATCGTCTCCATTTAAGGTTGAATAACTAAGAGGAGGAGCATTTGAATTTATTAAATGTCTATATCACAATTTTGTTTACGTTCATGTCTAGAAATGTAACTAAATTCAAATACGTTGTAGATTTCCTCAAATTCTTTTAAATAAGTCTTTTCTGAGGTTCGTGGTGTACAATCCTAAATTAAGTATGTCAAATATGTTAGTTTATGGAGGTAAATTTTAATTTGATACAATTCTATATTCTATCTATCTATCTTCTCAAACTATATTCTTCAAATCTTCTCATTATTTCTTTTGTGTTATTGCGTGCTGAGCTGCCTGTTCCTGTCAGTAAAAAGGGTTAATAAATAAAATATTTCCTTCTACTTTCGACTGATTAAACTACTGTAAAAATTGATCACCTTTTTTCATTCTCTTTAGAATTCTTAGGAGCGATATATATTCCATTCGAAACAGAATTGCTATTAGAAAGTAATAAGAAAATATTTTCATGTAAGAAAACTGACAGGAAACATTTATTTATAGGACAGATATAACAAAAATAAAAAAGAATCATTCTTATTCTTTTAGGGCCCCACATCTTGTCTAGAATTTAAAAATAAATATGTTTATTTATTTATTAAAAAAATGTGAGGACGCAGACTGTTTCAATCATAAATTCTTTGTTTTTTGTACGACAGAAACAAAAAATATTTGAAAGCTTAACCAACAGCTTTTTTTTAAACCGGATAGAAATTAGCACTTTCCAGTTTATTTTTACGTCAGAAAATCGCATTTTATCAAACTGAGCCAGAAAATGATTGTGAAAGTCTAAAATGTTTTACTTACCGTACCCATTTTTATTTACTTTAGCCCAGACGACAGAGAACATTTTATAGTGAGACCCACAAAAATTTGCAAACTGAATAATTTTTTTTAATGAGTTCGTGAATATACATAGAATAATATACTGAAAAGTTTACATTTCGCTCAGATGTAGAACATTAAAAAAAAATGTGAAAAAAAAATTTTTTTAATCATTTTTTCAAAATTTTGAAATTAAGTCGAGGTGGGAAAAAATAAAAAATACAAGTGGATAGACCACGTTTCTGAACAAAAAATATCCTAATAAAATTTATCCCTAACGCAACGGTATTCCTGGAAAAAATATAGTGAAGTAACTTTGTCACTATGCGCGGCCAGCGCACGGTTAAGTGCATACTATGGAAACTCTAAAAATTCTTAGCTGTTCTATCGAGTAAAATAAAGCTTTTTCTCTTTCTGATTACGCATTTTTAACATTTTTCTTGGTAAATAGTGAGTATGGAGGGAAAATATATAATTATGGTCGCATACACAGACACCACGCATAACCGCTGAATCGCTCGCATGAATTTTTACGTGCCTTTACTGTATTGTATTTGTTACAGGTATACCTATCCACATTTCAGCTATATCCAATGGATTCCTTATACATTTGTTAATATATTGGAAAAGTTCCAAAATTTATATTCAAAACAATCAAATATATTTTCGTAGTTATAAGATCGTGAAAATCGCAATTTCTTATCATGATCTGATTGATCATATTTTCGAAAAAATGCATACAAGTAAACGATTTTGTGTTTGAACATTCGAAAAGTATACATTTTTTCCGAAATAGTGATATTTTTATTTTTTCCAATGGGCCAATTTCTCGACGAGTTACAGCCTCCAATACATATATTTATCAAAAAAATCATCAAGCAAGGAAATTAAAGTGACTTGAGATGTACTTTTTTTTACATACTTTTTAACAGTTCTCAATGAAAAAAAGAATTTTTTTGAAGAGCTTTTGTTTTTTTCTATGTTTTTTATTGCGACGATTGAGTTCGGGCGTGGTAATATACAAAAGTATACTTTTCTCATCCATCCTTTGCTTGTATTTTTTAAAACAATAGTGCATCAGAAAGCTACAATTTCCGTCTTTTAAATGAACCAACACTCATTTAGACTGAACAAATTCTGATTTAGTGACATGTAATTCAGTGCGTCGGTGTCACAGTCATACATATTCAAGCGCGCGCACGCATGGATTTCGCTCCGAGTTATAACGTTGCACTTGATTATTTTTTTCCGGGAAAACCGTGGCTTTAACGATAAATTTTGTCACGACGTTTTTTGTTCATAAATACGTGATATATCCATGTGTGTTTTTTATTTTTTTCTAGCTTGGTTAAGTTTCAAAATTTTGAAAAAATGGATGAAAATTTTTATTTTTTTATGTTCTGCACCGAGCGAAATGTAAACTTTTCAGGATATTATTCTACACACTTTCACGAACTCATTAAAAAAAAGTTTACACAGTTTGCAAATTTTTGTGGGTCAATAACTTCATCGACTGGGGTACTTTTTTTACGGTATAATACTATTAGTCCAAGAAATGGGGGTTTCTATTCGCAAAAGGTCGGAAAGAAATGAAATTTGGGGGGATGATAGACATAGGTCCCCTGATAGTACACCTGAGTTTGCGTCCTCGGGGGTTGCTGGGGGGGGGGGGGTGAAAACTCTGCGTCGCGACGCTTTTCGGGAAATAGCGCCGTTGTGGTAAGTGCTATCGAAAAAAAGTTCAAATGAAATATGAGAGAACAAAATTGTGCACAATTTTGGTCTTTGTATTTTTCGTCTACGACCAATACTTTCCGCGCTTCAAAAAATCATATATTTTATTATATACGACCAAATGTATCAAATCTGTAGGCTGCAGACTCAGAAAACATTACTCTTTCAGAAAAGAAATATTACAGAACTGTTTGATAGCGATCTTCGTCTTAATCCGCGATGAAATTCTAATTTGGTTAAAAATTGCAAATCAACCCCCAACTTTGGCGCGCCGTAGAGCGGAAACTATTGGTCGTAGACGAAAAATACAATTGTGCACAATTTTGTTCTCTACATATTTCATTTCAACTTTTTTTCGATAGCACTTACCACAACGGCGCTGTTTCCCGAAAAGCGTCGCGACGCACAGTTTTCATCCCCCACACCTCGAGCGGCAACCCCTCGAAGTCGCAAACTCAGGTGTACTATCAGGGGACCTATGTCTACCATCCCACCAAATTTCATTTGTTTTGTGACGTGTTTCTTCCAGTCGCCTAGCGCATAAACGAGTGGAAGCGTCACTTTGACGCCGAGATCTACTTCGGTATCACTCGGGCGCCACCTTTACAAATTTACGTGGGGCAAAGGTCCCACACTAGGGCTGGGATAAACTCAGTGAAGAAACGGAAATGTCCAGGGGTCAAAATTTGAGATTAGATTTTCAGGCACATTCAAACAGTAAAACGCGTAAATCGGTAAATAACAACGTTTATTAAAACATGATAAAATCAATAACAATAGTAAAAAAAATGTTCAGGTACTCAAATACTCATAAAGAGTTTATCACAGATAAAACTTATGATATTTTATTTTACAAGAGGTAAAACATCGCGAATAACTAAAAAAAAACTGACTAATCAAGCGGGCTAACTAATCAGGCGGAGAGAAGATAGATTAATCGGGGTGTTGCAAATGTTAAGGTTACTATTAAACGGGTTTGTTACTAGTGGCAAGCGAGCAATCCACAGGATGCTAAGCAGTATGTAAAGTAACAACAGGCAGTATATACAAAAAATATATATATAATAGCATAAAAAGTTAGAACAGACAGTGCTTGAATTCTAGGTGGTAGCAAGGCAATTATTTACAGCAATGTAGGCATGCACGAAATATTAATCAGGAAACAGGATTAAAGAACACGGCTTTGTTCTTTATAATAATCAGGAAGTACGGCTAAAGAATACGGCTTTGTTCTTTTACTTCCGATCTGGCGGTTTGCCTGCGGTTTTCGGGGTGGCAAACGCCTGGCGGGAGATGTGCTGCTTTTATTAGCCGAACGCAAATTTGTCAGAGTGGTTTCAGAGAATTTTACGTAGCAACATACGGAAAATAATTAATTTTTCGGGATCGTCAGATTTTCGCGTCAAGTTCCCGGACTATTACAAAGTTTCATAAATTTTTCAGGATACTGGATTTTACTGTTTATTCATAAAAGACGAAATTGTTAAAATACCATAGCAGGAAAACAGGTTCTGAAACACGGTAAATTGTCAGGTATTATTTTATAACAAATTTTCATAACTTCTTCGGAATACAGTATTTCGTTTTTAATTTATATCAACACGACGTGGTTAAATTAAATCAGGTAGAAAAACAGATTCTAAACACGGTAAATTATTAAGCATTATTTTATCTCGTTAAATAAAAAAAACACGGTACAAGTTAAAATAATCTGGTAAAAAAACGGTTTACCGTTACTCTCTCAAAAATGTCTACTATGTTTCTTTTTCTTGATTCAGTCCTAAGAAAAATTACTGGAACATAACGTTTTGGACAAAATCTCGAGAATTTATCAGTCTGTCTCTATAACACGCCAACGTTAACAAAAATTATATGTACAGTATCTGGATAATTCGGGAATTGACAATCGCATTTTATTCATTTTAATCGAAATTACTTGAAATTAACAGTTGAATACACTTAATCATGTCGGACAATCTTAATAGTTGGATGTACGGGATCTCTGACAAATTGGTTATGGAGGTACCCACTTAATAAAATTAGTACATCTTACCTTAACAAGAGCTGATACGGGAATGACCAAAATGCCTTTACCCTAACTTCGATATTCCCGAAATGAATTACGGCCAGCGACACTGGTGACAATTTTGTAAATTATACTGATATGTCGCGCTATCATCTCACGGCGAGATTTAATACAGTTTACATGAGATAGGATTCTACAACGCGGTTCTTTACTTTGGGAGTTCCTCAGTTGCACGGATGGGAGTGAGGAAAATCCAAGCAATTAATTAAAGAAAGTAAATTTTACAGGTAAACGGGACGAGCAACGAAGCATAGGGTTAATTTACTGCATTTTATTATTAAGAAAAACACTTCGTTACACTTTCCGACCTTTTTTGTACCCACTGCTTGGCCTCTATGCCCATTTAGAAAAAAATATTGTTCGTAATACGTCCCAAAAGTGCTCTTACTGGACTCGCAAGTTTCCAGGACTCGCCTGCGGCTCGCTCTGGAATTTCCCACTCGTCCAGTAAAATAACACTTATAACTACTAATTTTAATTTCTAGTATTATTATCAAGTAAGTGCCATAATTTCTTAGATATTTAATCTAAATGCTCCTATAAACGTTCTAATGTCATCTCTAAACTGTTAATCCTACAGAAATGAAGAATAAAACTAAATTCATCTACAGTTTATAAACTTTCTTTTTGGTCTCCATAATTTTTTCGATAAAACTAATATTTATCGAGATATTTGCAAGAAAATTTTACGTTTTTTCGAAAATACCTTTATAGTATAAAGTGTCATTTTTTCTAATAACCGGGCAAAAAAAATTGAGCATCTAAGTAATACTAATTATTCGAAAATCAGCATTTGGATTTTTTTTTTAATTACTGACAAATTACAGTAACAATGGCGACATTTTTATTTGAAAAATGCGAAGACGTAAATTGTTTCGAACGTAATTTCTTTGTTTCCTATACTACAGAAACAAGCAAAAATCATTTGAAAATATAAATTTAATTTTGATCGTTAGCGTTTTTATGTCTGTTCCAGATATTTAACATATAAACTAAATACTTCGTCTGTTTATAAAAGTTCGGATTCCATCTTGACGTCATAACTACATCCTTCACACAATAATGTGCGCCACCAGACATTTTCCTATCCAAAAGACATCAATGAATATGTTTTTGCTGCCGCCATAAACTAGCCTAGTGTGACCAAAATTCTATATAGGTCAATTGGTTTCCTTGCTAAATGTTTCTTTGGAGGCAGTAAACGTGAAACTAATATAATTTTTAGTTACTTTGTAAACGAAGTGGTGACAGAGATAATCGTTAGCTAATGGAATATATGAATCATAATAATGTTTTACAGTACATGATGTATAAACGTAAAATGTAAACCATATAAATAGTAATTGTGACATGTGAAACATCATATTACACACATTTAGGAATATTAAATATTGCATGCTAAATTATATATAGAAGAGGAATATTAAACTACATTTAGATTTAAAATTGTTATTGCATACATGATATTTATTGGATAGATACATTTGTCTGGCGTTGAAACATGAACGTGATTACGGACAATAAAAAACTTTATAGCGAAAATGCATACATTAGATAAATTACACACCAGTTTCATATGATTAACTGTAAAATCATAGATAATAAATATTACAATTATTAAAATATATTATTTTAAAATAATATTTTTCAATAAAGCTTCCGAATTTTATTGATTTAATTATCCCAGAAAAACACTAATTGCGTTGATGTAGAATTATGATATAACATATTACAGGAATAGGTAGGATTTTACTTTTTATTGTTGAATAAATTATGTGCTTTTAAATTCTCCCATTAGCTCTCTTGCATCTGTCTATCTCTCATGTACATTTTCACATGAAGGCATTAATAATTTATGAGGAGTATCGAAATGAGAATTGCGAACTACTTCTGTCCTGGTTCTTCTGCAAGACAGACCTGTCAAACCATACCATAAATATTTTAAAAAGAGGCTACAAATCAATATTGTATTATATTTGCTATTTATAGGTAACTTAATGAAAACGCTTATAAAATGGTTTTAATATAAGTAAACTTTTGTAATAGTCATATTGTAGTAAATTATGTTTGAACACAAATATATGAGACCCATTTATATACAATTCCTTAAAAATGAAACACTGTCTGTAAACTTTTATAACCGGAAAAAGGAGTATGCCTTGATCTCCGGTATTAAATGCATTTAAGGTAATATTCTTCAGATATTATTCACTAATATGCTGACGACACCGTGAATAATGTTAATACTGTGTTAACCCTCTATGGCCCTGCGTTACTTTCAAGTAACACACTACTCTATTGTAATTTTCAAATAGCTATGTTAAATTTTAGTCCGTTGTAGATCAATGTGTCTTTGAAGTAACTTTGTTTTAGTCTAATAATAGCAGATTTGGCGCCATCTACGATTATTAGAGAATTGCGAGCGAAATTGTCTAATGGCGGATTGTTGCTAAAGATGCTTGTGTGAAGTAGTGTTTTGAAAGTGTTTTCATCAGTGTTTTAACAATAAAAGTGACAAATATAAATAACAGTGTGTTATTTTATTTATTCAGAGACTAGTGTATTGAAAATATTTGGATTTATTTTGAGATACTCCATAAATACAACATAAAGTAGGTATGTTACTTGAAAGTTACATTGGGCTATAGTGATTCTAAGATATGTATGTCTATTTACAGCATTCAAAATGAACACTTCAATGTTTTATGGCCGTAGTGCTAAAAAAAATTGGATAATTGAGGACAGGA
The DNA here is from genome assembly GCA_936432065.2 of Rutpela maculata. Classification (NCBI taxonomy): domain Eukaryota; kingdom Metazoa; phylum Arthropoda; class Insecta; order Coleoptera; family Cerambycidae; genus Rutpela; species Rutpela maculata. The sequence continues at coordinate 223,858,008 of OW386286.2, read as the reverse complement.
ATAAATCAGAAGATTCCATGTTCAGTGATAGCAGCGATGATGATGACAGTAGAAGTATATCTGATTTGTTAGAAGAAAAAGTAATTTCTTCTCAAATGGATCCAGAGATCGATAAAAATAAATATGGGTTCTGTGAAATTGAAGATGAGGATAATATTCAAGATAATGGGGTCGTAAATAATGCAGATATTTGGGATAGTGAGGAGTTGAAGAGTTGACAAACCCGCCGGAGAACAATTCTGCGGAACCTAAAAAAGATGGGATAAAACTTCAAATTCCAAAATTGATGTTCCGTGTCCAAATGCAATTTTGCTGTACAATCAATTTATGGGCGGCGTTGATTTAGTCGATTCGCTGATTGTATTATACAGAACAAGAATTCATAGCAAAAAGTGGTACCATACATTTTTTTTCCACCTAATGCACCGTGTGTTGTAAAAGCTTGGCTTCTTTACAGACGCGACTGTAAGAGAAGTAACATTGCGGCAAGAAAACAAATGAGTCATTTGCAGTTCAAAACGGACTTAGCGAACACACTTTAGGCAAAGAGCCAATAAATTTCCGAAAAAGGGGACGCCCCAGTATTTCGTCTCCATTACAGCAACAGATAGGAAATAAGAAACATAAGGGACCGACAGTCGTAATGCCTACTGAAGGTATTCGAACAGATAAAACTGGACACTGGCCTACATTTAGCAACAAAAGAAGAAGATGCAAAATTCCAGGGTGTATTGGAATACCAAAAGTTCTATGCATGAAATGTAATGTTTTCTTGTGTTTTACTCCAACATCAAATTATTTTTTAAAATTTCATACACAATAGTGCCCACTGTTACCTCAAAGTAACGTACCCCTAGATGTACCAAGGGATGCAGAGGGGGCATTTTATAACAAAAAATTGCATTTAATAAAGTATTTTTAAGTACTAACCACATGTACAATTTTTTTTACTGAATAAAAAAAAAATCGGGCTTTAGAGGGTTAATATTATGTTAATACCTCAACCTCAAAAACAAGCAGAACCAATTTGTCCTATAAATAAAGTCTGCCTGTGAACCTATTTAGTTTTAAACCAATCTGAAGTCATCTCCAATCACTATTACTAAACAGAGATTAAGTATCTAGCTTGAAAACTCACAGTGAGCCGTGATGGAAGGAATAGTTAAATATCAGCACGTCTGTTTAATAGGTCCGAGCAAGAGAAAGCTACGTTTACTGATGTTACATAACATAGACATATTCTAGACTTCTGGAGTTCCTCAGGGTTTGATTCTAGGGCCTCTTATATTTGCAATATTTATTATTGACATTAACACTAAATTGAAAGTAAGATTTCTTCTATAAGCAGATGATCTAAATGTTTTCTCTAAGATAGAGTCTTTTTAACACTCTATTAAGTTTCAAAGAAAGGACCTCGTACATTTCTTATCGGAAGTGGCCCTTGGTGAAAATAGCTGAAATTAAAATATGTTGTACCTCTTGACCTGTACATCAAATGTTCTCATAGGCACAAAGTCTGAAAATGGACAGTTTTCGAGATACAAGGGGGTGAAAAATCGTCTATTGACCCCCTTGTATCTCGAAAACTGTCCATTTTCAGACTTTGTACCCATGAAAACTTTTGATGTACAGGTCAAGAGGAACAACATATTTTAATTTCAGGCATTTTACCAAGGGCCACTTCCCATAAGAAATGTGCGGGGTCCTTTGGATTTAACGATCGCTTGGTGTATTGATAATCACCTGCCTCCCAATGTCAACAAATGTAATGTAATATCGTACAGTCCCAAAAAATATCCCCTCATATCCCATTATATTCTTGATGGATTCATTCTAAATCGGACAGATTTAATAGTAGATCTTAACGTTTATTATTATTCGAAACGCGAGCAGATCTGAAGATCAGGCCTATCGGCTCATTGTACATTCGCGACATTTTCGCGAATCCTGGCTAGGGTATGGATATGTAGTAACATTTTTCATGTGTTGCCGAGGCGGTAGCAGTGGGCTAGATTGCGGTTGTTTGAGAGACAACACGGTCTAGTCGCTCTCCTTTTCTGAGTTCGAGTCTCAGCTTCGGCAGATGCAATGTCGCAGGGAATGGGTGTTGTGATGTTGTCTATGTGTGTGTCCGTCCTGGTTGAGTGGTAGAATAGCCATCGGCTAAACTCCGCCAGGACTTTAAAATACATAGTGCGATTAAAAAAAAATACAAGATATTTATTTTTAAAAACGTTCTCTTTTGAGTTACTGCACATTTTGAAATATCAAACTGGGCTGCGATGTCACTTTCTGTCACCGTAGAATTTCCTCGAGAATTTCCATAATCTTGTTTCCAAATTGGTTTTTAATTTCCACCGAGTCTTCGATATATCCCGAAGCTACAGAGGACGAACGCCACCCACCGTGCCTTTTAAGGCATAAGATATCTCTTCCTTGGTTTGCCAGAATAGTGGCAGAACTTCTTCGGAATGCATGTCCAATATAAGTTGAGAGACTCGGCAATTTTAAGCACTGTGCAATTTTACTGGGCCAACTTCCTATGGTATTTCTACCCACTACCTGGTTCGTGACCTTCCCATTTCGCATTGCCAAGAATAAGTGAGCTAACTTTGCCTGTTTTGGTCGTAGTGCTATACATTTTTTAAAAAATTCCAAATAATTAACCGTCTCGTTTCCTTGATTTGTGATTGTAAACGTTCGTGATATATGCGATTTAGTGTCGGGAACATTTACTATAATAAACGCATCTTCAATGCCATTTTTGTTCATATTATACAGGGTATACAGTTATATCAAGTTTTGTATTTTTGTCCGAAATCCCCCAGTGTGTTTAGTAAGAAAGTGGTACAAAAGCCTGTATATTTTTTGCTTTTTTTTTTCTTAAATGGGCTACTGAAGGTTGTACCTTTCTTACGGAGGCATTTTTATGAAGTCTAGTTAGCAATTGTCAATTATATAAAAGATGTTGTTTGTAAAAAACGAAAATAAAAAAAAATTGTTAATAAAAAGTGTATCAATTATACCTTGTTAGAATCTACACAAATTGCACTAGTTTTTATTATTACAGGAAATATTTTTGTAGTTATTTTTTTTCTACGAGGATCATTTTATATCAAATAATTTCTGATAAACCGAAAAATGATCATAACATCTTTTATTATAATTGACAGTTGCTAACTAGACTTGCCTCTATCGGAAAGGTACAATCTTCAGTAACCTATTTAAAAAAAAGAGCAAAAAAAACTCTGTTTTGTACCACTTTCTTACTAAACTTACTAGGCAATTGTAGACAAAAATACAAAATTTTGAACCATCAAAAATTGAATAACGACATAATGTAGTTATTTTTAGTCCAGTCAATGAATGGTTTCTAGAGGGAAATGCTGAGATCACAATTTTTTACTAGAGGGCTGTGTTTGGACTATTTAGGTAAACATACCAAAAGTCCCCAAACGTAGGAGGTGGGGGGGGGATGCAGGGGGGCACGAAGAAGGTCCTGGTTTTTGGTTTTTCGCTCATATCTCGAAAACGGTTAGCCCTAATCAAAAAGTAGCTATGTGCAAAATTAAAGCTGATTAAATTTTCTACAATAATATTTCTATTATTTTTTTTTCGTATCTGCTATGGTTCAGTAATGAATTGTATATCTTTTGACTGTATTTTAATTTTATTATAAATTTCTTAAAAATTGAAAATAAATTTTAATAATCATCGTAGAAAAAACTTTCTTATACAGATATCCGTTTCACAAGAGACTGAACTGAAATATCGAATAAAAAATGTCTTTCCGTCTGTAAGTGTGTGTGTGTGTGCATGTATATCTATGTGTGCGTATATACCGCTTCTTGTAAACACGATAACTTCTGTTAGACTTAAAATATTTGACTACAATTTGGAACATATGTAAAACAGCATATTATAATAATCCCTGTTGAAATTAGGCCATATCTGTAATATATGGTGATAACCAGAGGCCTACAATCCTCACTTCATAATAATGTTATTAAAAATACCATGTTCCATATTTTACGATAACACTGGTATATCATCTAATTTAAATAAAGTTGGTTTGCCTAACATACATCCGGTATATTGCGGTTTAGAAATCTTATACATCTTCTTATTTTTGTATGCTTAGTAATTTTGCTCTGAAATTAAAGTAAAACATATTTTACGTACGAGAGTTTGTAGGCTTCTGGTTATCACCATGTATTACTGATATGGCCCAATGGGCATTATGGTAATATGCTCTTTTACATATATTCCAAATTGAAATCAAATATTTTAAGTCTAACAGAAGTTATTGTTTTTACAAGAAACAGTATACACGCACACATAGATATATACGCGCACACACACTTACAAACGCAAAGACATTTTTTATTCGATATTTCAGTTCAGTCTGCTGTGAAACGGATATTTGTACAAGAAATTTTTTTCTACGATGATTATTAAAATTTATTTTCAATTTATAATAAATTTATAATAAAGTTAGAATACAGTCAAAAGATATACAATTCATTACTGAACCATAACAGATACGAAAAGAATTAATAGAAACATTGCTGTAGACAATTTAGTCAGCTTTAATTTTGTAATTAGCCACTTTTTGATTAGGGCTAACCGTTTTCGAGATATGAGCGAAAAACAAAAAACCGGGAGTTTCTTCGTGCCCTCCTGCATCCCCCCCAGCCTCCTATGTTCGGGGACTTTTGGTATGCTTACCTCCTAAATAGTCCAAACACAGCCCACAAGTCAAAAATTGTGATCTCGACATTTACCTCTAGACCCCCTTATTGAACGTTCATTGACTGGACTATTTGGTTGGAAATGAACTCATCTATCATTCCCCTTCGTTTTATCAATCACTTATGGGACACCCTGTATAGTTTTTCCAGTCTGCACTCCCCTGCTATTCCGAATATTATTTCTACATTTGTATTTAAATAGACCTCATCAGAAAAATTATTTAAAAACTTGTACATGTGTTCTTTGGTAAAGATTCTTGATTTGTTCACACAATATTTTTACCTGTTACGAAAATATTGTGGCTTTGAGCATAGAGTATTTAGCTCATAAGCTTCCTGGAGATTTTGGGGTTTCATTTCTTAAAACAAAATAAGCTAGCATTACTTTTTTTATTTTTTATATGTTCGTTAAATTGTTTATGTATTTCTTGATGAATTCGGAACTTGAAATTTGTCATGAACGTGGAACGTGCCTTTGCGATCCACAGAGAATTCCAAAATTTGTAAATTTAAAAATGGCGGCTCTTATTTGGCAACCAATACGTAGACATATAATATACGTAGAAAGCAATACTCACATTAAAATAAAGATGTTGCCAAAATGGTACGACTTATAAAAAAAACTATAGGAACAAAGTTATAGAGAATAAAATTTCACATTTCACTCATAAGAAAGTGAGTGTGTGTGTATATAAGTATCTTTTACTGTTTTGGCAATATATGCATTTAAATTCGATGAATCTGTACAATGTCATTCTTTGCACACTTTATTTGCACATTCTATAAAAGATTGACAAATGCTCTCAGTGACTTTATTGTAGAGAATTTAATTCCCTATAACTTTGTCTGTACATTTTCTTAAATAGCTCTTATCAGTTTGGCAGCGTTCTCATTTTAAAGTGTATATTTTAATAAGTGCAACATTTCTATGTATTTTTATCGATAGTTGCATGATTTTTAAGTTTAATTCAATCAGTTAAATTGTTTGAGTTCTCAGTTTCAAAATATTTTTTAATACAATATCGCTTTTTTGGAGTTAAAAAAAAGTATTTGCATACTTTTAAATTGAGCATTTTTAGAGTTGGTTGCATAATGTTTTATTCAAATCCTTTAAGTTCAAAGTATTTTGTAATAACGCACCTTAATCGTCTAAATGTCGACTGCAGCTTTTAGTAAGTTTTCTTAAAGTAGCTGCTTTTTTTATTCATACATACGCTTCACTTGCTGCTTGAAATGATGGCAATTGTGAAACTATACGACTCTTGTATAAGCCAATGCCTGAGTCGGAAAATAAAAGTTGTAATGTTAAAGGCTAGGAAATAATAAAGCTAGACTGCTGGCAAACGGAAATTGACGAGCTTAATCCAAAAGAGGGTCCAAGTTGGACATCACGGAATTATGAATATTTGCAGGAAATTCGCATGCTGGCTATTATCAATTAAAATGTCAATCTCCGGTCAGAATAATACAAAACATAACAAGTTTCCCTTAATCGAGAATAATTAGAAATTCGCTAAGTGTTTCCAAATTGAATGTGAAAACTGTAGTCGGGCGGTGTAAATCACATGTAACAAGGGGAAGACCCTTGAAATGTATTCTTTCAGCGAACTGTTGTTCTTAAATTATGTATCTTCTGCCGTCTGAAAGGTTAAAAGTTACTCAAGAAGGATAACAGACAATGCAATCAATTTTAAATAAGAAATTTACCCGACAGTAAAAGGGACAAGAAAACGTGTTTTTCTAGGACCATGACCGAAAATAGGCTTGTGTGCCTTCATTTTGCCATTTATAAAAATATTTTCCACATAATGATAAAAATCCACGTATACAGAGTATTCCGGAAATATGACACAATCGATCGAAAGCTTTATATTTCTATTATTTTAAAATTAATAATAATAACAAATCGACTTTCTTAGAGAAAAGATATACAATTTTCTTAATCTAAATAGTTTAGCAGAATAGCTGTTTCCACTAATACCCTTAAAAATGATGAGGGAAATTCGTGTATTAAGTAAATACTCCAGTCAATATATACATTTGAAAAAATATTAAATATAGGGAATTGTTTTTTCTTCAGTCTTGTAAGGGTGATGATCCTCTTAAAAGTCTAAGTTTTCGAAAAGTTTCTAACCTCGAGGTTAACTTTAGCTATCACCAATTAATTTTCTTGAAATAACTCCTGTTGATTATTAGGAAAATGTAGTGATTATGAATTTTGTATAGGATAAAATTCTCGACAACTTTTGAAACAAAATTTAGTACGATTAATAGTTTAAAAGTTATAGCTCCGCCAATGTTTGACAGTTTCTTTTATTCGCCAATTTCATCTATAATCCAATCATAATAAGGCCCTGGCTGCCTAGCCGGTCCCTAGTTAATATTTATTTAGTTCGTGAAAAATTAAGTTATGTATCGTCAGCATATGCTTGCACAGAGTATTGCATATTTACCAACATACACTAGTGTCACCTAGAAACCTCGCATCGATCCCTATAATAAGATAGAGTGAAATATAAATAGCAAAATAATGTACGTGAAAGACAGCGATATATTAACATTGATGCCAGGCACTTCAGCATGTTAAGAGATCCGCCGACGCTTAAAAGTAGCTAAAGAGAAAAGTGGCAACAGCGTAGGTTAAATCTGTTTCTTTTCAGCATATTATTTGGCAGTTTTTTTTTCTTCTACCTTACATTGGCATCGACTCAATATTTCAAAATGCCACTACGGTATACTGTATAGACCAGATAAAGAAGATGCCCCAATACGGAGTTTTTAGGCTTACCTGATGATATTAACTGTTTTCGAGAATAATGATTCCAATAAAAACTGTTCTGACTGCGACCAGTAAAATAAAATTTCACAAAAGTTACAGCTAGTCTGAAAAACCAAAATAGTGTAATTTTGCACGTAAAAGTTGATGGTTGAATAATTGTGTGTTTTTCCAGATAAAATTATTTAATTGCTGGTGCACAATCTTTGATAAAACACTTAAAAGAATATTTACGAGACCCAAGTCAGAAATATGTAAAGGTTTATCAACCTTTGGCAACGAACTAACTATAGTGTCTCTTTTCATTCAACAGGAAATGTTTTTATTCTAGGGAATAATTGATAGTGTGAGATAGATAAATTACTAATGATTGAAAAACTGTATTTTAACATTGCTAAGGAAATTTTCTCACAACTACAAGCGTTTTATTTTAGATTAAAAAGAATTTATTTCATCAGTTGAAGACATCTTAGAATAAACCTCACATTATTAGTATTAGTTTATTTCCTAGAACAATAAAAATTAGATTCTTCGCATGATATGTTATTTTATAAAACTGAAATAAAATAGTCGTTCATATTATTTGGGCTTTTTATATTGTTATAAGTTCTATCGTTCTGTTATATACTCATAAATTTTATGGCAAACCACAAGTACTTTTAATTTTATAAACCTTGTGAATGATTTAAGTATGCAGTTTAAAACCTATCAATGGCCAAACAAATAAGAAGTTGCCATTTTAGAGATATTTTTATAAAAGTATATTAAATATACATGAATTAACTAATTTAGGATTAAAAAATACTTTCGAAAAAAAACACGTAGGTGCACACCTTTGTCTGAAACAGACATTTAAATTATTAAACAAAGAAAAATCAAAGAACCAGAGTATTTTTTTTTTTTAAGTTTCGAAGCGATCTGGGTGCAGATGCATTTTGCACTTCTTACATAGATAAATAATATTAATTGACGTTTCGTGTTTAGCCGTTGCTCAATTCGCCATTTCCTCATTTCATTTTTTTATCGTCAAACATTTCCTCCTATGCGGCTCGTTTTTCCGCTTTGTCAGGGTTTTCCTATTTCGTCCTTAATGATTTTATCGTCAGGTGGACTTTTTGCTGGTCGATCTTACGGTATGCTATTTTGGTCTGCTGTTAAAGTTTCCATCGTCGCGACGGTATTCGTCGATTTTTCAAAAACGGAAGGAGATATCGACTTGCGAATATGGAAGCGATATCATCGTACTATTTTGTGCTAAAGTCAAAATAAGTTGAAAATTACAGTTTCGCTCTTATTGTTTCCATCTTCGGGTGTTTTTTTTTTCAATTTTTTCTAAAAGAAACGTTGCTATCTACTTGCAGTTCACGTTGTAATAAAGTAGGTGCTTTGTATATGACGCATATGCGAAAGCGAAATGTTCGTAGTAACAAAAGTTAAAGCCAAGAATAAGATGAAAATTGTGGTTTCGTCGCTCTTAACATTTCCATTATCGGGAGGATTCTATATCGATTTCCGTTTTAGGGGAATTGAAAAAAATCGGTAGAAAGTAGAAGATGGAAATAGCAACATTACAGTTTCTATGAAACGGAAGCCGATATAGATTGGATGTTCTGGCCATATCAAAGTAGATTTTATTATATTTATGTTGCGTGAAGCAGATGGCGATATTATTCGACAAATAACTTGGGACAAAAAATTAATAGTAGGTTTGTTCAAAAATTCTGCACTGTCTGCACTAGTGCAGATAATAGAAAAAGATAGGGTCAGACTATACATAAGTTGAAGAGAGGCAAATTTGCACTGGTACAGATAGTGGAGGATTTTTGAACAAAGCTAGTGTCTGCTTCCGTGCATACTTGAAATAAAGAACATAAAACTGTTAACTGTTATTGGCCAAAGGTGCGTATACTCATCCATTATATATATATGGAAATATGGATGTCATTTTCAAAATATGATTGAATACAAAAATAGGTTCACAATGTATGTATTTTAGTTATGTATAGCATAAAAGAATTGCTGTTATTTTATAATTGCTAACACAAAAAAATAATTTTAAAGTATGGCGTATACAAAAAAGTTTTAAAAGATGAAAGAAAGTTATTTTTAATGAATCAAAAATATTCGTACATTCTCTGAATTGTTGACATATATTCTATGAAACTTGGAAGTGTAAAATATTGGTCTCGACTTTGAAAAAAAAATTTGGTTGAAAAGTTGCGTTACGCACCTTTGGCAATTAATATCTTTCTATTGCAGCTAATATGCAGAAATTAATATAAGAGCACCTACTTTTTCACATATCATTTAATTAAACAACTACAAGCGAAAAGACTTATGACAGGTATATTAATTTGATAAGACAACTTTTTCTAAAACTGAAACGGCTGACATTGTCTTAATTACGCAGTAGTGTACTTTCAGTTCTTACAATCTCCCCCTTTGAATAACACGGACGTCCTGTGTGGGATTCAAAACAAGTAACTTTAGGTTTGGGGTCTCGAAGGTTGTAGGGCTTCTGGGAGGAATCTTTTCCGTTTTCTCAACAGGAAGCCTGTCTGTCTGGGATTTCTTGGAAACAGGATCGCTTCATCTAGGTATACACGAAGCATGCCTATGGTCCATATTGCCGCAAGAGCTTCCCGCTGCGTCGTGCAGTAACTTCTTTCGCTCTCAGTTAACAGACGACCAGCAAATTTCACAGGCCTTTCTTCGGGTCCCTCCCCCTGGAGCAAATATGCCCCAAGTGCATATGCACTTGCATCGGTGCAAAGAATATATGGGAGTCTGGGATCTGCCTGTCTTAAAATTGGGCTAGAAGTTACACATATTGTCAAATGTTCAAAAGCCTCTTGTTGACTATGAATTCATTCCAATCTGGAATTCTTTTTGGTGAGAGCAGTTAGAGGGCGAGATATCTTGAGAAAATTTTTCGATGAACCGCTGAAACCATGAGGCAGTCTGAAGGAAGGTACCATTACTTCGATTTAAGACCAATTTAAATACTCGAAGTCTATCAAAAACCTTTCGAAGGTCATTTACGTGTTCCTCGAAGCTGACAGACAAAATAATTAAGTCATCCAGGTACACAAGTAAATTTACATCTTGGAGACCCGCTTTGAAACCTTCCATAAGTCTCATAAAAGTTGCGGGACTACCTTTCAGTCCAAAAGGCATCCAATTGTAACGAAACATTCCAAATGGCATTACAAATGCAGTTTTGTCTCTATCACAGGTCCTAACAGATATTTGGTGATATCCAGACTTCAAGTCTAGGGTGGTTATATAAGCAGATTTCTTAGTCATGTGTTGAAGGTCGTCGATCCGCGGGAGCGTATATTTGTCATCCCTTGTTACAACATTGAGTCCCCGATTATACACACATAACCGGACACTTGCATCTTTCTTAGGAACCAAAACGACTGGAGCAGCGTAGGGTGAATCACACTTCTTCAATCGTACCGTCATGCAACAGTGTGTCCAATTCCTTTCGTAGAATTTCCCTCTTTGGTTCAGACATTCTATAGGGAGGCACAGCTACTGGCACATCATCAGTTAAAATAATGCAATGCTCCGCGAATGGAACGGCTTCATTGCTAGGTATGAAAATATCTTCATACGTTTGTAAAGTGGAATTAGGTACGTCAACACTAGTCAGAGACGAACCTTCATTATCTCGTAAGGATACCACATCAATGGTATTATAGGTTGAGCTAATATTAGCCTCTTTTATGAAAGAGTAAGGTGTGAGTGAGTTCTTACACAATTGTATTACTAGAGTTTAGAACAATTTAAAAGGAAGTTGAATTAATATGATGCTTACCAAATATAGAAAATTATTTGCCCGATCAACGTAACTGTTAATGAGAAGAAAAGCTATATAATTATACATAGTATTTATTAAAAATTGAAAAATTAAATAATACCAACATTTGTAAAACGGGGCATGATTTTCTATGCTCCGAATTCTTATTATTTTTTTTTCCTTTGTCACAAATAGGACATTTTAAACGTTTATTATTCCCTTTTTATTCTTACATTAATTTGTACATTTGTTACAGTCACATTGAAGGTTTGACTGGATTTTCTGTAATTTCAGTTCAGGTTTATTACTATTTAAATGTAATTTATTGTATTGTATTTTGTATTGTATTTTAAATAAAATCTTTTATATCATAGCGAAAACCTAAATACATATCTAATACCAGTCATAATTCTGCAAGAATTATGACAAATATTAGAAATTTAGACCCTATAGGCTGTTAGTAAATTTATCAAAATTAATAATTAATTAGGACACGCCGAAATGATGGGAAACTGCAGAATAAGTATACAGAAAATATATCACACATACCAATTTAACCTGACGGACAATATAAATACAAATTTAATACCTATGCCTACATCTAGCGGTCTTACCAGCGTACCGGTAAGCAAACCGCATACAATGTTCTAATCACTCAGCAGGCGTACATCGATTTATGGTAAAATGTTCCATTGCAGAATTATTCAAATATATTCTCACAATTTATTTTTCGTATTATTATTAGGATTGGCGCAAATAGAAATGTTCAATATTCACCAGTGAGTATACCGATCTCAGCCGGTTCCTCACCGAGCTGTTTCAAAATTAACAGGTTACCAAAAATAAGTTGGTTCTAAACCGGTGTGATCAGCTGTTTCAGCCAGTGAGGCACCACACCAGTTTTAGAGTTGGAATTTCGGTAGAGTCTCAGTGTTTTTAATAATCCCACTTTTATTTAGTTGTTGTTTTAGTTGTAGATTGTTTATTTATTTATAATTTATTTGAAATTTTTTTAAAAGTTAATAAAACAGAGTCCTGATAACCTGTAATAAACGAAAAAGGAATGGTCATGACAAATGAAAATAATGTAGTGCTACAAAATGTAAATTGTAAATAATTCACATTTGTCAACCGAGAAAATCAACCGAAGCGTTTCATAAATTTTAACCACAGACAGCCTGGACATCTATCAGAAAAAATGTATCTCTAACCGGTTTCTTCTAAAGATTGATGTAAACTGAAGTGTATTTTTTACAATTAATTATTTTTTATTTATTTGCTTTTATCATGTTTAGAGAATATTATTTAGGTATTATGCAAATCACATCTTACTAATATATTAGCGTGCCCAGATTAGGGCAACAATATACAGAAAGTAGGTATTTTCATAATAAATAAAAAAGTGTGTAAGATGTGATTTGCATAATACCTAAATAATATTCTCTAAACTGAAGTGTACTTGTTAATATTTTTAAGTATTTGGCGAATGCGCCGGTGACAGCAATGTGGTATTTAATAAACTCTTTGTAAGGTAAAGGAGTGGAAATTCCATTTAGCAGCGATTTTCGATCAAAAGCTGACATGGATTCCCCACATCACTCAGAATGCAACCATTACCCTGGGAAGGGCAGGCAGTTGTGTGTAAAAAACTGGGGGTTTAACCCCAAGATAATATCCCTGTGGTTATAGGTTGTAGATAACCTATGGATCGGTGGTATTGTGGACCAAAATACTGCATCTTGGAGCAATAAGGCTATTAAGTGGCGTACAAAGGCTTGCTTGCCTGTGCGCCACTGGGGCCATGAAAACTGCTCCCATGGCTGCATTGGAAGTCCTTTTAGACCTGACATCACAACACATATTTATCCAAGGGGAAGCTCGTTCACTGGTACACAGGGTAATGCAAGGCACAACGCCCATAAGGCAACAACATGGAACAGAGCACCAAAAGTTATACTCAGAGCTGAAGGCAGATCCCATTTTGGGAATGCCCTAGGACACTATGGTGCCAAAGTATAACTTCTACAAAAATTTTCAAATCAAAATACCAGACAGAGAGGACTGGAAAAACGGTCTTCCAATATCGGCGCAAACGATCTGGTATACGGACGGCTCCAAGACAGGGATTTCCGGGATAAGGTCGAAAACGAAAATCCCGATAAGTCTAGGAATACACGTCACAATATTTCAAGCTGAAGTGGCCGCTATACAGTGGTGTGCAAAGGAAATTATTAGGCAAGGAACTGTAAACCAGTCAATTGCCATTTTGTCCGATAGCCAAGCAGTGCTAAGGGCACTCAATTCCATGCAGGTCGATTCAAGACTACTATGGGATTGTATAAATGCCCTTACAAATCTAGGAAGTTAGAACAAAGTGATCGTGGCATGGGTACCAGGACACGAGGGACACAGGGAAAATGAGAAGGCGCATCTAAGGCCCTAATCGGACCCGAACCCTTTTGCGGTGTGGCTAAGCCACGCCAGGTCAAAAGTTCATTATAGAACAATCGGTCAAATTCCTTAATTTTACGTCTCACAGAATTACCTAGAAGTGCTATAACCCTCACTGATACATGTTTTCTGTAGTTTTAAACTGAATTTAAAAATCTTAGAATTAACACTTTATTTCAAATATTCCAAATAAAATACGCCCAATAATATTTTCACTTATATTGTAAAGCCCTTCCCGTATTACTTTTATTATTCTCTAGTTTACTTAGGATACATCTTAATACTACGCTTCCACAATATTCAGTACAATACAGTAAATCAAATGAATAATTGTATAATTTAGTTGTCAACAACCAGATTCATACCTACAGATATATTTCTAAAATGAGGACGCCTACATCTTTTCCAGGGGTGAATGAACTCCTTGTTTCGTGTAAACCGATTGATATTATATATAGAGAGAGATATAGCCAGAATTTGGAATTATCGGGGCACTCCTTCATTGACGTCAATAGGTAGGCGTAGTATACACCACATTAATATATTAATAAAATCAGTTTTCCTCCAAGGGTTTACATACTCGTATAAACCCCCGTCCCAACAAATCATCTCAAGAAGTCAGTAAACTTAATCTGAACTTTTAATGGATTATATATTAACAAGTCGTGACATAACTAATAAACCAAATTTAATAATAAGTGCTCGAATTCGTAGTTTTAAATAACTATTTAGGATATTTAAACTTTTTGTGTATTTGTGTTGATATTTTTATGACATTTCTAATGGAATATTTATAATGATCTATTTTGTGACATGATCTATCTATGTGCATTTGTACATATAATGAAAACAACCAATAAACGTAGTTATTTATTGTTTATTTATTTTCCGAGAGTAATAATAAGCTACTTAAAACACGAAGTGGAACACCTTTAAAACTAGGACAATTTCAAACATTGATGACTCTTACAAACCTGAATCTATTTTAGTGTATTGTTACGTGTTTATGTAGAAGAACGCACTACCGGGCTTCAAAATGACGCGACACCAATTTATTTCTCAAGGGCGCCAGTTGCGTGCTGCCCCGTTCTTCTACTCCCAGACGGGTTCGAGATAAGATGTCGATAGCCGAGTAATGGATCAAGGCTGCACTACCTCAGATCATTAACGGCGCTCTCTCTGGCCGTGAATTCCTCGATTTAGGTTTTGGTTACCTTTTGAAAAGTAAAATTTTCGCATAAAAAAAATCCCTATGAAAGAATTTCTCTCCGACGGGATTGATTTTTGACGTGACAGTCACGTTTTTATCTGCTAATAACGGACTCTACACCTGGGGATTTCTGAGAAAAATGCATAAAAAAATCCCTATCGAACCTCCGTAAGGCAACCAGAAGGTCAAATGTTAATGTGAGTTAACTCGACACATCCGGTTTTCGATACGAAAGTTCCAGGGATTATAGACTAGCAACAAGTCTCAAGATCCATTAAGATGCAATAGTTCAAAGATTTCGTTTATTTAACAGATATGGTTATACAAAAAAAAGGGTAATAGCAAAATTCTTATTGTAAGAATCGCGCCTTCCCCAATTAAGACAAACGGCTTTCAGACCATACAAGCGAGAGCGCTTACGCTAACGATCGATTAGGTAGAATAAATTCATGCATACCTTCTCAGAATCAAAATGCGAGCTTTTTAGAGAAGTATTAGACTCTTTGTAATTTTATAATTACGGCTGACTGATTATAACTTAAAAAAGTTTTACTAAATAAATTTTGTATCGCTAGAGACTACTTAGATTTAAAGTTCTTGTATCGTGGCGGTTCATGTACTCAAACACATTCATGAGGACTTATGACTGCATAAGTTTGTTTGGCGTTCGATTAGTCCACAACTTACTTGCCCCTATGCAGTTGTTCAATATTAGCAAAATTCCGACGATCCACCTTCGAGCGACTTTTGGGCAAAATAGAATTTTTGGATTTTTATGCACAAGGCATTTTCCTCTATAACTTTATTATTTGGAAAGCCCTGCTCTTGGCTTTCCCACCATTTCTTTGTAAATTTTTGCTTATCGGCGCTACGCCGTCTTTGTCAAAATCGTCGGTTTCGCCTTTTAGATGCATTGCATTGTTAAAATTTTATGCTCATACTTTAGAACAGGACATGACCGTACCTCAATGGTCAATGTCTTTGGTGGAGGCATAAAAATGGAAAATATTTTAATATTTTTCAAAGTGCATTTTTGGAGTACCTTTTAAACTAGCTTCGGGGGACTTTTGAAAAAATAATTTTCAAGTCCAATTTTAGCATACTTTTGATAAAAATTATTCTCAAGTCCAATTTTAAAAAATATCATTCTCCAAAGTCCAACTTTGTTGCACCTTTGAAAAAGTATATTATTCTTTAATCCTTGCCACTATATATTTTCGCTCTCATATCCTCAACAAAACATATTTTCTTAAGTGAAAATTCGGTGTTTCCTCTAATTTTCACCTGGTCATTTCTAACGCCTTATAGAACTTACAACGGTCCTTATGGACTGGCCTGTGGCTCTGTAGTCCCTCAGACTCTTAAAAATGTCCTTAAATGAAATTTTTGCCTAAGTCGAATTTTGATTCTGTCTTCGACTTAGGTCGATTCTGGAGGGTTTTGCAACATTTACACCCCTTAGTAAACAACACCTTATACCCTGGGTTCGAAAATAATAACATAAGAATAACTTATTAACTTAAGAAACTAATTACAGTAAATACTACCTTACTAATATGATATAATTCACTAATTCAATAACTTTATCACTTTGCTTACTTCTTCTTGATCTGATCTGAACTCACTACCTGAACTGAATTGTCCTGTGCGGCCACTCGCTCTTCATTTATACCTCTAGGTAAGTGATTGTGTATCACGCCGAGTTGCTTGTCTGACAACTGAGTCTGTCTGAGTCGAAGCAATCGCCACAAAATAAATACTTCTGAAAAACAAGTTTGAGGCCCACGCTGAGCAAGTTAAGCAAAATTCTTTGACGAATGATGCATCTTGTCACTGCGAGACCAAATAAAAAAAATTCAATGACCAATTTTGACCACCATATCCACAAAAGTTAAATTTCATATTTTCAATACCTGATGCTCTCCGGAAATTTCTGTATATCTTGCTTGGAGGAAAGCAAGAAGCTTCACCTCGTATCAAGACTTACGTCGTCTATTTTTCGAGACATCATTGCTGCAGTATCTTGTGATAATTTTTACCTCTAAGAGTTATCAAAACCTTAACAGGCAATGCAAGTTTGATCAAAACAATGAATTGATTAGGACATGGACGTTCATATTCATCTTTGGAGGAGATAGAGACCCCATAGTGCTTTAATAAAATCAGTACAGTAGATAAATATGGAGTTCCTCTTCCGAGTAGCATACATTCTTCAGTACCTACAGCACTGACTTATGACAATATTGACAGACTGGATTGAATGGAAGAATTGTTGAGCCCATACCTTCGGCATGTACCGTCATGTACCCTACCGAAACTAGATGGAAGTATCAGAAAGAAAAAAAAGTAGCGATCTACCGAACGTTGAGATACCCCTTCCAGTGTACACTGTAGGGAAAAGGCAAGGTCCACCGCCCATCGTTTCCGCAGATCTTTCCATTACATTGGATGATGCAGCTCTCAATGCTCTTCAGCGGTATATTCTCTGAATATTCTTGCGCTCGCATTACCCAGAAAATCAGAGAATCTGTTCTTGGTCTGGAATCAGTAATTTGACAAGGAATTATATACAAGTAATTCTTAGTCGAATTTGAAACATCACGAATGTCCTTGGATCGCGTGAATAATACAAGGTGAGAAGTCAGTTCTGCAAGTGGAATAATCTGGGGATGTGAGAAAATTTCATTTCGAATTGTTCCAGAAATCATCCATAGAGCGTCTTTCATAGCTATCTGGAACGAATTGTCCACGTCGTGGACATCTTTATCAGGCCTTGTGCGCGTATAGTCTCTGTAACAGGTTTTATGGTAATGTCGTCAGGTGTCAAGATGTCTCTTGAAGTTACTACAAATTCTGTCATCTAGACGCTTTACAGTAATATCACGAATGATTTCGTCAGCCCTACGTTCTACTGCAGGTTTTAAAGTATTTGCGAGTATTTTTGTCCCTTTCGTGTACTTGGACTTCACAGCAACATTTAGACCTTGCCTCATTGAGTGCCTTGGTTCTGAAGTGGTTCTTCCGTAGAAGTTTATTTCAATTCCGTTGCAGATGTATCATTACCTGTTGTGGTTGCAATTTTTGCCAGAGATATTGGGTGAGTGAATTGTGATAATATACATACTGCGGTACAGTCGCGCTATCTTGAAGTAATGTTAAAATAGGGTTGAACTGTCTCACTACTACAGCCTCGCAAAGTATTTTCTAAGAACGGTTGTCTCGAGAACTACTTAGTTCGTTCAAATTTAACTCGTTTCCGCATATAATACAGCTTCCCATAAATTTTTCCAAGAGATTCCTTCTTTTAATTTTTCGTACACTTCAAACTATTTTCTCAGAAAATTCTATCAGATCTGCAATGAGATCGTAATTTAAAAAATATATAGTATCCTTATTGAAACATGCAACGGTATATTGAAATCTTTTCATTGTATTACGATATATGTCAATTTTCGGCTTTCCACACTGTGGTATGGTGGAAGTAGTGATAGATTACCCACAATTCCTCTTCAATACATATACTCCACTCTTTTCCAGTTTCTACGCTATATTTTAAAGCATAAAAGAACATCATGACATGTTTCATTAACAGAAAATAACTAACCAAAATAACAGTAATCTTAAATTTATAAAGTGCTTTGTCAGCCAACTGCATTAATTTCCCACTTAATTACATATTTTATCCACATATCTAGAATTTGCTTACGATTTTAATGGGTAAAAAGTACTGGACAACGCACGGTTAAGAAAATAAAGGATATATAAACAGCGAACAATGTATTTGACATTTAAATCTATGTTTGCGCTTTTAGTAAGCGGCAATAATTATACTCTACATAGAGACAGGTTGTTTGTTTTTGCGACCATTCGGAGGGACTTTAGATCACCCCCAATTGTGTACATCTGCTTTTAATTACTTATATGTGAGAGAATACTATAGAGCTCATAGTGGGAAACTTTGATATCGGATGAGAACGACCACAAAAAATACATTGTTTGGTCTAAAAATACACACAAGGTTATTTAGGGTGTTTTAATCATTTATAAAACCAGTTTTGAACATATAGAATATTAATTAATATTACAGTTTCAAACAAGGTTGGCATACATGTTTTGGGCTACACAGGGTGTCCCAACCTTATTAGCCACTTTCTGCTTTCAAATAATTTAAAGATGTTATAACTAGAGTTCGGAATTAACATATCAAGACCAGGATTGGCTCCAGATGAAATGTCATTGGGCGAAAATGTTTATGCACTTATGACACAATATGTTACCTTGTAGTTCCTTTTGCCGTAACATTCAAAATTTATAAGGTAACATTATTATGAACATTCCGTCAAAGAGGACCGGAGATATTGTAATATGTATAGTTCATAATATATTTATACTATATATAAAAAAGGCTGCAGAAACTGCCTATAAGGATATCAAAGCCGGATATTAGATGTTCACAAGAGTTAGTCATCGCTGTGCAGTGCTGTACTTCAAATTTGTGTGTATTACAATAAACTTAATAATATTAGGGATTTAATTCGCTAAAATGTAATATTGAAGCCGTCCGAAACGCAAACTGTACACACTCAGAGCACAGATACATTGACAAAAATTCCTAAGCTAAATCTAGAATAATAATACCACTAACCGTCCTTCGCGTTCGCCACACTGTCCGATAAATTCGAAGTTTGTCTCTGCGTCCACGGCTAGAATGGCCAATACCCACCGCAAAGGCTTCTTGTCTCTTTCTTTATGGGAGATTCGAATAACATTAACACAAGACGTTTAAATCTTAGTTGAAACAGGTGTGCTTCCATTAATTTCTTATTTTAATCATGCTAGAACATAATTTACATAAGATTGAAGATGTTTTATCTATTAAATAATACATTATATTATTTATTATTTAATATGGTGTAGGAAAATAAGGCATGGGCAGCTCTCCCTTTATATTAGTTCGGCCGGTAGCATTAAGTTTTTTATGTGCACTATAAATATGTTATGAACTATACTCTAAACTAACAAATATACATATATTTTCCACTACCAGTTATTATAAAATTCAAAGTACTTATATATGTTCTAAATGTTTCGAACTTTCGAAACTTATATTATGAGAAAGATCGCTCGAAGTCAACAGATGTAACTGGCGCATACTTACGATATCCGAACTTTTGCAAAGTCACCATATTTACGCCTGGTGTAGAAAAGCCTAGTTATTAAGTCTATAATGTTTACTCGTAGAACCCGGGATTGTTTTTTAAAAAAGTTTCGAATTTTTGGTTTACTTGGTAATGTCTCTTGATTAATGAAAATTGTATTATCGAAGACCGATCAGATGTTGAAAATTTTAGAGTTTTTCACCTACATTCGAGCTCACGTATTGTTAGAGAAATGGATTAAATATTTTTGTGTTGGACTTTTCTCTGGCAGTTGAATTCATAAATGTTTGTTAATTTTGTCTTGTTAAAACTGTACAATTTGGATTTAACTGCTGTGAAACTATTTTGACACCCTCAAAAATGCTATAGTAATACGATGTTGCCTATATCCAAGTACTCTATCGTATAAAAATTGTCTCTGAAGGAATTGGGGTATATGAAATAATATTTTAAAATAAGCGCATGTGACCTAGTTCTCTGAGAATTTTTTTTTACACTAGATATCAATTCATCAATATTAGGGGAACACTTCTGAACAATCTTAGCAGTTATATGAAAGCACTGTACTATACATATTATACGAAGCATGTTCTTGTATATTTCCTGTAAAATTTTCCCAGCAGCTTTCATATAATAGATTTTTATCTTTTCCCTATTTCCTGGATATTTGTTGCCCTATAATTCTCGTCCAGAAGAGGTTTCGTCAAAGTATCACAAAATTTCACATGGAGAGGGTCTATCTCATCCAAATGACTACACCAAGATAGCTGCCGAAATTCAAAGATTTAAACATCAAAAGACTTCCTGTAGAATCGTATGGTGAAAATCGTATCTAAATTGATTCATCCGTTATAGATATGGAAAGTAAAATCCGCATAAAAACACAAAACTTACTCCTAAATACAGATAACACCTCTATGCTGTAGGGAGTTATAACCTATGGTTATAATTTTGTAATCGAAGAAACAATGGTATATGCATACTTATTTTCTTGTATCAAGCACAATTCACGATTTAACAGAAGAGACCATTTCCGTTGATATGAGAAGATATAGGAGAAATAATATTTTGCCGTTTGGAAGTTATACTCGTAAAATGCTTCCTAAACGCTCTACGATGTTCGCGATATTTTTTTTTTATGTTTACTCCTGAATAGCACGTTGCAATCGTCTCAGTTATAGATGATACATCCAAATCAACACAACAAAAATCCATTCGGTTGCAAATAACTTTTTTTCTTTAAGACTGTCACCCCAAGCCGCCATACTGAAGCTTAAGCTTAATGTATCCCATAGTCTCGTTATCCCAGTAGTCCCGTTCCTCTCCAAAAGGCAAGTGTACGGTCGATGGGAGCTCTGGCTATTTCTTCCGGGGTCACGGTTGGTCCCTCGAAGTATGAAAGCCTCCCAGCCATCAAGGCTGGGCATTCACATAGTATATGGTGATGAGTTTCTTCATCCTCACCACATATCCTGCATTCTGTATTGCCCTTCACACCTATGTTTGTCAGGTGTCTATTCAGTGTGCAGTGTCCTGTTAGGATGCCCACTGCACATCTCAGCTGTTCTCTGCTCAGCTTTAGCAATTCATTGGTCTTTGTCTTGGATGGCCCACCAGTGATGAGCATACATGACTGTCACATCCTTGGCGCCCCGGTCCAAAACAAGTTATGTTTCTGACTCAATAATTACTTTACCATCCCTCGTGGGGTATTATATGATATCCCGCAGGTTGGCTCGGGTCCCATCAAGGCTAATTTTGCGCCTTCGTTGGCCAGTTTATCTGCTTTTTCATTGCCTTCATTGCCCTGGTGTCCTCACGTCCACTCCAGTTGTATGCTATTGTGTTCCGCCAGTTTTGCCAGAGAACCAAGACAGTCTTTTACCGTTTTAGAACATATCTCTACTGCATTCAGAACTTTGAGAGCTGCTTTGCTGTTAGTGATGATGCGGATTCTTTTGTCAGCATATGACCTCTGTATCATTTCTTATGCACAGATTTGTATAGCTGTGACTTCTGCTTGGAACACCGTTGCGGTACTGTCCAGGTTCACACTAATATTTGTCTCTGGTTGGTCCCCCGTAATGCCTACTCCAGTACTTCTTGACATTTTTGATCCGGCAGTATACCATATGGTATCATTTGGATGTCTTCGCAGTTGCCTTGTTCCTTCCTCTTCCTTATCGGGTATGTAAACCCTGAAGGTCTCTGTGAAGTTGTGGCTTGTGCTCATTGTATCCGTTGTTTTTTGTTCCTTAAAAGTAGTTTTATGTCGTATATAGTCTTCAAAAAGCACAACATAATTCATGTCTTCTGTTCACCGATTTTAGATTTAATATCAATGGAGTATATCATGTAAGCAGTCAGAAAATAATTTTTTATTCGAAACGACTAGATTTACTAAGTTTTCCAGCGAAATGAAAACAATCCGGCTGGCTTGGGGACGTAATATAGTTATATATAGTTATATATAGTTATATATAGTTATATATAGTTATATATAGTTATATATAGTTATATATAGTTATATATAGTTATATATAGTTATATATAGTTATATATAGTTATATATAGTTATATATAGTTATATATAGTTATATATAGTTATATATAGTTATATATAGTTATATATAGTTATATATAGTTATATATAGTTATATATAGTTATATATTGTAATTGTAATAAAAATATATTTATTTGGATTTGATTGGGCATGATGTGTGGCGAAAATGCTTGATTCTACTGTTCACTGTGTATTGGATTCGATCTCTAGCTTCGACAGTGGCAACGTCAGTGAGTATTGGAAGTTGTTTACGCTTTTTTCGAATATGTGACCCCTTTCCTTGGCTTTGTATTTGGCGTTATCTAATATATGTAATGTGATATATTCACTGAGTACGTTCTTCTTGGTGTCAGTAAAAAAAAAAAATGTATTGAACAGTACTCAAAGAGCGGTTTTCGTCATCCATCCATCATCAGTTTATTATGAAACTAACCTGAACTAAGAAACTAGTTATTTAAATATTTCCTCACAACTTATTTCGAACATCCTCGACAGTTCAGTTATTCTTTAGATTGCCTAAATTTTCTTGTGTGCAAGATTAACCGACATGCTTTTTAGCTAAAACTGATTATCTACAAAATGTTATTGTATCATTTTTTAAATTTAAATCAAGCAGAAAAAACCGTGCATTTCAAGAAACTATTACGCTACTAGTTGTTAATTTCCCATGTAAAAAGCACTGAATTCGAAAACATTTGAACGTCGACGTAAAATTAAGTGGCATCCGCCTTTATTTACAATATTTTATGTTGGGAGATCGAAGATAAACTCCTTTAATATCAATTATTTACCCTTAATTGTCTATATATGGCATTCGTAAATCTAAGAGGCCATCTGCGAAGCGTAAGAATAGGCTAGCACTAACGGGATAGGGACTAGTCGATAAGACTTTATCGAAAGAGACCAACGGATTGACAATAATGGAAAAGGCAACCGTGCAAGCAGTTCCAGCACACCATTGTTTTATTACTTTTTGTTTAAGTTTAGCTCAAGCTCTACCTCATTGTTGCAAACGATTTGAGGGATTACTGTTATACTCTCATCTAAAACTTTGGCTAAGTATTTCAATTTTATTTTAAAAGAGATAAGTGAAATCCATAGTGACATAATTTTAATATTTTAACAGGTATTAATCAAGAATGTATTGATAATTACATTTATTATTGTTATAAGGGTACTGAGTAGGCATTACCCAAGCAACAAACATTGGTATATTTATGGTGTATTATACGTATATTCGGTATATTTTTGGTATAAATATATATATATGGTATATATGATAATAATAATACTTTATTTGCTCAAATAACAATTACACGTATTGTTTTAGCATTGTCAGTAAAAGGAGATGAAAGTATACTAATCCTAGGTTAATGTAAATTAAGTTCTTAAGATTAAAAACACTTATTGATATTAAGCTACGACTTAGTTACAGAAACATACATAAGTTACAAGTACATATTTAGGTTTAAAACTATCTTTTTTAATCAACAAAACAAGCTTCAAAATACTCCTGTAGAGAATAAGGCCGTAAATTTAAAAGTAGTTTTTTACATTCAAACTTAAATTTGTTCGACGTTAGGCTTCGTATTTTGAGTGGAAGGTGATTAAATAACCTCACAGACATGTTTATGAAGCTTTTTCCTGTTAACTGAAGTTTGTGTTGGGGGGTAACGATATCTTCTTTATTTCGAGTATTGTGATCATGATTTGATGCATGAGTTTTTAAATTTGCTTCATTTTTTTTGACCTACTCTATACAATGCTGTATGTAGAGTGCTGGAAGTGTGAGTATATTTAAATCAGTGAATAATGGCCTGCATGATTCTCTACTTGACTTTTCTGTTATTACACGAAGTGCTGATTTTTGTAATTTAAAAACAGAGTCACATTCTGTTGAATTGCCCCATAATATAATACCGTATGTTAACTGGGACTGGAAAAGTCCCATGTACGCTAGTCGACATATGTGTGGTGGGACGTAATTGGCTAATTTTCGGAGCAAGAATATAACGCTAGCTAATTTATTCTCCAGACAGTTTATGTGGTGCTTCCAGTTTAATTTATTGTCTAGGTGTATTCCCAAGAATTTTGTATGTTTAACGTCGTTGTTTAGATTCTTTAAGGTGAAGTTCATTCTGATAGTTTTGTCTTTGTTGAAGCATAGTTTGTTTGCAGCGAAATACTCTTGTGATTTGTTTTGCGCCGACTCGCTGCAGAAAATACTAGTATCATCTGCGTATTGTAGGGATAATGTATCATCGAGATATGATGAAAGATCATTAACATAAAGAGTGAATAACATGGGTCCTAAGATGGACCCTTGTGGGACCCCCACGGTGACCGGTTAGAGGGTTGATTTTTTTCCGTTGTGTTCCACGATTTGCTGTCTATTGCCTAAATAAGATTTTACAAAATCTACCGCTTTGCCTCTGATTCCGTAGTATGTTAATTTTTCTAACAATATTTTGTGTGACACACAATCAAAGGCTTTCGAGAGATCGCAAAACACAGTTGTTGTGATTTCACCCCTCTCGAAAGCTTCCGTGATTTGTGTGACCATCGTGATAATTGCCTGTACTGTGTTATGACTTTTTCTAAAGCCAAATTGTGTGGTAACAAAATAATCGTTTTTTTTTTCAATGAAGCCAGTAAGCATTTTTATACGCATTGTTCATCGCGTTCTTAAACCTTAATTGAAAATTAAGAAAATAATGAAACATACAGTTTTGTTATTTCAATCTTGTTTATTTCAAGATTTTCAATCAATCTTAAAAGATTGTTATATGACGTTTCCTTTTAACGTTTAATGTACTAATATTTCAAATATAATTTAGATACGTTTTTAATAACTTCTTTTATGCCAAACCATTTTTTCAAATTGATTTTCACAGTTTTAATTTTTTAATTTGTTTAATAGTTTATCATATACCGGCAGTATACGTTTATGGCGCGGACATTTTCACGTATATATAACGTATATTCAGAAAATCGGACCGATTTTAATACGTTTATTATACCAAACTGTGTTGCTTGGGTAGCTTTGTTTTACTTCCACATCCAGTGGAAGTATAGTAACGCAAAAACAATAATAATTTTTATTGTTCAAATATGCTTAGAATGTCATGAAATGTCGAGACTTTAAGTTTGAGCAAAAAAAATTTCTGTCTGTCTATCTGTAACTTTTTTGTACGCACGATTGCTCTGGAACCGTTTAAGATATTGACATGGAATTTGGTACACGTATTATTTTAACGAAATCTGGAACTATATTATATTTTAATCTTATTCCATTGAATAATGGGGGTAAATTGGGGCAAACTTTGGCGGTTTTTAGGGGGGGGGGCGATGGAGGCGATCGTCCCTCCCTAAAATATTTTTAAAAAATGTATCCTACAATTAAGAGGCTACTACTGATAATAGCGACATTACTAGTAAGCGTCGTGTCTGCTGAGCGCAGTTTCTCAACGCTGAGAAGGTTGAAAACGTGGTTACGTTCTCAAATGGGAAAGGAGTGACTCACCGGTTTGGCTTTATTGCATATTCATCGCGACCTACGGACTGTAGACGATATTATAAATAGATTCGCAAGCAGTCGTAACCGAAATTTGGATTTTGTTTTATAATCATTATAATTTTATATTTATGTATTTTATTATTATTTTTTTCATATTAAATGTTAGTAAAAATAGTAATGGATCAAATTGGTGTTATTTTGTTTGGTTCCTATAGTGACAATATACAGTATAATATATCACCAAATTCTCTAGGAATCCATGGAAGCTGGAAGCCCAAAAATATGTTTTATTAAGGGTTCTTAACTTTTTTTTCGGAAATTTTCTCCTGTTAAGCACATTTTCTCATTTTCATTAATAAATTCGGCTAAATCGTAGTTTTTTAAATGGGTTTCAAATAGAAAAGTATTGGTACGGAAGGCAGCGCTGATTTGAACAAGTCATTTCATATCGACTGAAAATCATAACAATAATAGTTTTCCTAATACATCAGCAATCTGAACGTCAGCTACTCTGATAGCGGTGGAGCTAATGGTGAGAGCATATTAAAGTTGTTAAAAAATCGTCTTCCATCGGTTTCTTTGAATATCTCGAAATCTATAAGTTCTATGGAAAACAAAAAAAAGAAAGAAAGTGTTCGTTATGAGCTGTACCATAAAAGTACATAAACTATAATTCATTCCAATTGTTATTATCATTTAAAAAAAATAAAATAAATAAATCTCCAAGAATGTCTACATGTCATATTGTGTTCTTACAAACCGGACCTCAGTCGCCAGATAGCGGAGTGAGTAAGGCGAATGACACTTTTTTTCAGGACAGGGACATCTCGGGTTCAAATCCTGCTTGCGAAATATATTTTTTTATTGTATCAGTGATATTAAAAGTTTTACAAAGCTGTATATATGAACATAAGGGTAGTTGTTCAAGTTAGGTTGATTTTTCGAGTATGAAAATACTCGTAGCATAATTTTTTTTCAAATTTAACATACTGTCACCTCTAGCTCCACCGCGGGTGCGGCGACTGACGCTCATTTTGCTGATTATTGAATATTAATCAACTGATAAAAATGAAATTTATTCGGTATAAAATTCCTCGAAGAAATGCAGCCTGCCTTCCGCACTATAGTGCAATTTGCAATTTTAGTACATATTTTACGTTTTTAATCCCGAATTCGACCCCCCCCCCCCCCCCTCAGGAAAGAGTAAAAACCGCCCCTGGGAGCAAATGGAGGTAAATAGGTAAATCAAGCAAGTAGGAGTCCATAAAGTTGATATTTAGTATATATAAGAGAAGTTAAGGTCTGAAAAAATTTCCCATTCCTTGGGCATGCGATATTTTGTAAAAGCTTCAGTCAGTGCTAGTAGTAATTTCAGTGATTGGTATATTGTAGCTCAACATTTAATCAAGATATACTTCTAATCTTCGTGTGAGTTTTCCATATTCCATATTTTATTCTTCCTACCTACCTGTCTGCATATTCTATTAACAAATCAGAATATGTAATGCCATATTCCCTTTCAAAAGTAGATATTCATTCGATTGGCTCTGGTTTTGATAAATGGACAGTCTGTGACCTAGAAATTTTCTTTACGTTCATTGCCTCTTTTTTTTATCTTTATTTATTTTTTTTTATAAGTGTTCATTTATTTAAATTATATGTAGATATCACTTTTTTGAAAATACACCACTCCCATATATGTCTGTAAATAGAATTAATGCTTAAATTAAGCAGTTACAATTGTTAAAAAAATGATTATAAGTGGTATTATTTTAGTACATATAAGCACAATTCCTAATAATTTGTCAAAGAATTTTCATAAAAACATTAATAAAAAAATAGTAAGAAAACTAATAAACTTACACTTTGAGATTTACATTACACATCATTTTAAATGGTCGCTGTTTTAGCCTGTTGAAAATTATAATGGTGTTTGTAGTACTTATGTCAAGAAGAAAGGGGGGGGGGGGGGGGGGTGCACTTTGAACATTTGCTACCATTTAATTAATCTTTTAATGTTTTTTATTGTTAAAATAAATCATTTCGGACAGCATTTCTTTTATTTGCAGCGTTGTGTTGTTAACAAAATTAATGTTTTGAATCTAGTTTTATTCAATTTCCACGGCATACTTTCTTGATAAGCGTATTTTCTAGATATTTTAATTATTATTCACCAAAGAACTTGTATATTTGAGTTAATATCAAACCGATTTTCGATTTGAAGGTATTAATGGATTTGTCGTGAGAGTTAGTATTCAACTACTAGGTGTCTAAATTTTACATTTTTCTCTTATTCGGAATCCAAAAATGTAAAATATACAAAGTGTTCCATATAAAATTTCAAAGTTGGTCATTTCCGGGAAAACCGGAAGTGGTGGAAAATTATGAAAAATTTGCCGTTTTTGGTATATATTACCACTGCCAAATTTAAGACTTATATCTTGAAAACTCTGGAAACTATGGCTTGTCTAATGATTCCACTGACACCCGGTATATACAGTATGTCCGCGGATAGGGTTTACAATAGGTGTAATGGCCAAAATTTTTAACTTTTCGAGGAAATATTATTCTTTATAAAAGTTTTTGCTTGCCAAAAAAATAGTAATGACGTTGAGAAAAATTATATTTTTTATACGGGGTGCTCGAACATTACAAAAACTTAAAATTCCGTAAACTGGTTATATTTTTTATTTTGGAACAAAATGTAAAATAAAAAAGTTGTTTCAAATTCAAAATTTAATTTGAATATTGGCCATGTTTCGAAATAAATGAATTTTTATTAAAATACTTGTCGGTTTTTGTCAAATTTTTATTTAGCTAATTGCATTCGAACAAGGCGAGTAAATATCATATAAACAATTGTGAATTTATAAATGCAAATGCACCAGACATTAACTTTTTTTAAATATTGCCTTTCAGTAAAAATTCTAAATTCGAGGTTGATCTCACTCCAATACCTAACATGTTGTGAAGCTACAGTCCCATTTGTTGAAAACGTTGACTCGTCGGAGAACATGATAAAATACAAATTCGTGTTGCCACTTAAAATTTCATTTCCAACCCATAAACAGAAATTGTTGTTTTGCTTCTAAGGTATGGTTAAAATGAGGTTTGTATGGAAATGATTTATTCCCTTTTAAAAATTTTTGGATGCAAGTTTCTTAAACCTCCTCCAAATGCTGGGCTCGATTTCTTAACGAAAGTTGGGGATTTTCAGCAACAGATGCCAACACTAATATTGGTGGCAGCATCATTTTGATCATACATTTTTTTCTTTTTCTTTATGTCGAGCACTGAACCAGTTTTTTAAATTTTTTTGACCAATTTATGAACAGCCATTCACAAAACATACACATTGGGAAATTTGTCGCTAAATTGTTGAAGAACGTAACGGTATGAACTTCCACCGTCTTCATAATAATACTGCCTGACAGTTAACATTTAAAAAATACTTTTTTAATGCAGATAAGTCATGATAATATATGTAGATGTAACTAGATAACAACGCACCTAACGAACAAATAGAACATTATAGGAATTATACAGGATGTTCCTAAAATAAGATTCCACAGCTTGTAATATTTGTCAAAATAAAATAAAAGTAAAAAGAACAAAAAAATTGACAATACCCAACAGGTATTTCAATAAAAATTCACTTATTTCAAAACATTGCAATATTCAAGTGAAATTTAGAATTTGGACAGACCATATAATTTGAAGCAACATTTTTATTTCACATTTTATTCCAAAATAAAAAATGTAACCAGTTTACTCTTAGGGAATTTTAAGTTTTTGTAATTTTTAAGCACCCCATATAAAAATATAATTTTTCTCAACGCCATTACTACTCTTTAGGCAAGCAAAAACTTTTATAAAGAATAACATTTTTTCAAAAAGTTAAAAAATTTAGCGATTACACCTATTGTAAACCCCATCCATCCGCGGTCATACTGTATATTTTATAGTATAATGTACGTTGACAAAGTAACATATTATATTATTATGTATTATTTTTTTATTTTTTATGATTATCTTCTTCACTACTCCTGGGATTCCGGGCCTCCATCAATAAAATTTCTTCACCTTCGTCCTCGCTCTCGTTCTCGATGCGAACCTTTAGTCAATAAGAACCGTATTGGTCAATGAACTTATTTGAAATAATAGCGCGATATTTAAATTCTTGACAATCCGCGTACTATTTCAAAACGACGAGCGACGACGGTCCTTAGCGTCCGCGGCCCTCTGGTTGGTGCACCATGCTTTACGGAAACTTTTAAAGCACTGATATCTCTCTCTCTTGATCTCTAGTTCTTCGGTGTTTAAAATTAAGAAAAAATATTAATGAAGATAAAGAACATGAGAATGAAAACTATTATTGTTGAAAGTTACCTTTTTCCGATATTTTTTAATAATCTTATTGGTATATAAAATTTCAAACTATAAAATTTTATGTCTCAACTATTGGGTACACAATTTTAAATTCCTTGAAAAATCCTTACACACAGTTAATAATTACACAATTGCTTAGAAACATTTACAACACGTACAAATGTAAGTAATTACTAGCAAATCTAATTTACTCCAGCATGGCTGTAACACAATGTGTATTAAGAAGAAAAATTACTGAAATTTGAAATAGTTTCCCTATATAATCTCATTATGATGTAGAAAAACATTAAAAATAATAAAATGTAATGTGTTTATAGATAATTTACAAACAAAAATTGAGTTTGACGGTTCTTTGAAAAAAAAATTCGTTAAACTTCATTTCCCCATCGCTGTATCTTGTTACGTATTAGACTTAAATGCATATACCGGGTGTCCAAAAAGTCTGGAACAGTCAAATATCTCGAAAAATACACGTCCTTAATAATTTTAAAAGGGTTATCCAATGATATTAAACGCGACCCCCCACCCCCGCCCCTTGGAATGAGGGGGGGGGGGGCAATTTGCAACTTTAAAATCTTAAATGGTACCTCCATTTTTTATTACAAAATCGGATTCTACGGCAAAAATGACGTCAAGTTAGTCTGAAACGTTTTTTTTCGATTCGTGACAGATGGCGCTGTAATCGCAAAAATATCTCTTTTCGTAATTTCTAAAAAATTCTAGGGAAGAATGAAAAATAATAAAGTACGAGTTCTTTTTTTGAAAAAAGCCATTCAATGGTGTTAAATTTAATAATCCCCCTTCCCCCTCCAGCACCAACATGAGGGGAGGAAGTGGTGGGCAACCTTAAAATCTTAAACCCCATATTTTTTATTGGCAGATGTAGAGTCTGATGAACAAACAATTCAATTTCATTAAAAAAAAAAAATCTTCGTTTTGTCGAAAAAAAAATTCTTAAAAATTAAACATTTTTCACGAATAATAAAAAATGAGGGTTTCTATTTAGCATCTGAAAATTGCCCTCCACTTTCCGTCCCGCATGATGATGGAGGGGTTATTAAATTTAACACCATTGAATGGCTTTTTCAAGAAAATGAACTCGTACTTTATTATTTTTCATTCGTCCGTAGAAATTTTTAGAAATTACGAAAAACAATGTTTTTGTCACAGCACCATCTGTCACGAATCGAAAAAAACGTTTCAGACGAACTTGACGTAATTTTTGCCGTAGAATACGATAATGCAATAAAAAATAGGTTAAGACTTCAAAGTTGCCCCTCGCCCCACACCAAGGGGTGGGGGTGGGGGGTCGCGTTTGGTATCATTGGATAGCGCTTTTAAAATTATTTAGGACGTGTTTTTTTCTTTTTTGGATACAATGTGTATTTCTAGAGATATTTGACCGTTTTCAGACTTTCCTGGATACCCTGTATAAAAAATGTAGGAAATTTTGCCCTCTTCAACATTTTACTTGTAGGATCGAGCGTTGCGGAATTATTTAAATAATATATTTTTTGCTGCTTTCAATCAAGATGGAGGCTCGCACCTCCTCTCCCCGAAGGTCGAAAACTTGTATTTTTTATCAGGGCCTCGACATAAACAACATATATCAAAATTATTTCTACTCCACCTTTTTTATGGCAAAGGCCATTTTTTTGTCCCCCTACTCACTGGATTATTATTATTGCTTTACACAATAATCTTTAATTCAATGTTTAAAAGCACTTATTGAGATATTTTGTATTTACATATCAGGTGTCTTAGTGTATTTCATATATTATAGTGTTCAATTTTATTATTCCCCAGGCGTTACAACACGCGTGGCGTAGAAAAGCCTGCGGCGGCAGATACAGTGCTATGAATTTCGCTCTTATGATCTGAGAAATCCGTTTTGTGTTGTTTCTGTCCATTGCAACATTTCTATGTTCTTATTTAGACCGTTGTCTTTTGGTTTGATTTATATTTGGTTTTTTACCTGGGGTTTTAGTGTTTTTTCTTTCGTTCTTTCAGAAAATGAACATTAAAAAAACCAGTTTGTAAAAGATCGTGCTATTCAACTAATATAAAAAATTCTGTTTTTATTTTTATTATCAGCAATTTCTATAGACCTTTACAGTAACTGATGAACTTAAACTATAAGTAGTGTATTTGAAAATATACAGTGTTTAATACATTTAGAGACATAAGACTTTTAAATGACTCAATTTCTGTAAAAATTAACAATTTAGTTTATCCTAGTATTTGCCGTGCCGTCATCTCCATCATATGCTTATTAATTAATTACTTCCACATCCAGTGGAAGTATAGTAACGACAAATTTTTATTGTTCAGATAGGCTTAGAATGTCACGAAACGTCGATATTTTAAGTTTGAGCGAAAAAAATTTCTGTCTGTCGGTCTGTCTGTCTGTCTAACTTTTTTTGTGCGAACGTTTACTCTGGAAACGTTTGAGATATTGACTTGAAATTTGGTACACGTATGTACTTTAACGGGATCTAGAACTAGATTATATTTTCATCTTGTTCCGTCGAAGGGTTGGGGGGTAAATTTGGGGAAAATAGGTAAATCAAGCAGGTAAGAGTCCGTAAAATTGGTATTTAGTATATACAAGAGAAGCTAAGGTGTCAAAAAAAATTTTGGCATTAGCCACCCCCATTACCACTATTAAAGAGGATGAAAAAAAAATGTGATTTAGTGTGTGTACAAGAACCAGAAACCTCAAAATGTACCACCCCCTATCACCACCCCCACCCCGCTACCGATGTGGGGTATCGTTTTATAGGTTTTTGGAGTAGAGGATTTCAAATATTATATTATTAAAGTTTCATAAACTATTATTTCCACATACAAAATTTTTTCGTTGTGAGTGACTTGAATAAAAATCTGAATGTGGAAGTAGTGATTCCTTGGGCAGAGGTTTTTACTTCCACATCCAGTGGAAGTATAGTAACGACAAAAAAATTTTTTTAAATATTTATTGTTGAAATAGGCTTAGAATGTCACGAAACGTCGAGATTTTAAGTTTGAGAGAAAAAAAAAATTCTGTCTGTCGGTCTGTCTGTCTGTAACTTTTTTGTGCGCACGTTTACTCTGGAACCGTTTGATATATTGACTTGAAATTTGGTACACATATGTACTTTAACGAGATCTAGAACTAGATTATTATTTTCATCTTGTTCCATCGAAGGGTTGGGGGTAAATTGGGGAGTCCATAAAATTGGTATTTAGTATATACAAGAGAAGCTAAGGTCTCAAAAAAAATTTTGGCATTAGCCGCCCCATTACCGCCCCCACCCCATTATTAAAGGGGATGAAAAAAAATTGTGATTTAGTATGTGTACAAGAACCAGAAACCTCAAAATGTTTTTTACTTCATCCACCCCCACCCCGCTACCGATGTGGGGTATCGTTTTATGGGTTTTTAGGGTAGAGGATTTCAAATATTATATTATTAAAGTTCCATAAACAATTATTTCCACATACAAAATTTTTTCGTTGTGAGTGACTTGGATAAAAAATCTGGATGTGGAAGTAGTGATTCCTTAGGCAGCGGTTTTTCATGTGAATTTCAAAACTGATATTTTGTAAATAATTTCCACCTATCAAGTATCAAATTGTCAACCCTAACCACCAAAATATACTTTAATAATTACCCTTGTTGACAGAACAATTTGACATATTAATTATAGCATAAATATGCATTTAAATATTAATACCCCCCCCCCCCCCTTCAATTTGATAACCCAAGCCCATCACGTAAATTCTCAAGTTGAATTTGTCCAAAATTTTGTGTCATACCTGCTGTTTTCTGTTCACTGTTTTTATACACCTGTTTGATTAAACTGAGATCAACTTTTTTCACAAAATTATATCTCACTGCTTCAATCTAGTAAGCTGTTTAATCTCACATGCTAATTTGATACAGGATACCTTCAAAAATATGTATAAGATCATCGATAATTACATCCAAATCATGTAAAAGTTTCTTTAACCACATACTCTCAAATTGCATTACTGAAAAATATATATTCAGCTTCGGTTGATGAGCTATTTTGTTTTTTCGAACTCCATGATACAGTGTTTCATAAAAATCGGCATCCCGATTAACCAATTTCCAAAGTTGGAACCATCAAAAAGAGCAACTCGATAAATTTATCTATTTCATCGACAATGTCTGGGCTCATTACCTCTTAGATTTATCACTTTAACACAGAACTATTTTTCTTGTGACAGACAACTTTATTCATTATTCTTGTTGGTAAAACAATTGACAATTATTTAATAATAACAACAACATTGATAAACATAAATATGTATGTAACGCTTAATTCCAATAATTTGTTTAGCTTGAGAGAGCTGCAAATTGTAAAAAATTAAGTGAGGATATGACACTTCACTGTTCAAACTTAAATTATAGTTTTTTACGTCTTATTTGATCTTTAGGAACTATGAAAAATAGATTAATCGAGTTTTTTATGTATTTATACAATTTGGCACTGTTTATCCATTTTCTCTTTTTAAAATAAATTTGAAACGTAAGATTTTTGACCCCAAAACTTACAAATTAAAATTTGACGTCTTTAACAACACGTTCAATGCAGACGACCAACATAAAATACTGATATAAACTCGCATGTTGGTAGAAGATATTAGATGAGATGTTAAAAACGCGACTTTTTTACTTAGGTAAGTAAGTCTCAAGTATTATTGTTTACTTCTCTCGCTTACCGAAGGTAAGCTTTATAATCGTGATAAAATCACCCTCCAAGATTTTCCCGGATTTTCACGTTTCAGAGTATGTAGATTGCGAAAATTGAAGCCATTTAATTCCATCAGTCTGTCTGTTTGTGGGTCTAGTCGTCTGGTGTCTGTCGGTCTGTTGGTGCTACATCTACAAAACCACTTGATGGAAAAAAGAATATTTGGTAGGTAGTTAACGCTACTGCCAACAAAGATCTGGGATATACTTCCGTTGAAAAATGTACAAGATGGACCCCATAAAAAATATAATTAATGAAAAAATGTGACGAAAGACAGTAAATACTTGACATGTAGTTAACACAACTATCAAGGAAGAATAATATGAAAAATATACCGCTCTAAAAAATAATGAAAAAATGCGACAGGAAACGATTATATTTCACATGCAGTTAATCCAACTGTCAAAGAAAAATATTTAAAAAGTATGCAGGATGGTCACTCTAAAAAAAATATGAAAAAACGTGACATAGAGCAATCATATTTCGCATGTAGTTAACACAACTACCAAAGAAAAATATGAAAGAATATACAGGGTGGGCACACTAAAAAAATTAATGAAGAAAGTGTGACTGAGAACGACAATATTCCGCATGTATAATTAACATAACAGTCAGAGAGAAATACGAAAAATATACAGAGTGGCCACCCTAAAAAATTTAAGAAAAAATATTACGGAGGACGACAATATTTCACATCCACTTGGCACAATTGTCAAGGAAGAAAAAATATGAAAAATATACCGGGTGGTCACCACAAAAGAATAATGAGAAAATGTGACGGAGGGCAATAATATTTCGCATGTAGTTAACATAACTGCCAAAAAAGAAGAATATAAAAACAATATACCTTAAAAATAATAATAAAGAAATTAAATCGAAGGCGTTAATATTAGTCCCTTGAGGTAAAGTTTTTACCCCAAAAGTTCTACGACCGGATCCGCAAGACATCTACCTTGTTTTCGATTTTCTGGTGCTAGGCTTGCAAGGGCTTATAGGATCGGGCATTTTTTGGTCAATTTGAATAAAATAAGTAAATATTTACCATAGGTTACATAACCCACCTCCCCTGGCGATAATACCATGAAAATCAGCTGAAAAGCGATGTACTCCGTTTTCTAGGGCGGCGAATACGATGGTAACGATATTTCTCGACCTACCCTTCACCCACTACTCCTAAACCAGAAAAATCACCCCTTTTCTGATTTTCCAGGATCAAGGTTGCGAGGGCTTGTCGGGTCGGTTTCTTTTTTGATCAATTCGAATAAAATAAGTAAATATTGACCCAATAACGAAAAGCCACGAAAACAACAAAAATCAGCTGGAAAGCGGCATATCCCCGTTTTCGAGGGCGAAGAATACGATGGTGACAATATTTCCCGACATATCCTTCACCCACTACCCCTAAACCTGAAAAAATCCCTTTTCCGATTTTCCGGTGCTAGACTTGTGAGGGCTTATCGGATATGATTTTTTTTTTCATCAATTAGAATAAAATAAGTAAACCTGGATCAGACGAGATCCAAACAACCAGGGGGCTGCCTTTACACGAAGTGAACTTTTCCTTCAGTGGTTTGTAGGGAATTAATTGAGACGACTCATTGGTATATATTAGATATTTTTGTTTTTTCATTGATTATATATGTAAAAATATTCTCGTTTTTATTTATTCAATGATAATTCATTGTACGCAATTCTTATTCTATGCTAATAGATCTTTCGAGGCTTACAATTATTATCACACTGTCCGTCCAAGTTGAAATGGATATAACAATCCATCTCGTTACATTCATAATCGTCATCTTCATCGATATTACCATCATCACTAGAATTGTAATCATTACCGTCGTTACCATTATCATCAGACATTATTATACTCTTCGCAAAAAGGAAGAGTATATTGTATTTGATCGGCACATTTCTAAATCAGTAAATATCTCTCGTAGAGAAAAAATTTTTATATCGTTATGTTAGTGAACGAATTCTGAACAACTTTCAAAATGTCCGTCTGTCCGTCCGTCCGTCCGTCTGTCCGTCTGTCCGTCCGTCACGTTTCTTGTAAGCACGATAACTCAAGAAAGAAAAATCCGGTTGTATTGAAATTTGGAGAGTAACTTAGTGTTAGCTAGAGGAAGAACCCTATTGTTTTTCAACAAAATAGATTGGTAAATAAAAAAGTTATTAGTAATTTAAAATTTAAAAAAATAATTTTTACATTTTTTTATGGTTCATAATAAATAGAAACCTTGCAAAATTTTGTTTCCTATCACTATTTTTCTTTTAATACATTTTACTAATGTGTGTTTCCTAATAATCACAATAAATTTTCTAATGGTATATATTACACTCATTAACAATTTTAGTAATAAGAAATGGTGGTGTAGCGGCAAGAGTTTCGTCTCACAGTCAACCTACTTGGACTTACCCTAGACACGAGACTATCTTTTGCACCCCATGTAACTAAAGTTATTAACAAAGCCTATGCGGCACTTAGTAAACTATATCCGCTGGTTAACAGACGCAGCAAATTATCTATTGACAATAAAATCTGTCTATACAAGGTCATTTTCAGACCTATCCTCACATATGCCTGTGCATCTTGGAATACAATTTCAGATGCGCAGTGCTTACGCCTACAAATGACGCAAAATAAATTGCTGCGTCTGTTAACTAACTCACCCAGGTATATAACTATAGCGGATTTGCATAGGCTTACGGGGGTGCAAATGATAAGAGAATACATTGACGAAACAGCACAACGATTCTTTATGTACAAAATATTTAATTCTCCACTTACACAGAACATAACAAACATAAGACGGAGACACAACATACAACACACGCATAAATACATACATGAAAGACTACCAATTTACGACACCCCACTGGCTGACTGACGCAATCCCAACCCTTAAAACTCTCTATCCATATAAAAATCATATTCCCTAAAAACCAAATTACCTACAGCCTTTCCTTAAACCCCCCTGACCCCTCGCTGAACTCTATAATCCCATCTAATAATTTGCTTCTTTTTAAAGCAAATAAATGTTTTTGACTTGACAGTTGAAACAGGGTTTTTTCTTATCTTTTCCCTGTATAAAATAAATATTACTTTAATTTCAAATATAAAACAACATTTAATTCAACTCAATTTTGAAATTATTAGATACATATCCCAACAGCCTACGGTTTAACTTTTTTAGTGACCGTTCTTAATAAATAAAACCACAGAGTCAGAAAGTCATTAGCCAGAACAGCCGGCCGTTACGTCACTTGTGCGCCCAGACGCGTATCTGTTACGTAGCGTATTATTTATTTGTTAATGAACTAATAAAATAAATGAAATTATAGAAAATGACATGTGCACCACACTTAAACAAAATAAAAATCATTGCAATTTGGTAATTTGGCAATCCAAGGGTCCCGGGTTCGATCCCTCACATCGTGATTTTTTTTTCATATATTTTTTTTTTCATATTTTTCCACAACAAAGTTGGTATCACAAAATTTAGAATGTCCAAAAACTAACATTATTTACAAGAAAAATGCGAAGAGTATCCTATAGAATGTGTAACAATTATATAAAAAGCTCACTAAATCGGCGAAGAGTATAATGCTTCCTCTAGTTATTTCTGGAATTAAATTTATGTCGTAATCAAGATTATCATCAAGTGATTCCTCTACATGCACGCAATTATTACAGTCGGTATCCTTACAATTCTTACAGAACGAGCAACGAGCTACATTTAATACCTAGTTTTTTGCAGCCACATCGCTTAACACATCCACTCATACAAGTACAATTATTTTGCTTAAAAAATGAATCTGGAATGAGTTTCTTTGAAGAGAATTTTGTTTCTAAAAACCCATTTCCATAGCCCATCCCCAATTTACCGGATTGACATTGATAGTATACCCTAAGAGCATGCTCGCGTATGGCTGCCTCTGACGGGGTAAATTTACGGTTCAATAATAATTGGCATGCATTTAACACAACTGTCAAGGAAGAAACCTGCTATACTTTTAATGAAAAATATACAGGTAGGTAAAAAATAATTAGCCAAAAAAATACAACGGAACAAAATAATTTTTGGTATGCGGTTAATACAATTATCACTACTACTACTACTTTTAGTGGAAAATATGGGAATGGTCACTCTAAAAAATAATTAGTTAAGAAGCGTTGGTGGAAAATATTTGATATTGCCGAGGAGGGAACCTGATGTATTTATAGTGAAAAAGAAACAGGTTGGTCATGGAACAGAAAAAGTAATTAATAAATAAAAGGTGCCAAGTAAAGAGGAAAGTTTTGTGAAAATACTTTATCAGATTTTTTCATTAGGAGGGATGAATATCTTCTATCAAAATTTGATATATGCCCAGCAATATTCTGTTAAAACAAATACTTTAACTGTATCGCTAATACAATTGACTGTTTCCTTCGTGTCCGTTAAACATGGTAGGCGTATTTAATTTCAAAAAATATTTTATTTAACATTAAATTAATCAATGTGAACAAAGGAATCTAAAGCAAGAGTTAAGTTTGGCACGTGATTTCGGATTAGAACAGTGATTTCGTAAGTCTATCGTGTCGTTTTTTTTTTTTTTTGGCGTAGAACCAGGTCAAACATATTAGGTTCCTTTGTCACCGTGCATATGAAATCATATTTTACGACATTTTTCTGTGGTCTCGAACTTTTTAAATCAATAAAAAGTGAAAAAAATGTATTTTTAAAGAAAATTGTTTTTTTTTGTTTCCACCGCCATATCTTTAAAACTATTAAAGGTACCGAAATTTGTTTTGTGTCAAATTAAAGCACACACTGTAGCGCTTTTGCCAATATAAACGGTTTGGGCACAATTCGCACTTTCATTTCTCTAAAAATCAAATAAACTAAAAATACATATTTTGTGTATTGAAATCTTCACCAATTGATAAACTTTTTTATTTTTGAAAATATTTGCATACATGCAGCGAAGAAAATAAAGCATAATAATCAGAAAAGTTTTTGAAACAATATGTTTTTTCCTAAAGTGTACCGTTTGGCAACAGCGATTTTTTTTATCAGCGCTAAACGCGACATTGGGACGCAATTAATACACCTCGCATGCAGGGTTGGTCATATTAGTCGCGTAGAAGTAGCGTTAGTTGAATCTAGATTAATATATGGCATTCTAGGTTGGGGTGGAGTTGCTTACTGTCATCTAAAAAATTAGATATCATTCATAAAAAATATGCCACCCCCTCTCAAGGGGTGGCACTTAAAAAATATACATATTTATAGAAATAGAATCAAATTTTAAGAAGAAAAGGTTCCATGCAATTTTTCACATAAATTGATTTTTAAGTTATAACGACTTCAAAATTGCGATTTTAGCTTAAAATAAAAGCTTTTGAAAAAGGTATTTTCAAACGGCTTTCGTCAAGTATCTCGAAAAGTATTACTTTATCGAAAAGTTATAGACCAATTACAGAAAGCACCCCACAAACTGGGAATTAATTATATTTTTTATTTATTGATGTAGGATTAATAATTTCGGAAATATTTTTTGTTTATATTTGGTATCCAAGGGTTTCGAAATTACCTTTAAAGTTTAAAATGCATTTTTTTCTAAAGCAAGTGCTTTAAATGAGCAAAAATGAATTTGAGCATTTAAGTAATGCTACATTTTAACGAAAAACTGTATTTGAGATAATTTTTTTAAATTATTGGCTAATTAGAGTAACAAAACGAGTAAAAAATAATTTGAAAGCGCAATTAATTGTCTTTAATTTCCTTTCTTAGCATGCGTCACAATTTCTGAGATATTTAACATTTAAACTGCATTTTTCGTCTTATGAACGTTCGGATGCCATTTGTAAACTCATATCTCCGAAACTATTAAATCTATGTAAATAAATAAACAAGCGAAATTCATTATTAGTTCATGAGCTTATTTTTGGTCTCTACACATTTTTGAACAAAACTAATATTTATTGAGATATTTGGAATAGGAAAAAAAAATACGTTTTATCGAAAATACCTTTATAGTTTAAACTGTATTTTTTCTAAAGCAAATGCTGTATACGAACCAAAAAATTTGAGCATCTACGTCATGCTATATATTAATGAGAAACCGTGTTTGAAATTAATTTTTTTTTAATTACTGGCTAATTACAGTAACAAAATGGCGACGTTGTTATTAAAATCATGTGTAGACAGACATTGCTTCGGTCATAACTTTGTTTTTTATGCTACATAAATAAATAAAAAAATAGTTAAGAGCTTAATTAATAACCTATTATTGTATCTATTAGTATCCTTGGCGTAGGTGTCACAGTTTCTGAGATATTTAACTCTCACTCTAAATAGTTATCTTACGAACACTTGGATGCGAAATGTAAACTTAAATATCTCCGAAATTATTAATCCTACATCAATAAACAAAAAATATAATTAATTCCCAGTTTGTACTTTCTGTAATTGGTCTATAACATTTTTTCGAGAAAGTAATACTTTTTGAGATACTTGACGAAAGCCGTTTAGAAATACCTTTTTTTTAAGCTAAAATCGCAATTTTGAAGTCGTTATAACTTAAAAACTATTAATTTATGTGAAAAATTGCATAGAGCCTTTTCTTCTTAAAATACGATTGTACTTCATATATTTTTTGTGTTAAGTGCCACCACCTCAAAGTGGGTGGCACTTAAAAAATATAAATAAATTAACAAGCCCCCGCTCAATATAGAAACTTTTCTGTGAAACATTTACTATTATACTGCCAAAAATGAACGAAATCCGTTCAATTTGACATTACTTCGAAGTTTTGCATATTTTTTACCTCTAGGTACTGTACTACTACCACCTGTCTTTTTATTATTAAAAGGAGACTACTTAATATTTATTATGCATTTCTTAATATTAACAACATATGATCAATACTACTGCACAATATATGAAATATTGAATAATAATATTGATCCCCTAGATGCTTTTGAACACTACTGGTTTTGTACCTATTGATATAAGTTAAACTACTATATACACCCCGACCGGGATCGTCAGATCGTTGCAGTCGGCAGGCTTGCTACAGCCGAGCGCGCAAGAATATGACTTTGGCCCGTTAAAAAAAATCGCTGACTCAATACTATGAACGGGATATGAAAAATTTTTATCCTAAAAACTTTTTTCAACTATTGGCTTCAATTTGTACGCAGCATGTATATACAAATTTTCATAAATAAACTTTTTTCTCGCTTGCCTAAAATTACGCTACTGAAAATAACAAGTTTGAGTTTCCTATTATTTTACCAACTTAAAAAAAAAAATATATCGGGTTCACGTGAGACATTGTTCGAAGCGCTATTGTGTCTACTTTAATCTAAAAAAAAAGTAGCTTGATAGCACAAATATTTTCAGAGATATAGCGGTGGAGACGTTAAAAAACATATTTCATTAAAAATCTATTTTCCGAAATAAAAAAGTTCTCGACCACCGAAAAATGTCGTAAAAAACGATTTCGTGTACACGATTATCTTACTAAAGAATCCCACTAAGTCTGGTTTGGTTCTACGCCGGTTTTTTTTTTCTCGAAAACTAAGCGACTTTACTTCCAGATTTTACTCTACTAGATAATATTTGAATTAAATCATCTCCGTCTGCTCAGTAACTTATCTCATTCTCAGAAATCCATCAAAGTTCTTCTCCCTAATGGACTTTGCACTAATCAAACTATTAAACTAATCGCCATTCTCGTTAACGCTACGGCCCATATTTTAAACCGCAGAATGCGCTAAAAATCAATTTATCGCTGACTCCATCGTCTTTTAATTTAACCAACAGCCATTCAATATCAAACGCCACAAAACAACCCAAAAGGGGATTGTAAAGGCTCATTTCGTCAACTATTTGTTGCCAATTTGGATGGTTGCATGAGTGCGGGCTTTTACGGCACCGCTGCATTCTGAGCTGCAATTCAACTACTTTTAAACCCTGGACGGCTCCCAATCGTAACTTTGCCCGTAATGTAAATGCATTTTCGTCTATAATGTACATAGATAGAGCAATTACCTCTACAAGGAAATAACATGCGGGTCGAAGATTTTATATGGCATTGAATAATAGATTTCCTTTACGAAGGAGATTGGGAAAATGCAAAATGGATAAGCAGTACAGGGTTATTCAGATTTTGATATACAGGGTGATACCGAAATTGGGAACAAATGAAACATTAGTGGAAAAATAAAGACTTTTTTATACGAAGTTGTACCCTACGGGCTTTCGTCTCCAAGATTGATAGCGTTAAATATAATAAGGATTGTAATTATCTGCTATGTATTATATAGTATTTTGCAGAGCAAATAATTTAATTTGTCACGTATAATATCCATTTCATAAGTAGTTTTTGCAAGTATACATTTCAGACATGCAATGTAGGTATAATAATAATATTGCAAAGTAAATTTTTTGCTAGATAGAAATAATAGACTCTTCGTAGTCAAATACATAATAGAAACAAGAATAGATGTTTTTCAATGAAAAAAATAAACGCTTGATTTGGGAAAATAGGAAAAGCAAAATACTTTATTGTTTTTAAAAATATATATGTCGTTAATACAGGAAAACACAAATAAATAAAGGATTCTTTAAGCAACTTAAAAACACCAAAACGTAAATAAATGCATAATAAGAGCTTTCTTAGATTTATCAGGATGATCCTGTTTTCTTTTTACCCAATAGGCATGGTTTTGTCCTCTGGAGGAGGTACAGCCATAGCCGCCGACAAGGGTAGGCGGGGGGGATAAATCTGCGGAGCTCGGGCACCCGCAGAGGGCCGGGGCTCCGGCTATATTACGTCATATAGGCCAGGCATTCAGTTGTGCACATTTGACGATTCTCAAAAAAACAAAATTATATAAATATTTCAATTTTGATGAATTTTAGCATTTTGCCTGTTCATATTTTTATAGCTATTATTTCATAGATTATTTACCTATCATTTTTAAAAACCATAGTTGATTGAATCTTTAATAAAATTTTCAGATCGGTAAATAATTGCTGATTTTAAATAAAAATAACTATAAACTATTTCATTTGAAATAATTTTTAGTAATTTTCATTTCAAATTGACTATTGTTCCACTATATTTCTTATAGCTATTATTTCATAGATTTTTTACCTATCATCATGTGGCCCTGACGTGGCCTTTCTTAACTTCGAACTAAAAGGTGTTTTGTGAGTTACCCCACAACTAGCTGTTGCCCCGGATTCTAAGACTTTTGCAAAGCTTGTGATTTTCCTAGTAGCTAATTTCCCTATGTCTTCAAGCGTTAATTCCGCCTGTTCTAGCTACTTTTAGCATAATGCGGAATAGTACC
This sequence comes from Rutpela maculata, assembly GCA_936432065.2. Lineage (NCBI taxonomy): Eukaryota > Metazoa > Arthropoda > Insecta > Coleoptera > Cerambycidae > Rutpela > Rutpela maculata. The sequence goes on along the minus strand of OW386286.2, from coordinate 223,813,271 downwards.
TTGCATTCACAAAGTATATGTTCCGCAGTTTCAGTTGAAGCTTCACAGTATCTGCATTTGTCATCTTCTGCCATGTCCATGTTCTTGAGATGATATCTCAAGGGACAATGGCCAGTTAGAAGGCCTGTGATCAGCCTTAAGTCGGACTTTTCAAGTTCGAGAAGCTTTGTGGCATTCTTTGTTGAGTAGGTTATAAATCTTTTCGCTTGTCTTTGTCCTGAAATATTCCTCCAGTGGGACTTCTTTTGTTCCTTTTCCCATTTTCGGACCTCCTCCATTATTGTCTCTTAGATAAGACACAGAACGGTTCAGGTCCAAAAAATGGTGCTTCAGTCCCGTTTTTTGCGAGGCTATCAGCCAATTCGTTGCCTTTTATCTGTATTCCCTCATGCCCTGGCACCCATATCAAGTTAATCTTATCGTTTTTTGCCGGTTGCTTCAGGTTATGTCATTGTTAATGTTCTCTAATTCCTTTTAAATTAATCAAACTTGATAAAAATTAAATAATCTGTTGAAGACACGGCAGCTGATGAAATGCAACTTATCATATAAATATTTTCCTAGTTTATTAATCAAAATGTATTTATTTTGGAACTTTCAAATAATTACGTACAAAATTAAATATTGCCTAATAACTACAAAACAGATTTAATACTGGTCGCTTAAAATTTCAAGTTTTCGTAAATTACGAGTAATAGCTCAAGACTAGGTAATAGGTTAAAATTTTGCCGAGAAAGGAAAAAATTTTATACAAGCTGTAATTTTTTTTATGAGAAGATTAAGGCTTACTAAATAATATACTAAAAGTCCCACGGCCTCCCTTTACGGGAACTTAAATAAAAATAAAATGCCGCCATTTTGAAATTTTCAATTTTTCCTTAATAACTTATAAAGAAGAGCTTTTATTAAAAAATGTAAAAAATACTTTTTTTTAGATAACAAAGAAACACTCATTTTTCATTTGAACTTTTTTTTGTATCTCCAGAATTATAAAAGTTATGAATTTTTTATTAGCAGGATGGCAATAGGAAGAATAACCCTAGGAACTTAACAGGTGAAATTTCGCTTATATTTGAAGAACCATTTTATTTACAAATAAAAGTTGTAATATATACTAACTAATATGACTAATATGACTGCTTGGATGAGTGGCAAGCGCTCTTGACTCTCAGCCAGGAGTTCCGAGTTCGATTCCCGGTCGTGGCACTGGGATTTTTTCTGAGGAAGAAATTAATCCTAGTCTACTCGGATATTGAATGTGTGTCCCTTGTCTCTAAATGTGTAGCCCTCTTCCGCACAAGGCTCTTTCAGAGCTTTCAGGGATAAAGGAGGTTGTATTACCTGTGGTGTTTATAATATAAGCAATATACTTAAAGTTCCTTAGAATTCCAGCACGGGAACACTAAGGAAACTGGCCTTCATTTTGTTTTGCTTTTTTTTCATTTTTCGGTAACGCAAACGATAAAGGACTTTATTTTATTTATTTATTTACGTATAAATACATTTACATGGTAATACTAATCCTAGTAATTAAACTTAACAACAACATACTAAAATGAACATTAATAGTCCAATAATTATAAAAATTTCCATCATAAAAAATGTTATCTGAGATTTTCCTTCAGTATCTGTTAGTGGAGGGGTTATACATCACAAAACCACAAAAATCCGTTCTGGGGGGGTGCCGCAACCCCCCCAAAAAACCACCCCTTCGGTGAAATAAGCCTTATTTTACTGATAACTCGTTAACCTTTGAAGATAAAAAAATTGCCCGTCATAAAAAAGAAAGCTTGACTAATTTCCTAAAAAAATTCCTATTGTAATTTTGTTGTATATGCCATGGTTTTTGACAAAATCGGTATTGAAAATAATTTCAAAATTTGTATTTTCAATGCGCGCGAATTTTCGTTTATTTGAAATTTTTTGTGCGCGGCTTATAGCAAAAATTGAATTGCTAGAAAACCATACAAGCTAGGAATAAAAATCAAAATGGGTTTTAAAGAGGATATAAAATACTCTCTTGTGTTGCTATTTTTGATGGCTATTGATATTTATTAGTATCTAAAAATAATAATATAATTTAGTTATCTCTTAATTTTTTGCGCCTCTAACTATTCACACTCCCATAAAGAATAACTGACTTTAATGTAAGTTATAAATGGATTATATTTTAGTTCAAGGTAGTACTTCAATGCAGAAAAAGTTGAGAATAAAAGTATTCACATTTACAAATTTACCAGCATGTTGAAGTTAGCCAAATTTTAGCCAATTTTTTATTGCTTCTTAAAAATTAAAAAAAAGACCCAAACATCTTGAAAATTTAGCTCAAAAAATTATTCAATAAAATGGAGGAAATTGAAAAGAGAGGAAAAACAGCCAAACTTTGGATTACCTATATGAAAATGGTTATATTGAAAAAATCAAAATAAAAAATAAATCAAAATTTCCTGCAAAACGGTTTTTGGAGCGATTGGATAGCTTAAAAATTAAGGAAGTTATCGTCGAAAAACCAATCGCATTTTTTTGGTAAAATTTTCGGAGCATGTACATTGTTTTATTCTCGACAATTTTAGAGCATTTATAAATATATGTAAATATATAATAGTACTTTAGAGCTGGAAGAAATTTTAGAAGCCGGTAGGTATCACACAATATTACTGTACGGAGCTGCTAAAGAGATACAGTTAAAAACATTGAACCGTGTCGAAAACTTATTAGCGTTTCCCCAGCAGATGCGCCATGAGTCCTTTATTAAGGCTACCACTAAAAACAGTGCCGTAAAGTTATCATCCCTTTTTCCGACAGTTGATGCTCTGAATGAGCACATTAAGAGGGTTTATTTACATACCCAGATGTGGCTTGGGAACAAAAATATTCGTCCAACTGATTGGGGATGGATTAATAATGAAGGACCTTTACTACCAATCAAAATGCTGAATATGCCTGCACCGGAAGAACTCTTCAAAATGATATTTTGTCCTCCAATTATAGACCAAGAGGAGGAGGTCGATAGTGATGATAGTTCTTCTAATGATCCATAGATTTTCAATAATAAAACATGCTATTATAATGTACATACAATTTTAATTTTCCCCTTTAAACTCATTTAATAATTTCAGTTTTTAATTTTAAGTAAACATGGCAGTTAATTTTATCACGAATGCGGTTTGTAAGGGACGAAACGTTGTAATAAATCATAAATTATATTATAAACAGTGACGGGGTTTTTATTAATTATAAATGCCCTATTAAAACATTTCAAGCTGTTAAAAACTATTTTTTTTTAATTTCTTCATAAGAGGTTGTTTTAAAGGGTTGAAACGTTGTAACACATCATAAATTATATTCCAAAACATGAAATAATATTTATTCTACATATTTAACCATGATCTCAATCTATGTAACGCTTAGATTTGGTTTTTAAATTTTTTGTCAGAAGGGGTAGTTTTCACCCCCAAAAAACAAAAAGCACACATTAGGAACATATAATTTTTGAAGAGGAGGGTAAGATAAGCTTAATTACAAATTTTCATCAAAATCGATGTTCCCGAAAGAATTCGGATTTTTACCGCCAAACACTGGACTATATTCAAATGCTTCAGATCCATATCCCTTCTAAGACAAGACATTGCAAAAAACTTCCCTACCTAGTCGATAAGAAGAAGAAAACACAGTATAAGAGAGATGCCTACAGAGGTAGGTTTGATATTGAAAAGAATAGTAACCTATGTATTTATCATTACCTTGACAACAATAATTATTTAGACAATTTGGTGTTCTAATTGTTCTTCGATGTTTTGGTGTTTTAAAGATGTCTATTCAATTTACTCACTCTAAATTCGCTAATATTATTTATGTGTATGGGTTTTGCGATGGCAATACAAGGAAAGGTTAGGGAATATCAGCGAAGATTTCCTGGTCGACGAGTACCGTCGCACCAGCATGTCCCACTCTGAACGGAACAACTTTTGTCTGAAACATTTTTCGCTAATGTTCCTTCCCGAGGAGATATTGTCTAATAAAATCAATACTTGTTAAGCAAAAAAAATTTTTTGGAAGCCAACCTAAAAGTAGCATCCAAATGAGTAGAAATTCAGTGGTCTAGGTCTTCGCACTTAATTTTTTTTGTGTGCCTGTGTAGTTTTTCAGAAATGCTATAGAAAAATGAACTTTTTTTTTCAAAAACGAGGAGGGCAGATTTAGTTCCGAGTTCGGCCATTCATTTTTCAAAACCATGTGTGCCATTCTGACAAGTTCCAGCTGAGGAATGTTACTGATAAATTTTATTCGATTACATCCAACCGTCGCAGGTATGAATTTTCAGACCAAATGTATATCCTTAACCAGTGGCCAAAAAATTTTTTTCCTTGTTGATCTAAACTTGCCTTGGAGTGCTCTATCTGCCATTAGGCTATGGCACGTTGCTCGTTAGTCACCCTGCTTATGTTGTAGTACGGTAATCAAATAATATTGCAACATTCTATAATAGATCTAACCAGAGATATGAATAAAATAGTTAGTGAAGTTTGATGAATTTTTTCTTCAAAAAATCGTCAAACTCCATTTTTGTTTGTAAATTATCTATGAACAAATTACATTTTATTTCCGTTTTTTGAACGTTCATTTCATTTAATGTCTATATACTCTACTTTACCTTTCACATATAACATTGTATCGTTCGCAAACAATTTGAGGTTACATTTCTTATAACAATTACAAATATCATTAATGTATAACAAAAAGATGAGCAAGTCCCGACCCTTAAGGTATTCCATGTTTTATAGCCAATTCTTCTGAATAACTGTCATTAAATTTAATAATTTGTTTCTTATTTGTTTCCCCCGAGGTATGATCTAAACTACTGTAATACGATTTCGTCAACTTCATATTTTTTTAGTTTCAATACAATTAGATCTTTATTATGTTGTAAACGTACATTACATAATAATTTTTTTTCTTAAATCCATCTTTCTGCCGCTGTATCTTGTTACACATTAGATATGTATATACAAAAAATATAAGAAATTTTGTCTCCCTCAACTTTGCCTTTGAATATTTTTCTTGTAGGGTCGAATTTGTTGCAACTTTCAATCAAAATGGCTGCTCGCAGGGCCTCGACTTAAACAACATATTTCAAAATCATTACTTCTCCACCTTTTGCAGGGCAAAATCCCACACTGATTTTACTAGATGTATTTTTATTAATATTTGTAGGAAATATCTTCAACGTTACTCCATTTCTTTTTGGCGATCCAATCATTCAGTCAGCAATTAAAATACTAAATAAATGTAAGATGAGACTTCAATTAAGTTTTAATTGAAATCTGATTATTCCGTCACAGCTCCTTCAATAATGCTCTGCTTTAATTCTATATTAATTTTAAATCCCCGATCGTGATCGTGCTTAACAAACCATCCTCTTCCTAATTTCATCCAGTGACAACTTTCAAAAAAGGGTGACATAAAAATCATTCTGCAATAAACGGATGTACAGTCTACTAATGTTGGTTTTTTTTTAAATCTTATGTAATGGGTTTATTTCTATGGGAATGATTCAGTCTTATAAGCACCGCCAATTAAATTAGAGTGTGATTATTAAATAAGGGAAACAAGGCATATGCTAGGGTTGAAGATGTTCTAAGCGCTTGAATCATTTTAATCTAAGGTGTAAAGTGAGGATGGGGGATGTCCCCTGGGTGTTTTAATATGTTTATAGGTAAATGTGTGAGAAAATCAATGAAGTCGGGGGTATAATATGTGTTAAAGTGGAAAATGTAAACGTGAATATGTTAAAGTTAGACGCATTAAACAGTCTTATCATCAGAAAATAATCTGATTGCTTTGAAATAGTGTTGCATTGTTAAAAAAATGTTAAAAAAAATTCTTGAGACCTTGGCTTCTTGTACATGCACCAAATTCCAATTTAATGAACTCTAAACTCGCTTGCTTTACCTATTTATCCACCCTTCAATGGAATAAGATCAAAATATAATCTAGTTCCAGATCTCGTTATAATACACAGGTGTACCAAATTTCCAGTCAATATCATAAACCGTTCCAGAGTAGTCACAAAAGTTACTGAAAAAAAAAAACGACAGACAGAACGACATTCTAAGCCTATTTAAACAAAAAAAAAATTTCATTTTTTTTACTGTTACTATGCTTCCACTACACTACGTGGATGTGGAAGTAAGTGATTAAATAAATATTTTAACACGAAAGGTTAAAATTAAATAAAACGTAGTTACGCGACTTCCCAACAAAACCATTTATTCTTCGAAAGTATTACAAAAGATTAAAACTTAGTAAAAATGAACAAACATAAAAGAATACACAACTACTAGTCCGGGGTCCAAGCACTCCAAAATCAAGATGACCTGTTCCGACATGACGTACAAATGTTGATATAAGTAATGAAGAGAGCATTACCTGGGGCACTAGAAAACACTTGTCGGATTAATTTTTGCTCTTGCGCAACTCCAGAAATCGCAAAAAAGATGGCGGATTGATAATTACAAAATTATGTTTTACAATGGTTATTCTCCGTTAAAACAAAAACTATGTAACCTACCGATCTGATTTTTGGTCTGTATACTCAAAAGATATACGTGATTCTAACTAAGCTATTGGTATTTTTGAAAAGAATATTTTTTTTGAAAAAAAATAATTAAAATCAAAAGGTTGATATTGTAACGTGTTTCCACCCTTAGGAAACCACCCTCGCAAATTCCGTGGGTTCCAAAAATTATAACAAGAGATGTCCACTAACACACTTTATTAAATATTTACTGGATACTTCACAATACTATTATTAATTTAAATACACTTTACTGACTAAAATCACAATGTTTATTACTTTGTTTATCTTCGAACTCTTAACCTCACTTTCTATACTTTCTGAACTTTCTGAACTTTCTGAACTACTCGCCGAGAATGCGGTTGGTCTTTTATACCTAAAAATGACAGATCTCGATTGTTCTGTGATGACGCCACCATTCTCTAGGGAATTCCAGATGTCACTTTGGAATCTTCTGGTAGGTTCTTTTTCAAGTAGGTGCAAATACACTACATTCATTCAGACATTCGATCTGTTGAAGTCTGCCTACTTTTTAGTAACATAACCTTAAATTTTAAGGGGTGCAACATATTACACTGCCCCCTCCTTAAGCCTGAACGTCCCGGTCAGGCAATTCAGCCTCTTTCACATACTTCGCCAGTCTATCCAAGTGTACGATCTTCATCTTGGACTTTTTGTTTCGTTGAATACGATAGACGACATCATTAATTCGGGTAATAACAGTATAAGGTCCTTCCCAAGGAGGTTGAAGTTTCGGTGACTTCCCTTTCTTCCGCTGTGGGTTGTACAGCCAAACCAGATCCCCCACCTTGAATCCCCCTGTACTGGCATTCTGATCATAACGAGCCTTCAAGCGGTTACTAGTTCTGTTCATCTGCTCTCGATCATTCTTTGGCTGTTCTCGACTTCCATTTCTGTAGTTGCTCATGGAAAATGGTTCCCCACGGGCAGCACAATTCTTACACTTGCGACACCAGGCCTCCACATCCTGGCGACTATTAACCCAATAGAATTGTTCCCGTGCTCTACTCAATGTCTTGTTTATGCCGAAGTGTCTGCTGGACGTTTTATTATGTGCTTCCTGAAGTACTTCTGGTACACGACACCTGGGAATCACTAGACGCATGGCAACCTGCTTCCCATCTGGGCTTTCCCATGCTCTCCTCAAAAGCCCACCTACGACCGTAAGTGAATCCCATTGTGACCATAAAGCCTTCAGCCCCACTTCTTTGTTGGAAACATCCTTCCATGCTGGACGCGTTCCCTCTTCTTTTGCTCTCAACATGGGTCCGATTTCTACATCGCGCAATTGCTCTTGCCTCAGAGTTTTCTTTGACCAACTCTCTGGAAGATCGACCTTGACAGTGTTGACTTCAACCATGTTCGACAATCTTTCCACCTGAGGGTAGCGCTTGCAATCTTCTTTATCTGGTTTTCTGGATAATGCAGGAGTCTTGACTGCCTGCGTTGTCAACAGCCTGGTTTTCTCGCATTGGTCGTTCACTTTTGACAGAATAAATTGTTCGTTCCCAATCCTTAACATTCGCTTCCCTACGTCAACAATAAATCCATACTGTTCCATAATGTCCAGTCCCAAAATGAAGTCATCCGTAATGTCAGCCACGATGACCCTGTGGTCGAACCTCAAATGCCCAATTTGCAAACCCAGGTCTACTTCTCCATGAACCGTAGCCCTGTCCCCCGTAGCTGTCCGGACGATCACTTCATTTTGCCTCTTGGTAATCTTTATGCCTGATATAAATCCTGGCCGTACTATTGATGACGTAGTACCTGTGTCGATGGTAAACAAACATTTCCTTCCATTCACGTGGCCTTGTAACAATAGACTATTCGAAATTCCTCGAAGCTGGGAAATCTTTATTTCTCTGGGGTCACTGCATTCCCTAGCCCGAACAACCCCATTGGTACTGCTTTCCTGCTTCTCTTCAAGATTCACAGCATTTTCTTGACTCTCCGAATTCTGCTGTCGACAGTCTCGCTTCATGTGTCCTACCTTGCCGCAGTTGTAACATTTAATACCTCCACTCGGCTTTCCTTTATTTTGTTGTTTTCTCTGCTCCCTAAGATCATCCACTTTGTTCAATAATTTGGTAAACATTTTCTGCATCTCAGTCAACATGGGGTTCTGATTCATTTCTGGTTGCGATTCTTCGAGAGTCACAGCTCGCACTCTCGACCTTGGAGTATCCCTATATGCGGCTTCTACTTCCAGTGCATGCACCAAAGCTTCGCTACTACTTTGGTGTCTCGTCAGCCTCAGAACTCGCCTGACCTCTTCGTCCCTTATACCATCTAAAAAGGCCCCCACGGCTAATTGTTCCTGAAATTCTCTAGGTGCACTCGGATACGCCAGGTGTGCCAGTCTCTCTATCGCAGCTTCGAATTCCTGTAAACTCTCTCCAGCCTTTTGTGTTCGTGATTTTAGCTGGGCTTGGTATACTTGGGCGAGATGTTGGTCGCCATATCTCAAGTCCAATGCAGCTTCCAAGACTTTGAAGTCCCTTTGTTTATCCACTGGGATAGTCTGAAGCAACTCTGAGGCCTGGCCCCTTAACGCCAGAACTAATGCCATGGCCTTTTCCTCGTTATCCCAGTTGTTCGCACATGCTGCTGCCTCAAACTGCCTCTTGTACGTCGTCCAGGAACTTTGGCCGTCAAAAGAAGGAGGTTTTAGTCGCTGACCTGATGATACCACCTGCTGGCTTCCTCTATCTCTCAACTGTCGTTTAAGCCGGTCTATTTCTCCCTTGACTTCTTCTTCGAACTCACTCATCTTTTCTTCAAACTGATTTACTTTTCCTTTTACTTGACCGACTTCGGTCTTGACTTCACCTACTTTATCTTCGACCTTGCTTATCTCTTCTTTGACTTCACTTTTGACAGAAATGATTGCGTCCTGTTGTATTTTTATTTGATCGCTCAGGATTTTCCTTAATTCCTCCTGGCGTCTTTCTTCCAAGTCTTCCATTATTTTTCTGAGTTCGTCTTTTTCCTCTTGACGTTGTCTTTCTTGTTCTTGACGTCTTCTTTCTTCATCCTCTTTTTCTTTCTGACGTCTTGTTTCTTCATCCTCTTTTTCTTTCCGACGTCTTATTTCCTGATCTTCCATAATTTTCTTTAATTCGTCCCTTTCTTCTTGACGCCGTTTTTCTTCCTCCTGGCGTTTTCTTTCTTGCTCTTCTTTATCTAATTGACGTCGCTTTTCTTGTTCTTCTTTCTCCTCTTGACGTTTTTTCTCCTGTTCTTCTTTGTCTTCCTGCCGTTGCTGCGCCATCATTTTTTGGAATTGTTCGAATAAGTCCTGTATTTGTTTATCGGATGCCATACTTCTTGTTGTTACGGGCATACGATGAAATTAAAATAAAATAAATTTAACTGTCACGTCAATATCGGTAATGGAACTTTCTAGACAAATCTCGAAATAGCACGAAAAAGTCTTATCCAGAGTCTTTTGTCACTATCCAGTTCAGAGAATTTAATAATCTCCACTAATGTCCAAATAGAAAAGTTCTAGAAATTTTCACGCACTAAATGAGTCTTTTTCAGTGTCTCTATCACTTCTCAGTTCAAAGGATTTAATTATCACACTAATGTCCTAATAAAATGTTCTACAATGTCTCAAAAATGCACTCAACACTATTTTCCTGTTCGAAAATAACCCTCGAACAAATGTCCAGTAAATGAGTCCTGTGTTAGCACTAACCCTCGAGAATCCTTCTCGAACACTCCAGCACAACTTCAGAGCTCCTCTTGTCATAAAATTCCGCTTCTGACACCAATTGTAACGTGTTTCCACCCTTAGGAAACCACCCTCGCAAATTCCGTGGGTTCCAAAAATTATAACAAGAGATGTCCACTAACACACTTTATTAAATATTTACTGGATACTTCACAATACTATTATTAATTTAAATACACTTTACTGACTAAAATCACAATGTTTATTACTTTGTTTATCTTCGAACTCTTAACCTCACTTTCTATACTTTCTGAACTTTCTGAACTACTCGCCGAGAATGCGGTTGGTCTTTTATACCTAAAAATGACAGATCTCGATTGTTCTGTGATGACGCCACCATTCTCTAGAGAATTCCAGATGTCACTTTGGAATCTTCTGGTAGGTTCTTTTTCGAGTAGGTGCAAATACACTACATTCATTCAGACATTCGATCTGTTGAAGTCTGCCTACTTTTTAGTAACATAACCTTAAATTTTAAGGGGTGCAACATATTACAATATTTACGTTCTAAAAATTTCGATATGCGGACAACTATGTTAAATTTATGAAATTCTTATATGCAATTGCTTACCAAATATAGTCCATATATTGAAAAAGTTTTTTTAAAAAAGATCATGTCGATAACGTTGTTTATGATTTTTTTATGAGGCGCGTAATTATGCAGCATTAAAATAAAAATAGTCTACACGATAATTGGTACAGTGTAACAGTAAAAAGCACTATATTGTTCAATATAATTGCAAATTTGAATTACTTTATGTTAATAATACAACAAAACGAATGAAAGTAGTAGTCGGGCGTTGCCGATTGCGGCCACTCATTTAAAAAAATAATAATCGATACAAAGTGAATTGTGTGTTCGAGCAAAATGTTAATCAAATAGGTATTCGCAATTGGCCATGCCCGAGTACAACTTCTACTCGTTTTTATATTGTTTAAGAAATAAAACATTAGTGAGAATTATTATTTTAGGTATTTAGCATATTTAATAGAAAGCAGAAAAGGGAGATATTTTAAATAAAACATTAATGTTGTATATTATGTAATTTTTGTGTATAACTATTCTAACATTTTAGTCAGAATCACTATCATTATAAAATTATGCATATTGCTTTTTCCCTTAAAACAATTTTCAGGAAAAGCAGCACACGAGCACGCAACTGAATACCACTCACAAGAACATTTTGTGTCGCATTTTATTTTACAGTTGCACTTTTTAATTTAAGTTCAGATAAACTTTTTTTTGTCGACATTATCGGTACCAGCTCCTGATTTCCAATTCTGCATCCAAAATTTTGTGCAAGAGGTAATTTGAATGACGGTTCACAACACTGTTTAAAAAAAAGTAATATTTGCAACATGTTGAAAAGCGTCTTCCGTCGGTGGGAGGGAGCGTAAATCACTTTTATTAAATTATTTTACCTTTTAATAATTTTCAAACGTATACATATAATACATTTGTAAAGTTGACGTGTATGTACATTGAAAATATATGCAAAAAACTGATGTGGGGGATGTAAGATGAGTAATGGAATACATTAAGACCGATTTTGGAATTTTTCTCTGTTTGTCTGCTTGTCTGTTTGAACTCGCATCACGCAGAAACTACTGAACCAATGAGGTTCATCTAAGCTTGGAGTAACATTTAGTTCTTATTTCATCGAAATCGGCCTAGACTAAGCCAAGTTTTATGAAAATCGGTCTAGTAGAACAGGAGATACAGCTTGATCTCTACAATATGCGTATTTGCACGGCATAAACTTTTAAGATTAAACTTCTGTAATATTCCAGAAAATTCGAGAGTACTCTGGAATATTCCAGAAAATTTGTGAGTTTTCTGAAATATTCCAGAATGGTGATTCTACCACGTCGTTTATAAAGAAGCTTTTCAGTCAATTTCAAAATTCCACGCGAACGTAACCGCGGGCATAGCTCGTAAATAATAAATATGAACCGCAAACAATAATCAATCGATTTAAACAATCAAACACAAATAGTTTTTATAATGTTAAAATGTTAAGACAAATAACTTCACACTATATACTATATACATAAGTACATACGCCTAGTAAACATAAACATACCAGCTAATTCCACTGTAAACTGTTTTCATGCGCTTTATGAATTTTAGGAGAGCTGTCGCCTTTATTACATGCGCCGCATCATGCACCCATTTTAAAAATTCACAACTCGAATACTATATGCAATATCAACTTAGTTCTTGTCTTAAAAACATTTTCAATATATTGGGTACGTTTGTTAGCATAGTCTATACACAAAAAAATTAAAATTGAAGTACTTGCTCGTATGTTGAAATTCTTACTACAATATTTTATAGTTACAGATTTCATATTTTTTCCCCTAAAAACTAAACATATTTAAACAGTGCCATCGAGCCTCATCCAAGTGCTTATGTCTTTAGTGTATACTATAAAAAAATTAGATGGATAGTACTCATAGTTTCTTTTACAGGACGTGTTATGTATTAAAAAACATTTTTTTAGGAATTATCATTTCGTCTCTTTTCTTATCATTTAAGAAGTTATGCAAGAGCTGATAAGAATCCGACAAGTCATTTCTGGTGTCCTATATAACCCTTTTTTCAAATCTGAAGTTGAAAAATGTACGTCATGTCGGAACAGGTTACTTGGAATTTAGAGCGATTTCGTACTGTTGGACCCCAGACTATACATCAAATTGTCATAAGTCGGAACTGTCGTTTTTTTAAACATCGATCTTCTTCGTCCGCCTCGGAGTAGAGCGCGTTCCGAAATACACTCGCGGGGACACACTACCGGTTACTTGTTACGATATTGTTATATTGTCATATTTAGTAGACTTTGGCAATGAGACATTTTTTTGAACAATAAAGTATCTCTTTCTCACAAGTCACACGCGCTCACTCACTCACTTTCTTCCCCCTCTCCCCCTTTCGTCTTTTCCTCTCTCTCTGAACCGCAGATACTGAACTACTATGTAGTCCATTAGTACAGTAACTAGAGGTTGTAACTTCGGAATAATGTCTTATTAAACGGATTTCGTTCATTTTTGGCAACTTAATAGTAAGCGCATCAAGGAAAAGTTTCTATATTATGCGGCGGCTTGCTAGTTTGTAGGGGCTGGATGCCACCCCTTTTCAGGGGGTGGCAACTAAAAAAGAAACAAAAACGTTAGAGCTGAAAGATAATTAAATTTTAAGAAGCAAAGGTTCTATGCAACTTTCCGTATAAATTGATAGTCTTTAAGTTATAACAACTAGAAAATTGGGATTTTAGCTTGAAAAAAAAAGGTATTTCAAATAGGTTTTCGTGAAATAACTCGAGATATTATTTTGAGCAAAAATGCGCTAGAGACGAATAAGAAAGCTATTAAATTGAGGATGAAGAATCATTTTTTTTCTAATTTCTGTAGAGTTAATGGTTTCGGAGATCTGGAAATATAAAGGTGGCGTCGGAACATCTATAAGACGAAATATTTAGTTTAAACGTTAAATATCTTAGAGACTATAGCTCTTACGTTAAAAATGCCAACAATCAAAATGAAAGTCCATTAAATAGGCTTTCAAATTATTTTTTGGTTATTCCTATGGCATAGAAAATAAAAATGTTATGACAGAAACAATGCCTTTTTTCAATGTTTTTTAATAAAAACCTCGCCATTTTGTTAATGTAAGCAGTCAGTAATTAAAAAAATATATTCCCATATACTGTTTTTCGTTAATATATAATATGATCTAGACGCTCTAATTTTTTCGTCCGCTTATAGCGCTTGCTTTAGAAAAAAAAAATGCATTTTAATCTGTAAAGGGATTTTGGAATAAACGTAATATTTTTGTCTTTCTGGAAATATCTCCATAAATGTTAGTTTTAGAGAAAATATGGTAGGCATCAAAAATGAAGCTTATAAACTGGCAACGAAATTGCTTCTCTTAAATTGTGTAGGGTTGATAGTTTCGGAGATATTTAATTTTATAGATGGCATCCCACTGTTTTTAGGATGAAGTATTAAGTATAAAATGTTGAATATCTTAGAAACTATGACACTTCCATCAACAATTCCAAGAAACAAAATTGAAGATAATTAATCAATATTTAAAATGACTTTTTGTTTATTTCTATGTCACAATGGCCGTTTTTACATTTTTTCTAACAAAAGTCACCATTGTAATTGCTTAGTAATAATTTTTTTTCAGAAATGCTGTTTTTCGGTCATTAATAGCATCCAGCATCCCCTACATGCTCATTTTCTTTTGTCCGTTTAAAACATTTGTTTAAAAAAAAATTCCACCTGCCATATTACAGCCGCCATTTTGAATCTTTTAATTTTGACCTCAGATTCGTAATCAGTGATCCCAAAAACATAACTATTCTATGTTTCAAAAGTAAATTAGTAATACTTTTTCAAATATTAAATATTAAAATTTAGGGGTGGTTTTCACTCCTTGAGGGTAAAAGCAAGTATCCGGACTGTATAGAAATTGAAGATGATACATTTTAGTATAATAATAGCCTATAAAGAAAAATTATCATTTAATATGAAATTGTTCCGAGAAACATATTTTTTCCTCTAGGTACTGTACCTACTATATCCAAATTTCATGATTTAACTTTTAAGTGTGAAGGGGGTCTTAGGAAAAAAATGCAGGTATTTATTTTGATCCCAAAGCATTGCTATTTACTTTTAGGATGCCTTGTATCTGTATAGGTAATTGGTCTACATATTTTCATTGTATTTTCTCTCAGCATTACTCTGCAAATGATTTTCTCTTAGATAATTCAATTTAATTATTCCGTAAACTGCATTAAAGTATGTCCTGTGTATATTTAAAATATCTTTAGCGTGGTGTGTTTTTAATTGCATTGACAAATAAACCGTGCCATTAAAAAGTGCAATAAAACTCATTATAAGTTTAAATGAAGACACTTCATGTTATTGTCACACTAACTGTGATCCTCATACATTCGTATCATAATTTAAATCGCAAAACTGCATTATTCCGTATCCAGCTACTCCATATTGAACGCGAATGTGAGGATTAATTAAATTTAATTGAAATAAGTTTTAATGAACACGTCCCTACAGATGTTACTGCGATTCGTTGACAACTGACAGCCAATTATCCCTACTCCACGTGACCAAAACGCCCCCGCCGATCCACTGTCGATAGCATTACATGATGAAATCCGCTGTGATATCGAAAACTTTCCCAGATCTGATGTTAATTCACAATGTCACAGACAATTTTAAACCAATGGAATCTGAGGCGTCGTTGGTACTTAGTAGATTCAAACTTCGACAATATTTGATTTACATCAATAGTAATTGCCTCAGTTGGACATTAACCATTAACTGCGACTTTGACTAATATTCTACCACAATTTGCACTGCACCAATACTTAATCCCACACTTGACGCAATCATGTGTATTTCCCCTATCATCTCCATCGGATTGAAATCGCTTCTACTCCTTATTGCCCTTGTGATAACATATCAATTGGCGACCTTGGTCATATATTTTTTAATTGTAAAAATAACTATCCGGCTACCACAAAACTGAGATCTACACTACTCAGACAAGTTCAGTTACCTATAAATCTAACTACCATATTACGTAGAAATTGTATGAAAATCCAGAAGGCATTAATACATTTTTTAAAAGAAACAAATATTGATTTATAAATTATGCGTGTTAATATATGAGTATTTTGCTTAATATGTATATTGTATATGTAGTACCTACTGTTGTCTTCCCCTACTGTTAAAATCTCCTTCATACCGAGGTTTATCTTGTTTTTCCCCCTTGTTATTCCTTCTAAAGTCTGTTCGCTGATAGAATCCCGATCGTAAAGTGTAAAGAATATCGTCCGGAGCTCTATTCTTCCTTGTCTTTATTGAAATTTTGTTTGTAACCTAATTCGTAACGTAAATTTTAATCTTTGTGGTCAAGTTATGACCGACGTGCGACATTTCTGTTGTTCGACAGCAAATCAATTTGTGTAACGCGTGTCGTCGTCGAATGCGGCTGGCGATTTCAGAGGAGGGTCGATTTTCTCGGAAGTCGGGTATAGCAGGTATAGTGCACTTATTTCAATTAATGCCTAAGAGGACAATATTAGTCTTGTTCTATTGTTAAATTAGTGAACATGCATTCTGGTGAATTTTTGAATCCACAATCACAGCAGTTAGTTTTGAATTTGTTGGAATATTTTCAAAAGGAAAATGAAAATGGTGGACCTTTGTCAATAAAAGCTGTTCAAAGGCGAGTGGGTGAGGCTTTAAAAAACGATGAAAAGACTGTAAGAAAAATAACTAAAAACGACAAAGAAAATGTGGAACCTCAAGCTTCGATTAAACGGAATCGTAAAAAGTCCAAAACAGAGTTACCCGATGCTGTAAAATATGAAATGAAAAATTTATTTACGATACGATGTCTGATCATAAACATATTTCCTTGGCTATCCTTTTAGAAGAGCTAAAATCTAATAATTATAATAATAATAATAAACAACGTTTATTCAAAAATCAAAGAACATTTACAGACATCTAGAGCAATAGTTGATATTGGCCATACCAGTTTATATAAAGTGATTAAAAAATTAGGCTTTTCCTTTAAAAAAGATGACAATGGAAAAGTACTGTGTGAAAGACCACAAATTTATCTAGAACGGCTAGAGTTTTTACGCAAATACGTAAAAAATTTGAAAAGTAATGATTCCCAAAGATGTAGTGTTCTTAGACGAAACTTGGGTCTTTAGCAGAGGAGGATTAAAACGTTCTTGGCAAGATAATTCCAGTAAATCGAAAAGGCGTCGTACAGCTACAGAAGGTAAAAGATTTATAGTTGTACATGCAGGATCTATTTATGGCTTTGCTGAAGATGCGAGTTTAGTTTTCTCCACCAAGAATAAGTCAGCAGATTACCATGACAACATAAACTCTGAAAATTTTGTAAAGTGGCTCACAGAGATACTTTTGCCGGGGTTAAAAAACCCAACCATTATTATTTTCGATAATGCTAAGTACCACTCTCGGGTTGAAAAACAACCAACCCGATCTTGGACGAAAGAAAAAATACAAATCTGGTTAAAGACCAAAAACCAGTGATACCGTATTTAAATCCGAATTGCTCCAAATAGCTGGAGCTATCAGAACAGAGCAACACTATTTTGTCGAGAGCATGGACATGAAGTACTGCGGCTTCCACCATATCACTGTCAATTCAATCCAATAGAACTTGTTTGGGGAATTTGTAAGGAGTATTACGACAAACACATCGGGAAAGATGGTTTTAGTGACGAAGCCGTTCTTGCTTGGTGGAATGAGGCTTTATGTCAAAGGTCGAGCTCAATTTGTTCCAAGTGTGTAAATCACACAAATAAATTGATTTTAGAGACATATGATCGAGAGGTTCATACTGAATAAGTTATGCCACTTGTAGCAATTCACTCACTCCAGTAAAGAAGATCCAACTTACTATCTACTAGAGACCCAAATGGTAACCAAGAAGAAATAGTAAAAAACAAAATAATAATATAATAATATTGTATACACAAAAGATTATGTATATACCTTTCACGAGATTTTAATTAATATACCAATTGAAACTAATATTTATTTTAATTTATATAGGTAAATAAGAGTCCATAGAACCCATATATTGGTGACCCCGACCCCAGGTTGATCCTCAAGAATTTATTTGTTTTGGTGACTTTTTGTATGGATATATGATGTATACTGATGCGACGACAACAACTGAATTGACTATCCAAAATTTGATTTTATATTGATGGTGTCCATTAAAATTTATATTCAGAAGAAACTTACCTGAAATATTATTGGCTGCAAAACTGTTTGAAGACTGACCAAGGTTCTCCGAAAATTCATCATCTGACTTAATTATAGAGTAAGTGAATTGTGTTTCATTACTTCTCTCGTCAGATTAACAAGCAATCAATCAATTCATCAATCAATTCATTAGTCATCGATTTATTATTTTTCTTTTAAAATGGCACCTCCTACAGAAAATATTTTATTGGATGACATACCAATTTCATCAGGTGCAGGGATATCACACAATAATTACGTTTCTACCATTAAACTGCCACCCTTTTGGACATCCAAACCGGATATATGGTTTACTCAAATTGAGTCACAATTTTCTATTAACAGAATCGTTAACGATCGAAAGAAATACGATTACGTCATTGCCAGTTTACCCCCG
This sequence comes from Rutpela maculata, assembly GCA_936432065.2. Lineage (NCBI taxonomy): Eukaryota > Metazoa > Arthropoda > Insecta > Coleoptera > Cerambycidae > Rutpela > Rutpela maculata. Next base: position 223,794,713 of record OW386286.2, on the reverse strand, counting down.
GAAGTTATTGCGACGATTTATGACATTGTCACTAATCAACGGGAAAGAGATCTATATGATAACTTAAAAAATATTCTAATTTCTCCTCAAGCGAGGAGAAGCGGTTAGAAGACCTGCTCTCTGGTTCCCAGATGGGGGACTTGAAACCATCAGATTTTTACCGATCGATGTTGTCGACAGTCGGAGGTTCCCATGTGGTGAGCCAGGAGCTTCTCGTCAAATTATGGAAGCGGCGATTGCCTAAAACCATTTTCATCGCGATCACCGCATCCGGGAAAACTGAAATCAAGGAATTAATTGACATAGCCGATCGTAAATGGGAGTCGTGTCAAAATTCTATGACTTCCCTTACCTCAAATTCAATTTGTAACGTTAATCCCACAGTTTCTACGTCTAATTTGATTGCAACATTTCAAGACACGTTAAATCAGGTGTTACACAAACAAGAAATCTTTACATCTCAATTACTTGCTATTGAATCCAATGTTTCTTCAATAACTTCCGTTACTCCTACAGTTTCTGGCACGTATTGAGTTAGTTGTAGAAGTCGACTCGACTCAAGAAATCACAGAGGCTCGAGGCCCCGTTCTAATAGTCGAAGTGGTACCAGCGTTAGATATAATCCTTCTAATGCCAAGGTTTGCTATTACCATCAACTTTATGGTCGTAAAGCATTTAAATGTCTCGGATTGGTGCACTTTCGCCAAAGATGTCAAAACCGACAATCAAAGATGACTGAAAGTCAATAATATTTTGACAACTGACGTTAATATTTCGGATAGTAAACGTCGTCTTTTTATATTTGATAATGCTAATAAATTAGAATTTCTCATTGACACAGGCGCTGATTTGTCGGAATCTGTTAACAGATATTAGAAGAAATCCCGATGTTGTACTCACGGCGGCGAATGGCTCAATTATAAATACCTTTGGGAAAAAAATTTTGAAAATTGATATAAACTTACGTAGGTTATTTCCTTTCGTATTTAACATAGCAGATATCAACGTCCCGATTATCGGAGCAGACTTTTTATCTCATTTTGGTTTAATTGTTGATTTGAAACATAAATGTTTGATATTTGACTAGTTTGTCAACATATTTATATTCTAACAATGGTCCATTACATTCTCCTAAGTTATTTAGCATATCAAATGAATTCACTGCATTACTTTTAGAATTTCCTAGTTTAATTAGCTCCCCAAATTACAATTTGCCCGTTAAACATACCGTAGAGCATCATATTGTTACCGAGGGTCATTTACCTTTTTCACGCCCACGTATGTTGGATAACATTAAATTCAAGATAGCTCAAAATGAATTCAACGCTATGGTAGAATTAGGCATCTGCATTGCTTCTTCTTCTTCCGTGTCCTCACCATTACATATGGTGGAAAAAAAGAGAGCAACGACTGAAGACCTTGTGGAGACTATCGTCGTCTAAATTCAATTACTGTCCCTGACAGATACCCACTACCGCATCTTCACGACTTTAATTCCCAGTTATATAATTGTATTATTTTTTCAAAGATAGATTTGGTACGTGCTTATCACCAAATACCTGTCGCAAAAAGTGACGTTTTTAAAACAGCGATTACTACGCCGTTCGGTTTGTTTGAATTTGAGCGTATGCCTTTCGGCTTACGTAACGCCGGTCAGACTTTCCAACGTTTCATGAAGTTTTAGTAGATTTACCCTTCATTTTCGTCTATTTAGATGACATCCTGATTGCAAATAAATCTAGTTCGGAACATTTAGAGCACTTGAAACTTGTTTTTCAGAGGTTAGAATTGTACGGCATAAATATTAAACCGTCAAAATGCATATTAGGTGTCAGTCATTTGACATTTTTAGGACACAGTATTTCTTCAGCCGGTATTTTACCTTCTTCTGAACGTATTGATGTCATAAATAATTTTCCCTTACCTACTACAGTCAAACAACTTCAACGTTTCATAGGTATGGTTAACTTTTATCATCGTTTCATACCTTCTTTCGCTGAAATCTTAATTCCTTTACATGCACTTTGTACTAGCTTACTACATGTTAAAGTTAAAATAATAAATGATTGGTCTGCCGACTGTCTTCACAGTTTTTCCAAAGTCAAAGAAGCTTTAGCTGGAGCAACTTTTTTAGCACATCCACGTTGTGATGATAGCTCTTTTTTTATCGCTGACAGTTGATTGTTCAAATGTCTCTATGGGGGCAGTTCTTGAACAGCGCGATGACGAAGGTGTACTTGCTCCATTAGCCTTTTTCTCAGGAAAACTTACTTTGGCACAGACAAAATACAGTACCTTTGACAAGGAACTTCTTTCTTTATTTACAGCGATTAAACATTTCAGATTTTTACTAGAATGTCGCACATTTATTTGCTTTACTGACCATAAACCTTTGGTCAAAGCATTATTCACTAAAACTGAAAGATCTCCCAGGCAAATTAGACATCTAGAATACATTGCTCAATTTGCATGCGAAATCAGACATATCAAAGGGAAAAATAACATTGTTACAGACACTTTATCACGTGAGCATGATACGTCTTCTTTACAACAATGCATTTCCCGAATTTCAACCCAAAAGCCTAGCCTAGTTAACTTTGACTTAAATGTATTGAGCAGAGCTCAAGAAGATGATTCTGACCTTAAATTTTTATTACCAGATACTTCATGAAACACAAAGAAAATTATTTTAAACTTTACTTTATTTAACTTTATTTTAACTTTACTTTAAACACTTTATTTTAAAGAAAATTAAAATTCCATATTCTGACAAGTTTATTTGGTGCGACGTTTCCCACCCAAAACTTCGTCCTTACGTTCCGATTGTTTATAGACGGACAATTTTTGATATTTTTCATGGTTTGTCTCACCCTGGTACCAAAGCGAACGTTAGTTTCTAAAAATTATTTTTGGCCCAAAATGTCTTCAGATTGTAATCTCTGGGTAAAAACTTGTATTAGTTGTCAAACTAGTAAAGTGACAAGACATACAAGGAGTCCCATAGCTGACTTTGATATTCCTAGAGGACGCTTCGACCACATACATATAGATTTAATAGGACCATTACCTCCTTCTAAAGGTTGTTCTTATATTCTTACTGTGATCGTACGTTTCACTAGATGGCCCGAAGCTTATCCACTTCAGGATATTACTGCAGAAACTGTAGCGCGTACGTTATTTCAGATTCGGTGTCCCTGTCACAGTGACAACGGATCAGGGCGTTCAATTTGAATCTAAACTCTTTAATGAATTTTCAAAATTTTTGGGATTTCATAGAATACGAACCACATCATATCATCCCAGTAGCAACGGAATGATAGAAAGGTTTAACAGAAGTCTTAAAACTGCTCTGAGAGCTAAAGCTTCTACACCACATTGGGTAGATGAACTTCCTATCATACTATTAGCTCTCAGGACCATCCCTAAAGACCATTTGCAATGTTCCTCCGCAGAACTCGTTTTTGGTCAAACTTTACGAATACCTGGTGAATTTTTTATTAAATCATATACTTGTCCGGATATTCCTTATTTTATTACTAAATTACGTACTTCATTTAATAATTTAACGTTCATTCCACCTTTTCACCACGTTAATTACAAATCATTTGTCAGTCCAGACATCTCTAATTGTAGTTTTGTTTTCGTTCGGAAAGAACGTTTTAAGAAGTCTTTTACTCCGCTGTGCGAAAGGCCTTTTAAAGTATTGTCCCGTACAGATAAATTGGTTACTTTTGTTAAAGGAACTAAAGCCGTCACGGTAAATATTGACAGAATTAAACCGGCATATTTACTAACTAACAAATGTGACGTCTCTACACCCGTGATTAAAAAAGTACGCTTTACCATCGATACATTGGTTGATTGATTGTTTTTCTGACGAGGGGGTAAGTGTAGCGATTCACTCACTCCAGTAAAGAAGATCCAACTTACTATCTACTAGAGACCCAAATGGTAACCAAGAAGAAAGAATAAAAAACAAAATAAGAATATAATAATATAATAATATTGTATACACAAAAGATTATGTATATACCTTTCACGAGATTTTAATTAATATACCAATTGAAACTAATATTTATTTTAATTTATATGGGTAAATAAGAGTCCAGAGAACCCATACCACTCATTATAAGTGTTTATAATGAAAGTGACGATGAGAACTCGGAAGAATTAAACATTGACGTAGAAAATTAAATTTATTAATTTATCTTATACTAGATATTTGTATTTTGCTGCCATATTTGTTTTATATTAAGATTGCATATACTTATTTGACAAAATTCTATTAATGAATAATAAAGATTTAGCTGCAACTATTTAAGTGTAGGTACCTATTTATTTTGTTTATTTGCTTTATCATATTTTTTACTTGAAACTAAAACAATTCAATATTTTATTTATTTAACTTAAATTACTATAAATTTACAATAGATGTATTATACAATGCTTACAATTAAATTTAAATAAAAGTCTATTAATGAATAATAAAGATTTAGCTGCAACTATTTAAGTGTAGGTACCTATTTATTTTGTTTATTTTCTTTATCATATTTTTTACTTGAAACTAAAACAATTCAATATTTTATTTATTTAACTTAAATTACTATAAATTTACAATAGATGTATTATACAATGCTTACAATTAAATTTAAATAAATCTAATTAAATATAACATATTTATTGAATGGCGGTAGGCTATTGAAAACTAAAGAATGACATTTTTTTTCCCGTGCGAAAATTAAAAAAAATTTTTTTGTTGATTTCAATAGTCTGGTATCATTCTATCAAGTTTTCTCTAAAAGCCTCCCAAAGAATTTGTTTAATCGATTCAGGGATATAGGAGAAATTGTCGAATTACGAAATCATTTTCTTAAGCCGTCACCGCCGCGCCACCCTTATAGTAACATAATTTTGTGGCGAAGGAGCACTCCATGTGTCAAATACCTCACCTCAACCTCAACCTCGCACTTGACGCGTACCTCGCCAATGGGCGTGCTACCGATAATTTCTTTTCGTTATTTTTTTTATGGTATTCAATAGAATTAGATCATCTAGATAAGCTGTTAAAGATTGGGTTTCAGTTCAAAGCGCTTCGCCGATTCGTGACGTCATTTTGCATAAACAAAAATTGAATGCCATTTGAAGGCCTAATGAATAGTCTTTCATTTTTGTTCTTACTGCTTTTAACGTAAGTGCCATAGTTTCTGAGATATTTAACAACGTCTTATAGACGTTGGGACTCCACCTTTATACTTCCAGATCTCCGAAATCATTAACTATACAGAAATTAGAAAAAAACAAAATTTATCCTCAATTTAGGGCCGGTTTCATAGGTACGGTTTAAACCAAAGTTTAACTAGAAGATTCTGTTGAGGTCCGAAATAAAAGTAAATAGCGTATTTAGCAAAATGTATATTAAGCACATTCATCAAACAGGAAATTAACAAGAACCTTTTAACAAGAACTCAAAAAATGCTTCTCACAGTACTTTTTTTACTGCAAAAATCATTCGATAACTATCGTTAATAACTGTCAATAACAACTATCAATACCACAGAATCTTTATTCAAATTTATTAATAATTCCTTATTTACATTTCCTAAGGATCCCCAACGATATTTTATTATTAAGGAAAATTATAAACATTTACAAGTAATTGTGAACCTATCCTTTTTTAAGGTCCGAATTGTGGCTGGTTGCATGCGATGGTGAGGATTTAGCAAGAAAAAGTTCAGCCTAACTTTACAATAATTTTAAGTTGTGTGCACGTCATTTTGAGACCAAAACGTTCACAAAGATGTACCAAAATAGATGGTTATAGTTGACAGCACAATTCTTAGGCGTGTAAAAAATGTCGGTGCCTTTGGCGGTGAGATGCGACGTGTTTGATGGTCAAAGGCGCCGACATTTTTTGAGTGCCTGGTAAATCTGCTGTGAACTATACCAACAGCACTACCTATTATATTCCCTCAACTAGGCAGTTTGAAGTTAAAAAGAAAAAATATTAATATTTCCCAGGGCAATCTCCCAGTAAGGAATTGAAGATTTTCTCAGATAAGACATTGTATTGCTTTCAATACATTTTTTGACTTTATATTAACAATATAATTGTTCGTCGATATAGGTTTATTCAGTTTGAATACAGATAATTAAACGATTTTTTACTTTAATAGTTTTAATACTCATTATAAATTTCTTCGAATAACATCCTGTGTAAAATTTGTTTGTAAACATGCTGTTTAGATTTCCCGCCAAGAATACCTACAACAAAATGGTGAAGGTCACAAAAATTGATCAATAAACATAAAAGGCGATGCTGAAGGTGTTGCTTCTGGTAGTTCTTTATTCTGTGGCTGGAGCCACACAAAAAATCATATTTCAGCGGAAAATGTCAACTCAAAAATATTTCCTTTATTACCTATTGTGACTAGTATAAATAGGAACTGAAACTTTTTAGGTAGCTATTAAAATCTATAACTGATAAATAACATAATTATAACGCGAAAATTGGACAAGCCCACGATGGTCGCTGAAGTGGTTACTACAGGGTGGTGCTGAGTAATATTCCTACGCGACAACAGATAGTCAGTAATTTAATCATTTAATGGAACCTTGACACATCATAACCAGATCTGGATGATCTCTATGTTATCTTCACTTAAATAATTATCTAAACGGTCAGGAACTACAGGAACATGAAATTCTCCCTCGAATAGTTTCCATTACAGCCTTACTTCCCGTTAAATTTGACCGCACTTACCTTGAAACCATTACATTAATCCTAGATTTTATTCCAAATCCAATATATTATTCCGACACATTAAAAAACTTCAATAAAACATTACTGCATTAATTACTCATAAGACGAAAACCATACTAAGAAAATAATTATTTCAATCGGAACATCTAAAAATATTATGTTTTTCACAGTTAGCTTTAAAGTTATAAATCAATTAACGAGTAACGTTACCATACAAATTCCATTTTCACTTAAAAGGTTAATTAGACGGAAGCGGTGTACAACGTTTCCTGCTGCTTATAGATACTGGACAAGAGAGAAGGCCGTTAGCCTGCACGTGCAACGAGGTAGAGTAGTATTATTATAAGAAGATGACAGGGGCGGAGCCAACATACACGGATATTTTTACCAGTGGCATAGTGTCATCTGGGGTATAAGGATATGTGTAATTATAATGAAAGTTTCGCGGTTAAGGAACTGTGTAATGGAGTAGATTAAAATTTGCCAACTATTACGAATAACCTTTGTTCAGGAGAAGTGTAAAAATAGTAATTTGTACTAAACTTTGCCTAATAAAATTGTTTTATTATTATTGTTAACGCCGCTGCCGCTCTACTGCAGGCCGCCGCCACTGGTGCCGACCTTAAATGTCACGTAATTCGTTCCCATTGGCTTAGAATGATGGAATGCACAAACTCGTTTTTGTTCATATTTTTTGCTGTCATCTTCTCATAGTAATACTACTCTAACCGCTGCGCCACTCAAACTTTAAAATGACTTACTCCAGTGATAGTGGAAGTCAGGAGTCGGAAGAGTATACAAAATCGTACTAAAGTTATGAAACCTATTCCCCCTTCATTGAGGGTGCTGAACACGAATAACAGTGTGAAGAAAGTTTTTAGTCATGCGCATCCTCCCCTTAACGGCCAAAAACCACCCCTTTTTGCTTATTTCTCATATGACAGCTCGGCATCGACTATTTTTGCAGGGATTCTTTGTTTTTTTTTTCCATGGGGATATAACAGATGGTGAAAAGGTGATGTCAGGTAGTAGGCCAAAACTGCCCTTGGGGGTGAAATCTACCCTGTCCAGGGGGTGTAAAATTGTTTCATTTTTTTTTCTTGTTAAAAATGTTCGGGTATATAATTTAGGAAGTTTACAGCATTACTATAACTATTATTATTGGATTCGTTTGTTTCTGTGCTAGGTTCATCATCTCCATCCCTATTAGCGCACTAACCCTATGCCCACGATGTACCTCCAGAGAAATTGATGGACTACGGATACCTCGAGAATAAGATTTACCCAGAAAACAGTAAAGGCGGCAAAAACCAATAAAATTATAGTACGAGTCCCTATATCAGCCAAGTAGCTACCTATTATTATTATGAAAGGGGTGGTTTCCGACAGTTTGAGGGTGAAGGAAGGGTAGAACCAGCGCAGAACCTTTTTTTTCTTGATCAGCATCTTCGAAAACAGGTGGTAAGCGTTTTTAACAAAAGAAAGACAATTTTACACCCCTGACAGGGTAGATTCCACCCCCAAGGGCGGTCGCGGTCTACTACCTGACATCACCTTTCACCATATGTTATGTCCTCATGAGAAAACAAAGAATCCCTGCAAAAATAGTCGATGCCAAGCTCTCATATGAGAAATAAGAAGAAAGGGGTGGTTTTTTTTTTCGTTTCATAACTAAAAACTTCCTTCGCCCTGCTATTCGTATTCAGCACCCTCGAAAACTTTAGCATGATTTTGCTTTTTTTGAGAAAATTCCGACTCCTTTCTTCCACTTTGACCTCTATGAGAAAAGGCATTGACAAAACGTAATAGTACAAAAGTGAAGAAAACTGCGATTTCTCAACTATAGCCATAATGAGTCTACTAAAGTTTCTAAGGGATACTCAAGTATTAATTTGTTGTAACGAACATAGTAAATGTACCGTTACACTATCTAAAATATACAATATACTTTCGAAAGGGCTTAGATTATTTATTGGTAGCGTATCTTACAACGGGTTTGATTCCAAACAATTCATTGCTACCTCTGGGGTATCCTAATGATCAAATCTTGGCCCCTTACTATTCTTACTTTTCATTAATGATTTGGCACAGATTATTGATTGTGAAAAAGTGTTATTTGCTGATGATCTCAAAATTTACCCTGCTGTAAAAACCATTGAAGATTGTATATTTGTTCAAAGCTAGTTGATAAAGATTGAAGACTGGTGTAAAGAAAATAATCTTCAATTAAACATTCAAAAATGCAAAAGCCTAACTTTTTTTAAAGAACCAATACACAGAATTCACTTATCAATTTAAGTCCACAGACCTAGTCCGGTGTGAATGCATAAAAGATCTTGGTATAGTATTTGATCTAAAAGTGTCATTTAATAAAAATATCAAGCAATCAAATCTGCACTAAAATTGTTAGGCTTTATAATTCGAAATTGTAATTTTCACGACCCCACTGCATTAAAAACACTTTATTTTCTTATATGAGATCTAAATTAGAATATAGTTCCTTGATTTGGTATCCATTTTATAATGAACAGGAATTGGCTGTAAAGAACGTTCAGAGGAAATTTCTTAAGTTCTTAGAATACAAAGTCTCATATCCTGTAAGAGGCTACGGTCAACATCTGTTGTTAAATTCCTTGAATTTTCAATCGCTATATCTGAGAAGGGTGTTATCTTCAATAAGTCTCATCTACAAGCCATTCTTCTTCTTTAGGTGCCTATCCTCTGAGGATGTTGGTTATCACATTTTCCCATCTAATTTTGTAGCTGCTCTGAATAGGGTTGTAGTGTTAAGTCCAGACCACTGTCTAAGATTCCGTAACCATGAAATGCGGCGTCGCGCGTCGTCCGGGGCCTCGTCGTCCTTCTATTTTTCCCTGCAGAATTAGCTGAAGTAAGCGGTATTTTTCATTCCACATCACAAACTCTCACATAATAAAATTCATTAGTCGCGTCAATCGTTAATTTGAAGATCCGCAATTTCATACAAGAGCTTCGACTACTTTTCACTTACCTGCAGCCAGAACCAATATATTGTTACGGTCACCTATATACACAATGTGCAATACTGTGAATGACGTTTCTATGACCTGCGATATACATCACAACAAATTAAATGAGCTGACCAAAATGGTTGCAGATCATGGAAATTTCATTTAACTACTGAATCTTATTTAACTAACTTGCTTATATAACTTAATTATCTAATCTATTTTGTATATTTCATAATTTTTTAACTTTAACTTAGGTTAGTTTAGCTCAGCTTAATATTACTTATTAATTTTGTCCTGTAATTGGATTCATTGTACGTTCGGCAATAAAGGTGGTTATTTATTTATTTATTCATTTATTTATTTTACACAGTAAAAAATTGAAAATGTAAATTAAAAAGTCAAATACAAAGAACCCCGTACAAATCTCATGGAAAATTGCTTTCGATGGAATTGACTGAAATTGCAGTTTGTTGAAGATATTGAGGTCCTATTAAATGTATCAATGGACACAACCTTAAAAATATTAAATGTAAAAAGTTTTTAAAGACAATTATTTGTACTAAAACGAAAAAAAAACCGCTGCTCAAGGAATCACTACTTCCATATCCAGATTTTCTATCCTCACAACGAAAAATTTTGTATGTGGAAATAATTGTTTATGGAACTTTAATAATATAATATTTGAAATCCAAAAACCCATAAAACGATACCCCACATCGGTAGTGGGGTGGGGGGATGGTAGTGGGGGTGGATAAAATAAAAAAATATTTTGAGGTTTCTGGTTCTTGTACACACACTAAATCTCAATTCATCCCCTTTAATAATGGGGTGGGGGTGACTAATGCCAAAATTTTTTTTGAGACCTTAGCTTCTCTTGTATGTACTAAATACCAATTTTATGAACTCTTACCTGCTTGATTTACCTATTTACCCCAAATTTACCCCAATTTACCCCCCAACCCTTCGACGGAACAAAATGAAAATATAATCTAGTTCTAGATCTCATTAAAGTACATATATGTACCAAATTTCAAGTCAATATCTCAAACGGTTTCAGAGTAAACGTGCGCACAAAAAAAGTTACAGACCGACAGACAGACAGAAATTTTGTTTTTCGCTCAAACTTAAAATCTCGACGTTTCATGACATTCTAAGCCTATCTGAACAATAAAAAAATTTTTGTCGTTACTATACTTCCACTGGACGTGGAAGTAATTAAATTAATTGTCTTAAAAGTTTGTCACGCGTATTATTTTTTTTGTAGATTGTAAATAACTAAGTATTTTCTTTTATTCACGCGACAAGCTTTTAAGACAATTAATTCAGCATAACTTATTTTTTTCGTCTTAATACACCTAAATAATAATAAAAGCTTGTTTTTAAAAAGTTTTTTTACATTTAATATTTGTCTACTCTCTAACGAATCCCATACCATTGTAATTTAGTCTAACGGAAAATAAAGATATAGTTCAATAACGGGGTACTTTATAGTTACTTTAAACGAGGTGGTAGATTTTTTTTTATCTTGTATGTATTGTAGAGAGTATGTAGAATCCAAGTTTTAGACCTCCAAACCCTTGGCAAATTTTTGTGTGAACGAAAAAACCATAGGATAGGTTTAGGGTATATGTGTGCAAATGTGTTTATCCGATTAGTTTTTTATATAACAACTTGTGCCTGGCTGCATGGTTAACTCCTAATGCCATAAAAAAAAAAACGAAAAAACCACGAATTTTTGGCACTTTTTTCAGCTTGTGGCCTATAACCTAAAAACAAGGCATCCAATCGAAAAGTCATCTATTATCAAAATTAAGGAGCATTAAATCTCGCTTCGAATGAGTACTTCAAAGTTGAAATTTTATCAAGTGGTATGGGCGTATTCCCTCCCTTCGATCCGACTCTGCCGGTCATGCGCGTCCCTTCTCCCTCGTTTCAGTTGTGCAATTGACGCGTGTAAAATGAGTTGTCCCGGTACAGAGGAGTGTTTCAGCTGCCAAGGTAGTTTGACAGATGGTGATGTTGTTACAGTGCGACAGAAAGGCGTGAAAACTCTCTTTTTGAGGAAGTTGGTGGTGCTGCTGCAACGGATCAGAAAGATAGGATGCAGTACGAGGACATTAGTCAGCCCCAATCCAAATGGATTCGACTACTATAACCACTACACGCAAATAATTTGTTTTTTCCAAAACTCATTTTTACTTAATTTCAGTTTTTTCTTACACCATGTTCTTGCATTTTGCATTTTTTTAATTTTTTTTTACCCTTTGTTGTATTACTACTATTGGAAAATTTTTATTTTTGGTTAATAAACTTTAAATTATGCTTTTATTTCGACAACCCATTTTCTCAAATTAATGTGGATAAAAAGGAATAAAAGAAAATAATAAATAGATTTATATGTAGGACATTTTGGATTTTGAGTGTATTTTGCTTAATATTGATCAAAATTGGAAAACCAGGTAACTTAAAATTTCATGCCTATAACTTTGATTCCATGGATTTTATCATTTAGATTAGCCGTTTCAGAGCTGAAGACGTTTAAAAAGTTACCTAGTGTGAATTTTTTACAAGTTGGTAAAAATTGTTGTTATTCGACTGCCAATTACGCCCATACCTCTTAATGAAATTTCAACTCTGCGGCACTCATTCGAAGCGCAATTTAATGCTCTTTAATTTTGAACGTAGATGACTTTTCTATTGGATGCATTGTTTTTAAGTTATAGGCCACAAACTGAAAAAAGTGCCAAAAATTCGTGTTTTCTTCGTCCACACAAAAATTTACCAAGGCTTTGGAGGTCTAAAACTTGGATTCTACATACTCTCTACAATACGTACAAGATAAAAAAAATCTACTACCTCGTTTAAAGTAACTATCACCCCCTTTCGATGACGCCGTTCCTGAACTAATACTATTATTTCATACTTAGACTTTTGGTATACCCTATATACTACACTCTATAACATAAATAAAGTTTAAATAGAAAAACAACGTAAGATAATTAAGACTCCACAGCTGTGGTGAAATGTGCCATGCTAGTGATATGCCTCACATGCAGATGTTAATGAAAGACTGACTGACAGGATTAGATTAGATTAGACTCTTAGTCGGTTAAGCGGAATGCGTAACAAGGAATAATGAATGGGTACCTACACTGGGTTCCATAAGTGAATCAATCACTGGAGGGCTTCGTCCTACTTAAGCTATTCACATAATAACTACTACATGACTAAATTAGCGTAATAAGTAATGAAATCATATTGCATAGCTCTCAGCATTGAATCCATTTGACATAGTCAAATAAAACAATTAATGATGGCCATTTCACATGATACAGTCACCAATCTGATATACAAGGTGCCTGCGGTATACGTACACAAATATTATGCAGTATGATATATTTGGCCCAAAAAAGTAAAGAATCCTTCTAAATTTTTCTTCTAACCCAAACCTATTTTTTTACTTAAAATTAATTAGAACTAGGCAATGTTTTAATAGGCAATGTCATTTAAAAATAATAAAACAGTTTTATTTTTACCTTGTCTAATAAGTTTTGAAATGAAAACACTAACTGATATTTAATATTAATTTACCCATTGCCATTCAGAGCTGGGCAAATATGTACTTACAAATACCTAATAAGTATTTAAATACTAGAAAGTATTTAAATACCGAGTATTTAAATACTTCTTGCAGCAAGTATTTATTATATATATTATTTATACATGCAAATACTTTATCTGAAATATAATTAATAAGGTCGTGTCATTGCAATTTTGGTTGTCATCTATTCGATCAGAGTTCTTTTCTGTCTCTTGGCGATTTTTCTCGCTATTGCTTTTTTTTTTCAGGGGGAACTTTTGTAGGTACTACTGTAGTACTGCAGTTTGTCTCTGTCCAACAGTGACGATATTTCTTCTTTCTCTGCGCAATTACTTGCCATCCTAGGATGGTTGACTATTACATGTTTGTTAACTAAATGGGTTGATATAAAGGTCAAATTTTAATAAGTGTTGAAAATATGATTTCTTTTCTAAAGCGATAAAATGTGAGAATTTGGAGGAGTGCTGAAGCAAGAGGGAAAAAGACATCTAATATATCTAGAAGAAATGAGGACGAAAGATATACGAAACTTTTTTCTGTGAAACGTTTTTTCTAGGATTAACAGTTTCGAGAAAATTGTATTATTGGTTCGGTACTGCAATTAGTTGCTGCTAGATTTCTCCATTTTCCAACGTTTTACCTTGTCTTCATTTTCCTTCACAGCTGGTAAATTGTGTTTATAACAAAAATTTTAAAAAACAACTAGAGTAAACAGTATACCTATACTTTTTGGTCAATGTATATAATTGTTGCATATTTTCTTGAAATTATTATTTTTAGGTTGCGGTTTGCCCCCGTTTTCGAGGGCGAGGAACACAATAGTTGCAATACTTTTTCCCCTACCTTTCTGGAACTACCCTAAATGGAAGAAAACTTCCTCTTGCTCTGATTTTTCCGTACTACGCTTGTGAGGGCTTGACAGATCGTGGTTATTACAGGGAATATTAATAAATCGAGTATTTTTTTATCAGGAGACACAAAAACAACTCCCGGGGGTTGGAACCACCACCTCCCTGAATGACAAAGCATTCTGAAAATACTGACAAAGGGCTGAAGAACGGTTTTCGAGGGCGAGGAACACGATGGTGACATTTTCTCCGCTGCCGTCCCTCTAAATTCCCACGGATTGAGAAAATCACCTCTTTTTCGATTCAAAAATTTCTCATGTGAAAACTATCAACTTTAAAGAAAATATGCAAAGAACAAGAAGTGTTTGAAAATTCTGAAAATTTTCAAGCTGAATACTGCCATTTGGCATTTTCGGGAAAGACGTTTCGGACGAGGGTGGCTCAATGTTCCATGTACTTTTGAAATATGCAATAAAAAATAGGGGGTGACATTTTTTAAGTTTATTTTAAATTTTTATCTTATTCTATATATCGCTTGCCGACTTGCAGAGTAGGCTTGATAAAAATGTTTGTCTGTGTCTATTCGGTATATCTCCGTATGGAATGTCTTTTTTAAGTTATGGGCAGACGGACGGCAGGACGGACGGCAGGACGGACAAATGAACATTTTGATAGTAGTTCAGAATTCGTTCACTAACATAATGATATGAAAATTCTTCTCTACGAGCGACATTTACTGTTTTAGAAATGTGCAGATCAAATGCAATACATATATTCCTTATTTTAGTATTTACGAAGAGTATACCAATGAACTAATGTTACAAGCATAGCACTTACTGAATAAAAGAATTTGCTGGATGTCCACTTTTGGTTTCATCAACGATTATAACATATACCCAGAGAGAACGTTTCAGAATTAATGGTCCATATCAAAGTCTATTTTTCTATACACGAAAAACAAAGTTTTGAATCAATAATCTGCTTTTTGGGGCGAGCGTAGAGGCGACTTCAATGTGAATATCAGTCGATATTCCGTTGAAGCAACGTCGAGCGCGGTTAGTACTTGGATGGGGTCCCATCTTGGGAAATACAGCGTTCTCGTCCCACCTTCTTCTATCTTGTATATCAGTGTATACTCGGAAGCTACGTAATTTCAGAGGAGGATTACGTAGTGGATATACCATCCTTCGGAGGGGATGTAAAGCAGGCGGTCCCTTGTCTATTAAATGTTAGGCAAGTAAAAGATCCCTACTCTTCTTAAAGGAAGAGGTTCGGCAAAATTTTCAGGTTGGGGGTAGCTCGTCTCCTGTCGTCGGTGATAGGTCCTGGTAGCGGAAATAGGCCGACGTTAAATAGTTAAAAAAAAAAAAATCCGCTTTCTCAAATATAGACAAAGATTAATTCTTTATACAAAAGAAATATAAAGTTTGTTATAAATATATTTATTTTACATGTACGCTTGTAGGCCAATATACTAGACAGGCAAACATACTAACGGAATAGAAATACATTAATTTTCGAAATCTGCAAATATTGACACTTGAATATCCGAAGAAACCATGAAGAGTGATTTTTTCACGATTACAATACTTTCCTTCGGTAAGCGAGAGAAGTAAAAATTTACCGATTTTGACATCCAAATATTCTACGTAACTATACTCCTTAATATTGTGGTAAAAAATAGCAGAAATTTATGTTTTAAGAGGATATAGACATATATATAACAAAATTAAAAAACTCGTTTATTTTTATTCCACTTATAATTAAGACACTGTTTTAATTCCATTAAAACAAATAAATGTTATCATATTAACTTTACTCCTTTTTGTCACAAGGGCCTTTCAAAGCATTGATGAAGTCTTCTCTAAACTGATCGAGGTTTGAAGTTCTATCACAGATGCCCTTGATCATGTCGGTGAAACACTGACTAGCGGGAATAAATTTCCTGCAAAGAAAATATTTGTTACAATCTGTAGCAAGATAGACTATAAAATACCAAATACTTTCAATGAGAAGACATTCTCATAAACATAACGGCTACCTAAAAATATTAAGTCTCAAGGGGATTAAATAATTTTGTCCACTCTCCAGTTTTACCAAAAAATATCTACCTAATATAGCAGTAAAGATTTTCATTTCGTCATATATTTAATTTTGAAGAAAAATTCGAAGCGCGACATATTAAAAATATATACAGCGTGAACCATTAATAATAAATACATTTTCCTTTTCAAATTGGATTTGGTTTCAAAGAATTTTTGAGATCTATGCGGCAGTTTTCTCGAAAACGGTTGGAATTATCAAGTTCTATCAAGTGTACCTTTTTTTACGTAGAAATGACTCCTGCATGAGATTTTCTAGTCAAAAGTGCCACTACGTTTCGTAAAAAAAAAAGGAGAAAAAATATTCATCATCAGGTATAGCTCATAAGACGCCCTCCATGGGCTAGCGTGATGTAATGCATAAATTATTGTTTCTTAGCCTAAAAAATGTTTCTTTACCAAATTGGGGAAAGATCGGTCAAGAGGTAGTTGAGATATTGCAAAAAGAAAGATAGAAAAATTAGAATTTTGACACCCTCTATCTTTTGCCACGGCAACAATTTACTAAAGCATATTTGGTTATATCCTCATATTTTGATCCAAAGAATCTACCCTTGACCTATGGCCTATTATTATTGGTCCACCCTGTATAAACATTCAATTATTTGAACGTGCCGCGAAAACGGTAGTGGCGTCATAAGGGTAGTTAGCTGTAAACTTATGTGCAGTACAGAAGAAGAAGAACAAGTTGACAATGAACAAAACAACTTCATCTGTCAAAAGTGAAGTGGACTAGCTAGCACTGTTTAGAGAGAAGCAGTAAAAACTCTGTATTTTAACTGCGCCCATAAAAGTGGCAAAAAGTCCCACTGCCACTTTTACAGAAATAGTACACCATGGTTACTCCTTCTTTCCATTCTTCATGGTTTTCTGATTAATGTCTCTACAGATTGCTCTTGCGATGTCATCGGCGTTTGAAATGGAAGTATGACTAAGTTTTGGATTTCGGGAACCACCGTTTATTCTCGGTGTATTGAAAATATCTTCGGACGTGTTAGTCATATTGGAAAAATAGAAAATTGAGGTCGTTCTCAATAAAATTTCGAACAGATGTAGATACCTATATAAGACCTCTATTAAATATGTACTTAACCTCAAAAATTAAAATGAAAACGTCGAAAGCTTTTTTAATCAATCAATAATGTATCGATTTGAATAAAATTTTGGAAAAATATGCTTTTGTCGATGTTAGCAACTACACAAAGTTAAAATATTTGTTTAAAACTTTGCTGCTTCATAAAATTATTCCATCAAGTCGTAGAGAAACGCTTTCTTTAAAACTTCTAGGTTTTTAAAGGTACCTTTGTATGGTCCTAGAAAAACATTTTATTGTTTTATTTTAATCATATTTTTTTCAAATTTTAGTGCTCGCTACAGAAAACTTAAACGTACAAAGTTGACCTTTTAGCTCTCGACACAAAAAGAAGGGATATTATAGGTTTGACGCATATGTTTGTATGTCTGTCTGTAGCTTGATATCTCTTCAACAGATAATCTAATTTTGATGCGGTTTCTTTATTTGAAAGAGTATATTATCGAGAAAGTTGTTACCAAGGTTTCATCACGGTAGACTTTCAGCGAGTTGTACACCAATAAAGACTTAATTATGTGTCTGGGGTTTATAAATTTGTAATTGAATCTTATTTTCATGAGAAATTGTGGTATCTGATCCCACATTCTTAAAACTTCCTATTGACTGTCAAACTTGTTATTATATAATGCTGCCGGTATGAGGTGCTGACGCCTCACGAATCGTGATTTCTTCGTTCAAAATTATCTAGAGCACTTGTTCCGCAACTGATTGGGATATTTTTTTTAATACTCGTTATTTAATTTCTAAAAAATCCGGTTTTTGATGATTACGAATCTGATATCCAAATAGTCATAAACCAACCTGCAAGATGGCGGAATCAATGGCGGCTATAAAATACTAAAAAATGATGAAAAATTAAATATTTTTATTAAAGTTTATGCCGAGAAGTTTTGAATATTTCTGATAAGTACTTTGAAGTTAAAATAGACTAAATTTTAAGTTCCAGGAAGAAATTCAAGATGGCGGATCCAATATGGTGGCAATAAGATGATAAAACTTAAAAATAAATTAAATGCATTAAACTAAATATTCCTAAGAGTTATTAAAATATTTAAGAAGGAGCAAATTTTCTGAAATTTTCAAATATATTCAATATGGCTGCCATACATTAATTATTAATCATAAATATGCGATTCCGTCCTCCATTAATTTTTAACATAACCTTAAGTAAGTCATATTAATATTTCTTTTTTTTATCTGCTAATAATATTATTTAAATGTATTTAGGATAATCAAAATTAAAAAAATTATCAACTCAGTTGGAGTATTAATATTATTTAAACAACGCAAATTAAACAGAGAAATTTTAGATTTAAATAATGACGTAAAATTTTTGCACTAAGTTAGGTTTAAAGTTCATGGTGTAAAACTCTTGCCTTAGGTTATGTTACGTTTAATATTCTTGTTTTAAAGTTCTTGGTGTTAGGTATTTATTATATTACTAGCAGATAAAAAAAAGAAATATTAATATGACCTACTTAAGGTTACCTATGTTCAAAATTAATGGGGGAGTTTTATCATCTTATTGCCGCCATATTGGATCCGCCATCTTGAATTTCTTCCTGGAATTAAAATTTAGTCTATTTTAACTTAAAAGTAATTATCAGAAATATTAAAATCTTCTCGGCATAAACTTTAAAAAAATATTTAATTTTTCATCATTTTTTAGGATTTTATAGCCGCCATTGATTCCGCCACCTTGCAGGTTAGTTTGTGACCATTTATAATCAGCGACCCCCCCCCCCCCCCCGAGTAACAAGATTTATGTAAATTGGATAAGAAATTACGATTCGTCATATTGGATCCGCCATCTTCAATTTCTTCCTGGAACTTAAAATTTGGTCTATTTTAACTTAAAAGTACTTATCAGAAATATTCAAACTTCTCGGCATAGATTTTAAAAAAAATATTTCATTTTTCATAATTTTTTAGCATTTTATAGACGCCATTGATTCCGCCATCTTGCAGGTTGGTTTCTGACATTTTGGATATCAGATTCGTAATCAGCGACCTCAAAAACCCCCCGAGTAACAAGATCTATGTAAATTGGATAAGAAAAAGGTTTTTATTGTATGTTTTATTAAGATTTAAATAAAAAATGGCCATTTTGGCTAAGCTCAATAATTTTGGTTAGCATAATTCAAAAATCGGCTCCCTTACGATTTTTGGAACTTAAATAACGAGTATTTAAAAAAAAAAAATATTCCAATCGGTTGCGAAACAAGTGCTCTAGATAATTTTGAACGAAAAAATCACGATTCGTGCCACTGTGCGCCGTTAACATTACGTGAAAAAATGTCGTTTGACCTTTATAGCAGAAGAGCATGGATCTCTTTTAGTATTCAATCGAATATGATCTGAAATGATTTTTCGATTCCAGTTCTCTATTAGGCACTGCTTCTGTGGCCTTATTCTTAACTTGAAAGAGTAAAACTAGTAATAGAAAACAAAAAGAAAGAAATAGAAAACATAATGAGATCAAAAGAGATTATCTACTCCCTAGCATGAAAGATTCGAGATCCCGAGCACGTTTGGTAGTATTATCTTTTATCACATTGCACCGGGTTCGATCCCCAGCTCCAACACTGATATTGTCAGACATTGTCTGCCTCACCGGGCGGAGTATTTATTGTGCCTAAAACGCACCATTTATCAGTGAGAATAATGCTTTTTGATAAAATGTTGTATCAATAACTGAAACGAAGGTATAATTACAATAAATATAATAGGTACTTACTCACAATATGAGGCCTTCGAGGATGGAATTTGCGAAGTATCATGAGTTCGTATGGCAGTATCTTTCAAGCACTGAATGTAACTTCTCTTTACACTATACCTGTTGAATCTGGGGAGACATTCAGCCAAATCCACTGAAAAGGTTGTGTTTATTAATCAATCTTTAATCGGAAAGGAGCCTAATTCAAGAGAAGTGCTCCTTCTCAACAGATATTTTCAAAAATGTTTATTTTTATTTTAAAATGAATAAGTTACCTTACGGGAATTATAATAATCATAATTTGAATCTTATATCTTCTACATGTGGATTGTGAATTTTAAAAATTGAGCTTTATCAAAAGAATTAAGCAATCCAAACCACGTGACTTTTAACATTGCGTCGTGGGCAAACATCCGGCAAACGTTTGTTTTCACTCATTAAACGATTGTTAAAGAGTTTGTTTTTCGGTTGCCTTGGATACGTTCCCGCGAGTTAATTAAAATAAACCCCCGTCTTTGCCCACAACGCCACATTGCCAAAATAATTTCACAGGTTGTTAGATTGCTGAATATGGCTCTTATATTGTTTGTCAAATGTTGGATCTACGGCACGTGACCTTATGGGCGAGGCTAGTTTGCTTGGAGGTAAAACAAAACGAAAATCACAACCTCAAAACATTTGACGAGTCTAATATATAAATTGTAATACTTTGATTTATTATGAACGATATATTTATCTGGATTATTTGTGCTTTTGTGTGTACTCTGAGAAAATTTTACTATAACTATGTATAGTGATTATTATTACACCTTGGATGCTGAAAGTGGTACTAGATACAGCGAAAAAATCATAATAATAATAGGCCCGTACTTAATAGATATCAAACAATGCAGCAGTAACATAGGAAATTTTCCTAAGATAATATATACAGATATTGTTAAATATATTATTATAAAGAACTAAAGTGAGGTTATGATGTATTATTTGTTTATCCTCCAGGCAGGAAATATGTGACGTCACGTGAAGATGCTCTATATTAATTAGAGTAACAACAATTCATTTATGTTTTGAAATTCTGTATCTGATAATGCGGGTGCCGAATGTTATTATTGGGATAAAGGAATATTTCTAAAATTAAACTATACAGTTTTTGCCGTCTGTTATTCACATCGACTTGGCAGATGTTTTGAATCCGCGGATTATTATTTTTTTTCTTGTGATATACAGTAAGAATATAGATAAGACATGATGCTACATGCTCTACGGCACGCCTGACAGCATCACGTCAACTATCTCTGTTGTTTGTCAGACACACTGCCTCATCAAACTCTTTCCTGTTAGCTCTCTGGTGATATCTATCCATCGTTTTGGAAGGTATTCTCTTTACCTTCTAGCATCTCGTTTTCCCTGAACAAACGACTAACGTTTAACATATACATCAACGAAACTGTACGTAAGGTCCGTTCCTGGCCAGAGGTAGCGGACTAAACAGGACAAATAAAAAATTACTGCATACAATGGTGATCAGGCCGGCTATCACATACGCGGAGCCGGTGTGGTACTTTGCCACGACATAACCCCAGTAGCAGACTTTGTCCAGGAAATATCACAAAAATTCTATCAATTCAAATTGGGCGATAGTCCGCTAACCCGCGATATAACACGAATCGGATAGCATAATGCCATAGTTTTTAACCTGAAACACCCACTACCATACCAGGCATTGCCTATCTCTCGGCAACTTCCCTAGGCACACTTTGCTACACCAAAATTTTTCTTTTCGCCACCTTTTACCTTCAAACTCCTCTCCATTCTCTCTATTCGTCTCCATTTTTGTTAATTTTGTTAATTTTTGTCTTTTGTCCTTTTTTGTCTCCTTTTCAAAATTCCCCCTCGGCCAATAACTTCTTCTTGTAAAATTTAAACTTTTTAAACTACAACATCCCCTCCCAGAAATAAACAGTTTATCTACGTATCATTTATACTTGAAATTTTTGTATTTCCCATTGTTTCCCAGAAAAATCGTTATAATCGAGATAACGCAAAAGGTGGTCAGAAAATAAGGAAACGTGAAATTTTGGCAGTAGTAAAGTATCAGTTATTTAAGTAAAAATTAAAATAGTTTTGAGAAAATTTGTTTCCAAGTTCAGATATAAAACTGAAAATTACATCTTAAATATGGTACTTTTGTTGATAGTAAAATTAAACTACTGTTACAAAGTTAACCAAAGTGTATAGTTTATTAGCAGCATCAACACTAAACCTGAGTAGTATCAAAAATAAATCTTACAAAGATTTCTTTACATGTTGTTCTCCTACCCATGTGATCCTTTTCCTAAATTCCTTGTGAATTACACCAATGGTAAGTTTATTTATGTCGGTTTTTGCCTGTATTACTTTTACTTCAAATTCGTATTTTTATATCGACTACCTATTATAATTTGGATATTTAAATTTTCTTGTACTTGCAATTTTGATAGCTAACGACTTGGTATGGTATATCGGAAATATAACGTTTCTGTAAGAAAATATATCGTCCACATAATTCATTATCCTATTCAATATACTGAACAAAGCACATCATCTCCTTTACGTATGTGTGTGTATGTACGTTCTCAACATAGCTTGAGAAAAAATGTAAACATAAAAGATTAGCACATTTTTTACTTCATTGTTAGATGGAAAATTTTTCTGTTATTGCTTGAGGTTTGCAAAACGATTTAAGACAATTAGAGAAATATAAAGCCTACATGTATATTTACCGTTCATTGAAAAGGAGTAAAGACAATTCAGTTTCCTGTGTTAATGCCAAAATGTAGGAGTTGCTTTATATATTTTTACAACTGGAATCACTTAAGTAATACTAAAAATTACACTAAGTCAGTTGTGATAACGCTATGAAATGCATTGTACATAATCTTGAACGACCATTTTGATGAAGTTACCAGAACAGACTTAACCCATTAGTGCATAGTGTCCGTTTAAACGGATCGCCATTTTGTTGCTGATATCATGTTAGTAAACTTATTCTAAAACTTTTTACTGTGACAGGTGTTTTTAGTATTGTGTATTCATAAGGGAAAAAAATATTGCATCAGTGTATTAACTAAAGTGTGACTTTGGCTTATAGTTACTTGAAATATGGACCCCGCTTTATACGTGAAACGTGGGAAGGGGTGAGTTATTTTCATATTTCTGGATTCTGGAGTATTTTTATTGTTTGTTTTTTGTAAGATTATCATAGTAAAGTTCTCAAACTGTATTCCTTGCATTTTGGGAAGCATAAATATTGAATATGTGTATTCTGCATGTATTTTTTTCCACCGTCCGGTATAACGGACACTATGCCAGTGGTGTTCTAAGCAGATAATTTTATATTTCAGCCTATCACTTGAAGAACTTTTACAAGCACTATAAGATAATGATATTGGAACTTCGATTGATATTTTTGCTATACCACCAGCTGACGGAAACGATACTGACCTTGATGAGGATTTGAGTGACGATGAGCATATTGGAGACTTGAATTGTTTAGGACCAAAAATTCTGAAAACTATGTGCGAATTTGAATTAGGCACAGATATGGAAGAAGCAGGTCAAAAAGAGATCTTGGCGAATGAAGATTGGAATTCTAGCGATGATGAGCCACTTAGTAAATATATTCGAATGGAGAATGAAAAACCTCAACCAGCCAAAACTAAAAAAAAAGAATTCGAATGGGACAAATCCAAACCCAAGTTCACAATCAAAGTTGCTTGCGAAGAGAAACCTCCATCAGAAGAAGCAAAAGCATGCCAAAACCCGATTGATTTTTTCAAACTTTTCTTTACTGAAGAATGATTAAATTTTATTGTTGAACAAACCAATTTATATTCGGCACAAAAAAACAACCCAATACTAATGACACTTGATGAGATGTACGTTTTTCTTGGTGGTCTCCTATTGTCTGGCTACGCAAAAAATCCAAATAAAAGGATGTTTTGGTCGAATTTGCCAGACATACCAGTTATTCTTCAAAACAGCATGAGGCTGAACAGATTTGAGCAGATTTTGAGAAATATTCATTTGAATGACAATAGCAACTTGGACACCAATGATCGTTTATTCAAACTAAGACCACTAATTACCCATTTGAATAATGTATTCCAGATTCATGGCGGCTTGAATGAAAATATTTCAATAGATGAAAGCATGATTCCATATTATGGTAAACATCACGCGAAACAGTACATAAAGGGAACGCCAATACGGTTTGGTTTCAAAAACTGGGCCCTTTGCACAAGTTTTGGTTACATGCTTGCTTTTGAGATATATACCGGAAAAGGAACAGGTACTAAAGAAAAAGTATTTGGTATTGGTGGAGATATGGTAGTTTCCCTTATCAATCAAGCAAATATTCCTCCTCATAAGGGATACAAAATGTTTTTTGATAACTATTTTTCATCTAGTGCGCTGTTATACTATCTCAGTGATTGCGGATATTGTGCAACAGCTACAATACAGGACAAAAGAACTAGTAGATGCCCTCTTCCCAGTGTCAAAATTATAGATAAAAAATCTAGAGGTTACTATGATTATCAATCAGATATAGACAAGAAAATATCACTTGTTCGATGGAAGGACAACAAATGCGTAACATGTTATCACAAATTATGACTCCATTGAAGAAGGCAGTTGTACCAAACATTCCAGAGAAAAGAGAGCGAAAATAGCAGTTACACAACCATTACCTATTGCAAATTATAACAAGGGAATGGGTGGGGTGGATAAGATGGACCAAGCTGTAGCTGCGTATCGTACTCGAATGCTACAAAAAAAATGGTGGTGGCCAATTTTTGCGTATATGCTTGATGTTTCTGTAACTAATGCTTGGCTGTTGATGCGGAAAGTTCATGTTGATGACAAAACGATACCAACTGGTCTTTTGAACTTCAGGAGAACAATTGCAATAGACCTACTTACCACATATGGTACTGCATCATATAGAGGAAAAATTATTAAGCCTCCCAGTGAAACTATTAGATATGATGGAAGAAGCCACCTTATAGAATATAATAATATGGAACGTAGATGTAAAGTGTGTGGCAAAAAAGCTCATTTTGTCTGTGGAAAGTGTGACATAGGACTTCACCCTAAATATTGTTTCAAACAGTATCATACAAAGTAATATACGTTTTTTAATTTTTAGTTACTAAATATTTGGTATTGTTGCTAAATGCATAGTGTCCGTTTTAACGTACGGTCATTTTTTCAAAAAGTAAAGAGTCAAAAAATTGCATGTGTGTTTTTTTTAGTTCTTTTACCCAGTATCATCATTTTTGATTAGTTTTCAATCAAAAATATTATATATCATGCACTAATGGGTTAAGAGCTACCTAATGAAACATGTCTAAAATTAATTACAAAGTTTTTTAGTGACATGCAGAAGTTTAATAATTTTAAAGAAACCGCTGCTCACTCCAAGTTCTATTACGGCTATTGGACTTACCATGCATTATGTTGGAATCATTGTACATAAAATTGACGAAAGATTTTATCAATTCGAGCATAAACTCTGGGTAATATTTCTGGTCAGTCGCCAAACAGCTTTTGGTTCGCTTTATGGACTCTTTACTACATTCTTCAATATTAGCTATGTATTCATCTTTAGGAGTAACGAATATAGTCTTATTTTTAACACAAGTCTTCATCTCGTCAAATGCACTCTAAAACAATTATAATGACATGACATTGTTAAAGTCATATGCAATTAATTTTTCATCAATATATGTTCAATTATATCTAGTTTGAGTAGGTGGCTGTGAGAATATGTCAATGGATGTTTTTTAATTATCAAACTATTGGCTCCTATAGGTAGTGGATATTTAAAAATAGCTGACGTATGGGCTGATTGAATCGTTTGAATGGTGTTACAGCCATTAATTATAGCGTAGAGTCAAACTGAGCATAAAGAAAGATGAAAAAGTGCAATGAGAAATGTTGGATTAGATCTATACATTGCCTCATTTAAAATTTAACAATTTATGTTAAGAATTAAGATTTTCTTCTATTCCCCTTATTATCTTCGTCTTAATAATCGCACCACTAGAATAATAATATCAAATGTTTGCAATGGAATAAAACTAAATCTATAAATAAGCTTTGTAAAAATTTGTTAACTTGGAAAAATAGAAACAGTTAAAAAAGCCTTTTTGGAATAATTTAAGAAATATCTGTAATATTGCAAATCTTAATTTCTCTTCCAGGATTCTTCTAATGGAGTACATATGGTCGTCCGCTGATCTGCCTTTGATGAATGCTGTCTGGTAGTCTGGGAATCTTCCAATGTACTTCGCTATTTACTTGAGAAGGAATTGCGCATATTACTTGAATCCTATGCGGTAGAGTGTTATTCTTCTGTAATCATCTATACCGAATTGATTTTGAGGAGTATTTGTATGGTCGTGTTCCATTCTGTAGGCAGAGGTGTACTTTCTATCCATACTTTGGTGATAATTTCTTATGTTGCTCCTTTAGCCTTTTTGGTTCGTAGTGTATTAACTCGTTGGTAATTTGTCTACTCCAGGTGCGGTATTTCTTATAGCTCTGTCTATTATTTCTAGCAGTTCGTCCTTTGACGGTGGCTTGTCCAAGAGCCAGTGATCCATTTCTTTTATTAATTCTGTTCATTCTTTCGTTGCGTTCCCTTCTTCTTCCAGGTTTTTGGTCCAATGTTGAAGTGGTATGTATCTTCTCTTGTGGACATTATTGCGTCTTCTGTATTTTTTCGGGTATTTGAAGGCTGGATTTAGTTGTTGTCCTGTTGGAAGTGTTTCTATGTTTTCAAAGAATAATCTGCATTTTTCCTCGTCGTGGTTTCTCTCCACCTCTCTTTTTTCTTTCAACGCTTCTTCTAGTTTTTCGTTTATGTTCCACGTCAGGCGTTGTTTGTCTGTAGCCTTGATCTTTTTTAGCTGTTCGTACTTGTTATTTTTTTTCCTTTTTTGTCGAGGTCACGGATGATCTGTTCCTTTTTAACGTTTTTCTTGCTTTATAAACAAATTAAAAATATATTGCATATTACTGAATCGCGGAGAACATTTCAAAATTTCGACACCTACCATGCCTATCAATATTCTCCCCAACCTGATTGCACCCGAACTCTCCTTTTTGAGGTATCTCAGGCAAAAAACAGAACCTAAACAAAAAATTCGAGATCTCAAAAAGTTTCAAATTTCTAAATTATTCATTCCTAACATTGTCATACGTCGCCAAAATATCAGTGAAAAAGTTACTGAAAAAACAGAATTCTTATAAGTAAATGTTTAAATTGAAACCTCACGTAACACTATTAATGTATTTTTTTTATTTTTATGTAATATTTGACATATACTTTCAAATATCACGTAAAAGTTACGCAAAATGTTTCTAATCCCGTAATAATTAAAAGAAGCAATAGGAGCTCCATTTCTTCGATGAGCAGTGCGGTATAACATTGTTTACAGCAAATGCTAGTAGCTTCTTCCTATTGCTAACGTAGCATCTGCAGAAACGAAATAAAACAAAGGATGGATCTTTTATATTCTACGTTCTGGTGATTCATTCCAAAATGCTTACCTGTAATTCATTTGCTTCATTTATGTGTCCATTGGCCTTACAATTTGAAATAATTATTGCTTCTGATTTTGGCACAAATTGGCTGCTCATGCCAGAGAATGTTTCCCTCACAACTCTCTTCAGAGCTAAAATTATGTCAAATTAATTTGATAAAAATTTGTAAGTACAGATTTTTCTATGTTCACATTGAAAATCCAACGAATCAAAATCCAAAATTGGCTTAATAAGCTCTTTGCAACACTCAATGCGGCATGAATCTTGCCGTACTTGCCATATTACTTGCCACAATCTCATTTTGAACACTGTAGGCATACACATCTTGATTTTGATTATTTGATTTAATTCAATACAAAATAATAGATGGCAGGCATTTCTTTAAATTTAAATTTAAAATATATCGATTTTAATAAATATACAGTATATCCCTGGATTAAACTTACAGAATTAGATCCTTAGATACATTTAGAGGGTAAGTTTAATCTAGTTTAATTATAGTTAAAAAAACGTTTCATCTTATTTAAATTTGCTACAAACAGGTACTTATTAATTGACGTCGTTGCAGAGCCGAGGTCAGGGGGCTGATTAGAGCTACGCCCTATTAAAAAATTGAGCCCTGGCAAAAAAAATCCAGGCTGACTTTTTTTAGCTGCAGGAGTCTACTACGAACGTTAGTGTTGATGTTAAGGATGCTTAGGAAAACATAATATTTTCATAATTCGACAATTTCTTCTATATCCCTGAACCAATTGAAAAAATTCTTTGATGGGCTTTTAGAGAAAACTTGAAAGAATGATGCCAGACTACTGAAATCAAGAAACAAAAATTGTTTTGATTTTCGCACGAAAAAAAATTTTTTGCCTCTTTAGGTTTCAGTAGCCTAGTACCATTTTATAAAGCTGTCTCTAAAAGTCCATAAAAAAATTTTTTTAATCGTTTCAGGGATGTGGGAAAAATTGTCGAATTACGCTCACCTTAACGATGTCCCATATTTAGTTTTCACTACGGTCCTGTTTTAACATTGCTGAAACGTTGCGTCGTGTGCAAATTTAATTTTTATTTTGAAATTCAAATTTTTCCAAATGGCCCGAGCAGGAGACAAATTCTAGGAGTGCTAGAAATTATTACTGTCGGCCCTATTTGTATTATATGGAGCAAGTAGTACTGTATCTGGTACAAATTAACTAAAAAAAACTGGGAAAGAATATGTCGGGCATCACCGATTTTTAATTGCATTTGCTTTGCAAAAAATCAAACGGGTTGATAATGTATTAGAAAATAATATAAAGTATATTGAACACACACTCAAAGAAAATGACAGGTAAATTCAACCAAAAAGAGCATATGAAATCGCGCCTATCTAGTTTCATAGTTAAATCAATCAGAACAGAATAGTCATACAACTTTATTTGTTTTCGTAAACAAATAGTAGTTTAATAATCATATCTTCTTGTAACAAATTAAATAGTACAATGACATTTTTTTATGTTCACTAACCATTTTCAATTCGGTCTACAATTAAATAGTACAACGACTTTGTTTTTTGTTCACCAACTAATTTTTAGGTTGATCTACAGTTTATTGTATGATGAAGTTTTTTTTGGTTAGCGAAAATCTCAGTATTGAGACATCATACCACCCAAACCAAAGATTAGAGTTCGTTTATAAGCTCCATCCAAATATATCGATGATCTCTGAGAGAATTTGAACACTGCAATCATGTTATTAATTTTCTATAAATTCGTAAGAGTATAAGATAATGCATGATTGATTATTGTCAGTGATTTGTATGTGGCGTCTCTGGGAATAATTTCTGTAATAGACTACGTGGTAAGCAAGCAAATTTTATGATAATTCTTTTAGAACTTCCAGAAGACGACAATAATATTGGTTTGTCTACCAAGTACAATAATACAGCAAACTAATACTGGGTTGGAATTACAATTCGATAATAGTTAAAAATAAAATATACTATTATCTGTTTAATTTGACAGAATTCAACAAAATAATAGTCAGACGAACAAAATAATAGTCTTATTCATCTATTTTTTAAATTAATGTTTGTTTTGTTGTACGACAACTTTTTATTAATTAAAATAACAATCACCT
Source organism: Rutpela maculata (assembly GCA_936432065.2). Taxonomy (NCBI): domain Eukaryota; kingdom Metazoa; phylum Arthropoda; class Insecta; order Coleoptera; family Cerambycidae; genus Rutpela; species Rutpela maculata. Next base: position 223,764,901 of record OW386286.2, on the reverse strand, counting down.
CTTGTTTAAAAATATAGTTTGGTTTAACAAAATTAACGATATTGTTAGTTAACCATTTTTTTTTTTGTTGAATTTACCCATACTATTTCTTTGAGAGTAGAGAACGCAAGAAGCGCATTCCTTAAAATGAACAAACTCTTAACAAACCCCACGCTGTCGCTAATCATAAGATACAGATTTGTGAAAGCCTATATATACTCAATCCTTCTATATGGTAATGAAGCCTGGACGATGGGAAACCGCTCGATGCGCTTTTGAAATGTGGATAATGCGCAGATTGCTCAAAATATCATGGACAGAACATGTCTCCAATGAAACTGTCTTAAGAAGGATGAATGCAGGCAGAGAAATTCTTGGAGTTGTCAAAAGACGAAGGACAAGCTATCTGGGACATATATACCGAAGCAGGAGATACGACTTTCTAAAACTAATAAAAGGCAAGATCGAGGGTAGAAGAGGCCCGGGCAGGAGACAAGGTACGTGGTTGAAAACTGGTTGGACTGGTCTAAATTCACAGTCATTACTAAGAATGGCTCAAGACACAGAGAGATTTGCCGAAATTGTAGCCAACCTTCACTAGGAAGATGGCACCTTAAGAAGAAGAATGCAACTACTTGTGTGGTAAGGTTTTTATCCACATTTTCGGTATGGCATCTATATTACAATTAAATAAGGTATAATTTTATAGTTTAAAATTTGCAACAAACTGAGGGCGAGTTATACCAACACATAGGTAGTCCTAACCCCTTAAAAAACACTGACGCGTTGTGCCAATACGCTAACCTTGTTTTAAGGTTATAGGGCGCACTTAACCCCATAACGCTTGAGGTAGGTCGTGGGGTGGTTTAAAGCAGAATTAATAAAAATGTAACTTCAAATTTTGACATTTCTGCCTTCAGTATACACTACAGGGTACATTGTAATTCATAATTACTTAATATTGATATGAAAATATGGAGTTACTCCAAATATTAGAAGAGATTACAGGGGATGAAGATTAGCTGCATTAATTCCCAGAGCGCCACAAAACTATAACTTGAAAAAAAATTATTATTATAAAATTACATTTTGTAGAAGAGAGTTATTAAGAAATGAAGCTTATAAATGAAAATCTACATTTATGCTCCATTAATTCGGTCTCCAATAAAATAAAAAGTCATGGAAAATTTAAATTCAGGATTTGGGTGAACAGAAAAGTCATTCTAACATCTCAATAATTAATAATAATTATATTGTCACTGCATGATAATAAACAACTATCTGAAGTTTCTGCAAATTACTTTCTCATATATTATGTAATAGAAAAATGTTGAACATTTTGGTCAAATGTTTTTTCTTCCATACTTTGTAAACTCTTACCTTCCTACGTTTACTGAAGATGATATTGCTGCTATAATCAACAGGATAGAAAACAAACACTGTTGTGGAATAGGTCATACAATTTCCATATTAATAAAGCTTATACAGACATATTATATACCAGTTGATATATCAACACCCCCGCATCGCTAGCAACTTGTACTTCATTTTTTCTGCTTTTTTTTAACACCCGGATTAATTCAGATGCTATAACTCGCGAAATTTTAAAACTAGTGTTATATTTTAATACGAAGTTAGTTTAACACTGGGTTAGGGTAGTTTGGTACAACTCGTCTGACTGATATATTATTACCCCATCAGTTACGTTTAATTCGATTTGGTCGTGGTTACGAGTGTATTATGTTATTATTTTTCGAGTACAACAAAGGCTTCCATCCAGTTCGTATAGTAATTATATGTTCTTAAGGTATTTATTCCAAATAACAAAATGAGATCAACGCAACATTGTTTGATGTTATACATTGATTCCTTGACTCCCGACACCTTTGAGTTGGTACGTCTAACTCCTCCATAAGTACAAAAAAAGCAACCTGAATGCTATGATATACTTTGATGCTCTAAAAGTTACATGTTTGATTCTATGTGAAAGCCACTTCCATCCATTGTGGTACTGCGGCACTAATTTACGCATTTTTCTCCAACCCCTAAACTATCTCCCAGACCGAATGCTGCAATAAAATTCATCAGCATTTATGAACACTTTCAGCGGTAGTACAGATAAGGTAGTTGAATTTTCTTGACCTCTGATATTTATATAACAAACTTATGTGGTTTTCCAGATGAGTACGATCATAAAATTTTTTGAGTTATGGGCTCTCATTATATTTGTACAACTTGATGAAGTTCTGTAGATTTGAGGTACCATGATCTGAGTAGCGCCATATTACTTAATTAAATATGAAGTTGTCACTTACCTCTGCTTTTTGTAAGGTGTGTGACGCTGACTTCCCCAAAAATCGAAGCATCTTGGATGGAACCTACAATAAACGGGTCAATTATGCGTTAGACTTAATTTATCCCAAGGATGAAAACAAATAAAAACTAAAAACTGTCTCTTATTTAGTCTCCCCAACACATAAAGTCCCGACACATTGAGGAAAACGTGGTCTGAATATAGCATATAGCTCGAATAATTCTTTAGGAAATCTTAAAAATAATAAAGTCAAAACTCCAAAAAATGATAATCGGGAGCCTATAAGTTAACCAGTAGTGCTCTAAGATTTACATAGGGCAAACAAACAGGAAATTCAAAATACGTTATCTTGAACATAAATAAGGAAGTATCTCTACCTTTGCTAATCATTTATTAAAATTAAAAAATTCTTTAGAGAGGATTTTGATGTTCTTATGTAGAAAGTAAAGGATTAATATTGTTTTTATCGGAATGGTTAGAAATTAATAAACATAAGAAATATGATCTGTTATTAAATGATCAGACTGAAATCAATATTACTAAATACACAGCCACCCAAAAAAACGTGGTCTGGCCTCATGTATTTGGACCCGCTGAAACCGAATCCGAAGTCAGAATTCAAAAAAGTCAAAAAACACCTCCCCAAAAAAGTGGTTTGGCCCGCAGACCATACCAGTGTATCCCTCTGAAACCGAATCAGAAGTCAGAATTGTCAGATTGCTTCTTTTTCCACCTCTAAAAAACACCCAGCCCAAAAATGATCTGTCCGAAGGACCATACCAGTGGTAGTGTATCCTTATGTATTTGGTAAGGATATACTGATATAGTCCACCTTTTTTGTTTTGGAGGTGTTGAGGGTGAAAAACGACCGAATCTGACCATTCTGACTTCGGATTCGGTTTCAGCGGGTCAAAATACATAAGAATACACTGATCTGGTCCACAGGTCAGACCATTTTTTCTTTTTATTTTGGGGGTGTTTTTGGGATTGGGGGTGAAAAACAAGCGAATCTGACAATTCTGACTTCGGATTCGGTTTCAGAGGGTCAAAATACATAAGGATACACTGGTATAGTCCGCAGGCCAGACCACATTTTTGGGGGTGGTGTTTTTGGGGGGTTAGGGGTGAAAAAATAAGTAATCTAACAATTCTGACTTCGGATTCGGTTTCAGTGGGTCCAAATACACTGGTCAGATCACTTTTTTTGTGCACTTTTAAAAAATTTGTGTAGGTAAAAGGAATATAAACTGTGGTTATTAACAGGGAGGTAAATTAGTTTATAGATAGATGTTTAGTTTACGAAAATTAATTGATATTTATAAAATTCTATCCGTTATTATATAAAATTTTGCCAAATGTTTTGTACATTTAGGTAATTGATAATGGTATTGTAAAAAACAATAAATTGTGAAAATCTAAAAACTTAGTGTTTTTTCGTTAAGTAAAGCATTTAAAATTATGCATTAGTGCCCTTCGTTTATAAATTCAGAACTGAAGATGAGGGTTGGCAGTGAGGATTCAGTAAATTTTTGTCAAGGACTTCTGCTAGAAACTATATGTGGTGTTCTTAAATGTTATTTAGAAAGGGAAAATTAAATTTAACATTTTTGTTTTTCAAATTCATATTCTACATTTAATATGTCCTTTAAGGTGTAAAAATAACAACGTAATTTTTGCACAATTTGAGATTTCCGTAGTATTTTTACGTTGTAATGAATTGTTTTTTATTGGTTAGAAATTGTGGCGTACTAAAGAATACACCACAATTTCTGAATTCGCGACAACTGGCTCATACTACACAAATTGCCAGAGTTAATGAAGTGTCTACGCACATACATTCATAAAGACACACATACATTTTTTTATATATATTTGAGTTCAGCCTGTTAGGAAACGGATTCGTGTACAAAAATATTATAATACCATACCTATCTTATGTTTGTATCTGTATGTATGAAATGTATCTGATTAAATCAAATAGGTATTATCAAATAGGCATTAATAACTGCTAACGGATTAAAAGACGTAGAATACGATTATATTATAATACTTACTATGTTCCTGACTGTCGACTAAACTCAAACCTGAAAATGAAAAATATGTAAATTATTTCCTTATTAAAGAGTATAATAAAAGTACGAAGATGCAGATAACGATATAAAATACAAACGAGCATTTAAAATGAAAGTCATAACTTGTAACTATATTTTCTTAAAAATTGTTTTAGACTGCCGCACTGTTGAAAAATATAGCAAAATATATTTTTTTCGTTTTATTTTTCTATTATTTGAAATCTTCTATACATCAATTTGATTTATGAAAAATTTCCGTAAACTTAAGACAAAAATTAATTTCTTTACCCACTATAAAACAACTCGAAAAGATCCCATTAGAAATTATTAGGAAATTAAATATACAGGTTGTAATAGTTTCATGTTATTAAAGAAAACTAGTGATGGAGACAGACTAGACAAGTTTCTTACTACTATTAGAAAGTCATAAAAAAGTGTAAAAATCACCGACTTGTGTCCTCGCTGCCGCGCGGTCTCAACAGAGAAGTGCGGCACTTTGATGGGACCGCATTAGAGTGTTTGATGGTCAAAGGTGTCGACATACGCGACCATAATAAAGCCTATCCCAATAGTCTACCAGTTCTCAAATAATATTATTAAAAACTTTCGAAATTTTTGTTTATTTTTTCTCTCCCTATGTTCTATAAGATTTTTTTGTTTATCTAGTCGTTCCCACCAGCAGTTTTCTTAATGACATGAATTTAATTACACTCTGTATATCGATTTAAGAATAATAAAAATGTTTTAGAAATAAATTTTACATATATATCAGCAAAAGAAATGAAGTTTAGTTTTAATAATATGTATTTAATGATTTTGAATTCTAAGTTCAATGAAAATATCTTTATGATATTGATATTAACGATCATATTATGACTATTAGTATGTATCTACCTGTAGGTGGATGTAGTGGATGAATATATTAATATACCATCAAGCTTAAATCTTCAGTTGGATAGGGTGTAATCAGAACTGTTCCTAAGCACTGTGCTTAGTGCTGGACTAAGCGCTTTTGTGCTTGGTAGAACAGTGCTTAAGAGCACTTTCAAATCGGTGAATCGGTGAATCGGTACTTAGTACTTAGTTCCTCAATCACTTCATGAAAGGTACATTTCTAAGTTTACACGTGCAAAGTACATTTTCGAAAGTTACATTAGGACAGACATTTATAGTTATTAACTGAGGGTTAAACGCATTATTCCTATGGATTTCTGGATTTATCGCAGTCGCACTTACTCTCAAAATGTGTGATAAAGAAAATCCTCAATAGGTGGAAAATTTCTTATACCAAACTCACAGGTGTGAAATAACTTTACGCACAGTTTATTCAAATTCCCTGTAATGATGGCCGACCTAACATTATTCTGGCAAAATATCAAGCCGAATTTTGAAAAGAATTAAATCATTCGTGCCATATTGACGGTAATTTAGTAATGTTGTAGATCTTTATCTCCTGTATACAATGTTGGATTTTCATTTTCTTTTTTAATAGAAACCTATTACAACTAGTCAAAGCACAAATACACAAAAAAATAATACCTAATAATTCATAGTTAATTTTGCATAAGATGTAAAATCGTTAAAAAAAAGGCCATTCAACAAATGCATTTGCAAAAATGGAGTATTTGTGGGCCCTCAACCCCCCTTAAGGAACTTAAAATATTTTTCAGTAAAGTTTTTGTCAGAATGTTGAAATGTATATAGGTTGATATCGTGAGTGTAAATTAGTAGGTAATAATTTGGTTTATTTGTGCATAATGTAACTATATAACTTCGATATTGTCCTTTTTCACGCACAAGATGTAAATTTATATTTATTTCGTTGCACATTGTTTCCTATTTTATGAATATTTTAAGATATAATTTATAACGCAATAATTTCTGTTCGCAAGTAAATTACTCATTAAATTTTTCTATTTTATTTTTTAAGATAACAAACTATAATATTTACGTATATGTAATAAGCATAGGAACGTTTTATAAATGTTTTGCAATCGTGGTAAATTGTAGTGCAAGTACTGATGGACCGGGACGCGCGAGACGTGTACTTATAAACTCAGAACGGTAGCGGGCGCTGTACAAAAATAATTCTCTATTAGGAGTTAGTCGGTGTATCGGATAAAAATAAAACGAGGTTATTTCCACTAGTCGACGTTTCGAATAAACTTTTATTCTTCCTCAAGACTTTAGTGAAACGAAAACACAAAAATACTTCTTAGGTGAGAGAGTATTTTTGTGGTTTCGTTTCACTAAAGTCTTTAGGAAGAATAAAAGTTTATTCGAAACGTCGACTAGTGGAAATAACCTTAACTCGTTTTATTTTTATCCGATACACCGACTAATTCCTAATTGAAATCTTAGATACGGATACCATTATTAATTGAAAAATAATTCTTTCACAAGAAATTGCTCCATTCTTTTCTGCAGATTTCATATCTTAAAAGTATGCATCTATCTGCAATAGTTTTTAAAATACCTAGATCTTAAAATTTACACTGTACTATTATGGTACGCAGGCAAATTAAACAATTCCTGTTGCATTTTTTAACAATAATTTCGAGAATAATTGGGCAGCGCCTGAATCTAGAAAGAATAAGCTTTCCATTGGTTTAAAATCATTAAGAAATATTGGAAAAAATTAATAGTTTAAAAAACTGAAAAAACACGCTTTTATAAATACTGCACTAAAAAGCAAAAAATAATCACGGAGCCTGTCCTATCTGTCTACCCGTAAGGGCTTTAGTGTAAGCCGTGTTTGTAATTAAGTATAATATTTGAGTATAAAAGCGTGGAGCATCTTTCGAACACTATTTCGAACAGGTTCGATAATTATAACGCTGAAGACATCGTTATATTAAATGAAAAGCGCTCCACGCTTTTATACTCAAATATTGATGACAAACACGGCATACACTAAAGCCCCTACGGGGTAGACGGGTTCGATGATTATTTTTTGCTTTTTAGTGCAATATGTATAAAAGTGTGTTTTTGAGTTTTTTAAACTAATAATTTTTTTTTACTTTTCAGTCTTATATTTAAGGAGAGAATTTTGGCACTTATGTAAAGAATTCGACTAAATATTTATTATCTGCGACCTCGAAAATCCCCAGATATCGATTTTCATACGAATCAGACCATAAATTACAAAACTTATCCGCCATTTTGACGCCACCATTTTGAATTGTTAAACATGGAGCGGATAATAATTGTAATCTGCAACCTCGATAACTCACAGATACCGATTTTTAGTCGAATCCGATGATAATTGATAAAACCTATCCGCCATGTTGACGCCGCCATTTTAAATTTTTAAGTTTTGATCACATATTTGTTTTCTACTTATCAAGCCGTTTCTTTTGATACCCATGTCAAGGGGGTTGTAAAGCAAAATGATAATCCGCCATCAGAGATGGGCACTACTTCAAGTAAAAGTAGTATAAATTGTACTTCAATCACTTTTTATTACTTGAAGTATTTTACTTCAAATACCCGAAGAAATGAGTACTTGGTACTTGATACTTGCGGATATTTTAAAACAGTACTTGGTACTTAGTACTTGTTAAGCGAAATTACAGTACTTAAAGTACTTTACAATTTACTTCAAGTATTTAAAGTACTTTATCACTACTTCAAGTACCTTAGGTACTGCAAGTAAGTTTACAATCCAGTTGAAACCTGCAGAGACTAGTTAAAAAGATAAGTTGTATTAGACAGACATAGTGTGAGGGAAATAAACATGTAGTCCTATACTGAGAGAGAGATTTTGCCAAAAATGGACTTTTGGCTAAAAACGGACCAAAATTGGTGTTTTTCAAAAAAAAATGTTGGCACCTTCTCAAACTTATAGTTTCTGTACCAAGGAATAGTCTCTGTGAGTGCCAACATTTTTTTTCTCAATGTAGTACAGTACTTGATACTTGATACAACAAGAAAATATTTTAAGTATTTAAATATACTTGTTAGAATTAATTGACTAATTGAAGTAGTACAAATAGTACTTATATCCAAAATTGCAAGTACTACCTCGAAGTGCTTGATACTTCAAGTATTCTGCTTTTTATGATACTTGATGCAACAAGTACCCCAACTAACTAACTAACTATTTAGTACTTGATACTTGATACCTGAAGTAGTTTAAATGAGCACTTTGCTCATTTCTGTCCGCCATCTTGGAGCTGCGGCTATTTTGAATATATTATAATATTGAGTATACTATACTGTATCGTCATCAGAGCTACACACAATTGCCAAATTTCATGATGATACAACAATTAGAAGTGGGTGAAATTCAGTTTCTTTTTACTTACTTACACACATACATACATAGATAGATAGATAGTTACAGGTCCACCTAATAAGAGCGTGTTAACAAGTAAAATTGAAAATTTTTAAAAAATCCCCGATCAATGTATCTAATCGTACCAGTTTCATATGACCGAATCAAAATGAGGCCTAAATCATGTTCGGCTACCATAATTGTCTGCACATTTTCAATTTTACTTCAATCGGACAATTTCTAGAGAAGTTCAACATGGCGAATTCAAGATGGCGAGCAAACATCAAAATCTAATATGGCCTATAACCTTCTCGACAAAATACTCTTTAAAATGAAAAAAATACATCAAAATCAGATCACCCGTTGAAGAGATATGAATCCACAGACAGACAGACAAACATACAAACATATGCGTCAAACTTATAACACCTCTATTTTGGTTAATAAGCCCGTAAATGCCTTGGAAACATAAATATAATGAATCTTCAGTAATACAAAAATTTTTAGATAGTTTTTTTACGCCTTCTTGCAGCCACGACCAGGCTGGCGCCCATTTAGACCCGCAAGGTCATTCCAGATAATGTACACATTTTTTTCAAAACTATATTTTCGAGTGCACACCCTATGATCGAATTTAGTACTCCAGATTACCGACTATTTAGTGGATTCAAAATAACCATCTAAATAAATGACTAAGAAATTCTCTAGCCGCAGCAATCTCATTGTTTTAATTTGTTGTAGGCACAATAACAAGTGCTATGAGAAGTTTTGGATTAAATCGGTCCATGGCTTATTGTAAAATTTAAACAATTCTTGTTTCAACATTGAAATTTTCTGCTATTTTCCTTATCTTCGGTCCTGGTAATCGCATCGCAAAAATGAAAATACCAAATTGTTTGCAATAAAATTTTGAATAGGACTAGACTTATGAAAAAAATTGTCATTTTTGGATAATTTAAGAAACATAATGTAATAATGCATCAATTTTAACAAAAGTTGGTGAATCTATACTCTTTATTGAACTTAACCTTCCTTCCAAATTTCAGCGCAAAATATATATTTAAACAGGTAGAAATAAAAAAAGACTTCGAAATTTTAATCACTTTGTGTTTTAGTGCGTCGACTCGCAGGACATTTTTTCTTTCAATATGTGTTTTTACATGTATTTTACAATGGTATTAGAAAAAAATATTTCTCTTCATTTGAACCGTGTTTTTTGAATTTGTTTATAATTTTCAGAATTTTAGTTATAAACAAATTCAAATAACTATTAAACTTATCAAATAAAAAACAACAAACGAATTATGAAAAAATAGATGAAATATTTAACATATTTCTAAAAAGAAAAATTATGGTCTATGAGATACGTCAGTTTTTGCACCTCAGTCGCTTAAATAAGCAAATTGATATTTCTTCTTAAAATTTGGACTGGTTATTCTTCAATATTTATATTTTTGTCTCAGCTAGTTGAGAACAATTCAGAAGCACAATCGTTAAAAGACAGCATATAAGAGGCCCGAAAATCGGGACTTTAGCAATTATGTTAGAGATCCGAAAATCTACAAATAGATCTAAACGTTATATTATGGTTCTACAAATCAGACTTAGTCGTCTATAGTATGTAAGACGACTAGCGCTTTTTTTTTCTAGGATGCGGACGTTTCGGATTCAAATCCTGATCTCATAATTTTTATTATTTTATCAGTGATATTAAAAGTTGTAATACATGGACCATGGACATAAGGATAGTTATTTAGGTTAAGTTGGATTTTCCTTTTTGTGACAAAAATTAAGAAAGTTGTAAAGGAAATGTGCGTTAGGTTCTCAAAGACGCTTTATTAGATCTAATCTTAAACAATTAGTTTTGGATTATTTTCAAATAGCCGAGACAAGAAAATAAACATTGGAAAACAACCAGTTCAAATTTCAAGAAGAAATATCGATTTGTTTTTTATAAGTGACCTAAACGCAAAACTTCAAATGCAAGCAGATCATTATTTTTATAGAAAAATGTTAGACATTTAATCTGTTTTTATAATTCGTTTCCCGTTTTTAGTTTGATAAAAAATCCGCAGTTATTTGACTTTTGAAAATTATAAACAAACGACTCCGCACAGAGCATATGGGATATCAGAGGTCAAAGGAGCCAAAGTTTTCCTATAAAAGTTTCTTGATCAGGAATACACACACTTTATGTAATAGAAGCTTTAGCTTATTTTTTTTTCTACAATACAATATTTTTATTAAAACAACAAATCTTTTTAATGCAAAATATTATAAAAAGCTATTAGAAAGTATCACAGTATAAAATGTATGAAAGAAAATCATGAATTCGGAATTTTTTTAAATTGACCTCTTGTACATTTCTTGATCTGTATCTCGGAAACTTTTTATTAGAAAACTACAACATATAAAAAATTCAGACAATTTGACCGGAACCACTATAAAAATCTATACTTTGAAAAAAAAATTGTCCTACGAGTCGAAGCAATAAGCGATGGAAATTTTGAAATTATTATTTGTTTTTTGCTGTTTAATGATTATTTTGCACTAAAATTTGGCACGATGGTTTAGTTCAGTAAAGAGTAAGGGTAAAGGTTTCACCAGCTTTCGTTAAAATTGATTATTACGTTACTTTTCTTAAATTGCCAAGAAAAGGCAATTTTTTGTGGTTTTAATTTTTTTACAAATTAACAAATTTTCAAAAAGTTTTTTCATAGGCTTGTCTTGTTCGAAATTTCATTGTGAACATTTTGGTATTTTTTTGGTTGTTACGTTTAGACAAAAATGAAAACCTTTTATTATGAACTCTACTAGTCACGGTATATATTACGATATTATTTATTGAAATCATTATCGTTTTTCTCGAATGTTAGACAATTATTATAAATAAAAATAATAGAAATGAAAAGTTTGACAAAGGTTATATTTTGTGGAACTTCATTGAACCTACTAATTTTCGAAGCATATTAATTCACAGTTCTTATATTTCAAAAGCTATCTAGTAAGAAGCTCTACTTTTTACAATCCTTCCTGTTATTTTAATTTTAGTTGGTGCCAGCAACATAGCCAGAGTTGTTTCAAGTTTGGCATGAGGAAACGTATAGAAACCAACCAATTTGACTGGAACCACTTTTCCATATACTCTGCGCTGGGTTCAAACAGAAAAACGGTGTAAAGGAAGATTTTTTTTTCTTAATACCATTGTAAAATACATGTTGAAACCTATACTTTGGAAAGAAAATTGTCCTCCTACAAGTTGATGCATTTAAACAATAACCGATGGAAATTTTAAAATTTTTAGTCGATTTTTAGTTCGAATAAATATTTTTCGCTAAAATTTGGCACGAAAGTTTAGTTCAGTAAAGGATGTAGTTTCACCAGCTCTCGTTAAAATTGATGCATTATTACGTTACTTTTCTTATTGTCAAGAAAAGGCAATTTTTTTGTGGTTTTATTTTTTTACAAATTAACAAATATTCAAAAAGTTTTTTCGTAGGCTTTGTCTAATTCGAAATTTCATTGTGAACAATTTGGTATTTTTTTGGTTGTAACAAGAGTTTAAAGAGAAAAATTAAAACTTTTTATTATGAATTCTACTAGTCACGGTACATACTATAACAATGTATATTACCTGTTGAAATCATCGTTTTTCTCGGCTGTTAGACAATTATTAATCGGAAATAAAATTAGTAGAAATCAAAAGTTTGACAAAGCTTATATTTTGTGGAGCTTCATTTTCTATGCATATTAATTCACAGTTCTTAGATTTCAAAAGTTGTCTAGTAAGAGGCTCTACTTTTTACAACTCTTCTAGTCGATACACTTAAACAATAAGCGATGGAAATTTTGAATTTATTATTGGTTTTTAGCCGTTTGAATAAATATTTTACCAAAATTTGGCACGAAAGTTTACTTCAATAAAGGGCATAGTTTCACTAGCTTTCGTTAAAATTGATGCGTTATTACGTAACATTTCTTAAATTGTCAAGAAAAAGCAATTTTTTGAGGTTTTAATTTTTTTACAAATTAACAAATTACGAAAAAGTTCTCTCATAGGCCTTGTCTTATTCGAAATTTTATTGTGAAAATTGTATACTTTTATTTTTACGATTCGATTACTAGAATCGAAGGTAATAAGGAAAATAGCAGAACATTTAAGTGTTAAAAAATAAATTGTTAAAATTTTCAGGCAATGAACCGATTTAATCCAAAACTGCTCATAGCACTTGCTATTGTACATAAAACAAATTAAAACAATAAAATTGCTGCAGCCAACCAATTCTATTCAAAACTTATTTGGACTCCACTAATTATCATGTTTTTTTTTAATTTAGAACTCATATAATTGCACGAAAAAATTAATTGAAGGTCCTGAAATGCATTAGTATGATATTTTAAATTGTTGATATATTATCTAGACCTATTGTTGAAATATAAATTATTATACATTATACGTTATAGGTTTACGCATGATTTAAAATGCAATCGCAAATATTTTATTAAAGGACACTTTGTGATTAACTAAATAACAGTAACATAATTATTGATAATGGAAGTTCTTCGAGGAAATTTGATTAGCATGTATAAATAAATAAATAAGTCTTACCTAAAAGTAGCAACAGATTAAAAAATAATATACACTTCATTTTCAGGAAGTTTAGAAGCCGATCAACTTATTATAATTAATATCGACGGAAGTGTAACATGTAAATATTTGACGAGTATTACTCACATTTATAGGATTTACCTCGTATCCCCTCTATAGTTCACAGTGACCTGAGATAAACCGAGGACTTACTTATATTTTCTTTTAACACGAACGGCGATTGTTGAATAAAAATGGTCAACATACTTCGATAACTTTGTTTTGTTCATTTGGGAAAATCCAACATTGTATAATGTGATGTGAACTTACATTAATAAAAATAAGTTAATGGTTCAATGAGGTGATGATTCAGTGAAGCTTACAAAAAAAAGTCGCTCTCTAAGGAATCACTACTTCCACATCCAAATTTCTAGTGTGGGTGGCTGATGCCAAAAAAAAGGCCTTTGGTTCTTGTACACAGTAAAGTACAATTTTATTTTTTCACCCCATTTAATAACGGAGTGAGGGTGGTAGTGGGGGGGGGGGCTGATGAGGCCTTTGGTTCTTATACCCACTATATAAAAATAATAAATTTTCTTTATTTCTGAAAGAAGAAATTACACGAAATTCGTATAAACTAACAAAAATGAAAAATAAACAAATATTGAAAAATCGCTGAAGATCAGATTTTGGTGCAGGGCGCAGACCCTGTTTTTCATATTAAGCGGGAAATAGCTATTTATGTAACCAACTACGAAAGACTTTATTTTGTGCAACGAATTACACAAAATTGTCTTTCGGAACGTGTTACATATAAGATTTAGTCTTTTTCATAGTTACCTTTGCTGCTATTATTACACATTATAATTTTAATGTCAAAACTGACAAACGTTATTTAGCCAAGTTATATTATTTGATATCGAATAAACATTGTTTCTTTTTTTTGAGAGTTGTTTATTTTTCTTAATTGATGATATAATGAACTTTTCTTCACCAGTTAGGTAAAATTTTACTTTTCATAACTGGTTATGAAAAGTTGGGAGTTTTGACATTTACATCAGTTTTGAAAAGTGTCATTTTATATGCCAAAATTAGAAAATAGTAGATTGTAATACAAGTGTGACAAGGGCTTCATTGCAAAACAATGTATGAAAGTAGGAACACGAGCGCAGCGAGAGTTCCTATCATACGAGTTTTGCAATGAAGCTTGCCACATGTGTGTTACATACTATTTTTTCTACGGTTATGAAGTTATTTCCCTTTTTTAAAGTCTTTCCAAAATTTTAAATTTGCTGCCTGTCAGATTTTATTTAAAGTGACATTTTCCGCAGTCATTCTGAAGTTAGAAAATTTGACTTTGTAATTGCAATTCATGTGTAATTAATGTACATTAATAGAATTTAATTGTTATTACCAGTAAGTAATACAAAATTCTTTAAGGTAAACACACTATTTTATTCCGGTGTGTGAAGATGTAATCAAGGCGTGTGGCAAAATCTTTGCCGCACGGCGTACGGCAGAGTGATATTTTCTGCAGTCATTTTGAAGTAAGAAAATTTGACTTTCAGCACAATCGGAGAAAAACAATATTAAACAACAAACAAAATTACACAAACCCTTTAAAACATATGTAGTGGAAGTAAGGAGTCGGGATTTTTCCTAAAAAGTGCAAAATTATGCTAAAGTTATGAAACCTATTTGCCCCGTGTTCGAGGGTGCTAAACAGGAATAACAGTGTGAAAAAGTTATTAGTCATGCGCACTCCCTAAAACAGCTAAGAACCACCCCTTCTTGCTTATTTCTCATATAACAGCTTGGCATCGACTATTTTTGAAGGGATTCTTTATTTTTTCATGTGAATATAACAGATCGTGAAAGGTGATGCCAGGTAGTAGACCGCAACTGCCCTTATTGATGAAATCTACCCCGTCAGAGGGTGTAAAATTGCTTCTTTTTTTTTGTTAAAGACGTTTACTCCCCGTTTTCGAGGACGCTGATCAAGAGAAAAATGGTTATACGCTGGTTCGACCCTTCCTTCACCCTTAAACTGTCGGAAACTACCCCACCTCTTTCATGATAACAATAATAATAATAATAATAGGTAGTGACTTGGCTGATATTAGGGACTCGTACTATCATTTTATTTGTTTTTGCCGCCTTGACTGTTTTCTGGGTAAATCTTGTGTCCTCGAGGTATCCGAAGTCCATCCATTTCTCTGTAGGTACATCGTAGGCATAGGATTGAATGTGATGTTCATTTCGAGGAATATGAATCATGTAATTCTCTTTGTAAGCGCCCTAGGTTATATTAATGTCTTGTAACAAATATTATATTGTACTAAAAATCGTGTCCTGTATGCGAAAAAATTTATCTCTAGTCTACCAGCATAAAATGGTTAAATTGAATTATTCTGTGATTGAACAAAGTTGAATAAAATAATTTTCCATCTTTTTATATTGCTTATATTAGTCTAAGAGCCAGACCCAAAAAAATTCTCTGAATTTACTAAGCCTGGTGTTTTGCCAGTTGATTACAGTAGTTGTGTACACAAACATACTTCGATCAGTCAAGCGAAATCGAGAACAGGTGACTCAGGTACGCTATCAAAGGTGTCATAATTACGGAGGTAATAAAATGAATTTACTAGGGCTGAAAATCGTTACGCAAATTATATATTGCATATAAATGATGTCAGTCAGTCAGTTGTGTATGTGGGGACGGAGCTGGTCAGTCAACCCCAGTGTATGTACAAGAAATAAATAACGTGCAATTCATTTACTAAACTTCAAAATGTTTGCGAAGGTATTAAACGCTACATTAATCATATATAAAATGGTCTGTCAACCATTTTGTGGGACAACACCCGTCAGTCAGCGAAACAAAAAAAAAAAAAAAATTCGCGCGCGATCGGCGTGCCAGGCGGCGGCTCGCTCTTTTCCTTATTATTACTTAACGAACTATTAACTAATTTTATTTTAAAGTGTAATTGACAGCAATATTAATAATATACATTTTGTAAATAATTAAATTTGTTCTAATTACATTGAATAGACCATTATGAAAGAAATATTGAAAAATGTATGTGTGTAAAAAATTATATTTAACATGTGTTATTATATGAGTACAGAATATGTATTACAAATAACATTATTAAAATATTTCATTCATTGTAATCAAATTCTTGCTCCCAACCATCAAATTCGTGAATTTCGCTCTCATGATCAGAAATGTTAAGCTCTGACGTTTCCGACTGAGTTTCGGATGTGAATCTAAAAAATAAATAACTTCTGTAATTATATACAAGAAAAAATATTTTTTTTACGTAATATCAATGGCAATTAAGTTTGCCGACAATATTATTTGCATACCTGAATTTTCCTGCGGAGGTTGAATAACGACATCGTTGATCAATTGTGGTAATTGATAACCTTTGAACCATATTCATATCCATTCATATTTGTTGTCGATCAATCTCCACCTGTGATCGATTGGAGGGGGACAAAAGAGTGTCTCTCTCACTTTCTATCTTACGTAGGAAATGTTATATTATATTGTATATTAGTACAGTACCTAGAGGTATGAGATAATATGTAAAATTTGGCAATAATTTCAAATTAAGTTATATTTATTTTTTAAATTCTCAATCCGAAACTCAATCGGAAACGACAGAGCTTAACATTTCTGATCATGAGAGCGAAATTGACGAATTTGATGATTTGGAGGAATAATTTAATTGCAATAAATTAAATATTGTAATACTGTTATTTGTAATACATATTCTGTACTCATACATATAATCAAAATCAAAATCAATTTATTGGTGCTAGTAACAAATTTGTTTCACACAAGTCAATCAATGGAAGAATTTTTCAGATACACAAAAATGTACGTAATTAACGTAATGTAAATATGATACATACAATAAAAGTTTATAATTTAAATTACACATATACATATAAATGCATATACATACACACACATAGATTACACATACACACATGCACATATATAAAAACAATGATGATACATTAATTATACCTATCACGTAGACATAAATTTAAAAACCATATTTCCCTGCCAACTACTAAATCTGGCATATATATCTATTTTTCTATACATTTATAATGCATTTTTAAAATTAATAAGCTGTTTCTATATTTTGAAAATTGACAGCAATTATGACAGCTGCCAAATTTAAAACTCATATTTTCCTGTCAATTACTAAATCAAACAGATCAAAAACAATATATATCTATTTTTCTATATATTTACAGGGTATTTTTAAAATTAATAAGCTCTTCCATCTATCTTTGGAAATTTGACAACAATTATGGCAGCTGCCAAATTTAGAAATACATATTTTCCTGTCAACTTCGAAACCAGGTACATTGAAAACACTATATATATTTTTCTGAACACCAACCTGTTATTGTCTGAATTATTTATCTAAAAATCATATTTTTTTATATTTGACAGTAATTTTGACAGTTGTCAACAACTAAATCAAAAATTCATCTAGACAGATCAATAGCTGATTAAAAGACGAAGATTTAAAAAAAAAATTGTTACGAAAACTCAAATTTACGGCCCGTTAGAATAAATTTAATAGAAAAAAACAGTATTTTTTTGTAAAAATATGATTTTTTATTAAAAATTAAAAAATGAAAAATGAAATTTCAAAATCCGGCTAGAGGGATCGATAGGTAAATTCAAGACTAACATTTAAAAAAAAAATGTCTCAATAACTTAAAATTTACGACCTCTTGGGTAATTTGGGTGGAACACTGGCATTTCTCGCCACTGTGCGTCGGGTAGCCGGCAGCATTTTTTAACAATTTCAAGTAATAAACTACTGGCATAAACATTTTTAGCTTTAAATATTTCTGACAGCTGACTTTTTATTACATATTTATGTTAATGGTAGGAGCACGCCGGTCTACAATGAAATTGGCAGGAAATTATTTTCCATCAGTTTGAATATGTAGCCGTCGCATAAACTCGCTTCTGCCTATCTATAACACAACAAACAAACAAGCAAGCAACAAGCAAACTGAACATCGACGTCAATATCGAATAAAACTTTGTTGTGTGCTACTACGCGGACTTTTATTTGAGAGAAAATCCCGAGTTTTTTATTAAAATAAAATTTGTCTACAGTGCTAATTTAAAGAAAAAAAAATAAAGAACGAATAGTGTATTCTCCAAAAGTAGACAGCCGGCAGCATAATTTTTTTGACAATTTCAAGTAAACTACAGGCACAAACATTTTTAGCTTTAAAACATAAAAAGTCAACTTTAAACATGTGTAGCATTGACACTTTTTTTAACATAATTGAAAAGTTCCTGTCAAGTGTTGCCCCGCTGGTGCCCCTGCAGGAGTCGATTTTGTGAAAACACAGATTAAATATAACATAAAAATAGGAAATTAATTTTAGGAAAATCTTACAAAAAAGAGTGTCGCAGGTGTCCGTACTAAAACAGAAGTAGTTAAATTATTCTATGCAACTCACCTTGATCGGCAACTTATTAGTCAAAGTATGGTAAGCAGAGTAGAGTTAATGGTTAGGGAATTTGGACATGATTGCGATCTTCGTAAATCCGGTCGGCCATCACAAGAAGAAAATCAGCTTAATTTTTTTTTGACAGTGCAAGAAAGTACTCATTCCAAACTTAAGGATTCCGATTCTAATATGACTGTCCACAGAATACTCAAGAAAACAAAGTACTATCGATGAAGATGATTTTGATCGGCAAAATCAATACTGCTAGCAACTATGCAATACTAAAAATTACTTTGTAAAAAGAATATTTTTTTCGAATAAATCTACTTTTGATTTAAATGGCCATGTCAATTGGCAAAATTGTCGTTACTGAACTGCATCGAATCCCCACTGAATGATAAGTATCATATTAAGAACTCTTGAAAATTAAATGTGTGGTGTGGGATAGTTGATGGAAGAATTTTTGGTCCTTAAATCTTTGACGAAATCCTGACAGATGCGAGGTATTTGCATTTTCCTCAACACATCGTCATCCCCGCACTGGTAACTTTGTACTCAGATCCAGAAAAACCCGATCTTCCGAGAGACGACTGCGTCTTTCAGCAAGATGAAGCACCTTCCCATTCCGCAGTTCCTATCTGAGCCTATTTAAATAAAATATTTCCAAATCATCGGATAGGAAATGGTTGGCAATTGAGTGGCCAGCCAGATCAGACGCACCTCAATTACTTTCTGTGACGATACCTTAGAAGTAAAGTATAAGGTGGTCACGCGAATATTAGAACCACATTTAACTTTGCTATTTCTGGAGTTACGTAAAAAAAATTGAGGGATGGGCGGACGAACGAATGGGAAAACAGACAGATGAACATTTTGATAGTTGTTCAGAACCCGTTCACTAACACGATTAAAATTCTTCTCTACCAGCGATCTTTACGGTATTAGAAATGTGCCGATCAAATGTAATACATATACTCTTTGTTTTCAAATTTACCAGGAGCATAATAATAACACAGGCACACAAAAAGAAAAAAACTAGGGTAGACCCCCCTGCCCCCATGTATTTTAGGACGCTGAAACCAAATATGACAATAAAAAATATTTTAATTATCCAATTTTCCCCTAGCGCCCTTACAACCCTCCTGGGGAATTGAAATTTCACTTGTTCTAAAAATTTGAAAAGCACGTATATTTAGGTTTAAAACTGATTTGAACCACCCAGTCACTCCCTAGCACCCCCTACAAGATCCAGGAGGAGGGGTTGACATTCCACTTCTAAACATTTAAAAAGTATGTTTATTTTCAGGTTTTTTGGTGCGCTGAAACCGAATACGACAATAAAAACTGATTTGAACCACCCAGTCACCCCCCTAGCACCCCCTTCAAGCTCCAGGAAGGGTTGAAATTCCACTTGACCTAAACATTTAAAAAGTGTGTTTATTTTTAGGTTTTCTTGTGCGCTGAAACCGAATATGACGTTAAAAACTGATTTCAACCACCCAATCACCCCCCTCACAACCCCCCAGAGGGGGGATTAAAATTTCACTTCTTATGAAAATTGAAAATGTATGTATATTTTTAAGTATTTTTAATGATTTTAACCACCCGCTCACCCCCTAGCAGCCCCTTAACCCCCCCCCAGAAGGGGGTTGAAATTTCAGTTCTTATGAAAATTGTAAATGCATGAATGTTTTTAGATTTTTTGAGGCGCTGAAACCGAATACGACAATAAAACATTATTTTAGCCACCCTTAGCATCCCCTTATAACTCCCAGTAGGGGTTGAAATTCCACTTGTTCTAAATACATTAAAAGTATGTATATTGTTAGGTTTTTTGGTGCGCTGAAACCGAATACGATGATTCTAACCACCCGGTCATCCCCTTACAAGTCGCACAATCTTATGTATTATATCTGGGAATAATGTTAGAGAGATATCTTTTTTGGCGATAAATTTAAATTTATTTTCTTCTATGATACCGAACTATCTTGCTTTTGAACGACTTTCTACGTCTAAGACGGCGTTATAAGAGGGTGCTAAGGGTTGACTAGGTGGTTAAAATCATTTGTTATCGTCATATTCGATTTCAGCGCACCAAGAAAATATACACAATTTTCAAATGTTTAGAACAAGTGGAATTTCAACCTCTCCTGGGGGTTATAAGGGTATGCCTAAGGGTTAAAATCATTTGTTATCGTCATATTCGGTTTCACCGCACCAAAATACTTGAGAATATACATACATCTTCAATTTTCATAAGAAGTGAAATTTTACCCCTTCCTGGAGCATCGTAAAGAGGTGCTAGAGCGTGATTAGGGGATTGAAATTAGTTTTTATCGTCATATTCGGTTTCAGCGCACCAAAAAACCTAAAAACAAACATATTTTTCAAATGTTTAAGATAAGTGGAATTTCAACTCCTTCTGGGGCTTGTATGGGGTACTAGGGGGTGACTCTGTTTTAAACCTAAAAATATACTTACTTTTTAAATTTTTAGAACAAGTGGAATTTCAGTCCCCTAGGAAGGTTATAAGGGGGTGTTAGAGAATAATTGGATAACTAAAAACTTTTTTTATTTTCATATTCGGTTTCAGCGTCCCAAAATACATGGGGGTAGGGTGGTCTACCCTCTGGGTTTCAACTTTTTTTTTTGTGTGCCTGTGTAATTTGACCAATGAACTAAAGTCATACGCAATAGCGCTAATTGGATAAGAGAACTTGCGGTCTCTGCACATTTGGTTTTATCAACGATTGTAGCATATACCTAGTGAGAATGCAAACATATGCGTTTCAGAACAAATTATCCTTATCAGCGTCTATTTTTATACACGGAAAAAAATTAGTTTTGACTCAAAAGTCTATTTTCTCAAATATATACTAAGAAATAAATTCTTCGTATAAAATAAATATTTGTGTTTCAAGAAATAATAAGTTTGTGATAAATGTAATATATATTTACGCTTATAGTAGTCGGGGAGCATACTTGATGAAATATACACTCCGTGGGAAATTTCATGACGAAATTGTGGGAGTAAGTTTAATACATTCCTTATGCCCTCCATAATCATACCTTACCGTTGCTTTGCTTAAATTTGTGGCAGATGGCCTACATGGCGTCATATGTTCAAGATGGCGACCACCCCAGCCATCATCGAAAGTTCTCGATTATAACTGTTGATAGCAATATTTTGTACTGAATCTTTTTTGTTCTAAATACAATTTTAAACAAAAAAAGTTATAACAGTTTTTGTGGTATAATCTACCAGTTATCGGTTATAGCCAGTTAAAAAGTGTATCAACCAATTTTTAATTTTTGGTTTTAAAGGATTTTTAGGTTGAAAAATAACAGCTAGTTAAGAAATTAATATTTATTTCAATATTTTTATTGAATTAATTGCAATGTTGTATTGCATGTAAAATTTTTTCAGCTTAATACTCTTCATCTGAAAGGTCATCGATATCAAAATGTTGGTCATGTTTCTCACATGTCTTCATCGCCTGCACACATATAAAGCTCAGTGCATAAAATGTTTTGGGATTTACATTTACAGGATACACCACATTTTCCTTTTACGTATGAACACCGAATTAATTTTAAAATGGTTTCAGGTGCAAAAGGAAGTGTTGGTAGATTAGGGTGCTGCTGGTCAGCAAGATAGCATTCCATAACCTGGTAATGTGCTCTACGAATAAAAGGAGATAGTGACGCTTTTGTAGGAGGCAGATTTTCACTTTGCGTCTTGTGCTTGGAGAATATCAACTAACGAAGCTCCCCAATGTCTGAAATCTTCATCCCTGGTGTATATACCTTACGAATAAATTTTTTAATGATAGTTTCAGGTTTCAGCTTCATCCCCGAATTCTTCAATGGATCCAAGTTTCCCAAAAATGTCATTATCTGCGGTCTTATAAACCTTCCAAAACGATGACTTTCCCTTCTTTGCAAGTGAACCTGTGACATAACATCCTGACAGAGCATGCAAACCTAGTAACCTTTTTATCTTTTCTGGTCCCAATGCGGTGCAAATTCCGCCGTCAATCATTCTTCGATTATTTCCTATACCAGTGACAAACATGCTTAGACATGTAAAAGATTTTGACCACCAGAATGCTAGTAGAAATACGTCTGTATCAGGAAAATATATATGAATCGCAGTATCTCCTTTTCGGGAGGCAAAAAGGCAGTGCATTATTATTTTAACGTCAGCTTCTTCATGACTACTTTGAAGTTCACTTACGTCACTTTCGAAAAACGATTTGGTTTCAGTCCTCCAGCTTACGATTAGGCTTTTCTCAATATTGGGTGCGAACAACAAAGCTTTTTCTGCAAGATACGCTCTTAGCTATTCTTTGTTTTTATATGAGAAAGGAGGGATTTCATCTATATATTTGCAATATTTGTGGAGTCGGACATCGCAGATTTAAGAGAATTTTCAAGATATGTGTCAAACATCAAGTGATTTTCATCATATTTTAAAAGAGTTCCCTTGGTTTTATTGTTAAACTCCAAAGCTAGATCATTGCATGTTTTAACCTGCACTGATTTTTTCAACAATTGCGGCTTTGCCATTTCGTCAAGAACAGCGACACAGTGGAATTTGGCATTCAGATCCTCTGTTATATTTGAGTCCACCAAAGGTATAGACAAAGAAGTTTGTACGGTATTATCAATTTTTGCAAGGTGTTACTCTTCTAAAATCTTCATTAGTTTAGATTTATTTGTAAACAACTTCATTGATCCATCCAGATTAAATATGGAGAACGGAACTGCCGATAATTCCTAATTACTTAATGATGTTTTTAGTTCAATATCAGTACGGCTTCTCGATATAAATACCAAGGGTGTGAATAATGATTTGTCGAATTGTACTACAGTGTCAGCTAGCTTACTGTTTTGAGTGTAGCTTTACATAAATTATATTTTCCTTTCTACATTGGGTCCCAGAAATTCGTACTGTTAGTTTCAATTCGGTTTTTTTTAAAGCGATGTACTTTTCATAATCCTTTTCTAAAATGCTTAAATGTATCCGTTTGTATGGTTTCATGAAATACACACTTTGTTGTTGTGTTGATCAGTTCACTGCCTTCATATGTTATAGGTAGTTATAGATACATTGCACATCTTCATGTTGTCGCTTTCCTCTAGATCGTGCAGAAGAAGTAAAAACAAAATACCACCAGTTTTGTTTTTACTTCTAGTGCAATTCCAATCATTGCTTTGGTTTCTTGCCAGCTCAGGAGATGTAAAAAAGAATCGTGTTAAAGTATTTTTCTTTTGTGTTATATTAATTTGAAATGATACGATTGATAACAAAATTAAAAATGTTTTTAGACAAAACGCCTAAATGATAAAAGATATCGATAAATTCCTAAAGACCTTCTTTATAGAGAATATCCTTGTAAATAATAAAAAAGGTTCAATACAAAATATTGATAGGATAGCTCTATCAAGAGTTTTAATCGAGAACTTCCGATGATGTTTGGGGTGGACGGCCATCTTGGATATATGACGTCATATAGGCCGTCTGCCACAAAATCAAGCAAAGCACCTCGTAAGGCATGATTATGGAGGGCATAAGGAATGTATTAACATTGGTCCCACAATTTCATCATCAAATTTCCCACGGGATGTGTTACGCCACCCGACTATAGCGGCAGCAAGCCGACAGACAGACAGACTGATGGATAGAGAGACCTTAGTTTTCAAAATATGTATAGTTTGAAACGTGAAAATACGAAGAAATCGTGGAGATACTTCCTTTCGGTACCTAAGCGAACGAAGTAAAAATGTATCCATCTTGACTTCAAAATATTCTACATCTACTATTTAATATTTCGGTAAGTAATAGCAGGATGTACGTTTTAAGGGGGTATAGAAATATTTGTTGTAACAATATTAAAAACTCATTTATTTTTATTTTACTTACATTTTGGCAATGTCTTAATTCTATCAAAAATAAACAAATATACATATTAAGGTTACTCCTTTTTGTCACAAGGGACTTTCATAGCATTGATGTAGTCTTCTCTGAACTGATCGAGATTTGAAGATCTATCACAGGTATCCTTGATCATGTCGGTGAAACAGCGACTAGCGGGAATAAATTTGCTGAAAAGAGAATATTTGTAACAACGGTCTGTAACAAGATAAAATATGAAATG
The DNA here is from genome assembly GCA_936432065.2 of Rutpela maculata. Classification (NCBI taxonomy): domain Eukaryota; kingdom Metazoa; phylum Arthropoda; class Insecta; order Coleoptera; family Cerambycidae; genus Rutpela; species Rutpela maculata. Next base: position 223,740,009 of record OW386286.2, on the reverse strand, counting down.
CTAAATGCTTTTAATGAGAACGTATTCTCATAAACATAATGATGACCGTCTCATGGAGACTAAATGATTTTGTCCACTCCAGCTTTACCAAGAAATATATAATATGTTAATTTTTTTTATATATATTTAATTTTGAGGAAACATTCTAAGCGCAACATATTAAAAATGTAAATATAAGATAGAAGTATAAAAACCAGCCTCTGTCTGATCCTTTTGGAGCAGAGGTTTATTTCATCAAAATTTTTAAATATTTTTACAGTTGCAAAATACCCGACAAACTAAGAAATCGTGAATATGCCACAAATAATAAATTATAAACAATATATTAAAAATATGTAGAAACTTTCAACTATTTGAACGTACCGCGAAAACGACGGTGGCGTCATAAGGGTAGTTAGCTGTGAACTTATATGCAAAACAGAAGAAGAGGAGCAATTTGACAGTAAACAAGGTAATATCATCTGTCAAAAGTGAAGTGGACTGGCTAGAAGTATTTAAAGAGAAGAAGTAAACAGGCTGTATTTTAACTACGTCCGTAAAAGTGGAAAAGAAATTCCAACTGCCACTTTTGCAAAAATAGTACGGCGTACTTATTCCTTCTTTCTATTCTTCATGGTTTTTTGATTAATGTATCTGCAGTACTGAACTATACTACATAATGGAATGATAACTGCTGGCTTTAGAGGCCGGTTAACCGAAAAGCTAGCGTTGGAAAGATATGAAGACGATAAAACCATAACCCGTACTTGTTTTTACAGAAATGAGTGTGTTCTCACATTTATACGCTCCTTTCTACAAACATTAGCAACTAAGGTTCGTAGCATTGCTCAAATTACCAGTGGCAACTGTAGTCCCACTCAAATTAGGAAAAAGGCGGAGAAACATTTTGAACAGCAGTTTCGCTGCATAGGAAGTAAGTATTCAACTTTTACAACAAGGTCTTGCTTATGCGCAGAAAAAAAGACATGATTTTTAAAACGTTTTTTATGTTTTTTTTCATTTGGACGCATATGTCTCGAAAAGTACATGTTTTTAAAGCTAAATGAACATAAGTAAACGTATTCAGAATACGATTTCCTACAAAAAAAAAGGTCCTATGCATTGTTCCGATTATCCCATTGGTTTTTACGGAAAAGCTTGAAAAATAAATATTATTTGCTTTCTCGTGTCTTTTTTTTCATTTTAACCTATATATCTCGGAAAGTAAGCTCTATACATATTTCAGATTATGCCATTGATTTTTCAAGTACTTTCTGAGATATGTACTCCCAAATGAAGAAAAAACACGAAAAAGCAAATACGTATATTTTTCAAGAAGCTTTTCCGGAAAAACCGGATAAGCGGAAAAATGTATAGAGACCTTTTTGTAGGAAATCGAATTCTGAACAAGTTTACCTATATTCATTTAGTCTTAAAAACTCGTACTTTTTGAGATATATCGTCCAAATGAAAAAAAAAAACACGAAAAAACGTATATATATAGGTATCTACTTAAGTTGGCGGCATATGGAAAACTTTTTTATTTTGAGTTTTAGGAAAAAAAATTATTCTTTATAAAATGTTCTGCATGGTGTACAACATAAAATGAAACAATAAAACCTCAAAATTTATCAGTCATATACGGGGTTTGTCAATACTTATGAATTTGGTACAAGAGTAAAGTACTTTTATTTTTGACAATATCGAAAACTGTAAATATGAAAAGTTGTTCATAATTAAAATACACGTTCAAATATGCAATCATTTCCATTTACGTTGAAAAACGATTTTTTAAAATTTTTTCTAAACTTTTCTCTACAATAACATTGAAACTTTATGTGTTCACATTTATTACATTTAATCAAGGATCACGTTTACTCTGGAACCGTTTGAGATATTGACTTGAAATTTGGTACACATATGTACTTTAACGAGATCTAGAACTAGATTATATTTTCATCTTGTTCCGTCGAACGTTGGGGGGTAAATTGGGGTAAATTTGGGGACAATAGGTAAATCAAGCAGGTAAGAGTTCATAAAATTGGTATTTAGTATATACAAGAGAAGCTAAGGTCTCAAAAAAATTTTGGCATTGACCACCCCCATTACCACCCCCACCTCATTATTAAAGGGGATGAAAAAAAATGTGATTTAGTGTGTGTGTACAAGAACCAGAAACCTCAAAATATTTTTTTACTTTATCCATCCCCACTCCTACCCCCTGTCACCACCCCCACCCCACTACCGATGTGGGGTATCGTTTTATGGGTTTTTGGGGGTAGAGGACTTCAATTATTATATTATTAAAGTTCCATAAACAATTATTTCCAGATACAAAATTTTTTCGTTGTGTGACTTGGATAGAAAATCCGGATGTGGAAGTAGTGATTCCTTGGGCAGCGGTTTTTCTTAAAGTGAATATAATAAATATTAATACGAAATATATCACCGGTATAATGTAAATTATGTTTAAATGGCCAATTTACAGTTTAAATAAAATATATTTACAGAACTATTTATAATTTACATGTTAAACAGAAAAAAAATAATAAAACTTTTCAGGTATTGGGGTATTAAAATGATGGGAAAATAAATAAACAAATATATATTTTCACAGACTATTTATTTTATGCATAGTACAGCGAACATGTAATGTAATAGTTTCGGAGATATGAAAGTTTACAAATGGCGTCCGAACGTTTATGAGACGAAAAATACAGTTTAAATGTTCAATATCTCAGAAATTGTGACACTTACGTCACGCATGCTAAGAAATGAAATTAAAGACAATTAATTGCGCTTTTAAATTATTTTAGTAATTAAGAAAAAATAATCTCAAATACAGTTTTTCGTTAAAATGTAGCATTACCTAGATGCTCAATTTTTTTTGCTCATTTAAAGCACTTGCTTTAAAAAAAATCGCATTTTAAACTTTAAAGGTAATTTCGAAACACTTGAATGCAAAATAAAAACTTAAATATCTCCGAAATTATTAGTCCTACATCAATAAATAAAAAATATAATTAATTCCCAGTTTGTACTTTCTGTAATTAGTCTGTCACATTTTACGATAAATTAATACTTTTCGAGATACTTGACGAAAGTCATTTGGAAATACCTTTTTTTTAAGCTAAAATCGCAATTTTAAAGTCGTTATAACTTAAAAAAACCGCTGCCCAAGGAATCACTACTTCCACATTCAGATTTTTATTCAAGTCACTCACAACGAAAAAATTTTGTATGTGGAAATAATAGTTTATGGAACTTTAATAATATAATATTTGAAATCCTCTACCCCAAAAGCCTATAAAACGATACCCCACATCGGTAGCGGGGTGGAGGTGGTGATAGGGGATGGTAGAAAACAAACATTTGGAGGTTTCTGGTTCTTATACACACACTAAATCACATTTTTTTTTCATCCCTTTTAATAATGGGGTGGGGGTGGTAATGGGGGTGACTAATGCCAAAATTTCTTTTGAGACCTTAGCTTCTCTTGTATATACTAAATACCAATTTTATTGACTCTTACCTGCTTGATTTACCTATTTTCCCCAAATTTACCCCAATTTACACCCCAACCCTTCGACGGAACAAGATGAAAATATAATCCAGTTCTAAATCCCGTTAAAGTACATACGTGTACCAAATTTCAAGTCAATATCTCAAACGGTTCCAGAGTAAACGTGCGCACAAAAAAAGTTACAGACCGACAGACAGACAGAATTTTTTTTCGCTCTAACTTAAAATCTCGACGTTTCGTGACATTCTAAGCCTATTTGAACAATAGAAATTTTTAAAAATTTTTTTGTCGTTACTATACTTCCACTGGATGTGGAAGTAATTATCAATTTATGTGAAAAATTGCATAGAACCCTTTCTTCTTAAAATTTGATTATTTTTCAGCTGCAATAAATATATATACTTTCTAAATGCCACCCCCTGAGAAGGGGTGGCATCCACCTCCTATAAATTAGCAAGCCCCGCCGTACAGTATAGAAACTTTTCTGTGAAGCATTTACTATAATACTGCCAAAAATGAACGAAATCCGTTCAATATGACATTATTCCGAAGTTAAAACCTCTAGTTACTGTACTATACGTTGCTTAAAACTTTGCTGTCTCATAAAATTATGTCATCAAGTCGTAGACAAACAATTTCTTTAAAACGTCTATGTTTTTAAAGGTACTTTTGATTGGTCCTAACAAAATACTTTTTTAGTTTATTTTAACCATTTTTTTTTTCATTTCAAGATGTTAGTGCTCACTACAGAAAACCTACACATACGAAGTTTACTTTTAACCCCCGTTACAAAAAGAAGGGTTGTCATGTTTGACTCATATGTTTGTATATCTGTGTGTCTATCTGTGGCATCATATATTTCAACGGATGATGCAATTTTGATGCAGTTTCTTTCTTTGGAAGAGTATTTTATCGATAAAGTTTTTCGCAAGATTTCATCTCGGTAGACCTTCAGCGAGTTGCGCATCATCAATAAAGAGATAATGATGTGTCGGGGGTTTTTTAAATTTGTTTTACTTTCATGAGAGATTGAGGTGTTTGATCTCACATTTTTAAAACCCCTTATTGACTATCAAACTTTTTATGTAATGCTGCCGGTATGTGATGCTGACGCCGTTTTTTTTTTAACTATTTAACGTCGACCTATTTCCGCTACCAGGGCCTATCACCGACGCCAGGAGACGAGCTACCCCCAACCTGGAAATTTTGCCGAACCTCTTCCCTTAAGAAGAGTAGGGATTTTTTACTTGCCTAACATTTAATAGACAAGGGACCACCTGCTTTACATCCCCTCCGAAAGATGGTATATCCACTACGTAATCCTCGTCTGAAATTACGTAACTTCCGAGTATACACTGATATACAAGCCTCTAGAAGGTGGGGCGAGAATGCTGTATTTCCCAAGATAGGTGGGTCGTCCATCCAAGTACTAACCGCGCTCGACGTTGCTTCAACGGAATGTCGACTGATATTCACATTGAAGTCGCCTCTACGCTCGCCCCCGCTGACGCCGTTGACATTACGTGAAATATGATTTGTCCTTTATAGTAGAAGAGAATGGATCTCTTTTAGTATTCAGTCGAATATGATCTGAAATGATTTTTCGATCCAGTTCTCTATTAGGCACTGTTTCTGTGGCCTTATTTTTGGCTTGAAAGAGTAGAACTAGTAACAGAAAGTAAAGAGAAGGAAATAGAAAACGTAATGAGATGGAAAGAGATAAGCGCAGCTGGCTAAAGGGTGTTTTGTGGCGAGCACGTTTGACTGTATTATCATATTTCGTGCGCCAACTCCGACACTGACAATGTCGGTGGGTAATGAGCATTGTCTGTGACTAAAGTAGGATAGTTATCAATGAGAGTAATGCTTTTTTAATGAAATATTGCATCAGTTACTGAAACAAATATATAATTGCCAGTAAATATAATGGATACTTACTCACAAAATGAAGCCTTTGAGGTTGGAATTTGAGAACTATCATCAGTTTGTATGGCAGTATCAGTCAAACACTGAATGTAACTTCTCTGTACACTATACCTGTTGAATCTCGGGATACATGTAGCCAAATCTCCTGAAAATATTGTATATATTAATTAACCTTTATTTCAAAAGAAAAGGAATCTAAGTCAAGAGAAGTGCTCCATCTCAACATAAAAATGGATTTTTTAAAATGTTTATTTTTAATTTACAACAATTAAATTTGTTTGCATTTTGATTTCACATCTGCTGCATTATCAGAACTCCTTTATTACATCGATTACAGTTCACTAAAGTGTATGTTCCTGGGTATTTTGGTAAGTAATATCACTAGTTCTTAGAATTTTATAGGCAAAATTCTTTTTCGAGAGGGTTTTTACCTATAGTTCAGTAATATAACGATCTATATCGGACAAAATTGATAAAGTTTTGAAAATTAGTAGAAATGTTAAGGATAGCATAAGAATTATTAAACCGAAAAGTTCCCACCCCTAAATAGTGTGCTTCATCCCCTAGGACATCGTTTCCGTGCCAATTTTGAGATTTTCTAGATTTTCTCGGGAACTTTTTGATAAAAATACCTGTATACAGAATTATTCCTTATAAAATTCTCTATCAAAAACATCTCTACAATTTTTTTCATAAAATTAATAATACCTTAGGAAATAAGGCGTACACATAAGGGTTGGTTCCAGTTAACACAATAAATTGTAATCTTTACTGTAATCTACTTTAAAGGTCAATGCTTAACGCAAAAGCAGTAGCTACTACACTCCACTTAAAATTATAATAAATGAAGTGTCACTCTCTAAAAAATACCGCAATATTTAAAGAAGCGAGAATTTTGTATACTGTACTTGTTACCACGCCGCCCCAGAGGAGTGCCTCTTTTTTTACGTGGTGTCCCCTGTATACCTACTCCGCTAATTATAAGAAAGTTACCTACGTTAATTAATCTTTGTCGTCTTCCATAGATTCGACATTCATGCATGTTTGTCCGTGGCAATGGTAACACATTGTGAAGCAACGTAAGCCTGCTCTTCTGCAACAGCACCTGTTTTCGCACCCTAATTTGCATGAACAAAAAATTAGCACAAACAGATTCGGGAGCTGGTTTTTTTGTTGTCATAGTTGGGGTTAATATACCGCCGACTTTTTTTCATCACCAATCAGTAGTTTCTAGCGTAACGTTATTCCATGTTTAAATTTGGTAAAAAACGCGATATGAGTGTTGCCGAGCAGCAGCAGAAGTTGGTGGTAGTTTTAATAACATTACAGTATTGCTCACTTTACCAACAAGTTTGTTAAAACTCATGAATCTGTATACATCTAGACCTTTTTCTACGCAGGTAGAGTTGTATAAAGCTAGAACAAATCGCTCTTCTACGTCTACAATTTCCTTTCTCTCTTTTCTCGCTCTTCTACGTCTACAATAGCTTTTTCATTATTAAAAGTTTGCACGATGTCTTGTAAGTCATCTCTTTTATTAAGCACATTGATAGCATTAACTCTTCCTTTGGAAAAAAAACGCTGAGGTTGTGTCGCAACCGGTAATGGCGTATGCAAATAATATTGTTTCTTTACAGTTTTTTAAAAAGTTGAGGATTGTAAATCTCGTGAAATGTAAATCCTTTTGCTGGTATTACTTGTTTTTCTTTTAATAATTTAATGTCTTTGTCGGAGGGAGAAAGAGCAATAAGAAAGAGTAGCTGGTCAATATCTTGCCCTATGACAACAGCTGTGTCGCACTTATAACATTTTTCGATAGCAGTTTATACTAAAATCAGAGTTTATACTCGATTCCTTCAAACTTCTGCTGAGTTTCAGAAACAACAGTGTTTTCATCAATAATTTCAGGACAGGTTCTTTGCCGTTTTAGGCTCCTCGTGCTGTTTGCATTATCCAAATAACTATCGAACACAACAGTTCCTCTATTACCGTAATATTTTCTTATGTAACTAACGTAAGCGTTGTAAACGTTATTAAATTCTTTTTTTGGTCATATTACGCAACGAAGGAAGTATCCTCCATCAATCACATACTCACTATTTTCGAAAATATGGTCTCGTTCTGAAACAGTATTAATAATCTGGTAACTTTATTGCCTTGTTAGTTTTTCTCATTAGGCCTTTGTCATCGAAAAAGGAAAGAGGTACTAAAGCACGTTTTTAACTCCAGACTCGAATGAATTGTGCAAATAATTGTTCAGAAATTGCGATATTTTTCAGGTGGGGTGGAAGCGTTGCATTTATTATAATTTTAAGTGGAGTTTAGTAGCTACTGCTTTCTCGCTACGCATTGAACTTTAAAATAGATTATAGTAACAATTTATTGTGTTAACTGGAACCAACCCTTATGTGTGCGAATTATTTCCCACGTTACTATTAATTTTATGAAAAATATTGTAGAGACGTTTTTGATATAGAATTTTATAAGGAATTTTGTATAGAGTTATCTTTATCTATAATCTAGAAAACCTCTAAATGGGGGTGGAGACGACGTCCTAGGGGATGAAGCACACTATTCGGGGGTGGGAACTTTTCGATTTAGTAATTCTTATGCTATCTTTAACATTTCTACCAATTTTCGAAACTATGAATTTTCCGATATATTACAATTTAACTGTTATATTACTGAACTACTAGTAATATAAGGAGTGTATATTGACAGTTTATCTGATCTTTGATAACAGACTGTGCAATTTACATACATTGTATTATTTGGGGTAGGCGGAGTATCTTGAGAAATAATTTGAACATAAAAGATTAATATACTTTTTATTCCATTTTTAGGTGGAAAATCTGCCTGTTATTGCTTTAGATTTGCAAAACGATTATATAAAACCTAAATGTATATTTATCGTTCATTGAAAAGGAATAAGGGGGGTCATTTAGTCAAATTATATATTTCACTTTTTAGTACGTTTATGTAAAGTAATCGAATAATTGTAACACTGAAAGTTTGAGGTCGATCCGATAAGTAGTTTCAGAAATATACTGCTTTAAACATGAACCGACGCTCTCAAGGTGCCAACGTCAATGTATCCGAAAGTCTGTCTCGAAGGAGCGTTTATTTTGTTAGAATCCGGCAGTTTGTCTAATCTGCCAGAGATTTACTTGATTGTGGTGATTTGGAGTATTTTAACACAAAATTATGCAACATGTAAGTGCTGAAAAGAGAGGAATGAAAATGCAACTAGGATGGAATGGCGTCACGCAGCGTCGATGTCCTTGATTAATTTTAAAGCCTACCTAGATCCTAGAATATTTTGGTTTTTTGCATTTCGCTCTAAAATTAAGAGATGTTTTGGAAAACGGAAAAGGAAAATATGCTAAATGAGCCTATTTTCGGCATCGACACAAAAATATTTGATATGTTTGCAGCTTAAGTCAGCTGAGTGATCCTAAAAAATTACACTAAGTCGATTCGGATAATGTCATGAAATACATTTTGCTAAATTTTGAACGACCATTTTCATGAAATCACCAGAACATACTTATAAGCTTGATAATGAAACATATCTAAAATATTCATTTCAAAGGTTTCTTAGTGACATGTGGAAATATTTTAATTTTGTAGTAATATCGCCGAGCTAAGTGGCCTTTTTGGAATCTCATCGTCATAAATATTTTCTATGCGTTGATTAATTATATTGAACTTAAATTACGACTTCTGGCATATGTCGGCCCGTCAATTTTGCTATACGTCAAAATGTAAAAAGAAGAAAGAATTATATCATCGTCACATGACTTACTTTTTGTGTGCGTACAAAGCAACAAAAGTTGATTTCTTAAGAAAATATTTACCAAGCCATCATAATTAAAAAATAATTAGATCGATTCAAATCAAAGTCCTCTGCAAGATATAGATAAAGCCAGACAATTTTTTTACAACTTTGGCCTTTCTGACTGTGCTTCCTGACGTCGCACACTTTCTGGCGATCTTATTTTATTTATTTTAGACATAAGAGTACGTACATTAAAAATGAGCCTTGTAACGATGACATAATTCCACTGACTTTTGGGGTGCCTCGCTGGAAATCTATTTTGTGAAACGTTATTTTTCATAAAACGATAATAGTACATAAAATGATGACGTGCCGAAAAACTGCCTAGCTCCTGTGTTATAGTCACTTATGAGGGCGACTTCAGTTAATGAAACATGCCTAAAATTAATTTCAAAGTTTTGTTGCGGAGGTTTAATCATTCTAAAGTAACCGCTGCTTACTCTAGGCACTATTAGGAATATTGTACTTACCACGCATTATGTCAAAATCATCGTACATAAAACTGGCGACAGATTTTACCAAATCGAGAATAAACTCTGGAAAATATTTCTGGTCAGTTCCCAAACAGCTTTTAGTTCGCTTTATGGACTCTTTACTACATTCTTCAATATTAGCTATGAATTCATTTTTAGGAGTAATAAACATGGTCTTCTTTTTAAGACAAATCTTCATCTCGTCATATGCACTCTAAAACAATTATAATTACATGACATTATTAGAGTAATATATGTATGTATAATTAATTATTTTCATCAATTTCTGTTCAATAATATCTATTTTGAGAAGATGGCTGTGAGAATATAATATATCAATGGATGTTTTTTTTCATCAATAATTTGAACAAATAATGTTGTAGCATTAAAATATTCTGCTATTTCCCTTAATATTCCCAGTCCTAGTGATCTCATCGCTAAAATAGAAATACCAAATTATTCGCAATAAAATGACAGATATAACTAAAGTTAATGAAAGTAAACTATTCCTGTTATTGAACTAAACTTTCAACCCAAATCTCTTTAAATATTAAACGGTTAAAACTAAAAAAATTGAAATTGAAATTTCATTTGATTCTTTTTGAGTGCATCGACTCGTGGGTGAGCAATTTTTTTGTAATTTCTTACATGAATTTTGCGTGGTATTGAGAAAGAAAATGTCGTTTTATTTAAATCATCGTGTTTTGAAATTTATTATTTTCGAAATTACTTTAATAAATAAATTCAAATAATCATACGAATATTCTATGAAATTAAAAAAGGTAAAGAAATAATAAAAGTAGATGATGCAACGAACTTTAAAAAAGTAATGATTTACTTGCATTTGGAGCCATCTCGGTTGTTTATAAATAAACAATTTGACATTTCTTCTGGACATTTGGGCTGGTTGTTCACCAATGCATATTTCTTCGTTTCAGCTAGTTGAAAATAATCCATAACTACAATGAGCAAAATGCATAAATTTTTTTGACATCACCGAATAATAGATCACTAAAAAGCGTTATTTTCTATGTATTTTTTATTTTTTTTTTATCGGAATTAAAAGATAAAAAAATAATTTAGTTTCGCTGAGAATTTAGACACGTTCAAACGAAGCAAGTTTCCCGCCATTTGCGTGTGACGTCATCCGGCATTTAGCATTGGCAATGTTTATTAGTATTATTTTCAACAGATATTTAATCTATGTACTTAGTGGTGGCAAACTATTTAATATAATAAAGTTATATAATCTGAGACGAAAAACAATAGTTAATGTTGATAAAAATATTAAAATAATGCATTATGTTTACGTATTCTGAGGTTAGGTATCTAAATCTAACTGCAGTAAAAGGATAAAAGTGAGCGTAAACAAATTTATTGTTACGAACAATGAATGATGCATCCTTGTCGCTTTTCCACCTCCAATTTCTGCACTGATATAATCGGTATTATTACCAAAAAATTGCTCATCATAAACACGTCGATTTTCGGCAAATTGTCACTTTGAGCTTGCACAAAGTCGCTGTTCGTCATTTTTACCACTTAGATAAATTAATACACTAATAATTTTTACAAAAATAAACAAATCGATATTTAAAGGTCAGCAGACTAAAATTTAACATTTAATTAACACACAATTTAATATTTCAGCACTACCAGATGTAAACTGTCAAAGCTATCAAACTTGTCACTTGTCTCCGTACTTTTCTAAATTTACCGCTGGGTGGATAAAATACGAAGCTGATTGGCTGTGTTTTTCAAATTAGCCAATCATATAATGTTATTTCTTACTGATGCGCTCCACCGGTGAATTTAGAAATCTGCGGTCTATGGATGAAACTAAAACGTTATGCCAGATGACATCAGTACCGCTTATAGGCACGTGGTTTTGTTCCGATAAAATTTGAATTTTAAAATGATTTTTTTTTACAAAATAACTTTTTTTATAGTTTCCTTTTATTATATACTCGGCTTATATAATATGTATAATGAAAAAATAATAAATTAATGCATTTTTAAAATTCATGCATCTTGCTCATTGTTAATGGCAGTGTATTGAGGCCCGAAAGTCGAATCATTAGCGATTGCGTTAAAAATTCGAAAGTCGCCATTTGGCGACTTTCGAATACCTATTTAGGTATTATACATTATATTTACACATTACATCTTAGTTGTCAGATAGCTCAGTATGTAAGATGATAGGCTCATAATGATGATATTTTAGCTTCAAATCATGATTGTAGCATTTCTTTATTGTATCAGTAATATTAAAAGGTTCAAAAAGCAATGAAAAAGGACGTCCCAATAAGAGAAACATTGAAACATTTATAAAAAAAAAAGTAATAATTTTATCGGTTAGTAGAGTGATAAAACCTTGTAACATATGGTAGTGAGCTTCCACCTACCGTGAACATAGCATCTTCAGAATCAAAATAAAATCCTGCATACTGGCGATTAGTTCCAAACTACTTACCTGTAATTGATTTGCTTCATCTATGTGTCCATTGGCCTTACAATTTGAAACAATTGTTGCTTCTATACGTGGCAAAAATTGGCCGCTCATGCCAGAGAATGTTTCCCTCGCAACTCTCTTCAGAGCTAAAATGACATGAAATTAATTTGGTAAAAATTTGTACGTACAGATTTGTCTTCGTTCAACTTGAAAAGTCAAAGAATCAAGACCCAACATTGCACAGTGGGGAAATTCCGGATTTTACTGTTCAAAAATCTCTAGAGACCTTAATATCCATCGGATCGGGATAATTTTTTTTTTAAATTAAAGGTAATTAAATTCCCTGCACATCTGTCGAGGCAAATTTTTAATTTTTTTTTTTTTTAATAATTTTTGTGTTAATTTTATCTTTTTGACAGCTATTAGCTGTCAAATTATGTATTTCGCAGTTTGATTTTACTACTATATAGTTTATGTACTATGTGTAGACTAAAAAAATTAATTTTCATATGAATATAGCGATATTGGTTCTTTATTTAAAATTTTAATATATTTTTTTACAGTTAATTGGCAGTTTATTATGCCATTAATAAAAGTTGACCGAATCATTTAAAAATCTGCCTCGACAGATGTGTAGGGAATTTAATTAGCTTTAATTTAAAAAAAAAAATTATCCTGACCCGATGGATATTAAGGTCTCTAGAGATTTTTGAACAGTAAATTCCTGTGCATTGGTTTAATAGACTGTTTGCAACACTCAGTGCGGCATTAATTTTGCCGCACTTGCCATATTATTTGCCACACTCTTAATTTGAAGACTGTAGACACACGTCTTGATTTCGATTATTTGATTTAATTCAAGACGCAATAATAGATAACAAACTTTTGTTTAAATTTGAAAATATCGATTTTAATAAATATACTGTCCCTGGATTGAGTTTGCAAGAGAAATTTTGTTTTAATTTTATAAAAAAGTGCCAAAAAAATACAATTTTTTGCTTGATTTAAAACTTACAAATCTGTAATCAAACCTTCGATATTAATACAGTGTGTTCTTAAAATCGGAAAAGAGATCAAACATAAATAAACTAATTCAAGAATATTTCAAACTAATCGATTAATCCTTTCAGCATATAATTCAGTTTTAAATCGTGGCTCCTTATAACTGATACGGATTGCTTGAACTGTTAAGGATACAATAATATTTCTTATCCGGTTTTTTAAATATTTCGACATATTATTAGGTAAGGTTTCCTTGTAAACAATTTGTTTAAACACCTCCACAAATAAAAATGTAAAATTGTCAAGTCAGGGCTCCTTGGCGACCGTAAAACTGAACCATTTCTGCATCCAATTGCCTCCAAATTCACGGTTTAGCCAGATAATAGTGTTAGAATACATATAAAATGATATTTTTCGTCATCAGTTCAGAATTTTTTTTGTGCGTAACTGTGGTGAGGTAAATCAATTAAACGATCATGGAAAATGTCTTAACATATTTAAGTACTTGCGTTGATTAACATTACTATTAAAAAATACTGGGCTATGATTTCATAATAAGTAACAGCACTACACACGTTTAGTTTAACTGGATATTAAAGTTGATACGAAACTTTAAAATGAGGATTAGTATCGCTCCAGTATCAAAATGTTGCGATGAAACTGTTCCATTGATAGAAAAGGTTGTTTCATCAGAAGACATAATATTTTTCTCATTATTTCATTGCCCATTCATAAACAAAAAAAAAAGACGTTTACCATCATCTCCAAGGTTCAAAGTAAGATTTAAAAAAATGGGTTTAGAGGCATGTATTTTAAATTTCCTCAAAATCCTTTGAATGGTTTGCTCATACCTATATGAAGCAAAGTTTTGAATTATCTTCGGATTGCAAAATAGAGATGTAACATCTTCATGGTACACCTTCTTTTTCTTTAATTTGATTACGGATCCAGTTTTCTTTTTAAATTAGACCACCATTTTAATACCATTACGAGAATCATCATCAATTCTTCTTCTATGTAGCGGTAACTTTTATTAAGTATATTTTTTGTTGTTAACATTTTTAGCACAAAGAAATGGCTCTTTTAAATTATTTCGAACATTAAATAATCATTTGACATAAACAAGCCAAAGGCAACTGCTTTAGGAGTGTATAAAAGTGCTGGAATTATGATAAAAATAATGAAAATAAGAAATTGATTTTAAGAATATAATGTATTAATATTGAAGTTTTAATTGCAAAGGGTCTAGCCGTACTTCCATGGCGAAACTGCCCCCGATAGGAACCTATATCGTAACCTATGTTATATTGTAGAGGGCGCTAATAGTAGTTGATCGAGTAGATATTAGCTCTATATCTTAGTTAATTGAGGAGCTATTTTAAAAAAGTGTCCGGAGACGACTTTTTTTCAAAGCGATATATCTTAGTTAATTTTAAAGCTAGGAAAATAAAACTAAATGGCAGTGTTATGGTACACTTACAGTTTATTTTATAGCATTTCCTATGGGCCAAGCCTAAATAAAAGTATTTAAAAAATGCAAAGAAAAACTTTGTCAATCGATTTCTATCAGATCTAATTGAATTACCACTTTGAAAAAAATATATAATAATTGTCTATGTCTTGCCTAACAGCATGCCAAGTTTCATTAAAATCCAAGAGGTGCAACATGTCGAAAAAAAATTTAAAGTAAGTGGACCGCCACCTTACGACCACTATGTTGACACTTTTAATTTGCATTACATTTCAATAATCTTTGGAAAAGTTGCGTTTTGACAGCTCAAAAGTATATCAACGGTTGTCAACGGTAGTGTCAACTAGCCTATTACAATGGTTTTTTGATCTACTTTTATAGTGACTGTAGTCGGTCTCAGTTAAGAATGCAGTTGTTTTCGTTATGAGCGGAGCACAGTTTACACAGGATATGGGAATTCCCAAGTAAGTGGAATCCCCCATGGCCGACTCAAGCCAGTTGGTACATAAAATAAAAATAAACGGTTTAAATTGGCTTTTGTTTGGCATTTAGCTCTTTTATAAATACACTGAAATTATTTAATTCATATTGCAGCATATTTTGTTTCGATTAATGAAAGCTCATTATAGATGTAAATCCTCTAAAAATGTCAAGTGTTATAAGAAATAGGTAAACCTACTACGAAGTTTATTTTATTGTTTTATGATATTTATGAATATTAATACGAAAGAAATTGTACTAATTGTTCATATACTGTTCGGCTATTTCCTTCCATTTTTATTAAAATCAGACTGCTCTAGTTATATTTATCTCTTTTGTTACAAATAAGGATTCACAAACACGGTATCGCCTGTGCTAAACGCTGTGCGATGTGCGAAGCTCAAGTTGTTGATTTCATCACTCTCATTTAAGAGCATGGTTCTATTTAATTTCATTGTGCGATGTGCGAGGGGCGTCGATATGGCCACTCTCATTTAAAATAATGGTTTATTTAATTTCAGTGTGCGATGTGCGAAGTGCGGTGCTATGTGCATTGTGCGGTGCACCGACGTGACGACGTGGTCATGCACTTACACGGTGGTTATGATATTTGTGTACACTTTTTAGGCAGGTATATGAGAGAGATCAAAGATACAGTTCAGAACGGCAGAGACAAGAACAGCTCGCCTGATATCGAGCACAAGCAAGTAGTAGGTTTACCCATTTCTTATAACACTGACATTTTTAGAGGATTTACGTCTATAATGAGCTTTTATTACTCTAAATAAAATATGTTGCAATATGAATTAAATAATTTCAATGTATTTCGATTTTAATGTATAAAAGAAAAGTGCCAAATAAAGCCAATTTAAACCGTTAATTTTTATTTTATGTACCAACTGGCTTGAGTCAGCTATGGGGAATTCCACTTACTTGGGAATTTCCATATCCTGTGTAAATTGTGCTCCGCTCATAACGTAAACAACTGCATTCTTAACTGAGACCGACTACAGTCACTATAAAAGTAGATCAAAAAAACATTGTAATAGGCTAGTTGACACCACCAACCGTTGATATACTTTTTATGAGCTGTCAAAACGCAACTTTTCCAAAGATTATTGAAATGTAATGCAAATTAAAAGCGTCAACATAGTGGTCGTGGGGTGACGGTCCACTTACTTTAAATTTTTTTTCGACATGTTGCACTTCTTGGATTTTAATGAAACTTGGCATGCTGTTAGGTAAGACATAGACAATTATTATATATTTTTTTCAAAGTGGTAATTCAATTAGATCTGATAGAAATCGATTGACAAAATTTTTCTTTGCATTTTTTAAATACTTTTATTTAGGCTTGGCCCATGGGAAGTGCTATAAAATAAACTATAAAGTGTACCATAACACTGCCATTTAGTTTTTTTTTTTCCTAGCTTTAAAATTAACTAAGATATATCGCTTTGAAAAAGAGTTGTCTCCGGATATAGAGCTAATATCTACTCGATCAAGTACTATTAGCGCCCTCTACAATATAACATAGGTTACGATATAGGTTCCTATCGGGGGCAGTTTGGCCATGGAAGTACGGCTAGACCCTTTATCCGTTTTAAATCGAGTTTATTCATTTGACATTTTTTGGCAAAATAAAAAATAAAAAAATGTTCCCTCTTGTAACTCAAACCATGGACATACTGCATATAAGTTCACCACCGAAAAATTAGTACCTATGCAATAATGCACTTGTGAAAAGGGCCATTGCAAAATTCGTACAATTGGAACACTCGCCAGGGCTCGTATTTCAACTATTATAAGTTAATCTCATAAATAAGTGGTTTGTTTACTTCACAAGTAGAGCAAAAAATTAAAGTGAAATGAGCGGCGACCGCAATAAAAGCAAGATAAAACACCGACCAACAAGCGTCCATCGGAGATCGGTTCGGAAAAATGTTTTTCAGTCATGAAGTCATGGAATAGGACCAAATACTACTAGTTTAAAACCAAATGTGCATGGCATGTGTATGTTAAATACTCACTATACAAGGTGGTTAAGTAGTGCGCCACGTGAAGGTTCGCTTAAGATTAAAATGCAATAAAACATATTTTTTTCTTCAAACGTCAGAAAAACATAACAATTCTTGACTCATTTCTTGACATTAAAGTTTGACTTTTTAAACAGCTGTGCGTTGCTCTTAACAACGGAGGTAATAGTATATTACGTAATGAGTGATGTAAGAAGCATATTACGCACGAATGGAAAAGTTACGCACGATGCCGCGTAGCGGCGTGTGCGTATTTCCATGAGTGCGTAATTGCCTTACAACTAGAATTATGTACTATACTTTGCCTACGATCATATTTATTTAGTTATTTAGTAAAATCTGAATTTAGTTTACTAGTCAAAAATATTATTCAATAAATATTATGTCAGTTTTGACAGCGTTTGAAAATTAAGTAGGCGCATTTGTTTTTTTAAACCCCGCGTCAGCGATATAAGCCACTTATAATTGCGCGTCCCGTGCATTTTGTTCACCGTGCGATTTGTTTACAGTGCGTTTTGTTTACAATATATAAAATTCAACTTACATAGATGGCAGGTAGTGTGTTTTTTACTATTTACAGTAGTGATCGTAGGTAATAGTTATTTATGTACCAAGGCTTGTAAGTGTATTTTACAGGTCGAGAACACAGTGCAAACCGAAGGCTGAGGTTTGCAATGTTTGAGAGTTTGGGCTGTAAGTGACACTTTATTAACACTGACAGACGTGAAAAAATAACACTTACATAGCTAGTAGTATGAAAAGTACTTTTTTGTACGCTCAGGTAATTTGACACCTTTACTGAATTTGTAAGTGACATTTACAAATTAGCGAGATTGGTAAGTAATTACTTACCGATCAGGAGGCGGTAAGTAAGTTAATAAATATAGAAATTTAAAAATCAATGTTTATTAAAGGCAAAATTAAAATTACAATTTGAACAATTAATTATTAAAATTTATTGAAGCAATAGAATTCTGGTTTAAAACAACGTTCTCTTCTGAATCATAGCTTACAAAAATCTTAAGTTGTGGCAAAAATCTTATCTTCGAGAAATTTCTAATAGCAGCAAAGGTCACTTGACAATAAATTCGGTCTCATAATAACCAAAGCGAAAGCTTTTTCATGTACGACTTCTTTGTTTTATATATTTTTAAAATGTTGATTTTTTTTTAAATGTTATTTAGGTTTATTTAGGTTTATTCAATATTTGAGCGTGCAAAAAACGTCATAAGCACTGCGGTCACTAAGTGTTTTACTGATTTCAGATGTTTTGAAGATCTCGATTTCGTCTCGATCTCTAAACATATCCTCAACCAGTAAAGAATACATACTGACCTTAATACTTATATACTATTTCTGACGCTGTAAGCGGCAGAAAAAATAATATCCATAGCAACGCATATTTTCTTTAATACACCGGCCATGCGATATTAACACGATGCGTTTTTGGTAATGAAATTCGAGATTTTTATCTTAATTCTTTTTATAGCTAATCGACGTTTGAAGAAAAAACCGCTGCCTAAGTGACTACTTCCACATCCGGATTTTCTATCCAAGTCACACAACGAAAAAATTTTGTATCTGAAAATAATTGTTTATGGAACTTTACTAATATAATATTTGAAATCCTCTACCCCAAAAACCCATAGAAAGATACCCCACATCGGTAGTGGGGTGTGGGTGGTGACAGGGGGTGGGAGAGGGGGGTGGATAAAGTAAAAAAATATTTTGAGGTTTCTGGTTCTTGTACACACACTAAATCACATTTTTTTCTTCCCCTTTAATAATGAGGTGGGGGTGGTAATGGGGGTGGCTAACGCCAAAATTTTTTTTGAGACCTTAGCTTCTCTTGTCTATACTAAATATCAATTTTATGAACTCTTACCTGCTTGATTTACCTATTTACTCCAAATTTACCCCAATTTACCCCCCAACCCTTCGACGGAACAAGATGAAAATATAATCTGGTTCTAGAACTCGTTAAAGTACATATGTGTACCAAATTTCAAGTCAATATCTCAAACGGTTCCAGAGTAAACGTGCGCACAAAAAAAGTTACAGACCGACAGACAGAAATTTTTTTTTCGCTTAAACTTGAAATCTCGACGTTTCATGACATTCTAAGCCTATTTGAACAATAAAAATTTTTAAAAATTTTTTTGTCGTTACTATACTTCCACTGGATATGGAAGTAAAACAGCATGTTTTATTCGTAGTAAAAGCCACTTATTCTGACTCGCCTGTAATTGCCGGACTCTCGTCATTCATCCAGCAAACCTACAGACTCGTCATAAAAGTATCTGTTTTACTCCTAATAAAACAATATACTGTTACTTTATCAAATTCAAGCTTGTGTATCATCTCAATGATTTTGCAATTCTATTGTTGCAAGAATTTGAAATATTTATAACGCATATTGTAAGCAATTAATCTATATAACGTCTAAATTTTGCGCCAATTATTATCTTATTTTTAAAAAAGTTAATAAACCCACAAAATTAATTAAGAATAAAAGTATAAAATAATTGTTTTGTGTACTATTCTATCGTTAATTTCAAAGTCAAGAATGTAAATGTTTTGCTTTTTTGCAATTTGTATTTTAAAAATGACTTTATAATATGCAGACAGAGTCGCATGAACTAAAAAATATTAAGGTTTATATCATATCACAGAATTTAAAATAAATGTATTTCTAATTAAATATTGTTTTGGTTTTGTCCACCATGAATTAATTAAAAATAATAACACAGATAACATTTTTTAAATAATAAAAATTATGTAACTCATAAAGTCATAAACAGTCAATTATTTGTTGCTAAACGTATTTTCCATAACCATAATAAAAACTAATAAATTAAAGCGTATTAAATTGCTTTCAGTTATAGTTAATATTTGCTGGTGTTGGGAATATCAATAGATATCAAGGAAAATTAAAAGATTATTATTATCTGCTAGCGCTTACTCCTCCCGTATCACTATCACTAGGTCATATTGAACTAAGTACAGCTCATGTTTAACTATAATTCACGTGCTCTCGATTCGACACTCGATTATAATTTAGTACGGTCTATAAGATATTGTTGCAGAGAAAGATATTTGAATAATATTGTTTTTCTCTTATTTTTCGATACAAAACAACTATTCCCAATTCAACAGATTTTTTTTATTATCTCGGACAGAAATGAGTTTTGAAATCATTGTATATTGCGATACTAAATGCCTGGACTAATCGGCGGCTTTCTTAAAAAACCACTTATCTATGAGATGAACTATATAATATACTCGTGCTAGGAAGCATTTTCCACACTGGGTATATTTTCAGGGTGTATTACGTTTTGATATGAAAGTGTGAATTATACGAGCGTCACTCAGCCAGAGTTCAGGTGAACTTGATGTAAAATCCAAAAATAGTCTTGTAACAATCGTAACCTGGGATTTTGATGCCAATATTGGAGTCATATAGTGGAAAATTTTCGTAACTTCGTAATCTGGGAATAGGCAATTTTTTTTAAATATGTTTTAGCCATTTTAACCATCAGAGGGAGTCTATAGCTAAAATATATTCCGACCACGTTGACCTGAAGCCTCTTTTATTTATTTTATTTTTCTTTTTTTTGATAAATTGAGATTTTTTCGTGTTTCCGGTTCAGCTTCTACATTGTGACCCACTTAAGATAGCATACCTGTATACCTGTTAATTGATGCTTGATTAACTTCAAATTTTGGTGGTAAGAAAACATCGATAAAATGATTCTTTGACCAGAAAAACTTTCGTCTCCTACAAATGCAAAGCCACCTGCGGTATCAAAATATACGGAAAAAGTAAAAAAAATCGTGCTAGACATTTTTTAATCGAAAAATTTTGTCAATAAAACTTGTTCAGAATTTCCCAGAAATCTTAAGTCCAAAATTTAATCGATATTAAAAAACTGAAAAATTTTTATTTTAAAAATTTTAAAATTAATTATTTAAAGAAACTGCAAATTGCTTGATAACAACCTGGTAGCTTGGATTTAATTTCAAACAAAATTGTCATAGTACAGTTGTTTTCTAAACAAAAAAAAACATTAACTTGGACTTGGATATTATTTTAATCAAAATTTCAATATTTTCAATTTTCCGATAAAAAAAATGCCTAATATGATTTTTTGATTTTTTTCGCATATTTTGGTACCGTAGGTGGCTTTGCATTTATAGGATGCAAATGTTTTTCTGGTCAAAGAATCACCTTATCGATCTTTTCTTACCATCAAAGTTTGAAATAAATCAAGAAACAATTAACGGATATACAGGGGTGTAGCGATCTTAAGTGGGTCACACTGTAAAGTCGGATAAATAAAAAAGATCCAAATTGTTTGTAATAAATGCTTTATAGGTAGTGGTGGTAATTAGACGTTTTACAAGAAAAAATTATTCTTTTGAAATTTTAATGGCATGTTCATAATGGAGGTACGAAGTAAGAACTAAAACGTTTCCACCCCTAAAGGGCGAGCCTCATTTCATATCCCTACATAAAACGGACATTTTAGCGGTTTTTCATCAAAGCATCTTATAGCAATATTTTTTGTTAATCATGGCTTTTTTATTTACTTTAAGATAGTATACAAATCTAGAATTAAAAAACAACTATTTGTTTCGTTTTTGGAAAATTTCCCTATTCGTACAACTGGCCTTTGGTAGCTTATCCTGTTAATGTTTACATTTTCTGTTTGTCTAAACCCCGATTATAGCGACGTGTTCAGAAAAAAATCGACTAAACTTCTTTAAAATCCGAGGTTATGATTGTTGGAAAAATCAACTGTCCTTTATTAATGAAGATACCAATGATCTAAGTAGTACTTATTACTAAATTAAGTATAAAGTTGTTACCTACCTCCTCTTTCTATATGCTGTGTGACGCTGGCTTCTCCAAAAAGCGAGGCATCTTGGATGAGACCTACAAAAAACAAGTCAATTATGCGCTAGACTTAATTTATTTTAGATAAAAACATATCGAAACTTAAAATTCTCATTTATTTAAGATCCCCAATAAAGACAAGACCCCAAAAAGTTAAAATCGGAAGTCTGTAAGTTACCTTGTAGTGATTGCACTAAATTATATATAGGACAAACATGTAGGAAATTCAAAACACGTCATGTTGAAAATAAATAAAAAGCTGACTCTAACTTTGTTACTGATTTATTAGAAAAAAAAACATTTCTGTAGAGAATATTTTGCTGTTTAGATATAGAAAGTAGAAGATTAAAATTGTCTTTATTGGAATGCTTAGAAATTAATAAATATAGAAAATATGGTCTGTTGTTAAATGACCATAATAAAATCAACCGCTCTCCATTACTTAATATTACTTTTAAATAATTTGTGTCGGTAGTAGGAATATCCCGTGTTTATTAATATATGAACATTTTATAGAGAGATGTTTAGTTTACGCAAATTAATTAATATTTATATAAATGAATCAGTTATTATATTAAATTTTGCCAAATGTTTTGTATATTTAATTAGTAATGTTATGGTAAAAACAATCAATTGCCATAGTTAATGCAGTCTCTACACACATACATGTTTTTGATATTTGAGTTCAACCTGTTATGTTACGGACTTCTGTATAAAAATATTTTTTTCTACGATGATTATTAAAAAAATTTGATCTATCTATCTGATTAAATCAAATAGGTATAATGACTACTGATGGATAAACAGACGTAAAATATGATTATATTATAATACTTACTATATCCCTGAGTATCGGCTAAACTCAAACCTGAAAATAAAAAATACGTAAATTATTTCCTCGGGAAGAGTATAATAAAAAAAAACACTAAGATGAAGATAATGGTATAAAGTAAAAACAATCATTTAAAATTAAAAAGATAACTTGTAACCAAGTTTTGTTGAACATTGGTTAAACTATTGTTGAATTATATTTTGACTTTTATTCTGCTATTATATGAAATTTTCTGTGCATCGATTCAATTAAAAAAAATTAAAAAGTTTTGCGCAAAGGTAAGAAAAAAATGAATTTTTTCACCCACTATAGAATAACGCGAAGCGATCCCATAAGAAATTATTAAGTAATTAAATATTCACTCGAAGTGACATTTAAGAATAAAAAATGGTTCAGAAATACATTTTATATAAATTCTATCTAATTAAAAGAAATATTTATTTAATGGTTTTGAATTCTAAGTTCAATTAAAATCTTTGATATTTTTGCATTAATGATCATATCAAGACGATTCATGTATATCATATGTATTATGAATGGAAATATTAACATACCATCCATCTTAAATATTAAGCTGGGTAGGGCATTAAATTGGTGATGTGGTGCATCAGTTATTTATTTTTACACTTATAAGCAAATTAGTTAGCTCGCAAGTTTTCATTGGCATATATAATATCACACATCCCACTAGGAATGTGCTCTATTCTCCGTCAATGAGCCAGCACCCAGTTTCGCTGATGATAGTCATGTTTAATAGGTTAATTCTGCAAGGAATATATTTTAATTATAACTTTTTGAAAAGGAAAGGCTCTACTCAAAAAATTGTACCATTTTTAGATAGACTTGATCTTTTTATTAAGTTCTAAAATTGCTATTGAAATTGAAATGGGTCTCCGTCAGATGGTCTGTACTAGCGAGGCAGCTTATTGAAATTACCGTTACCTGGCGGATAAAAGCACCAAAGGTATGAAGGTACATTAGGGTATACTAATAAACGTTAGCCTGGAGATCTCTAGAATTTCTAAAAATTTTCATGTACAGCACTAAAAATCAAAATGGCCGACAAATACGATAAAATGTCACATGTGAGTCTTTCTTTTCGAGGCACCACTACTGCAAGAATCATAAAAAGTGTAATTTTCTTGCACTCTTCAAGAGACCAAAGCATAAAGCAACATCTCAGTATGGGAAGAAGCTTAAAGTGCTTCAAAACAATGTGGAAATATTTAGCCTTTTTTCGACACCTTCAATCGGTATGCTGATAAGATATTTCTACCTTACCTTCATAAGCAGCTGGAGAATGTCCAAAGGTTAGATGTTGCTTGAGAAACCTACATTCCAGACAGTTTAAAGGAGTCTACCCCGGAAAAAAGAGGTAAGGGGGATCCGAAGGAAAGTATCTGACAACACCAAACTGCCACGAAATTCTCCGTGACTCAATGAACAAGAAGGAATTGTTCAACTTTTTGACTTCCAAGGTTGTAGAGTTCAACTGACCACCATGGAAAGATGTATGTGTCACAACAGGGAAAGTAGTTGCACAAATCAGTTCGAACACACCCATGGAAAACTGCAAACATGAGGAGGCAGACACGAGGCTTGTGGTTCATGTACTTCATTCACCTCAGCAAGGGGCAAAGAATATCCTTGTGCATACTGTAGACACAGATGTGATTGTCATCCTTGCTGGCACATTCTGTGATCTAATAGTGACTCAATCTTTGGCCGATATCTGGGTGGCCTATGGCATGGGCAAGCATTACAGGTTTTACCACATTAACGCCATCTGTGCAAATGTTGAGAATTAATCCCATTTTAGCAATAGAAAATACATTGGCGAATAATTCGTACCTATTAGTTATTAAACCTAGGCTCAATGATAATTTCTTACAGTTTTATGGGTTGCCTATCATTGTCAGTTAAGGTTGCCCCCTCCACCACTGTGTAGAAGAAGAAGGACAGTCGAGTCTAGGAGTAGATAGATACAAGACAAGCAATTGTGTCGTGATAATTCTCGTAGTGCATAACTGTAGTTTTTTTTCTGTAAATGCATTACCATTTTTAGTAGTATTTTAAACTGTTGTGTGTGACCAAAGAAAACGAGGGAAGATATCACGAAAACAACCCCACAGAGGCATCTGTACAGCAATCAACACCCATGAAGCCGGAGACAACACACGTGGTAAGCTCTCTTAACTGGCATTTTATTCATCAACGATTTACCTATTAATACAAACAAAATAAAAATAAGTAATATACAGTCTGCTTAGCTCTAATGAGCCTTTTTGATATAAATAACAACCAGCAAGTCTGTGGGAGCCAAAATCACAATCTGTGTTTCACTGATTCTCTGGTTGCGACACAACCTCCGCCTTCAAAGGTAAGAGTTGGGAAGCATGGCAAGCATTTCAAGACGTCACTGATACATTTGCGTATTTGGCTACTCATCCATTCCAACTGCTGAAAGCCGGCTCTGAACACTTCAAGAAACTGGAACGACTGACTGTCGTTCTATATGATAACATCACTCCTTGCAGCAGTACGAACAAGATAAGAAAGGAGCTTTTATGTCAGAAGAATCAAGCAATGGACAAACTTCCATCGACTGAGAATACGCTTCTTCAATATATCCGAAGGGCAATTCATCAAGCAGGTATTTGGACGATCAGCACACAAACACAGCAAGTGATTTCTCCTCCTCAGGATTTTGCTTGAAATGAGATTTCAGAGTCATGGGTACCAGTTTGGATGACAGTTCCAGAGGTTTCCCGATCATGCAGGGAATTGATTAAATGTTCCTGCAAAGGAGACTGAAAAAACTGAAAATGTGGGAAAGAAAATTTGGACTGCTCACCACTTTGCAAGTACATGTGTAATTTATTTATAACTATTTCGTACTGAATTCCATTGACTGAATAGCTATAAATATTTTTTTGTTATTGGGAACTCTTATTATATTTGGACTTACTATATATTACTGTAATAAATGATGTGGATATATTTTATTTAATATGTAGACTACCTTAAGTTGGGTCTGTAGTGTACTTAGTTGGCTAAAAGCTGTAATTCAAAATTAACAGTATAATAGATTGTGTTAAGTTATATTTTGTCGTATTTGTCGGCCATTTTGGATTTTAGTGCTATACATGAAAATTTTTAGAAATACCAGAGGGTTCCTAAGCTAACATTTATTATTATTAGTATATCCTAAGGCACCAAATTTCGCCAGGTAACGGTAATCTTGAAATGTAGCTCTAAGTCGCCTCACTATACGTGCGGAAACACTCTACAGTTCGCAATCCTTGACGGATCCACTTGATTGTCTTCGTCTATCAGAATAGAACTCTTTTGAATTCATGATGATCCGTCGAGGTAGTTTAATTATTATAAATAATTATTTAATACCGTCTCACATTTTTACCACGCCATGACTATGTCAAATTTTAATAACTGTAGTAAATATGTATTTTTATAAGAACTTGTCAATTAAATGTAAGAATTTGTGGGGGTAAAAACAGCAAGCAGGGAATTTTTGTATCGTTCGAAGTAGATACCAAGTGTATAGAGAAGAAATAAAGATAAATATTGGAAGTAACTATTCAAACTGTTCTAGAATTAACAGTTTTCGAGAATAATGCTCCCGCAGATGCATAACATATAGAACAGTATTATCAGAATACAGTCTTATTAAAATGCATTATTATCAGCGTTGTAGTTTAAGTGTCGTAAGCAATTATTTAACAAAACATACGATAAACGCACTAGCGCCGACTTAAATCGATCTGTAGAACTAGTTTTCCTGCGAATATATTTTCAAGCAATTGATTTATCATGATAATAGAATTAACGTAAATCATAAATAGAGCCCATTGTTGTATATAATTGTGAATAATTATTAACTAAATATCTATCGATCTAGATCAGCGTAAAGAAGCAATAAGAGCAGTATTGAAACCAGGAAAGGACCCAAAATTACCTAATAATTACCGTTCTATCTCACCAACGTGCTGCTTAGGTAAACTAATAGAAAATATGGTTAGTAATAGGCTTATGTGGCACCTAGAAAAAAACAAGTTGTTATCAGAAGCACAGATGGGCTTTCGAAAGCCTAAGTCCACCATAGATAATCTAGTCCAATTGGAGACTGTTATCCTAAACAGCTTCAGCAACAGAAGTCATACAATCGTAGTATTCTTCGATATAGAAAAAGTCTACGATATGATTTGGAGATTCAGCATTCTCAAGACTCTCCATAAATTAGGCCTCCGGGGTAAGCAAAGCTTCTTACATAACAGAACCTTTCAGGTACGTGTAGGGAACTATACATCAGAAGCTCGACAATTACAACACGGAGTACCTCAAGGCTTCACATTGAGCGTAGTATTATTTGCCATTGCAGTAAACAGCTATCAACGACCTGTTGGAGAAAGCAAATAGAAATGGACTACGTTTTTCAACTATCAAAACTCACTGTGTTCACTTCTGTCGGTTACGGTTGGAATATAAACATTCAAATCTCACTCCGCAAAATCTAGCGTTAGAATATAAAACTGAAGCAAAGTTCTTAGGAATGACATTAGACAGAAAGTTGTAGTGTGGGGGGGACCCCAAGCCACATGGGTATTCCTGGGAATGAACCTGCAGATCACATAGCGAAAAAGGCAGCAGATCTTGACCAATCAGAAGATATACCTATACGTAATAGTGATTTGAAAATATACTTAAAACAGAAAATTATAGATAGTTGGCAAGAGGAATGGAATGGAATTATCACCAAACAAAAAGAAATAAAGCAAAATGTGAATTAATGGAAAGCTACTACACCATTGACAAGAAGATAGCAGTCTGTAATAACGAGACTGAGAATAGGTCACACCAACTTAACGTCTAGTTATGCTCACAGAAGATCAACCACCGAATTGTAATTATTGCAATGAAGCATTAACGGTCAGACATATTTTAATAGAGTGTGCTATATATGGGCAACACAGAAGAGCTCTAAATTTACCAGAATTACGGAAAAAAAAAATAATAAACAATTATTTGGACGAGATTCGGTCCCTAGCCAATAAAAAGCACATTAGCATTGCGATACGTTTTGTATTCCTCATACTATAGATAAATAATTGTAAAATAATTATAAAAGAGCAATAAAGCTCTCCAGCCATGATTAAATATATAAATAATAATGAAACCATCAACAACACATAACAGGACTTGCTGAACTTTAATGACCTTAAGAATATTATTCTTTAACCTCTTATAAAATCAAATCGAATAAGTTTTATTGTGCCAATAATAATAATATTACACACAAAAAGAGACGATTGGGGTTACCTATCTACCATCATCTCCCTAAAATTAGTAAATAAGGTAAATATTACAAAAACAAACAAAAAATATTACAAAAACAAGAAGAAAGTAGTATATGTATATACACAAATATGCAGTATTCATACATACATACATACAGACATATAAACAACATATATACATATATACATACATACGTATATATATATATATACATACAAACATACATACATACATAATAGACAATAATAGAAAACAGTACACTAACCTCCTGAGTAGATATTATATAATAAACAACATATAAAAATAAATAATAAACAACAACTACAATTTTAATACAATTTGCAATGATTTATTGTATTAATTCACTGGTCTTATTTTCATTTTAAACTGATTTAATGACAAATTAAAGTTAAACTACACTTTATTTAATAAAGTAGGCGCTATATAAGAAAAACTTCCTTCAAACATTTTAGAGGCATGTTGAAGTATCGTGAATGTATTCATTTTTATATTTACTGAATGTGCATCGGATCTCTGTGATATTAGTTTGAATAAATATTTAGGAGTACGAAATTTGAGCAATTTATATAAAAATATTTTAATTAGAAATTCTATACTCTTTGCCGAATATTTAAGTCATTCAAGTGTGTGAGATAGGGTGTTATGTGGTCTTTGTACGAAGTATTGCAGACAAACTGCATGCATGCATTTTGTATCCATTGTAATCTATTCCGGTTATATTGAAGAAGGAAATTGTAATATACTTCAATATGAGGGTAAATCATTGATTTGATCAGTTTAAGTTTTACATATTGGCTTAGCTGATGTTTGAACTTATAACAGAACTTTAACTTTAAAAATGAATTCTTAAAAACATAATCAACCTGCTCACCAAAAGACAAAGATCTATCGATTATGATGCCTAAATTTTTCGCAGATCTTACCCAGTTAATAAAATTATCATTTAAGGTCAATCGAGAATAAGATTCTATTAACTCTGTATGTTTTTCTGATCCTACACTTATTGCGACTATTTTGTTTGGGTTTAACCTTAGACCATGATGCTCAGAATAGTTTGCAATATTTTGTAGATCAGCATTTATATATTCTGCGACATCTTTTAAACCATTTATTTGGAATGAAAAGTATATTTGAACATCATCCCCATAAAGGTGACCCCGACAATAAGAAAGTACCCTGGGAAGATCAAAGATGAAAACTGAAAAAAATGTTGGCCCAAGTATACTGCCCAGCGGAACTCCTGCAGAGGTGACCCTTGGGGAGCATTGTAAATTATTAGTTATCACCTTTTGAGCCCTGCCTGTTAAATGATTTACTATCCACTTTAAAACAGATTCTTGAGAACTTATATACTTTAATTTGGCTTCAAGAAGATCAAAGTTTACAAGACCAAATGCTTTGATAGAGGACTATCATTTGCATAGGCTAAGTCATTTATAACAATCAATAAAGCTGTATCAGTACTTTCTGCCTAAAGTCAGACTGTTTCACGTACAATGTCGTTATCTTGCAAATAAGATTCTATTTGAAATGATACCATTTTTTCTCATAATTTTGAAAACGTTGGCAATATATTTATAGGTTTCAAGTCACTAAAAGTTGATGGGGCCATTACTTTCGAATGACATTAGCTATTTTCCACAAGTCTGGAAAAACTCCTTTTTGAAGAGACTCGTTTAATATTAGGGATTGCATTACCGGTTAACCGGTTAACCGGTTATTAGGACAAAAAACACATGACGAAAATTACCGGTTATTTTAATTTTTTACCGGTTATTTCGGTAAATTTTGAACTTGCGATATGTCACGTATTCAACGTTTCTATTTATGTCACTGACTAGTATTCACTAAATATAGAGTGACTGTCCCAACACCGAGCACTTTTAACAATAAATAAATAATATTATAAAAAGTAAACTCCAAACACCAAGCCCTAAGAAATACAAGAGAGACATTGACAATATCTTACGACAGAAAATTGAATATTTCACTGCCGTAAATATCCGTGGAATACATTTAGAAGTATGTTATTACCAATTTTTATTAACTTATCGACCCACCAATATCGGTTGAGGAAGGGCATCTTCAGCTCGTGGTATTCTATGCACAAATATCAGACGACTAACAGATATAGCTTTGAAAAACTAACCCTGTTAATAGGCTATTTTTAAAAAATATTGTATTTTTAGATCAGGTATTCAGTAAATGCCCTATTTGAGTTTATGTTTATAATTTTTGTTATTTAAGTGGATATTTTTGTTATTTACAGAATAATTATTTATTTAAATTTATTACATTTATATTTGTTCTTTTTGATAAATTAACTCATATATAAAAAGTCTATTTGACAGTCACATTTTTGTCACTTTGACAGCGATATAAAAGGTGCATCGTTTTTTATCACCGATAAAAATGCCTATTCCTCAAAAGCAGAGTACACCTAGTAGTCGCACGTCACTCTGAAATCTGTACTGTCAGCTATAATTTTTAAGTATTGTGGAAACAATACTGTACGATATGAGTCGTTTTGAGAAAATTATAATAATTTTTAATAAATTAATGTTGTCCGTTCACATATTCTGTCGTTAATTCAACTTGCCAAAAAGCACTCGAGCTTTTCTTTTATGGATAAATTTCTTTTAACTCAAAATTTTGCCAATCAGTAATTTTGCTCGATAAACTGACATTTGACAAAATCGCTCGACCTCCGGTCTCGCGATTTTTTCATGTCAGTTTTTCTTACAAAATCACTGATTGGCAAAATTATTTCGTTACAAAGAGAAATTTATCCGATAAAAAAAGTTCTTGTGATTTTACTGTTGATAAAAAAACCTTTTGTTTATTCATTATATCAAATATACGTATATAAAAATGTTTTTTGTTAAATTTAGATAATTTTGTACATGGAAAAAGACAATTGCCATTTTCATCCATTCTAAAAATTACCGGTAAATACCGGTTAACCGGTTATTTACATTTTTATTTACCGATTTACCGGTTATTAAAATTTCCGGTAAATTGCAATCCCTATTTAATATACGTCTAACCCAGAGCTGCCTAGTAGTTAACTACAATTGTAGTTAAACTACATTTTAACTACTAACTACGAGTACTTATACAGGTAGTTGTGAATACATTGGTATTGTATTGAGTATTCACTACTCAAACTACTTTTTAAAAGTAGTTAAAACTGCTAATGTAATTTTAACTACTAGTAGTTGCAACTACTCTTTATGTGTTTTCATAGAATCTGTTTTTATATGTTTTTCTCATAAATGTGCTTAATAAATATCCAGCCCAGTTGCTCAGTGACAAAAACAGTTTCAGATATATCCCCAATAATAAACTTTAATAATATTAAATATTTATTAAAGAAATTAAAAAGGTTGCAAATGGCAACAATGGAACAACATGTAAGTAAACTGTAGGGTAGGCTGTCGGGCGTTACTTAGGTACCATAGGTACACTTTGCTTGCACACAGACGTAGAAAAGCATTTTGTGACTTTTTGTCGCATATTGGCACAATAATTTTACAAATTATATAAGTATATTAGACTTTCCCGTTATGACATATGTGACAAAGAAAGGTTTCAGTGTCTTAAGTACACAGTTTAGTGACCTAATTTCTTTCATCATGAAAAAAATTTCATGCTGTGTAAATCTAAAGTGTACCTACAATAGTAGTTGTAAATGTAATTGAAGACACGTAGTTAAACTACTCTTTCAAAATTAAAGTACTCGAGTACTTTTCAACTACAATGCAGTTTTAATAAGTACTCTGTAGTCAGTAGTTAACTACTTTTTCAAAAGTAGTTTGGCAGCTCTGGTCTAACCACATGAATGCAGTACGGCATAATTAGGCTTATCATTTTCGAAAACTAAATTTAAGATTGTCATTTAGAAAATTATTAGTGTAATATAATAAAGTATCGTTATCTATTTGTGATTGGCCCGCTACGTTTATAAAATATTCATTTATATCTTCAGGCTTGCACAACTCATTTGGTAATTTACTTTTCTCTAAGGATCGACTAGAGATGCCCCAGTATGAAAAACTTTTCCACGACATTTTAGGATTATTTTTGTTTTTTTTCCGGAGTACGTTTCATGTATGCAGTTTTTTCATGAGCAATCGCCTCATTCACATAATGAATTGTTTTTAAATATTTTTTGTGAGGTACGTGGCTTAAGGGTGGTATTTACGTCTATTACGATGATCAAAAAGCGATATTATATTATTATATTATTATTTAGACATTCAACTTTTGAGTTAATATTTCTTTTTTTAATCTAACGATAACCCATTAAGATGCCGACATTGTAAGAAAACGACTGTTTGATATACTGCATAGATAAAAATGACTGTAACATTTTATTCAAATTGTAATGATCTTGTACAGTTTATTATTAACATTATTTGATATTTTTGTACAATCTTAAACATATAAATTAAATTATTTGCGAAGGATTACGATTGCATACTTTACTTGAGGATCAAATGTCTGAACAAATTAAGTTAGTTTCTACAATTTGGGTGATACTTTAAAATAAATTTTGAATGTGTAATTGACAAATAGTATATTTTGTTTGTCAATTTTGTAAATCGTTTTTCGCAATATGTGCACATAATTCAAAGATGCTATTATAGTTAATAACTGAGATTTGTTTTCTTCTTTTCTATAATTTATTAATTAAAAATATCAAGTTGAACATTTTGTTCTGTCATTAGTGCAACTTATTTTGTTAATGTTTATACTCCTGTTAAAACTGTTAAACTGTTATTTATAATTCATGAAATGTAATTATCAAATTAATATTTTTATTCTAAATCCTAGTGCTACTCTTTCTTTGGTAGTGATGCTGCTCTGGAGTATATCAAATAATCAGAAGAGACGCTTATAGATCTGCAGTGAATGTCGGAGACGGCCTTATGTTAAATTAGGATATCCCTGCATCATCATGTATGGTCAGTCATCTATGGTTTAGAGCTCTTTGGCTATCGTCCACATAGATTGACCAAAGTCGCCGATACGACCTCCATTTCCTCTACCAGGCTACAGTCAGCGTGACCAGATTTAGAAGATATCTACTTTTTTAGTAGATTCAACCTTGTTCAGTAGCACAGAATTCTGCAGTATATTTTAGTAGAATCTGTATTATTTTTTTATGGTGCTATCTTGAGGCTTTATCTGAAACGAGGAAATGATAAGCGACAATATTTTTGCCGAATGTGGCGCCATCTGCCATCAAAAGAATGTCCTAAAAACAAAAGGTTTACATAACTGTAGCTTTTTTCTTACTAAATTTCAGTTTCCTACTTCACCTTCTAAAACATTGTTATACTTGTATACTACCTGTTAACTGCTAAATTTGAATTTGCCTCCACTTATGGCTCCACTATTGGCTCTTTGGCTATTTGTACGCGAGCCGAATAGGTGTCTTTTTTGGTTAGGAAAATTTGTGACAATAATACGTTATTAAATAACAGATGGCGTTTACGATTAAAAATTACAATAGTTTCTCTGTAATCCGCATTAGTTTCTTAATTTTTTATTCATAAAAGAATAAATATCAATGAATAAAATGAGGAGTAGATTTTTAGTATATATTTTTAACAAACATCTAGTAGTTTTTAGTAGATTCTGATTTATGTTGCAGTAGATTTACTTTAAAAAATCTGGTCACACTAGCTACAGTCCCAGCAACTTGAAAAATAAGTCAATAGCTCCATCTTCCATTATTCACTACATATATTTTTGAAAATCCCAAATGATTACACAGGTCCACAACATTTTTTTTTTTTTAATTGACATCGATTAGATTATAATTTTATGTTCTTTGGTACTACTTCAGTAAAATAGAATTAAATTTGGACCAAACCCGGAACAAATTTGTAACAAG
Organism: Rutpela maculata; assembly: GCA_936432065.2. Taxonomy (NCBI): domain Eukaryota; kingdom Metazoa; phylum Arthropoda; class Insecta; order Coleoptera; family Cerambycidae; genus Rutpela; species Rutpela maculata. The sequence continues at coordinate 223,705,861 of OW386286.2, read as the reverse complement.
CTAATTTCTTCGGTATTGTATTCTATGTATATCCGGAAGTCTCTGACTGAAAATCCGCCGTGCAGAAATAAAGAAAAAATGCTAATCCATGTTAAAATTAGGCACTTTTTTCCTTGAATCGGTAATAGCCCACAAGGATGACACTTTAGGAAAAAAGTAAAGAGGCAAAATTTTGAGACAGAGTTAAGCTTCAATATGGTATAAATCGGTTAAATATTAACAAAGTTATGATTGTCAAAATGACATATTTTTTTTCAAAAAAGGGTATTTTTTGTATTTTAACACCGTAAAAATGTAACAATTGTCAACAAAAACATAAAATAAAATATAATAATATTTAATAATATAATCATATACCGGTTAGTTTATTTGACGATATTTCGTTTCGAAAATCATCTCTTTTTTTCTTACTTTGATGAAAAACTTACACCAAGTCCAACTTTGTCCGAAAGTGCTAAACGGGGGGTTTCTTCTTAGAAAAGTTGTGTGGCAACGCCCGGCTCAATGTAAAGATATTGTTCATCATTTCGATGGTTATTCTAATGAAACACTTCCGTTAAATGTACAGAATATCAAAGAAGAGCTAAAAATGCATTTCAGAAAGAAATTAATATTGTCCCACAAAAATGTAGTAGAGATATCTTAAAACGAATTTTTAGCATCAACGTAAAATAAAGATCAGTTATTAAACTTCTAACATCAAATTTCAATCAAATATGCGGATGCGGATGCTGATTATTTAATTGTAAAAGCTGCTATTGATTGCTCAGCTGATATGTGTAAACCCGTTATATAGTTATTGGCCAAGATACAGACTTAATAACGTTACTGCTCAGCTGATATGTGTAAACCCGTTATATAGTTATTGGCCAAGATACAGACTTAATAACGTTACTTATTGAGCATTGCAAAACAAAAAATGTATACATGAGGAGACCCGGTGATTGAGGTAAATCTGATAAAATAACGAATATCTGCAACATACGCTCAGAACTAAGTGAAAATGTAGTAAAAAATACTCAATTTGCACATGCCATATTCGGATGCGATGCCACCTCTGCATTCTATAAAAATGGCAAAAAACAGTATTTTCAGTTTTAGAAAATAATACTGAACTAAGTAACAGCCTATTAATTTTCAAAAGTTTTGTTGAAGCAAATCAGCATGCAGTAATTGAGGAAGAATTTATTTTAAGATGGTATAGCAGTAAAAAACTAATAGTTTAAATAATTACAGGTTCATTAGGAATAATCAGATTTTTGCTAGGCAAAATATTTTCCAGCACTTCGATCTAGCAATTCTTCCGCCAACATCCGATGCCACTAAATATACTTATAGAATGTATTGTCAAATTCAAGTCTGGTTAGGCGGCAATTTTAATCCCGAGTACTGGGGTTGGAGAAACAGCGGTTATCTAGAACCAATAAAAACAGTACAAAAGTGTGCCCCTGATTTCGTTTTAAATATTGTATTCTGTGGTTGAAAGAAGAATTGCAAACAGTCTTGAAAATGTTAAAAATATAACCTTAAGTGCAGTACCAGCTGTGTAAATTGCATTGGACAGAGATGTTACTTTCTGAGAATGAGGCTAGTTTTTTAGTTAAAGCTCATATTTGAAAGTTTTTTATGCTTATTTAATTTATTCATGTTTGTTAAAGAGTTTATAGTTTATTTTTTCACTATTTATGAGTTCTGTTATTGTGTTTGTTGTTACGCTCTTTTGTTTTTAGAATGGATTTTATTTTACGAATGTATTACATTAACTAATTAGTATTACCAGTAATAATTGTTGTTGCCTTTTGTTGCATTTTATGGTATTAAAATACAAGAAGTAATCTTTTTTATACAAATCTGTCATTTTGACAACCGTAACTTTGCTAATATTTAACCAATTGCAAAAAACGTTATATCACATTAAAACTTAGCTCTTTCTTTCAAAATGTTGCCTTTTTACTTTTTTCCTAAAATGTCATCCGTGCGGGCTATTACCGATTAAAGGAAAAAAGTGCCTAATTTCAACAAGGCGGCGCATTTTTTCTTTATTTCTGCACGACAGATTTTTTGAGATTTTCAGTCAGAGACTCCTGTGTAGCCATAGAATACAATCTTGAAGAAATCAGCTTGTTATAAATTTGTTCCGGGTCAACTTTCAATTTTACTGTACTATAGGCTCGATGTCATAATGGAAGTCTGCTTTACCCTAACAGGCCTCATTTTTGAGGTTAAATGTAATTAGCACAACAATATACAACAGAACTTACTGACGAAGTGGAACAAAAAATGTGAACATACCATATTGTGTACCAGGATTTTTCTGTATAGAAGAAAATGATTTCTCCACTCTCTAAAGGGGTTGAAAGTTTATCTTTTATTTGATATTGATGCACAAACTGCTGACTGCACATTTTTTTTCCTCAGTAACTCCCATTGTATAGATCTAAGTGATTTTCTCACCCCCTTACAAGGGCTGAAAGGAGTGGAAAGGAATGTTATAATATGTATGGTATATATATATATATATATATATATATATATATATAAGATGACGGGTTATTTTGTAGTAAGTGTGATGTATAGATTATTTTTTTCTTCACATGAGGGCCCAGACTATTGGCTGGCGTTTTTTTCGTCAACATGTCCTGTTTTATAGTAAGAAACGATTTTCTCACACCTTGAACGGTGGTGAGTGGAATAAGAGGGGAATTTCGTAGGGCTATATACACAATATCTTTTAGTTGACTTTGAAGCCTAGTATTGACACGTACAAATTAGCTTGTACACATAGTTATTTATTTAGTACTGAAACAGATGGTCATGTAAAAATAGTGTATGCGCCTCTGACTTAGTACGTTTTTAGCATTCATATGAGTTTTGTCCGAGATATAGTCAACGAGAAGTAATCTATAAAAAAATCAAAAAAGAGAATATAAGATAATATTAATTTTAAATCCGTGCATGATTGACCCATTTCTGGTCATGATATAAATTAGGAAACTCTAAAATAAATTTATTTACAAAAACAGAACTCAACCAAAAGTGAAAATCTAATTATAATATCAATTTTCAATTAAAATGCCTTGAAAGTGGCTTTATGTCCTTCTGAAGAGCTAAAGAGCTCATAACGAGGACGAAAAACTTTTCAAAGGCTAACCGATTGAAAGAAGCAGAATAATTAATTTACGAGGTAGTCCTATTGAATTTAAAATTTTAAGATAGTTTTTTTTTAAATAAATTCATTTTAGAACTCTTTATCTTTGCCACCAGATGTGGATTGTCAGAGAATTACAAAAAATGATATTTTAATTAGATTTTCATTTTTGATTCAATATATATTAATTTTTTTGTAAACGAATTCATTTTGGAGTTTCATAATTTCTAGCATAGCCATAAGTATGATTATCAAAAGACTCCAAAGATTTGAAATTAATGTTTTCATAGATAGATCCTATTTTTTGATTTTACATAGATTACGTTTCTGCTGCGTGCGAAATTCTATTAAGAATATTCTTTATTATAATTATAAACAAACCCAAAATAATTTACTTTAAGACAAAGCTAAAAACTTCCACACTCGTGATGAAAACCACCACAGTTGAAGATAAATAGCAATTTTAATCCTAAGCACCGTTTTTCATTTTTTTTTTATTTCTGTCTACACTTTCTATCAATGTATACACTAAAACACCGTCAATTTAATTTCCTTTCCTTGTCACAATCAAAACATAAGAATGTTATAGACGAATTGTCAACATTTGTAGAAAATTATTTTTCCATAGAAGACCAAAATATAACATAATAAAACGCCATTAATTAACAAATCAGCCATAATGAGAGATTAATCTTATCAGAGAAATACCAATTTCATTATTAATATATAAGATATTTTTTATGGAAGTTGTTTTTGTAGAATATTGCCTATTAGGCAGTTATTAAAAAAATAATTTCCATTATCATCTTCTATTTTTTTTTAATTAAAACTAATAGTTACACGAAAAATTTAATAGGAGGTCATGAAATGCATTAATATGATTATTATAAATTGAATTGTCAATAAATTATCTAGACTTGTTGTTTTAAATATAATGTAATAATTATACAAAGCATTATTGAAAATGTCTGCTATGACGAATATTATTTATTAAATAAAGAAGACTGTGATTATCTAAATAACAGTAGCATAAATGATAATGGAAGTTCTTCAGGGAAATTTGATTAGCATGTATAAATAATTAGGTCTTACCCAGAATTACCACCAAATTAAAAAACAATATCCACTTCATTTTCAGAAAATTTGGAAACCGACTAATAACCTATTATAATTAATATCGACAGAGATAGACGAGTAGCACTCAGAATATTTGATGAGTAGTACTCACATTTATAGGATTTACTTCGTATCCCCTCTATAGTTAACAGTGACCTAAGATAAACCGAGGCCTTACTAATATTTTCATTTAACAGAAACGATAATTATATAATAAAAATGACCAACATACTTCGAAAACAAGCTTGTTTTACATTATTTTGGAAAACTTAACATTGTGTAATGTGATGTGTAATAAAAATAAGAATGCTTCAGTGAGGTAATGATTCAGTGAAACATACAAAAAATATATTATCTATGCTGAGAATATTATCAAGTACAATCCTAAGAATTTATGGTCATTTATTACATTATACAGTGTGTGCTGTTTAATACTGCAACATCCCATTATTTTGGAACGCGTTTTTTTTAGATGTAGTGCTCGATGAGCTTTATCTGACTATTTTGATAAATTTGTAATTTTCGTATTGTCAAGGCCTACTAAGCTCCTCTAAATGGGTCAAAATTTCGAGATCGACTATTAGGCAATTTTTTATCGGCAAATTGGATAGCGTATTCGATTCGCAGTTGTCTCAAATACCTCTATACCAAATTTTAGCTCGATACCCCATTGTAGGGTGTTTGTTATTCAATAACCAAATTTAAAATTTCTCACTTTTCGACTGGTCCTCTATAATAGTAGGTTAGGTTTACTAAAAAGGAAAAGTAGTCATTTGACTTTAGGAACATCAGATACCAAACGAGGAAGAAAAAAGAAAAGTTATTCTTTAAATAAATAGTGCTTCTATACATTATTCTGTTGCTGTCCGTAGTAGGTGCCTTAATGAAAATTTTTCAAACAAATGGATTGGACGGAATAGAAAACCCATATAACGATATCCCACATCGATATGGGGTGGATAAAGTAAAAAAATATTTTGAGGTTTTTGGTTCTTGTACATGTACACACAGTAAATCACATTTTTTTTTCATCCCCTTTAATAATGCGGTGACTAATGGCAAAAAATTTTTTGAGACCTTAGCTTCTCTTGTATATACTAACTACCATTTTTGTGGACTCTTGCCTGTTTGATTTATCTATTTACCTTTCATTTACCCCAACCCTTCGACGGAATAAGATGAAAATATAATCTAGTTCCAAATCCCATTAAAGTACATACGTGTACCAAATTTCAAGTCAATATCTTAAACGGTTCCAGAGTAATCGTGCGCACAAAAAGGTTACAGACAGATACACAGACCGACAGACTGACAGACAGAATTTTTTTTTTGCTCAAACTTAAAATACAATGACATGTCATCGAATTTCTTTTCTACATTTGATGAAAGTCAAACGTCCTCAGTTTTCAAGAAAAACGTTCGACTTTTATCAAATGTAGAAAAAAATTCCAGTGAATCTACCATCAGATTTGATCTATACCGAATCTGATGGCAGATTAAGCACACAAAAATACATACATTTTAACAGGTTTTGTTTCAGGTTCACAACTTTTACCGAATATCGGGGTTCGAAAATATCGTGATATTTATATAAATATCATATCAGACGATATATATCTGATATATATATCGGATATATATCACTTTTGGATATTTATTTTCAATTAAAAAGATTCAAAAGATTTTTCAGACATTTTAATATTTTCATTTAACTATTTGGTTATTTAAGGTATTTTTTTAAATTTTGAGACTGCAGTGTATTGCAAAAAATTAAAAATAAATTCTTTCAAAAAATACAATATACTTTCCAACAAAATAAAATAAAATTCTTAAATAAAAATCAACTATATAACCCTAAAATAAGTACAAAAGTATAACAATAATAATCACTGCTGAAAGAGGAACATCATCATCTGAAGATTCACAGTGTCGGTCTAGATTCTCACTCAACATTGGATTGACATAGTTCCATATCCATTCTAAATTGGCCTTCTTCAGGTCACTCTTTTGATTCATGTATTTAAACAAGAAAACTGGTTTGCTAGCTTTCTGATCTCCTAATCGGTTTCGAAGGATGGACTGTACCAATCCAAAGACGAAAAGTTTCTTCAATACCCGCAGTTGATGCTACAGCATTATGTAACTGTTCACACAACTCTGGCCATTCATATTCATCAACAGTCACTGCTTTCCACCATGTAAGTGCAGGTGTATTTTTGAAATGTTCACCAAAAAGAAATGATGGAAACTGTCTTGATTTTGTTGTAAGTACCATGACAAATGGAACAAATGCACTCTTAATATCGTTTAAATATTCAAAAGCTTGTTTTCTTTGACCGTTTGTTAAATGTTGACCCAGAAATCTGTCTATCGCTTGATATATATCCTCCGAACCCTGCTAAATATAGAAGAAAAATTCGATGATATAGGCCATATCTGATGGCAGATTCAGCGCACAAAAATATATACATTTTGACAAGTTTTGTTTCAGGTTCACGACTTTTTTTTGTGTGTGTTGGTGTAATATAATCACAATTTTATGCAGCTTTAGTAAGATCTTTGAATGTTCACTTTAAAATGATTTATCCTTTGGCACTACAAATATCATAATACCAGAACAGCACAGCTTTATGGAAGGGCGCTCAACAGCCGAAAACTTGGTGTGTAAAACTCAGTACATACAATACTCAATACCTATACCTTGATACACCTAGTGAGCACAATCGCATCGAATAAGGTGATGGTTTCATCCTCCAATCCACACATCCAACAAGCAGGAGGATCATCTTTCAACCTCATTGTATGCAGGTGCTTGTTCAGACGACAGTGTCCTGTTATAAAGCCTACCATCCGTCTCATTCGTTCTGTATCGAGCCTAAGCAGCCACTTTACGGTAGAGTCAGTCGAAGGTCCTTTTTATTAACCTTTGACTGTTTCATTCCGGGAACCTGAACCCAAGTTGTTAAACTATGCCATAGCCCAATCTCGCAGCATTCTGATATTTTGCGTGAAACGGTAGATAAGATTTTTTAAATTTGATTGACCTGCGAGGGAGCGTGCCACGAAGTGAGGGTGCCGTCATAATGAATCGAAACCGAGGAATACGAGCAGTCGTTTGCGTTACTTAGTACTGTAGTAGTAGGTACAATATACCTCTGTTCAATTGTACCAGTTTTGTTTTGTTTTAAAAATGTAATTATTAATAGAGTTGTTAGAAGTCCTTGGCTTTAATTTTACTTCATCATAACTTAAGAAATACTCAAACAGATACCTGCATAAATGAAATTGTTTTTAGATATGGTAGATATATCAGCTAAGCGAAATACATTATAATTAATAAATTAGGAATTGTTACAATTAGAATTAGTTTAGATCATAAAAAATGCACATATTCTTAACCATGAGGAAGCCGATACAGTCATATTCTACATGCTGGAATTTTGAAAGAGCTGTAATAATGGCAAGTGACATAAATATATTATTGTTGTCTCTGTTGTTTCGCACCAAAATGAGAGTAAAGTTGTAGCTTCAAAAGTTCGATTCGTATTTGTTATGCAATAAAATAACTGAAGACGCAGCAACAGGCACTCATACCTCTCCTCCTTACATTGCAGCCCCTTTTATGTCTACATAGGTACTTAGTCGGTGCGATAGCACAAGCCACCCCTTTAGGAAGGAAAAGAGGACATAATTTAAGATGATTATTGAAAATTTGGAAACAATTAATCCTTTGGCGCAATACAAAAATGACATGGACGATTGCAACGTGATGGAATGTATCAACACTGTCTTCATATTCTTTAATTTCCAGTCTGACAGTAGCCAAGATGACTAATATATTTTTAAAAGCCGTCAGTGATAAAACGCTGAAATCGTCCTCGTTAGAATGTTTTTTTTATTTTTCTTTCTTAAATGTGCGAATTCCGATGTTTGCTTGACAATCACTTTCTCGTGTAATTTGCGCAGGTAGTGTGTTTGAAGTGTTTCTAAATACCATGAAATTAACCGATCTTGAATTGAAATTATTTCCGTAATTGATTTTAGTGACAAGTTGTGCACAGCTGAAGTAGTTGAATTATTCTATGCGACTCACCTTAATCGGCAACCTATTAGCCAAAGTATGGCAAGCAGAGTTAACAGTCATGGAATTTGGACATGTTTGCGATCTTCACAGCAGCTCTGGCCTACAGGGTGAGGTGCGGTAGTCAGTGGAAGGTCGGAGGAGAACAACTAGGGCACACAAGGGCCCTTTCCAACGCGAAAGGGACTCACTCACTTCTGGAGGCCAGGAGTGATGATATGGTGCCATATTTCTCTTTCTCAGAACCCTCTGAGGTTGTCATCCCCAAAAGGAAAGATTGGAACCCACTCGAGGACATATATAGCGTTATCGCTATAAATAAAATTAAAATCGAAGTTAATATACGTATATTTGTTTTTTATACATGTTCATATTTTTATGTGATTTGAGTATTTTTTAGTATATTGATATTATATTTTTATATCGAATGTTTTTATTTTTCCTAGCGACTCCATGGAAACTTCTCCATTATGGATCGAGTTTTCCTTTTTGTTTCTTAGCGACTCCATGGAAACTTCTCGCTTTTGGAAGTGAGTGAGTCGCTATAGTCGCTATATACACCCCCTCGTTAAAAAAGAAAATAGTCGATCAATCAACGTGTCGATTGCAAAACGTACTTTTTTAATCGGGGTAGGCAAAGTGTCACATCTGTCAACTAATACAAAAGCCGGTTTAACTCTATCAATATTGACAGTTATGACTTTGTCTCCTTTCTTAAAGGTAAATAACCTATCTGAACGAGATAAAACTTTAAACGGTCCTTCATATAAAGGAGTAAATGAACGTTTTAAACGTTCAATGCGAACGAAAATAAAATCGCAAGAGGCAAGATCTGAACTAACAAAAGTTTTGTAATTGCCATGCGAAGTTGGAGGAACAAATTTTAAATTATTAAAATAAATGCGTAATTTGTCAATGAAATAAGGAATATCTGGGGAATTATACGATTCAACGAAAAATTCGCCAGGTAAACGAAGGGTTTGACCATAAATGAGTTCAGCAGGTGAACATTGCAGATCTTCCTTGGGAGTTGTTCTAAATGCTAATAAAATGATGGGTAATTCATCTGTCCAATGTGATGTATTGGCTCTAGCTAACAAGGAAGTTTTAAGTGAGCGATGAAATCTTTCAATTAAAGAGCTGCTCTGGGGGTGATATGCAGTTGTACGTATTCTATGAAAACCTAAAAACTTTGCAAATTCATTAAATAATCTTGACTCGAATTGTACTCCTTGATCAGTCGTTACTGACAAGGGAACAACGAATCGACAAACAAAGTTTTGAAATAAAGTACGCGCAACTGTTTCTGCTGTGATGTCGCGAAGAGGGTACGCTTCCGGCCACCTAGTGAATCGTTCAATCACCGTAAGAATGTAAGAGTTACCTTTGGATGGAGGTAATGGTCCTACCAAATCTATGTGGATGTGGTCGAATCTGATTTTCGGGATGGTGAAGTTCCCAAAAGCACTTCGCGTATGTCGACTGACTTTGACAGCTTGACAGTTAATGCACGATTTTGACCATAAATTGCAATCTGTGTTCATTTTCGGCCAAAAATAGTTATTTGAAATCAACAGTCTAGTGGCTTTAATACCAGGATGAGATAAGTTGTGAAAAATATCGAATATCGTTCGTCTGTAAACAAGTGGGACAAAAGGTCTGACTTTTACACGAGAAACATCACACCAAATAAAATCATTTGAATCTGGAATTTGTATCTTTTTTAAAATGAAATTGGTTTTAGTTAGTGATGATTTATCTGACAATAAATAGTTGAGATTTGAATCTTTCTCCTGAGCTTCACTAAGCAACTTTAGGTCAAAGTTAACATTAAGGAAGGGAGAATTTTTAAGTTGAAGTGGTAAAATATCTCGCTTTTGGAAGTGAGTGAGTATAAATCACCAAATTTATAGCGTTATCGCTATAAATAAAATTAAAATCGAAGTTAATATACGTATATTTGTTTTTTATACATGTTCATATTTTTATGTGATTTGAGTATTTTTTAGTATATTGATATTATATTTTTATATCGAATGTTTTTATTTTTCCTAGCGACTCCATGGAAACTTCTCCATTATGGATCGAGTTTTCCTTTTTGTTTCTTAGCGACTCCATGGAAACTTCTCGCTTTTGGAAGTGAGTGAGTCGCTATAGTCGCTATAACATACTTAGGCCTGCCGATATCGTCTGGTTCACAGACGGATCGAGGTTTGAGGAAAGTGCTGGAGCGGGGATATACGGTGAAAGGCCCAGGCCCTTTCTTATGCCTTGGGCAAATTCGGCATGGTATTCCAGACCGAAATCTTTGCTATTTTGTTCTGCGCAAGGAGAATATCCTGAGGAAATGTTCCAACAAGCACATATACATATGTAGCGATAGTCAAAAGGCCCTCAAGGCCCTTGCATCAGTCCGGACCAAGTCAATCCTGGTTCAATACTGGAAACAGGTTCTCTGTGAACTTGGCTCATCCAACTGGGTCAAGTTTCTCTGGGTGCCTGGGCACAGCAACATCGAGGGTAACGAGCGGGAAGACGCTCTGGCCAGAGGGGGCTCTCAGAGGCCCCTACTGGGTCCGGAGTCGGCTCTCAGTTACCCTAGATCAAATGCCAAGAAGTCAGTAGAAAACTGGACACGGTTCCAGTTCTTTGACTTCTGGGCCTCCTACCCAGGACTCCGGCAAGCGAAGCTTCTGATCTCAGGGCCTTTGCCGAAGGGAGCAGAACAAATCCTGCGACTAAGCAGGAAACAGGTCAGAACCGTGGTAGGTCTTTTGACTGGACACGTCTCTTTTAGAAAACACCTGCACACTATGGGGGTGTTTGACAACCCCTACTGCGGAGACGAGGAGGAGACTCCCATCCACGTCCTTACTTCCTGCCCTAGTCTTATGAACTTTAGGCATTGGTTTTCCGGTACTGGAGGAAATAAAGAATGCCCCTATAGGAAGGATTTTGGCCTTTGGGTTAGAATCCGGCTTGAATGGGGGAATTCAATAAATTCGTAGCTGTAGCAGAATGGGCCACAAGACCTGAATGCGGCGATCCTTCGTCGCCCCGCTAAAAGAAGAAGAAGAAAATCTTTGTAAATCTGGTCTTCCATCATCACAAGAAGAAAATCAGCTTAATGTTTTGTTGACAGTGCAAGAAAATCCTCATTGCAAATTTAAGGACATGATTCTAATATGACATATCTATATTCACAAAACAGTCGAGAATGCAAAATACTATCGTAGAAGACGATTTTTATCGGCAAAATCAATTCTGCAATAAACTGTAGGAACTATGCAATAATAATAATAACTTGGAATAAAGATTTTTTTCTGATAATGCTATCTTTGTTTTAAATGGCCATGTCACTAAGCCAAATTGTCATTATGGGACTGCATTTATTAAAATCTACAGTTTTTTTTCGGGACATCAAAATGAACGTCTCCCTAAATTTTCAAGAATCTTCCAGTTATTTCCGCTAACTTTCTTTGTATGACTAGATAAAATTTAGTATTTAAAAAAAATTGTCTATTTTACATATTTATAATTTATCAAATTAGTCGTGGAAAACAAAAGTAAATATATTTAAAGTAAACAATACGTTAGTCCTGTCAAGATATTTGTTGGTAATTAATTTCACTTTTTTAAATAAAACAAAACAAAAGTTTAGAAGACGATTTTTTTTTAATCTAAATAATTAGTAACTTTTTTATTGACTGCTCGATTTTGTTCAAAAATAACAAAAATATTCATTTAGTTAGCCCAACTTATACTGTCAAAAATTGAATACAATCTTACTCAGCTTTCTTAAGTTTTCATGCTTACAACAAACGTGACGGGCGTACAAAGATGGGCAGACAGACGGGCGGGTGGTCGGGCGGACGTAGGGATGGAAGAACATACAGATGAACATTTTGATAGCTATTCGCATTCACTAACACAATGATATGAAAAATCTTCTCTACGAGCGAAATATACGGTTTTAGAAATGTGGCGATCAAATGCAATACATATACTCTTTGTTTTCGTATTTACGAAGAGTAGATTCATAATTTGACCAGTGAACTAAAATTATACGCATAGCACTTATTTGATAAGAGAACTTGCGGGCTGTGCACTTTTGGTTTTAACAACGATTATAAGAGAGAATGCAAACATCGTCGTATCGGAATTAATTAATGGTCCTTATCATTGTCTATTTTTATACACGAAAAAAAAATTAGTTTAAAATCAAAAGTCTGTTTTCTCAAATATACATCAAGAAATAAATTATTCATATAAAACAAATACTTGTGCTTCAAGAAATCATAAGTTTGTAATAAATATATGTATTTACGCTTATAGCGCCGACAGACAGACAGACCGACGGATAAAGAAACTTTAATTTTCGAAATTTGCATAGTTTAAAACGTAAAAATACGAGGAAATCCTGGAGAGTGATATTTTTACGATTACAATACTTCCTTCCGGTACCTAACTGACGGAAGTATAAATGTATCCACCTTGACATCAAAATATTCTACATATACTGCTTAATTTTGCGATAAGTAATAGCAGGAGTGTATGTTTTAATAGAATACAGAAATATATGTTGTAACACTATTAAATTATTATTTTTATTTTACTTACAATAATTATGACACTGTTTTAATTCTATAAAAAATAGACAAATGTACATATTAAGGTTACTACTCCTCTTTATCACAAGGGTCTTTCATAGCATTGATGTTGTCTTCTCTGAACTGATCGAGAATTGGAGTTCTATCGCAGGTCTCCTTGATCATGTCGGTGAAACAGCGAGTAATGGCAATAACTTTGCTAAAAAGAGAATAGGTATTTGTAACGACAGTCTGTAAAAAGATAAACTATGAAATGTTAAATACTTTTTAATGAGGAGACATTCTCAGAAACATAACGACGACCCGAAAACGTTAGGTCTTATGGACACTAAATAATTTTGTCCACTCTTCAGTTTTATCAAGAAATATTTAATATAGCAGTGGAGATGTTCGTTTCGTTACATATTTAATTTTGAGGAAAAATTCTAATCGCAACATATTAAAAATTTGTATACACTTTCAACTACTTGAAAGTGTCGCAAAAACGGCAGTGGCGTCATCAAGGTAGTTAGCTATGAACTTATTTGCAAGAACAGAACAAGAGGAGCAATTTTAAAATAAAGTGAAATGGTCTAGCTAGCAATGTTTCGAGAGAAGCTGGGTTTTCACTACGTCCGTAAAAGTGGAAAAAAATTCCACTGCCACTTTTGCAGAAATAGTACAACGTGCTTTCTCCTTCTATCTATTCTTCATGGTTTTCTGAATAATGACTCTGCAAATTGCCGCTGTAATGTTATCGGCGTTTGAAATGGGTGTATTAAAGAAGTACAACTGTAATAAGTCGGTAACATATTCATTTAAACAATTGAAATCACATAACATAGTTTATTGTCGGTGTATGCAAATCTCTTGGAGCGTGTTGGACGCAAAAATGGAAAATTGGGGTTGTTCCCAATAAAATTTCGAACAGATGTAGATACTTATACAACTATTAAATGTATATTTAACCTCAAAAGTTAAAATTAAAAGGCCAATATATGGCTCTTTTAATCAATCTGATATAGCTTTAATAAGAACGTATCGATTTGAATGAAATTTTGAAAAAGATATGCTTTTCATCGATGTTAACAACTACAGAGAGTCAAAATATTTGTTTAAACGGACAGCAAATCATACATTGTTTAAAATTTTGCTGCTTTATAAAATTATGCCATCAAGACGTAGAGAAACGCTTTCTCTAAAACATTTAGGTTCTTCAAGGTATTTTTGATTGGTCCGGCTAGCTGCAGCGCGTTATAGTATCACAATATTACAAACCGTTATCTTAAAGCTAGGATTTTGCATAGTGAGAGGGAAATATGCGTTTATTTTCGGTTTATTATAAATATTTAAAAAATCATAAATGGTGTAATCTTTAAAATAATTTCAGATACTTCCCATTGCTCTAAGGAATACAACCATATATAGTTTTTATCATTAATTTTGTATATAGGGAAATGCCATACGTTAATAATGAAATTAGGCACTATTTTCATTGACAAACTACGATATTTAAATATAACAGAAATTAATAATAAAAAATATATATGGTTGTATTAGTTAGATCAATAGCAAGTATCTAAAGCAGTTTTAAGATTATACTATGTGTAGTTTTTTAAATATTTACAATAGATCGAAAATAAACGCATATTTCCCTCTCACTCTTCAAAATCCCAGCCTTAAGCAGTGTGTTTTGAAACTTATGCGTGTTTGTGAAGAATTTCATAAGTCGGTAACATATTCATTTATCAACTATTTTCACCGATTTATATTACTATCCTCTGACGTCACGATGTTGGTCGCACCGTGCTCTTTAAAAGTCGTATATTTTGAAAACCACATATCGGATTCACCTGAAATTTTCAATATCGTCTAATTTTAAGTAATACTTTATCCACAAGAAGTAACAACTACTAAATGAAATTCATTAAATGAGCCCATTGGTAATTTAATCTCTCTTTCTTGAAAAATTACGGTATTTCATCCAACATTCTTAAAACTCCTTATTAACTGTCAAACTTGTTATTATGTAATGCTGCCGGTATGTGGTGCTGACTCCGTTGACATTGCGTGGTGAGGTTTAACCTTTATAGCAGAGCATGGATCTCTTAGTATTCAATCGAATATGATCTGAAATGACTTTTCGTTCCAGTTCTCTATTAGGGGCACTGCTTCTGTGGCCTTATTTTTTACTTGAAAGAGCAAAACTAGTAATAGTAGATAAAGAGAAAGAAATAAAAAACGTAATGATATGAAACGAGATAAAGTACTTCTATTATCTACTCCCTAGCGTAAAAGAGTCGAGATCTCGAGCACTCAGACTGAAGCGTGTACTGTGGCGAGCATATTTGAGTGCATTATCTTTCGTACACTGGGTTCAATTCCCAGCTCCAACACTAACAATGTTGTTGGGTAATGGACATTGTCTGTCTCACCGGAGTGCTCATTGTGCCTAAAACGGGCAATTTGTCAATGAGAGTAATGCTTTTTTTTTATAAAACATTGCATCAGTGAGTGAGACAAAGGTATAATTGTCAATAAATACCAGGTGTCAACGAGGTCACTTTCAGCCGTTATTATGTTTTTATTTTTTAACAGATTGAGATGAAACTAAGCATATGTCACATGTTACCAGCATGTTACCAGCACCGGCAGTGCCATATTTCAACACAAAACTGTATTTTTAAAAATGTTTCTCTACTCTTATTAGGTTATATACTAATTAATGAACTGCTTTTGAACAATTAATAGTATCCATATACAAATTGCGTGAGTTATAATGAGTGAGTTATTATAAATCACTAGTTACAGAGCCAATCACCTGCATCTTCATGCCTAGCCTGTCCAATCGACATAACGCGCGACACACGAAGGTGGTAGCCAGGGAGGTAGTGACAGATTTTTCGCGTTAATATTAGAGCTAGATTTTTTCCCATGATAGCTTAAACAGTATCAATGATGAAAGTGCGAGTCTACCAAACTTTTAGTGTTGCAAAAATGAGTGAATAATTAAACATGTTATAAAAAGAGATCGATTTTCTGAAATGTCACAAAATGCTACTCTTGATTCGTTCGTGCCGAGCCGAATTTTTGAATTTCGCCGTGCAATTTAGGATCAGGTTTATCTGGAAGACTTCCTCTTTACGTCGCGACATCGTACGGTCGTCCCAATGGTGTTTTTCGAAAAATATGAACTTGTCAAAATTGCATGTTTTTGCAATTCTTTCGGCTCCGAAATGTAAGCTGTTTTTTGTTATATTTCGCAGATATCTCCGAAACAGTCGGAGTTAGCTCGAAATTAAAAACAAGGTCAAACGAGTATTTTCTACTACAAATCTTTTGCTACCATCAGAATTTTGATTTTTTTTTTTTTCGTTTCGGAGATTACTGAAATGGCAAATGTACGGCAAAAAATCGCAAATTTTGAGCTTCTACAGTTAGCAACTTTTTAATCTTGGCTCCTACGCCAAAAGACTACTCTAATTAATTGAAGTAGAATTAAATTTACTGAAACTGCTTTTTTTATTTTTTGAACTCCGGCAAAAATGAAGGAATCAGAGGGGGCGGGATTTGAGACTTTTCTTTTTTTCGGTAAAATTTCTCCATTTTGTCACCGTAATTAATCGATAATTAACTGAAACTGATTTCATATACGATGTTCATTTAATATCATGTACTACTTTGACACTCCGTTAATCTTGACCCTTCGAAGCAAAGGTTTCTGAGAAAAAATATTTTTTTAAGATTTACATACGCTCCATAGGAAAACGTGCAATTTCCTACATTTCCTCGAATATCTCGATAATTATCGTTTTTTTTTTTCGAAAAATTTGTAGACAGCTTATGTAAAGAGAATTGATTGAGCATTCCGACGCTTTTTTATTTTTTCTTTAACATAAAAAACAAGACTTTTGACCGAATATGCGCTCCGGGCTATTGCAGTTCGCGGAGAAGTTTTGCATTTTCCGCCGCGGAATATTAATCTACAAAGCTGATTTTTTGTCTACAAGCAGTTTATGCACTATTTCGATTAAAAATCACATTCTACACCCGGTTAAAGGTGGCTAAATCTTTGAAGACAACAAATATAAAAGGGTGTACAAAAATTAAATTTTACAGTTAATTTTATTAGTAAACAAAATGTGTAATTTAAACAAAATGTTCTCAATTTAATATTTATTGTTATAATCGTAGATTAAGTATAGATTCAACTTACGGTGATGGTAATAACTCATTGAATGAATAACAGCACTCGCCTGCGGTTCGTGCTATAAACTTCATCTACGTGAATTATTACCTACATTACCGCTCGTTGAATAATATACTATTATTTTTAATTTAAAATAATTACGTTTGTGCTTTTTGATTTCACATTTTCTGCATTATCGGAAACGCCACTTTTTTATCCAACCATCAAGTTTCTACGACTTCCGGTATCACCGGCACTTCCTGTATATTTTTATATTTTTGGAATTATTATGCATATGACTGCAAATTTCATAACTCTTTCTGCCATTTTGAATTTTTTCAGTCAATTTTAATTTTCAACCTAATGTCCCGTTACCAACCAGAAGTTGACTCACCAGGATGTGTTGTGATACATCATTAGATTGGTATTGAAAAATCACATTTAGTATGAAAGTGATATAGTTTCATTTGAAAATTTTGAGTAATTTCGAAAAAGTGAATTTATCATCTTTCGACATCTCTCTGACACAAGTTAACAATAACAAAATTCAATACGTCTTTTCAATAGTGGAACTACGAGTTGACGGATTGGCGGCAGCTAAGGGCGCAAGCCTTCCAGGGGCACAGACTTGATTCCCTGAACTTCCTGCATTATTACATGATAGATCATCATTTAATGGGGGACACCAAAGGCGCAATCTACCATAGTTCCAGCTCCGCGGATTTTTCTTCAAATATTTATGAACATAAGAACAATTTCTGGCACACTAGATTGGAAATTAAAATTGGCTGAAGATATTTCAAAATGACGGACGGAGTCATGAAATTAGCACAGCCTTATGCAGAATGATCTCTAGATTCCAAAAATATAAAAATATACAGGGTGATCCGATGAAACGGGAAATGGTAGACACCTTGACAGATGGATCAAAAAATTTCGTTTTGGTAACATGTAACACATGTCCAGTTTCATCTCAATCCTTTAAATAAATTTTAAAAATGGCGGCCGGGAAGAGATTTCGTTGACACCCGGTATAATAGATACTTACTCACAAAATGAGGCCTTTGAGGTTGGAATATTATCAGTATCATGAGTTCGCAAACACTGGTTGTAACTTCTCTGGACACTATATCTGTTGAGTCTCGGGGCACATGCAGCCATATCCACTGAAAATGTTGTACTTATTAATCAATCTTTATTTGGAAAGAATAGGAACCTAATTCAAGAGCAGTGCTCCATCTCAACACAAAACTGGATCTTTGAAAATGTTTTTGTTTTAATTCACAACAATTAAGTTTGCTTTTTGATTCCACATCTTCTGCATTATCGGAACTCTCTTACCACGTTGATCACAGTTTACTGAAACGTATATCCTGGATATTTTGGTAAGTAATATCATTAATGCTTGGAATTTTATAGGTATAATTTTTTCGAGAGCGTTTTTACCTGGTATTATAAGAAGTGTGTATCTTTGATAATAGACTATCCAATTTACATAAATTGTATTATTTTGGAGGGTCCTCAATTTAACTTGAGATCCTGAATATATATTTTTCGTTCTTTGAAAAGGAATAAAGTTAATTCAGTTTCTCGCATTAACACCAAAATGTAGCAGTGCATTTTTTAACTAATGGACTGGGCGACACAAATGTCAGTTGGTGCTACTTATCCTGTTGATAACTTGTCTGAAGGATTGTTGTCAAACGGATTGGTCCATTGATTATCTAATAACTGAACTGCAGAAGATACACATTCCTCATCCATTTTTATGCGAGGTGTTTGCTATTGACTCTGTGTGCAGACGTTTTCAACAAGTTTAATATACCAAATTAAGGCTACATTTGACTGTGACAGATCCCTCACTTACTATCAGAGTCAAATGTAATTTTATCTAAAGCTCACTTTAAATTCGATTACGAAATTGGTCCATACTCTTATTCTTATCACACAGCATTGTTCCAGTGCACATTGTCCAAACACACAAGTGTAATACACCAAATTAAAACTAATAGTTTGTGCTACAATATTTGTTGGAAACATTTTTTTCTAAAACGTCTATGTTTTAAGAAAATGTATGATAAACAAGCAAATTATCTATAAAAATTAATATATTTTTCACTAATTCGTGATTTACTAATTAACGGTTGCTTATATCGAAAAAATTAATGGGAGCTTACAAAATTTAAGCTGTCATTTAAAAAAAAGAACACTGAAATCGGACAATACCTTACAGAGATACGGTAGTTTTTTTAAACGTCTACATTCGCCATCTTAGATTGGTCGCCATTTTTGTTAGCTACCACTTTCAGATGGCAATCATAGTTTTTTGCCATCTCTGTACACCTATATAGCTGTGGCTTAAAGGAAAATTAGTCCTCAAAATTATACCGAATACTTTAATTTGGCTAGTTGGCCCATATACTATTAGGTCAAGACATAAAAGACAAAGAAATTATATCATCGTTACAAGGCTCACTTTTACGAAGCTCATATTTTTGTAGATAATACAAAGGAAATAAAAGTTGATAAATTCCTTAAGAAAATGTTTACCATGGCCATCGCAATTAAAAAAATAATTAGTTCGACTCACATCACAGTCCTCTACAAGAGCTAGATAAAGTCAGGTGCGTTTTGTCAAACTTTGATCTTTCTGGCCACGATTTTTAACATTACACACTTTCTGGCGATTTTATTTTCTTTATTTATTTATATTTATTTATTTTAGACATAAAAGGTGTACATACACAAGAAATGCCTTTGCAGCGATGACATAATTCCACTGACTTTCGAATGGTGTCGTGGCTTACCTGGCGGAAGGCGCCCCGCCAGAAATCGATTTTGTGAATCGTTATCACCCATAAAACGATAAAAATATCTTATAGTGCATAAAGCGATGACGTGCCGAAAAAGCTGCCTAGCTCCTGCACTATAGTTACTTATGAGGGTGACTGCAGCTAATGAAACATGTTTAAAATTAATTTCAAAGTTTTGTGGCGGAGATGTAATCATCTTTTAGTAACCACTGCTTGCTTACTCCAGGTACTATTAGGACTATTGGACTTACCTCGCGCTATCACAATATACTTGTACCAAAAATTGATCCCAGATTTTACCAAAACGAGAGCAAACTCTGGGAAATATTTCTGGTCAGTGGCCAAACAGCTTTTGGTTCGCTTTATGGACTCTTTGCTACATTCTTCAAAATTAGCTATGAATTCATCTTTAGGAGTAATAAATATGGTCTTCTTTTTAAGACAAGTCTTCATCTCGTCATATGCACTCTAAAACAATTATAATTACATAACATTATTAGGTTAATATATAATTAATTATTATTTTCATCAATTTCTGTTCAGTAATACCTATTTTGAGTAGCTGGCTGTGAGATCATGTTAATGGATGTTTCTTTAATTATTATCAAACTATTGTAAAGGAAATTTAAAAATTACTGACGTATGGGCTGATGGCATGGTTTAAATGTTTTCATAGCAATAACATTGGAGTCAAACCAAGTATAAAAAACGTGAAAGGAAGAGCAATGAAATGAAATCCAAAGTTTTGGATTAAATCTATACATTGCTTCATCTAACATTTAAACAATTTATGTTGCAGAATTAAAATTTTCCGTTATTTTCCTTATTGTCTCCAGTCCTAATAATCGCATCGCTAAAATAGAAATTACCAAATGGTTCGGAATGAAATTACGAATAAAACTAAACCTATAGTGTTGTTAACTTGCACACAAAAATTCCTTTTAATGAACTAATAGTAAAGGAAACCAATGCATCAACCTCTTATTTTTTACTAGTTGAATAAAATTGCATGAAACCTTTTGCATTTAATTCATTTTTGGACCAATAAAAATGCTGCACTTCAGATTTTGGTACACGCTCCCGCTTTATCTGTTGTCTATTTTTTATCTCGCTAAGTCTCCAACTAAATGGCCTAAAATTTATACATGAGAGGTTGCTGATTACGAAAATTAAAAAATTCAAAATGGCGGGTTTAAATAAAAAGATACATTTTGTAGCCTGGCTCCTGACTGTTGATTTTAGAGAAAAATGTCAATAGTAAAAATGTTTAAAATCCAGTTTTGAGCAACCCACTTTATCTAATGCCGCTCATGCTTCACCCTCCCTGGAAAATACCTTCACCACGGCCATGTGATAATGTATTTTTCAGCTATTCGTTTAATTTTAGAGGAAAATTTCAATATACAAAAAACTTTCAGTTAAAATGAATTTCGGAATATTTAGGAATAGTCCAGTCAATGAAAGAGTTGTAGAGAACATTTACGAGGGGAGGATTTTTCTCTTCAGGAATGTATTGGGGGTAGTTAGAAGGTAAACATACTAAAAGTCCCCGCCCCTAGCCCCGCCGCTTCAGGGGGAGAGGTTGGTGGAAAGGTTCCTTTTTTCGATTTTTCGCTTATAACTCGGAAACGATGCGTCGTACGGAAAAAGGCAATCTATGCAAAATTAAACATAATTAAATTTCCTATAAGGATGTCTAATGTCTATATTCATTTTCTTCCTATGTATTATAGTTTACGAGATATTCGCCAGCGAAAATCGATAATTAATAAAAAATAAAATCAATTATGTACCTTGAATATTTCTATCAAAGCGGTTTACCGTGGTCTGTTAATAAATCACAGTCACAAAACAATCTTTATTTTACAACACTGGACGTATTTTCTAACGTAATATTTTGTCGAAATCTATACATTTCCTTAAATATACAGTGTGACTCACTTAAAATGAAGATACCCTTATAACTTTTTCATTTTGTTTCCGATTTGAATCAAATTTTTCTCAAGTATAGAACAAATTATGATCTACTTATGATCAGAAAAATATTCACCCGCTATAAAGGCAAAGCCACCTGCGGTACCAAAATATGAGGAAAAAGATTAAAAATCATATTACGAATTTCACGTAGCCACCACAAATTGCGGAAACTGAGGATCTCCTTTGCCACATGAGCTTATGCGTGAGAAATCCCCCATCAATAACCAAATCAAATTTTGGTGCATGTACGTTTGTGGCGCCGATGCATTTTTTAGAATTTCCAACATTCAAAATATTTTATTTCCTTCAGCATATTTTGGTACCGCAAGCGGCTTTGCCTTTGTAACAGCCGAATGTTTTTCTGGTCGTAAGTAGATTCCAATTTGTTCTATACTTGAGTAAAACTTGATTCAAATCGAAAACAAAATAAAACAGTTCTAAGGGTATCTTTATTTTAAGTGAGTCACACTGTATATTTAAGGAAATGTATAGATTTCGACAAAATATTACGTTAGTAAATACATCGAGTGTTTAATAAAGATTGTTTTGTCATTGTGATTTATTGGCAGACCACGGTAAACCGCTTTGATAGAAATATTCAAGGTACGTAATTGATTTTTTTTATTAATCATCGATTTTCGCTGGCGAGTATCTTGTAAACTATAACACATAGGAAGAAAATGAATATAAACATTCTTGTGGGAAATTTAATTACGTTTAATTTTGAAGAATTGAAAAAAGGAACCTTTCCACTCCCCCCCCCCCCTGAAGCAACGGGACTAGGGGCG
Source organism: Rutpela maculata (assembly GCA_936432065.2). NCBI lineage: Eukaryota > Metazoa > Arthropoda > Insecta > Coleoptera > Cerambycidae > Rutpela > Rutpela maculata. Next base: position 223,683,160 of record OW386286.2, on the reverse strand, counting down.
GGGACTTTTAGTATTTTTGCCTTGTAACTACCCGCAACACATACCTGAAGAGGAAAATTCTCCCCTCCTAAATGTTCTCTACAATCCCCATTTGGGCATTCATTGTTTGTATTAGAAGGAATTGGACGAAATCATTATGATGCATTTTTTATTAAAATTTTATTACAACATGAACTATATGTTTTAACGATTCGATTTCTCCTTTTTTGAGATATCTGAAGTCAGAAAGTTTTCGAAGAACGTAAACGGACAATTTGATATCTCAAGAATATTTCAGATTTCTAAATAACCCATTCCCAATATTGTCACTGTTCCCAAAATATTAATGAAAAGGTTACTGAAGACACAGAAATAATATAAATGAATGTTTAAATTGAAACGTTACGTAAGACTACTCATGTTATCTTTATTTTCATGGTATATTTGATTTGTAGCTTTCAAATATCAAGTAAAAATCACGTAAAATGTTTCTGATCGCGTAATAATCGAAAACAAGCAATAGGAACTTCGTTTTCTCGATTAGTAGGGTGATAAAACATTCTTTGTAGCGTATGGTAGTGAGCTTCCACCTACCAAGAACGTAGCATCTCCAAAAACAAAATAAAACAAAGGATATTTAACATTCTACGTTCTGGCGAACCATTCCAAAATCCTTACCTGTAATTGATTTGCTTCATTTATGTGTCCAGCGGCCTTACAACTTGAAATAACTATGGCTTCCGTTTCTTGTAATGAACTGTCCAAGCTGGAGGATGTATCCCTCGCAACTCTCTTCGGAGCTAAAATTATGTGAAATTATTTTGATAGAAATTTGTAAGTATTGTATGTATTGTATGTATAAATTTTTCTGCATTCATGTTGAAAAGTCAAAGAATCAAAACGCAAAACTGGTTTAATAAGCTCTTTGCAACACTCAGTGCGTCATGAATTTTTCTGTAATTGTCATATTACTTGCCACACTGTCAATTTGAAGACTGTAAGTACACGTCTTGATTTTGATTATTTGATTTAAATCAAGACACAACAATGGATGACAGACTTTATTGTTTAATTTTGGAGTTAAAACATATCGATTTTAATAAATATACTGGATTGAGGATAAAAATAAACTAGTTACTAATAAAAGATATGGGGCTATGATTTTGTGATAAGGTAACAACACTACACACGCTTAGTTTAACAAAATATTAACGATGATATGACACTCTCAACTGTCCCATTGGTAGAAAATGTTGCTTCATCGGAAAACATAATATTATGATGAAAATTTCTGTTTCTCATTATTTAATTGCCCATTCATAAACAAAAAAGAAACTTTACCATTATTTCCTAGCTTCAAAGGATGACTAAAAATGGATTTTATTTTACATTCCTTCAAAATCCTTTGAATATGTGATTTGCTGCGACCTTCTCATCAAGAGAAATGGATTATCTTCTACTGATTCCAAAACTAACAGAAGCAGCATCTTCAACACAATCTTTTTCTTTAAATAGACTACGGAATCAGTTTTTAAAAAGAAGAAGAAGAAGAAGAAGAGAAACGGAAGATTACTTTTCGTTTAATTCTTCCTTTATGTATTGGTAACTTTTATCCCCGTACCATTATATTAAATATATTTCTTGTTGCAGCATTAACATTTTTGACAAAAAAAAAATCACTCTTTTAAATTATTTCTGACATTACATTATTATTTGGCATTTTCAAACAAAAGGCACTGCTGTAAAAGTTTGTGAAAGTGCTGTAATTACGATAAAAATAAAGCAATTAAAAAACTGAATTTGAACTGACTGTGTTAATATCGAAGTTTTAAATCAAGCAGAAAGAATGTAAATATATAGCCGGATGCGTGAGTGCACTGAAAACAATTGACCTTGTCTCAAGATATTCGCTTTAGAAACGTCAAATTATGAATAATTGTTTTGACGTTAAAGCTAATTTTGAAATTTATTTATGTTAATATAGAAATATTGTACGAAAAAATTTTGTACGAAACTCATACATAAAATGCCAAAAGTACTACCTACTTTATGCGCTTGCTGCATTAATTACTATTACTTTATCAATTATCAAATTAAATTTTGTGTATCGTCTCAATGATTTTGCAATTCCACTGTTTTGAAATATTTATAATGCATATTGTAAGCTACGAAAGCATTGTAGGGCCACATAGTTTTTTATTAATTGACTATAGTCGGATAATAACTGACTATAGTTAAATAATAATTGACTATAGCCAGATAATAAGCAACTATAGTCAGTTGATATGTGACTATAGTCAGATAATATGTGACTATAGTCAGATAAGATCCGACTATATCCTACGGTGATTGCATACCATTTATATACCAGATGACCACGAGAACAGGCCCAGGTTTATAGCTCCTTTGTCTATAAACCAACTGTTTTGAAATTTGGAACATGTATATAAGACTTATTTTCCAATTAAGTGACATGTGTAGTTAAAATGGCCGACTTCCGGTTTCGACGGAAATAATATCAAATTTGTTTTTCAAATGGAGCACCCTGTATATTTTGGTATTTTTTGAATCTACGGACCAAATTCTATCTGATCACGTTGCCAAATTTCCGGTTTTTTTTTCAAAAATGATTTAAAAATTTTTAATTTCATTTTTCAACCCAGAAGGCTGTGACTGGGGTAAAATTCATCTATCTCCACTCTTTCATCCACACAAATGATAATTCTTAGTAGTAAGTTAATATTAAGTGTATTGTGGCCCAATAAATTTTAAAGTGTTGGTTTTTGATAAGAAAGTAATTTTTTTTAAATGGAACGAGTATGGACGATCCATAACAATAGATAGAGAACTTTATTTCGAATACGACAATATGCGATATGTCTAGTTTTATTTCTATTTAACACTAAAAAATTAAATAATTCAAAAATACTTAGGTTGAGAAATTAAATTAAAAATTTTAAAATTATTTAAAAAAAAATTAAATTTCGATGTGATCAGATAGGATCTGGTCCGTAAATTCCAAAAATGCCAAAATATACAGAAACCGGAAGTCGGCTATTTTGACTACACATGTCACTAAATTGGAAAATAAGTCATATATACATGTTCCAAATTTCAAAACAGTTGGTTCATAAACAAAGGAGCTATAAAATTGGGCCAGTTCTCGTAGCCTCCCGATATATGGTATGCAATCACCATAGGATATAGTCGGATCTTATCTGACTATAGTCACATATTAACGGACTATAGTTGCTTATTATCTGACTATAGTCAATTAAAAAAAAAACCTATGTGGCCCTACAACGCCTTCGTAGTAAGCAATTAATCTATATAACTTCTAAATTCTCTAATTATTATCTTATTTTTAAAAAACTTAATAAACCGTCAGCAAAAATAATTAATAATAAAAGTAGGTATAAAATAATTGTTTTGTGTACTATTATATCCTTAATGGGCTTGTTACCGATATTTCTTTTTCGTTATTTTTTTTATGGTATTCAATAAAATTCGATCATCTAGACAAGCTGTTAAAATTTCAGCTTCATAAGTATATCAAATCCTTAGGTATTCAATATTAAAAATTAGGTTTTAGTAAAAAGCGCTTCGCCGACTCGTGACGTCATTCTGGATAAACACTACGGCGCAGCTGCTGTTTACACGTTCGGATTTGAAAACTGTGCAAACTCCTGACAATTATCTGACGGTAATTTTCAGAACCCGAATTTACCTTTTGCTACAGTTAGTCAGTTCAATAGTCCATTATACTCCGACTGAAAAAGGTGTTTGTTTCCAATTTAAACGATTATTACTATCATTTGGACTATTTATTGTTATCGCTCGCAATGTTTTCATACTCCAGTCGAATTAGACATAATAAAAAGTTTTGCGTACTGCGGACTTTTTTTGTGGAAGTTGTTTAAGAAGGCATAATAACCAAGCACAGAAAACTACACCCTGCTACACCATGTGCGTCCCCTATTTTCAGGGGACGCACATTATACATTTGCCGTAGGACAAAACGGTTTTGGCTGTACGAGGCCGGAAAGGTCGCGCTGTCCGAATTTGGTACAGGACAAACTGCTATTATTTCCAATCTACAATACTACACATACTAATGCCCTTAAGGAGGGATGATGATTTGTGAAAAAACTTTCATCGAATACCGCGCGGTTTCCATGATTCGGGATGTTGAAATTTTGAAAACCCCCTTTTTTAAAAAAAAGTGAACCAACTTTTTTTCGCTCATATTTTTTTTTTTCATGTGTGTACGACCCTAATATAAGAAAATTTACGTTGGTTTCATTTTAATACATTCGTTGGTTTAGGAGCTAGACAGCAAAATATGCCAAAAATGGCTATTTTGGTATTGGTGCATTAAAAAAATCAAAACCAGTATAATTCTGGTAAGTGTTTTTGTTTATCCTAAAAGTCCAATTCATTGCGCATAGAAAATGTGTTTTTGTATTTAAATGGGATCAACACTTATTGTGTAATAACGATTTATGTCATGTGTTCTCCAGACTCCTTTCTCACATTTTTTTTTGCCGCCTTATGGTTCATAGTAGGGCAGAAAGCAATGTATACCTGAACAAGGCACATATTAGGGGGTTAAAATGGATCTCTTGTTAAAATGCGATAGGACTTACCGGTTTCGAGTAAAACGCACTTGTTTGCAAAAAAATATTTCAGATTACACTTTTCATCGACTGACTAGTAAATACTCACCGCTGACTACGAACAAATTAAACTATGTGTCGCTTCTCCCTTTTTCTGTTTATGAGGGACATTGCTAATGAAAAAATGAAAGGACTCGGACGGAATAGGGAGTTCTCACTCGTCTATTTGAAGGTTTACGCTTGTCTCGAATCATCATTGCAACTTATTTTATGTCTATAACAAAATCCACAGTAATTTTACCTTCCTCGAGAAACAGCTATTATATGTCCATTTCATCGGAAAATTATTTAAAAAAACAAACTCCTAAGAAAGAAAACACCAAAATGTAGAATTTATTTATCAGATCACAATTCAGAACACAATGAAAACTCAAAGCAAACATAACCAAACAAGTGCGTTTTACTCGAAAACGGTACGTTCTATCGCATTTTAACAAGTGACCCATTTTAACACCCTATTATGTGACCTGTCCACGTGTATAATGCTTTCTGCCCTACTATGAACCATAAGGCCGCAAAAAAAATGTGAAAAAGGAGACTGGAGAACACATGACATAAATGAATTGAACTTTTAGGATAAACAAAAACATTTACCAGAATTATACTGGTTTTTTGGTTTTTTTAATGCAACAATACCAAAATAGCCATTTTTGGCATATTTTGCTGTCTAGCTCCTAAACCAACGATTGTATTAAAATGAAACCAACGTAAATTTTCTTATATTAGGGTCGTACATGCATGAAAGAAAAATGAGCGAAAAAAAGTAGGTTCACTTCTTTTCAAAAAAAGGGTTTTCAACACTCCGTATCATGAAAACCGCGCGGTATTCGATGAAAGTTTTTTCACAAATCATCATCCCTCCTTAAGGGCATTAGTATGTGTAGTATTGTAGATTGGAAATAATAGCCGTTTGTCCTGTAGAGAAGACCCCCAAATTCGGGCAGCGCTACCTTTCCGGCCTCGTACAGGCAAAACCATTTATCCTACGACAAATGTGTAATATATATATTATGTAGAGGAGGGATGAATCTTCAAAAACTTGGTAAAGAGCCCTACGGGCAATAGGGAAACAGGTATGGACACATAAGAAAAATTTTCAACCCCTAAAAATAGAGTACGCACATAGTGTAGCAGGGTGTAGTTTTCTGTGCTTGCTTATTATGCCCTCTTAAACAACCTCCACAAAAAAAGTCCGCAGTACACAAAATTTTTTATGATGTCTCTAATTCGACTGGACTATCAGTGGATAGTTGTTTTATCAAAGCAGATTCTGGAAATTTACCAGAAGTAGATATGTTTATGGTGTTTCACTATTTTAATAAAAATAAATACTTTATAAGTGCAGAAATGCGAGGAATAAAATTTCTTAGATAAGTAAAAAAGTATTACTTTTAGAGGAATCGTAAATAGATTTTACCTGTCTAAATTTAATTTATATTAAAAAAAGGAGTATACCTAATCCGATCAGGTATACTAATCCTAATAATAATTTTAATATGTAAAAATATGTTAACCTCAAGGTCAAAAACTAAAGAATCTTTTTCTATATTTAAAGCAAGTAGATAAAAAAGATATAATTTAACAATCAAACGCCGTTTCAATAGGGAAACACAGTAATACGCACCACACGCTTATTAAATCTCGACTGTCACCTTATCAGCATTTGCAAAGTGACGTCACGCGAAGCTCCGCCTCGTTTTCGCACGGTCCAACTTTAGTAATTAATTTAAGGGCTTACACGTCCGAATAAAAACCTAAAAATTTGCAAATTGCCTTAAAAAGTGTTCTACTTCGATTTCTAAAATAAAAAAATGCTGAACGGGCCCATTACATAATCAATAATATAATTGCTTTGTTTATTTGTAATTTGTATTTTAAAAATGACTATAATATGCAGACAGAATCGCAAGAACTCAAAATTATTAAAATTTATATCATATCACAGAATTTAAAATAAATATATGTCTAATTAAACATTTTTTTTTAATAATAAATATTATGTAATTCATAAAGTTATAAACAGTCAATTATTTGTTGTTGTATCTATTTTTCACAACCATAAGAAAAACTAATAATTTAAAGCGTATTAAATTGTTTTAAATGAACCTTTGCAGTAATAGGAATGGGAAAATCAATAGATAACAAAGAAAATCAAGGAACATTTAAAGACTATTACTATCTGGTAACGTTTACGCTTTCCGTACCAATAGGCCATATTGAAGTGCGGCCTATGTTTAACTAAAATCCACGAGCTTTCGATTCGACAAACGATTGTAATTCGGTCCAGTCTATAAAGATATTTGAATAATGTTGTTTTTCCTCCTATTTTTCGATACAAAACGTCTATTCTCGATTCAACAGAATTTTTTTAATTATCTCAAAAAGAAATCATTGTAGACTGCGATGCTAGCCTGGACTAATGGGCGGCTTTCTTAAAAAATCATTTATGTATGAGACGAACCACATACTCGTTTTGCAAGGAAACCTTTCTTACACTGGGTATATTTTCAGAGTGTATTATGTTTTAGTATGAAAGGAAAAATGTGTTTTTAAGTGTGAATTTCACAAGCGTTATTTAGCCAAAGTTCAGGTGAACTTGTAAAATCCAAAGATAGTCTTGTTGTAACAATCGTAACCTAGGATTTTTATTAAGCCAATAGTGGAGTCATATACATTCAAATGTTCATGACTTATTTAGGAAAAATCTGAAAATAGGCAATTTTTTTAAAATGTTTTAGCTATTTTAGCCATCAGAGGAAGTCTATAGCTAAAATATTTTCAGCCTGCATTTATCTCTAATTTTTTGATAAATTGAGATTTCTGATTTAGTTTTCTTTTAAATATCTGAACTTCTAAGTCGAATGGGGAAAAAAGGTCCAAATTGTTGTAATAAATGTTTCTATATTGTGTGGTACCTAATTGGACATTTTAGGAGAAAAAACTAATGCATTGAAATTTTAATAACATGATCATAATGCAGGTAAAAATTAGAAACTAAAAAGTTTCCACCCCCAAAAGGTGAACCTCTTATCCTCAAAAAAGGGGCATTTTTAGGTTTTTTCAAATTTTTTAGCAAAACGATGTTAATTTTTTTTCTGTTACCTATTTTCAACCTAATTTAAATATGTTGTTATTTTAGAACTGCGTGGGTAAAAATTATTTAAACGAATTTCCCAACCTAAATAAGATGAAAAAGCCATTGATTTTTTGTTTTTTCTAAAATAATTTATTTTATGGGTTAAATTTTAAAGAAAATTTGTGGAAATATACCTACCAAATTTGGATTTGAAATATTACAAGGAACGGCCAAAATTGCATTTTCGTTTGCATTTTGATTTGCAGACCATTTTTCTGCAAAGCATCGTATATTTTTTAATTATGGCTTTTTTATTTACTTTAAGGCAGTATAAATATCTAGAAGTAAAAAAACTTTTTGTTTTGGAAAATTTCCCTATTCGTACAACTTGCCTTTAGTAGCTTGTCTTATTAGTGTTCACAGTTTTTGTGTGTCTAAACGCCAGTTATATCGACGTGTTCAGCAAAAATTCAACCGAACTTCTTTAAAATCCAAGGTTACGTTTGTTTGAAAAATCCGTTTTCTTTTATTGATAAAATTCTGTAGCTTTGAGATGCCAATGATCTAAGTAGCCCTACATTACTTAATTAAATATAAAGTTGTCGCCTACCTCCTCTTTTTATATGCTGTGTGATGCTGGCTTCTCCAAAAAGTAAAGCACCTTGGTTGAAAACTACAAAAAACAGGTCAATTATGCGTTAGACTTAATTTACCTTAAAGATAAAAAACAGATCAAAACTTAAAACTTTCACTTATTCAAGCTCCCCAGCATATACAATCTCTACACATTTAAGAAAACGTGGTCTGATTATAGCATAGAGAACGAATAATTATTTAGGAAACATTAAATATAGTAAAGAAAAAAACCCAAAATAATTAAAATCAGAACTTGGAGTGCCCTAAAACATAAATAGGACAAACATGTAGGGAATTCAAAATACGACTTCTTGAACATATATAAAGAACTGACTCTAACCTTTAGAGAGGATCTTGATGTTTTCATGTAGAAAGTAAAAGATTGAAATTGTCTTTATGGAAATGCTTAGAAATTAATAAACATAAAAAATATGGTCTGTTTTTAAATGACCAGAGTGAAACCAGTCGCTCTCCATTACTTAATATTATTGTTAAATAATTTGCATGGGTAGTAGGAATGTGAACTTTTTTTTAATAGGCAGGTAATCAGTTCATAGAGAGATGTTTAGTTTACGCAAATTAGTTAATATTTATATAAATTAGTCAGTAATTATATTAAATTTTGCCAAATGTCCTGTATATTTAATTGGTAATGTTATGGTAAAAACAATGCATTTAGGAAAATCTAAGAATTGACTGCCTTTCGTTAAAAAGTTTTGAAACCTACAACATTTAAAATTGTGCATTAGTGCCCTTTGATTTTAAGTTCAGAATTGATAAGATAAGGGTTGGCGGTGAGGATGTAGTAAATTTTGAGATCTGCTCGAAAATATATGTAGTTTTCTTAAATGTTATTTAAGGAAAAAATTAAATTTAATATTATTGTTTTTTCAAATTCATATTCTACATTTAGAATGTCCTTTAGCATGTACAAATAACATAATTTTTCAGAACTTGAGATTTCAGCATGGTGGTGTATTTTACGTCATAAGGAATCGCTTTTCATTGGTTAGAGATTGTGGCGTACTGAAATATACGACACAATTTCTGAATTTATGATAACCTTCACAAATTGCCACGGTTAGTGCAATGTCTACATACATACATTCAAACAGGTACACAGACATTTTTTTCATATTTGAGTTCAGCCTGATATGAAACAGATTTCTGTACAAATCTTTTTTCCAAGATTTCTGTCCGGTTGTAATATACCTATCTGATTAAATCAAATAGGTACAATGACTGCTGATGGATAATAAGACGTAGAATACGATTATATTGTAATACTTACTGTTTTCCTGAATGTTTGCTAAACTCAAACCTGAAAATGAAAAATAAGTAAATTATTCCTTTGGAAAGAGTATACTAAAAAAACGAAGATGAGTATTCTTTCTTAAAAATTGGTTTAAACATGCCATTTTAAGTAATATGGGGAAATATATTTTTCCTTTTATCGAAAGAATAAATCTCCGAAGACTGTTTCCCAAAAACTTCTAATTTATAAGTATTAAAATAATAACATTAATAAAGACCTTTATTGCAAAAAGATATCAATTACAAAAAAAAAACACAATGAATTTGGACGAGATTCAGGTCACCTAACCCTAGCCAATACAAAGCATATTAACATTAATATTACCACAAAGTGTACATTTTGTATTCTTCATACTACTGTGGATCAATAATTATAAAAGAACAATAAAGTGTACCAGCTATGATTAAATAAATAAATGATAATGAAATGATTCAATTTTTGCTGAGCGTTAATGACATCAAGAATATTATTCCTTCATTCCTGTCGCCTGTCTCAGTCTCCGGTCGCTGTCTTCTGTTTCACTTTATACCTACCTAGTCTACCTTTCTTTAATCATAATTTCCAGCATAACCACTATAAGTATGATTATCAAAAGAATCCAAGGATTTGAAATTAATATTTCCATAGATATATCCTATTTTTTTTTATTTCCATACATTACTTTTCTGCTGTTATAAAAAAATCTTTACTATAACTATAAAGGAACAAAGAATAATTAATTTACTTTAAAACATAGCCAAAAACTTCCACACTTGTGCCAGATACCTCCACTCTGTACTTTCATGAAGATAAATAACTGTTTTAGTTCTTTCTTATTTTTTTTTAATTCCTGTTTTTACACTTTCTAACAATTTATATACTAAAACACCGCCAATTTAATTTTATTTTCTTGTCGCAATCAAACCGTGAGGATGTTATAGACGAATGTTTAATATTTACAGAAAACCATTTTTCCATAGAGAACCATAATGTAACATAATAAAACTATAATGAGATAACATAATCTTATCAGATTATCACATTATTAATATGTAAGATATTTTTATAGAAGATTCCAGTGAGAAAAGAATATTATTGCCGATTTGATAGTTACTGAAAAAAATGAATTTCCGTTATCGTTTCCCATTTCCCAATTCAGAGGGGCGGGGGGAGGGAGTGCCCCATTTCAGTGTCTGCCATCTTGAAATACGACGCTATCTTTGTTTTCTTTGGACTGTAACTGTAAATTTTTTACTTTTATTTGGCTTTTGCTTTGCTAAATATCTCCTCAACTTCTGGGCTTGTAGCAAAAAGGATTTAATTTAAATTAAACTTGCTATGATTTGAGACCAGAGCCGCTTTTGTAACTTTAATATTTTGCAAGATACAAGCTTTTTTCAGGTTATTACGAAAATTTGCTACAACTTTAGACTATATAGTGTATGGTCTTCTTACCATGAATCAAGATACAACTTCAGATTGCCTAAGAATCGATGTTGTATGGGACAAAAACTCTGTTACATTTCTGCAGAATTCAGAGAACAGGACACAACTGTTTACCCTACTAAGTGATGCAGTCGCAGCTTATGACGTATAAAAAGGTAAAAAAATATATATCACTTATGGTAAATCTGTTATTTAAAAAAATAGCAGTGCACCGATATCCGAAACTGACCACGAAGAAGCTGATACCAGAATTTGTCTTCATATATTGGATGCATTACAAAAGGGTGCAACCAATATCTTTATAAGTACAGTTGACACAGATGTTATTGTGGTACTAGTAGGCATCTTTTTCGAGCCACAAACTTACAAACCTAATATTCAACTTTGGATTGCATTTGGTAAAGGTGAACACTTCCGATATTATCATATCAACGCCATCTGCCAAGAGCTCGGAGAAAATATGTCGCAAGCATTGCCCTTTTTCCATGCTTTCACGGGTTCACAATTTTTTGGTAAGAGGAAAAAAGTCAGCATAGAAGTCATGGAAAGCGTACCCTCCAGGAACTGAAGGATTTATCTTCTCTGCAAAACATCGATTTCATCCAGTAGATGCTAAAACAAAGGCATTTGAACTTATAGAACGATTCACATCCATCCTGTACGATGGCACAACAGAACTTGACCGCATCAACAAGCTCAGAGAGGATCTCTTCACACAAGGAAAAAAGTAAAGATGATGCAAAGTCTACCGCCCACACATAGACCAGGCAAATCTCAGTGCAAAATGGGTTTGGCGTGAACTATTTGGGGACAGTTATTTGTTTATCAATGGATAACTCTGTTAATGTAGGATAAGTACATAAAGCCGCAAAAAATTCCGACGTGAGCTAAAGCCGCCATTTAAAAAAAATGACTGCCAGAGACATTTTCTTTAAAATCATATATCTTAGTAACCGTTGCTCCGATTTTAGATTTCTTTTTTTTGTTCCATTCCTCACTTCACATTTTACAGAAAGTATAATTACATATTTTACGATAAATTAAACGATAAACGTAGGAAATTAAAAAATAATTTAAATATTACGGAAATTTAAACTTTTGTAAACTCGAGACGTTTGTACTGAAATTTCTAGTCAATTTTTTAAAAAATAATTTTAATAAAAGTTCTAGAGCACATAATTAACTTTCATTTGTTTTTTGGTCGATGTTACTAACTCAAATATTAACGGAGCAATAGTTATTTATATATAAAATTGTAATCATTTTTAATGTACATTGTACATTAATGTATAAAGGGTGTCCAGTCAGTGTTCTCTCGGAAGATTGTGCAAAACGACTAACTTTATAAAAAAAATTTCTTAACAAAACTTTCAATGTTTCGTCTCTACTACGACTTAAGATATTTTCAATTATACAAGGTGTCAAAATAACGAGTCTCACAAGAAAGTATCAAGGGCCCTGCATTATACCCTAAAATATTTTGCCAAGTTATTTTTTCTGTTTCTTTTTTGGGCAGTTTACAAACATTTTTGACTGACATATCTCCGCGATGTATTAATCGTTATTTCTAAAAATGTGGGATGTTGTTTGATAACGATGAAAAACATTTTTGAAATAAATCTTTAGTATATCGGGTGTCCAAGATATTTGCGTACATTTCTTGATATTTAATTATTATTTTTCTCATTTTTTTTTAAATGGAATGCCTGGGTATACTTTTTTTACATGAATGAATAAAACATACAAATCCTCACATTTTAATATCTCTTTATTTCTATTTCAAACGTTTTTTGAGATTATATCAAATAATTTTTGCGTAAGTTAAGGTGCTCTTTATTTTAGCATTAAAATCTATATTTAGTTTTACATTTTTTTCAATTTTTTTAAATGGTATGCCTATAATTTTTTTAAATGGATGAGTAACTCTTACAATTTCTCACATTTTGATATCGTACACTTTTTTTTATGAACGGTTCTTGAGCAAAAATTTTTTTTCACGATATTGAAACTAACCTAACAACTGCTCAAAATGTCCACCATATTGATTCAGGTAACACTGAGCGCCTTACACAGTGTAACATATCAACATTTATACGATTGAAACACCGACGAATCCTTTCCTTCATATCTTCTCGAGTCGCTTTATAAACGTCTGACTTCACAAATTCCCAAAGAAAAAACCCACTGAAGTCAGGTCAGGTGACTTAGGCGGCCATGTAATGTGACCTAACATAATTTAATAAAATAATAAATTAGATATTATTTAACAGTTTATTAAAATATTGGACCTCCTCTTCCTATCCACCTTTCAGGAAACTGATTACTAATGGCCTGACGGACATTTCTACTAAAATGTGGTGGTGCACCTTCAAGTTGTAATCTCATATTATTTGTAATGTAATCAGGAACATGCTCGATTATTTGTGGAAACGTATTTTGCGTAAAATGTAAGAAGACTGCTCCATTCACATTTCCCTCAAAAAAGCGAGGATGAATAACATAAATAATCATGTACAATTCCTTCCCTTACATTTAAACTCTGGTTCTGATTTTTATGTGCAACATGAGGGTTTTCTCTGGCATAATAATAGAAATTGTGCCTATTCACAAATCCGTTGCGATGAAACGTTGATTCATCCGTGAACAATACGAATTTGAAAAATTCGTCATTTTCTCCAGTTTGGTTTTGAGCCCACTGGCAAAAATTTAATCTACAATTTAAATCCACATCCCAAAGCTCTTGATTTAGCCACGGCCGACTCTAGTTAACGCAGCTGTGCTCGATAGGGACGAAACCTATTTTTACGAAGACGTAGGGAAACACTAGATTCACTGACCTCTAATCCCTACTTAACTCCCGAATACTTGCCGTAGGATTTTCGATTACCGCTGAAGTTATAGCCAACTCATTTTCTTCATTACAATACATTTCGTCGTCTCGCCTTCTTTTCATATGCGAAATTTCCAGTACGTTCAAAACGTTCTTTCAAATTTTCTAGAGACCTCACATCAGGACATCTTCTATAGGGATATTTTTGACCATACATTCTTGATGCCAATAAACAATTTCCATCACATTCACCAATAACATAACATTTACCATATATATTAAATCTTATTGACAATAATTATAATTCGTATTTTTAAATATTAACAATATTAATTCAACTTAATCACGATAATCTTAAACACATTAGAGAAATGTCATAGAGTGAAGAACAAACGCAAAACAAAAGACCAAAGCCATGCTAGATTTTAATGCTAAAATAAAAAGCACCTCAATTTACGCAAAACTTATTTGAAATAATCATATCTCAAAAACGGTTTGAAATAAAAAAACCGCTGCCCAAAGAATCACTACTTCCACATCCAGATTTTTTATCTGTCACTCACAACGAAAAAATTTTGTATGTGGAAATAATTGTTTATGGAACATTAATAATATAATATTTGAAGTCCTCTACCCCAAAAACCCATAAAATGATACCCCACATCGGTAGCGGGGTGGGGGTGGTGATGGGGGGTGGTAGTGGGGTTGGATGAAGTAAAAAACATTTCGAGGTTTCTGGTTCTTGTACACACCCTAAATCATCCCCTTTAATAATGGGGTGGGGGTGGCTAATGCCAAAATTTTTTTTGAGACCTCAGCTTCTCTTGTATATACTAAATACCAATTTTATGGACTCTTACCTGCTTGATTTACCTATTTTCCCCAAATTTACCCCAATTTACCCTCAACCCTTCGGCGGAACAATATGAAAATATAATCTAGTTCTAGATCTCGTTAAAGTACATATGTGTACCAAATTTGAAGTCAATATCTCAAGCGGTTCCAGAGTAATCGTGCGCACAAAAAAAGTTACAGACAGACCGACAGACCGACAGACAGAAATTTTTTTTTCGCTCAAACTTAAAATCTCGACGTTCCGTGACATTCTAAGCCTATTTGAACAATAAAAATTTTTAAAAAATGTTTTGTCGTTACTATACTTCCACTGGATGTGGAAGTAATTAAGTGTATAATATTAGAATGTGGGGAATTTTATGCTTTATTTATCCATGTAAAAAAATATAGCCATTCCATTTAAAAAAATTGAGAAAAATAATAATTAAATAACAAGAAATGTAAACAAATATTTTGGACACCCGGTATAATAATAATTTATTTCAAAAATATTTTTCAGTAAATGCATCATTATCGAATAACATCCTACATTTTTAGAAAAAACAATTAATAAATCGCGGAGATATGGTAGTCAAAAAATGTTTGTAATTTGCCAAAAAAAACAGGAAAAAAATTATAACTTGGCAACGCTGCATCCGATTGGCAAAAAATTTTAGGGTGTAATTCAGGACCCTTAGAGGCTTAACTGGCATCAAAAAATTAGAGGGCATTCCATTAAAAAAATTATACATTCTTGTGTAACTCCAATTGTATAATTGAAAATAATTTCACATAAGAGTAGAGATGAAACATTGAAAGTTTTATTAAAAAGTTTTTTTATAAAGTTGCCCGTTTTTGCACAATCTTCCGAGGAAGCACTAACTGGACACCTTGTATATTTCCAAGAATTCAAGTCTTATTTTCTTCAGTTATCTTCTATTTTATGCCCAAAGATGTAATAAAACTTTCGATTGTACATAAAAAGGGAAAGAGAACAAAAAAAAGAAATCTAAAATCGGAGCAATTCTAAAAGAAACGGTTCTGGCGGCCATATTTTCTAAATGGTGGCTTTAGCTCACATTGGGATTTTTCGGGACGTTTATATCCTCATTCTACATGAATAAAGCTATCCATTTCGATAAAGAAATAGCTGTCCCCAGATAGTTCATACTCAAAACTGGATTTGCCTGCACTAACAGGATTCCCTCAATCAACACACTTATCGCTGCATCTATCAATCTAGCATCTGGTTAACCAATTTGAAATTACTCCAAAATGCACCTCCTCCGGCTAACTTTGGATGGAAAAGAAACGAAGAAACATGGCAACCAATTTGGATGTCTATACTGGAAGCAAGCAAAAGCTGAAGGGAATTAATCAAGTGCTAATGTAAGGCTAAACTTCTGTGCTATAAGAATCGCGTTTGTAACAAGGCTGCACTTGCCTGCACAGCTCTTTGTCATTGCAAAGGCCATTGTGAACAGTAAACAACAACATTATAAATATAATTTTTATGATTATTTTCTTAATAGTTGTAGCCTATTTATTCTTCTTAAACATTCATGAAATGTTTGCTGTAAAACTGAGAGCATTGGAGATATTTAGCAAAACCGACAAAAATATAGATTTTCGTAATAACCTGAAAAAAATCCAAAACTTTGGAAGCTTGGATCTTGCAAATATTAAGTTACAAAAGCGGCTCTGGTCTCAAATTGTAGCAAATTTAGTTTAGTTTAGGACAAACCCAGAAGTTGGGGAGATATTTAGTAAAAACCAAATAAAAGTCGAAAATTTACAGGTACAGTCCAAAGAAAACAAAGATGGCGTCGTATTTCAAAATGGTTGACACTGAAATCTGAATTGAATAGTACTGAGGGTATAAAGAAATGTGCAAAATTTGGAGCTTTAATCCAGCAGGTCACGATCTTTTCGCTAAGAAACCACACTATATCTGGACTTGTTTTAAATATAAATTATTATACATTATACAAAGGATAAGTGTCCACAACATAAGAAAAATTTACCTGAACGTGCCAACACTTTATTAGTTATGTGTTATTAGGAGATTAATAAAATATGTAAGTACAAAAGTGTATCAACGAACGCTCATAGTTAAAACATGACGAGAATAACGAAAAAAACCGCTGCCCAAGGAATCACTACTTCCACATCCAGATTCTCTGTCCAAGTCACTCACAACGAAAAAACTTTGTATGTGAAAATAATTATTTATGGAACTTTAATAATATAATATTTGAAATCCTCTACCCCAAAAACCCATAAAACGACACCCCACATAGGTAGTGGGGTGGGGGTGGTGATAGGGGGGTGGTAGTGAGGAGGTGGAAGAAGTAAAAAAATATTTTGAGGTTTCTGGTTCCTGTACATGCACTAAATCATTTTTTTTTCATCCCCTTTAGTAAGGAGGTGGGGGTGGTAATGGGGGTGGCTAATGCCAAAATTTTTTTGAGACCTCAGCTTCTCTTGTATATACTAAATACCAATTTCATGGACTCTTACCTGCTTCATTTACCCATTTACCCCAAATTTACCCCAATTTACCCCCCAACCCTTCGACGGAACAAGATGAAAATATAATCTAGTTCTAGATCTCGTTAAAGTACATATGTGTACCAAATTTCAAGTCAATATCTTAAACGGTTCCTGAGTAAACGTGCACACAAAAAAAGGTTACAGACAGACAGACAGACCGACAGACAGACAGACAGAAATTTTGTTTTCGCTCAAACTTAAAATCTCGACGTTTCATGACATTTTAAGCCTATTTGGGCAATAAAAATTTTTAAAAATTTTTTTGTCGTTGCTATACTTCCACTGGACGTGGAAGTAATAATGAGAAATCATCGGTTTCTCATTATCTTCGTAATGTTTTGACTATGAGCGCAATGTTGATACACTTATATTTACATATTTTACTAATCTCTTAATAACACAACATATATCAGTAACAAAGTGCTGACACGAATGATTGATTTTCAGGGGAATTTTTCTTATGTTGTCAACACCCATCCTTTATGCGTGGTTCAAAATGTCCTCTATCACAAATATTTTACTAAAAGACTAAAATAATAATAACATAATTGACAACGGGGGTTCTTCAAGGAAATTTGACTAGCGCGCATAAATAATTAGGTCTTACCTAGAAGTACCACCAAATTAAAAAACAATATCCACTTCATTTTCGGAAAGTTTAGAAGCCGACTAATAACTTATTATAATTAATATCGACAGAGGTGTTACATGTAAATATTTGACGAGTAGTACTCAGATTTATATGATATACTTCGTACCTCTCTATAGTTCACACTGACCTAAGATAAACCGAGGCCTTACTATCAATGTCGTTTAACAGGAACGGCGATTAAAAATTACCAACATATTTCGATAACAAGTTTGTTTTGCATTATTTCTGAAAATTGAACATTGTGCAATGTTACGTGGTCTTACATTAATAAAAAAATAAGTTAATGGTTTAGTGAGGTAATGATTCAGTGAAATATACAAAAAATAAATTTTAGACCCTGAGAATAATATTAAATCTAATCCTAAAAATTTCTGGTCATTTATTAGTGCTAATAGACGGAGGGCTGGCTACATAAAAACAGTTTGCATCAGCTACACGATTGATTCCTATTGGAAAAGGACCTTTAGTGTAGCCAGGTCCAATCGTTCTGTTTGCCAGCACGATTCCGTGGCTTAAAGAGGGGGCGGGCGGTCAAATATGTAAAATTTCGGCGTTAAAAATTTCACAAGCTACATGGATTATAATTACGAAAACAGCTTTTACTTATCCTTAAGAAACGCGGAAAATTGTTGGCAGACAATTTGCTAGTGGCGAAAGTGCCGGCAGAGGGCGTCAAAGTGTAGTACAATTTTGAAACAAAAAGGCGAATCTTTTTGAAATTTAGCATAAAAGTGTAACTTTTCAATGCGAATAACTTTCCTAACTGATATTTTGCTGTATCTTTTACAGAAAAGGTACTTTATGTTACAAGAAAGTAATTTTTGATCAACTGCCATATTCTATGTATTTAAAAAAAATACACTCAAAATTACTTTTCAGATAAGCAAGAATAATGTATCACTAAATGGTCAATAGAAATGTTTACTCTATTTCACTTACTGCCTACTGAAAGGTTATAAGTTATAAAATCTTGGTTATTAAATAAATATTTATTTAATTAGGTAAAAGATAACGTTCGTAAAGTGTAGTACCCGATGTACGCTACATAACCCTCTCGTCAGCAAAAACGTAATAAATTAAATAAAACTAATTAATGGTAAAAGTTACTTTTTTTGGGTTTTCTTTAGGTTCTGTTTGAACGGTAGTGTCATCAAAATCCATGAATGCTGGTTTAACTCTATCAATCGAAATTGCATGTTCTGAATCATTTCTAACAATAAAAAAGATTTTGGGTGTACGACGAAGAACTTTATAGGGACCTTCGTATTGTTGATGTAAGCTAGAAAGTTTTTAGAAACTTTGGCAACAACATAATCGCAATTTTTTAAATCTTTATGAATGAAAATTTGTTAATTAGTTGAACAATGTAGTTTAGATTGTATATTTGAGAAATGATTTTTTAAATTGGCTAAAATGTTGTTGGATCACTTTTATTTTTATTACTAGAAACAAAAACTTTCCGGGAATACGGAGAGGTTATCCGTAAACAAGTTCCGCTGCAGAACAATTAATATCATCTTTAAAAGGAGTGCGAAAGCCCAATAAAATAATTGGAAGTTCATCACTCCAATATCTTGAATTTTTGGGTGCCATTAAAGATGCTTTTAATTGTCTGTGGAATATTTCGACCATTCCATTACTTTGTGGATGATAAGTATTTGTATGAATCTTATGAGAACCGAGTCATTTTGTAAGTTCTGAAAATAAATTTGATTCAAACTGAGTACTTTGATCTGTAGTAATTCTGAAAGGAAGTCCGAAACGGGAAATATATTCATTAAAAAATATGTTTGCAATTATCGCTGCTGAAATACTTTTAATTGGGTATGCTTCCGGCCATCTAGTAAAACGCTCAACAATTGTTAAGATATATGTATATCAATTAGATTGTGGAATAGGATTAACCCAATTCATATGAATATTTTCGAAACGAGTTTTAGAAATTGGAAAGTTACCTAATTCTGATTTAGTATGTCTGTGAATTTTCGATTTTTAACAACTAATGCATTTTTGGACCAAATGTTGATGTCTGAATTAATGTGCGTCCAAAAATATCGTTTAGTAATAAGTTTCCTACTAGCTCTAATTCCCGAATGTGAAATGCCATGGAATTTCTGAAAAATCAAATGTCGATATTCTTTCGTAATAAATGGTCTTGGTTGATCTGTTGAAATTTCACACCAAATTGCTACATCTGAAAACGGCATTTATATTTTCCTAATCTTGATCTTTGAACTGTTAATCAAATTTTTAAGTTCATTGTTTTCTTGCTGGCGTTGACTAATTAACTTGATGTTAGTCACATTTTTGACATAAATCAATTTGTGACAGGCTACTGATATTTAGTCGTGAAAGCGCATCGGCCACTACATTATTCTTACCTTTAATATAACGAATATCAGTTGTAAATTAAAAAATGGATTCTAAATGTTTAGTTTGTCGAGGATTTCTGTCGGTTTTTGTGAAAGGTACTGTCGTTAAAGGCTTATGATCCGTAAAAACTGAAAATTTTAGCTTCTAGAAAATAACGGAAATGTTTAATTCCTTGGTATAAACCGAACATTTCTCGATCAAAAGCTGAAGATCTGCTTTTTGTATCGGAAATCTTTTTTGAATAAAAGCGGCTCTAATTTGTTATTATCTGAATTAAATTGTTCTAAAATATCTCCTCGATGCGTAAACAGTAATATAAAGTAAAGCTTCTTCATTAGGAAGTACTAATAATGTAGCTGAAACTAGTGCTAGTTTCACTGATTGAAAAGTGGTCTCACAATCATATAGCCAATAAAACTTCAATCTGTTTCAATGAAGTTTTATTATTTTGAAATCTGGTGTGTAAGTACACATAAAGGTTAAGTTTCTCGGCTAAATGTTCTATGCATGTGTGGAAACATCCAACGGCACCAATATCCTTGTAAAGAACTGAGTGACATTGGTGTTGGATATTCAGTTATTATTTTAACTCTTTCTTGTGATGGCAAAATACCATCTCCAGAAATATTATGACATTAATATCTAGTGATTTAATTCCGAACATGTTTAATGTTTAAACCAAAATCATCAGTCTAAGCGTTTAAAAAGCATTTTGAGGTGTTCTTCATATTCTTCATCAGTTTTATTGGCTACTAAAATGTCGTCGATATAAACAAAAACAAAATCCAAGCCAAAAACTACTTCGTTCATAAATCTTTGGAATGTTTGACTGCATTACGTAAACCAAAAGGCATTATCGTAAACTCAAATAAACCAAATAGTGTAGTCATAGCTGTTTTGTGAACGTCTTTCTCTGCCATTGGAATTTGATGATAAGCACAGATAAAATCTATTTTTGAGAAAAAGTAACAACCTTTCAGATGTAAGTTAAAATTTTGAATATGTGGCAAGCAAGCAAGCAAAAGAGATTTATTTTAAATTAAACATGTACAAATATGCGCCTCCTCGGAACCTGGTCCAGATCTAGCCAGACAACCACCCGTGATGAATGTACGGTTGGGTAGGGGCAGGACCGGTTTGACTAGAACAGTAATTCGATTGGAGGGTTAGTGCGTTAGGGATTTTTATCATTTATTGGCCTGAATGGAATTTAGAGACAAAAAGGAACAAAAGGTAAAAAAGAACAAACATATACAGAAAGAATAGAGAGGTTTGGGGATTTTAAAGTTCAGATAAAGATCAAAAGTTGGGAAATAAAAGGTTATCGTATAGGAATGTGTGGCTAGGGAAGAGGTTGCCGGAAAATAGGCAACGCCTGGTACGGTAAGGGGTGGTGTCTTATATCGAAAAGTATAGCATTATGCTGTCTGATTTGGGTTATGTTGCGGGTTAGCAGACTAACGCCCAGTTTGAATTCGTAGAATTTTTGAGAAATTTCTTGGACGTAGTCTGCTAGTGGGGTTATGTTATGACATAAATCTCTGAGGGAGGTGTATCTGTCCGAGATAAGGCGCATAAAGTGTTCGAGAGCTCGAATTTTTCACATTTTCGTGATCGGGATGCTGCACCATATCGGTGCCGCTTATGTCATTGCCGGCCTGATCACCATTGTGTATAACAGTTTTTTATTTTGTCAGTTTAGTCCGCTACCCCTGACCAGGAGCGGGTAAAGACTCCTGAATATGGAGTAAACCTTCCGTATGGTTTCGTTGATGTGGATGTTGAACGTCAGTCTTTTATCCAAGTAAACCCCAAATACTTAATTCACACCGTACGATTAGAATTTGTTGTCCCCAGATCAAAACCGGCGTTAATATGTGGTTCTCTGTGAACCGGCGCATGAAGAGAATCGACTCGGACTTCTCGGCGTTGATCCGAAACTTCCACTTGTCGCAATACGCCGTGGCACGAATCATCTATGCCTTCAGCAGCATATATGTCGCTTGAGCGTTATGTGAATGAGCGTACATGGCCGTGACATCGGCGTACTTGGCAAGATTAGTATTGGGAAACTCAGGGAAGTCGGAGACGTACAAGTTGTACAGCTTTGGTGACAGGCACGACCCAGCGCAAATGTCCCGCCGCGTTGATAGTTTGTTATTCACCCTGACCTGTAGTGATCTACTTGTCAGGAAAGAATGAATAAGTTTCGTTATGTGCATGGGGAAGTCCAGTGCGTTCAGTTTGTGAAGAAGCCCCGGGATTCATACGGTATCGAAGACCTTCTCAACGTCGAGGAGCACCATGACGGTGCTCTTCCCAAGGTTGCATTGCACCTTGACGTCATTCAAGATCTTGATGACCTGTTGCACAGTGCCCTTGTCCCACTGAAGCCGAACTGGCATTGGAGCGTTGTTTTTTAATTGATCATATATTTGACTTTGAGATTCTCGAATTGTGTCTAAAATCATCATAATGGTCTTATGTAGCAATGAAGCAATAACATATTCGTATTTGGTAAAATTGCGAGTAATCTTTTTTAAACTGAATTGCCTTAAGTAAAGATTCCAAAAATACCAAAATTATATTTTTTGCAAATGGCCTATTACAATACTTCCTTCCAGAACCTATGCGAAGGAAGTAAAAATGTATCCACCTTGACATCAAAATATTCTACATATATATGTCTAATTTTGCTATAAGTGATAGCAGAAGTGAATGTTTTAATAGGATACAGAAACAGATGTTGTAAGAATATTAAAAACTAATTTATTTTTATTTTATTTACAATAATTGTGACACTGTTTTCATTCCATCAAAAATAGACAAATGTACATATTAAGGTTACTCCTTTTTGTCACAAGGGCCTTTCATAGCATTAATGTAGTCTTCGCTGAACTGATCGAGGTTTGTAGTTCTATCGCAGGTCTCCTTGATCATGTCGATGAAACAGCGACTAGCGGGAATAAATTTGCTGAAAAGAGAATATTTGTAAGAAAAGTCTGTAGGAAGATAGACTATGAAATGCTAAATGCTTTTAATGAGAAGACATTCTCATAAATATAACGACGACCTGAAAACATTGGGTCTCATGGAGAGTAAATAATTTTGTCCACTCTTCAATTTTATCAAGAAATATATAATATAGTAGTGGAGCTGTTCGTTTCGTTATATATTTAATTTTGATGAAAAATTCTAATCAAAACATATTAACAATATTCAACTACTTGAAAGTGCTACAAAAACGACAGTGGCGTCGTAAGGGTAGTTAGCTGTGAACTTATACGCAGAACAGAAGAAGAGGAGCAATTTGACCATAAATAAGTAACCTCATCTGTCAAAAGTAAAGTGGACTAGCTAGCAGTGTTTAGAGAGAAGAAGTAAATAAGCTATATCTTAACTACATCCGTAAAAGTGGAAAAAAGTTCCACTGCCACTTTTGCAGAAATAGTACAGCGTGATTTTTCCTTCTATCTATTCTTCATGGTTTTCTAATTAATAACTCTGCAGATTGCCGCTGTAATGTCATCGGCGTTTGAAATGGGTGTATTAAAGAAGTATAACTGTAAGGTTTGAACTTCGAGCGAGGTCGGGAACATATTCATTTAAACAATTGAAATCGCTTATTGTCCATATATTGCAAATCTCTTGGGCCGTCTTGGACGTATTGCAAAAATAGAAAATTGGGGTTGTTCGTAATAAAATTTCGAACAGATATATATTATACAAGACCCATTAAATGTGTACTTAAACTCAAAAATTAAAATTAAAAGACCAATATATATATATTTTTTAATCAACCTAATATAGCTAAAATAACACAGGTCTACAAAAAAAAATTCTGCTCCACTAAACCTATCATGCCTTAAATATTCTTGTGTGCTAAATACGAATTTTCAATTAAAAAAATTTTCTACCGCGTTGATTTCGAGTAAATCCCGGTTTTTATCGTCAAAATACGGTTTTTTTACAATAAAAATCGGGATTTACTCGAAATCTAGAAATTTTTTTTAATTGAAAATTCGGATTCAGCACGTAAAAATACGTAAGGCATGATAGGTTTAGTCCTTGGTGCAATTTTTTTTTTTTTTATATATAGACCTATGTAATGTATCGATTTGAATGTTTTGAAAAAATATGCTTTTCATGGATGTTAACAACTACAGAAAATCAAAACATTTGTTTAAACGGACAACAAATCATACATTGTTTAAAACTTTGCTGCCTCATAAAATTATACCATTAAGTCTTAGAGAAACACTTTCTCTAAAACATCTAGGTTTTTCAAGGTACTTTTGATTGGTCTTAAGAAAATATTTTTTTTTAGTTATTTTAACCATTTTTTCGTTTCAAGATTTTAGTGCTCACCTAAAAAAAGCTACACGTACGAAGTTGACTTTTTAGAGGTGTTATAAGTTTGACGCGTATGAGTCTGTGTGTCCATCTGTGGCTTCGTATCTCTTCAACGGGTGATCCAATTTTAATGGGTTTCTTTATTTGAAAGAGTATTTTCTCATCAATAAAGAGATAATTATAGGTCGGGTTTTATCTTTAATTGGTAATTTAATCTTACTTTCATGAAAAATTAAGGTGTTTCATCCAACATTCTTAAAACTCTTTATTGGCTGTCAAACTTGTTATTATGTAATGCTGCCGGTATGTGGTGCTGACGCCGTTGACATTGCGTGAAATGTGGTTTAACCTTTATACTTAGCGCAGAAGAGCATTGATTTCTTTTAGTATTCAGTCGAATATGATCTGAAATTACTTTTCGTTCCAGTTCTCTATTAGGGGCATTGCTTCTGTGGCCTTATTTTTTACTTGAAAGAGTAGAACTAGTAATATAAAATAAAAAGAAAGAAATAGAAAACGTAATGATATGATAAAGTACTTCGATTCTCTACTTCCTAGCATGAAACAGACGAGACCGGCAAGGTAGAAAGTAGACTAAAGCGTGTACTATGGCGAGCACGTTTGATTGCATTATCTTTCGTACACTGGGTTCAATCTCCAGTTCCAATACTAACAATGTCGGTGGGTAATGGACATGTCTGCCTCACTGGAGTGTTTATTGTACCTAAAACGGGCCATTTATCAATGAGAGTAATGCTTTTTTCATAAAATATTGCAGCGACGAGAGAGACAAAGGAAGTAAAAATGTATCCACCTTGACATCAAAATGTTCTACATATATATGTCTAATTTTGCTATAAGTGATAGCAGGAGTGAATGTTTTAATAGGATACAGAAACAGATGTTGTAAGAATATTAAAAACTAATTTATTTTTATTTTATTTACAATAATTGTGACACTGTTTTCATTCCATCAAAAATAGACAAATGTACATATTAAGGTTACTCCTTTTTGTCACAAGGGCCTTTCATAGCATTAATGTAGTCTTCGCTGAACTGATCGAGGTTTGTAGTTCTATCGCAGGTCTCCTTGATCATGTCGATGAAACAGCGACTAGCGGGAATAAATTTGCTGAAAAGAGAATATTTGTAAGAAAAGTCTGTAGGAAGATAGACTATGAAATGCTAAATGCTTTTAATGAGAAGACATTCTCATAAATATAACGACGACCTGAAAACATTGGGTCTCATGGAGAGTAAATAATTTTGTCCACTCTTCAATTTTATCAAGAAATATATAATATAGTAGTGGAGCTGTTCGTTTCGTTATATATTTAATTTTGATGAAAAATTCTAATCAAAACATATTAACAATATTCAACTACTTGAAAGTGCTACAAAAACGACAGTGGCGTCGTAAGGGTAGTTAGCTGTGAACTTATACGCAGAACAGAAGAAGAGGAGCAATTTGACCATAAATAAGTAACCTCATCTGTCAAAAGTAAAGTGGACTAGCTAGCAGTGTTTAGAGAGAAGAAGTAAATAAGCTATATCTTAACTACATCCGTAAAAGTGGAAAAAAGTTCCACTGCCACTTTTGCAGAAATAGTACAGCGTGATTTTTCCTTCTATCTATTCTTCATGGTTTTCTAATTAATAACTCTGCAGATTGCCGCTGTAATGTCATCGGCGTTTGAAATGGGTGTATTAAAGAAGTATAACTGTAAGGTTTGAACTTCGAGCGAGGTCGGGAACATATTCATTTAAACAATTGAAATCGCTTATTGTCCATATATTGCAAATCTCTTGGGCCGTCTTGGACGTATTGCAAAAATAGAAAATTGGGGTTGTTCGTAATAAAATTTCGAACAGATATATATTATACAAGACCCATTAAATGTGTACTTAAACTCAAAAATTAAAATTAAAAGACCAATATATATATATTTTTTAATCAACCTAATATAGCTAAAATAACACAGGTCTACAAAAAAAAATTCTGCTCCACTAAACCTATCATGCCTTAAATATTCTTGTGTGCTAAATACGAATTTTCAATTAAAAAAATTTTCTACCGCGTTGATTTCGAGTAAATCCCGGTTTTTATCGTCAAAATACGGTTTTTTTACAATAAAAATCGGGATTTACTCGAAATCTAGAAATTTTTTTTAATTGAAAATTCGGATTCAGCACGTAAAAATACGTAAGGCATGATAGGTTTAGTCCTTGGTGCAATTTTTTTTTTTTATATATATATATAGACCTATGTAATGTATCGATTTGAATGTTTTGAAAAAATATGCTTTTCATGGATGTTAACAACTACAGAAAATCAAAACATTTGTTTAAACGGACAACAAATCATACATTGTTTAAAACTTTGCTGCCTCATAAAATTATACCATTAAGTCTTAGAGAAACACTTTCTCTAAAACATCTAGGTTTTTCAAGGTACTTTTGATTGGTCTTAAGAAAATATTTTTTTTTAGTTATTTTAACCATTTTTTCGTTTCAAGATTTTAGTGCTCACCTAAAAAAAGCTACACGTACGAAGTTGACTTTTTAGAGGTGTTATAAGTTTGACGCGTATGAATCTGTGTGTCCATCTGTGGCTTCGTATCTCTTCAACGGGTGATCCAATTTTAATGGGTTTCTTTATTTGAAAGAGTATTTTCTCATCAATAAAGAGATAATTATAGGTCGGGTTTTATCTTTAATTGGTAATTTAATCTTACTTTCATGAAAAATTAAGGTGTTTCATCCAACATTCTTAAAACTCTTTATTGGCTGTCAAACTTGTTATTATGTAATGCTGCCGGTATGTGGTGCTGACGCCGTTGACATTGCGTGAAATGTGGTTTAACCTTTATACTTAGCGCAGAAGAGCATTGATTTCTTTTAGTATTCAGTCGAATATGATCTGAAATTACTTTTCGTTCCAGTTCTCTATTAGGGGCATTGCTTCTGTGACCTTATTTTTTACTTGAAAGAGTAGAACTAGTAATATAAAATAAAAAGAAAGAAATAGAAAACGTAATGATATGATAAAGTACTTCGATTCTCTACTTCCTAGCATGAAACAGACGAGACCGGCAAGGTAGAAAGTAGACTAAAGCGTGTACTATGGCGAGCACGTTTGATTGCATTATCTTTCGTACACTGGGTTCAATCTCCAGTTCCAATACTAACAATGTCGGTGGGTAATGGACATGTCTGCCTCACTGGAGTGTTTATTGTACCTAAAACGGGCCATTTATCAATGAGAGTAATGCTTTTTTCATAAAATATTGCAGCGACGAGAGAGACAAAGGTATAATTGTCAATAAATACTGAGTATTAACGAGGTCACTATCCAGCAGCCATTTTTTTTTTATTTTTTAACAGATTGAGATGAAACTAGGCACGAGTCATATGTTACCAAAACGACACTTTTTTATCTTCCGGTTTCACCGTAAGTGACGTATTGGTTTTTAAGTGGTACATCCTGTATATTTTTATTTTTGGAATCTACAGATCATTATCCGTATGACTGCAAATTTCATAACTCTTACTGTCATTTTGAATGTTTTCAGCCGATTTTAATTTTCAATCTAATGTTCCGTAACCAAGCAGAAGTTGACTCACCAGGATGTGTTGTAATACATCATTAGATTGGTATTAAAAAATTACATTTAGCTGTAGTATGAAAGTGATACAGTTTCATTTGAAAATTTTGAGTAATATCGAAAAAGTGAATTTATCAACTTTCGACATCTCTGTGACATAAGTTAAAAACAAAAACAAAATTCAATACGTCTTCTCAATAGTGGAACTTCGAGTTGACAGATTGGTAGCCGCCAAGGGCGCAGCCTTCGAGAGGCACAAAATTTGATTTCCTGAACTTCCTTGATTCTTAAATGATAGATCAGCGTTTAATGGGGGCACCAAATTCGAACACGCCAAAGGTGCAATCTACCATAATTCCAGCACTGCGGATTTTTCTTCAAATATTTATGAATATAAAAACAATTTCTGGGTCATGTTACACTAGATTGGAAATTAAAATTGGCTGAAGAAATTTCAAAATGGCGGACGAAGTCATGAATATGCAAAATGATCTCTAGAGTCCAAAAATTAGAAAATATACAGGAAGCTCCATTTAAAGATAAAAGATCCGGTGAAACTGGAAGTTGTAGACACTTGACAGATGAATAAAACAATTTCGTTTTGGTAACATGTTGTGTCACATGTTACCAAAACGAAATTTTTGATCCATCTGTCTAGTTTCATATCAATCCTTTAAAAAAAAAAAAATTAAAAATGGCGGCCGGGAAGAGATTTCGTTGACACCAGGTATATTAGATACTTACTCACAAAATGAGGCCTTTGAGGTTGGAATTCGAGAACTATCATGAGTTCGTATGGAGGCATCAGTCAAACACTGAATGTAACTTCTTTGTACACTATACCTGTTGAACCTGGGGAGACATGCAGCCAAATCCACTGAAAATATTGTGCTTGTTAATCTTCAATCTTTATTTGAAAAGAAAAAGAAACCTAATTCAAGAGCAGTGCTCCATCTCAGCACAAAAATGGATTTTTTAAAATGTTTATTTATTTCTGCATTATCGGAATTCTCTTAACACGTTTATCACAGTTTACTGTTACATACAGTGTGATCCATTTCAAGTGGAAACACCTTCGTATCACTTATTGGTCATCCAATTTCAACCAAATTTGGATCGATATCAAAGATCTTTAATATTTCTTTTTTGAGTAAAACAAGACTCATTTTAGTCAGTTCCGTGCATTTTTATTGAGAAAAAAAGAAAGATGAGAAGAAGAGAAAGAAAGAAAGAAGAAAAAGATTTTTTGAGAAATCATGTTAGGCATTTTTTGTTGAAAAACGAATGTAATATTATTTATCAGCATGCTGTAGAACCACTATATCCAGAATTTAACAACATTTTGATTTTTGGTTTTCGAATTGCGGTCTCCTTAAAATTACCTATTTTAAACATTAAATAATCTGTTGAATGGAGCACTATAAATATGGTGGAGAGACTTTCTTTATAATAAAATATATACTTTTTAATAGTTTTTTCAAAAACTGACTTTTATTTATTCCCTTTTTTTTGACATTTGCAATCTATATTTTTATTGACAAAATTAATCATACATTTCTAACATTCTCCCACCTTTGCAATTTTAAACGATAAAAATTGCAAAACAAACATTTGATAATTGATTGAAGGATATTCAGAATGTTTACACTATAAGCCTAAACGATTTGGTATTTTAACTAAACGTCCACTTCGTGTGGTAATCTTGCACTTATTTTCATCTTCAAGAATATTCCTGACTTGAAATATTTCATTACTAGTTTCTCCAGGTAATACATCGCCTTTACTCTTTGGGAGTTGCTCGAATGTTTCACTGTCATCGCCGGACACTTCTAAAGGGTACAAACGCTGAAATGGACGAACCAACTCTCCACCAGCTACTTTAATACGCGCCACTCTGGGAATATTATCCTTACCAGGGTATATTTCAATAACCTTAGCTAATGGCCAATTTACTCGTTTAGAATTATTATTTTCTAGAAGAACGACATCACCCACTGCAATATTTGATACTCTTCTTTTGCCACTATGAACCAGGTTTGCTAAGTATTCTTTTCGAAATCGCTCGCGTAAATTGTCTCTAAGTTTTTGAGGGTATCTTTGTCTTTTTAAAAAATGAGTTCTGTCAATAGCATCAAAATCAGGTAGTTCATGACAAGCAGTAATACTATACAGAAACATCGAAGGAGTTAAAGGAATTAACTCATCAAGGTCAATGGACGTGAATTTATTATGGCTTCACAATCACAGAGTACTGCCATCAGCTCTTCATAATAAATCGAAGATTTTCCTAAATTACGTCGTAAAAGTTCTTTCACCATTCTAACAATGCGCTCCCACCATCCTCCCCACCAAGCAGCTGTAGGAGGATTAAAATTCCATTTAATTCTTATTACTGACGAATATTTTAGAATGTCATGCCAGTTCAACTTTTTTAAGTTATTATTGGCACCCACAATGTTTGTACCATTATCGGAGTATATAACTGATATTCTTCCTCTCCTTGCTACAAATCTTCGTAAGGCCAAAATGAAAGCATCTGTTGAAAGTGAGGTAATCAGTTCAAAATGTACAGCTCTATATATCGCACATGTAAATAGGACAACCCAAGCTTTTTCTCTTCCTTTTAGGTACAATGGACCAGCCAGATCCACCCCAGTAACCTCAAAAGCCGCCGCATCCTTTATGCGATTCTTTGGCAAAGGTGCAAAAGGTGTTTCTGCAGGCTTTGTAGTGAGTTTTTTACAAATTATACATTTTGAAACCACTTGCTTTACAGTTTTTCTGCCTTTCAATAGCCAGTACTTTTCTCGTAAAATTCCTAGTAATGTTTGTACTCCAGCATGTCCTGAAAGCCTGTGTTGTTCTTCAGTAAGTTTAAAAATTAAATTATGATTTGATGGCAATAATATGGGATATTTAAAGGCACTCGCATCATCACCTAATTAATTTGGTTTTTACTCTGAAAAGACCATTTTCGTCTTCAAAAATCTGTATATTTCTAATTGATTTAAATTTTGTTTCAACAAAGCTCTCTGTTTGTATTAATTTTAAAAGTTTAACTTCAGCTTCATCTACTTCATCACAAGATAATTCACCTTGGACTTTATCTTCTTTATTACACAAATTTTTATAGAAACGTAAAATCCAACCAATCATTCTTATAATTTTATGGTACTGAGAAAAGTAATTAAATTTGTCAGTTATTTCGTCTTTTTGGTCGTAAATTAACGTTGATATAATAGTTTTCCTTTTTTTAGCATTAATTTCCCCTTCTGAAAAAATTATTTCAGAATTGGGCCAAAACTCGGGTTTTTCCTTGAGCCACACTGGCCCTTCCCACCATTTTGACTCAAATAACGTTTTACCATTACACCCACGAGATGGTAAATCGGCAGCATTCAATTTTCCTGGAACATGACGCCAATCTGTAATTTCTGAACATGAATGTATTTCCTTCACTCGATTACCCACAAAAGTATTCCAAGCCCCTTTTGTTTTTATCCACGCCAAAACTACCATAGAGTCACTCCAATAATATGTTTTTAAACAACTAAATTCTTTCACTTCTTTTACAGATTTACATAGTCTGCATCCTATAACAGCTGCTAGCAATTCTAATCTCGGGAGAGTAATTTCTTTCATATGAGGTATCCTTGATTTAGATTGTAATAACTGCACTGAAACTACATCTACTTCTGCTACTTCAGCTCTAAGAAAAATACAAGTGGAATAAGCTAGTTTACTAGCATCACAAAACACGTGAATGGTAAAATCTACAGAATTGTCGAATGCAAATTTCGTTATGGTTCTAGGCAACATACAAAGCTGTACAAAAGAAATATGTTTTAGCCATGTTGCAAATCGTTTTACTATATCTTCCGGCAAAATCTTATCCCAACTACATTTTAGTTTCCATGTTTCCTGTAATAGAAGTTTTGGTAAGAGTGGTACTGGTGTGGTAAACCCTATTGGGTCAAATATTCTTTGAGCAGCTGACAACAATATTCTTTTAGTCACTTTCTACTTCTCCTCTTATAAAAGCTAATAACATTTTTAAACGATTAGCTGAATCAACTGTGTTTTAGCGTCTTTATAAGTACTACGATGCCTCTCCCATGCAATTAAAACACTTTCAGGTAAAGAGGATTCGACTAATGGGTAAAGCATAGCAGCGTATTTATCGCTGGTTACACCTAATGACTCTAAAGCTCTTAACTGTGTTTCCAACTTATCAAATAAACTTGTCAAACTGAGACTTGTTCTATTTTTTGTTGCTTGCTGAAGAACTATATTTAACAACTCTCTAACATATACCTTTATGAGAAATTCATCTCTAGCAAACCTGGTTCGCAATTGATCGATGGCCTTTTCATAATTCTGACCTGATGGGGGAAAACTTTCAACCAACTCTCTGGCTGCAGAACTTTGCTCGGTAGCCTGTATCAGGTATTGGAATTTGTCCTCAAGATCGATATCTACATCTTAATGAATCTTCTTAAACTGGCCCCAAAATCCAATCCAATTACGTACACCATTAAATTTTTTAAATTCTAATTTGGGTAATCGGAATTTTCTTCTTTTCTCTGTAGTTTCCACAACTTTCACCTGCCCATTCTCTTCAATTTCCACAACTTTTACCTGTCCAGCTACGTCAATCTTTAAAAAATATTCAAGTTTTGTTCGATACGCAATACATTCTTCTCTATAAGATTCAATCGTGTCGATTTCTTGTTCCATTTCATCATCTTCAACTTCAGATGAAAATAATAACTCTTTTAGCTTATCATCAATAGCAAATAACCTGGCACTTTTATCTTCTAATTGCTTAGAAATAGTTATAACCTCTTCCTTGTTGATCTGCTCATTTTTAAAGATATTATCGATGTCGCGGCATATCTTCGTAAACATACGCCTCAACTGTGTCCTCTCCTTCTTTAATTTATTCATATTCTCCATTACTAGTCCTGTCACGGTCGCCAAATGTTGAATGGAGCACTATAAATATGGTGGAGAGACTTTCTTTATAATAAAATATATACTTTTTAATAGTTTTCTCAAAAACTGACTTTTTTATTTATTCCCTTTTTTTGACATTTACAATCTATATTTTTATTGACAAAATTAATCGTACATTTCTAACATAATCAATAAATTGGTTAACGAAATTTTTTTCGAAAAAAAGTCATTCTTCATTTTCACTTTAAATTCATTTTTTCTACTATCCTATATCATCGAAACTTTCAAATTTCGAAAGCCAAGAATTTTCATTGAAAAATTTTGTGTCATCAGACCTGTAAATTATTCGGGCATTAAGGATTACCGAATTTTAAAGTATCGATGATATGGGGTGGTAGAAAAAATGAATTTAAAGAAAAAATAAAGAATGACTTTCTTTCGAAAAAAGATTCGTTACCAATTTATTGATTATTTAATGTTTAAAATAGGCAATTTTAAGTGGGCCGTAATGCGAAAACCAAAAACAAAATGTTGTTAGATTCTAAATGTAGTGCTGATCAATAATATTGCATTAGTTTTTCAACAAAAAAATGCCTAATATGATTTCCCGAAAAATCGACCATTTTTTTATTAATAAAAATGCACGCCACTGACTGAAATAAGTTTTCTTTTACTCAAAAAAGAAATATTAAAGGTCTTTGGTACAGATCCGAATTTGGTTGAAATTGGATGACCAATAACTAAGTTTCTACTTGAAATGTGTCACACTGTATATCCTGGATATTTTGATAAATAATATTATTAATGCTTAAAATTTTTTTTAGGTATAATTCTTTCGAGTACGTTTTACCTAGTGATATAAGAAGTGTATATTGACAGTTATTATCTGATCTTTGATAATAGACTGTGCGATTTACATAAATTAGCTTGAGAGTCTAAATGTATATTTATTGTTCATTGAAAAAGAATAAAGATGATTCAGTTTTTGGCATCAACACCAAAATGTAGAGAAGTTATTTGAGATATGTTTACAACTTAAATTAGCTGAGTGATCCTAAGAAATTACAGTAAATGGTAACGTTACGTTAAATGGTAACGCCATGAAATCCTTCGTGCCAAATTTTGAACGACAATTTTGATGAAATTACCAGAAGAGGCACATGAGCTAGATAGTGTAACATATCTAAAATGAATTAAAAAATTTCTTAGTGATATGTGGAAGTTTAATAATTTTATAATAATAACGCGGAGCTACGTTGCTTTGTTGGAAACTCATCGTCACACGTTGATTAATTATATCAAATTTCAATCAGGACTCCTGGCATGTGTCAGCCCGTCAGTTTGGTCTTAGGTCAAGACGTAAAAGACAAAGAAATTATATCATAGTTACAAGGCTCACTTTTGTGAAGCTCATACTTTTGAAGATAATACAAAGGAAACAAAAGTTGATAAATTCCTTAAGAAAATATTTACTATCGTCATCTCAATTAAAAAATAATTAGATCGACTCACATTACAGTCCTCTGCAAGAGCTAGATAAAGTCAGGTGCATTTTGTTCAACTTTGATCTTTTTGGTCACGCTTCTTGACATTGCACACTTTCTGGCAATTTTATTTTATTCATTTATTTTAGACATAAACGGTGTACGTACACAAGAAATTACCTTTGTAGCAATGATATAATTCCGCTGACTTCAGGTACTATTAGGACTATTGGACTTACCACGCATTATCTCAACATCCTTGTACATAAAACTGATGACAGATTTTACCAAATCGAGAACAAACTCTGGGAAATATTTCTGGTCAGAGGCCAAACAGCTTTTGGTTCGCTTTATCGACTCTTTGCTACATTCTTCAATATTAGCTATGAATTCATCTTCAGGAGTAATAAACATGGTCTTCTTTTTAAAACAAGTCTTCATCTCGTCATATGCACTCTAAAACAATTATAATTACATAACATTATTAGGGTAATGTATAATTAATTATTATTTTCATCAATTTCTGTTCAGTAATATCTATTTTGACTAGCTATCTTGTAAGAATATATCAATGAATGTTTCTTTAATCATCAAACTATTGGCGTCGTAAAGCTCCTATAGGTAGTGTATATTTGAAAATGACTGACGATAGGTTGATGGAATGGTTTAAATAATTTCATAGCAATTGCATTGGAGCCAAACCAAGTATCACAAACGTGAAAGAAAGAGCAATGAAATTAAATGAAATCCATAGTTTTGGATTAAATCTTATCCATTGCTTCATCTAAAATTTAAACCATTTATGTTGGAAAATTAAAATTTTCTGTTATTTTCTTTATTATCTCCAGTCACAGTAGTAGGAAAGCTGGAAAACATTATGTTGAAAATGATTATCAAAATTTTCACCGATGGAAGTCTAATCTTTGATTTCTACCGATTTTTTCGTCTGCCGTTTCGGTATGTATTGCACCGAAAATAAACAAATCGAGGGACGCAAAAATTATTTTTGATCACTATATAGCTCACCGAAATGATTTTTACCATTGCAAGTTGCGACTGCTATGATAATGTTACCAGAAAAATCGTCTGCCTAGGTAGAAATGCCGGTGGTAGTGAGGGTGGATGAAGTAAGAAAAAAATTGAGGCATTTGATTCTTGTACACATACTGTTGGGGGTAGATAACCAATTCTTGAATAAGAAACTAACTGAGCGGACTGTAATTAACTGTATATTAACATCAATGATATTACATGAGAAACTCTAACATTAATTATTATTATTCTGACATATGTCAATTGACTCTGGCCAACTTATCTCTAACATAAGCCGCCCACCTTGAAAGATGAGACTTTCAAAAGACATAATTAATATACATATTTTTTTAAACAAATGCAATGGATACTGAACATTAGTCTATAGGAAGTACACATATTTTTGAAACAGCACGTTTAAACTTCGCACTAGAACACTGTACAGTCACTACCCTAGTTATACCATCCGGACCCGGATGGAGCTCACAGATGCGGCCAAGTTGCCATTTTGAAGGGGGCAAATTGTCTTCACGCAAAATCACCAAGGCACCAGGTTGTAGAAGACTGTCCACATTTTTTCGCCATTTTACTCTGGTCTGCAACTCGGAAATATATTCTTTCTGCCACCGTTGCCAAAAATGCTGCACTAATTACTGCTGCCTTTGATATGCCGAAAGTCTGTTTTCTGTTATATGTGTTACGTCAGGATCGGGAACTGATGTCAGGCTTCGTCCAATTAAGAAATGAGCAGGGGTAAGAGGGGTTATGTCATTTGGGTCAGCAGACAGAGGAGATAAAGGTCGCGAATTTAAAACCGATTCAACCTAAATTATTACAGTATTAAATTCTTCAAATGTGAGGCAGGCGTTACCTAATACTCGTCTTAAATGTGCCTGCACAGATTTGACCCCAGCCTCCCATAGACCACCAAAATTGGGAGATCTTGGTGGTATAAAATGCCAAGTTATACTATTTTCACTCAAAGAATCTTTAATAGTATTGGATTGCTTATTAAGAAATTCATATAATTCTTTTAGTGTGGAATTCGCTCCTACAAAATTTGTCGCATTATCAGAATAAATGTTATGAGGTTTACCTCTCCTTGAAGTGAAACGCCTTAAAGCGGCCAAAAAATTTTCACTTGTGAGGTCAGAGACAAGCTCCAAATGCATGGCTTTTGTCGACATACAAATAAATAATGCAATATAAGATTTTATAAGTTTGTATCCATGCAATTTTTTGTCTCGTACCAAAAAGGGACCAGCATAATCGACACCTGTGTTACTAAATGGAAATAATGATGCAGTACGACATTCTGGTAAGGAACCCATTAAAGGCTCGAGCCCCTTAGGTTTTACTTTAAAGCAGACAATACATTTGTGCACCACCCTTTTCACTAAGTTACGTCCCGATATAGGCCAGTAATATTCCCGTATAGAAGCTAATAAATGTTGCGGACCACAGTGCAAAAGCTTAAAATGTTCATTTTGAACTATCAATCTGGTCAAGTTATGATGCGGTGGTAAAATAATTGGGTGTTTTTTCTCATATGCAAACATAGATCCTTGCAGCCTACCACCGACACGCAAGACACCCTTTTCATCCAAGAATGGATTTAGCGATAATATATTAGATTTAGAATTCAATGATTTACCTTGAATGAGACAGTTTATTTCACAATTAAAACTTTGTAGTTGAGCTATCTTGATTAGAGCTAAAAGAGATTCCTTTAACTCTTGAGAAGTAAGTGGACCTAAAATACGATTTCCACGTAAATTTGAGATAAATCGCAATATATATGCAACTACTCGTTTTAATTTAGGTAAAGTAGAATATTTGGTAAATAAGTCAAAGTTATTTACCTGCACAACGAAAGAACTAATTACCCTTTTGGATTCAGGTAATTCAGTTAATGGAATTATTTCACTATGATTAATTGGCCATTCTGATATGTCCTTCATTAACCAAGGAGGTCCATGCCACCACAAATCAGATTCAATTAATTTCTTAGATGTAATACCTCTCGTTATTAAATCTGCAGGATTACAATCGGTTCTGACGTGATGCCAATCACCTATGTCAGTAAAATCTTGAACTTCGGCAACACGATTTGCTACGAAAGTTTTCCATCGTTGAGCCACGAATCCACCCTAATGCTACTGTGGAATCAGACCAATAAAATATATTATTAAATTTAAACTTAGTTGCGTCGCAAATCTTCCTAAATAGGTTGGCAAGCAAAACTGCCGCACATAATTCTAGTCGAGGTAGACTAACATTTCGCATAGGAGCGACTTTAGATTTGGCACAAAATAAATTTACTGTGCATTTTCCTAAGATATCCACACATCGGATATATGCACAAGCGCCATATGCAGATTCGGATGAATCCGCAAATCCATGAAATTCTATTTTTATATGATTCTGTAAAATGCAATGTCTAACAATTTTTAAATCGTTTAAATGTATTAGCTGATCACGAAAGTCTAACCATTCATAGTTTAGACATAACGGAATCGAATCATCCCAACCTAACTTATTTTGCCATAACTTCTGAATTAAAATCTTAGCAATAATAGTTATTGGAGCAAGTAGACCTAAAGGGTCAAATATTTGTGCTGTTAATGAGAGAATCGTTCTTTTGGTAACACTACTCTGATTTTTAAAACCTTGAACTGAATAACAGAATACATCCAATTTAGGATCCCATAGTATACCCAAAGTTTTTGTTTGATACTCATTACAAATTGATAGAAAATTACAATCTTCATTTCCTGCTGGAAGATTGTCAAATATACTTGGCTCATTTGAAAGCCATTTTCTGAGCTGGAAACCACCTAACTCTAAAATATAAGATAAGTCCCTTTGAATACTTTTAGCTTCTTCTATAGAATCAGCACCAGCAAGTAAATCATCGACATAGAAATTATTTTCAATGAGATCACAAGCTAGGGGATATTGTAATTTATGCTCTACAGCCAACTGCTTAAGACACCGAATGGCTAAAAAGGCTGCAGAAGCTGTTCCGTAAGTCACCGTGTTAAGCTCATAACAATTCAACTTTTCATCAGGATTCTCGCGCCAAAATATTCTATGCAAGCCACGATCTGCAGGATTAAGTAATACCTGCCTATACATCTTGGCGATGTCTGCATTAAGAGCGTAAGAATATTTTCTAAAATTTAACAATATAGTCAGGAGATCGTTCTGTATAGTTGGTCCTATATTCTGTACATCATTAAGAGATAATCCTGAACTACTTTTACACGATCCATCAAACACAACACGAACCTTAGTAGTAATGCTTTCTTGTTTAATAACCGAGTGATGAGGTAAATAATATGTGGGATTTGAATCTATAGAAATTATCTCATTAATTTTTGTCATGTGACCTAATTGCTTGTATTCGTTCATAAATTTCACATACTCTCTGCGCAAATCGGGGTATTTTATAAGCTTCTTTTCCATGTTGTAAAATCTATTTAACGCGGTAGACCTAGTTTCACCCAACTGAGCTACATTTTCTTTCAGGGGTATGCTTACTATAAAACGTCCGTTAATATCACGTTGAACAGTGTTTAAAAAATGTTCCTCCACGTCCTTTTCCTCCCTCGAATAATTTTTTAAAGAGCCATTGCATTCCTCAATATTCCAAAATTTAACAACTTGCTCATGCAACAAATTGTCAACCTCAATGCTATTATAGGCGCAAACTCTCTCATATTTTTGTTTATTTAATTGCATGGGAACTGAACCAGAAATGATCCACCCGAACTGAGTATTCGTTGGTAAATTTTTACCTAAATCAACCTGACCGACGCACAGTAATTTCCAAAATACAGTAGCCCCTAACAAGAGGTCAATCTTTGACGATATATTGAATGAAGAATCGGCCAACTTTAAGTTTTGTGGAATTTTTAGCATTTTTGGATCAAAAGAAAATGTAGGCAAATTTTCCGTAATGCCGGGTAAGACAAGACATGGCAACATCGCAGAAAATGCATTAATATTGGATTGAATTTGAACTTCGGTTTTATGTGTAATATTTGAGATACCCTGATTGATACCCAAGACTAATGAATTAAAATTATCTTTTTTCAAACCCAAAAGCGAGCAAAGTTCTTCGCTTATGAAATTACATTGTGATCCGGAGTCTAATAAACATCTACAAGAGTGCCATTTACCACAGTTGTCAGCTACTTGTATGATAGCTGTGGAGAGTAAGATTTGTTTTGCATTATTGCTATAAGTGGTGTGATTCGCAAGAGATACTGGCGGATTGTTACGTAAACTATCACCGCTGCTGCTACTTTGAACTGAGAAATTTACAGAATTATCATCTTTATTAACGTTATCTATGTGTAAGAGCGTATTATGTTTTTTCCCACACTTGAAACAGTTTCGCGCATGACAATCTTTTATAAAGTGGTTTTTTCTCAAACAGTTTAAGCAAACTTTTAATTTTTTAGATTCAGCTATTCGTTCATCAGTTGAAAGCTTCAAAAACTCGTTGCAATTATAAATAATATGAGAGCCCTTGCAAAAAACACAAAATTGATTTATTACAGAAGTATATGCTATTTGTTTTTGCTCCGTTTTTTGCTTAATATGAGTTTTGTCCAAATCTAAAGTCTCTAAAAGCTCGCAACGTTTCTGAAGAAACAGCGTTAAATCGGTAAATGTAGGTAGGTGCCCTAAACTATTCGAAGATTCCTTCCATTCACGCTTAGTTACCGAGTCTAATTTGATACAAACAAATTGAATAAGAAGTCTATCCCACTGATCCACAGGCTCACCTAAACTACTTAAACATCGGATATTTTTCAAAACACTATCTACCAAATGCCTTAATGCAATATGTGATTCTTTATACACAACCGGTAGGTCAAATAATGCTTTTATATGATTATGAATGAGAATCTCTTTATTTTCGAATCGATCACGCAGTAAATTTCATGCAATCGGATAGTTAGCAGCTGACACCACAATTGACTTTATACAATCTTTTGCTTCCTCTGTAACCGAGGCCTTTAAGTATAAAAATTTCTTAATATCATCCAACCTAGGATCGTTATGCACCATTGATGTAAAGGTATCACAAAACTCTAACCAGTGATCATAATTACCATTAAAACTTGGTAATTTTATTTCAGGTAATTTAATACTTAAAGAATTTTTTGGGTTACTGAGAGGCTGATGGTTAGTACTGCAAAAGCTATTATTTTGTGAAAGTCCAGGCACGGAATTTATATTTACATGCCCAGTAGTATCACCATTGTTTTCTGAGTTAACTGCATTTATATCTAGGTTTCGTAAGCTAATTGTTTCTAAACTTTTATTTAATGCTGGTGTAGAACCTACTTTTCCAGGACTACTACTAGCAATAAATAATTTAAATGACGTTATTACGTCAAAATATGTCGTTTCAAAATTTTCTCTTTCGTCAACTTCATTTCCAATGTTTTCAGTTAAATTTTCAATTTGTGTTTGAGTTACATTAAACTCTTCTAATAAAGGAAGTAGTTTCTCAAGTCTTATTGTAACTTGAGCTAAAATGGTATTATTTATTTCTTCATTGTCCAAACTTTGAAGATAATTTCCAAACTGCGTTAATTTGCCTTTAATTACGGCTCTTTTATTTTTAAACTGCCTTATCTCAACATCGGCCATAATAAGCAAATTTAATACAACTATAAAACAGGTTAAAACGGAAATAAATATAAATATGGAACGAACTCACTACTACATGTGCTCCAATATGCTTGATTTTATGTTTTCTGTGCTGCACCAGGACCTAATATAATTTCTCTGACGACGCTGTCGACCAGTGCTACCCAGATATCTAAGTATTCTTCTGTTTGCTATTACTTTCCAGTATAATATTCACGCTGTACCTGCATTAGATTGGAGAATCGCCTACTGCTGTTGATATATGAAAACACTTGCTACTCTGGAACGGCATCTCGCTGCGTAAATCATCTTTTTGTTTCTAATTTTCTAACAATAGTTTCTCAATAAATACATTGATCGGGTCGAAGAACCAATATGTTGGGGGTAGATAACCAATTCTTGAATAAGAAACTAACTGAGCGGACTGTAATTAACTGTATATTAACATCAATGATATTACATGAGAAACTCTAACATTAATTATTATTATTCTGACATATGTCAATTGACTCTGGCCAACTTATCTCTAACACATACTAAGACACAATTTTATTTTTTTCACCCCCTTCAATAACAGGTGGGGGTGGCTAATGCCAACAATGTTTTTGAGACCTTAGCTTCTATTATATATACTAAATACCAATTTTATGAACTCTAACTGGCTCGATTTACCTATTTACCCCCATTTACCCTTCAACGGAATAAGATCAAAATATAATCTCGTTCCAGATCTCGTTAAAGTACATATGTGTACCAAATTTTAAGTCAATATCTTAAACGGTTCCAAAGTAATCGTGCGCACCAAAAGACAGGCAGACAGACAGAAATATTTTTTTGCACAAACTTAAAATCTCGACGTTTCATGAAATTCTAAGCCTATTTGAACAATAAAAATTTTCAAAAATTTTTTTGCGTTACTTTATTTCCACTAGATGTGGAAGTAAAAAATCTAAATACTGATGATTTATTCATATCCGGTGTAAGGTTACTTTTGCCAGTGTATGACGCACCAAAGAGATATGTGATACAATTAATAGTGATAATGTTACTTCTGAAAAATGTGCAGGTATAGTGGACGAATTCAGATATACCTCATTTTGTAAGGCAACTACAAAAAAAAACAGGCGATTAAATTAGCCAATACCTCCTACAAACGATGGATTCAGGGAACATGTAAAAAGAGTATATCTTCAAACGCAATTTTGGTTGTATGGCAATTAAAATATGTTAAATGATGACAACACCGATGATGACGATAGAGCAAAAGATAGAGCGTATGATTTATTAACAGAAGTTAATCTGCTAGAAAACATATTGTGGAAAATTGAAGGGAATATACTCCAGTCAAAATGAGTAAAAACCGGCTCCTGAGCACTTACTACAAACAATGTTTTTCTCATGCAAAACTGGGTGCAAGTTCCGTCTGTGGTTGCAGAAAAGGAGGTCTTCAATGCATAACTGCATGTGTTAATTATTTTGGGAAAAACTGTACAAATGTTGAACTTCTTGAATATGTAGATAAATCGGAAGATGACGAAAGTGCAAATGAGTTTGCTACAAATATAAATGAAGAACATTTAGTGGATTAAAGCATATTAAATGTTATAAAAATTGTTAAAACATCTAGTTTATGTTGTAATAATATTTTGATAAATTTTTTGATAAACGTTTTGAAATATTATTCGATTAAAAAAATGTGTCATAATGATTTCATCCAATTCCTTCCTAAATATTCCGAAATTCATTTTAACTGAACGTTTTTTGTGTCTTGAAATTTTCCTCTAAAATTAAAAAACTGTCTGCAAAGTACAACACATGAACACATGGCCGTGGTGGGAGTATTTTCCAAGGCGGGTGAAGTGTGATGCATAAGCGTCATTAAATAAAGTGCATTCTTGCACAAAACTGAATTTTAAACACTTTTTCAGTCTTGACGTGTTTCTCTAAAATCGACAGTCAGGCTACAAAATGTGATTTTTTATTTAAAAACCGCTGCCCAAAGAATCACTACTTCCACATCCAGATTTTCTATCCAAGTCTCACAACGAAAAAAATTTTATATGTGGAACTAAATGTTTATGGAACTTTAATAATATAATATTTGAAATCGCCTACCCGATAATGCCACATCGATAGTAGGGGCGGGGGTGGTGGTAGGTGCTTGGTAGTGGAGGTGGATGAATTTTTAAAAAATGCCTTTGGTTCTTGTATACACTCTTAATCACAATTTTTTCTCACCCTCTTTGATAATGGAGTGAGGGTGGTAATGGGGGTGGCTAATGCCAAAAAAATTTTTGAGACCTTAGCTTCTTTTGTATATACTAAATACCAATTTTATGGACTCTTACTTGCTTGATTTATCTATTTACCCCCCATTTACCCAATTTATCCCCAACTCTTCAGCGGAATAAGATCAAAATACAGATCTAGTTAATATACATGCGTGTACCAAAGAAGGTTGCCAATTTTGGGCCCAATGCGCCTCCCTTAGAAAAGTGTACTAACTTGTGTTTCTTGGCATGCTGATTACAAATAAGACCTTCAATTTGCCGAAAATTGAGCGGTTTTCACCCCTGACCCCAGAAAAACATCCCCCAAAAAAGTGGGCTGGCCTGCGATCAGACCAGTATATCCTTA
Source organism: Rutpela maculata (assembly GCA_936432065.2). Classification (NCBI taxonomy): domain Eukaryota; kingdom Metazoa; phylum Arthropoda; class Insecta; order Coleoptera; family Cerambycidae; genus Rutpela; species Rutpela maculata. The sequence goes on along the minus strand of OW386286.2, from coordinate 223,639,074 downwards.
TGTATTTGGACCCGCTGAAACCGAATCCGAAGTCAGAATTGTCGGATTGGTTCTTACCAAATATATAAAGATACACTGCTACTGATATGGTCCTCCGTACAGACTATTTTTAGGGTAGGTGTTTTTGGGGTTTAGGGGTGAAAAACCAACCAATCTGACAATTCTGACTTTGGATTTGGTGGCTGTGTATTTAACGTCTTGAGACATAAAGTGTAACCATCTAAGAAAAAAGCAATTTTTTGAAATACTTGAAAAATTCATGATAGGTAAGGCCAAAACTGAGATCATATTCAATTTCAGCGAGTCGAAATAAATGGGAATACAATGGTTTAGTTCACTGAGCATGACTTTTTTCCATTTGTAGACCAGTATAATTTACGCACTTAAGCGGCTTCGCAAACTAATATCTCAGAAATAGCTCAATTTTGGGGATTATGGCTATTGACTTTTTTGTTTGTAAGACCAAGTACAATAACTTCGTACAGTTTACACACTAGTGTGTACTGGGCCCAAAGTCCCATAAGACTGGTATCCTTCTTTCAAGTCAACATTTTAAACGTTTCCAGAGAAATCGTGCGCACAAAAAAGTTACAGACAGACATACAGAACGACAGACATATTTTTTTTGCTCAAACTTAAAATCTCGACGTTTCATGACATTCTAAGCCTATACAACAATACATATTTAAAAAAAAATTGCATTACTAAACTTCCATAGGATTTGGAAGTAAAAGTAATGATCTACTTGAATTTGGAGCGTCTCGGTCGATTATAAATAAACAACTTGATATTTCTTCTGTAAATTTGGACTGGTTATTCGCCAAGTCATATATTTTTGTCTCAGCTAGTTGAAAACAATCCAGAACTACAAATGTTAAAAGATAGTATACAGAGGCCCAAAAGTGAAATCATTAGAGATTAACGTCAAAGTTCCGAAAGTCGTCAGTTACACGATATATTTAGTTTTACACATCTTAGTTGTCAGACAGCTCAGTATGTAAGACGGTAGATTCATAACGCTGATACTTTATGTTCAAATTCTGATTGCAGCATTTCTTTATTGTACCAGTAATATTAAAAGTTTCAAAAAGCTATGTGCATGGACTTAAAGTTAGCTGTTGAAGTTAGATTGGTTTTCCCTTTTCGCAACAAAAATTAAGAAAGTTATAAAAAATAATTGCATATTTATAAACAAAAACTAAGCAAATTAGTTTACGTTAAAGTCAAGAAACGAAATTTGTGCAAAAAACAAGCAATTGAAAAATGACGTTCCAATAAGAGAAACATTGAAAAAATTATAAAAAAATTAAAAATATAATGTCATGATCTCCCAATTTAACTGCGACCGATTTCTCCTTTTTTGAAGTATCTGAAACCACAAAGTTTTCGCAGAACGTAAACGGACAATTTGATATCTCAAGAATGTTTCAGATTTCCAAATAACCCATTCCCAGTATTGTCATCTGTTGCCAAAATATCAATGAAAAAGTTACTGAAGAAACAGAACTTATATAAATGCATGTTTAAATTGAAGAGAGATTACTCATGTTATTTTTATTTTATTTTCATGGTATAATTGACTTGTAGCTTTCAAATATTACGTAAAAACCACGTAAAATGTTTCTGATCGTATAATAACTGAAAACAAGCAATATGAACTTCGCTTCCTCGATTAAACATTCTTTATAACATATGGTAGTGAGCTTCCACCTACTATAAATGTAGCATCTCCAGAAACAAAATAAAACAAAGGATCTTTTACATTTTACGTTCTGACGATTCATTCCACAATGCTTACCTGTAATTGATTTGCTTCATTTATGTGTCCATTGACCTTACAATTTGAAACAATTACTGTTTCTATGAGTAGTAATTGGCTGCCCATGTCAGAGAATGTATCCCTCGCAACTCTCTTCAGAGCTAAAATTATGTGAAATTAATTTGATAGAAATTTCTAAGTTTCTGTAAGATTTTTCTGCGTTCATGTTGAAAAATCAAAGAATCAAAACCCAAAACTGGTTTAACACTCAGTGCGGCATGAATCTTTCCATACTTGCCATATTACTTGCCACACTGTCAATTTGAAGACTGTTGGCACACGTCTTGATTAACTTAACTTAATTCAAGACACAACAATATAAATATGACAGCCTTTATTGTTTAATTTTGAAATTAAAACATGTCGACTATAATAAATATACTGGATTGAGGATAAAAATAAACTAGTTACTATTAAAAAAATATGGAACTATGATTTTATGATAAGTAACAGCACTTCACTCGCTTAGTTTAACAAAATATTGGCTATGATACGAAACTCTAAAATGAGGATTAGTATCGCTTCAATATCAAACATGGTGCGATGAAACTATCCCATTGGTAGAAAAGGTTGCTTCATCGGAAAACATAACATTATTATGAAAATTTCTGTTTCTCATTATTTAATTGCCCATTCATAAACAAAAAAAAAGTTTACCATTATCTCCTAGCTCCAAAGGATGACTGAAAATGGATATATATTCCTTAAAAATCGTTTGAATGTGCGATTTACTGATACACATCTGAAGCGACCGTCTCATCAAGGAAAGTTTTAAGTTATCTTCTACTGATTCCAAAACTGACAGAGAAGCAGCATCTTTAATACTGTCTTTTTCTTTAAATTGATTACGATTACGGAACCAGTTTCTTTTTTTTTTTTTTAAATTAGACCACCCTTTTAATACCATTACGAGAGACATAAGACTGTTTTTTTTTTAATTCGTCTTTTATGTAGCGGTAACTCTTATCCCCGTACCATTGTATTAAATATATTTTTTGTTGCAGCATTAACATTTTTGGCAAAAAAAATCGCTCTTTTAAATTATTTCTGACATTAAATTATTATTTGGCATTTTCAAACCAAAGGCAACTGCTGTAAAAGTTTGTGAAAGTGCTGTTATTACGATAAAAATAATGCTACTAAAAAAAACTGATTTTAAGAGCTGACTATTGATATCGAAGTTTTAAATCAAGAAACATGTAAGTGTATAGCCGAATGCATGAGTGCATTGAGAACAGTTGAACTTGTCTCACGATCTTTGCTTTAGAAACATCAAATTATGAATGTGCATAAAGTACTACTTATGCGTTTGCTGCATAAGTTACTATTACTTTATCAAATTCATTGATTTTGCAATTCCGCTGTTGCAAGCATTTGAAATATTTATAATTAATAGAACGGATCTGGCCAGAAAAAGAAATCAACTTTTTTTTTAATTTTTTTTTTACAATTCGGTTACACGCGTTTCTTTTATCATGTTGTCAAGTTAGTTCAACTTAATCGCACCAGCTGGGGGAGGAATTCGCATTTAAAATTCGCAAAAGCACGTTTTTCCACGATAACGTCGTTATTATTGACTTGACGAAAGAAAAGTTGAAATAAAAATTGAAGATCTCACGGAAGCACATAATCTGGCGATTTTTTTCAAATGGGACGGTGACTTTTCGTGAATTTTTTTTTAACACGCATGTTTTTTACAATTAATTATATTTATTCATTTGCTTTCATCATGATTAGAGGATATTATTTAGGTATTAAGCAAATCACACACTTTCTTATTTATTATGAAATTACCTACTTTCTGTATATTGTTGCCCTAATCTGAGCATGCTAATATACTAGTTATGTAAATACTTTTGTAAAATCTTTTTGTTTCGTAATTTTTTGGAAAATTTCCCTAGTCATGCAACTTGCCTTTATTAGCTTGTCTTGTTAGTTTTTACAGTTTTTGTGTGTCTAAACGCCGGTTATCTCGACGTGTTCAGCAAAATTCAACTGAACTTCTTTAAAATCCAAGGTTACGATTATTGGAAAAATTAGCTGTGATTCTTATTGATAAAATTCTGTAACTTTGAGATACCAGTGATCTAAGTATAAAAATAGCACTACATTACTTAATTAAATATCAAGTTGTCACCTACCTCCTCTTTTTATATGCTGTGTGACGCTGGCTTCCCCAAAAAGCGAAGCACCTTGGATGAAACCTAAAAAAAGCAGGTCAATTATGCGTTAGGCTTAATTTATCCCAAAGATAAAAACAGATCAAAACTTAAAACCTTCACTTATTCAAGCTCCCCAGCATATAAAATCTGTATACATTTAAGGAAACGTGGTCTGACTATAGCATATAGGACGAATAATTCTTTAGACAAAACCCCAAAAAAATGAAAATCAGAAGTCTATAAAGTTAACTTGACGTGCCCTAAAATATAAATAGGGTAGGGAATTCAAAATACGATATCTTGAACATAAATAAAAACTGACTCTAATCTTTATAGAGGGTCTTGATGTTTTCATGTAGAAAGTAAAAGGTTGATATTGTCTTTATTGGAATGTTTAGAGATGATTAAACATAAAAACTATGGTCTATTTTTAAATGACGAGACTGAAATCAGCCACTTTCCATTAATTTGTACAGGTATTAAGAATATGAACTGTGTTTTTTAATAGGCAGGTAATCAGTTTACAGAGATGTTTAGTTTACGCAAATTAATTAATATTTATATAAATTAATCAATTATTATATTCAATTTTGCAAAATGTTTTGTATATTTAATTGGCAATTAGGTTTTGCAATCCCGAAATCTCGAACCCGAAAATCCCGGGATCCCGGCAATATTTGGATGCCGCAAATCACTGGAGTAGTCGATAGGATCCCGGGATTTTCGGGATTGTAAAACAAGACGGAACGGTTTCTTAATGTTACAACATTTTAGTTACCTCAGGAATTGCGTTCAAAAAGTAATGCTGATATTTCTTTAAAATTCATGTTAAAGCAAATTATACATGTTGACATGACTCTTAGTGAATATTTGCACGATGCACTAAAGGTGTAAATCACTCAACGCAGAAATTGTTACCCAGGCATTCTCCTATACCTACCTGCACACTGCACAGTTTCAATGAGCAAGAATCAGACGTACTATTCCAGGTTCCTAAAAAAATGTCATTAGGGAAATATTAGAGAATCTTATAAAATGTTTCCAAAAAATTCCAGAGGTAATTGATGCAGAAGATAAAACTCTCCCCACAGTACAGAAAAATCATTGGAAAACATTTTTAACAAAATGTTAAAAAATGCAGTGCACCTAATTCGGATACGCCCTGAAACCGACTTGATATCAAATTAAAAGAAAAAAAAACTGACACCTTTTGAAAATGAAGGCAACACGGATATATACCTTCAGCTGGCATACAGTATCGGAAGATTTTGGATTTGGGTGGTAGGCATAGTTTCAACGGCTTGACAGGCCGCCTACAATAAAGGCGTGTACCAGTGCTCTAGTAGAGGGAGCAAATAATGACGCGCTATCAAGAAAACACGTACATCATTGTTATTAAAAATTCCAGTACCATTTATTCAAAGGAAGGATCTAGTTGGCTCTGTTCAGTATAGGTTAGGGATTGCAATACCGGTTAACCGGTTATCAGGACAAGAAACACATGACAATAATTACCGGTTATTTAATTTTTTACCGGTTATTTCGGTAAATTCTGAACTTACGATATGTCACGTATTCAACGTTTCCATTTATGTCAGTGACTAATATTCACTAAATACAGAGTGACTCTCCCAACACTGAGCACTTTTAACAATAAATAAATAATATTATAAAAAGTAAAATCCAAACACCAAGCCCCAAGAAATATAAGAGAGACATTGCAATATCTTGCGAGAGGAAATTGAATATTTCACTGCCGCAAATATCCGTGGAATACATTTAGAAGTATGTTATTACCAATTCTTATTAACTTATCGACCCACCAATATCGACTGAGGAAGGGCATCCTCAGCTGGTGGTATTCTATGCACAAATATCAGACGACTAACAGATATAGCTTTGAAAAACTTTTAACGGGCTATTTTTAAAAAATATTGTATTTTTAGATTAGGTATTCAGTAAATGCCCTACTTGAGTTTATGTTTATAATTTTTGTTATTTAAGTTGATATTTTTGTTATTTACCGAATAATTATTTATTTAAATTTATTTCATTTATATTTTTTCCTTTTGATAAAAAACCTTTTGTTTGTTCATTCATAAACTAGCTGATGTCCGCGACTTCGTCCGCATGGAACTTCGTTCGGGTGAAACTTGGTCTGCGTGGAATTAAGAACATTGAGATACTAACCTACTGCACATTCATTGCATTTAAGGAAGCCATCTTCCCATCGAAAAAAATAATTATTTTAATCGACAATGGAGCACATGGGTGGGTATGTGTCAAATTTCATGCTTGAAAACATTCCTCTCCCTGTTCACCCGTTCGGGGGGAGGGGGGGTCTCTTTTTAAAAACCGTCGAATACGTGTCTCCTGTTATGGGACATAATTAAAAATTCGTTCCAATTGTCTAACACAAAGCTGACTATTTGCTTACGGACCTCCAACGCTGTTTCGTACATTAAGAATGGAAGGGAACGGAATAAACAGGATCCGTCACCTACAATTGGGACAACAGTATGTCGTACAACTTCTCCATTAATACTTAGATTTTTTTTAGCCATTTCGTTAAAAAAGTAAAAATTCACAGATTTCCCAATCCTTGCAACCATTGGAGACATTGGAAAAGATAACACCATTTATGAAACATAATAATGTTTTATCTTCTGACGTGTCAAAATGACTTAATTATAGACATCATTTTCAGTGTCAAAATGATATACTTTATCGGACTGACGGCCGTTTGCACCAACTCTCGATTTGACCTCTTCAAAAAGTGAAAATCGAAATTTTGTCTTACACGTATCTAATAGATTTCAACAAAAAATATTTCTGTCAAATTTCAGGCATCTAGATCTGACCGTTTCCGAAAAATCCTAAAATTTCAACCCCCTTTTTCACCCTCTTGGGAGTCGAATTTCGAAAAGTCCCTTCTTAGTGGATGCCTACGCTATTCGAGGAACCTCTATGCAAAATTTGAAGTTTCTAGACTCAGCGGTTTGAGCTGCGCGTTGATAGATGAGTCAGTCAGGGTATTCTTTTATATATATATATATATATATATATATATATATATATATATATATATATATATATATATATATATATATATATATATATATATATATATATATATATATATATATATATATATATATATATATATATATATATATATGTTAGATCACGGTTCACATGAATGACTTTTTAAAAACTTTTATTTAGTTACATGGAGCCAACGTTGGCTCTTGGAGAAGGAATATAATAATAATTAGAAGTGTTTCATTCTAAGTGAGTTTAATAACTGATTCAACAAAGCGTGTTTAGTCATATTTATAACATACAGAACCTGAGTAAGCAAAATATATAACAAAGGAATTGCAGTTCTGCAGTCTGCACAAGTTATGAGAAACAAAGGTGTAATATGATATCTTGAAGATAAGCAATTAATAAGAGAAGCTGTTATCGTGAAATACGATATACCTGTGAAGGTTTATTATGGCTAAGTCGCAATAAGATAGCGTGTAATATTATATAACAACTTCCCCCTTAATAAAAAAGTTGATGTTATGCAGCAACTTTTGAAAATTGTTAAAACGTTAAATGAATATAATGCAAAAATAAATTGAAACAATGTTGAATGAATACAAAGCAAAATAATAAAATAATGTAAAAGTTAAAATTGGTAAGCGATAATAAAACATTACATAACGTAATAAGGATAAAATACAATAGTCTAAATTAATAGACAAGGGTAAAACTCCACATGAAAGTCTATGTTAACTCGATGTCCTCTTCTTCTTGAGGTCTAATACCGGGTCGCTTTCTTGGAGGGATCAGTCTAGGAAATTTGGTAAATACTCTGCTTCGCTCTGAAGGAGGTGAAGGAGGGTTATCCGTTGAGGGTTGGATTCGCAATGCTCCACATCTTCTTCTTCTGCATTTACAAGTTATGTAAAGTAGAACTAATAGAATGATGAGAGTGATTATGAAGTATGTGAACCAAGATACATGTTTGGTCACAAAAGGTTCGTTTATGAGGTCGTCTAGGTCTTTGGAATATTGCTCTAGTTTGTTTTTAGCAATATCTAAATCTTCTACGTCGAGACTGTTTAATTTAAGCGGTTTTAATTTTGGGATTTCGATTTTGTCGGGCATGTGATTGCAGCATTCAAAAGGAATTTGGATTGGATGTGAATTGTCCTTAATTTGGGAAAAGTCTTTAGCACTGGCTTGTATTCGAGTAATGCCTGCATAGGCGTAACATCCTGGTTGTAGTTTTATGATGGAATTTTTGTTAATTAGCTCTGTTATGGATTCTCTCTTCGGGCAGTTGATGGTAATGTGAAGTGGTTCGGAATTAATTACTAGCCATGTGTTGTCTTCAAGTTCTTGGACGTTGTATCCTTGACTAATGATGAAGGAAGTTTGACAATTTTCTGGGAGTTTCGGCAATGGTTTTAATATTCTAGCTTCACAAATGGCATTTTGGTCGATAGGATAAGCAAACAGGTTCGAACATAGTTTGGTTCCAAAATAAAGTGGTTTGCATTCTTTCAAATTTTGTATAGGTATGTACATTAAAGAATCATCGTCTCTCGCGATAAACTTTTGTGAAATAGATAAAAAGTGATGTAGACCAGTTCTGTTATCAAGTATAGGTATAGGGTACAGACGAAAGGTGTTGTAATTTTGAGGTTCAATGAGAGGTATTGTTAAAACAAATATTAAGTTAGAATCTAGTTGAAAAGCTTTTAGTTCAATAATATCCAGATATTGAGCAACTGCTGATAGTTTAATTGGAAGAGGTAAATTGTTCCTTCGCAAACTCTGTGAAATCTCTTGTAACGCCGTTACTAAGTGATCAGGTGTTATGATTGATGAATGAATAATTCCTAATCTGGCGAATGTTATTGAATTTAAAATATCGTTTAGATTGTCTTCGATGTACAAATAGCTGGCCATTAGTTGTTCGGAAATGTATAGAAATTTTAGTTTTATTTCGGCAGCTTGGATCGTTTGAGTCATAGTTTGAATTGTGTGCTCGATTTCTTTGATATCTTTGTTAAATGTTTCCTCATCAATTTGTAATTTTTGTATAGTTGAGTTGAAATTTTTGATAACAGAAGTTGTAACTGAGATTTGATTTTTGATTAAGTTTTCTAATTGATGTTCGTCATTATTTAATTTATTTATACAGTTAGTGTAGTACTCGCCATCTTCGGCGTCTAAGTTTCCGGTAATTGATTTGAATATTGTTCCGAAACCGTTAAGTATTCCGCGTTTATATCTCTTTGTGTCTGAAAAGACTTCGTCAAATTTCGTTTTTATTGAACTAGCTATTTGCATTAAAAGGTTAAACTCTGTTTTAACTTCGCTTCTAAACAGGATTGATTTTTGATCAGCACCATCGAGGGTGTTCAGGATTCTGTCTAAATTATTTTGATTCTTGTCAAAAGCTAGTTTGAGGGATGAGATATTTTTATGCACTAGTAGAGTCCATTTGTCATTTGTCACCACGATGTCCGAGTCTTGGTGATAGTATACACCAACAGTGTTATTGATCGGGGTAATTTTGTATTGACAGAGTGCTGATCCGAACAGCAGGAGAAACCTGAAAATAAATTTAATTTTCAGTATATGGTTTCATTCTATCAAAATTTACTTTAGTCTCTTGTTTTGTTTCGAGATTTAATAGGGTAGCAGAATTTTGAAAAATTTCTTTTATTTTAAAGGGACCGTTAAATTTGTTTTGTAGTTTGTTCTTAATTTGTGATTCTTTTACATAAACTAAGTCACCTATTTTGTATTCAGGTCGTTTTTGGGGAATATTTCTGTCGAAGCGAACTTTTGCTTTCTCTTTTTGAGATTGTGTTCGACTACGGGCTATTTTATAGTAGTGGGATATTCTATTGTTTAAATCTCTAACGTATTTAGTTATTAATTCTTTTTGGTTGTACAAAGTTTCGGGTGGTCTGTTAGATGTATGACCAAAGATAAGTTCATATGGGGTAAAACCGTGTGTTTTATTTACCGAATTGTTATAGCATATTACTGCATATGGTAAAATCGTGAAAGGATGTTCGTTTGGGTTTTCAGTTTTGTGGATTCTTATCATTTCGGCTAAAGTAGCATGAAATCTTTCTATGGATCCGTTCGATTGGGGATGTCCTACGCTTGAATAAGTTAATTTTATGTCGTAGAGGGTGCAGAGATCTTTGAGCAAGCGGTTGTCAAATTCGCCACCGTAATCGCAATGGATTCTTAATGGGGTACCATAATGTTGGAAATATAACAACAAAGTGTTTACGACAGATTTTGCGGATTTATCCGGGACTGCATATGCTTGCGTGAATTTAGTTAATTCGTCGCGAATGGTTAAAGCATAATTTCGAGTAGGGAATTCAAATAAATCGATATTGATTCTTTCGAATGGTGTTCTTGGGGTTTCTGTGACTACTAGAGGGTTATTAAGGTTTTTCCGGCATACTTTAGTCTTTTGGCAAGTTTCGCAATTTTTTATAAAATTTTCAACGTCTTTAGTTAGACCTTGCCAAGTGTATTTTTCTCTAATTCTTCGAATCGTTTCATTTATTCCGCGGTGTAGATTATTTTTACCAAAATGATTTTGCTCCAATATAATTGGAATTTCATCTTCGTCGGCAGTTCTGACGATATCTTGACAAATTACTACTTTTAAGTCTTTTTCCGCAAAAATGAATGATAGAATTTCGAGTATGGGGAGGTCTAGGTTATTTTCGACAAAGTATGTCTTAGAAAGGTCTAAAATATCTTGATTTTTAAATAATACCAAAAATAGATGTTCAATTACAGATTCGATATCAAAAGGTAGAGGGATGATAAAATATCTCCTATGTCTGACTGTTTTGCTCGATACAATATTGATTTTATCGTTATGAAATTCGGGGTTTTCTTCGAATATGTCTTCGATAATTTTATGATGGAGGTCTTGTAGGTTATTTTGTTGGAAGAAAGTTATAATATCTTTGTGTTCTCGATACAGAAGTTGTTTGTTCGAGGCTTTGATTTTCGAATAGTCAATTAAAGATGTTGTCTTATATAAGTTGGCGAAAGTTTCAAATTCTTGGGAAATCTGTTCGTTAGTGATTTCGTTATTATCGTCTGGGTTTTCGTCGTCGTCTGACTCTTCGTCGTTCGCGGCTAGAACCTTTGAATAGAATTTGGAACATTCAGAAAAATGATTAATTTTGATTCTGGAAAGTGCATCCGCGTTCTTATTGATTTTGCCGGGTTTATAAATTATTTCGTAATCGTACTCTTCTAATTTGAGTCGCCAACGAGCAAGTCTACTTCCTGGATCTTTTATAGAGAATAGCCAGGTGAGTGGTCTGTGGTCGGTGACAAGTTTGAACTTTCTACCGTACAGGTATGGTCTAAAGTGCTTTACACTCCATACTATGGATAAAAGCTCGCGTTCAATCGTTGAATATTTAGTTTCTGCACTGCACAAGGTTCTAGAAGCATAGGCAATGGGTAAATCTTTGCCAATGGGCCCCTGGCTCAGCACCGAGCCGACGGCAAATGCGCTCGCATCAGTGGTTAGAACGAAAGGTTCATCAAAGTTGGGGTAGATTAATATCGGAGTTGTCGTTAATGTTTGTTTCAAATTTTGAAAAGAATTTATACAATCATTGTTGAAGAGAAATGGTACGTCTTTTTGTAGTAGTTTTGTTAAGGGCTTGGTTATCTTGGAGAAATTTGGGATAAAGCGCCTGTAATATCCGGCTAAGCCTAGAAATGATTTAATTTCTTTTGGATTTTTCGGTTGAGGAAAATTTAAAATAGCGTCAACTTTCGAAGGGTTCGGTTTTACGCCGTCTTTTGTAATGAGATGTCCTAAATAAGCGACTTCCTTGCGGAGAAACTCGCATTTGTCTGGTTGAATTTTGAGGTTGGCTTTTTGAAGGCGTTTAAAGACTTCAGTTAGACGAGAAATGTGTTCGTGAATTGTAGGAGAGTAAATAATGATATCGTCCATGTAGACGAGACATCGTTCATTTTGAATACCTAACAGGATGTTATCCATAACTCTTTGAAAAGTTGATGGAGCGTTTTTGAGTCCAAATGGCATTCGCACGAATTCATAATGACCGTTCTCAACTGTGAAAGCAGTTTTTTGAATATCTGCGGGATTAATTTCAATTTGGTGGAAACCAGAAGCCAAGTCTAAGGTTGTGAAATATTGGCATTTGCCAAGTTGGTCTAAAAGATCGGAAATGTTGGGCAGAGGATATTTGTCACCAATTGTAACCTCATTGAGTTTGCGGTAGTCGACTACGACGCGCCATTTCTGTTTACCAGAAGCGTCCAGTTTTTTGGGAACTACCCAGACAGGAGAGGACCAAGGTGAGATTGAGGGTTGAATAATACCTTGACTTAACATTTTCGATACTTAACTTCTTCTTTATGGACTTGAGGATATCGATACGATTTAGTGAATATCGGTCGGGAATTTTCGGTGTCAATAGAATGCTTAATTTCGTTAGTAAAAGTTAAATTGTCTCCTTCCAAATAGAATATATCTTGAAAGTCTAAACAAAGCTGCGTTACTATTTCGGCCTCTTCTTCGTTTAGATGATCCAAGCGCAATTCGTTCCTAATTTCGAAGGATCTGTCTGTCTGTGGATGTTTGTCGGAATTTTGAGTATTTAAATTAAAAATTGATTTGAATTTTTGTACTGGTTCTAGTTTAAGGTTAGAGAAATTTATAGTTTTCGGTATTGCGTTAGCGTTCACGATCGAAGTTAAAAATTCTCCGTTGCTGTCGATTTTTACGAGAGCATTTGGTAGGCGTACTTTTCCAATTTCTTGGGCTAACAGTATAGCCTCGGTATTTTGCAGGTTACATTTTAATTTACAGATTTTTTCCATGCGAGGTTCGATAGAAATTAAATTTTTGATGTTGCCTAAATTTGGATTTTGGTTTTTGATGTTAGAGTTACCAGTTGGTTGTACAGGTAAATTTACTGTAGTTTCTTCCGTGACTTTAAATAGTGGTACGGTTTTAAAATTTGTGACTAGTTGTTTATTTTTGAAATCTACTCGGCATTCGTAATGTTCTAAAAAGTCTGCGCCTAGTAGTCCATCAAAATCTATATCTAGGTTATAGATATAAACCTTGTGTGACTCATCTGAAAAGGGGATGAGAACAGATTCGTTGATATAAATTTTTTGATCAGTAATACCCTGTATAATTACATTTTCAGGGGATCTACGTCTATAATTTTCAGCTGTTTTGGGTTTAAAAATTGAAATTCCTGCACCTGTATCAATAAGAATTTTAAATTTGCCGGTTGTGTCTTTGATGTAATAAAGATTTTTTGAATTTACGGTTAATAAGGTGTGAGAAAGCGTATTTACATGAACGGTTGTTCTGGGAAGTTCAGCATTGGATCGAAACTGTCGTTGAGATTCATTGTTTGTATTTGGTTTGATATTTGGTCGAATTGGTCTATTTGTTGTGTTGGAGTATCCGTGGGGTACTCCGGATCTAAGCGAAAATCCTGAGGATTAGCAGTATAATCCTCCTGTAGTGTTTGAGAATTAGCAGTATAATTCTCGTACTGCTCATAATATTGAGAATTAGCCGTATAATTATCTGAAAAGTTTTGAGCGTTGCCTGAATCGTAATTTTCATAACTATCACTTACGTTTTGATAATCGGGTGAGTAGTCATTATATTGATTATAGTTACATTGATTATCATAATTGTCATAGGGTTCGTAATTCAAATGATGAGCTTTTTGCTGGTTAAAGCGATTAAAATTTGGGTTAGGTTGGATAGCTGATGGTCGCTGTTGCATAAAATTAGGGTTCGGCCTTATGGCTGAGGGCCTGTTTTGCTGTGATTGATTTGGCTGATTATTTTGAGGGAATGTCCTCTGACTAAATTGATTATTACTCGGTTGTGCGAAGTTTTGATGAGAAAAATTTTGTGAGTTTGGGTTTCCTTGGAAACTTGGTCTCTGGAAGTTTTGAGACTGTTGCCTTGTGCGGCATTCGCTTATTACATGTCCATTCCGTTTACAGAAGGAACAAAACTTTTGTTGCAAATTGGGACCTTGTGGTCGCTTTTGTTGAATTACTGGATTTTTGACTGGACTATTTTTTGGGAATTTTTGCTGTTCAAAATAAGAGAGTTGTAGCTCTCTACGAATTCTAATAATCGCGTTCATTATAGAAGGAGGGTTACTGGCACGTATTATTCTGCCTAGATTTGGTTCTAGACCCGTTAACAAATTATTTAATGTCATAGTTTCAATCAGGTTTGTTTGCGCGGTTCTTTGCTCCGAAGTTAAATTTTGTTTTTGCACTGCAGCGTGCATTTTCGCATTGTGCGTTTGTAAACGCGAAACAAATGTTAAGGCGGATTCACTAGGTAATTGGTGAATTCGTTGTAGGTCCTGAATTAGGGACGTTAAATCTCGGGAGTCTCCGAAGTGAGTTTCTAGTAGTGCCTTTATTTCTGGCCATGTGCTAGGGTTGCGTGAATTTATAAGTTCGGCGGCTCTGCCTTTTAATTTATTTTTGATGTGCATGGTTAATAGAATTTTTTGGTCATGAATTGCCATACTTTGTGCACAGGAACACGAGTTTAGGAATGTCTGTAAATTTATGGCGTTGCCATCGAATTCTGGTATTAGTGAAAAAATTTCAGAGAGCTTGTAAGGCTCAATTTGTTGGGTTGTTGTTGTTGTTGTTCGGCTGGTGCCGGTGGCACTGGTTGAACAGTCTCTGGTTGAGCTCTATCAGGCATTTTGCTTTTTTATTTAGAGATTTTTGAACTAAAATTGGTTACGTATCAGCAGTATGATACGGAAATTAAATTAAAATTAGCTTGTTTTGTTACGTCGTAAATGAATTGTGTATTAACTGTATAATACACAGTCGTTTCGTGAATACGAAAATATATAACTTAAAATTAGAATTGTTGCGTTGTAGCTTGTAAAGGATTTGTTTGATAACAGAATTGGCTTTGTTTGCCGAGTGTATTAGTGGTATAATACACGTAAATAATTGTGAGAAATAATAATTGTAAAAATGAAAAATAAAATAACGAGATGATTCTTAAAAATGACTTACATTAATTTCATCTCCATGAGTAGGTTCTTCGTCCGTCAAGGGATTGGGATCCGCCACCACCAGTGAGGAAGGTCTCCTTGTTCTAATAGATGTACACGCAATAGTTAGGCACCTTTTGCAGATGTTCCCCTTGTTCTCTTACGCTTCACTACCAGTTAGGCTTCTTGTTCTGATGATGTTTACGGATCCTACCGACTGCGCCAATGTTAGATCACGGTTCACATGAATGACTTTTTAAAAACGTTTATTTAGTTACATGGAGCCAACGTTGGCTCTTGGAGAAGGAATATAATAATAATTAGAAGTGTTTCATTCTAAGTGAGTTTAATAACTGATTCAACAAAGCGTGTTTAGTCATATTTATAACATACAGAACCTGAGTAAGCAAAATATATAACAAAGGAATTGCAGTTCTGCAGTCTGCACAAGTTATGAGAAACAAAGGTGTAATATGATATCTTGAAGATAAGCAATTAATAAGAGAAGCTGTTATCGTGAAATACGATATACCTGTGAAGGTTTATTATGGCTAAGTCGCAATAAGATAGCGTGTAATATTATATAACATATATATATATATATATATATATATATATATATATATATATATATATATATATATATATATATATATATATATATATATATATATATATATATATATATATATATAATAAATAAAATAATATATATACGGTACCATTTCAGTCGACAAAATTATCAACCCTGTTTAACCTGTTTTATCTACTCGTCTGTAAAACCTATTACGAGTTTATGGCATCGGTAAAAATAACTCTTTTTACATATTATTTTGAGCTAAGTTCACTCCATTATTATCGAGTAGATATAAATTAATCTCTCTCGGTGGAATTTATCGATGTTGGTTTTGTAACTGACTTTTAGGACAAACTCGATAAAAAAAATTATCCACGTTAAAGTTATCGATGGTCGATAATTTTAGCGATGGAGACTGGTAATAGCACTGATAGATAGATATATACGTATATAAAAATGTTTTTTGTTAAATCTAGATAATTTTGTACATAGAAAAAAACAATTGCCACTTTCGCCACCCTGATCATTCATTTTAAAAATCACCGGTAAATACCGGTTAACCGGTTATTTACATTTTTATTTACCGATTTACCGGATATTAAAACTTCCGGTAAATTGCAATCCCTAGTATAGGTAATATTATTATGTGCTTTAATAACTGAAATTATTTAACCCGTTTTACTTTGAAAATGAGTCAAATAATTCTTTATATTTCCCGCAGACAGAGCTGGGAAAGCAGGTGGCACGAGTATGATGTGTTATACGATAAAAAAGAATAGCCTAGTGAAACATTTTCTGACACTGTATATGATCTTCTGATAACAATACCGTCAACTAATGTAGAGTCTGAAACAAATTATAGGTAAAAAAACTTTTTAAAAACAGGCTTTTATTATTATTTAGGTATACTAAAACGAAAAAAAAAATTGCCTTAAAAGCTTGTCGCGCGCAAGAAGTTAATACAGGCATTAGTTTAGTTTTTTCGTTTTAGTACACCTAAATAATAATAGAAGTTTGTTTTTAAAAAGTTTTTTTATATATAATCTTATTTTTAAATTTTTAGTTACGTCTTAATTTTTACTTTTATATTCATTGCATTGCGTTGTCCTTACTTAAAAGTACCGAATCCTTTGGCATTTCTTAGAATGCAACGTGTCCACTGCATTTAGTGAAAAATAAGCCGCATCTTCAGACCAATTCATACAATAGCAAATGTTGGTTTTCTAGGTGGGTACGGGTGTCCTTAATAAGGTCTCAAAAGTCTCCGAAGTGGGAGTGTAAGGATAAGATTTGGCAACGCTGTAAAGGGCTAAAATCGTGCTCGGAAACGAATTTTTCGAGATATCTCGGTTTTCATTGCCTCTACGACAAAAATACATCAGGTCAAAAAGAAAGCTATGGAAATTCTCTATAAAAAAGATGCATGATCTTTTTTCGTATACGCAAAAATTGGCAACAATTTCTGTGATATTAAATTCTCACGTGCAGATAGAGTGCTTCCACTATTAACTGTCAATAGCAATGTTAAAGTCCATGATACCACAATGCCCATTAATCCAGTATTGTTGTTTCAAAGGATTACTGTCATGAAGAGAACAAATGAAGAGCTTCGCACCTACTTGGAGTATGAATTAGCTCCGTATCCGGTGTCACTCTTTCCGGTGTCAGCTTTCTATGACAATTTCCAGCCATCTAAATCTGAACCAGATCTCCAAAATGCCACTTATATCGTTGATGGGGATTTCTCTTGCACCGAGTTATATGTCATCAACATGAAACCTACGGTGCTGTTTGCCAAGCATATGTTAATTATGTGCAAAATCATTTTGGCTCGAACTCTATTATTGTTTTTGATGGTTATGAAAATATTAGCAACAGTGTGAAGGCTATGGAGCAGCTTCGCCGGTCCTCAAAAGCTTCATCTGTTGACATTTACTTTGATGAGCAGATGGTTTCAACTGTAAGCCAAGAGAAGCTCCTTGCCAATAATAAAAATAAAACCAGATTGATTTCAATGTTGACAGAAAAGTTTGAGGCAAATAATTATATTGTTAGACATGCTGAAGATGATGCTGACATTTTGATAGTCGAAACAGCGCTTGAGGAATCATATAAAAATACTATTAACAAAGAAATTTTTCTCCTCAAACCAGGCAGAGAGAAGGTCTAACGAAAAATTTATTCTTCACGAAGCTTTGATCACCATAAAGATATTCGAGATCACACATTGTTTCTGCACGCATTCTCTGGGTGTGACACTACATCTGCTCTGTTTAATAAAGGCAAGACTGCAGCTTTGAAAGTGATGAAAAAACGGCAGGGCTTGAAACTGGTAGCTGAAATTTTCAGCAAGACTGGTACTTCTCCTGACATAGTTACTTCTAATGGGATAAAATTTTTCCTCGCAATCTATAACGCTCCAGTTAAAGAAGTTTCCATCGATAACTATCGGTATTCTTGCTTTATTAAAGCTGTGAGCAAAAGCAAACCAGTGAAATTGAATCCATTACCACCCACTCATGACGCAGCTCAACAGCATCCATTTCGTGTTTATTTTCAAGTACAGAAATGGTTGGGTAATGTATTGGATCCTAAAGAGTGGGGATGGATGTTGAAAGATACCATATTGTGGCCAAAAACAACATCCCAACTTCCTGCGCCTGATTGCCTTCTGAAGATGATTTTCTGCAACTTTACGAAAGGTTGTGGACCATTGTGTGGCTGTCGGAGGTTGGGACTTAATTGCTCACCAGTTTGCGGCAACTGCCATGAAAAATCTTGCTTGAATGCTGAACCGATTGAAAACTCGTCAGAAATAGATGCCGACACTGAAGCAGAGACTGAAAGTTCTCAGATTGTCTCGGATTTCCTCGAACGAATCGATGAATTTATAGAAGGAGAAAACGGACAAGAAGGAAATTATTAATTTGACAACATTTCAATAAGTATGACAGTCGTGGATTAGGCCTACCAGGGAAACCACATAAAAAAAAACGCGCCTAGTACTCAACCTCGAGGGTGGTGTGGAATAGAGTACTTAAATTATCCATAATATCCCATAAATTCAAATTCAATGCAAGATTTTCAAGAAAACTATTACGTATACGAAAAAACAGATCCTCTATCTTTTTTATAGAGAATTTCCATAGCTTTCTTTTTGACCTGATGTATTTTTGTCGTGCAGGCAATGAAAACCGAGATATCTCGAAAAATTCATTTCCGAGCACGATTTTAGCCCTTTACAGCGTTGCCAAATTTTATCCTTACTCTCCCACTTCGGGGACTTTTGAGACCTTATTAAGGACACTCGAACCTACCTGGAAAACCAACATTTGCTTTTCTATGAATTGGTCTGAAGAAAAATCCTAAATGCAGTTGACTAACGTCTGAGTGAATATACTAGTCAATCAAATTGTAGTTTAAAAAATTAAAAGACACATTTTTTGGTACCACACTATTGTATTGTCAACAGAACTACACGTGTATGCAAAATTTCAGCTCAATTGGACGTCGCTGAGTGGTTCAAAGTTGACTTGCAAGATTTGACCTAAACATTAACATCCAAACAGGGCAAGTTAAATGAAAGCTTGTAAATACGTTTTACGTTTTTCGCCACTGGTACCATTTGAACGAAAATTAGATCCCAATTTAACACCTCCATAATTAACTTAGTGAATTGATTTTTTTACGCTACGGGTTTAGTCAACACTGTCAGTAATAAACATTCGGCAAATTTTTGTTCATATTTTCATGTATTCATTATGGATCTACTACTTACACTATTATTTTTTCAATTTCTAATTCCGCTCCCGAAATCCCGAGATTCCCGGGATCGTGTAAATTTGATCCCGAAATCCCGGGATTGTATTATGACTTCGGGATTGTAAACCCTATTGGCAATGTTATGGTAAAAACAATACATTTAGGAAAATCTAAAAACTTAGTGCCTTTCGTTTGAAACCTATACCATTTAAAATTGTGTATTAGTGTCCTTTGTTCTTAAGTTCAAATCTGATAAGATAGGTGGTGGTGAGGATCTAGTAAATTTTTCTCGAGAGCTTCTGCTAGAAAAGATATGTGGTTTTCTTAAACGTTATTTAAGGGAAAAATTAAATTTAACATTACATGCATACAGGCACACAGACATTTTTTTGATATTTGTGTTCAGCCTGTTATGAAACGGATCTCTGTACAAACATTTTCTTTTGATGATTTTTGTCCGGTTGAAATATACCTATCTGATTAAATCAAATAGGTACAATGACTGCTGATGGATAATAAGACGTAGAATACGATTATATTATTTAATACTTACTATGCTCCTGAATGTCTGCTAAACTAAAACCTGAAAATGAAAAATAAGTAAATTATTCCTTTGGGAAGAGTATAATAAAGAAACGAAGATGAGTATAACGGTATAAAGTACAAACGAGTATGTAAAATTAAAGGGATTTTGTAACCATGTTTTCTTAAAAGTGCCACGTTAAGAAATATGGGAAAATATATTTTTACTTTTATTCTTCTGTTATTGAAGTTTTCTATACATAAATTTGATTTAAAAAAAAATAGGTAAAAGTTCTGCAAAAATAAGAGAAAATTTAATTTCATCGCCCACTAGAGAATAACGCAAAAAGATCGCATAAGAAGTTATTAAGGAATTAAATATTTACCGGAAGTGATATTTAAGATTAAAAAAAATTTTTAGAAATACATTTTACACATTATACCATAGTATCATGCATTTTACATACATCTAATTAACAGGAATGTCGTTTAATAAAATACTTATTTAATGGTGAATTCTAAGTTCAATTAAAATAGGTCTGTGATTTTTACATTAATGATCTTATTATGAAGATTCATGTGTATCATGTATATCACGAATGGAAATATTAACATCCCATCGAGCTTAAATGTTAAGCTGGATAGGAACTATATATTCATATAAGGTGATGATGTAGTGCATTAGGTATTTATTTTTATAATTATAAACATTTATAAAAACAAAAGCTAACATTGCACATCCCACTATTCTCTATCAAAATCATGTCACGCGAGTCTCTGGTTCTATTATGCCGATGTACTACTTTACGGTCCTTGTTTAGATTATTTGTATACAGTATCGGAAAGTGTTCGATTTGGTACGGCAATAAGAGCAAGTGAGAGCGAAGCAAGCAATAATGTACATTAAGTGGCGTGTCAGCGTGTTACACTTTGCATATGCTAGGGGCGGTTAGTAAATCGTTGAAGCTATGCAATCCCAAACACAAAACTTTCCGAATTCTCTATACATGAAATCCAAAAGGTTCAGAACTCTTGTCTCCGTCTAATATATGGTATACGAAGGTGTCAAAGAATTTCACATAAATTAAAGGAAGTTAAATGGCTGAATATGCAAAATAGAAGACAACTTCACTCAGCAATTTTATATCATAAAGTTATTATATTGAAGTCCCCACCATATCTGTATAAAAAAATTAAATTAGAACGAATGTTCATACCCTAAATATTAGGTTCAAAGGAATTAACGCAGCCAATGCATCAACTTGAACTTTTCAAACGGTCTCACAGCTATCAAATCTCCAAAGTTTATAATGCCCTAAAAAACGATTTAAAACAAACGAACATCCGTCAATTTAAGACAAGATATAAAATAATACACTACTCAGTTGCCAAAGACCGTAGCCGGGTAGCTATGGGGAATCGGCCTTTGCATCGATTTGATTGATTTTCACCTCAACGGTTGCTTTTTAAAGGAAATAAACAATATCAGCATCTAATTGTTGATATTTACTGAGCAAAAATATTTTTCGAATTTCAAAAAAAAAAAAAATTCTCTCGGGAACCGCTGTTGCGAATTCCATGCTTACCTCTATGTTGTAGAGGTACAAAAGATCTATCTACGATATTGTTTTTGTAATTTTCACTCTACAGAAAGTCTGGGAAATAATAGCGAAAATTTTTTAAACATTTAAAAAAATATCTTATACTCGGAGGGGAATTACCATTTTTTTGTCATATGTTCCTCGTATATTCCCCTATAATATGATATTAAACGCAAAATTGTCTGAGAGGTATAACATATAAATATTTATGAAAGTTTTAACTAACAAACGTTCAACTGTAGTAATTATTTAATACACAAAAATACAATAAAAGTTTATTTTTGATATACTAACTTGAAAATGTATTAAAAAAACAAGCTAAAAACGTACTCTTCGCCGTTTTACTAAACTTTTATATAATTGTTACACATTCTATAAGATACTCTTCGCAGTTTTTTGTAAATAATGTTAGTTTTAAACATTTTTAATTTTATAGTACGAACTTAGTTGGTCTCAGTGTAAAATAAAGTAAAAATTAAAAAACCCCATACCATACCCCATGTGGGTTTCGAACCTGAGACCCTTGGATTCCGATTCAAAAGCGTAAGAACGACCTAACACGTAAAAAATGTAAATTTTTACAAAAACAAAAATTAAAAAAAAAAATCTCAAATTTAAATCATTAATAACATTTTTATTTACTGATCGATTTTGTTCAAAAACAATAGGGTTCTTCCCCTAGCTAACACTAACTTAGTGTCCAAATTTCAGTACAATCTGATTTTTCTTTCTTAAGTTATCGTGCTTACAAGAAACGTGACGGACGGACGGACGGACAGACGTACATTTTGAAAGTTGTTCAGAATTCGTTCACTAACAAAATGATATGAAAATTTTTTCTCTACGAGGGATATTTACGATTTTAGAAATGTGCCGATCAAATACAATATACTCTTCGTTTTTGCGAAGAGTATAATAATACAGTATTTTCTAAGATTTCAAAAACACCAGGGCTTATGTACGAAATCATCGCAGTACGTGACACGTTCTCAAAATAATGTAGAAATGTACCATGCCGGTGGTCGGGCAGTGTATCTATCAGACACAAAATTGGAATTTGTTAGGGAATATAAATACCTAGGTATTATTATTGATCATTATTTGTCGTTTACACCTCATGCCCAATAGATAAGTAAAAAAATGTGTAAAAACAATTATTTTTTAAGAAGAATTGGTCAGCATTTATCTGTATACACTAAATTGACTATTTATAAAAGTATAATTATGCCTCACTTAATGTATTGTACTACGATCTTATTTTCATTAAATCAAGGAAATCAAAATGAACTTCAGATAATACAAAATAAATGTATGAGAACTATTTTAAGTTGTAACAAATATACACCTATTGAACTAATGCTTGATACATTAGAAATTTTGTCAGTGAAAGAAATTATAATCATGCAAACTATGATATTTTCATATAAAGTCATACATAATTTACTTCCAAAATACTTATCAGATTTAATAAAATATGTCAAAGATTTTCACACCCATGATACAAGAAATAAAAATAATTTACATATTGATTTTAGAAGAACAGTGAAAGGACAAAATTCTGTATTTTGCAATGGTTTGAGGGAATATAATGCTCTACCGAGAAATATTATTGAGCCAAAAACATTAAATATATTTAAGAGTAATTTAAATAAGAATATACGCCAAAAATACCAAAACTCAGTTTAAATTGTAAGACTGGATATATTGTATTATATTGCATTCGATTGGTTTGCATTATTTGTATTATATAGATTGTATTCGTTACCATTGTATTAATTTATTTTATTATTTGTCTAATGTATTAGTATTTTCACTATTCAATAAAGGTTTACTTAAATTTGCGATAATCGTCGCACACTTGTCTCACGACCTGTTTCAACCTATTTCATTATATGCACAAACACGCTACATACATATTATTACGGCTTTAATTTCAACTTGCGCTCGTTTAGAATCAGTTCGTCAGTGTTTGAGTACATCATGTTAACACTGGAATACCATCTTAGCTAAATATAACCATAATGTCATGTGAATATTAAGTGCGCTGGGTGTCATCGATATCTGAATAAAGTACAAGGCTTAAAAAAACAAATGAAAACAGTTGAAAAGTGTACTTTGTTTTCCGCGACAGTAGCGCTACATTATCCATAGGCGATATTATCTGTAATAGTTGTTTTAAAAAACATTACCGCAAACGAAAGATTTGTGAAAGTATATAGAAGTGAACAAGAAGGTTGCCGAAATACAAAGAAAGTTAATCAATGAGGTAAGAGCATTTAATTAACCCTTCATACATTGCACTGCGCGTCTTTTATTGTAGAGTAAATAAAACAATTTTTTATAGATGAAAATGTTAGACCTTCATCAAATGAAGAGAAGCCTGACTACATTGTACAAGTTCCGGAATCTCGTAGTTATGCCAGTAAAGAATACATAGAGCTTTCCATAGAGAGAACAGTGTCGACTCATGCTTACTGCTGTATCTGTTACAAAAAAGGCAACTTAATTGTTGTTTCTGAAGAAGCCATAATACAAACGTATATTAAACGCAATGTATACATTCCTCATGGAAACCGATGTTGTCCCTCACACACAATTAAAAATCGTTTTTATGAAAGTGAATTAAAAGTCGTTAAAACTGTTAGTAATACGCCGTTATTGAGTAAGAAAAATCTAAATAAACTTCTTCAATCCACAGATAACGAAATCACCACACCAGCTGTTAAGAAAATTGGACATTCTTCTGACAAAGAAATAAAACTTTTCACAGAATTACTTTTTAATAATATTGTGGAACTGCGATCCATGATAACTTCAATGCGCGACAACAAAAATCGTTCAGTTTTAGAAGCTGCTTTTGTTTTTTTAGTTAAACTACGTACTGGAAATTCGAATAAAATGATTTCTACGGTTTTAAATCTTGAGAGAGAACAAATGGCTTCCGATTATACATCAAGTGTTCTTAATGCATTTGAAAAAGATATTCTGCAGTTTCATTTTGGTATCAGTAATAACAGAAGAGGAAGATCTAATTAGTAACCATACTACAGATTTCAGCAAAAAACTGTATAATGCACCCGACAAGCTAATTTTGATGCAAGACATCAGAAAAGTTTAAATGACTATCAACGAAAATGATACTCTGTACAAAAAAAATCCCCTATCTGCAAACCTTCACCATATGTACCACCGACGGCTACATTGATAATATGCTGGGTCCATACCTAGCAAATCAAAATGATGCCTCAATAATGAAGCAGATAATAGAAGATCCTAACGGAGTGTGTAAGCTAATGCGACTGGGCGATATTTTTATCGTGGATCGTGGTTTTCATGACATAGTATAAATTTTAAAAAAGTTTCAACTTCTGGACTACATTCTAGATAATAAAATGCTGTCAGATGTGAAAAGCTATTACCTTACTGCATCGTTTTTGTTGAACAAATTCGGGAAAAAATTAGTTCCTGATGAAAAAATCTCTGCCGAAATTCTTGATCGTATAAATGACAAGTCTAATATTTTAAAAGTGCAAGTTCCACCACGTCACATTTCAAGAAAAACATACCGTTGCTTTTTGGAGTGTAACCCACATAGCTCTGGTATTTCTGAAATCCTAAGACATTATTGCGAGTGTCCTAATGGTATGAGAACAGTTGGATGTTGCTCCCATTTGGCAGCGGTCGTATATTATTTATGTTATTCAAGATATTTATCAAAAATAATAAGACCCGCTGAAACCTTAACTAAACTATTTAAGTATGATAATACACCTGTTACTATTGAAGAGGACAGTGACAATGACTAAACAATACGGTATTATTTTTGAATACACTTTCAAGTCAGTTTATTAAAAATGAACTTTTATTGTATTTTTGCATATTAAATAATTACTAAAGTTGAACGCCTGTTAGTTAAAACTTTTATAAATATTTATATGTTATACACCTTAGACAATTTTGAGTTTTATATCATATTATAGGGGAATATATGAGAAACATATGACAAAAAAACGGTAATTCCCCTCCGAGTACAAGATATTTTTTTAAATGTTTAAAATATTTTCGCTATTATTTCCCAGACTTCCTGTAGAGTAAAAAATACAAAAAAATCTCGTAAATAGATCTTTTATATCTCTACAACATATTTCAATTCCATGGAATTCGCAACAGCGGTTCCAGAGAATTTTTTTTTTCTTCTAAATTCGAAAAATATTTATTTCTCAGTAAATATCAACAATTAGAAGCTGATATTTAGCATGTCTTAATTTCGTTTAAAAAGCTATCTTTCAGGTAAAAATCAATCAAACCAATGCCAAAGGCCGATTCCCCATATCTACCCGGTTACGGCCTTTAAATCAATATTTATGCTTCTTTTTACAATATGTACCTTAGAATATATTTAGTTTCAATTTTACATTATTTTACATGTATAAGCGCCACTATGCATTATACATGTATTGAAATTGTGTTAGTTTCCGGTTAAGTGGAAGAACAGTTATCACATATTCTTCATGTGGAAAACTGAACTTCGCTATTTATTTTCTTACAATTTTAAAAAGAACAGAAAATATTATGTAACTACTGTATATTCCCTTACGAAAATAATAAAGACGATTATTATTATTATTATTATTACTATAGATAGATCCTAATTTTTTTATTTTCATAGATTACTTTTTCTGCTGTTTACGAAATCCTATAAAAAAATAAATATAAACAAACAAAGAACACTTTACTTTAAAACATACTTAAAAACTTTCACACTCGTGCCAAAAACCACCATTCTGTACTTTCATGAAGATAAATAACTGTTTTAGTTCGTTTTTCATTTTTTTTATTTGTATCTTCACACCTAACAATTTATATACTAAGACCGCCAATTTTATTTCCTTTCTTGTCACAATCAAACCATAATGATGTCATAAATGAATGTTTAATATTTATAGAATAGTATATTATAATATGAGCGATTATGATAGCCATTATTCACGAAGATGATGTTTGAGCCCACGAGCCGTAAGCGAGTGGCGCAAATCATCTGAGTGAATAATGGTCATAATCGCGAATGTAATACTATGCTTTTTCTACACCTATTAAACAAATAAATTAGATTGAAAATTTCACGCCACATTTTTTAACCAATCATAGGCTTGTTTTTTGTTAAGTTACCATGGCAACCCAAAAAATTTCCGGAAATTTTTTGCATTCTGTCAAATTAATAAGTGGAAATTTTTCTGTCAATTAAAATGTCCAAGTAAAGACGCGGGAGTTGGAGTGCTTTTAGAATTAAATTTATTTGGCGACGCAAAAGAGGATATTCACGAGGATATTATAAGTAGGTACACAAATTAATATGTTATTGTTTCAGAACCTGGAGCCATTTTTATGCTATATGCCCATGCACTTTATTCTTTTGGCTGATTATCAAATTCTGTTATGATTAGAATGTAAAAATTAATCTAATTGAAGTCTGTAAGTGCGGCAGCCATTACTATCTTGTTACCTTTTATTATTCCATGGCCACCTAGAAGTTGTTAATTATTGTCTCGGCGACAAGAATGAATACATTCCCTGTGCTCGCATTTAAGTAATATCAGAAATAAATGATGTTCCATCAATTTTAGTAGATCAAAGTTAATAAAAAACGGAAATATAATATATTTTTAAGTTATTTATAAAAAGTTCATGTAACTAAACTTGGAAAATGGTATGTTATTTCACTAAGAAATTTCGTATTTTATTAAACATATAAATCTTGAAGTAGGTGGGTACTTCAGAATAATTATCAAAACTAAATGATGTTCCACCAATTTTAGTAGACCAAAATTAATATAATTACCAGAAATATATGTTTTTAAGTTATTTATAAAAAGTTCATGTAACTAAACTTGGAGAATGGTATGTTATTTCACTAAGAAATTTCGTATTTTATTAACCACCAGTTGTTATTCCATGGCTCACTATAATGAATGAATTTTTGTCATTCGTAATAAAAATGTTCAATTTTGGCATAATATTTATAAAATAATGGTGTGAAATTTTCTTACCGAATATCCCACGAGCTTAAATTAATATCCGGAAATTTTTCCTCGTTCATGAATATTTTAAGAAAATTATCCCTCGCCTGCGGCTCGGGATAATTTTCAAAATATTCATGACCTCGAAAAAATTTCCGGAAATAATTTAAGCTCTAGGGATATTATAAGTGAAAATTTTTAGCTCAAACAGCAATCCTATTAAATTGACGCATTTCTAATCACGTGTGCTGAAACAACCAATCAGATCAAAATTAGACTGAAAAGATCCCTTAGGTATCTTTTCACTTCTGTCATCCAGTTTGAGAGTTCAATAATTTAAAATTTATTTTTTGACAATGTCTATTTGAAACTGCAAATAACGATTTAATGAATATAATAATAGAGGAAAACACACCAAATAATATATAACACATAATCTACATTTAACTTAGCAAATTGCTCTGTTAATAATTGTGTTTTTAATAAATAGTTTTGAACAAATAAATAAAATAAATTGCAAAAAATTTTCTATGCAAATACCCCTCGAACGTTGATAAATAGCTCATAATTTTATCACAACTTCCTCAAGCACGTTGCTTTTAGGTAGCAAGCAAGCAAGTGCTTTCGGAAACTGTGATAAAATTATTTCGTATTATCAACGTCCTTGGGATATTATAGCTGAAAATTGATAACATTAATCGATACCTATTCGTAAGAAGTCGAAAACGTAAACAAACAATATGGCGGTACACTTGTCAGTGTCACGCGAGTTGATTGTCGGCAGCAGAAGCAAGAGTTGATCGCGGTCGATTTAAAATGTCATTGAATCAGCGAAACAGTGATTTTTGAATTTGTATTTGTGATTGGCCGGATACAGTGAATTATGAATCGATAATTCACTACAGTGAATTATAGATACGACTTTTCACCAAAAGAATGCTAATAATTGTCATATAATTAAATAGGTGTAGAAAAAACTATTTTTTTATAGAAAACCATAATACAACATAATAAAACGCTATTAATTGATAAATCAACTATAATGAGATAATATAACCTTATCAGAGAAATACATTATTAATATGTAAGAGTGAGGAAAGAATATTATTGCCGATTTGATAGTAGTGAAAAAGTAAATTTCCGTTATCATGTTCCATTTAACCTCCCATAATAAAATTGTGGGAGGTTACTACAATTAGTCCAAAATCGAAAATTGAGATAACATCAAATCTTTACGTTTTGAGGTCCCAGGAACCCAAAAAAGTTGTTTTTGAAAAATGTCTGTGTGTGTGTGTGCGTGTGTGTGTGTGTGTGTGTGTGTGTGTGTGTGTGTGTGTGTGTGTGTGTGTGTGTGTGTGTGTGTGTGTGTGTGTGTGTGTGTGTGTGTGTGTGTGTGTGTGTGTGTGTGTGTGTGTGTGTGTGTGTGTGTGTGTGTGTGTGTGTGTGTGTGTGTGTGTGTGTGTGTGTGTGTGTGTGTGTGTGTGTGTGTGTGTGTGTGTGTGTGTGTGTGTGTGTGTGTGTGTGTGTGTGTGTGTGTGTGTGTGTGTGTGTGTGTGTGTGTGTGTGTGTGTGTGTGTGTGTGTGTGTGTGTGTGTATGTGCCGTCATATTTATGGAGACCTGTGTGTGCATCAAACTCATTTCTGGGATACTCCAAAACTGTGGCATACATACACGCGTATGCCAGAGTCTTTACCCACCAGAACTCTGTGATTCATCATATTTTAGCGGACTATCTATTATAAATCCTTCGGGGGACCATTTATCCGTCACGGTTCACAATAATCGTTATCATAGAGAATAAGTTAATCGACTATTTTCTCAAAAGGCAAAATGTGTGAAAAGTTGCCAGAAATGCATAGTTTTACGTGTGGTACTTTCTACAATATTTGTGGCATGCACGGATTGTGTATTATTATACTGTGCTAGAGCGCCCTCTACGTTACATTTTTTACAGCAAGCACTTTTAGGAGTTTCTGCTTCCGACAGATTCAAGTTAGCCACAAATGGGTATTTTTGAGTGGATCAAATTAAAAGTGATACTAAAAATAAATATAATACTAATAATGTGCTCAACAGACACTTATTGTTAGCCATATATTTAAATGTTCATGATTAATGTATACATTTTTCGGAAACAATAAAAAAAATGTTAAAGTAAAAGTTGTTCCAAATGAAATTAACTATTATTTTTTTCTAACATAAAATTTTGTTCATGCTTTTATACGAAGCGACAAGATAAAGTGGTATTTTTTAAATGGAACACCCTGTATATTATTTTAGTTTTAGATTCTACTTCAAATTTTCATCATCGTCATATAAGGTACTATGTGTCTAAAATGTCTATTATCTCAGTGATAAGCATTTAACAAAAAAAAAAAAAAAATAGCAGATGGAGGTTAACATGTTTTAAGTAAATTACCGGCCTGAGGGACGTAGGAGGTGGAAAACGTAGAGGCGGTAGTGCGTTTTTGCCCGATTTCTAGTAAATATCTCTACATTAATCTATGCAAAAAATTTAAATAATACTTTTTTATGGCCATCATCAAAAATGTCATTTTCTTTAAGTCTCAACACTCGTCAAAAACCTCCATTATTTGGAGGAAGTAATACAATGAAAATATCGATAAGCCGACCTAACAGTTTGATGAGCTAAATATTTCACTGTTTTCAAAACCACCTTAGTTACATCTTACCCTTCAATTATATATGGACGGTAATTTCAGTTGTACCTGTCAGATATGCAAAGTTAGCTTAGCTTATCAATATCTTCCTTCTTAATGGTAGTATTACCTTGTTACCAATATGGTCCCACTTAAAAAAATTTACTTTGGTACAAAGAATTATTTTATTTCTCTATGTAATTTCGGGATTTCTAGCATTATGTGTGATTATAAGGATTTTTTGACCAAATTGATATTTGATTAAATCAGATAAATCAATTTTTCATATTATTCATATGCACAGAATATATAGTTTTGAAACTATTAAATATTTATGTCGAATTTTAATAATTTTATTTTCATGCAATTTTATACAAATTGTTTCAATTGAACTATTTAACGGATTTAACAAATGATATTAGGAAACTATAGCTCCGTCCGTTAATTTAAGGAATATAAGTAATAAATTAAAATTAAAAACACTCTATATATGTAATTTTTTCAGTCATATCAAAGTATAAAATATATCTGGATTCCATAACATCTAATTTGAGTGCTAATGAATGGATTTTGATGAAACCTTGTTGTGTTTTTAATAAAAGTTAATAAAAATGTTGAAAAAAGATTAGAGTAGGAGATGATCGGAAGGGGTAGAAAACACCCCTTTTATCATGGGTTCCGTAACTTGTAGAATTAGGTCAAAAATGTAATAAAACAATATGTTTACCTTTTTGACCCAAAATAATATGTTTTTACTCTTATGAATTTTTTCTAAAAATGCATATTTTTCGAGATATTGAAACTCCAAAATCCATAAAAGTGGGGGAGGGAAAATGTAAAAGTTGAAAAAAAATCTGAAAAAATTCAACTGAATATATCATCGAAATACAAGCCTTTTTTATTTGCAGATTCCCTGTAAAGTGTGTTTTCACCGAGTTTTTCCGGAAAAACATGAAAATGTAGCGCTAAAATAAGTAACTTAAAAATTTGAAAAAATTTAAACGTTATGCATTGAGGACTTCTAAATATTTTTTGTCTCTTGGAATGTTTTTGTAACTTGCTAATTTTCCGAGTTGCAGGCAGTTTTTCACGATAAATAATGTACTACATTTTTTGCACATTACAAAATACATGAAAATTCAAAAAATGAACTATATATATTATTATAAAAACATATGGAACCTATATAGTTATACCATTTTTAAAGGTTCAATATAATTTTTAGATTAAGAATGTGAAAAAGTTTTCCGGAAAATTTTTGTTTTTCACAATTCTTATTTGGTAATGATAAAAATGGGAGAACTGATTCAAAGTATTGAAATAAGTTTATATACATAGTTACAAGTATGACACTTATTTTATTTAAAGTATAAATATTGTAACCATAATTTTATTTATAGTAAAGACTCATCAAATGAATTTGTTTCGTCAACTTCCAAAGTTTCATTTGTTCCGTTAGTATCTATTAAATCTTCCGCAGGTTTACAATTAGTACAATCTACACCATTGTACTTTTCACAAGCTGAGGTGCAATGAAGTTCAAAAGTTTTGGCTCGGATATTCTTTTTGAGAAAGACATGATGCGAACGGTTCAACGGCTGCATAGGAAAAATGAAAGTCGTATTTAAGTTTATAATACCTAGTAAGTGCCCGCACTAGTCAATCGAAAAGTATTACTATTATAGTGATCATAAAAAAACACATTTTTTTTTTGTTGAAATAAGTTTAGAATGCAACGAATCGTCGAGACTTAAATTTGACAGAAAAAAAATTTTGTATCTGTTCTTCTGTCTGTAACTTTATTTGTGCGCACATTTTCATTCGAACAGTTTAACTTAATTGACGACTTCACATATTATCGACGATTTCAAATATTATATTAAAATTCTATGAGCGATTAGTTTCGCTTACTAGAGTGCAAATATAGTATCAAGATGTTTTCGATTAAAGAGACTTGGATGGGAAATGTGGATGTGGAAGTAGTGATTCCTTAAAAATAAAAGATGTGGTGGTGTAACTGATCTCGTGGGTATCCGGTATATTAGAGTTGAAAAAAAAAACGAACGCTTCGCCGAAACGTGAAAACATACGTTGAAACAATTATATCGTTTTATAAAATATTTTTTAAGTTTTGTTTAACAAAAAAATTAACAATACATTTTTTTTTGTATGTTATCCTACTTTTCTGGGCAACTATATATGGGAAACTATTATTGAGACCACAAACAATATTCGTCATTTCTTTTGAACGAGGCAATGAGATTTAGTATGTTTTTTAAGTCTTTAAACATTCAATTTTAGAAAAAATTACGATAATCTGGGGATTGTTGTCAAATTATATAATTTTTACTTTGATAAATTCAAAGAAATTTTCTGGCTCTTTAACTTTCCATAATTGCTAAATTAAATTTTTAAGTACTCCAAAAAGATATTAAATCGCATTGCCTCAGCCCGAAAAAAAATCACGAATATTGCTTATGGTCTTAATAATAGTTTTCCATACTTACATAATTTGCGCAGCAAAAAATATATATAATGAAAAATAATATTAAATACAATCGGACTTTTCACTCTTATGTTACCGTGCTTAAAGGAAACGTGACGGACGGACATACCGACAGACAGACGGACGGACGGATGGACATTTTGAAAGTCTTTCAGAATTCAGTCACTAACGTTTTCCTAGTAGCGAAGAGTATAATAATCTTCCAGTGAAATTTTTAATAGGTGCTGTTATGTTTTCACTTTTTCTTTTAAGCAATTTCTCAAAATCTTTCATATTTATCTTTTAGTAAAGCATATATTGGATATAATTGAATATTGGATAAATTTGGTGTGGTTGTACTACTGGTGCAGATTATAATTACTTTTACGGATTATGATCTTATTGTTTCTGAAAGCCTAGTATGAGCATGAAAATAAAAAGTTTTTATTTGATCCATTTTCTTATAATTAATATAAATTTCTTGCTTTTCGTGAAAAAAACTTGCAGATAAAAAGTTTCCTTTCTTCCGAATTTAATCGGTGGACATACTGTATAATATTAAGAGAATTTAAAAAATTAACAATAACTAAGTGCGTATTTATTAAATCAAACATGAAAAGAAAGCATACTTGATAAAACATGCTAAAATGTACAAACACAAAATAATATATAAAGTGCATATAATCTATTTTCATTACGTGTTCTAAATTTTGAAACTAACTACCTGAAGATGAATCATTGGGAATAAACTGTAGATATTATCGTTTTCGCGCTATTTTTACAGAATTTAACTGAGCGACCGTAGTAAAATTTTACCTAGGTACTCGTAAAGTGTCTAATAATAACGAGAAAGATTTGACTAACTGAAGACTGACTTATTTTTTAAATAGAAAGCAGATATATAAGTACGTATTTTTCTTAAAGAAATTTTAAGTAGCACTTTGGTTTCAAGGAAAGTGAAATTTTCACTAAGTCAAAAATGTTTGCTAATGACAAGATTTTATGTGTCGTGAACAAATTGAAAAATAACATTATATGAGACTAAATAATAAGAAATAATGTTTTATGATTTTTCTCAAAATAAATTTAACTATATTATTAAATTTTTATTATTGCCCAAATGAAAAAAAAAATATATAGAAAAACTACAAATGCATTATGATCCTTATTTGATGTAATAGCAGAATACTTGATTGAAATTGGACCATATCCATCATACAGAGTGATCGCTAGAGGCGTTTTATATTAACTGCATATTGTACGAAGTGTTTCATTATAATTTCAGAACAAGATTTTATTAAGTTTTTGAAGAAGCACAGAAAAATACGACGTGCCATTATTCATAATTGTTTACATAAATTCGTTTGCATTGCGGTTTTGCTGCACTACAACGATAATAACTACAGCAGTTTGTAAGTCTTACAAAATGAATGTAAATTGAAACTTTCAGGCTTTGGTTTTTTTTCATCATTATTGGAACTATGTTTTCTATGAAGCTGTCTGAAACAATAATTTAAGAAGCCTAGTAAAACGCACTAACTAATGACACGTACAATGTAAAAGAATCTTAGTGCATGGGATATATTTACTTGAAGGCAATTAAAATCAATCATTAAATAGAAAAGTCAACTCTAATTATTTACTATAAAACTTCATGTAAGGTTCACTTTTAGTCTGGCTACAGCTAAAAAACAGTTTGAATGCTGTTTTATTGAAATATACGTTTGATATTTTTAATGGCAATATTGAGTAAGAACTAAAAAGATAATTGCATACATATTTTCATATTTTTTGCGGTTTTTGCAGACAAATACTTTTTGTTCTATTTTTGCAATTCCATATAAACCGTCGAAATTTGAATCCGATAGAAAATTCTGCATAAGAATCTAGTTTTTGATTTTGTATACCGTTTAGTCGACGCTTCCTTATCCATTTCGGGATAGGAATTCTCAAACTACAGAATGATCCATTTCCTCTACGCTTTCCATCAAAGATTGATTAGTTTTTGGTATCATTAAAAACAGATCTCAGGTTACCCATTATTGTTAAACTTATTTCCTTTGATCTACAAAAATTATTTATTTTCAAGTATTTCACCCAAAAGATGTAATAAACTATTAAACCAAACTTATAAAAATAACGTCGATATTATAGAAATACAATAAATAATAAATATCTTTTCGATAAGTTTAAAATAAGATTATGTCAAATAAATATAAATTATGTAATTTTTTTATTTGCACGGTTGAATGTATTATTATGGGAAATCCATTAAGTCCTTAAAAGTTGCTTTGCATCACAACGTTATCTATATCTTAATTTGTAGAGAGATCGTTTTTATTAAAAACTGAAGTCATTTATATATTTTGATGAATACTTCCAACAGAATTCAAATATCTTTTTTAGTTATCAATAAAATGGCACCAGGAATTTTAAGTGAGACACCCTATATATTTACCTAAAACTTATTTTTTGTTTCCATAGGTAATTTTGTAGCAATATAAGTAATATATGGCAGCTTGTAGTAAAAGTTAATGTTTTGAATTTACTAGTACGATTTTTTGTGTCAACAATTTACGTTTCAGTGAATAATAAAATAAACAACCAATGGGGTGGTGATGTTTATATTACGAATACTTGACCAACACCTCCTCCTCGGTAGCTAAAATTATTTTTCAAGCTGACACCTACTTCTTTTATTTAATATATTTATAGTATCATATTCACTTATAATAGGATCTTTTTTGTTGTGAATCCGATTGCTTTGCATTTAGATCCATTAAAGGTTGTCGTGGGATAAAATGACCTGCATTTCATTTTCAAGCCCAAACCATTTGCAGAGCTAATAATGACTTTATGACTTGCCACATGTTGAGTTGAAATTAACAACTTTTAAAATTTTCTGCCATATTTAAAACACATAATTTTAATATTTTAATATTGGTAGCACAGTCGAGTAGCGGCGCTGTTTTTAAATATTTATACATTTTTGGCTTAAGATGTCAAATATTGGATCCCCTTCATATTTTTATTAGTCGTGCTAGAAATAATTAGGCAACATAATTGCTTCCTCCGCATTCATATTCAAAGACCAACCGAAAAAAGTCTGTAATAAAAGTCAATGAAACTTATGTATACATTGCAGTAAATGCAATTTTCTATCTGCCTTTTTCGAGAAATACATGTCTTTTTATTTCTTTAATTTCTTTAATCGTAAAAACATGATCTACTTTGGGCAATTTTTATTTGCCGATTGTACCTACAGTATTTTTTCAAAAGGTGTCATACTGTGTTTTTCGCAGTTCTTCTAAAATATCTCTGGTTTTAAACAAAAATTCGCAATATATTGAAAACAGATTGTTCGTTATGAAATTGCGAACAAAACTAAAATATTCTTACTCAAATTGTTAAGTTGCGGAAAATAAAAACAATTACGATCAATCATCCTTAAGCAATTCACGAAAATAATAATAAAAATAATAATAATAAATGTCTAATTTAAAATAAAAAAATGTATAATAGTGCCTAAAAATCGCAACTGTTTAAGTACATTAAGTCGCCGAACAACATAATTGTTTTTAGAATATGGGTTTTTTGTACTTTTTAGTGGTATTAACAGAAATGTTTAAAAATATTTACATTTTGACTGAAAATTAGGTATTTTGTTTCCCTATAATCATATTTTTCGAAAGTTTCATTAAATCATATATATTATCACTTAAGTTATTGTCAACTGTTTAAAAAAGATCGATCTTAATTGTTTTGTTATTTACGAAAAAGATGGCACAGTTCCAATTTTCTTCGCAATTTCATAACCAACAATCTGGTTTTCTGTTACGATACCAGATAACTTAAAAAAATGTGCTTCTAGTGGAACTAATCAACGTCATATCAAATTTCAAGTAGAAATGCTTATAACAACGCCTAAAATACAATAACAAATTTGAAATTGAGTCGCAATTGTTTTGGAATACCATCAAGTCGTAGAGAAACATTTTTTTCTCCTTAGACTATTAATAAATTAGTCATTCAAATAATTTTTTTTAACTATTTTTATAGAATAAAAGGCAAAGAAATTATGACAGAAATATCTTTGAAATACTTATTTTAATTTAAAAAGAAACGTGACTAGAATATGAATAGAAAGAAACTAACAGTGGCGGCTGGTGATATTTCAATATTTTTTTTCTCGTGTGTGGCGCATGGGACCCATACGAAATTTGGGAAATAACATCTAGAGAAGCACTTCTCTAATGACCCCTAAAAAATTTTGAAAAAGCAGTTTGCGAAAAAATTTTTGAAAATTCATTAGCTTCCCCTGGGTCTAGGGACTCCTGTTTATTTTTATTTTTTTTTCATATGCATTTGACTTTTCATAAAAATATAACAATAGATTTTGGAGTTTGTGAAAATATTTTCATTACTAACTGAAATACAATGAACTGAAATTTTGTAATTTACAATTTAACAAATTACAATATTTCAATTCGTTGTATCTCAGTTAGTAATGAAAATATTTTCATAAACTCCAAAATCTGTTGTTGTATTTTTATGAAAAGTCAAATGTATATGACAAAAAAAATCCCCTAGATTACGTTATACGTATCTGTAGAAAACTACAGTAATCTGTGATTATTAATTTAAAATTATATCTAAATTTTAGCTAAAATGTTATGAACTACAAGCAGATACACTTATTTTTTTATTAAATATAATTATATTAAGGGAAATTCGTATTTCTACTGATATATCACACACACATGAATTAAATATATATGTGGCGTACATCATAAACAGTAGATTTATGGAATACATTTTACACACCTACAAATTTTAGTATTAATGGCAAACGTCGTCATAAATATATGTACCTTATCACTTTTTAACTACGGAGTGTATCAAAAAATTATTATTCTATTTTTACAAAATACTTTTAACAGGACTATAAAATAGGACCATATATAGTGTATATAAGATAGCACAAATGGCGCGAAATACCTATTTTAATTTAAAAAGAAACGTGACTAGAATATGAATAAAAACTAATATTAATAGTAATAAAAATTAAAAACCGCTGCCGAAGGAATCACTACTTCCAGATCATCCAGATTTCCTATCCAAGTCTCTTACAACGAAAGAACTTTAATAATATATAAGGCATTAAAAAAATAATAATAATAAAATAATAAAAAAACGATATGTCATACGGTGGTTGGGGTAGTCGAGGGGCCAAAAAATTTTTGTATACACAATTTTATTTTCTACCCTCTATAATAATAGCGCCAGAGTGGCGATGGTATTGGTAGAGGGTGTGACTAATACCAAAAAAAAATCTTTGAGGCCTTTGACTCTTGTACACACACTAAATCACAATTTTATTTTTTTACCCCATTTGATAACGGAGTAGGAGTGGTAACGGGAGTTGTAGAGTGAATGGCTAATGTCAAAATCATTTTAAGGCTCTTGGTTTTTGTATACACACTAAATCCCAATTTTATTTTTTACCCCCTTTAATAATAGGATGGAGGTGGGCTAATATAAAAAAAAATGAGGCCTATGGTTCTTGTATGCACACTAAATCACAGTTTCTTATCCGCTTTAATAATAGTGTGGGGGGTGATAGTGGTGGTGGTTGATGCTAAAAAAAATTTTTGAGACCTTAGCTTCTCGTACATGCCGTAAGTCCCAATTTTATGGACTCCTACTTGCCTGCTTTACCTATTTACCCTCATTTACCTCCATTTACCCCCTTCAAATGAATTATATCAGAATATAATCTAGTTCCAGATCCCGTTAAAGTACATACGTGTACCAAATTTCAAGTCAATATTATAAACGGTTCCAGAATAACCGTGCGCACAAAAAAGGTACAGACAGACCGACAGACAGAAATTTCTTTTTGTTCAAATTTAAAATCTCGTTTCATGGCATTCCAAGCCTATTTTAATAAACAGAAGGTTTTTTTTTGCGTTACTGCACTTTCATTCCACTACGTGGATGTGGAAGTAAAAATTAAATGCAAAAAAAAACCTTTTTAAAAACAAGCTTTTATTATTATTTAGTTGTAAAAGTGAAAAAAATAAATTAAGTTGAATTAATTGCTTTAAATACAGCTTTTACAATTATAAACAAAGATAATAATTGGTCAATACATTCATACAGGCATTAATTTAGTTTGACAGAGATGGTAAGAATTTTTTTCTATTCACATAACAAGCTTTTAAGACAATTAATTCAACATAACTTATTTTACTTCCAGATCCAGTGGAAGTATAGTAACGACAAAAAAATTTTTAAAAATTTTTCTTCAGATAGGCTTAGAATGTCATGAAACGTCGAGATTTTAAGTTTGAGTGAAAAAAAATGTAAAATATTGACTTTAAATTTGGTACACATATGTACTTCAACGAGAACTAGAACTAGATTTTATTTTCATCTTGTTCCGTCGGTTGGAGGGTAAATTTGGGGTAAATAGGTAAATCAAGCAGGTAAAAGTTCATAAAGTATTTAGTATATACAAGAGAAGCTAACGTCTCAAAACGAAATTTGGCATTAGCCACCCCCATTACCACCCCCACCCCATTATTAAAGGGGATGAAAAAAAAAATGTGATTTAGTGTGTGTACAAGAGTCAGAAACCTCAAAATATTTGTTTACTTTATCCACCCCCATTACCACCCCCTATCACAACCCCCACCCCACTACCGATGCGAGGTATCGTTTTATGAGTTTTTGGGGTAGAGGATTTCAAATATTATATTATTAAAGTGCCATAAACAATTATTTCCACATACAA
Source organism: Rutpela maculata (assembly GCA_936432065.2). Taxonomy (NCBI): domain Eukaryota; kingdom Metazoa; phylum Arthropoda; class Insecta; order Coleoptera; family Cerambycidae; genus Rutpela; species Rutpela maculata. The sequence goes on along the minus strand of OW386286.2, from coordinate 223,599,569 downwards.
AATTTTTTCGTTGTGAGTGATTTGGATAGAAAATGGATGTGGAAGTAGTGATTCCTTGGGCAGCGATTTTTTCGTTTTATTAGGTACATTTAAATAATATTTTTTTTTTACGTTTAATTTTAATTATTTAATTTTACTTCAAAATTTTTAGTTACATCTTAGTATTACGTTTTAATATTTATATATTTTATATTCATTGCGTCGTTTTTACTTAAAATAATACTGGATCCTCCGCTATTTCTTAGAATTCAACGTCTGAGTCAATACACTATCCGATATAAAAATTATAATTTAAACCTGCTCGCCATTTAAAATGCAGTGTGTGAATGAATAAATTATACGATCAAATTATAGTTTAAAACCGCTGCACAGGGAATCACTACTTCCACATTCAGATTTTCTATCCAAGTCTCTCACAACGAAAAAATTTTATATGTGGAAATAATTGTTTATGGAACTTTAACAATACAATATTTGAAATCCTCTACCCCAAGAACCCATAAAACGATACCCCACATCGGTAGTGGGGTGGGGGTGGTGATAGGGGGGTAGTGGAGGGTGGATGAAGTAAAAAAATATTTTGAGGTTTTTGGTTCTTGTACACGGTACACACACTAAATCATAATTTTTTCTCATCCCCTTTAATAATGAAGTGGTGGTGGTAATGGGGGTGGCTAATGCCAAAAATTTTTTTGAGACCTTAGCTTCTCGTGTATATACTAAATACCAATTTTATGAACTCTTGCCTGCTTCATTTACCTATTTACCCCAATTCACCCCAATTTACCCCCCACGGAACAAGATGATAATATAATCTCGTTCCAGATCTCGTTAAAATACATATGTGTACCAAATTGCAAGTCAATATCTTAAACGGTTCCAGAGTAAACCAAATATCCAATTAAAATTAAAATCCAAAAAATTGGTTTAAGTTTAATTATTTTTTCTTTCCAAACACCACATTAAAAGAAAAAAACCGCTGACCAAGGAATCACTACTTCCACATTTCCTATCCAAGTCACTCACAATGAAAAAATTTTGTGTGTGGAAATAATTGTTTATGGAACTTTAATAATATATAATATAATATTTGAAATATTCTACCCCAAAAACCCATAAAACGATACCCCACATCGGTAGTGGGGTGGGGGTGGTGGTGAGGGTGGATAAAGTAAAAAAATATTTTGAGGTTTCACTAAATCACAATTTTTTTTCATCCCCTCTAATAATGGGGTGGGGGTGGTAATAGGTGTAGCTAATGCCAAAATTTTTTTGAGCTTCTCTTGTATATGCTAAATACCAATTTTATGAACTCTTACCTGCTTGATTTACATATTTACCCTAAATTTACCAATTTACCCCCCAATCCTTCGACGGAACAAGATGAAAATATAATTTAGTTCTAGATCTCGTTAAAGTACATATGTGTACCAAATTTCAATATCTCAAACAGTTCCAGAGTAAACGTGCGCACAAAAAAAAGTTACAGACCGACAGACCGACAGACCGACAGACAGACATTTTTTTCGCCCAAACTTAAAATCTCGACGTTTCATGACATTCCAAGCCCATTTGAACAATAAAAATTTTTAAACATTTTTTTGTCGTTACTATACTTCCACTGGATGTGGAAGTAAAAATACTCTTTTTAGTACCATATTATGGTATGGTTACCAGAACTACATGTGTATGCAAAATTCAATTGACCGTCGTCGTTAAGTCGTTCAAAATTGACTTGCAAGATTTCAACTAAACATACTAACATACAAGCTAACAACATACAAACTAACATACATACAAAGCAAGTTAAACAAAAGCTTGTAATAAGTGTGCCTATCTACTTACCGTACATAAAAGTTTTCTAAAGGATTGACCTAATGACAAATTATTAAATACGTAACAAATTTTATATAGGAATATATAACGTAATCTGTGATTATTAATTAAATAATGTATCTAAATGTTAGCTAGAATGTTGTGAATGACAAATAGATACACTTATATCTTTATTAAATATAATTGTAATATCGGAAATTCGTATTTTTACTGATATTTCATACACACATTCATTAAATATATATGTGGCGTACATGATACACAGTAGATTTATGGAATACATTTTACACACGTACATAGTATTAGTGGCAAACGTCGTCAGAAATATATGCACCTTATAACTTCTTAACTACGGAGTGTATCGAAAAATGAGACGTATCTACGAAAAGGAGAATTTTTACCTGATTGGCAGGCAACCATATTAGCAAAGCTTCCACAAATACATTTGAGGATGGTTTGTCACAAATACGGTCAGACCTGTATGTGTGTGTGTGTGTGTGTGTGTGTGTGTGTGTGTGTGTGTGTGTGTGTGTGTGTGTATGTTAGCACGATAGCGGCGAAGCTACTAAACGGATTTGGATGAAACTTTGCATGAGGGTTTCTTTAGTGCTCCAGAAGATCTGAAAAGGTTCTGGTTGAGATCGGATTACGTTTAGTGCCGTTTTGGCACAACAAGTTGTTTATTTTATGATTACTTACAATTTGTAATTGAACCATTGAAAAGCAGTAAAAATTCCGATTTCAACGATATATCACACTTGCACTTTTTCGATTTGGTTTCCGTGAAAAAAAATTAAAAAACAAAAATTTCACACTTGTTTTGTCCTCAAAGCAGTGCAATGTACAGGGTGATATTCTAATAATGACAGAGGTATTCAGTGATTTCGGCTGATAACTCGGGAACGGTTGAAGATATCGAACTGAAATTTGAAACGTAGGTATAAATATTGTAGACGGACGGATTACGAGTGAATTAATAATACACCTACGTCACATGACGTCACAAATAAGAAAAATTCTTAGAAACTGGTGCAGATATCGACTTAACTATTGGAAACATCCAATTAAAGTTTGAAACGTAGATGGAAATATTGTAGATGGATGGAATACGAGTGAATTAAAAATACACCTACGTTCTGATGACGTCGTAAAAGCATAAAATTCTTATAACAGGTGAACTGATGATGATATCAAAAAAATATTTCTACAAGACGAGTCACGATTTTTTTTTTTTTTTTTATTTCCAAGAAATATCAAATTTTCGGAGAAATGTCACTTTTCAGAAAAATGTCAGATTTTTAAAAAATGTCAAATTTTCAGGAAAACGTCAAATTTTCGGAGAAATGTCACTTTTCAGAAAAATGTCAAATTTTCGAAAAAATGTTAAATTTTCAGGGAAATGTCACTTTCAGAAATATGTCAAATTTTCAGAAAAATGTCACTTTTCAGAAAAATGTCAAATTTTCGAAAAAACGTCAAATTTTCGAAGAAATGTCACCTTTCAGAAAAATGCCAAATGTTTGAAAATTGTCAAATTTTCGGAGTAATGTCACTTCAGAAAAATATCAAATTTTCGAAAAAATGCCAAAGTTTCGGAGAAATGTCCCTTCAGGAAATGTCAAATTTTCGGAAAAATATCACTTTTCAGAAAAGTGTCAAATTTTCAGAAAAATGTCAAATTTTATTAAATGGACTCAAGGAAAATTCCCAAAAAATACTACGGGTCCATTTGTGGTATAAGTTCTCTGCTAGTGTGTTAAAGCGAGCAGACTGTATGCTGAGTATTTTTGACGTGTCAGGTGCATCGAGAGATTACAAGTTTTTTCGACGTTTATAAAGCCCACGTATGGTGTGAGAGGCCATCCTGAACTGCTTACAAGCCCTACAAGTGTAAGCAACCCCACCGGAACGCTTTCGGTGAGTTTTTCCCAATAAAACTTTAAAAGTGACAGTAACATTATATTTTAAAAACTATTTCCGCTACTTCCGGCATCCCACCGGAAATTCTTCCGGCAACATAACCTAAAAATGGTACTACATAACCTAAAAACAATTTAAGACATTGGTACCAACCTAAACATTTTTCAAAAACCAAATTCCCCAGAGAAACATTGGAACCAAAAATTTGACAGCTATCACTTCCCCGACCGATTTAGTGAAAAATTGGTCGAGGCCAAAAGATAAAACAAAATATATTAACTCAAACTTAAACGATCCACCATGAACACTACCCTGGCTACATCTGGCAAGGAAGCTGTCCACCAAGAGTTATATGGTTTTTTCCAAAGATGGCCATCCCTGCCATCCATCCCATTACCAACGAACAGGTTTTTTCGTTTAGTTGTTTCCCGTATCAATAATCAAAATTATTAAGTGCTCTTGCCTGCGAACGTTTTTATAGAATTGTGTTTATTTTTATATTAATTTTAGGTCCATGTGGACACATTATAATTTTAACCTAGTCTTTAAGCCTGCCTACAGAAGACAGGAGCTACTTTTCTATTTTTCTACAAGCCAAACCGGACCTACCCCGTTCAGCCTCACACTCGCCACGGCGGTGTTCACCGTGGTTGTCTGGCTGGCCCCGGGCTAGGATCCGATGAAGCATATATTTGTATTAAAAACATTGAATAAATTATTAGTGTTGTGCAGACTATAAATTTAACACTCAAGTTCTTAGGTCCAAATCCCACCGAACGCAAGACTTTTTTTCTGATTTAATACGAAAAAAATATTTCAACTTAATAAATATAATTAAATGAGATCGTTCATATTGATTAGTGCTCTTTTCGGCTTCAAAGATTCACCGGCTGGGGAGGTTTCAGCCGCTTCCAGTAGCTGCCGATTTTTTTTAATTAAAACTGATAACACGGGTCCACAAAAAAGAAAAGTTGTCTGCGCCGGGGTATTGACCATACCTATCCCTTGTCTTTTGACCCGCTGAACACGAATCTGACCTTAATTTTTCCCCTATACGTCAGGTTTTTTTTTAAAGCAAGAAAGTCTAATGTTTATATATTTATATGCTGTTAAAAGAAAAACCTGATGTGTTGGGGAAAAACTAGGATCAGATTCGTGTTCAGCGGCTCAAAATACAAGGGATGGTGTAGTCAGTACCCCCGCGCAGATGACTTTTTTTGTGAGGGATTGTGCCACACTGAGTGTGGCACAGTGGCAACCAAAAAAAAGTGGTCTGCGCGGGGGTACTGACCACACCTATCTCTTGTATTCTGAGCCGCTGAATACGAATCTGACCTTAGTTTTTCCCCAACACGTCCGGTTTTTTTTAACAGCAAAAAAAGTCTGTTGAATCGTAATATTTATATATATATATTCATTTGCTATTAAAAGAAAAACCTGACGTGCTGGGGAAAAACTAAGATCAGATTCATGTTCAGCAGCTCAAAATACAAGGGATAGGTATGGTCAATACCCCGGCGCAGAAAACTTTTTTTTTGTGTGCTCGTGTAATTAAACGAAAAATTTAATAGGTCATGAAACAAACTAATGTGGTATTATATATCGAATTGTCGATAGATTATCTAGACTTGTTGTTTTAAATATAAATTATTATTATACATTTACAAATTTATGCGTGGTTGAAGATGTCCCCTAACGCAAATATTTGAATAATGTAGACTTTGTGATTAACTAAAATAACAGTAATATAATTGATAATGGGAGTTCTTTAGAGAAATTTAATTAGAATGCATAAATAATTAGGTCTTACCTAGAAGTACCACCAAATTGAAAAACAATATCCACTTCATTTTCGGAAAGTTTAGAAGCTGACCAATACCTTGTTACAATTAATATCGACAGAGATGCTATATGTGAATATTTGACAAGTAGTACTTAGATTTATAAGATTTACTTCGTATCCCCTCTATGTTTATAGTGACCTAAGATAAACCGAGGCCTTAGTAATATTTTCGTTTAAGAGAAACGGCGATTATTTATAAAAATAACCGACATACTTCGATAACAAGTTCGTTTTTGCATTATTTCGGAAAACTCAACATTGTGCAATGTGATGTGGATTAATAAAAAAATAAGTTAATGGTTCAGTGAAATATAAAAAAATATATTTTAGACTCTGGGAATAATTTTAGATCCAATCCCAGGAATTTATGATCATTTATTAGTGCTAAGAGGGACAACTCTATCTCACGAATATGAATGACAATCAATAGTAAATAGTTTTGCCGATTATTTTTCTAATGCTTTTATTAGATCCAGTAACTGTAATACTAGCAATACTGGCATTTCGCTTAACATCACTGTATTGTCTATCAAGGATGCCTCAGCTGGCATGAAAAAATTTAAATCCAACTTGACCATGGGCCTTGATTTTATTCCAGCTCTTTTAATTCGATACCGTAAAATCTTATTTCGTGAACCTTTATGAAAACTTTCCAAGATATTTGAAAAATCTCCAGTATATGCCCTGTACATATAAAAGGCAATAAAGATGATAAAACTAATTACAAGCCCATCACAATAATTACATAATAATTAATTTTACTAGAACAGCACGGCTTTGTGGAAGGACCCTCAACAGCCACAAATTTGGTTCATAAAACTCAATACATAAGTGAGATTCTTCATCGTGGAAGTCAGGTATATAGATGTTAATATACTGATTTCTCGAGGTTTTCAACAGACTTGATCACAATTTGCTGTGCAAGTTCGATTCTATTGGATTAAGTGTTAATTTTGTTAAATTATTAGAGTCGTTCTTGTCCGGTAGAACATAGTTTGTACAGTGTCATAGACACAGGTCTATTCAGTTCCTTCAAACCCCAGAAGTCCCTCAGAGTTCGATTCTGGGATCCCTAATGTTCATCACTCTTGGAATGACTTATTAATGACAAATGTGCTAAACTTTGATGTTAATTATCTTTTGTGTGCGGATGACCTGTCTGGAGGGGCTGAAATCTTCGATGTGAAGTCAACCCCAATATGAAAAACATTTTCAAGCTTTTCTTTTAAGCTGAAAAACGCTGCAAGAATATTCTAGTAGATTTTATCACTATAAAGCTGTTATTTCGTTATAGTGGAAGTAAGGAGTCGGGATTTTCTCGAAAAATAGCAAAATCGTGTTAAAGTTATGAAATCTATCCCCCCATTGTTTTGGAGGATGCTGAACACAAATAACAGGATGAAAAAAGTTTTTAGTCATGCGCGGCGAAGAACCACTCCTTTTTGCTTATTTTTCATATGACAGCTTGGCATCGACTATTTTTGCGGAGATTCTTTGTTTTTTCATGGGGATATAGCAGATGATGAAAGGTGATATCAGGTAATAGAGCGTAATCGAAGTCAAGGGTGGAATCTATCAGGGAGTGTAATTTTTTTTCTTGTTAAAGACCCCCATTTTCCTGAGGATGCTGATCAAGAAAAAAATGGTTTTACGCTGGTCCGACCCTTCCTTCACCTTTAACTGTCGGAAACCACCCCTTCGATAATAATAATAATAATAATAGGTGGCGACTTGGCTGATATTAGGAACTCATACTATCATTTTATTTGTTTTTGCCGCCTTTACTGTTTTCTGGGTAAATCTTGTGTCCTCTAGGTATCCGTAATCCACCGATTTCAAATTTTTAAAAGATCAATTGGTTCCTGACTTCTTTTTTAAAGGCTATAATTTTAATTGTAAGGGCGGATGTGCGAAACGATACGGATGTATAAAATTAGGTACACGATGAAGCGTTTTCTTGTAAGACTTTTCAAGGTAAATTTTGTGAGAATTGTGCATCAGAGGATGAAGATGATGAACCAAGTAGAGAAACAAACGAATCCAAGGATAATAGTTATGATAACGCTATAAACTCCCTAAATTTTATACCCAAAGTGTATATTTCCGACCATGAATCGGAAACGGACGATGCGTGAGATGAAGAAGGAGTTAGTAGCATTGAATGTGATGCTCATTTCGAGGACTATGAACCATGTAATTCTCTTTTTAAGCGCCCTAGGTTATATTAATGTCTTCTAATAGTTATTAAGGTACCAAGGGTGTTATAAGGATAATAACGCACCGAGGTCGGCAGTGTACAATCCCGAGGGCCTCTGGCCCGAGGGCGTTATTATCCTATAACACCCGTGGTGCCTTCAACGTTTAATGTCCTGCAAGTCTGTTATTTAATTCGAATTTTTTTTTTGACATTTACGATTTATTAATTTGACATCTATTATGTTTAGAACGATTTGATTTAAAAGAGAATAAAAACCAAAATTGTTTGTAAACGCCGCCGTTGCATAGCAACGCATTTTGTTTGTCAATAACGCTATTATAATTTGCTTGTTTTGGGTTGTATTATAATTTTATATTGCCCTAGGGCGTTATAGATATTCATAACGCCCTAGGGCGTTATTTTTCATTTAACGTATCTCAAAATAGGGTGCTTATTGTAAAATAACAGACTTGTAGGACATTAAATATATTATATTGTACTCAAAATCATGTCCTGTATTTTTAATTTACTAAACATAGAAATTTTTACCAATAATATTCTCTTCCTTATATCCCGTTTTAAGAAACATGAATTTCAAATCCTTGCGAGGATGGTTCATTTTTGATGAGGATGTAAAATGGACAAATGGTGACTTTGAAACCACTCCCACTCAATATACAAATTAGAAAATAAAAAAATCCATTTTCCACCCCTTCGGGGGGGGGACCAACCCCCTGAGGTTGTCACAACCCCTGAGGTTGTCACAATTCGTTCTTATCATTGCCCTTGATCAGCATCCTCGAAAACGGTGGCAAAAGTCTTTACAAAAAAAAGAAACAATTTTACACCCCCTGAGAAGGTAGATTCCACTCCTAAGGGCGGTGCGGTCTACTGCCTGATATTACATTTCACCATCTGTTATATCCCCGTGAAAAAACAAATAATCTCTGCAAAAATAGTCAATGCCAAGCTATCATATGAGAAATAAGCAAGAAAGGGTGGTTTTTGGCCGTTTCGAGAGGTGCGCATGACCAAAAACTTTTTCCACCCTGTTATTTGTGTTTAGCACCTTCGAAAACAAATATAGGTTTCATAACTTTAGTACGATTTTCCATACTTTCCGACTCCTTACTTCCACTATTATACGAAAAAGAATTAAAAATGGTGAAAGAAAAATATTTTTAAAAATATTTCAATATTTATAGAATAGAATAGAATACGTTTATTAATCCAAGTGATCATAAATTATGACATAGGACAAATCAATAAACACATTAGTAGATAATTAATAGGTATACATTAAACTATTCACTTATATTTTACAACTCTCACACACATTCACTAAAGTACCAAATAGTTAATAGCAAGTAGTTTCGTTGTTATTAGTATTATTCATCAACAAATGTCGTATATAACAGACATTAATTAGTATGATTTAGAAAATCTTCTACTGAATAAAACGTATTTGCCACAAGGAATGATTTTAAAGTTAACAGAAATTTTTTTACATTTACAATATTTTTTATATTTGTACTTAATTTGTTATATAAAACTGATCCCATATGGTATGGGTTAGATTTATACAACTCTAGTCTATGCAAATCATATTGCAAATCAGAGCCATGACGGGTAGAGTAGTTATGAAAAATATTTGGTGTATTAAATTTGTTCATATTTTTCTTTAAAAATTGTAATACTTCAAAAATATACAGATTAGGCAATGTTAAAAATTTATTTTGGGCAAATGGCATTCTACAAGACTCTCTTACATTCATTCCAAACATGGAACGTATGGCTCTTTTTTGTAATATAAATACTCTGATCGCAGATGTTTGAATAACCCCAAAAAATAATGCCGTATCGAATTCGTGATTCAAAATTACAAAAATAGTACATTTTAAGAGTATCTAAGCTGATGATATGGCGCAAAGCAGTTACTTGCACAATTATTGCATATAAACGTGATATGTGTTTTCCAATCTAAGGATACATCTATATTAATTCCCCAAACTTTATGAGATATTACTTGTTGAATTGGTTTTTTATTATGTTTAATTAGTACCCTAGACGTATATTTTTTTCCGACAGGATGAAACTGCATAACGAAAGTTTTATCCTGGTTCATTACTAACTTCTTTTCATTGAGATAATTGGATAACGCAAGTAGATTTGAGTTCAGTTTGTGAGTAGAATCGTTTATTAGTTTATCACTTGCTATAATAGAGATATCATCAGCAAAAGTACCGTAAAAAGTTGATTAACAACTATCTAAGTCATTTGTTTAAATAATAAATAACAGTGGTCCCAATACTCTACCTTGTGGTACGCCAATATCGACAGGCAGCTCCTCAGATTTAGCACCAAGAAAATCTAAAAACTGTTTTCTGTTTTTTATGTATGACCTCTATAATTTATTACATAAACCTCGTATACCATAACATTCAATATTTTTCAAAAGAATATCATGGTTCACAAGGTCAAAAGCTTTAGACAGATCTATGAATAATGCAATTACCTAATGTCCTTAATCTAGATTTTTATATATAAAATCCAAAATGCTCCTAGCGATGTTATTGTTGACCGATGCTCTCTAAAGCCATGCTGATTTGGAGATGAAATGTTGCTAGATTCTAGGATTATAGTACCTACATTAAATCTCTGAACCCTTTTGTTGGTCGGGTTCGGTAGCTCAGTGGGTTAGCGCATCTAGCTTGCACTCCGAGTATACTTAGCGAAGTGGGTTCTCCCCACACAGCGAAATACTTTTTCGTAGTAAATTTTCCGCAAGAAGTGGTTCGGATTCGGCTATAAACATAGAGCCCCGTCTCCTTTACTCAGACAAATCTAGATCTCCTAGACTTAAGAGGGTCATTGAGGTTAAAACACATTTTAAAAGCACATTTTTAACCTTTTCACTGCGGCTCTCATTTTACAGTGTGCTTGCGCAGTGCGGCTGCCGTAAGGCTTTGCGGATTTGTACGTCTCCCGCAACTAACATATGAATCACGTTTGCGGATGTGTACGTTTTCCGCATTGCTGCGTTTTAATTGTATTCAAAATGTTACATGTAAATATTGTAAAATAAACACATTTTACAGATTTTTGAATAAATTTTGTTTTTAAATAAAGTGTTTATTATAAAAATATATAAAACAGAAAACAGTAATTTTATAAAAACATAAAATAAGAGCATAACAGCATCCCTACTCTTTTCCCCCATTGATAATTTGCCCTTACTTTGTGGGTGTGTCAAATTGAAGTTAAGTACCTATTATACACATATTCATATACGGATTCGGTCGGTTCCCACATTTAAGTATGTCTCTGTACAATTGCTTCACATAAATTCGTTGTATTTTTTTTGTGACATTTTTTATCTTTTATTAGTGTGTACAGGGAAAATAAATCATAAAAAACCCTGCTCCAGCTGTCAAGTTATAAGACATATTTTGCACAAAGGTGCAGATTTTTATGGGATAGATTTCGACGAGGGATCAAAGAGGTATAGGGTAAATAGGGTAAGGTGTATTTGTGAAAATGTGGGTTTTAAGGGAGAAAGTTTTGTTAGTTTTGTATAGGTAGTTCGTAGATTGGTAGACGTTCGTAAATATATTTGTGCATATGTCTTATGTTGTGTTGATATCTAATGTTGGTTAAGTTTTGGGTTAGTCGTGAGTTTGTCATTTTGTACGTGAAGAACTTTTGTGATGTCTCGTCTATATAGTCTCTTATCATTCGCACCTCCGTAAGCCTATGCAAGTCCATGATGGTGATATATCGTGGTGAGTTGGTCAGCATACGCAGCCAACTTGTTTTGAGTAATTTGAAGCCTATTGCACTGTGATTCCGAAATAAAATTCCAGGACGCACAGGCATAGGTCAAAAATGACTTTATAAAGGCATAATTTATTATCTATGGAAAGTTTGCTGGGCCTGCTGACCAGCGGATATAGTTTACTAAGCGCTGCATAGGCTTTATTTATAACCTTGGTTATATGGGGAGAAAAGAAAATCGAGTGTCCATTGTTAGTCCCAGTAGATTAATCGTCTTACATTCGGAAATTTCGTTGTCAAGTTTTAGTTTAGTTATTGTCTTTATGTTTGTAAATTTTTTGTAGGAGGTTATGATTTCAGATTTAGAGTGATCAATCTTAACCTTCCACTTTTTATAGTATTCAGTCAGTCTGTCCGTGTGGTAACGTATTTTTTTAGTTGCGGTCTGTGCGTAAAAGCTTTGAGCGTATATAGTGGTATTGTCAGCGTAAAGTAAGAGATTTGAGGTGGGATGAGTGGAAATATCGGATTGTAGACTGTAGAGGTTGAATAGGGTGGGAGAGAGGACGGAGCTTTGAGGTACCCCCGCAGAAAGTCTATGAGGTTCTGAATAGGTATTATTAACCTTTACCATTATCTGCCTGTCCCAAAGGTAATTCTTGATGAGGCAACCAAATACCCGGGCAGTCCACAAACGTATTGCAGTATGCCACACAGTATCGAAGGCGCGTTTATTGTCCAAGAGCAACATAACAGTGCACTGCTTCTTATTCAATAACATCCTGCACTACGTTTACTAGCGATAGCGATGTACTATAACCTTCCTTGAAGCCAAACTGCTCCACCGGTTCCCAAGGTAGACATGACGTCACCTCCTTGCAGGCACATATTTTTAAATATCAAATAATTAATAACTTTTAAACGAATTGTATTTTGAAAAAAGTCATTCAGTTTCTTTTTAAATTCACTTTTTCTGCAACTCAGCGTCATCTACACTTTCAAATTTCATAGGCCAAGAATTTTCATTGAAAAATTACCAAACATTTTGAAGCACCAGTCCTGTAAATTATTCGTGCACTAGGGATTGCCGAATTGAAAGCATGGATGACAGTGGGTGACAGGAAAAGTGATTTTAAATAGAAAATGAAGAATTGCTTTTGTCGAAAAAAAAATTCGTTTCCAAATTATAAATTATTTGATATTTAATATTTTTGGTAATTTTTCAATGAAAATTCTTGGCCTATGAAATTTTAAAGTATATATGTCGCTGGGTTGTAGAAAAACCGTATTTTGACAATAAAAACCGGGATTTGCTCGAAATTTTTTAAATTGAAAATTCGGATTCAGCACACAAAAATACTTAAGGCATGATAGGTTTAGTCCTTGGAGCAGAATTTTTTTTTGTCGACCTGTGTAATTGTTTCTATTTTCAAATGCTTAACCATATTACTCCAACACTACGAAAATCACTGTACCGTTGTCTTATTTTGACACATTCAATATCGTGTAGTTAATCCAATGGGAAAATAATTTCCTATTTTATTCTAATCTTAATTTTGTTAATATGATTTTCAAGGTTGTTCAACAGGACACCCGGAAATTTATATTAAATATAATTTTTAATATTATATTTTGTAGTATGTATATTTGCTATCTACCTTTGGCCCCACACTATTATGTTGCGAGATAAATTTGAACAAATTAGTGCATAGTAGTCTGAAAGTAGAGATATTTGGTTTAAATTATTTTTTTAAATTATAAATTCCAAAACAAGATTTTTTCCCAACAAAATTTGAAAATCTAACTATCGTGTATTTTAGTCTATCTGATGCATATTCTTGGTATCCTTCATCTCTTGTGACTGTTCAGTCTAGGGTGGTCCAAAATGACTATTTTTTATAGAGGGTCTCGATCCCCCCAATTTGTTTCCAAATCCGAAAAAAGAGTACGTATTTTTTAATATAACCATATAACCTCAAATTCAAATTAGTTCTACATTGTTGCCACAGTGAAAATAAATGCTATTGATAAATAAAAAGAAGTGATAAAATACAGTTTCACATTTTCTTTATTTTTGTTTATACAAGGTTAAGGGGAATCCCATTGCGAAGTGTACTAATTAACCATTTTATTTTATAAATATTATTTTACTTGTTTATTTCAGATATCGAGTACTAAACATTAATTAAAATTTATATTTATCTAATTATTTATGATAATTGTAATAAGATAATTCTTTAATACTATAATTATAAATAATTAATACATTTATTAAATATAAGGAATAATATTTTGTTTAAAAATTTATAAAGTAGATAATTTTGTTTACTAAATATTATTTAACCTAATTATTCGTATACTGTACGTAATATTATAGCCAAAATTTGCACAGTTAAAAAAGAACTAACTTTTTATGTGGAAAAGGAAATAATTGCTTATGGAACTTTAATAATATAATATTTGAAATCGTCTACCCTAAAAACCCATAAAACGATATCCCACATCGGTAGTGGGGTGGGGGTGGAGATGTGGGGTGGTAGTATGGGGGTGGATGAAGTAAAAAAATATTTGAGGTTTTTGGTTCTTGTACACACAATAAATCATAATTTGTGTTCATCCCCTTAAATAATGGGGTGGGGGTGGCGATGGGGGTGGCCAATGCCAAAAATTTTTTGAGACCTTAACTTCCCTTGTATATACTAGATGCCAATTTTATGGACCCTTACCCGCTTGATTTACCTATTTACCCCCCCCATTTACCCCCTAACGGAATAAGATGAAAATATAATCCAGTTCCAGATCCCGTTAAAGTACATATGTGTACCAAATTTCAAGTCAATATCTTAAACGGTTCCTGAGTAATCGTGCGCACAAAAAAAAGTTAGACAGACCGACAGACAGGCAGAATTTTTATTTCACTCAAACTTAAAATCTCGACGTTTCATAACATTCTAATCCTATTTGAACAATAAAAATTTTCAAAATTTTTTTGTCGTTACTATCTTTCACTGGATGTGGTAGTAATTATAAAGAATTATTTGAGATCGACTGTGTTACAAGAGAGATTAAATGACCTAACCATAATTGTCATAAAATGTGAAATATTAGACAGCTTAAATATTAAACATTCATCTATATCTAAAATTACCGAAAATAGATAGTGCAAAATTAAATCTTTATGGAGATATGTCTACTGTATATTTTGTAATTTAAAACTGATGATTCAGACTGAATTTAGTTCAATTTTAATCATATCCAGATGATTTCAACATGGTTCGCGAAACATACGTCGAGTAATAGTATTCGAATATTTTGGGGTTTGTGGAAACTGTGTGAAATATGATTCTAGTAGCGCTAGTAGATTGTGCTGCTAGATCCACATTCCATTTCTATTTCTGATAGCGGTACATGGATACATAATATCAATATGCGGGATATTGGTCAATATAGTGGCGCTCTTTCTGTCCTTACTCGCCATGTGATTGGTCGAAGCATGCGCGAGAATCTTTGCAGTAGATAAAGACTCCTCAGCGACTTTGAGCCAGTCGTCTTCATATTACAATGTCTATATATACATACGGAAAAAAATATTAAAAGTTAATTTATACTTACGAAGAATTTTTCCTTTTGTTTTTAATATAGCTGACATTTCAATTCCAATCATTGGAGCTGATTTTTATCTCATTCTGGAATTAAAGCTACTAGGACTTTAGTCACTAATAATTACTTCTGGCCCAAAATGAATACTGACTGCAATTTATGGTCTAAAACTTGCGCTAGCTCTCAAATTTTGAAATTCCTAAATCCAGATTCGATCATATACATATAGATTTAGTAGGACCATTACCTCCATCCAAGGTTGTTCTTACATTCTAATAGTGATCGAACGATTTACCAGATGGCCAGAAGCTTATAATCTGCATGATATTACTGCAGAAACTGACACGTACGTTATTTGGAAACTTGGTTTGTCGTTTCGGCGTACCTTTGAGCATCACAACTGACCAAGGCGTTCAATTTGAATCAATATTGTTTGGCGAATTTACAAAATTTTTAGGTTTTCATAGAATTCGTACAACCACTTATCACCCTCAAAGTAACGGAAAGGTTGAACGTTTTCACAGAAGTCTTAAAACTGCCATTACTGCTAGAGCTAACACGTCACATTGGGTAGATGAACTCCCTATAATTTTGCTAGTCTTCAGGACGATTCCCAAGGTTGCAACATGCTATTTTCTTTCTTAGTTGTCATTACATTTAAATTATGACTAAATCCGTGTACTTAATTTTCTGCGGCTGCGCTTGTTAAATTTTGTACCTACATTTTTTTTGTACTAGATGAGTTGCTTTGGACCATTTTTAAATGACATAAATGGTGAAATTGGAAAAAATGTCAGTAAACACCAAGTGTGTGTGTGTGTGTGTGTGTGTGTGTTTGGTCTGATGGCACTGGTTTAAATCAACTAGCTAGTCTCTATAAACACTAAGTAAATGCCAAGAGAAAGCACCTGGAGGCAGTTAGCGGCAATATTTAGTATTAAAGATATATTTTATGTATTTAGTTAATTCATTCTTGGAATATTCTGCCCAAACAGCATTCCTCCTTTTAAACTAGGATTAAATCAGATTATAATGTCAATTTACACTCTATATATTGCTATACCTTAGCGTTTAAATTTGGAGGGGGTATACTCCAAATAATTTTTACAACGCTTATTAAATCAACGTTGCTCAATCGCATGTGCCGCTTGACACTATTGACAGTTCAATTCATCACTATCTTCTTATCCCGGCTAAGATATAGGCAACAGGTTTCCTGATAAATTACCGAAGAAATTTTAAGCATTAGTGATATTATAGAAGAACTCACTACCGTGCGTCTGAGTGACGCGACACAAATTTATTTACTAAGGGCGCCAGTCGCGTTCTCTCCTTTTCTTCCACTCCCAGGCGGGTTCGAGCTAAGATACAACTTGATAGAACATGTAATAGGTCAAGGCTGCACTACCGTAGATTATTAATGACGCTCTCTCTCTCTCTCTCTCTCTCTCTCTCTCTCTCTCTCTCTCTCTAATAAAAATTGGTTTTCCTCTCTAATAAAATTTGGTCTTGACGTGATTTTACTTATTTACCTAATAGTAATGGATTTTATGCCCAAAGATTTCTGAGATGTTTTCATAAAAAAATGCCTCTCGAGCTTCCGTAATATAACCAGTTAATTGAGATTTTCAAACTAGTGGGATCTCGAGACTCTCAATTTACTCAATTCCAGTCTTTTAAACGGAAACGGAAACTGAATAAAATGCAAAAAGTTCAAAGAAAACCATTTACTAACTAGGTTTAAAATAAGGACAATGAAATTGTGCAATATCCAATCCAAAAAATTATAAAATTTGAATTGAATCGCCTACCCCAAGTGAGGCAAGGTCGATTACCTCTTCAACCGAGTTTTTAAATATTACCATGCAAATGAGAGCGTGCACTAACACTCGATTTGGTAGAAAAGATTCACACAATTTCCCCAGAATTTAATGCAAACATGGGGGTTTTCATTGTGGCTGACTTGAAATAATATAAAAATATTTTACTTAAAATACTTTGCTTCGCTTGTGATTAGCTTTAATGTTCTTATTCGTGATTATATCATTCACAAGAACGGAGTTCAAAAGTGCGTTCAACTAATATATGAATTTACGACTTTCCATCAGTCTCACTACGTACTGGTCCCCATGCAGGTTCAATATAGGGAATGCGACATGACTTCATCTCCTAGCGACTTTTTGGTAAAATGGTTTCTTGTCATTTTTATCCACAAGGCGGTTTTCTCTATAACTCTTTCATTTGGAAAGACCTACATTTGGTTTTCCTACTATCGCTTTCCACTGATTCCCCAACGCACTCATGCAAATTACGAGCCGCTGGATGAATCCAAATTTATTTTATTCGAGAAACCGGCCTTATTCATTTTTACGATTTTTGCCAAATTATTACCCATAGACGCTACACGCCTTTGTCATATTTGTCGCTTTCACCCTTTTTGTACGTCGCATCGTTAAAACTTTATATGCATAAATATTTTGGATGTACTTCCTAAAAAGAAAGTATTTTGTCTCTTTTTCGTTGACCAGAAATTATATTGTTATTTTTGGTACATTTTTCCATGACCATAATATACTTTCACTGCCATGGCTTGGACAAAAACATATTTTCCTAAGTGAAAATTCGGTGTTTCTTCGAATTTTCACCTGGTTGTGCCTTACGTTTTAACGAAAGTTTATAAGTCCTTTTGTGCTAGTTTTCGGCTCTGATGCCTTCCAAACTTGTATATTATTCTCAAGAATGCCTTTAAATGAATTTTTTACCTAAGTCGAAATTTTATTTTGTCTTCGACTTAGCTCAATTCTGGAAGGTTCTATAACATTACATACTATAGAAAACTCGTAGTTTCGTACAACTTTTTGATCAATATCAGAAAAAAAAATTCAAGACATGTACCAATATTTATTTAAACGTATAATGTATATAGTATAAGTTAATTAAGTGGGCCTTCGCATTCAGCCATTGTTGCTAATCAACTGTTTGCCGTATAAAGGGATTAAGTAGGCCATTAGAGGAGTTTCCGGAATTATATTCGGTAACGTTTCTCAATGGATACCCTCACACGTGGTTCAAAAGGGCACGATGTGGGTCACATTGGCGGTTAAATTCTTAGCACATAGCCTGGCATAGAAAATTACACTTCTCCCTATTTAAAAGCAGTCAGTCTCTCAAAAAGTGCATGTAATAACTCTCGATGTTAAATTTATTTACTTAAAAATATACGGTCGGTAAAATTTAAATATTGCGAGTTATTTGTATGTAAACATTGCAGTGCAAACTACGCAAAATTTTATTTTTTAACGTCAAGAAATTAATTTTATTTTTAATATATTTTTATCTAAAATCATTACATGATAGACACTTATTCCATCTATTTTAGTTAGGTAATTTTCGAGATTACCGCACTAATGTGGTAATGAGATAGAAAAAGAACAGTCTTCAGAAAACCATTTGTTGATATACTTTTCAAGAAAATATGTAAATCTCTAGTTGATTGATTGATTTACCAGCGTGCGGTGGGCATATCTGCTACTCCCAAGGATTATACAGCTGGGCCTGCTACGTCCACGCTGGGTTGGACTAGGGTCATGCTTGTTGCCAGCAGCGAGTTGCCACATGGCGCATGGTAAAGGAACGTGGGATGGGAGGTGTAAGTATTTGTGAGATGCGTTACCGCATTATGTCGTGAGGGCTTTTCAACATATTATAATACTATTAATATTATTAATATTGTCGTTTTCGTTATTGTCTACTAGCCCATTACAAAACTGAAATCAGACGACAATAATGTTACGTGTTTACACCTCTTTTGTAAACACCTTGTATTAATTACAACAATTAATTACTTTACTAATATAACACTGAGTACTATAGTTCAATTATTCATCATTTTCTCTGTTTTCACTACTGAACTGAACTTCTCTGCTAACCATCTTAACTGTACTAAACTTAACTGAGCTTCTCTATTCCTGTATGTACCCAAAGATGACAGTTCCAGAATATTCTTTCCTTCTTCTGTAATCTTCTAGAATGTTCTTTGCAATTCCCAGATTCTAACACCACGTGCCATCTCTGGGCCGATTGCCAAACTAACTAGCTTAGTTTCTGTTACTTATATGGAGCTCTCATAGATGTCTCTGGGGGTAGAACTTGTAACAATAAGTTGAAAGTTGAATTTATGCTTGCTTCTTAGTTATGAATTGCTGCGCTTATATTTCCACCGAGAAGAAATTATCTTCTTGTTTTCCTCGAAACCCTCAGTGTATCCTTCAGCGACTGTATTTGACATCCTCCCTTCATGCCTCTTTACAGTTAAAATATCAACTCAGCTAACAGCTATGCCGATGACCTCCTGAAACAATGGCCAGTCTATTATTCAGAATTGAATAATTTAAGTAACAGAGAAATATTCTTCCCCAAAGGTCGCTTCAGGTTGCTAAGTACATTTAGCATTATTGTAAAACACAAAGGAACGACTATGATCAGTGTGCAAAGGACGTAGCGTGGCGTAGTTTCCTGATTCTACGAGAATTTTTTGTCTTTTAAACGGTATTATAATTCGAGAACACTGACCTTAATCTGTTATATGTTCTACTATTATTATTGTGCAGAAAAGTTCGGTTTTCATGCTGTAAGAAACACAAAAGATCATATTCTTGCATTCTTAAAGAAACTATATCTTCAGCTCAAAGTTGGAGAGGTGCCCGCAGCAGTATTCTGTGATTTGACTAAGGCATTTGATTGCGTGAATCATGGAATACTGTTGAGGAAACTACAAACGTACGAGTTTAGACGCTGGATTGATTCCAGTCATATTTATCTGGTGGTTATCAAAAAGTTATTTTTAATGGTAATGTTTCAAAGTGAATCCTGATGTGCCACAAGGTTCCGTCCTTGGACCATTACTATTTCTAAAATATTTCAATGATCTGGTATCTGTTAAGGTTAAACTAAATTTCACTTTTTTTGCTACCATGATGCTGTGACATGACAAATTCATTGATGTACTCCATGAGATTGTAAGCAATGACTTAGAAACGATTAAAAAGTGGGGCGACGCTAATTTGTTATCCTTTAATGTGCCTAAAACTAACATTATTACATTTAAGTGCTTATTTCTTGTCATATTATCTAGTTATTCGTGTTAGGTTAGATCGATTCGTAGGTTAGAGTAATATTTAGTTAGGTTAGTGGTTACAGATTCAATAAATGGTTGAATTTTTGTTATTATTATTATAAAAATCATCGTGGCTGAATGGAGACATCCAAAGCCAACAAAGAAAAAAAAACATTTAAGTGCAACCTAAATGAGGTATATTTGGAAGACCAAATTATTAAAAATCAATCTGAAAGTAGACTTTTGGGCTTGCATGTTGATAAAAAATTAAAATTCGAAAACCATGTCTCAATATTAAGTAAAAAATTAGCTGCGAATTTTTATGCAATTAGAGTGGTGTTGTTAAGGCCTTTATTTGCCTTTTATACTTGTAAAATGATTATTGTTTATATTCTGTGTCTATTTCTTATTAAATGTTCATATAATCAAGAGAGAATGTAATGTCAGATACAATAATGACATGAGTTGAATAGACATCAAAAAACATTACAATTATCTTTTTTTTCTACAAACAAACCAAACAACGGACTGTATTACAGTCCATATTATCGAAAGAAACAGGTGTCAAATGAATTAAAATTAGTCTCAGCCAGAAATGCATATTTTGCGCTTATAGATTCACACTTGCGTTATGGCATTTATTTCTGAGCCTGTTGTTAACAATATTTATTTAATAACATTTTTGTTCTGCAAAAAAAAGAGCTATAAAATATATAAGTAAGGCTAATGTAAGGAACCGGTGTAAACCACTGTTTTTGAAACATGGAATTATGACACTTGCATGTATTTTCATTTTTGAGACTGCAGGCCTCATGAATAAAAAGTTTAGACATAAGATAAACGCTAACCCAGTTCACTACACACGTCATACTCATAACACCCTTCTTCCCATTCCATCATCACCTCAGATAAAGAATTCTATCTTATATAACAGCAAAAAAATCATCTTCCTATATATTTGAGGCGAATCATAAGCGAAATTAAATTTAGACAAGAAGTAAACAAATTGTTAGTTAGTAAAGCTCAGTATAATTCTTTCAGGATACATTTGATTGGCTTTATTTGATTTTATTGCTTGTTCCTTTAGACTAAGTCTACGTTTTATACAAAAATAAACGTTTGTTTTGTGTTAAATGTTCATATAATCAAGAGAGAATGTAATGTCAGATACAATAATGACATGAGTTGAATAGACATCAAAAAACATTACAATTATCTTTTTTTTCTACAAACAAACCAAACAACGGACTGTATTACAGTCCATATTATCGAAAGAAACAGGTGTCAAATGAATTAAAATTAGTCTCAGCCAGAAATGCATATTTTGCGCTTATAGATTCACACTTGCGTTATGGCATTTATTTCTGAGCCTGTTGTTAACAATATTTATTTAATAACATTTTTGTTCTGCAAAAAAAAGAGCTATAAAATATATAAGTAAGGCTAATGTAAGGAACCGGTGTAAACCACTGTTTTTGAAACATGGAATTATGACACTTGCATGTATTTTCATTTTTGAGACTGCAGGCCTCATGAATAAAAAGTTTAGACATAAGATAAACGCTAACCCAGTTCACTACACACGTCATACTCATAACACCCATTCCATCATCACCTCAGATAAAGAATTCTATCTTATATAACAGCAAAAAAATCATCTTCCTATATATTTGAGGCGAATCATAAGCGAAATTAAATTTAGACAAGAAGTAAACAAATTGTTAGTTAGTAAAGCTCAGTATAATTCTTTCAGGATACATTTGATTGGCTTTATTTGATTTTATTGCTTGTTCCTTTAGACTAAGTCTACGTTTTATACAAAAATAAACGTTTGTTTTGTGTTATTATGTTTGTATTGTATACTAGGAAGTTTTATATATAGATTAGGGCCAGGGGCGTAGCGAAGGGGCGGTATGGTATATTATCAGACTTGGCAAAAATTGGACAAAAATTGGAAATTTGAGACGCTTTTATTGAATTTTTTTTTTGATTAAGCTCATCAACTTTTATTTCGGCGGAACTTAGCAAAAGTTGTGTAAAAGTTGTAAATTTTTATTGAAAAATTTTTTTTATATTTTCTCCCCCCCAGCTCATCAATTTCGGCGCAACTTGGGTAAAAGTTGGAAATTAGGGATGTAAGTTGCCAATTTTTATTGAAAACAATTTTTTTAGAATTACTCCCCCCGCTCATCATTTTTTTTTTGAAGAATTATTATTTAATTATTTACAGAGTTGGCTTTTTAAGTCTTATCAAGTTGGCAAATTTGAAAAATAACCCCCCAAATAAGTTGGCATGCTACGCCCCTGATTAGGGCCTGGCTTTGCCAATAAAAATCGTTTGTATTTTTTAGACAATAAAGCATATTTGATTTGATTTGATGATTTTATTTGATTTGATATTAGTTTTGTGAACTCTTCTCTTCTGCATGCACCTGCAAGTCCAATAATAATGATCGCAACTTTCTTTATTAATGTTGGGTTGTCGTCGGCTTCTTTTAAATACTTAACAATGTTCTGCTTTGTTAAAATCTTGGATTTTTTAGATCGAATCCTTCATATCTTCTTTTCAAAAACGTAATTAAATGTACAAATTTGCTGATGACCACATTTCTTTTCATGGATATAATACTCCGCAACATCGAATAATACGCCCAGAGGAAAGAATGTTTCTGAATTTTCGGTAAATGCTCAAAAGACGCTAGCAAAGCCTTCTTGTTAGTAACATTATTTACAATGTTCTCTGCATACCATTTCTTATGCCAACCATACGTCAATTCACAATAATTAACTCTTGATTTATCAGGTAAAAGATATGAAACAACTTTTGTAGCAACTTCTTCAATATCTGATGGCACATCTGAATCGGATATGACTTTATTTTAATCTAAGCTTAATGGAGAAATCCACACAATTATCAAATTGTAATCTATTATTAGTATCTGGTGCATACAACACTGACTCTCTTCAATACTTTCAACACCCCGCTTTTATGGCTAAAATTGTCTATGATAACTACCATAATAATGACCGCTAAACGAAATAACAAATAATTTTTGCTTTGATAACGATGATGCATAATTTATTCGTTGTATACAATATATGACTAATTCGTTTTAGCCTTGTAGTAAATGATTAGTTCGCTTGTAAAAATGCAAACATACAAAGAAAGACGAGTGAAGCGATCACAAAACAATGTAATAAATCTCCAGCTGGTTCGAATGTGACACATATGGTGGTGAAGTCGGTTTTCATTTATTCGCAATGATATAGCCTCACAACAATTTTGTTTCTGATAAATAAATTAGTACTGATATAACTATTCTTGTATGATTAACCTCTCTCAATACTGGAATTTTACTTTTTTAATGTTTTTTGGGGAATATCAAAATTAATATTCAGTAAGTGGGCAACCTGTAATTCAGTTAATTGATCAGAAATCGACTAACAATCCTTACATTAAATAGTTAGCCATTACGTAATATTTATGTACGGAATGATAGTGAGTCCTGTGATCTTAGTTACATAAAAAAACTTATCAATAGAAAATCATTTTGACCGTGTTGGGGTAAAATATATTTTGAATAAATATAAATCCATTCTGGTTTTGGCATTATATAGGAGCCCAGATGGAGATAGTGATATATTTTTAAATAAATTAAATATGGCCATAGGTGGATCCAAGGGGGGCACAGGGGCACGTGTCCCCCTGTCGTTTATTTTGGTATTCGTTTTTTATTAAATAATAGTGATTTATGAACAACAATATTAATTGTTATTATATTATATATACATATGTATTGTACGTGCCCCTCCTGTCGTTTATTTTGGCAAAAAGGCCGGGGCATGAAAAACTTGTTGATTGTTTATTTGTGAGTGGAAATATTTTTGTGGTTTTCTCCCCAAAAAAGCTGAGTGAAAAAAATTTGTTGTGATTTTCTCCCCTCCGCTCATCAATTTTCATTTCCAAAAAAAATGTTTGTTCGCTTGCGGCAGCGCATTTTTAGTGGTTGTAGAAATATTTATTAACAACTTTACGTTACCTATGCAACCCTGTTTATTAGTTCTTAGTATATTGGTATATGCCAGACCATAATTAAATAAATAATAATAATAATAATAATATAATAATAATAAGTTTATTTACCTTATAATATTTTAGTAACAACATGACAATAGTGACAATAATTGTGTCGTTTAATTGAATATTAATAATGAAAATGAATGATAACCTACAACTTAAAATTACAACACCACATTACAATAAACAAACTAAAGAGTTCACTAAAGTTCACAATTTGCATCGTCGTCCGGGAATGTATTGCTTTCACACCTAAATACACAATATACTATTTCATTTTCGTATTTGCAAAGAGTATAATAAAGGGAATTTTATCTCCTTTGACATTTTTCCGTAAAATCAATA
Organism: Rutpela maculata; assembly: GCA_936432065.2. Lineage (NCBI taxonomy): Eukaryota > Metazoa > Arthropoda > Insecta > Coleoptera > Cerambycidae > Rutpela > Rutpela maculata. The sequence goes on along the minus strand of OW386286.2, from coordinate 223,574,860 downwards.
GTTGATTCTTGTCAACCAAAGGCATTTTTGTTAAAGGTATTTATTTTATAAAAACTGCATACACTGATGAATTTATCTATAAAAATTTAACAAAAATGATTCCAAGCAATTTTTAGATAGCACGCATTATTAAATGTTATATACGAATATTCATTCAATATTTATTTTTCTGAAATTTTTGGGAGTTTTGAATCTAAGTTAGTTAATTTTCACTTTAAAGCGATAAAAAAAATTAAAGGTGTTTTAATTTTATTTAGTCCATTTTTTACGTATGGCCCACAGTTTGTGGGGCAAATAAGTTATATTTCTCGTATAATTATTTCTTTTACTTTTAAGAACGTACCCCCAGAATTTCAGTGACTGAAGGTTGTGATTGTTTATAATTTTTGAATTGCTGGAATGGATTTTCCGCACGACCCAATTGCGAGATGGGTGAATACATCAGTGCATTAACTTACCATGATTTGATTTAATTACTGTTACTGTCTTGTTTTGTTTAGTTTTGCTTAGAACGGCGAAATTGGTGCACGCGCAAATCACATACAGATTGTGCAAATTTAGTTTTATATATCCTGAGATAAACGAGAGGAAGGAAGGGAATTAGGAAAATAATGACGGATACACTGCCCTCAGCACACTCCACACTTCGTGAAATCTTATTTGTATTACCTTCTCGTGCGTCAACGCAGGGCATCGCTTCTAACAGCGATCGAATTGTACTGAGATAATATCCGTCTTTCTTTTCTAATTTCTCTGTTTTCTTTCTTGCACTCGATGAACTCAGGATGTACATATATAATTAGATTTGCCGAATCTGTATATGATAGAGCTATAGAGCTTGCACGTCTCGGCACATGTTATTATGTACGAGTGCTACCATGTCTCGAGTTGCGCGCGCCGCGTATTAATTCCACACTCATTGCCGACTAATCTACTAATTCCCTACTAATTCCCCTCTAATTCCCTAATAATTCCTCACTAATTCCTCTAATTCCAAACTAATTTCCACTAATTCCCACTAATTCCTCCTATTCCCACTAATTCCTACTAATTCCTACTAATTCCCTACTAATTCCTGGAGCTTGTACACCAAAATTCCCCTGCGAAATAACCCTCGCTTGTTAGTGACAAAATAAAATTTAAAAGTGAAAAATTTTTTCATAATATTTCATTCCATTGGTAATATTTTGCTACATTTTAATTTATACACCGCACATGATTTTTCTAAGTAAGTATGTTTTGATTTATAATATCATGTATGTCTGACCAGGGGGCATTTAATATCCACTTTTTTAAGGTGTTTTTGAAAGCTGTGTATTTATCTATATTTCTGAGATCAGATGGTAGGCTATTATACACTCGTGATTCTAGGTACGTGTATGATTTTTGACCAGCAGTTTTTATACATCTTGGTTTTTGACAGCTATTTTCTCTGGTTCTTGTATCATTTAGATTAGATTAGATTGAAAAAGGAGCTGGCTGATTCGCCTTGGCCACCGCGACCCCTGTGGATCTATTGTGGCTCTCCTTGTCTAATTTTACTTAGAGCTCCTTATCCAGCTTTGTCTTTTGTATCAAACTCCACAGCCTTGATAAGGGCTCCTTGATATAGCTATCTGCCCTTGGTTTCTCTTCGCCAAGTAGTTGGAACCTCAGTCTGGCTAGGCCTTCGCAATGACACAGCACAATGTACTGAGGTTTCCTCTTCCTCTTGACAGAATCTGCATGTTGCATCCTCTGCCAAGCCCATTAGACTCATATGTCTGTTAAGCCTACAATGTCCAGTTAGAAGACCTACTATTATCCTAATGGCCTTTCTATTTTGGCGTAGCAGGTCTTCCGTGAATTTAGCCGATCGTTCTTTAATGAACTTTTTGGCCTGTGTCTGTTGTGAGAAATTCTTCCACCACTCTAGAGATTTATTTCGTATGCGTGGCTTAGCCACACCGCAAAAGGGTTCGGGTCCTACTAGGGCCTTAGATGCGCCTTCTCGGGCCAGTTCGTCAGCCTTCTCATTTCCCCTGTGTCCCTCGTGTCCTGGTACCCATGCCACGGTCACTTTGTTCTGACTTCCTAGGTCTGTAAGGGCATTTATACAATCCCATACTAGTCTTGAATCGACCTGCATGGAATCGAGTGCCTTTAGCGCTGCTTGGCTATCGGAAAAAATGGCAATTGACTGGTTTGCAGTTCCTTGCCTCATTATTTCCTTTGCACACCTCTGTATAGCGGCCACTTCAGCCTGAAATATTGTGGCGTGTATTCCTAGACTTATCGGGATTTTCGTTTTCGACCTTATCCCGTAAATCCCAGCTCCGCCTTGTTCTGTCTTGGAGCCGTCCGTATACCAGATCGTTTGCGCCGATATTGGAGGACCGTTTTTCCAGTCCTCTCTGTCTGGTATTTTGATTTGAAAATTTTTGTAGAAGTTATACTTTGGAACCATAGTGTCCTTGGGCATTCCCAGAATGGGATCTGCCTTCAGCTCTGAGTATAACTTTTGGTGCTCTGTTCCGTGTTGTTGCCTTATGGGCGTTGTGCCTTGCATTAGCCTATGTACCACTGAACGAGCTTCTCCTTGGATAAATATCTGTAGTGGTGTCAGGTCTAAAAGGACTTCCAATGCAGCCGTGGGAGCAGTTTTTATGGCCCCAGTGGCGCACAGGCAAGCAAGCCTTTGTACGCCACTTAATAGCCTTACTGCTCCAAGCTGCAGTGTCTTGATCCACCATACCACCGATCCATGGGTTATCATGGGTCTTACAACCCTAGTGTATAACCATAGGGTCATCTTGCACCTTCCCAGGGCAATTGTTGCTTTCTGTGTGACTTTTTGGATATAGGAATTCCATGTCAGCTTTTGATCAAAAATGACTCCTAGGTATTTAACCTCGCTGGCAAATGGAATTTCCACTCCATTGAGCCTCAGGGGTTTTAGGCCTCCCAAGGCTCTTTTCCGTGTAAAGGTGACGACTGTAGTTTTGTGAGGATTTATGGAAAGTCCTTCCTCACTACACCACCTGTCGACAATATTTAGGGCTCTTTGTGAACGCTCTGATATCGTGTTCACAAATCGCCCCTTGACTACTATCGCTAGATCGTCAGCATATCCTAGGCAGTAAAAGCCTTCTGCGGAAATTTTTCGGAGGAGTTCGTCAACAAGCAGTGGAGATAATACCCCTCCTTGAGGGCAGCCTGTACTCACTTTTGCTTCAATGGTAGCCTCGCCAAGATTGGATACTATTATCCTCTTTTCTAGGCTGGCTTTAATCCACTGGCAGAGTACTGTTGGAACTCCTCTATTTAACAATGCATTCGTTAAAGATTGCGTTGTCGCGTTATTGAACACTCCTTCTATATCTAGAAATGTTGCCACTGCCATTTCTTTGTCATCTAATGACTTTGTTAATAGCCTATTTAAATCATCCAGCGCGAGGTCTGTTGACTTTCCCGGCTGGTATGCATATTGACGCTCACTAAGGGGGTTTTCCCTTAGTATTTCGTCTCTAATGTACCTGTCCAGTAGTCTTTCCAACGTTTTAAGTAGGAAAGAGGACATGCTTATGGGTCTATATGACTTGGGCGTTTGGTCTGATATCCTACCTATCTTTGGTCTTCACCTTCCGCCATATGTGTGGTATGTACTTCTAGGCCAGACAGGCTCTGAATACCACACAAGTGTGGTATTAGTATATTCTGCCCTTTTTGGAGCAGAATTGAGTAAATTCCATCCATTCCAGGAGACTTGAATGGTTGGAACTTGCTAATTGCCCATCTGATTTTGTCGGGTTTTACTACCTTATTGGTCAGCCTCCAATCCGCAGATCTGAGCCGCTCCGGCCTTTGATCTGGGAATTGCACGGCCTCCGAACCCTCCAATATCAGTGAGCCCGGAAAGTGTGCCTCCATGAGCAATTTGATGCTTTCCGTTAGTGTTTCTGTGTAGGTTTCATCCTCTTTCTTGAGGAAGCCTACTTCATTTGCAGTACAACCATCCTTGGCCAAGACCCTATTCTGGTATCATAGTTATGTTTAATTTCTTTGATATTAGTTTTATTTTTGAAGGTTTTAAGTGAAATTTTGAAATAGAATAGTTGTTTTACATCGAATGACTGGCATTCTTTATATAATAAATCGCTAGGATAAGTAATACTTTTACCTTAAATAATTCGTATTATCCATTTTTTGATAATATTTAATTGTTTTAGGTGAGATTCGTCTACACCTCTACACCTCCCCAACCATAAGACAGTAGAGATTGAACCAATGCATAATAAGTGATTTTCAAATGGGCAACATCTAGATAAGTTCTTAAGTATTTGAATGTGGATAATAAACCTCCTAATTCTTTAGTCAAATTATTAGCATGCAAATCCCATCTCAAGTGTCGATCTATTATAATTCCTAGGTATTTAACGGAGGTAACTTCTGGTATTTCTGAGGTGTCTTTAATTTTTAGGGGGCCTAAGTTTGTTAAATAATACCATTAATGCAAATATATACATGTAATAAATCTGTAAAAGTTGGCGCATCTGTACATTGGAAATATTTGCAAAAAACTGATCTTGGGGGATGGAAGATGAGTAATACCTATAATACATTAAGACAGTTTTTGGAATTTTTGTGTGTTAGTCTGTTTGTTTGAACGCGCATCACGCAGAAACTACTGAACCAATTTGAATGTGGTGTTGACAGGTAAATTTATCTAAGTTTGGAATAACATTTAGTTTTTATTTCATCGAAATAAATAAGCCAAGTTTTATGAACATCGGTTTAGTAAAACCGACGATAGATACAGCTTGATCTCTACTATAAGCGTAATATATAAACTGTAATATTCTAAAAAATTCGAGAGTATTCTGGAACATTCGAGATAATATGAGAGCCTTCTGAAATAAATCAGAATTTTCTGTAAAAATTCAAAAAATTCTAGAGCATTCTAGAACATTCCAGAAAATTTTTAAGCCTTCTGAAATATTTCAGAATGTTCTGTAATTTTCCAGAATGTTATGTAATATTCCAAAAAAATATTGCCATTAACGAAACGCAGGGCCAGACGCTGCGTGTTGCTGGTGCGGACCTCAGTGTCAGTTGCTTTTTCCACGGCCAGCTTCACGTGGCTCTCTCTCGTGTCAGTGACGCAAACAATCTCTTTGTACATGTCCCTGGTGATTCTACCTCAAACGTCGCTTACAAAGAAGCTTTTTAGTTAATTTCAAAATTCCACGCGAACGTAGTCGCGCTCACAGCTGGTTCTATATATGACACTAGAAATACTCATACCCTTGAAATTCCGCATCATAGATTGACATTATATGGACGTACCTAGCTCAAAATATCTAGGAATAAAAATGTACAATAAGCTACCCAATTCGTACAAGTCTATTGATGAAAAAACTTTCAAAAACTTTCAAATACAAATAAAGCATTTACTGAAGAGTACAGCATACTATTCCACTGACGAGTACCTCAATGATAGTTTTATATTCTGTAAGATTTAATTTTAATTTGATATGCCCATTGTATATAACCGTATATATTTGTTGGTTCGTTTATTGACATTGTATTACATTTTATCTGCCATTTCAGATACTATTTTAACATATCCTATATCATGTAAATGATCTCTTGGACAAATAAGTTATTATTCTTATTATACCTGATGGATACTTGCAGAATTTGCTAAATCGGTTATGAATCCAGTCCAGGTCCGAGAAGTTTTCTAAGGAGAATATACGAGTCTGTCCAATCCTCTGATTAGAAACACGCCAGCGCACCCATTAAAACCGGATTATCTCGTTAATTCCGACTACTTGAAGCGTCGAATGCTCTTGTAGGGCATCCTCGGCCTTTACCGGCCGCAAAATACCAACCAACTTTTATAATTTTATGGTAACCCAGATTATACGATAAAGGGATATAAAGTATTGTTCGGATATTCGCTTTGTTTGCTGGGAAATTTTCCACATGGAGAGCGAGCGTAATAGCAGCTGAGATTAAAATTTAGAGTAATATAATTGTAGCCATACGTGACGTGGCAAGAAATTGTTTCTAATGTTGTGGGATGTCTAAGCTGTGTCTTTATACGCAAAAACGAACAAATATGTGCAGACCATAGAAAGTTTGTTGAATTCTAGTTGACTAGAGTAAGACGGAAACCGAGTTTTATTAAAGACGTGTCTATTTAACGGGGAGCGTCGATAAAGAACTGTTGGCACTAAATGCGGGAAACTTTATTTAAGTATTTTTTTAAACAAGCAAATTTCGTCTTGACTTTGAACTAAATCAGAATGCCTAAGCCTCTTTTTTATCTTAAGACTTAAGTGGCAAAATTTCAAAAGATATCTTTTTAGATATTTTTACAATATTTTGACATTTCAGTCAGCCTCTCTTCGCTATATGGCACGTCCAACAACATCGTGCCATCTATCGCGGTTACCTGTTAAGCTCCATCTCATGAAGTCCTTAATGGCATTAGTCTAACCTTTTGGAGAGCGTTCTCTTCACCTTTTACTATTTGGTTTTCTCTAGAGCATTACTTGTTGTGTATTGTTCTCTTTTCGGTCGATATATTAAAGAACGATAAAATACATTAATATGCGATGCTGGAGAATCGTTTCAGGGTGAGGTGTATTTCTTAAGATTATAGAATATAATTGTTGGCGCGATGGAACGTCAAGAGATTGGTAATAACTATCTCAGACCTACTTCTCAAATGCATTAATACGTTGACCATCTGTTCGCCTCCTAAACAATTTGTATCTAAGGCACATGCAGAAATATGGAGACAATTAAGGCGTTACTAAGCCGGATCTTTGCATATTTATATTATATTTCTAACGCACCAAATTTTGCTGAACTTGAAGTTGCCGATTTCTCTATCTGTATTCTACATCAAATCTTATACTTGCAGTTACCGGTATTGTCTTCACGGCATACCATTTTGTTTACAACCTCCCTCTCACCAATCTTTAAGGGTTTGTATGATTTCCTTTGAATGTTCACCAACTACAGATTTAGTGACGTTTTCCTTTTTTGTGTGACTAATATATTCTTTATCCATTTTGTATACATGTCTTTTGGTCTCCTTGATGTAAATTCTCACACGAACAGAACTTAAATACTCCTTTTGAATCCAGTTCTTCTTGTATTTAGAAAATTGTTTCTGGCACTCTTCTGATTCTGTCTGTACAACTTTATACATCTGGCAGATGAGTAGTCGCTGAATATTTCCTTCCTTCTCTCGTAAGTACTATATTCTGTTTCCTGGTGTTGCATATGATCTTAGGATTATATCCATTTCTCTGTAGATAAGTCTTTACAGTCTGGTATTCCCCTTAGAGATTTTTCTCTTCACATATTTCTTTGCCCTATTTTCAGTGGGTTGGCCTCATTATGTATTAGGTGGTGGTTAGATTACGCGTTTATACAGATTCGGCACATGTAGTTTTGTATATCCTGAGATAAACGAGTGCAAGAATGGAAACAGAGAAAGTAGGAAAAGAAAAACGGATGTACTGCTTCCAGCACGTTACACACTTCGTGAAATCTTATTTTATCACCTCGTCTTGTATCAACGCAGGGCATCGGTACCTATCGCTTCTACCGGAAATAGATACGTCTTTCTTTTCCTAATTTATCTGTTTTCTTTCTTACACTCGGTAATCTCAGGACCTATATATAAAACTACATTTGCCGAATCTGTATATCTGTCGGTATGTGCTGAAAACTCTCACATGGTTTAGCACGGTTTACGGTTTCACTATTATGAGAACTTAGATGTGACACGTTATAAATAACTATGCCAAGTGCCTTACGCACTTTGGAACTCAAGCGAATAAGGTGTAGACACATACATGGATAAAACTATGTCAAAAGCTGATTAAAGAGTCCCATAGCACCAACCCCTCAAAATGAGTCATCTAGGAGGTAAAACTGTGCAAACTTGGTCATTGGGATCATGGACAGTAGATATATCTGAAATATATAGTGGTCCTAGGATTTATCCTTGTGGCACACCTGCCTTTAAAGTTCTAAATTGAGACATTTGATTTATAACAACACATTTACTACGTTCTTTAAGATACATGAACTGCTGTGAAATGTCTGAAAATCCGAAATAATATAATTTTGATAGCAGTAGTGAATGATCAAGGGTATCAAAAGCTTTTGAGAAATCCAGCAGTACCAGACAAGTGCACTGTTCATTGTCTATTTCTCTGATAACATCGTCAACTATGTGTGTTAATGCTGTAGTTGTATTGTGATTTTTTTTTGAACTCTGACTGACAAGTCGACAATAATTTATTTTTTTTGCACATATTCATAGATTTGGTTATGTATATGCCTCTCAATTATTTTTGATATCGCACAGCTTAAACTAATTGGCCTTAGATCTTTGAAATTTACAGGATTATTTTTTTAGCTATGGGTTTTACTACGGCTTTTTCCATAGTGAGGGATATTTCCCGTGTAAAAGTAAAAAATTTATTATGTGTGTTATTGCAGGAAGACAAAATTCCATAAAAACTTTAATATCATAAATTGAGAGGCCATCTACCCTGTGGCATGAGATTTAATAGAATTTATTATCTTGGCCACATAATATAGGTTTAAAACTAAGAAGTTCATTTATGCTTGAATGAATATTACGGTTATTAAAATTTAAACTAATATCATTTACTGTAGACTGAGTATTTATTTCAGACACAAAGTAATCATTTAATGAATCAGAGTTCTGCAAATGTGACGGTAAATTTTCCTCAGACGTTTTAGTTAAATTCAATTTTTTTACAGCTGTCCAAAAAGTTTTTGTATCGTATCGTTTTTTATTTGATTGAAGTAAGCTACTTTTTCGCGGTGAATGGCTGATTTCGTATAATCGCGTAATTCTTTATAATAAATATAATTGCCCTCTGTTTTGTTTTTTAGATATTTTTCACGAGCCTTGCCTCTAAGTTTCTTCATAATCTTGATAGTATGTGTATTTATTATTTGTATTTTATGGTATAAACATATATTCACAAACCAATACCTAGATATTTTTCCTTATATTCAAAGTCGAGTGACGTATACATGCCGCGTATGAATGCATATTAATGTTTGCAATTTTTTAAATCGCGATAACTCACGAACAACCATTTATACGAAAAAAGTGAAGAAATATTTATTGTAGAAAATCGCATGCTCTATAAATACTGTGTCAACTATTTTTACGAAAAAACTCTCCGTTTAAGAGATATTCTTCAAAAACCGTTTCTTGCACATTTGAGCTTGAATAAAATTTCCAGCACAGGTTGGACCAATGTGGACTTTTGATATTTCTTTTGAATTAATAATTTAAAGGTCTGTATAAATTTTCAACTCCATTGGAATTTCTCAGAAGTTTGAAAATTTTTTTGTCTATTTTGACTGGATTATAAGGTATAATAACTTAATTTATAGACCTATTGTGTAGTGAAGATATGAACATTTTTACAATATGGCCTTACAGCAAAGAACACTAAAGTAAATTTTTATATCAGATTAATAATAGAAATGATAAATAATATTGAATTTATCTTTCTTAGATATTTTAAATAAAAAATTAGATGACATACCTACTAAACCGGTGTTTATAGACACACACGTGCAGTTAAATTCCAATTTAAATTAACACATTGGCGTTAAGAAAAAAGTTTGTTTACGAACAGTTAAAATAATTTCTTCATATTATGATGAAATTTTATCTATCAAGAAACAATTTATGAGAATTTCTATTAAATAATCAATATTCCGAGAGTTTTATTGATAAATAATCAGTTAGAAGTAATTCCGAAGAATCGCAAATAGGTTATCTGCACGAGCGGCTTTTCAAATGGATATCGGTAAATATTGCCCAAAATTTGTGTTTATAGTCTATAGGCCAGTAAACATTATGTAGATGATCCATTTAGATCTTTCAGAATTAGGCTTGAAAAACATGAGCATTATGCTAGGAAAGGAGAATTCGAGGAATTAAAGATTTTCGAACACGTTTTATATCAATGGCAGGATTCAATGGAAAAGCAAAGAAACTAAAAAAAAATTAAGGAATCCGCTACTATTGGGTTAAACGAGGATAAATGTATGTCAAATTATTCCATAGATTTTTGCATCGACTAGTTGTTTATTCTCAACGACGAAGTAAATAAAAGATTCGCTTTCTAAGGAATTACTACTTCCACATCCAGATTTCCTATCCAAATCTCTTACTATAATTTCACTCCACTATGTGGAAATAATTTGAGGCCTTTGGTTCCTGTATGCACACTAAATGACAGTTTTATTTTTTACCCCTTTAATAATGGTGTTAATGGGGGTCATAGCGGGGGCAGCTGATGCCAAATAAATTTTGAGACCTTGGCTCCTCGTACATACACTAAATTCCAGTTTTATGAACCCTTGCTTCCTTTATCTATTTACCCCCATTTACCCCCCAACCCTTCAATGAAATAACGTCTAACTATAATCTAGTCCAGTATCTCATTATAATACATGGATGTACCAAATTTCAAGTCAATATCGTAAAGCGTTCCAGAGTGCGCACAAAAAAGTTACAGATACCGATGGACAGTCATAATTTTTTCTTTGCTCAAACTTAAAACTTCGACGTTTCATGATAGTCTATTTGAACAAATAAAATCTATACAAAAATGTTGTTTTAGTGTTTACAGTGTGTTCCATTTTGCTTGGAACCACCTCTATAAAAAATTTATTTTAAGTTCGATATAGATCGTCTTTTTTTTAAACGTAGACCTCTGTGCATTCTTGCAGCACATTTCATTTTATAAAACATAAAAGCTGGGCATACTGCGGTCTTTTGTCGAGGCGGCAAATGAAGCAATCTTATTAGCGATTTCTTTATTTCAAATTTGAGGACTCCACTGGATTCAGCAACCTCTTAAATGGGTTTGTACCAAATTTTGTGAGAGATGAGTGAGCTCCTTTTTTTATGGAACCACCCCCATAAAAAGTTTAAGTCCGATTTAAATTGGGTTTTTTTCTTAAACGTAGATCTCTGAAAAGTGCATTCTTGTGATACATTCGATTTTATAAAACATAAAAGCTCGACCTACTGCGGTCTTTTTTCGGGGTGGAAAATGAAGAAATCTTATTAGGGATATTTTTATTTCAAATCTGAGTACTTCGCTGGATCCTGTAATCCGTTAAATGGGTTTATTCTAAATTTTGTGAAAACATACATATTTTTGGATTTTTCCCGTAATAAATTAGAATTCTGAAATTGCCAATGAAAATCCACTGTTGTAAGGAATTGAATATTTAAAATAGTGCTTTGACTCAAACAACTGACAGGATTGTTTAATTGTCAGTTTGTTTAGGTTTACTTATTTAAACTTCTGCTTGTAATAACAATTATGGCACGCAAGGGTTGTATATGTGTAAATTAAAACATGAATTTCTCTAAAGGTGGACGATTTGAATATCTGATATTAAATTCTCGAGCTGATTCTCTTGATAATCTCGCATTATCAACAACAATTTTATTAATATCTAACTTAACGTTTGAGGGGCAATAATTATTATTACATTCAGAAAATAAAAAAGTAAAACCAACAAAAATCGACAAATAAACATTCCTTTTGCAGTTGTATGAGTTAAGGCACTCTTTCAAATATACAATCCCGTGCAATAGTGATTTTTATTGGCAGTTTCAGAATTCTTACTTCTTACGGGAAAAATCCAAAAATAGGTAAATAAAATGGTTTCGTAGTTAAAAATAACACAGGCACACAAAAGAAGTGATCAAGAGTCACAATTTTGAGATTAGCTCATTTTTCATCCCTGACCCCAAAAACACCTCTAAAACAAAACAAAAATGTGGTCTGTCCGGCGATCAGACCAATATAGTCTTGACGTGACGTGTATTTTGACTTGCTGAATCCGATTCCGAAGCCAGAATTGTCAGATTGACTCGGTTTTCATCTCTAACCTCAAGAAACACCCGTAAAAACCTGTTTTTCGCATTTCACAGTGTTATGGAGTTGTAGCGTTATGAGGTTACAGTGATATAAGGTTATGGCGTTGTGAGTTTATGAAATAAATCTATTTAAAAAAATTCTAACTACTCATTGAAGTGTGAAAGGCGAAAAATCAGTTTTTTGGTTTTTTTTTGATTAGACATGAAAACCGAGCCAATCTGAAAATTCTGATTTGGATTCGAATTCAGTGGGTCAAAATATATGGGGATACACTGCTTTAGTCCGCCGCATAGACCACTTTTTTGTGTGCCTATGTAATTAATGAAGGCTACATAAAAAAGTAAGAACAATAGAGAAACGTAATCCCAGATAATTAGTGTATTTTTTTTCTTATAATTCTTGTTATCCACTTTGCAAAAAGTAGATATACCTCAAGTATATCATAATAAACTTGTAATGTACGTAGTTTCTTTTAAGAATGATTGAGCTACATCCTTAGCTAGAAGAATAAATGTAATGTTCCCGAACTGATCGAATATATCTTTTACCGCGAAAACCGCTTGTAGCAAATATAAGTTGTAAACAAGTATCGCTCTCATCACTTACTCGAATTCCATTGAGTACGTTATATTTCATACATGTGTCACTCGCTCTAGAGATACTAAATCTAATTACAATAACAAACAAAACCCGTAAGAGAATGTTATAGCAAACACTTGTGCCACTCGCTACACCACTTGTTTACAATCCCTGTTTGTTGACCCTTTATGGACTATATGTGACTGCACAGCTTTGCTATTCTTTAGCAGAAACATCCACATGTGATATTCGAAGCCAGGACGAAGGCAAATAAGGGATGTGCGAACTCCGGCAATATGGAGTGGCGACTCAACACCCACTCGGGGTTTCTTCCGCACACCAACCTCAAAATCAAGAGGGACGTTCGGGAGGCGACCAAGTATATTGAGACTGCCCTAGTCATAGATAAGGCTATGTTCGAGAAGAGGAACGGCAGTACGCGGATAGACGTCGTCCATGATTCCATACAAGTCGCCAATATTGCCGATTTGTATTTTAGGACACTGAACACCAGGGTGTCCGTGGTGTATATCGAAACTTGGCAAGGTAAGTTTTAGATCGTATTTTATAGAATGTAGTGTATTTAAAATTACGCTACTAACTTCAGCAACTTGTTTAGTAACTAAAAATAAAACACACAACAGAGCTACAGGCTCTTACAGTTACTATCTAAGGTAAAATTATACCTAAATAGTTCTAAAAAGTCTGTAAAATCGTTATTATTTTTCTTTGACCGTGTGGAAAGTCTGAATATCTAATATACGAATCATTGTAGAAAATTGTCCCAATCGAAAACTTTTTTTTATTCACAACGTTTTGTGATCCACACGTTTTCTAGTTGGACTCTATTTGCTGTATAGCATCTCTGACAGCATCACATCATCTGTCGCAGTTGCCTATTAGGCACACAGACTCATCAATATTGTTTCCCAGCCGCTTATGGGTGGCATAAGACCAAAATTTTGGAGGGCGATCCCTTCACTATTTGCTAATTACCATTTGGTTTTTCTTGAACCATCAACTATATTGTCTTCTTTCCGGTTGATATGGTCAAAAAATGAGAGCAGTCTGAAAAATACAGTGCCATGGAGTCGCTTTTGTGTATTTTGTCAAACATATGGAGTTATTAGTACGTTGGGCTGTTCAGAGAATTCGTCTTCAGAAAATTCGTCTCCAAACCCACATCTTGAAAGCATCTATGTGCTCCCTAACAATCCATATCTCAGAAGCTTCAAGAAAGATGGACAATACTAAGGTATTAGCAAAGTCTGAACTTTGTGCGTTTTATGATATTTTTGACACTTCAAATTTTCTCAGCCAGGAAGTTGCCGATCTTACCATCTGCATTTTTCGCAGAATCTCATATCCGCAGTCGTCAGTATTGTCCACAAGGGCAGCCTGTCTGCAGCCTGATCAACATGTGTAAGAGCTCATTCTAGTGTGCTACAACTAAGGTAATTTGCAAAGTTAAAAATCTTGGTTCCGCCTGAAACTACTCTTCCCTGCAATTCCTACATTATGTCACAGTCCTGCAATACACTAGTATTCTCCAAAGCAGAGTTGTCTTCACACATTCGGCGAATAATAAACACCAGATGCTTGGGTGTCTCTATCTCCAATAATACAGCCCACAGTTTGTTCCTTTCAACATTCTACATTCCCCACAAACACCTTATGGTAGTTTACCAAACAAATCTAAATGGGCATGTAATATTCCCTTGCCTTCTAGATGAATTGTTGCAAATTCAGTATTTCAGTAGTTCTCTTCAGTATTTCTCTAGTACCGCGTCCTCTAACATAGCCTGCTTGCTCAGGAGGTATTTTCCAAGGCAGAAAATGCTGAAGTCTAGATTGATTATACAGAATTATTTTACTGACGTGAGATATTAATGCCAGCAGTGGTTATCACAGACATATGTCGATCACTTCTTATTTCCTAGTATGAAGATTAAGGTTCTACAATCATGGATCCAGATTTCAGTTTCCTATATTTTTTAGCATATTCTCATTCCATCGTCACTAACTAACTTAAGCGCCTCGACCGTGATATTGTCGATCACATCTCCTTTACCTGTTATTAGTTTTTGTATTGCTGTTTCCAACTTTGGTATTAAAGGTTTATGTACGTAGTTCTACTACCGGTCATCTTCTACCTCAGGGTGGTCACATTCCAAGAGCTTCCCGCAGTATTGGCGCCAGACCTCAATAATTGATCTATGTCAGTTCTTACAGTACCAAAGTCCTTAATTGACCACGATATAGGTTTAACATATGATCACTCTTACTGTTCCGAAAAAATGTTTGCTATTGATAAAATCAAGTAAAATCAATCTAAATACTGAAGATTGTCTCAAAATGTCTTAACTTTCATAACTGGGCCTCAAAATCTGCTCCTCCGGAGTAGCTTTCAATGGCGCAAAGTTTTTCTCTTTCGGATATGGAACAATTTTTTTCCAACCTAGATCTACTTCAGTAATTCAGAACAACAATTGAAATAGATTCGAAATTTCATCGAAATAGGGAGCGTAAGCTGGGTTTAGACCGTCGTAAGACAGGTTAGTTTTACCAACGTCGTTGAGATAGTAATCCCGCTCAGTGCGAGAGGAACCGCAAGTTCGAACATTTGGTTCACGCACTCGCTCGAGCGGACGGTGGTGCGAAGCTACCATCCGTGGGATTATGCCTGAACGTCTCTAAGGCTGTATCCTTTCTAGTCGAAAGTGGTAACGATATCTCTTGGAGTTCCGAGAGTCGAAAGACATTTTGTTACTTCTGGATAAAAATATGTATATATCGTTGTATGAAATGGTTAATTACCAATTTCATTTAAATTAAAATTGATTAAATTTCTTTTTGCTTTAGTTTAATATTTAGTAAATGTACATCGTACAATTAATTAATACTTAAATTAAATTAGGTTAAGTATACCGTGCGTGTAATTTTCCATTAGGCATGTACATTCACGTAGCGCGAGAGATTTGACAACACCGGCAGCCGTAAATTCGTCCGTTGGTGGAGCATTCCAGCTCCGTTATTTCATTTCAGCCAGCTGGCACGCGCGATGTTGTAATTCTTCTCCCCATGCCTAGCCCGCGACTACACACACGGTATTACATATTATTGTAATACCCACGATGCTAGATTAAGTGTAAGGGTAGCCTTAGGCTAAACTTTTTCTGAGCAACCCTAACATCTCACTTATTATAGATACAATTTTTGTATTTCTCCAGAAGAATAAAGACTATTCGTTATTATTATTATTATATACCGGATGTCAACGAGATCACTATCCGGCCTCCATTTCTTTATTTTTTAATGGATCGAGATGAAACTAGGCATGTGCCACATGCTACCGGTATTTTTATGTCTGTCGTTTCTACTATTTCCAATTGCCTTATTTTTACTTTCATTTGTAAATTTTGAGTAATTTCGAAAATGTGATTTGGGAATGGGTAAAGAAAACTTTCCAATAAACGTTTCCAGGAAATTTTCGGCAGTTTCCGGGACGAAATTTTGATAAAAATGAAAGTTTTCAGTAAAATATCTGAATATTCCGAAAGTTCCCAAAGGAAACTTTCCCGGAATTCTGGAAAACTTCAAATATTCAAATATTCCAATATTCCAATATTTTATTGAGATTTTCAATTTTATCAAAATTTCCTTTCAGGAAAGTGGAAAGTTTCCCTTACCCATCTCTGTTTTATCAAATTCTGACACAAATTAACAAGAAATTCAATACGTATTTTTCGTCAACTATCTAGAAATATTGGAACAATTTTTGGTGGGCCACGGCACAGTAGATTGAAAATTATAATTGGCTAAAATAAATACAAAATGGCGGAGGGTCAGAAAATTAGCACGATCATATGCAGAATGATCTCTAAATTCCAGAAATGTAAAAATATACGGAGTGTTCCGTTTAAAAATCAAAAGTAGGGTGAAATCGGAAGTCGTAGAAACTTGAAAGATGGATGAAAAATGTCGTTTTAGTAACATCTGACACGTGCCAAGTTTCATCACGATCCGTTTAGAAAATAAAAAGATGACAGCAGGAAAGTAAACCCTTTAACATCCGGTATAGACCAAGTTTTCCAACCAGCTACTTTTCCCTTTCCATAAAAAAGGGAAGTTGTGTCACATCCCGTGAACGAATGAAAACGCACTAATGCAGCACACTTCCTTCCTTCTAATTTTTCTGCTACCTTATGCACTTTCACAAGTCCGAAATATTTTCAGCCCCACACTGTACATCCAAGACGTTGCCTATAAAAATTGTGAAAATATGAAACAGCTAATACAACCTCATCGATGTCTACAGTTCTAATGCAAATATACTTCCAGAGTTCCAAAATTGTTGAAAACAATCTTTTACTTTACATAATGCTAGATTATTACCTTTATTATTCACGTTTAATACATGCTTTTATTTCCTCAGGTGGTAACCAAGCCATGATAGATCGAAATGAGGACATAGGCAAGGCGCTGTCTGTCTTCAACGATTACACCGCCAGGAAGCTCTTCAAGGTCGACAAGGATACGACGCAGCTCCTCACGGGCGAAGTTTTCGTTGGAGGAGAGGCCGGTATGGCCGTTCCAGCCACCGTGTGTACCACCAAGTCAGTGGGAATCAGCGTGGATATCAACACTTACGAGCCCCACTTGCTTGCTGGCACGATGGCCCACATGATCGGGCATAACATAGGAATGGGTCACGATGATGGGAGGGAGGAGTGTTATTGCAGAGACTGGCATGGGTGCATCATGGCGCAGGCGATCGTGGGATTGGACAACGTGCAGCCATACAAGTTTTCGGAGTGCAGCAAATCGGATTACATCGATAGACTGAGGACGGGGAACGGGATATGTTTGCTGAATAAGCCTAATGAATTGGAAGTATGTGACATTTTATTTTGTTATATTACGAGGATTTAGGAAAGTACTCAGCAAGTCTAGTACTAATACGCAGGGTCTATCCTAACGGGCATGGGGCAGTCGTAAATTTGAAAGTGGACACTCTTAAAAGGCAAAAGTACAAGGGGTAAATCAATTCTTATATTTTTAAACCTTTTGAACCTGTGATTAACATTTTACAAAAAAAAACAAATTCACAAAACAATATGCTTTCTTGATCTGCTTGTCGAATTTGTCCTATCACCTGTTTCGGACCTTATAACAGTCTGGATCTCTGGCTTTTGCCGTATCTTTTATACGCCGTCTTAAGCTGCGCGCCCCAGTCTTTCAAGATAGACATGTCTTGATGTAGCGTCAAAGGGGGCGGTTGGGTAGACGTAAATTTTATTTAGAATAGACCCTAGTATGTAGTATTCATATGCGTGATCTTACAAACTCCGGCTCCCAGGTAGTTATACTAGAGACGCTTTTCAAACACAGATAGATATAATACCTTTTGTAAACACGCTGTATCGTGGATCCGGAAATTACAACACCAGGGTAACACTAAACTAATAACTGTAGTAACTAGTAACACTAATTTATTAACTTACTAACGTACTAATTACAACAAATAATTACTTTACTAATATTACACTGTGTACTATAATTCAACAATTTAGTCACTTGATCACTTTGCCTACTTGTTCTATCCTTCTAAACTTACTATCTGAACTGAACTGTCTACTGAACTGTCTACTGAACTGTACTGCCTTCTGAACTGTACTCTGTGCGACCACTCGCTCTCTATTTGTACTCCTGGGTAAGTAGTATTGGAACATTCTATAACCCTCCAGAAGATGGCAATATTCTTCTTGACTTCCTAGATGCTGTCACCGCACGCGCCATCTCTGGGATGATTGCCGAACTAACTAACTATGTGTAATAAGGATCTCTCAAAGAATCTATAAAGGTATAAAGCCGCAACACTGCCCCCTTCGTAAGCCTGAACGTCACGGTCAGGCGATTTAGTGTCTTTCACATACTTCGTTAGTCTATCCAAGCGTACAATTTTCATCTTTGACTCTTTACTTCTTGGAATTCGATAAACAACGTCATTGGTTCGGGTGATGATGGAATATGATCCTTCTCAAGATGGTTGAAGCTTCGGGGATCTCCACTCCTTCCGCTGTGGGTTGTACCGCCAAACCAGATCTCATCCTATACTGGCATTACAATCATAACAAGGTTTCATTCAGCCACTAGCTTTGGTGATCTGCTCTTGGACATTCTTCGGCCGTTCGCGACTTTCATCCGCATAGTTGCTTACGGAAAGTGGTTCCTTATTGGCAGTACAATTCTTACATTTGCGACACCAAGCCTCCACATCCTGGCGACTATTAACTCAATAGAACTGTTCTCGTACTTTACTCAGTCTTATTTACGTCAAAATGTCCACCGGACGTTCCGGTATGCACTTGAAGTACTTTTGGTACACGACACCTGGGAATCACTAGATGCATGGTAACTTGCTTTCCATTCGGGTTGTTCCATGCTCTCCTCCATAGCCCGTCTAAGACTCTAAACGAATCGCATTGTGACCATAAAGCCTTCAACCCTACTCCTTTGTTTGAAACCTCCTTTCATTCCGGTCGGGTTCCTTCTTCTTTTGCTCGCAATGTAGGCCCAATTTCTGCATCATTCAGTTGCTCTTGTCTTAAAACTTCCTTTGTGCAATCATCTGGAATCTCTTTCCTTTCATTTACACAACCTTGTAATGGTAGACTACTCGGAATTCTTAGAAGCTGGCAAATCTTTATTTTTCTAGCAAGCACCGTCCCAGTGGCATGTACCCTCTCAGGGCTCCACTGTCGATAATCTCGTCTTACTTAACCTAGCTTTCCGAGCTATAACATCGAATACCCCCATTTGGCTTCCCACTATTTTGTCGTTTGCCCTGTTCCCCTGAAGAATTCGTCAGCAATTGATTTAACATTTTGTGTAAGTCTGTCAGTATAGACTCCAGATTCTTTTTGTCCCAATCCGACTCTTCGACAACTTCGGCATTTATTTTTTCAGGGCTTTGCTGTCGACAATCTCGCTTAATGTGCCCTAATTTGCCGCACTGATAACACCGGATACCTCCACCTTGGTTTGGCTTTGGTTGCTGTTTTTTCAGAGAATCTAGTTTGGCCGATAATTTACTGAACATTTCATGCATGTTCATAGTGTCCAGCTCCTTTTTACCTAAATGTGTCTCTGTGACTATCACAGCACGCACTTTCGACTCTGGGGTAACCAAATCGAATAGTTGAATTTGTTAAAGATTTACACAAGATAATCTAATTGATATAATGTAAGTGATTTTACATAATACCCCATGTTTTAATGGATTATTTTATTAATATCTTTATAACATTCGATGTCATTAAAACATGCGTTAAAAAAACTGTGGGGTGAGCGCTATGAAATTTACTATACCTGAGAAAGGTTGAACTTTTGATGTGGCAGCAGTTGGCTCTAACACTGAAGTAGGTTTCACATTCTCCAAAACACAACAGTGAACTTTATCCGCATTTTTATAGCTTTCCTGGTCATCTTTACACCTAGTTAACTGCAGATAAGAGCCATTTGGTTATCGCAACGGCCATCGAGTGAAGTATCACAAAAATACTATTTAAGATCAAGGCACATCTCAAAAAAAAATTGCAGTTTCCCTCCTGTTTCAGTTCCTAAGTAGTTTTTCTCAGAGTGGGGATAATAGCTATTTGTGCAACAAGTTAGGAAAAGTATATGTTTTCCATACATATTATGTCCGTAAGAAGAGGATAATGATGACGTAGGATGGGCGTGTTATTGATAAAAGAACTAGAACTCAGATCGATAAAAATGTCACTTATGTATCACACGCCAAATGTAACAGAGCGATATATTGATTTGATATGCCTTTGTAAACCCTACTTTAAATTATATCCCCTCCAAATTCAAATGCCAATAAATTTCGTTGCACGCACTGATCACGTGCATTACTATCCTTCATTTACAATTTAGTATAGTATTAGTAGTAAGATTTTTTATCGAGGTGGAGAAATAAAAAGGAAGAAACACTTTCTTAAGTCCTGCATACATGATTTTTTCTACTAATGATTGGCAAAACGATTAAACTGAGATATTTTCAATTATATTTGACATTTATAAATTTCAAGTAGCATCCTGAATACTGGACCAAAAGGAAAATATTAACATACATACAAGTTTTGCTTTACTTTCCTAACTCAAATTAGTATTTAAATATACAACTTTTCCAAATACAGTAGTAGAAAAATTATTTAAATGTCTCTTTAATTGTATTTTGATTTCAGGTAAGACGAACCTGTGGTAATAGCGTAGTTGAAGAAGGCGAAGACTGTGATTGCGGCAGCATAGAAAATTGCCACGAAGTGGATCCGTGTTGCGACCCAATCACTTGTAAGTTGACCAAGGAGGCGCAGTGCGCTACGGGGCCGTGTTGCAAGGACTGCCAACTGAAGGAAAAAGGCGTTGTGTGCAGAGAGTCCACTAATGAGTGTGATCTGCCGGAGCACTGCTCCGGGGATACGGGAGAGTGTCCGGTTGATCTCTTCAAAAAGAACGGCAGCCCGTGTGAAAAAGACACTGGATATTGTTTCAACGGTGTTTGCCCCACTTTGACGTTGCAGTGTGAACATATCTGGGGTTACGGTAAGGAAATTAGTTTGTATTTCTTATTTAAAGTTTTTGGTAGCAAGTAATTGAATTAATTAACTCCTAATGATCAGTTAATTAACTAAAGTAGAAATGAACTAGCATTTTTAGATGTTTTAATTAAAAGAGTAAATAATTCAATTAAAACAAGCATTTATGGAAAACCAACACATACCAACAGATATTCGAATTTTAACTCAAATCAGTCGATGCAAGTTGCAAGGGGTATTATAAAATATTTATATGAGTGGACTTAAATAATTTCTTCTAATGATGAAATGTTAAGCAATTGAACCGTTTTAAGATGTTCTTATAAACAATCAGTACCCTGTGCTTTTGTTGATAGTACTTTCAAATATATAGAGAATAACAATATATTGAATCAAATCAATATTGATATTAGTATGGTATTTCAAACAAGCAGTACTTTAAGATCTATTTTGACAAAAACAAAACCGCTGAACCAGGAGCAAAATTCAAAAAACTTTATTTATAATATTCCGAAACCATTCATTGTAAGATTGGGCGAGCACGAGAATTACATTAGAAAGAATGAAATTCAAAAATCTAAGATTTACGAACAGGCTTGGAAGAAGGGGCATAGAATAAACTGAAACTCGGCAAGGATTTTAACAAAAGAGATAGCAAGAAAAGAAAAACCTCTGCCCAAGGAAACACTACTTCCACATCCAGATTTTTTATCCAAGTCACTCACAACGAAAAAATTTTGTATCTGAAAATAATTGTTTAGGAACTTTAATAATATAATATTTGAAATCTTCTTCCCCAAAAACCCATAAAACGATACCCCACATCGGTAAAGGAGTGTGGGTGGTGATAGGGTGTAGTAGTGGGGTGGATGAAGTAAAAAAATATTTTGAGGTTTCTGGTTCTTGTACACACACTAAATCACAATTTTTTTTCATCCCCTTTAATAATGGGATGGGGGGGTAGTGGAGATGGCTAATGCCAAAATTTTTTTTGCGACCTTAGTTTCTCTTGTATATACCAAATGCCAATTTTATGAACTCTACCTGCTTGATTTACCTATTTACCCCAAATTTACCCCAATTTACCCCCCAACCCTTGGACGGAACAAGATGAAAATATAATCTAGTTCTAGATCTCGTTAAAGTACATATGCGTACCAAATTTCAATATCTCAAACGGTTCCAGAGTAAACGTGCGCACAAAAAAGTTACAGACAGACCGACAGACAGGCAGACAAACAAAAAATACAACTTTTTGTGTTTCAAAAAGTGCCGGCAACTTCTCAATCTTGGCTCCTACGCCAAAATACTACTCTTACTAATTTAAATAGAATTAAATTTGCTAAAAGTCTCTTTTTCTTATTTTTTGAATTGCGGCAAAAATGAAGAAACTGGAGGGGGCGGAAATTTGGACTTTCTTTTTTTCGGGAAAATTTTGCCACTTTGTCACCGTAATTAATCGGTATTTAAATTAAATTGATTTCATATACGATGTCCACCAAATATCATGTAATACCCAGATGTTCCATTAATCTCGGCCCTTCAAAACAAAGGTTTCTGGGAATTTTTTGTTTAAGATTTACATGCATTTTCTAGGAAAACGTGAAATTTTCTTCATTTAGTCGAACAACAGCTTCCCCCACCGCGGGTGCGCCAGATGACCGTCGTTTCCTGTATGTACACACAATAAACTACTACACATGTGAAAATCAGCTTTAATGAAATGACTCTCTCCGAAAGGTCGCTGCCTCTCGGGCTATTATTTCATGTCTTTAAAAAACTTAAAAATACCTACTAATTTGAACAGTAAAATATACGAGAATAACGTAACAGCAATTAAAATCACTCTGATATTTGTTAATTATTCATAAATCCACAAAAACTAAACTACTCATTTTAAATTTTATTAACGCGTGACGTCAATGGTTAGAGGTAATGTTATAGTAATTTTATTGTTGTTAGATTGCTGCTCTAGCAATACCAAATGTAACACTAATGTTTTAACCTCTTGCTTCCCAGTTTGCAAATAAATATTTTATGAATTTTAGGAAGGGTGAAGAGGCGCATATTTTCGGCCACAACTTTGTTGTTTTTTATGTTAGAGAAAAATTAAAAAAGCAACGGAAAGCTCGATCAATTTTCTTTAGAATTGCTGTCTACGGATATTTTGAAGAAACTGATAATTAGCGAGATTCTTGGGAAAATGGAAGAAATGTCAGGTTTTCCTAGAAAATGCATGTAAATCTTAAAAAAATCATTTTTCCCAGAAACGTTCGCTTTGAAGGGCCGAGATTAATGGAGCATCTAGGTAACACATGATATTAAGAGTACATCGTAATTGAGATCCATTTCAGTTATTTGCCGATTAATTACGGTGACAAAATGGCGACATTTTACCGAAAAAAAAAGTTCTCACTTCCGCCCCTTCTATTTCCCTCATTTTTATCGCAAGACAAAAAATTTAAAAAAGGCTTTTAGCAAATTTAATCTTATTTAAATTCGTTAGACTAGTTTTTTGGCCTAGGAGGCAAGGTTAAGGAGTTACCAACTTGTTAAACCAGAAATGTGCGATTTTTGCTGGACATCGCCACATATTTCAGTAAATATCTCCGAAACGAAAAATAAAAACAAAATTCTAATTCGTTATGAAACGAACTCGTTTTAAGGTATTTTTTATTTTGGGCTAGAGCTCTTACCATTTCAGAGATATCGGCGAAAAATAGTAAAAAAAAATATGCATTTCGGAACCGAAAAAAGAGCAAAGACATGCAATCTTAAAACGTTCATATTTTTCGAAAAACACCTGCGGGTGGGCCGAACGATGCCGCGAAGCAAAGAGGAAGAGTTCTAATTGATCCGCATTGTAAATTGCACAAGGCAAATCGAAAACTCGGCTCGGCACGAACGAATCAAAACTGGTATTTTTCGACATTTAGCGAAAACGGCAAAACAAAATGTCAGTCACATCAATATAGGTAATGGTGAAGTTTGCATTTCATGGCTGCCATAAAAATTTACTGCTTGAACTATACTGCACATGCGTAACCATTGACGTCACTGCTTTTGGCGGGAACTACCATTTTCAAATTATAAATTGAATTTAAAATTATTTAACGTCCATAAAAAAAAATTGCCATTACATATACTTAGTTATTACTAGTCCTAGAATCCAAATTTAATGTAAATAAAAATTATGAAATAACCCAATTCTAGCTTTAGTAACATCTTATGAATATACAAAATTTGAAAATGGCACCTCTCATAACAAGCGAATTATTCCGTAGACAATACTTTCGTGGCCACCCGGTAGACCATGGTTTTTGTAATATGAATTTTGTAAAGCGCATCTCTGAAGACCTACTGCTTTTTCACGATAACATGACACACGCAGATATGTACTTTGATTATTTTAACAAAAATTACAGATGAAGTGTACCGTATGTGATAGAATTTCAAAAGGTCCGCCGGCAAAATTAGTTGAGGAGTTTTAGTCTATTATTCCAATTATGGTCATTTGCGTGCAGTCCTTTGTCTTCAAAGAATGTGGTGATCCACATAGCAAAAAACAACAAACGGACTGTTCTGCTGCTTTTTAAGCTCCAGGTCACTACTAGTTAAGTAAAATGCATTATATTTTACAACGGTCAGTCTGAAAATTTCATTATTAAACATTTTCACTGTACCACTTGGCTGCTAGTCGTAGCGAATTATATATTATCATGAATAGAAATAAACCAAGTAGAATATATCTATTTAAGCTCAAACTAGCACAATGACAATAGGATGCATGTAAAATAACTTTCATAAATTTGAATAAAAAATTATGTTTTTGTACGGTTTCCCTTTGCTATCCATGTTTTTAAGTTTCCGACGGGACGTACTAAGAGTTCGCCACCATTACAGAGTGATCCAAAAACACAAGATATAAATTCCATAACATATTCCTTACGTCAATAAAAAACATGTTCTTATAAAGATGAGCCTGAGATCCGATAACGCTTTGTTCCCAAGATACAAAGCGGTGAAAGACTATTAAGAGCCAATATTCTTGGCTAAAGATGTCGGTCTCGGATGTCTGGGGCCGGGCAGGACTATTGCTCTTTAACCCAGTACATCACTGTAGACCGGGGACCAGCCTCGTACAGGGCGGGCGAACTTACTTTTCCACTCACAAATGTGGGCGGTGCAGACGATTTCGGCTCACCTCCCTGGGTCCTGGCTCGTTGGACCTTGCTGGCTAAGGCCTCTTCTGGCGTTCTTCGGTCTTCGACGTCTTCGTTTCCTTTTCTTCACCAGCTTGTCCCCCCCCCCCGGGGGGAGGCGGGGGTAATCATCGGTTTAGTTGGGTTTTTAGGTGTTTTGGGTGGGACTGACTGCCGGTACACAGAATGTCAATTGACATCCTGTCGTCCGGGTCGTCGGAGGGATAATGATGAGGTATGTAGCTCGAGGAAGGGCAGACCTGACTACTTTGGTAGCATTTTTGGTCTGCCCGGAGCTAGGTGATTAGAGATACTGGACGGTGTTTTGTCCGGTACCCGCAGGGTCGGGGGTGGGTTATCGTCATGTCTCTTCGGTGGATCCTCCATCGGCGGGATCGGCAGCTGTCTTCACTGGATGGTAAGGTGGGGCATACTGGCGAACATTTCCCCCATCATTGTGCATCCGGGCCAGTACAGCAGCAAGTTGTCCAGCCTCTAGGGGGGCCTGGGGTGGTTGGGCAGAGTAGACGGGCTTCCATGCTACGCCCTGGGCTGCTCTGGCGTAGCTTAGCCCGGGGGTTGTCCTGCTGGTGGCTGCATTGGGAGAGGGTTGCTTCCGGGGGGCAGGCTTCTGAGGTGGTCCGGTTATCCTCTTGGGGCACTTGGGGCATCCTCTGTAACTTGCTGGGTGCGCACCCTGGCAGTTTGCGCACTTGGCTGGGGTGTCCTTGGATTTCTGGCAGTCCTTGGAGTGATGGGCCTCTTCGCATTTGACCCACTTTGGCTACGCCGTGCATCGCCCTTGTGCATGGCCGAAAGTCTGGCATCTGTGGCATTGGGAAATGGTCTGCTTGGCTCATTGTGTCTCTGTCTTGACGACCAGATAGCAGCAACGGTTTACTGTCGGAACGTTTTCTTGGGCCAGGGGGACTTGGACTAGCATGAGAGGGACATCCTCTGGACAGAGATGGGCGAATATCCCTGTGCTTCTAGGTATGTTTCCACTTCCTCGCGAACATCCGGGTCATCTGTCTGTAGTCGTCCGCTTGGCTATCTTAGCCTCGTTTAATTTCTGGGTAACATCCGACCATGACTCCTTGTGTTTCAGGACCAGTGGGGGCATCCGGGGGCCTTGGGGGCCTTCGTTTCCATGGCCGTCGGGCTAACTCTGTCCTGGTTAGTGGAGGGTTTGTGTTCTTTTGCCGGTGGCATCTTTTTCGCTGTTTTTGCCTCTTGCGGAGGATCTCCATCATCACCGTCTAGGGCGTTTTTTAGTTTCGGGGCTTCCTTCACAGGGGCTTCTGGGGAGGCTTTGTTGCCTAGGAGGGCATTCATCATCTCTTTGTGTTGAAGTTCAGCTTGTTCCCGCTGGGCTCTCATCTGGTGGTTGAGCTCCATTAGCTCAGTCTGGAGTTGCTCGATTCGGGCCTTCGGTTGCCTATTATCCTCCTCGAGTTGAATTCTCATCAGTTCTCGGTGGTTTCTGCCCGTCTGTGTTGTTATTATTCCGGGTATTGACATAGCAAGAACGGCTTCGTCACTAAAATCATCTTTCCCGATGTGTTTGTCGTAATACTCCTTACAAATTCCCCAAACAAGTTCCATTGGGTTGAACTGACAGTGAAGCCGCAGTACTTCATGTCCATGCTCTCTAATTAAATTGTCGACAATATAATGTTGTTCTGTTCTGTTGGCTCCAGCTATTTGGAGCAATTCAGCTTTAAATGCGGTATCACTGAAATCTATGTTTTTGGTCTTTAACCAGGTTTGTACTTTTTCTTTCGCCCAAGATTGGATTGGTTGTTTTTCTTCAATCCGAGAGTGGTACTTATTATCTAAAACAATGCTTGGATTTTGTAACCCCGGCAAAAGTCTGTCTGCCACTTTTCAAAATATTCAGAGTTCATGTTGTCATAATAATCTGCTGACTTATTCTTGGTGGAGAAAACTAAACTTGCATCTTCAGCAAAGCCATGAATAGATCGTTCAACCTTCAATCCGCGAATTTACCTTTATTTCGGAAATTGTGAGAAATTGAATTTTTAAAATATAACTTGCGTTTTTTCCCACAAAACATAAGCTAAAAATCTATTCTTTTTTTAATTGTAGCCTACAGTGCACTTAATGTAACAGTATAGTCAGAACACACCTAATATTCATAAAAATTTTAGAAAAAAATATCACTTGAACCTCTACACAGTTGCCGCATTGAAAAATGTAGCCTGGGGTTTTTTTTTAATCTTAAGAAATTAACAAAAACTGTATCATATG
Source organism: Rutpela maculata (assembly GCA_936432065.2). Taxonomy (NCBI): domain Eukaryota; kingdom Metazoa; phylum Arthropoda; class Insecta; order Coleoptera; family Cerambycidae; genus Rutpela; species Rutpela maculata. Next base: position 223,547,245 of record OW386286.2, on the reverse strand, counting down.
GAATTACAAGAAAAGACCAAAATTATTTTTAGTGATTAATTCATACTAATATCTTGAGTGAAACGGAAGATATGATTTTTTTTTTAATTTGGCCGTAATGTGATCGAGCGCGCTACAAATCGAAACCGACGGATGCGGGCACTCATTTGCGGTATATTGAGTTATTTGGTACTGTATTAGTAGGTACAATATTCCTGTGTAAGGTTTTACCGGATTTTTTGTTTAAAATATATAGTTATTAATATAGTTGTTCAAAATGCCTTAGGTTTAATTTTCATCATAACTTTAGAAACACGTAAATTATTATGTATTCATCTAACATGTATCAATGAAATTGTCTGTAAATATTATAGATATGAATGTATTTATATCAGCTTGGTAAAATACATTACAATTAATAATTAGAAATTACTATAATTAGAATAAGCTTATATCTTGAAAAATGCGAAGATTCATAACCATGAGAAGCCGATATAGTTATATTCTCCATACTAAAATATTGTGTTTTGAAAGAGCAGCAATAGTGGCACGTAACAGATATTTTTTTTGTTGTCATTGTTTTTGTGCAGCAAAATGAAAGTAAAGTTGCGGCTTAAAAGTTCGATTCCTATTTTTTCTACTATAAAATAATTGAAGACGCAGCAACAGGCACTCATACCTCTCCTCCTTATAGCGACCCTTTTTATGTGTGCCTATGTACTTAGTGGGTGGGATAACACAAGCTAGACATTTAAAGAGGGAAAGAAGACAGAATTTAAGACGGTAACTGAAAATTGAGAAACACTTAATCCTCTGACAAAATATATAAATGACATGGAGGATTGCAACGTCATGGAATTTATAAACACTGGCCCCATATTCTTCAAATGCCTGTATGGTCACTCATATTTCCAATTAAGTCTTAAAGAACTAAGGGCACATTTATTTTTAAACTGCAAGAGCGTTATAGAGTTTTACCACCTACTGAAGATATGTGCCTATACATTTCTTATTTGGAAGAAAACAGGTAACATGTCTACAAAACTTCCAGATGTTCTTCAGTATGTTTAGATATTGACAAAAAGTGTACTGATACCTACCATGTGCAAGAAACAATCGAAGCCAATCACTTCTAAGTAGTCGTTTGCAAATGTAAGAATAATATTTGCAACAAGAGGTGTTTTTACAACTGGAGAACTGGTGTTGCATTATTATTGTGTTAGCTAAATGTACTGATGAAAACTTATAATTATAATAATTTCTAGTTATTAATTGTAATGTATTTCGCTTAGCTGATATAAATACAAACCACTGCCTAAGGAATCACATCCAGATTTTCTATCCAAGACTCTTCCAGGTCTCCCATTACCACCCCATCTCCACCGTAGTGGGGTTGGCTGAAGTTAAAAAAAAATTGATGTGTTTTGTACATAATCTAAATCACATTTTTTACCCTATTTAATAATGTTGTGGTGGTGGTAATGAGGGTGGTAGTGGTGATGCCAAAAAATGTTTGAGATCTTGGCTTCTTGTACAAACACTAAATCCCAATGTTATAAACTCTTGTTTGCTTTACTTGTTTTGGCCCATTTACCCACATTTACCCCAAACCCTTCAACGGAATAATATCAATATATAATAATCTAATTATATAACGTGTAGATGTACTGTAGGTGTACCAAATTTCAAGTCAATATCATGAACTATTCCAGAGTAATTGTGCGCCCAAAGAAAGTTACAGACAAGATGGACTGACTGGTTTTTTAAATTTTGTTCCAACTTAAAATTTCAACGTTTGATGACATCCTAATCCTATTTGAACAAAATTTCGTAGCGCGCTCGTTCGCAGGACGGCCAAATTTAAAAAAATCATATCTTCCGTTTCACTCAAAATATCAGTAGGAATCAATCACTAAAAATAATTTTGGTCTTTTCTTGTAATTTCGTACGATCTAATTTTTGTCAATTTTCCAAAATAAAAAAAAACCTCGCATGCTACATTTTTCATTGCGCCGGCTGCGTAGAAGTTCACTACATGTTTTTTTCTAAAATTTCTATTTTTAGGTTATTTTTTGTGGGAGAAAAAGCAAGTTATATTTTAAAAATTAAATTTTTCACAATTTCCGAATTCGCGGATTAAAGGTTGAAGGCAATCCCCGATTTTTATGCGCCCTCCGAATTCGGATTCGGCAGACAATTTTACATCGAGTACGATACTTTTCAGCCGTATGTCTGATAGGTACTTAGACTTAAGCATAAAAAAATAAGCCTTAAATTGGAGCTGAGATTCCCGACTATGCTACAGATTAAGTTACAAACAATATTTCAATCAAGACAAGGAAAGATAGAGCTCCGGACGATATTCCTTACACTATACGACCGGGATTCTATCAGCCAACAGACTTTAGAAATATTTAAGATTACAGTAAATGGAACTAAGGAACTCAACGATTTGTTTTCCTCTATTATTTTCTTTTACCACACTCCGATGCTATAAGAAAACATATCCACTTACAACCCAAAAATAGTTTGGAAACAAATTCGATACTTCTGTGTAATATAGTTTATAAAAATTGGAATGGAACATTATAGTCCGCTTTTTCTTTTGAAAACAAATAAGAAGGTATTTTTAATGCTGATAATGGCACAAAAGGAATACATATCGTATAACATAACCACATTACTGCGTATAAACGAGTCACAAGAAATACGAGAAAAATGAACGGGATGTGTTTTATCTTCTGTGAGCCAAGTAATAAGTTACAATTTAAAATACTAAAGTTGGATGACTACAAAATATCTGTTTTTAAACATTTTCCCACAGTGCTGTTATCTGTTACGATGGAGTTGGAAATTACGTAACCAAATGCTCGTATACGGCATACTGCGAATTATGTGAAAAAATATAGTGGAGGATGTACATGTGTTTCATATTATTTTTGTCATGCAGGTTGTAAATAGTTAACAAAAAAATATACATATTGTTTTAAAAAGGATTGAATTTTCAATTTAATTGTTTTCAATTATTTTAACTATTGAGCACTCAAATAACAACAGGTTTAAGAAATTCATTATCTAGCACTCTGTCTCTTATGAATCTTGTATCTAATCAAGTATATATATTATAACTTGACAAATTTTTTAAATAATTACCGTAGAAAGAAAATGTACCAAAATCTGTTTCATTGTAATAAAACGGACCCAAGTAACAATTTAAATGCTATGTGGACTTGAATAAGTTTTGTAATAGCTTTATCGTAAGTTTGCTAAATGGCTATATAGCAGTAGAATAGCAGGCCAACAACTCTTTCAGCTTAAGTAGTTTTATTACGAGTGTAACAACCTTTTAAATCGAGTCTATTGGCACTTGTAAAGGTTTTATGGTGGTGGTCAGCACCACCAAGATAAAATCATTTGACATAGGAAACCAATTTATCTCAGAGACAACGTTCATGAAACCAGTATGCCTAAGAGTTTTAAAGGGGCACCTGAATATACTAATCATGAAACTGCTATAAAGCTGTATATGCTTGTATAATGCCAAATGTAACATAAGAACCATTTAGTCTGGACAAATTCCTTCATGAAACCGCAAAAGTTACAGTTTGACAGATGGCAAAATAGATTTTATTTATTTTAGGTTAATTTTTAATTACTTTTGTGTGAAGTACCTCAAGAAATTAAATATGGAGACACATTTTTCACAAACGTAGATGAAAATAAAAAAGTGGTTACTTTAAATGGAAAGCCAGAAATAACTATTTGAAAATAGTAAATAACACACCGGTTTCGATGAGTAAGCATAAAACAGAATATGATTCACAAAACACTCAACAATTGACAATTGAGACCAGTACCTGCCATTCAATTACAAGACGAAACGTAGGAAAAACTTCAAGTGGGTTTGATATCAACTCCAACATACCCAAGGAACAATTTTGGTTTCTTAACTATATACAAGGGTGCTATAAAACTATTTATAAAATGCCTTGAAAAATCTATTTTGCTGTAACAATATCCTTAATACCATCATAGACTAAAAGGGCCCACCTTTATGATGGTTGTTAAGGCCTTTTTAAATTTCATCATAAAACTCCTTAGTGAGGCATAGTGCCGCTCTTGAAAACATTATTAGGGCCGTTTTAAAACCTTTCGTAAAACTATTTTAAAGCTATTGGAAGCTTCCTGCATTTCTAGAAAATACCTAGAAGGCTACCTTAAAACTGGTTTTTAAAACTCTGATAAGTCCATATTAGAACTAAGAAGCTATAAGAATGTCCACGGAGGAATCCAAATAATTTTATTGTTGCATTTATTTTTTCTAAACTGATTTAACCAAACACACCATCAGACTTAGTGAAGATAAAATGGAATTTGAAATTTATAAAGCGTAGAGTGGCACTATAACCTCTCTAAGGCCGATTTAAAGGGTAATAAAAAGACATCAGGTATGACAAAAAGATTAAAACCAACGGCACTTTATAGCTAAACATACAAAATAAAGGCCCAAAAAACAAGGGGGCCTCAGAAATAATAATGATTTTAATATCCATACAAAATGTGTAATCAGCAAAATTTAAAAAAGTAGGCTGCTTCTTTGGTTTCTACGGTAATTTTCAGTCGTTTCTTGTAATTTTACCTTAATTTGCTAAAGAAAAAGTGATAATTATTAATAATTATAACTGTGAGATTGACCTTGAATATTTTTATATAACAAGAAAAATATGGCCGGCCAACTAAAAACCTAATTGTCATTTTACCGTCCTCTCATTAAACTATATATTCTAATAATGGTAATGACCTAGAACATTTACTCTAAATGAAGTCCTTTTAGCATTTTTGTATACTATCACAAATAATCCCTTCCTTACATAAATGCAAATGCACTTGGCGAAGATCACATGGACTTGATAAAAGCTGTAATAAAACGTTTGGGATTTAAAAGAACCGCTTCCAAGACGAACCGCGTTGACATTTTTTGATACAAAAAACTTAAAACTTAACCTCAAAATAATTTTACAGTGTGACGCGCGCTTATATATTGTTTATTATTTTTATAATAAATGTTTTATTGAGGTTTTAGAAAGTGTTTTGTGGAATTAAAATTTGCCTTTTAGATTTATAGAGGCCTTTTTTTTCTTCATAACGGTTTCATCACAACATTATTTGTCAAGAATGTTTTAAGAGTCTAGTTTTGTAATGGCCTTTAATAAGTACTACCCAACATTGAAAATGTCTAGTTTTAAAAAGAATTTAAAATGCATTTATTGCAGATATGTTAAAACCATAAAGAATAATTTAAAGCCTCTTTAAATCTAAATGGAATTTAAGACGTTAGTAAAACTAATTAGCTTTATGGAGAGTTTTATGTAGGTATGATAAACCCATTACAAATACATATTATTCTAGAAGCAAATTAGCTTTATAATTAGGTCTTACAGAACGCTTTAAAACTTACCATATAAGAGCAAGTATACTTGAAACCTAAAAGACCTTAACTACAACATTAATAAAGCACAAAACTATTTCGTAACCCTGACAAACCTTTCTTAAAACCTTCTTAAGTCCAAATGACTTTAAATTGCTCCTTAGGTATTCTAGTGTACCACTGGTTTTTTGTCAACATCAAGTGTCTGTTTTTGCCTTCTAACAAGGATTTTTGTGTTAACTATATTCTGAATACCATATTTTTAACCTAATACTTATTTTAAACAATTAGAGCTACACCACACATTTGACTAATTAAAATAATCAAATAAATTATTTATATCTTTTTGCTCTTTTATTCACATTCCAGTGCAGTTCACTGCATCTGTGTATAAGGGTATATAGCCGAACATATGGAAAATAACTTGGTAGATTGAAATTGGACTATATGCCTATACCCTGTATATATAATATTGTATAATAACAGAGAACTCAATGACGAGGGATGATCTGCAACACACAATATTGTAAAACAATAAATTGTATTATAAATATAATCATAATTTCAGTTAGATACATCAATATGTTAGATACCATTTGCATATATCAAACGAAAAATGCAAAAAAAATAAATAAATTCGCAAAGATCCGAAATTTCCATCTCTATTATGACGCTAAAATTGTTGGCTTTCCCCTAAAGAGTTATATACTACTTTCCTTTTTCCATTCTTCCTCGTACTTTGTTATTCAAATTTATGTATTCGACGAGAAAAATTGAACATTCCTATATTTTTCAGGAGGAATAGCTGCAGACGAGCAATGTTTCGAACAATTCAATTCGAAAGGTTCGATAAACGGCCACTGCGGCAGCGACACCAATGGCAGGTTTTTGAAATGTGCCCCGGAAAATGTGAGATGCGGGTCTTTGCAATGTCAACTGGGAAATCGGTACCCCGTCGTCGAGGGTCTCAATCAACCTCAGGATCATTCGAGAACAATTATCTCGATCAAAGGACATGAATATGAGTGCAAGTAAGTAATTCTTGATTTCAGGTCTTTCGTACGTTTTATATTTGTACCAGCATTTATTATATATGAGATGTGCGGGATACCTTCAAAGGGTCTTTAATTCATATCAATTCTCAAAATCTTTTATTTTTATTCATAATCGGTTAATGAAGTTATAAAGAACTTTTACAAATGATGAAATTATAACTTCGTAATAATATTAGTTTTAAATTTCACAATACGTTGTGTTTAGATTTTCACACATTTATTATTTCTTACCATAACAATTATTTCGCCTAACATAGGCTTGTTTACGTGATGAGGTTACAACTAAATTAAAATACTATTGGTGATTCAAATTATAGACCAGGCTAGATGAGTGACAGCAAACTTATAACATAATATTTTAGTACAGTTGATTTAAAAAAAAAACTGGTACAACTCTTGTAATCGAAAATCTTAATAGTTTAGTTGTGTGCATATGTCTGTAAATAGGGCCGGCCAGGCATGTCGAGAGGGGAGTGGAGAAGAGGTGATTTACCCCGGACCTGGGTTTTTTGGAGGAGACCGGTTTTCTTAGTGTTTTTAAACTTATTAAACCTTTCTTTTTTATTTTATTCAAATGGAATTTTAAAAAATAATTATAAAATAACTTTTTCACAACATTTTCAAGCCTGCCATATTATTGTTTAAAAAAATAATATTTGCTACGGATAATTCTACTAATGGTTGTAATTAAAATACTAACTGAATAATGATAATTCTATTTTTAAAATAAGAACACAAAAATACCACTTGAGATTAAAAAAAAATGTAAACAATGCAAACTGAACATAAAAATACAATAAAAAAAAACAAAATAAATGAACTTCAACTACGTAATACAGAATTCACTAATATTTTGTCATTGCTCCATTAGCGTCTAAAACTGCCTGAAGTCTTGCAGGCATGGACAAAATCAAATTTCTTGCAAGGTCAACTTCTTGCGACAAGTTCTCCCAAGTGTCTTCAATTATCCCTTCCAATTCTTGGGCATTATTTGGATGGTTATTTAATTTTCTTATATGTTTCACCATTAGTCCCCAAACATTTTCAATTGGATTTAAATCCGGACTTTTAGATGGCCACGGTAACAACTCTATGTTTTTATTAAGAAACCATTGCCTGACACAATGGGCCGTATGTATGGAGCAGTTGTCTTGTTGGAAAATAAAATTATTTTCCGGAAACACCTCCATTACTGACGGCAACATAATATTGTCTAATATTTCAATATATTTAATGGAATTGAGATGACCACCACTGTTCCAACACACACCTAACCCATTTAGGCTCATTCAAGCCCAGACATTGACTGAAAACCTTCCTGATATTTGTGGATCGAAAGTATATTTTTCGTCGTATCTGGTGGAAGGAGGCCTATATACGCGAACATGTCCATCGTTACAGGATTTAAAAACCTTTTCGTCAGAAAAGACAACTTGTCCCCAGAAGTTTTCATCATTGATTATATAGTTGAGTGCAAAAATAATCCTACCCTGCTTCTTTTCTTCTGAAGGTTTGTATTTCTTAGCCGCTGAACAACTCTTCAAGTCGCTTTATAGTTTTATTCTTCTGCAAGCAGGGAAATTTGCCTCTGAAATTGCATTTACTGCAGTCTGAAAAGGGTTTTCTCTTAGGTAATTTATAAGATTTTCATCTTCGTGATTATTGCTCTTTCTGGGCTTACCGGAACCAACTTTACGGGATACCGTTTGGTTGGTTTCCCATTGTTTTTTAACACTCATTATCGTGGTTTTACTCACATTGTATTCAGCGGCAAGTCTTCTTATGGACCAACTATTTTTAATTTTAGAAACAATTCGAAATTTTTGAATATCTGTTAGATGTCGAACCATTTTTAATAATGACGCCACTGATTAACGTCAAAGTGACATTTGTAAGATTATTAATATCAATCAAAGAACGAATGATTTACATAGCTAAAAGAAAGTGTACCAGTTTTTTTGAAATCAACTGTACACATCACAACTAAAGAAGTAAAAATTGTCCGAACCACCTGCGCTTTTCTGGGGTGAAATGGGGTGGATTTTTAGGGATGAAAAACGGTGTTTTGCGATTTATGTCTAAACTACGCATCCTATCGAAAAAAGTTAAATATAATAGTTGTAGGTAATAAAGATATCTACACCTTTTGCGGAGATCATTTTTATCCTACTTCAAAATTTTTCGAGAAATACGCAAAAAAAAACGTTTTTTCGGTCTTATATTTTCTTTCTGCCAGGAAAATAATTCGATTTAGCTCAAACTTGGTGAAAGTACCTTTTGGTGTCCCACATTTTTTTTTGGATCAAAATATTCAACGTTCTTTTAAAAAAAAAAAGTGAAATTTTCAACTGCGATTCCTCATAAAAGTACTTGTCCGACAGAGTTCGGACAGGGCTCATTTTTTTGTTTTTACTTCTACTTTCAATAAATGAAAAAAATGTGATTTGGTTTCTTCCAGTCGCCTAGCGCATAAACGAGGGAAGCGTCACTTTGACGCCGAGATTTACTTCGGTATCACTCGGGCGCCACCTTTACAATTTTTACGTGGGGGCAAAGGTTCCACATTAGCCTCCTCGCGCAGCCTGTTGCAGTAGGACTGGGATAAACTCAGTGAAGAAACGGAAATGTCCAGAGGTCAAAATTTGAGATTAGATTTTCAGGCACATTCAAACAGTAAAACTCAAAAATCGGTAAATAACAACGTTTATTAAAACATGATAAATTCAATAGGAATAGTAAAAAAAATGTTCAGGTACTCAAATACTCATAAGGAGTTTATCACAGATAAAACTTATGATATTTTATTTTACAATGGGTAAAACATCGCGAATAACTAAAAAAACTGACTAATCAAGCGGGCTAACTAATCAAGCTGACTAACTAATCAAGCTGACTAACTAATCAAGCTGGGAGAAGATAGATTAATCGGGGTGTTGCAAATGTTATGGTTACTAATAAATGGGTTTGTTACTAGTGGCAAGCGGGCAATCCACAGGATGCTAAGCAGTATGCAAAGTAACAACAGGCAGTATATACAAAAAAATATATATAAAATAGCATAAAAAGTTAGAACAGGCTTGAACTCTAGGTGGTAGCAAGGAAATTATTTACAACAATAGGCATGCACGAAATATTAATCAGGAAACAGGATTAAAGAACACAGCTTTGTTCTTTATAATAATCAGGAAGTACGGCTAAAGAACACGGCTTTCTTCTTTTACTTCCGATCTGGCGGTTTGCCTGCGGTTTTCGGGGTGGCAAACGCCTGGCGGGAGATGTGCTGCCTTTATTAGCCAAACGCAAATTTGTCAGAGCGGTTTCAGAGAATGTTACGTAGCAATATATGAAAAATAACTAATTTTTCGGTATTGTCAGATTTTCGGGTCAAGTTCCCGGACTATGACAGAGTTTCATAAATTCCCCAGGATACTGGATTTTATTGTTTATTCATAAAAGACGAATTTGTTAAAATACCTTAGCAGGAAAACAAGTTCTAAAACACAGTAAATTGTCAGGTATTACTTTATAACAAATTTTCATAACTTCTTCAGAATACAGTATTTTATTTTTAATTTATATCAACACGACGTGGTTAAATTAAAGCAGGTAGAAAAACAGATTCTAAACACGGTAAATTATCAAGCATTATTTTATCTCGTTGAATAGAAAAACACGGTACAAGTTAAAATAATCTGGTAAAAAACGGTTTACCGTTACTCTCTCAAAAATGTCTACTGTTTCTTTTTCTTGGTTCGGTCCTAAGAAAAATTACTGGAACATAACTGTTTTGGACAAAATCTCGAGAATTTAACAGTCTGTCTCTATAACACGCCGACGTTAACAAAAATTATAAGTACTATATACAGTACCTGGATAATTCGGAAATTGACAATCGCATTTTATACATTTTAATCGAAATTACTTGAAACTAGCGTTGAATACACTTAATCATGGAGAACAATCTTAATCATTGGATGTACGGGGCCTGACAAATTTCGTGGCGGAGCTACCCACTTAATAAAATTAGTGCATCTTACCTCAACAAGATACGGGAATGACCAAAATGCCTTTTCACCAGCGTTGCCAGGTCGTTAAAATCTAAAAATCGTACAATGTTGTCAAAATTATCGTATTTTATCTACATATTATCCTACTTACTTATTTTTAATTGGAGAAAGAAATTACAAGATCATAAAATTGAAATGTAAGATGGCCATAAAAAACTATAAATACATTGATTTTTTCAACTTATTTTATTAATTTCATAAGAATCCACATTTTTTTCTATAGACACCGTTTTCTATTGTTTTCCCTTTCAATGCCGTCTAGTAACATTTCGTTTTCACTAACATAAAAGAAGCGCCAAATTTAAAAGTATATTCTACAATGTTTTATTTTTTTGTTACAAAACAATGAAATAAAAGGTGATCTTCTTTATAAAACATGATCTTCAAAATTTTTCCAAATTTTATCAGAAGCATTGTAAATATTATAGCAAACATTTTAACTACATGATTTTACTCAAATTTCTTAAAAATAAAATTGTCAATTGACAATTCTTGCAACCCGCATAATAGTTTGAAATTGTTCACATTATTTTCCTACGAAAATTAAAGTATTAATCCAATAATTACACTAAGAGCCGTCAACGCAGCTCAGCTGCGCAGGTCCCCTGTCTCTGTTGCCTAATACATAGTTTAAAAGTGCGAGGGAGACAGAGAAATTTTCCGCCATTGTTCGAGCTCACTGGACGGATCAACGGTGGTTTCGCGCGGTTGCCACATTGTAATATTATTCTTGATTACAGTTGCTTTATGCTTTAAAAAGTCGCTTTCATTTGGAATTTAACAAAATAATTTTTTTTTGCTGTTGTACTAAAATTATCGTATTTTCTACGATTATCGTACATGTACTATCGTACATTGCGCAGAAGCTAAAATTATCCTACAAAGCGATAATTATCGTAAACCTGGCAACGCTGCTTTTCACTAACTTCGATATTCCCGAAATGAATTACGGCCAGCGACGCTGGTGACAATTTTGTAAATTATATTGATATGTCGCGCTATCTTCCCACGGCCAGGTTTATTACAGTTAACATGAGATAGGATTCTACAACGCGGTTCTTTATTTTGGGAGTTCCTCAGTTGCACGGATGAGGGTGAGGAAAATCCTTGTAATTAATTCAAATAAGTAAGTTTGACAGGTAAACGGGACAAGCGACGAAGCATAGGGTTAATTTACTGCATTTTATTATTAAGAAAAACACTTCATTAAAAAATATGAATGCAGCAAAAATAAATACAGATAAATGGATACCAGATCGCCTCCTTAAATCAATTTGTTGCAGCTGCGAAAAGGGTTGTTCTTCTGCAAAATGCAGCTGTAAAAAACATGGTCTCAAATGTACCAATTTATGTTCAAATTATTACAATTTAGAAAATTGTTCAAATGCGGAAATTCAATAATGACAGTGACTCAGATGGGGGTGAAAAGAGGTATTTTTAATTAAGAAATCGATTTTTCTCTCTTTTCTCGGGAAATTAATTAATTTACAAAAAAATAGTTCAAATAAAAGTTGTTTCTGACAAAATTATCTTTAATTTGGTGTTTTAAAATTTAATTTTATAGCAATAATTAACCGAAATACTAGAGGTTTTTTTTAACTTCGAAATAATGATATTTGAATTAGATCTCGTTCATTTTTGGCAGCTTAATAGTAAATGAATAAAAAAAGAAGTTTCCATATTATGCGAGGTCTTGCTAATTTATAGGGGGTGGATGCCGCCCCTTTTCAGGGGGTGGTACCTAAAAAAAAACAAAAACATTGGAGCTGAGAGAGAATTAAATTTCAAGAAGAAAAGGTTCTATGCAACTTTTCATATAAATTGATAAATTTAAGTTATAACTACTAGAAAATTTGGGATTTTAGCTTAAAAAAGTGCTATTTCAAATACGTTTTCGTCAAATAACTCAAAAAGTATTACATTGAGCAACAACATACTAGAGACAAATAAGAAATCTACCAAAATAAGAATGAATTTCGTTTTTTTTTCTAATTTTTGTAGAGTTAATTATTTCGGAGACCTGGAAGTCTAAAGGTGGCGTCCGAACGTTTATAAGACGAAGTATCTAGTTTAAATGTTAAATATCTCAGAAACTATGGCACTTAAGTCAAAAACGCTAATGACCAAAATGAAAAACTATTAATTAGGCTTTCAAATGATTTTTTTCCCATTTTTATAGCATAAAAAACAAAGAAGTTATGACAGGAACAATGTACTTTTTCACATTTTTTTTAATAATAATTGCTGTAAGAGAAATTGCATTTTAAGCTGTAAAGGGATTTTAGAAAAAACATAACATTCTTGTTTCTCTGCAAATATCTCAATAAATATTAGTTTAAGAGAAAATATGGTGGACATCAAAAATGAAGCTTACAAACTGAGAATAAATTTAATTTGTTTATATATTTGTGTAGGGTTGATTGTTTCGGAGATATTTAATTTTATGGATGGTATCCGACCGTTTTTAGGATGAATTATTTAGTTTAAAATGTGAATATCTTAGAAACTGTGACAACAAAATTAAAGGTAATTAATCAATCTTTAAAATGATTTTTTATTTCTTTTTACATTACCAAAAATAAAAAAGTTATGGCCAATTCAATGTGAGATTTCACATTTTTGTTAACAAAATGTCGGCATTTTGTTATTGTAATTGCTCAGTAATTAATTTTCCTTTCAAAAATGCTATTTTTCATTAATATATATCATCACCTGGGTGCTCAATTTATATTGTCCCTTTAAAACACTTGCTTTAGAAAAAAATTCCATCGCCATCCCCCTATCGAATAATGCCCGTATTTCGGTTAATTATTGCTATAAAATTAATTTAAAAACACCGAATTAAGATAATTTTGCCAGAAACAACTTTTATTTGAACTTTTTCTTTTGAAAATGCCATATTTTCCGAGAAAATAGAGAAAAATCGAATTAAAAATACCCCTTTTTACCCCCTATAGATTCCATAAAACTCCTAAACTTTTTTGTTTCGTGAACTTTGGTCTATTTTAAACTTATAACCAATCATTTCTTTCAATCTTTTCCTGTACTACAGAGATAGTTCTCTAGTTTTAAGTTACAATTTTTAGTGTTTTCCTGTTTGCTGATTAGTAAATAAATAGTAATATTCGCCACTATTCTTGTGAACCTTGATATTTTTTCAGTATTGAAAAGTTTACAATAATTGGATATTTGTCAACCGTTACTATTCCGGTGAAATCAATATTTTTCTTCAATATTGATTTAGACATTGATAAAATTGGGTTTCATTGACAAATAAGCAATAAACTGTATTCTTATGGCGTGTAGTTTTCAATGCTCTCTATTCAGTATTGAAAATGTACACCACTTGTTAAACCCCTCGACGCAAGAGAGCATCCTGTCAGTTAACCGTTGCTGCTTCCTGGTAGTCAAAACCGAGAAACAACGGGCAAAACAGACCATCTCCCAGTGCCATCGGTGCCAGACATATGGCCATGCACAAGGACGGTGCACGGCGCAACCCAAATGTGTCAAGTGTGGAGAGACCCACCACACCAAGGACTGCCAGAAGCCCAAGGACACCCCCGCTAAATGCGCAAACTGTCAGGGTGCGCACCCCGCAAGCTACAGAGGATGCCCCCGATGCCCCAAAAGGCCAGACAGCCACCAGACACCAGCCCCCCGGAAGCCACCAGCCCACAAGTCAGCCACCACCAGGACAACCCCCGGGCTCAGCTACGCCAGAGCGGCCCAGGGAACCGCAGGGACACACACCAACCCTGCCCTACCACTACAGGCCCCCCCGGAGGCTGGACAACTCGCTGCTGTACTGGCCCAGATGCAGCAGATGTGTACCATGATGGGGGCCCTGTTTGCAAACCTGCCCCACCTCACCCCCCCAGTGACGCCACCCGGACCACCCCATCGATGAAGAAGAAACCCGAAGAGACATGACGACACCCACCACCCCACCCACGACCCTGCGGGTACCGGACAACTTACCGTCCAGTACCTGTAGTCCCCCTGGCTCCGGGCAGACCAAAAATGCTACCAATAGCATTTAGGTCTGCCCTTCCTCGAGCTACATAGCTCATCCTTACCACACCGATGATCCGGATGACAGAATGTCATTTGACATCCTGTGTACCAGCAGTCTCTCCTGCCAAAACTTCCAACACACCTAACAGACAGATGACTACCCCCCGGGGGGAAACAAGCTGGCGAAGAAAAGAAAACGAAGACAGAAGAACGCCAGAAGAGGCCTTAGCCAGCAAGGTCCAACGAGCCAGGACCCAGGGAGGTGGACCGAAATCGTCTGCACCGCTCACAATTGTGAGTGGGGCCGACGTAAAGTAAGTTCGCCCGCCCTGCACGAGGCTGGTCCCCGGTCTACAGCGATGTACTGGGGTAAAGGGCAATAGTCCTGCCCGGCCCCAGACATCCGAGACCGACATCTTTAGCCAAGAATATTGGCACTTGTTAAAGGTTTCAAGTTGAAAACTTCAATTTCATTCGCTAGTATTTTGAGTGTGTCTCTAAATACATACCTAAATAAAAATGACTGGAATTTAATTTATTTTATTGATACAGGTTTTACAAAATTAGGAAGAGAGATAATACAACAACTATAAATTGATTAAATTAGCATATATTTATTTTAAATGGTAAAACAAAAACATTATCAATTTTCCTTATGTGGGTACTTGTACATGTTTATAATTGAAGAGCTAAGTGGATAAAGGTGTTATGTGACATTTTTGAAAATTTTGAGATTTCTACACAGACAACTATTTTAACTTATAATCTATCATTTCAATAAGTTTTTGGGATAATAAACCTTTCCTAAATGCGTTTTAATGTTTGATAAAGGTGTTATGAACATATGGTTTTTATATAATTTAATGGATAAAGGTGTCATGATCACATACCACCTTTATCCATTACTGTGCGATATTAAATTGTTTTAATCCAAAACACTTTGCTTTTAAAGTTATGTTATATTGACAGTAATGTGACAAGTTGTGTTAAGTGTTTCTTACTATTATAGTGAAAATGGCCAGTCGTAGTAAACTGATATTACAAATGGCAATGAATAAACGATTTCATGAATCATGTAAGATGTTTATAAATTGGCTGATATTTGGAAATAGTGCTTATAGTGTTTTAATCCATATATTCATTTCGTTCAATTTCGAAATGGTATGAGATGGTACAAGAGTCGAGATGGTACTTGAGTATCTAATTGCTGTAAACACATTTATATCTTTTGGCAACTCAGCAGAAATCAGTCACATAGTGGCAATTTCTTCCCAGGCAAGTTTTAATAATGTTATCAAAACAAAACATTATCAATATAAAATGCAATAATAAAATACGAATTTACCAAAGTATTCTAGCAAATTAGTCTGTAAATCAGAAATATTGGAAAGTGACACTTTGCGGTGTTGATTTTTGTACAAACATTTTGATGCTGACAAGTAGAAGAGGGCTGGACCGTAGAAATTTTTATGACAAGAGCGAAACCAGATGTATGGCTTCTGCCCACCCAATATTTTGAAACAGCATTAAATTGTTTAAGGCAAATCTCGCGAATTCCGAAATTCTTGCGGAAAAAATAATAAGTATGATAATTACGCCAATCAAGTCAAAGGTCATTTGGGTTTGTAAGGTTATCGTTTAAGAATTACAGGGTTCGCTATGCTTACATCTATTGGGTTAAAACCAATAAAATAAATAATACTAAAGAATACGGAGAAAATTACAAACTAGCTTTCGAACAACAAAAGCGTGACGGAGCAAAAGTTACAGTAGATAGATCGATTTGCTTTCTTACTTTAGATCTTCAGCAAACCATGCCGCTGCCAAAATTGAGTACATCGAAAGCATTTTACCTTCGTCAAATGTGGTTTTACAACCTTGGCATACATACATTGAGGAATACTGAAAAAAAACGTTCTTTTTCACATGGACTGAAGATATGCCCAGCCGTGAAAGTCTAGAAATTGCTAGTTGCATACATACCTTTTCACAAATTTACAATGAATATTTCCAGGAAAAGATCGATCACATTATAATATGGCCCGACTCCTGTGGTGGACAAAATAAAAACTTCAATATCATTACACTTTACCAGTTGTTGATTTTAAAGAAAGAATTTAAAGTTATCGACTATAAATTTTCGGAGGTGGGACATTCATATTTAGATTCAGACAGAGACTTTGGCAGAGTCGAGAAAATTTTAAGGAAACATCAAAACATCTACGTTCCGGACCAGTATCGAGAAATTTTAAGAACTCCCAAAGATGCCGTTGTCATAGATATGAAGAATCATTTCAAGGATATTGATGGAATTGCCTCAAAACTCAATTTGTACAACAGGAAGAAAAACTTGAACAATGAAAAGGTTTATTTTCACGACGGCATAAAATGGCACCTATGGGTGCTACTATTACATCACTAGATGAAATGACTCCATTTTACAAAGTCGATATTTTAAAGAAAAGGAATATGCATAAGATAAATTCCGACTGTATTGCACTAACGGTGTTCAATGAAAACAAGGCCAGCCTAAGTGTAGGAAAACGGCCAATCTTAAAGAACAATTACCATTCATAAATGAATGGTAAGGCCGTATTATCACAACATACTTGGAAATGACCAAACTGTGGCTCAAAACCGTAGAACTGTCCGACTACCTAAAAATTGTACAATGTTTTAATAATAATAAAATATGTTTAATTTCTTAACACTTTTATTCACTAATTCCTTATTCATTTCAGAGAAACTTATGAACTGATAAAGGCGTTATGTACATTAATTTTTTAAAATTTTCGAAAATAATGACAACTGACATCTTTAGTTATTTGTCTCTGAAAAGTACATCAAATGTCAATATCATCGCAAAATGCAAGCTATATAGTCGTTATAACAAAAAAGTTCTCGCCTAAAAACTTTCGAGTTAAATTACTCAATAACGTGTTTTTGTGACATAACACCTTTATCCACTTAGCTCTTCAATTATTTCACGCAAAATTTGATGAGATACCTGAAAAATCATGTGATCCACCTTACACGAGGGCGATTTTTAAGGTTTAATATGCATTTAGAGATTTAATTATAAAATTGGCTCCACATCTTGTAGATGCAGAGAGAGAGAAATCAGCATTCCAAAAAAAAAACAAATTCTAACTGCGTTTGCACAAGCTATGATTAACATGTTTATAGCATGTCATTTCATAATAAATATGGGGATATATTTGGTGTCTATTGGTGCAACTGACTTTTTTTAGAATATGTTTCAAAGTTCATAGGGGCTTATTGATAAAGATGTCAATATTGAAAATGAGTTACCTATGTAACAAGTGAATAAAAAGCAGAAAGCAACATAAATGTAGAATCCAATAATTGACTCAATATTGCAAATATGTCAAGATGCATCAAAATGGTGGTACTGCCATATTATTTAACAATCTAACAAAGCTAATAGTTTTAGAAATATTAGAGTAGATATAGGATACCGATTTTCTTCAAAAAATAATCTATGCACTAAAATAAAACGCTATATACTGCTTGTTCGTATTTTTTTATTTAGTTTCTACTTTCCTAATTTTTTTTACTTATTATACTATTCGCAAAAACGAAAACGAAATTACATTTCTAACACCATAAACATCGCTCGTAGAGAAAAGCTTTTAATACCATTGTATCAGTTATTGAATTCTGAACAACTTTCAAAATGTCAGTTTATCTGTCCGTGAAGGACGATGTTTTTTTACATGCACTATAACTTAAGAACGATAAATTTGGACAGTAAGTTAACAATGATTTGAACTCTATTGTTTTTAACAGAAACCGATTAATAATTAATAAATTGGAACCGAAAAGGGTTGTAAGCTTTAATGTGATGCGAGGACTGAAGCAGGTTTTGTCAAAATATTGTGACACACGTTTCGTCAACAAAGTCCGCACCATCGGGAGACCATTAAATTGAAATTAAAAACTGTAGCCTATTTATAAATTAAAATATAAGACAAATAACAGCTGTCTCATATTCTGCCAATTAATATTAATAAACTTTCAAACTTTGTTCTTACGTAAATAATTGTATAAATCAGCAGGCTGTTTTATTTCTGCTTCTTTTAATAAATTCAAATGTATGTACTTTTTCTTATCTAAGTACCTCATATCAATGCAGTATTCATTTTATCATCCACGATTAACCGTACAATAACCATACTATTCAGCGACCATCGACGTACTGACATTGATGTATTCACGTGTCTGTGATTGACCATGGATCTGCACGGAGCACAAATCTACCGTACATATTCCTATGGGAATGAGCGCCTTTATATCTTCACGCTGTGCGTATAACATGTCAAAGTTCAGATGTGCTAACGCTCTAGTTTTCTCCATCTTTATTTACGCCTCTGAGATATGGACTATTAAGAAAGTAGATATACGGCATTGTAATGTATTCGAGATGTATACCTGGAGATACTTGCCACGAATTCCCTGGATAGCCCATGGCACTAAGAGCTCGATTCTCCAGGAAATACGGCCCCAAAAGCGACTGATGACTATGAATAAAAAAAAAAGAGCAGTCAGATAAATTAGCCTGTTATTTTCAGAAATGTCGAGCTGTTTATAATTTAAGATGCATGGTTTTAAATTTAGTTGTCACCTCACCATCTAAGGAAACCTGTTAGTAGAAACAATTATAATGGTTAAAAATGATAAATCTGTGAAAATCTAAACACAGTGTTTTTGGTAATTGAAATTTAAACAGTATTTGTATCAGAAAAGACCGAATCGATGAACTACTAATTTAAATAATTATATTTCGTGTTCCTGAAAGAAGGTTGAATACTCTAAAACAACGATACAGAAGTAGTTTTTATAAAACACCGAAACACTGAACACAGCACTCAACGCATTTTTAGTCAATCAATTTGTTATCACCACTAGATTATCAAACCTCAGCGATAATCAAATCGCATCAAATTTTAACCATTAATCACTTAGGGCGTATTGTACATTTAATTTAAAAAAAAAAGTAGTGCAATTCTTAGACAAAAAAATGACCTTTTTTAGTTGTCTAAATTGTTCTTTTGACAGTAAGTTATTTAATTTTACTTAATAACGGAAATATAGATGTCAGTCAATTGTATTTACGTAAGTTGATACTGATACATTGCTTCATCCCCATATAAAATTGCTTGTAGCCCCCTAAGCATTGATAAAACTAAATTTTCTGCAGTTTGGGTATTACATATACTTTCCCATTCATCTTCAATCATATATAATTTCTTTATATGCTTCATCATAATTCCCCAAACATTCTCAATGGGATTGATGTCTGGACTTTTAGGAGGCCACGGTAGCTCTTGCACATTATTATCCCGGAGCCATTGCTTTATATCACGCGCAGTATGTATGGAGCAGTTTGTTGGAAGATAGAATTATCATCTGGATATAGTTCCCTTACTGACGGCAACATAACATTTTCAAGTATTTCAATATATTTAGTGAAATTAAGATGACCATCAATAAACCAATACATTCCCATTCCTCTCTGACTAATCCATGCCAGGTATTAACAGAAAAACTTACCGATTTAATTGTATCGAATGTAAAATTTTGACTGTATCTTTGCCCACGAGGCCTATAAACTTGAATAAGTCCATCATTAAACGACTGGAAAACTTCTTCATCAGAAAATATGACTTTTGACAACATATTATTGAGTGCAAAAATGATCTGTCCTTGTTTTTCTTTCTTGAATTAATTTGTATTTTTTGGCAGCAGAACAACACTTCAGAATGCTATTTTTAACTCTTCTAGAGGTAATAGATCTTGAGGCTGGAAAATTTGTTTCCAAAACTGCATAACTGCTCAGTCTCAAATGGATTTTCCTGAAGGTAATTTATAAGGGCTTCATCTTGTTGCTCATTACTTAGTTTAGGACTTCTGATAGTCCTAAACTAGGATGGATCTGATTCCATCCTTGCGGGATATAGTTCTATCATTGTCCCATTTTTTTCAATTTTCATTACAATGCATTTATTTATGTTATATTCAGAAGCAATTGTTCTTACAGAGATTCCATTTTCCAATTTGGAAAGAATACTAATCTTCTGAATTTCTGCTAGTTATCTAACCATTATTAAGAATTGGCAAAATTTTAAAATTTTCAAGAACAATTCCTTAATCAAAACTTGAGTATTAATAAACGTCAATTTGACAATAACTGTAACAGTTGACGTTTAGATAATGACTTACCAACATTTTCTGCAAGAGTCATGTTTGCATTGCTGAAATAAAGTGTACTATTTTTTTTTTTAAATCAAGTGTGTACTAACGGTGAATCGAGAATCAGTGATCCAACGCCGTTGTACTACTGTAGACTGGCTTCTTACCAATGATCAGTTCGAAAATCATCTACATCGACCCAAATATGTGACCAGACCTAGATCGGTCTGACCTAACCTTGCATATTTTCAAATGTTGACCGCCCATCCGCAGAATAAGTTCTCTTTTCTGTGGCCCATTAATCAACTGAAATAGTAAATAATAGTACCATAGGACAATTAAATTTGAAGTCCTGGACTGTAGTGTCGTTCACATACTTTCTTTTGTTCTATCCTCATAAATAATATGAGAAAACTAGTTGAAATATGGTCAAGGTTTTTTTAGAAAACTTCTTGAACAAGTTTATCAAAATGTATTTTGGTGTTTGTAACAACTACGAAATTTTAATTATAATTTTTTTGTGCCAACTAGCACTTTCATTCCCATCATTATTTAGTACAACTTGATTTCCCAAAACTCTCATAAATAGTAGACACTTATTTATCGTTTTCAATTAAGTAGTGAAACCCAATAGTCATAAGTAACAGATCTATTCACAGGACAACAACGGGGAGAAAGGACAAAAGTGATGCGAAAGACCCTGCTGTGCCGCCCTTGGGTCTTGTAAGAGACGGATCCCCGTGCGGAGAAAACCTTATATGCCTTAATCAAACTTGCACCAGTATATTTCCACACATCAAGCAGGAAAAATGCCCATCGAATCTCGCTAGCGCTGAATGTTCTGGACATGGGGTAAGAAACTGACATTATTGACTAAAAATTCATATAATCGTAACGTTTGTGCTATATTGATAACCTCTTCTTCTATTCACAACATAATCTGTCATAAATGTCATAGATAATACGTAATAATATGTGAATATAAAACGATTTTATTAAGCAAAAAAAATAATTTATTTACAAGAGTATATGAAAATGACCACCATCTCTGGTCGGAGGGGACTTTCTTTTAAATCTCTCCCAAACATACTTGACCAGTCAGCCACCCCTCACTCCATTATTAACGAAGGTGAAAAAATAAAATTACGATTTTATGTGTGTACGAGAAAGAACCAAAGGCCTCAAATTTTTTTGGCATCAGCCAGCTCATTATAGTAATCGTTACTTTTCCATTTTGATTACCCTCCGACTTACTATATCTGTAAAAAACAGTATAACAGTATTTCACTATATTTTAATAAGGACAAAACCCAGTTAAGCAGATATCATACATACCTAAACAAGATATTTACATCAGTTTATCTGCCAATAACACAGACACATTTTATATTCAAGTGAAAGACAACGATAATCTTAAATTTCTAGGGCTGCACATTGAACTATGCCTAAATTGGAAAGCACAATGTAGGTTTCTATCTTTTAAATTATCCTCCATTTATTTTTTATTTACAAATCTAAAACTCATTTTTACGGAAGACCAACTAATCACATTATATTATGCTTAGGTAGAAAGTCACCTGAGATAGGGTATCTACTTTTGGGGGGGCTCAACCTTCTCACGTGACGTATTTGGGGCTCAAAAGCGAATGAATTTTGCGATTTATTGCTGGGGTACCCAACACCCACACGTAAATATATTTTTAAAAACTTTAAAATACTAACATTATAGTTTACATAATTTCGAAATTTATTTATTTGTCTTCAACAATAAGGATAAGTTTTATAACGTGCTATTTTTGCTTAAGGAAAGACAAAACCAAAAAGCCCAACTATTAAACAAAGACCCCTTTTAGCGCAAAGTATAGCATAGTTATTTTATTAAAGGTAAATATATATTTAAAGCCCCCAAAAAGAAACAACAAATTTAAAAAAAGCTATATTTTATGCTAGCAAAAGTTAGCTTAACAAGAGAGAATAAACCCCTATTCGGGATATAATAAGGTAAAACTTTTGAAATAAAAAAACAACTATTTAATAATAACAAAGTTTCTTGCGTAGAAAAATAAACCGGTAGACGATTGAGATATACAGGATGTGGACAAATAAAATGTACTGACGATAATAATATTCTACAAACAAATATCAAATAGAAGGTACACACAAAGAGATAGACATAAATATAACATGATGATAAAAGGTAATCCGTATAAACCTAAGACATGGGAAATTGGCCAATTCCGAATGTGGTAATATATATATACAATAATTATAAATCGAAAGCAGTATAACAGACTTAACTAAATAATACAATACTTTATATTTATACACAGTCTATATATTCCTCTATATGTTTCCTTAAATATATAAGGAATAAGAAACCAGACTGCAACCTATTCTCCGGACTAATGCCCCGCCGAGCGCTGAATTACGAATTACAAGCCTGGCCGCGTTAAGTGCAATAACTGTGTACTGCCACAAAACGCTAAGTTTCCTTATATATATAAGGAAACATATAGAGGAGTTCGACAAAATATTTCACTAGTAAATATTCTGCCCTCTAGAAGCATATCTACTTACATGCTAAATAGTTTCCTTAAAGGCATATTAATCTGAGTTTTAAAAAACAAAGACGTGGCACTCGCGAAAACAATTTTGTCTGTTTGTTTACACGGAAAATAGAAAGACAAAAGTTAAAACTGGCTCAGAGTTTAGGGTGACGCAAATGTAAACGAAATGCACTGCACTAGCAATCAAAATGTTAAAAAGCCAGCCAACGGAAAACAACGATTTTATGAACCGTTGACGACCGAATGGAAGATAATAATTGTTTAAGTACTTGCTAGATCTGCTGGGCCTTGAAGTATACACTATAATAATAACTGCAGCACAAAGTTATAGATTGGTACCAGTTGTATGCACAATTAAAAGCATAATTATATACTATTTTAGGTATAATGGACACTAGCACTATAACGTCCTTTTATAATTAAATCACTCGTAAAGCAAACATAAGGACTTTATCAGCTTATTATTGATTCTGCAAGTCTTTACGAGTCAAATTATGGTGTTAATATTTTATTTAAATTACTTGCTAAAATTCACCACAGCTATTTAAATAACACTACTAAAGAACTCGGGGGCTCAGATTTTACCACCCAGTAAACGACTGTGCGAGCCCAAAGGCCCGATTCGAAAGGTACCTTCATATATCACACCAAATTTTCGTTTTATATTCTCCCCGCTCACACACTACCTTATATGCCAAACGTACACATTATGTCATAACCGTGCCCGCTTATTGGAGGAAAATTTCCAGCATAGCATTTAACCGCGCATTTTATGGAATTTCTAGAGTATTAACACGTAAACAAATAAACGTCCGACAGGGCTGGCATTAAATCTTTTTTGGTAAAACTAACAAAATAGGTAATTTTTGTAATGAAGATATAAAGTAATATAATTTACTTAACGGATTTTAATAGATTTACGAATACTTAAAAAGTTAACCGTTACAGTTTTTGATTAATAGTAATTATCACCAAGTAAATACTCTCCAAAAAAAAAATAATTTACATAATTCCATTTTCTGGAGTAAATATCACCTTTAAAGCTCCCCAGCCGGAACTGATTGAACAACTCACCAGCATCTTGCTTGGTATAATGTACTTGTGACATATATACAGAATCGGCAAATGTAGTTTTATATATGGTCCTGAAATAAACGAGTGTAAGTAATGAAACAAATAAATTAAGAAAAGAAGGACATATTTACTTCCACTACAATGCACAGTCGGTTAGAAGCGATAGTTACCGATGCCCTGCGTTGATATACGACAGGGTGATAAAAATAAGATTTCACGAATCGTGGGACGTGCTGGGAGCCGTACATCCGTCTTTTTTTTCCTAATTTCTCTTCTTTCTTGCACTCGTTTATCTCAGGATATATAAAACTTCATTTGCCGAATCTGTATGTGCCTATATATAGAGCGCCTCTATGTTTTGAAAACCTCTTTTTTGTTTGTTTGTTTTGTAATAGCAGTTAAGTCTAAACATTGCGACGTTTCTTATACAAATGTTTGTCTTTGGGAATAAAGAATTTTTGAATTTTAAATTTTTTTGATAATAACACACCACTGAAGGCCCTAGTAAAGTCTATATGGGAGGGGATACAACTTTGGAAACAAGAGACACGTACACCCAATATCCGAGTAAACGAAAATATCTCAGTGCCACGCTCGGAAATCGACCCGGTGAAAATCAAATGTGCTTGCCTCTCAACCAAGCAGTCATATACCACATATACAGTTATTTTAATTAAAAATGACCTCCCCTATAACCCCGCACCGTTTGATCGTCAATTTCTGGGACACCCTGTATGCATGGTATGAAACCAAATAAAAATTATAAATGGAAAATATTTGCAAAATTGTATCATTTTTAGAATTTTCCGCATTAATTGCAATTTGGTCCGATATAACAATCTATTGTGCACACATAGAGACTAGAAGGGGTCACTACATGATTTATACTCGCCTAGAGCACCAATTACCCAGACATATGTCGTACAGTAGTTAATCTATGCTTTGCAATACACCATATACTCAAGTTGTCATGTTAAATAAATAATTAAGGATAAATTAGTGACCACAAGCTTCAAAGTTAATACACAGCGGTTGGTGTATTCTGTATCACCGGCTCCTCCACCAGAACTTCGAATTGCTACAAAAATTACTGTTCCTAAGATATAACTGATTAAGAAATATGCGAATTGAACGTTTGTTTGGAGGGACAATTTTTTATGGAAATGGAATCTGTATAGGGGTTTACAGTAAAGTATTGTCCAATCTAGGAGTCGAGTGTTTTTAGAAAATTAAGTTTCAATTTTGGAAAACAAGTTATTATTATTGTCTCTAAAAAAGCGAGACTTTCGAAAAACTTTTAGTCGCATAAAAAAACTATCATTTGGTCACACTAAGTCTTTTTTTCACTTAAATTGTAACTCTTCAAACGTAAAATGACAGTAAAAAACAATTTTTGATAACATTTTAAAATTATTTCGTGCATTCTTGTAAAATGCATTATTTGTAAGGTTTTTTTTTTAGAAAAATATATCCAGCTAAATACTTTTATTATCTGTCAAAAATGCTTCAAAAAATGAACAATTTTAAAAAATAAACCCTTCTGTATTAATTATAAAGTGGGATATAAGCTGAAAAGTTAAGAAAAAGTTAAAAAAAAAATTATATCTTCACGATTTTAACAGTGGATTTTCGCATCGGATTCCACACTTTAACCACTGAGCTAAGCCCGTAAAACATTTGGGGCTTCGACAAATTATGGTAGAGTACGCAAGACGTGAAATATTTAAATAATCAGATGGAAAATGGCATTTTAACCGCATCGTAAACTGCATATCGCTCCTTTGATAGAAAAGTGACATATCTAAAAATTACACAGCCCACAAAAAG
Organism: Rutpela maculata; assembly: GCA_936432065.2. NCBI lineage: Eukaryota > Metazoa > Arthropoda > Insecta > Coleoptera > Cerambycidae > Rutpela > Rutpela maculata. Next base: position 223,521,018 of record OW386286.2, on the reverse strand, counting down.
AAATGTTCAAAGCAACAAACTAGACCTATGTATCCCTATGTATTTTCGGTCGCTGAATCCGAATCCGAGGTCAAAAAAATCGTACACCCCCAAAATCATTAGCTAGAGTCAAAAAACACCCCTGAAATGGGGTAAAAAGAAGATTAAGCTACGAGAATAGTTGTTCCATCTTAATCGATCGAATTATACAAATTAAGGTTAAACAGTAGCGTACATATAATAGATATTAAACACACCCCCAGGGAGGGGCGAAAACTAGCCCCATAAATAAAAAAATCGATCCAAAACAGCAATGACTACTGAAAAAGCCCGAAATGTCCAAGTTTTATTAAAGTGATAAGAAACTGCATCAGGTCCGACGTAATCTTCTTAAACTGCTCCTATAGGGTTGAGAACAACCACCCTCAAGTTTAAAGGACACGAGAAAAACAAGAAAACACGAAATTGCGTAGTACTCTAAAATAGAACTAGAAACTTACTCACCATCAACGTCCTACAGTGTCAACCTTCAGAGGATGTGAAAACTACCCCCATTCAAAATTCAATTTGAAAAAAGCTGTAGTGACCCTCGGAAAAGCTCGAAACTCCTTAGGTTTGTAAAGGTGAGAAGAGTCGGCAGTAGTTTTGACTCAATTATTGAAAATTACCCCAAGAGCGCTGCCAAAAATCACCCCTCGTCTTACTTAAATGGCACAGAAAAACAAGAAAATCTAAATATTTCCATTTTTATATATGCTATGAGTGGGTAGTACTCAGAGTTAGACTTAGTCACGTACCACTGTTGTTATTCAATTCCACTCCCCTAGGGGGTGAAAAGCACCCCCTGTGTGAGAAACAACTAAGTTACAGTGGCTTCTGAAAAATTGGAAACGTCTGCGTTTTGTTTTTCCAGCATCCTTCGGGTATAGGTGCCATCTCGCAACTCCGTGAGGGTGGTTTTCAAGCAGAGCGTCGAACATAATCTAGTTTCTTCTCACTTCCACACAACGCAGATGTTTCGAATTTTTATAGAAGTCACTGTAACTTTTTATAGGTAAATCTTACATTGGGGGTAGTTTTCCCACTGTAAGACGTTGATGGTACGTGCGTTTCTAGTTCTATTTTAGAGTACTACGTAATTTCAGCCAACCATAGCATCCATTAAAATAGAAATCCTGTTGGATTTTACGTGTTCTCTTGTTTTTCTCGTGTCCTTTAAACTTGGGGGGTGGTTGTTCTCAACCCGATAGGGGCAGTTTATGAAGATTACGTCTGACCCGATGCAGTTTCTTATTGGTTTAACAAAACTTAGACATTTAGAGCTTTTTCAGCAGTTTTTCAGTTTTGGATCGATTTTTTATATATGGGGGCTAGTTTTCGCCCCTCCCTGGGGGTGTGTTTCATATCTATTGTATGTACGCTGCTGTTTAACCTTAATTTGTATAATTTGATTGATTAAGATGTAACAACTATTCTCGTAGTTTAATCTTCTGTTTACCCCAGGGGTGTTTTTTGGCTCTAGCTAATGATTTTGGGGGTGTACGATTTTTTTTTGATCTCGGATTCGGATTCAGCGACCGAAAATACATGGAGATACATGGGTCTGGTTCGCTGCTCTGAACATTAATTTTTTTTGTGGGGCTGTGTTATTAATTTTGCACTAGAGCCATTTTAAAATTACTAAGTTTGATGAAAGGTAGAATTAGGATAGTAAATATGTATAAATTAATTTTTTTTTATATGTTATACCTTCACTAGAATGCATTCTTTGAAATTCTGTAATATTTTCTCAAAACATGATAATTACATCCCCAATAATATGCAAATTTCAACCCTTATTCTAGTTGTGACAGTTTTTCATAGAAAGAAAAATTGTCCTCTCGCGACTAAAAGGTGGAACTACAATTATGTCATTTTTCCACATAAAAGTATTAAGTCTTTCGAGTTGATTTTAACAAGTTATCCCGAAAATGGTAATTTTCGACTTGTGTCACTTTTCCATCAACGGAGCGATATGTCAAAAATTCGATCCAGCAGGAATGTACGAAAAATGGAATTTTCTGATATTTAGTGAATCGCGTTTGACTTTGTCTGAGCACTCTAGATGAATAAGTAAATAGCATGGAAATTATTTCCGCACATTCGCCTGGAATCACAAAGTCGAGGTATTGACGAACCAGTGCTCGTATACCTGCGTAATTTTAGGTATACTAACGATTAAATTATTTTTATTTACTCCAGCCCGTTCGCCAGATCTAACCCCGTTGGATTACTTCTTATGGAAGTATTTAAAGCAAAAGGTATAAGCAAACGATTTTTAAGACGACGGAGATTTATTAAAACAAAAAATCCTGGGAGTTGTTGCAACCATAAATGAAGATGTGATCTCATGTGTTTATGAGGAATTTAGAGAAAGATTAGAAAAATGTGTACTAGTAGGAGTTCTACATACACGTGAAATATTTTTCAACTTAGTTGAATAAAATGTAATTTTTTTTGAAAATTGGTATTTTCTCATTTTGCAACTAATCTTGGTATTTAAACTTTTCTTCATAATCGAAAAAACTTTGTTAAATAAAATTTTGAATAAAAAATTAAAGAAAAGTTAGTTTGCTTAAAGTCGATTTCATTTCTAATTTTTAATATACCCTATATAATTTATATTAAGTTTGACAGCTGTTAATGGCTTCCTATGACAAGCAATACTTTTTATAAAGAATGACTTTTTCTTGAATTAATGCATTTTTTCGATAAAAAAAAGGATTACAAAAAAAAATACATTTAACAAAAATGCTCGAAATGTAACTTTAAAATAATATAAAAAATTATACTTATTATCATTTTATAGCACGTTGAAAAAGCTACAATTTAAGAAAAAATTTTAGAGTGTTCAAATTTTCTGTGAGGTTCCAAAATATTTTCGAAAATTTGAGGAAATAATTATTTGTAATTTTTCATGGTAGTTTACATCAAAGAGACCTATAATTTCACCGTTTCATTAAAAACTAATTAATTAATTATTTTGTTGGTAATTTCGGTTTATGTAAAATTAGAAATTTTCGTGGTTTTATTACTTCCACATAGTAACGAGTAAGAACGACAAATTTTTTAAAAAATTTTATTGTCCAAATAGGCTTTGAATGTCATGAAACGTCGGGATTTTAAGTTTGAGCAAACAAAAATTTCTGTCTCTCTGTCGGTCTGTCTGTCCGTAACATTTTGTGTGCACGATTACTCTGGAACCGTATAAGATATTGACTTAAAATTTGGTACACGTATGTATTTTAACGAGATCTGGAACTAGATTATATTTTCATCTCATTCCGTTGAAGGGTTAGGTAAATAGGGGTAAACAGGTAAATCAAGCAGGTAAGAGCCCATTAAATTGGTATTTAGTATATACAAGAGAAGCTAATGTCTCAAAAAAAAATTGGCGTTAGCCACTCTCATTACTACCCCCACCTCATTATAAAAGGGGGTGAAAAAAATGTGTACAGAAACAAAGGCCTGAAAATATTTTTTTAATTCATCCATCCCCATTACCACCCCACTACCGACGTGGGATATCATTTTTTGGTTTTTGGGGTAGACGATTTCAAATATTATATTATTAAAGTTCCATAAACAATTATTTCCACATACAAAATTTTTTCGTTGTGAGAGACTTGGATAGCAAATCTAGATGTGGAAGTAGTGATTCCTTGGGCAGCTGCAGTTTTTTTCCTAATAAAGTAAAATGGCAGATCGGAATTGGACCTATACAGTTTTATTCGTAATTTATTTACAAATATTTTGATTTTCGTTTGATATGACCCGATGAACAGAATCCGAGATATTAAAAAAAGCACATATTGGATAAAACTTTTCTGTAAATTCCTGATAACATACACATTGCATTTCCCCAAACCGTCGTTGAAAAAAGCACAGTTTTATTCGGAGTTTCTACACCAAACTTCGCTCTTGTATTTTGTTACTCAAATAATGACATTTTTCTACGACTATTACTGATACATCTTTTAAGAATTAATGAAACTCATTACTCACAGCCATTAGTAATAATTCATTACTCACGAACTAGGACTAATCAGAAGAATTTGTTATCCGTTAGTTAATATTTTTCGTCAAGCAATCACAAAACACAATTTTAGAATTATCATGCTTGCCATAATCAAAGCCATACTCAATTCAATCTGCCATGTAGATGTAGACTTATCCACCTTCTTCAATAATTCACCAGACTACAATTTCATTACAATATTCAACAAATTACCAGCCCAACTAAAAGAAAGGGCTGGATATAACAAATGTAAGAAACAAACAAAACTCTTTTTATTGAGAAGGCTTTTTATTCAGTTGAGGAATATTTAGACAGCTAGTCCTCATTCAAGAGGTTACATAAGATATTTTGTGTTATTATACTCTTCGCAAAAACGAAGAGTATATTGTATTTGATCGGCACATTTCTAAAGTTGTAAAAATCGCTCGTAGAGAAAAAATTTTCATATCATTGTGTTAGTGAACGAATTCTGAACAACTTTCAAAATGTCCGTCTGTCCGTCCGTCCATCACGTTTCTTTTAAGCACGATAACTTAAGAAAAAAAAGTCCAATTGTATTGAAATTTGGAAAGTAAGTTAGTGTTAACTAGAGGAAGAACCCTATTGTTTTTGAAAAAAATCGATCAGTAAATAAAAAAGTTATTAATAATTTAATTTAAAAAAATATATTCTCTTAATTTTTATCGCTTGTACTTAAATAGAAATCTTGCGAAATGTTATTTCCATAATATATTTTTTTTGTTTATGAATTTTACTAATATATACTTCATAGAAATATATCCGAGTTGAAATACGTATGATTGTCGAAAGATATATATCACAGACAATCAGTTTTCGTAGCAGTATGTGATAGCGCAGCGGCTGAAGTTTTGCGTTGCAATCCAAAGATCGTGTGTTAGAATCCCACACACAGGTTGGATATTTTTTTTTCATTTTTTTTTTTTTCATATAATTTTTTTCACAACAAAGATGGTATCACAAAATTTAGGATGTCCAAAAACTAGTATTATTTACAAGAAAACTGCGAAGAGTATCCTATAGAATGTGTAACAATTATATAAAAAGCTCAATAAAATGGCGAAGAGTACGTTTTTAGCTTGTTTTATATTTATATTGTCTTATAGATTCTATATTTACATCTTATATTTTATATCTTGACTTATATATTCTATATTTATTTGTATTTGTTTATCCTTGACTTGCCACAAGTACATAATTATTATGTATCTACTTACTGGCCAATAAACTATCTATCTATTAGGGTGGTACATAATTTATTCGAACTAAATTGCCATTACAAAATAATAAGAAACACATTTTTTATCCAAAAACTGTCAGGAAATATTTCCTTATTTGACAGATACAACAAAAGAGAATCACACTTTTAGAGCCCTATACACAGAATACAGGAACTATATAGAGATATTTTTCTGCTAATTCTATCGACTGCTGCATTACTTCACTCTCAGAAATTCCAAAGTTTGTGAGAAATGCTTCGGGTGTACTTGCCATTCCAGCATGTTTTGTACCTACTTTGCTAATGCAGTCTGGCCCAGTTAGGAGGTGTAAAGCAAGAAGTACATGGCATATTGCAATTCGTTCAGCCATTATATGAACGGGAACTTCTCCTAGCTCCAACACCTAGACGAATCCACAATTCCTTCAATCCAAGATTCTTGAAGGTAGGATTCTTGAAAGTAGTCCAATGATATAACAAGAATCAGAACTGTAGTTCTTTATGAGATTGTCTTAAATTGGTTTGCTGTAAGGACATGCATGTGGTTGGTTTAGGACGAGATGTTACGCTACAGAAGACCTGCATATTTGGCCATATAATGCTGCATTTTTCTAGTAGATACGATTTGAAACAGTCTTGAAGTTTGACTTTGTTGGAACAAGAAGACCAAAATTTGTCTTTTTGTACAGGAATAGGTATTCTATTTTTTGAAAAACATGGTTGGCTAGTTTGCCTCTTTTGGAATAGACAATTGGATGTCCTTGCTAAAGTTTTTTTCAAGGCAACCCTTAACATTCCTGTTTGTGAAAAGTTTGTCATCATGAATTTCATTAAGTTTTGCACTAATTTCAGTTAAAGTAAAATCAATTCCACACTTCAACTGTGGATCATCACATTTATAAAAAGCGCAACTGTTTCTTCTTTAGATAATTTTGTTGCTTCTCCATCACTAGATGCTGCTAACTTCTTCATAGTGATTAAAATGTGTACATATACAAGCGGGGTGATAATAAAGATCCTTCGCCAGAACATTTTTATAATCACAAAGGTCGGCAGTGCGAGTTGACACATCATCTTTGAAGAAGCGCGAGACTTTAAAAAATGTTTCGCCGTCTCAGTTTCTCAAATCTTGTATTTACTATAATCTTCTTGATGTTTATTGCATCCGCATATAACACAGTTTACTTGTTGCGCATCGGGATTATCTACTGGTGCAGGAACAGGATTTATTGACGAACGAGTTTGTCTTACTGCGCTTGTTACTGCGATATCATCTGTGTGCTATGATTTTTGATTAATAAGTTTTCTACGCTTAGATATAATCCTGTCCTTAGATATGACCCTCGTGAGTGTAGATTTTTTAGCATATATTAGTTGCATGATACTTAAAGGTGCTTCCTCGGCCCATTTGCGTGAGTCACCAGCCTCCCAGTCTCGTTTTCGACTATTTTCTGTTGATACTAGCTCAACTTCAACAGATTTTTGGCATATTACACATAGTTCAGAATCAACTGAAATTATTCTTCTTATTAACGATATGCCTTCTGGCTCCATATTGTAACTACTCGTCTTTAATCACTCTTGACTACAATAGGTGTTATGAATATAGACTTGAAAATATAGAAACACAAAATGAATCAATGCAAGCAGATATGATTTCCATATCCACTATTAATTATTTGACATAATAGGTATGGTTTTAGTTTTATATATTTCAATCTTTGTTAAAATGTTTTCTTTAATATCTTCAATGTGTTCAGCACCCTTAAGAACATATAAAATGACACCTCACAATCTTATGCAGTGCATTCTCAATAAGCATCAAAGATTGCGTCCATTTTCCAATAAAGCCACTCGCACAGACCATCTCCCATTTTTTTTCAATCACTACACGATTACTAATAATACCCAAATGGGTGAATCTTTGGTAAATGAATGACATACAGAAGCATTCTCAGCAAATGGACTGATAGCTCCGTCTGGTATTTAAAAAGAATTTCTTTAATTTCTGCTTACACATTTATTGAAAAATATTTTTCAACACTATCCACCAGATTCTTTATTAATTTGCCCAAGTTTGCTGTGAAAAAATTATTTCAATCGGTGATGAAGTTCCTTCTTGTGTAGTCACAAAAAAATATATTATTCTACTTACGTGTAATAGCTATTACTTAGTCTGATAAATTAAACGTCATCCTCGTGAGTAATAACCACCATTACACGCTCGCTCATTGAATAATATGCAATTATTATTGATCTATGCAATAAATTAGTCTATTAATTTAGTAATATTTATTTCATAAACATATTTATAAGGCGCATTTTTTTCCAGTTTTGTACGAATCAAAACAAATGTTACTGCGAACTCGGATGGACTGGAACCGATTGCTCAATCCAAATGGAAATGACCCCACCGCCGCCACTGCCTACACCGCCCCCAGACATATCTTCGACTAACCTGGAAGACTACATGAAACCAAGAGAAACCCCCTACGGTATGTATCAGCCTATTTAATTTCAGGGCCAAAAGTTAAGAAAAAACTATTATGGACCTGAAATATATTTCATTGCGTACAGACATGTACTTTTATTTCTATAAAATTGTCATATTGTGAACTTAAATTGGGTATTAAAGGCAATGCTAGCAACGTTAATAATTTCCGGCCAATAGAATACGAACGCTTTCTAAAAGATACAAGATTTTCCATTAACAAACTGCAATTTTCAAATATAATGTATAATAAGCAGATACTGTTTTGTTAAAGAAAATGTTCATAAGGGCTCGGCGAGTGCTAATATAAAATCTGACGTAAATGTAAAACCTATACAGCGTATATTACATAATGCTTCGCATTTCAAGAGACTCACTGCAAGGAACAAATTGGTTTATATACTAAATTAAACAGAGTAGAAACCGTGAAATATTAAGTTGCTACCATTGTCGTCTGTATCCAATTTTACGGAGCATGAGTAAATCATCTTAGAGATGTGTGTTCTCACTTGCATCTGTCAATTTGTCTATGAATACCAAATTACATGTTTTTTTAAATGTTACCTTTTTACCTGTTTATTGATACAGCTTGAGAATTGTAAAGAATATAGTCATCGTGTTTTAAATAGATAGTTAACGACAATATTAAACTTTTGCATTTTTATATAGGAACATTATTTGACTAGAGATATTTTAATTTCTACTTAAGCCTTCAAAGATATTAAATTGTCACATGAATGAGTTTGGTTCCTATATTCAAATATATGTGGAATGAAAATTAGTAATAACAGAACAAACTACAGAGCAAATAACATCAATGGCAACAGACTAATAGTCCGAGAGCAGGTGGTTTCTTTGTGAGTTATTATGTTAACAAAGCGTTACTTTCTTATTAGGGCTAATATACCGAAAGTTGTCAAATAATCAATCGCAGTAAGTCATAGTAGGGTGAAGTGGCGATTGTGTGGCAACCTACTTGATTGCATATCAAGACGGAACATAGTTTATAGTAGACAAGGAATTTTAGTATTTGACCCGGAATTAATTATTGTAAAGCTGAAAATTTGAAGGAAGTCCCCTACTCTCCGCCGTCGGCTTGCCTGTTTTTGCGGAGCAACAAGGGCCTAAGTCGCAGAAATTGCAGAGCTGACTATAAAGTGCAGCAGAAAGGTTCTTACTGGTCCGATTTGGGTCGAAATGATCATAAAAGCTTCGGAGAGGCATATCCTTTCGTATTTTAGATGTTCCATGCATATTTTGTTCATAGTTTTCCGTTCTAGTGCTGTCAAAATTTCAAAAATTGAAAGATTCCGAAATGGCGCCATTGCGGATAAATGAAGACTCGGAGGGGAAAACGTACCGAATAGACATTTCTCTTCATACTTTGGGCTTTCCATTAGTATGTACTACCTTCTTTATAGTGCCACCCGTTACGGAACTTCGCCACTCCGAGTTCAGTCGCACCCGTCATACACCCGGTGGAACTGCCGTGGCTGCGCTAATGAGACTTGTTCCGAATTCCTATTTATATATTAGTGGTGTTTTATAAGATTTATTGAATGAAATTTAACTTGTCAGACTCAGAAAATGACTTTATTCGGCAAGACAAGTGGCATTATTGATCTACTGGGAAGTAGGGTCGTCCGGATCATCATCCATATCCACTGACTGGCTGTTTGTAAAGCTGGATCCTCTACAGCTCCTGCGCATGATGCTGCAGTTGAGACCAGAGTTCCTGCACTCACACCGGATACCGCAGTCCGTCTTGCAGACACAGGAAATTAGCCGTAGTAGGCTATCAAAAGCTGGCTGCCTTGTGGTAGGAACCGGAACCAGGCCCTGGAGTCCTGATTTCCACTCCAAGTTCTCCGGGTTGAGGTTAACGTCTAGCCATTGCTGGACCTGCAAAAAAGCACATGCATATTAGTTGAGTGCTGCAATCTTTTCGAGAGATTAAATCCTCACACTGGAAGTATGCGCGTAGCGAATGTTGCTCACAGGCGGCACTTTTTGGCGGGAGGCTTGCCAAATCAAAGGAGGCTGTCACCGACTGCTTCGCCACGTTCTGGTTGTATCGGACTACTCGTAGCTGGTCCAAGCTCTCCTGCTCACTGCCTCCATAAAGGGCTACGACAAACCTTTCCCCAGCGGCAGCCTCTCGCCAGATGCCGGTTGTGAGAAAACCGCGGAGAATTCCTGTGGCTCAGGTCTCTTCTTCAGCATAGCTCACCGTGCGCCTGCTTGTTTGTTTAGACTAGACCTGATCGACCCAACAATGAACGCATTTAACTGTCCGAGTGTCACCGCGCGGCAAATCTCGGAGTGGCGTAGCTCCGCTACAAAGAAGGTAGACATACCAAGGGAAAGCCCAAATTATGAAGGGAAATATTTATTCGGGTACGTTTTCCCCTCCGAGTCTTCATTTAACCGCAATGACGCCATCTCAGAATTTTTTCAATTTTTGAAATTTTGACAGCACTAGAACGGAAATTATGAACAAAATATGCATGCAACATCTGAAATACGAACGAATATGTTTCTCTGAAGCCTTTATGATCATTTCGACCAAAATCGGACCAGTAACAACATTTCTGCTGCGCACTTTATAGCCACGTCTGCAATTTCTGCGACTTAGACCCTTGTTGCTCCACAAAAACAGGGAAGCCGACGGAGGAGAGAAGGGGACTTTTTAGTAGAATCCTGCAAATTTTCAGCTTTACAATGATTAATTCCGGGTAGAAGCGATATATTGACTAAAACTCCTGGGCGATAGGCACTTTGTGACTTTTTTAAAACTGCTGTCCTCGATATTGCAAAAAAAACAGAGTACTTCAGGTTTGATTTTTTTTCTTTATTTACTATCTTTAGATTCTTTAAAGCTACTGTTCGTAGAAAGCCATGAAACGTACCGCTTAAGAGAAAACCATCGAATTAAATAATTCACTGCATTAAAGTATCCATTTCCATTTTTCCAGTAAATTAAAGTGGGCAAAATTAAACTCATAATTTGATATCTGTGCTTCAAACCACAAGTTTTTTTTTCGTTAGATTTCTGAGTTTTCACATGAAGTATGCCAAAGTGTTTGGATATTCAAATACAGAGTTTTTAGAATGGTTTCATTATGGAAAAGTGAAGGGAAACGTACTATTGCCAAGTAGGTTACATGCTCTGGATTTACTACACCGACAACTGTCCAACGCCCAAACTTTCAGTCATCCATCAAATTGGGAGAAACCAATTCAACCAACCCAAGAAAACATTAATTCGGAATACAGAGACCCACACGAGCACCTGATGAGATGAGAATTTTACAAAAAAAGGGCAATAATGCTAGAATTAGTATTCGAAGACTCGATGCTCAATAAGGTGTTCGGAAAATTATTATGTTGAAAGTTCTTCATGATCTTATGCAGAGAGTACAAACCCTGATAGTACATGATTATCATCCTAGGCTAGATTTTTGTCGATGGTTGGAGGAAAAATGCAGCAGCATTTACGAATAAATCCTATTTATTAATGAAGCACACTTCAATCGAGTAAATTTTCACAACAAAAATGTAGTGTTCGAAAAAATCTCTCATACCTTCTTCGAATGACGCTAGCAGGACAAATTTTCAATTAACGTGATTGATGATTTTTTAATTGGGCCCTATAGGGCTCATCCGAATCGCCAAAATGATACAAACTACCTAAATTTGCTCCAAAATGAGCTAAATGATTGCATAATGTTATGCCCCACCAGACATGGACAGAGATGTGGTTTATAATGGTGGGGTTTCACCACAGTTTAATGTAGAAATAAGATGAGATTTAGACGATGTCTTCCCTGAAAGATGGATTGATGGAAATGGACCAGTACCCTGACCTCATTTATGAAGCAGTCAAAAACACTATTGACAACTTCGAAGGTCAATTAATGGTTGTCAAACAATTCTAAATCAATATACAGATCTCCTAAGAGTTCGGTGTACATTATAAAGCAGATTATTGAATGGCAGCTTCAACGGGCAGCTTCAATGAGGAACATTTTCTACATTTTCATTGAATGTATTACTTTTTCTATATTATCAGGTAATTAATTTTTCAATCGAATATTCTATTGCTTTCCACTATTGGAATTGATTATAGTCGTTGATATTATAAACTACGCCAAAAAGTTGCAGTGTGATATTGATAGGTTTTAAAAAATTGTCTAGAACTCAATATAAATAAATGCAAAATAATAACATTTTCTAAAAAGAAAAGTTCTGGGCACTTTGTTTGAATATTCTGTGTGTAAAGAATTTTTTGAGATTAGAATCTATTTGTAATGTGGTCATTACTTTGGACTCCGGGTTAAGATATTATTTACATTTTAAAGCGAGTAAATCATCTATGTAGTTTTATTAAAAGTATTTTACTGAAATTACAAGTATTATATACAAGGTGCGCCGCTTAATATTCCCCAGACTTGTAAGTTTTTTATTTTTGAAGCGATGACCATGCTGGGCACATCAAATTGTAAACATTTTGAAAGCCTTTAAACATGCATACAGAGTGATTTAAAAAAAAATTTTGAAAAAATTGTTAAGAAAGGAAACTTAATTTCTTTGAATATTTTTTACCTCACCCGCACATGAACTGTGTTAATGTTTTCTTATAAAGATTTTAATTAGCTTCAATTTATTTTATTAAAATAAAAAATTTCAAAAAATAAAAATTTTGCAATGTCCTACCTATTTAGTACATTTTAATATAAGTTTGTTTTTTAAAATATTTATTTCTTTTGTTTCTTGTTGCCGTTTTGGTACGTTAAATATTGTTTGTGATATATCTTTTACAAATAAAGCATAAAATTATCATTTACATTCTTTTCAAAGTTTGGCATCGGAAAGAGTGTTTTTAATTTCTTTCTCTAAAACCAAAAAGAATTTCGAATATAACGTCATAACATAAATTGACGCTAAATAAAACCTTTCTAAGAAAACATTAACGCAGTTCATGTATAGAATGGGGTAAAAAAATATTCAAGGAAATTAAGTTTTCTTTCTTAACAATTTAAAAAAAAAATTTTTTTAAATCACTCTGTACACATGTTTAAATGCCTTAAGAATATCTACAATGTACCCAACATGGACTTCGCTTAAAAAATAAGAAAGTTACAACCCTGGGAAGTTTTAAGTGGCGCACCCTGTATATATTTAATTCATCGGTTAGATCGATATTAGAATATTGTTGTATTATCTGAGGCTCATATTATCAGTCTAATATTGATAGACTTGAAAAGTGCAACATAAAATAATAAATTTCATTTTATGTAAGTTGCATATTGATAAAACGCTGTAAACTTATTAGTATCATTTGGGATTTTATTATGTAAATATTCTGATACATAAATAAATAAATTATGCAAAAATTTACAAATTGACATGAATATTAAATTTCTTTTCACATGTCAAATCAATCGTCTACTTTTGTTTATCTGAAAAATGGAAACGGAACTATTTTATTGCAATAATTTATTCGATGTTTTTCTTATACATATACATCTTTCTATCAAGAGTGGCTTTTTGTCCTAAGGATTTAATGTCAGTGCGGAAAAATCTAAAAACTTTGAGGTAAAAAACTGGCAAGCATCGACATGTCTTTCTCCGGTTTCCGTGTCAATTATTCTCTACTGGCTTTGTTAATAGAACCATTGGATTCCTCATGAAAGATATATCCCTAGTACGAAATTTCATTGTTTTGCTCAAAATTGTTTTTGGCATTATCGATTACCTGTTGATTAGGACTTTTATTTATTGTAGATTTTGACTAACAAATCTACCCCACAAAAATTCTGTACGTGATTTGCGAACATCCTGTATAGAATAATGAATTTACTCTGTCAGTATAGAAGATGCCAGCAGCTTTGAAAGTATTGCAAATTTTTAAAATATTTATTGGAACGTACTTTCTCAGTTCAATTAGAAGAAAATAATTATTTGAAATGTTTCTCCAATAAATTACACTGGAACGTTTTCTCAAATAACTTAGCTAACTCCAACAATTTCCACGTTTTTTGAGGTATCGAATTGAAAGGACCCAGACAAATCCTTATGGAATTTGGGTTTCGGCGAATTTGGCTGGAACTTTGTAAAACGGTAGTTTAGGTGATGCTGATCATTGGCCAAACCCTCTAAAATCTAGTCTGCGACCTCCACCAATTTTTTACCAATTTAAATATCTTTTATTTTATTTAAGTATGTCAAAAATGTATTGCATTTATTTCAGTAGTATTAACGATATATGAAAGAGCTACTTAACAACGACGAGAGAACCGCGCGATGTCACGCAGCGGCCAGGTGTTGTGGCAGAAATGCTTCCAGACATGATAAGAATAGAGGCAATTAGCAAGTTTCTATACAGATCGCTTGCATTTTATTTTAGATGTTGAATTATGAAAATAAGACGATTAGAGCTTGTGTTATTTTGTCATAGAAGAGACTGTATAGGGAAAATCAATGAAAACCATAGATGTAAATTTTCCATATTTGATAAAATTCTGTAATAGTCATGTAAATAATATAATTGTACGCACTTATTTGGTATCAAAATGAAGCTTTCGTCATCATGAATTAGATTTAATCATAAAATAGGCTATCAATATACCCAATGGAAACTTTGAAGGAAAACTTCCTGGAAACTTTAGGAGTTCTCAAAATGGAAAGTTTCCAGGAAGTTCTGCATTTGCACCCCCTGTGCAAATCTTCTATGGTAATATACCTTGCCGAATTTGTTAATAAACGTAGCAGCTTATTTTGAGTACGCTCTAACCCAAGGCACTCTGTGTCTGAAATGAAATTCCAAGATACACAGGCATAGGTCAGCATTGGCCGGAAGATTACCTTATATAGGCATATTTTATTGTCTATTGATAGCTTGCCACGTCTATTAACTAAAGGATAGAGTTGACTAAGAGTTGCATAGGCTTTATTTATTGCTCTAGTAATATGGGGTGCAAATGTGAGTCTTGTGTCAAGTATTAATCCAAAGAGTTTAACAGTTTTATTTATTTTTAGTTTTGAAAAGGTTTTGATGTTTGTAAATTTACGGTAAATCGTGATAATTTCTGATTTGGAAAAATTTATTTTGGTTTTCCATTGTTCGTAATAAGTCGTCAGTCTGTCGGTGTGATATTTTATTTTTTGAGTTGCTGTTTGTTCGTAAAAACTGTGGGAGTAAATAGTAGTGTCGTCAGCGTAGAGGAGGAAGTTTGTCGTAGGATGAGTAGGAATGTCGGAGATGTATAGGTTAAAAAGGAAAGGAGAAGCACGGAACCTTGAGGGGCCCCCGCTGAAAGTCTACGAGGTTCGGATAAGGTGTTATTGATCCTTACCATTATTTCCCTGTCCCAAAAGGTAGTTCTTAATGAGGGCTACCAAGTGCCCGGGCAATCCACAAACATATTGCAGTTTGTAGAGTAGCCCGTTATGCCACACGGTATCGAAGCGTTCAATATCTAAGATTAACATGACAATTCACTGCTTCTTACTGTATAAGCGAAGCGAATGGACGTATTTGTTGACCTTCCCTATCCCGTGGAGGTCGCAGATTAGATTTTAGGGGATTTAGCCCATAAGAACTTTTGATCAGCGCCACCTAAACTATCATTTCACAAAGTGGCAGCCAAATTCGCAGAAACGTATTTTTGTTCTGTCCGATTTCTTAAACTTCACATTTGACCGGAAATAGCTATAACTTTAGAATTTGATGATGAAATCCTCTGTAATGTACATATTTTTGGAATCCTTAGAAAATCAGAATATGTTAGAACTATTTTGGTCACTACAAAGCCCACTTGATTTCTTTTGTATGGAGTACCAAAATTGGTCTGGTTTGATTATAATGAACTAGTATAAGACGCGAAAAATCCAATTAAATTAAAAAAAAAATAACGTCTAGGTGGGCATTCAAAATTGACCCAAAGACCTTTGCTAATTCTGACCATTTTCCTAATGTTCCCAAATTCCTAATGTTAAAATTATACCATAAAAATAGTACCTTTTCTAAGGAATCCATTGAAACCATCTCTTTTGATGTAGCTCCAACACAGCTTTAGTTAAAAATCTTAACGTTTCATAACATTCTAAGCGTATTTGAACGGTAAATATATTAAAAATTTTTTTTGCGTTACTATACTTCCACTGGATGTGGAAGTAAAATATCAAAAAATAAACACGTTATATTTTTTACTACTTTTTTTACCATAGAAAATATATAAATAAATAACATATTAGATTAATATCATAGCAATTTTTTGCCACGTCTCTCAAGCTGTATCATTTCCAAATTAATTTTTACCCATTCATTTGATTTACTCATGGTCCCCTTAACAATTTCCCTGAACAAGTACGTACACAGAGCACGAAGACTTAAATTGGCACGGTCGATGATGTTGTTTGCCTGTACCTGTTTGCAGGCGCGGACAAAACGGGCAGTATGAGCACGCTGGCCATGGTGTTCATCCTGGTAGGCGTGGTGAAAGGCGTCTTCATTTGTTTTGCCGTGGTGGCCGTTTGCTACAGGTACATCAAAGTGACCCGTGATCGTAATTTTGAACGTGCAGTGCTGTTTGTGCAGTGTCCTGTACATAGGCTTTCGTGTATTCCTGTGTACACTCTCATTTGTTTTGACATGCTGTGTGTACTGTACATATTATATTATTATACACATTTATATTGTGGTATTATTTAGTTAGGTAACGATGGTAAGCTGACTCCTAGGCTGCGGCTTTAGTTTGTGTAACTGCTGACGCGGATTTCCAGCGGCAAATATTTGCTACAATATGAATTATCTGGTAATTTAATAAAACTGTGGTTCATTATAATTGTAATAATTTAAAGAGAATAGATTTAACACTAAAAAAGGTCGACGACCCTCCTGTCCGCGCTGTGTTATGAAAACCAAGATTTTAAACATCGAATAATAATTTAGAATTTCGAAGATATCGTTAAATGTTTGACCATTTGACCATTCAAATACTTATTTTTTCGTAATTCTTTTTGAACATTCTTTCAACTTTCAGGTCTCTTATAAAATATCTAGTTATAGGTAATTATAAAATGAATGTCACTTTCTATATCTATAAATAAAATGATATAACTCCTTGTAAAGTAATGAATTATGTGTAATAACATATTAACACCTCGCTGGTTAAAATTTTGAAGTCGTATAGGTAATAAAGTATACTTTACGAAAAGATATTATTAATATAGTGAATCACTTACCCCTGCCGGGCGCGTTTTTGCGCGCTATTTAGAAAATATCTCATTGAATATTAATTTATGCAAGAAATGTTAAAAAAAGATTTTTGTAGCTAATAAAATTATGAACTTAATGGTAAACAAGTACATCTACTTTTTTATTTCTAAATAAAATGTTATTTGTTATATTCAATAAATGTTTTCTTTGTAATATTGAACTGAATTTAATATAAATTAAACTCGTAATAATCAAAAGTATGGTCGTAATATTCTAAGGTAAATTATCAAGTGAGGATTTTCAGGTCGAAATTACACCCGTTAAGTGAAAATTTCTACATAAAGTGGTACATGCTGGCATAACAACAATTGAGTGATATAGTTGATATTTAATTAATATTGGTGATTAAATCTCTCAGTGCAAAGAAGTGGAAAAAAAGGGTGACAAAGACCGTTGTTTATCGAAAAAATTCTACATAGAATGTTACATTAGTATAACACCCGTAATAACCAAATGCGTTACTCTTAAAGTATGGTTATAATATTTCCTTAGGAAATTAAGTATCAAGTTTTTGAAGTCAAAATTGCACTCGTTGTTAAGTGAAAAATTCTGCATTAGATTCTACACTAAAAATAAGGAAAACGTGGACTACAACAACCCAGAGGATCATGAACAAACTGGGAAAGGATCAAACATACTGGGAAAGAAAAGCGAGGGCAAAAAATGTATTCCACAAATAAATCGCAGCGATATATACTCTACCAGAACCAGAAACCGAGAAATCAGAAGACTTAGAAGAAGAAGAAGATTTATAGAAGCAGAAATACAAAAAGAGGAGCACAAACACTCCATATCATGACACAATACGACCACGAATTTCACAAATACCTACAGATATATGCTATAACAGAACTAGAAACGGGGCATTAGAAGACTCAGAAGAAGAAGAAGAAGAAAATCTGTAGAAGCAGAAATAAAAAAGAGGAGCATAAACATTAAATATCACGAACACAATGCGGCAACGCGTTTCATAAACACCTACACTGCCAACCTCCCACTCCTGTACCATGCGTCATGTGACTCTCGCTGCTGACAACAAACATGTTTCAAATCCAACTCAGCATCGGAAACAGAGGAATCTGAAGACTCAGAAAAAGAAGACTCGAAGAAGCAGAAACACAAAATATCACGACACAACGCGGCAACATATGCCACAAAAAGGGGAGCTTAATCACTCCCTCACGACACAATGTGGTAACGTATCTCACAAATACCTACACCTCCCATCCCACATTCCTTTACCATGCGTCATATGGCTCTCGCTGTTGACAACAAGCATGACCCTAATTCAACCCAGCGTGGACGTAGCAGGCCCAGTTGTATACCTGGGAGTAGCAGCAATGCCTACCGCACGCTGGTAAATCAATCCATCAATCAATCAATTAATGTAAGCGAAAACTAAAACACATGAAAATGTAGGCATTTTTTATATAACATTTATTTTCCGAGTTATTGATGAAACATCACTCAAAAACCAGTTTTTAAAAAACAATTTTTTTTAAGTTGACCTTATCTTTTTTACTTTTCTCGCTTACCGAATTGTAAAAATCACCCTCCGAAATATTTCCTGATTTTCACGTTTCAGGCTAAGTAGATTACGAAAATTAAAATCATTCAATTCCATCAGTCTCTATGCTGGCGCTATATCTACAAAACCGTTTGACGGAGAAAAATAATATAGTTCACGCTTTTGCCAACGAGGGACTGGAACATATTTTCCGTGAAAAATATACGGGTGTTCGGCAGAGGGTGTGCCAAACGGAAATGGTGGATAGGTGGGGCCAACTAAAAGTATCACCGTTTTTGAGACATTATTTTATTTATTTTTTTGAAAATTTCCCTCAAATCAGCATTTTAGCATGTATAACAATTTTTTTAATGGTTGTAACAGTTCAAATAATTTTTATTACCTTCTGCAATGTATCTGTGTTCTAACAAAATCATATGGGATGCTGATAATTAAAGAAAAGAATTATTATGAGCTAACAGAGTCAACAGAATTGGTAGAAAGGATCATAAAGTTCAACTTTCCCTTGCATTTGCAAAAAAAAACGAAAAGCTATCAAGATGTTCAAATGCTTTCAAAAACTTTTCCCTTTAATGCCATTTTAAACCGTATGCCACATGCAATAAACACTTTTTAAATAACATGAGAAAATTGGTGGTAATTTGTTTAAAAGGATATCTGACTGAGTTACATTAGAGGAAAATAAAAACAAACAAACATTTTTTCGTAAATTTTGTGTTCATTAATTTTGCTCAAATTGCGCTCCCCCATTTCTTATACATACGCGACATCTTCGGATTTCTACTGTTGTTGTACGGAGCCGCATCTCTTCTCTCATCGTTGCGAGAGCGGCGTTAATTCTTTCAATTAACTGGTTTTGGTTGTGAATTTATTGTGAGTACACAAGTTTTTTAGCCCGTCCCCAGACGTGGAAATCAAGAGGTGTCAGATCTGGGGACCGTGCGGGCCATGGAATAGAGCCACGTCTACCAATCCACGAATTGGGAAACACATTATCTAAGTGCTCCCTGACGGTTATTCTGTAGTGTGCCGGATAACCGTCATTTTTAAAAACAATAGGCCTGTCTTCCTGAAGAATCGGCAGTTCAGCCAATAATCCCAGGAGGTCATTCTGAAAGAAGTCCAGGTAATTATCACCATTTAGGTTGCCCAGCAAGCAGTGCGGTCCGATAAGGAACCTTCCGATCACACCTGCCCAAACGTTCACACTGAATTTTCGTTGAAATGAGGTCGGCCTGATCACATATGTATTTGTGTATCTCGCAACCGAGTGAAATACTATCCAGCCAACATCGGTACACTTTGAAAATTGACATACGAAGTCGTAAAACTGCTGAAGCCAACATTGTCGGTACACTTTGAAGACGCTGGAATTTCAGCAGACCAGTTCACTTTTACGAGTTCGCATGGCAATCTTCAAAGTGTACCGAGAAGGTTGGCTGGTGGGTTGGTTGGGTCGCCTGTAGACCTCTTTAACTTCCATCGTTATTTGTTATTGTTAGCGTGCCCCGTATCTTTGTAAATAAATTACCATCAATTTTCTCATGTTATTTAAAGAGTTTTTATTGCATGTGGCATACGGTTCAAAATAGCATTAAAGGGAGAAGTTTTTGAAAGCATTTGAACATCTTGATAGGTTTTCGTTTTTTTTGCAAATGCAAGGGAAAGTTGAACTTTATGATTCTTTCTACAAATTCTGTTAGCTCATAATAATTTTTTTATTTAATTATCAGCGTCCCATATGATTTTGTTAGAACACAGATACATTGCAGAAAATAATACAAATTATTCTGAACTGTTACAACCATTAAAAAAATTGTTATACATGCTAAAAGGCTGATTTGAGAGAAATTTAAAAAAAAAATTAAATAATATCTCAAAAACGGTGATACATTGGATAGAGGTCATTAGAGCTAACCAACTTCTAAATGGCCCCACCGATCCACCATTCCCGTTTGTCACACCCTCTGCCGAACATCCAAAAAAGAAATTATTAATGAATATTATTATCGAGGAGAGAACCTGATATACTATTTTTGGTGAAAAATATACAGGGTGATCACTTTTAAAAAATAATTAAGACGGAGAAAAATAATACTTGGAATGTAATTGTCACTGTTAGCAGAAAAAGCAATCGATATACTTTTAGTTAAAAAAATATACAGGGTGGTCATTCTAAAAAAATTGTGGAATGTAATTATGAAAAATAATTTCTGAAATATAGTTGACACTATTATCGAGGAAGAAATCTAGCATAATTTTAGTAAAAAGGATACAGGTTGGTCACTGAAAATAGTAATTAAGAATCTACAATGTTTCCATCGTCGTCTCCATCCATGTTTGGGCTGTAGTTGTCACTATTCACGACGAAGAGATGATATATATTAGAATCGATGGTGGAAAATAATAATATTTGTTATGCAGTTGACACTATTACCGAGGAGAGAACCTGATATACTCTTAGTGAAAATATACAGGGTGGTCGCTCTAAAAAATAATTAATAAGGAAACGACGGAGGAAAATAATATTTAGAATGTAGTTGTCACTACTTAAAAGAAATATACGAGGCAGTCATCCTACAAAAAATATTGTAAATAAATAAAATATGCTAAAAATAGAGAGGGAAGTTCTGAGTAAATACTTTAGTAAATAAAGATTAATTTTTTTATTATGAAAATTAGACATTTGTCCATATACGGCATTGATCTAACTGCTAGAGATTTTCACTTCGGCAAAATTCCGGGAAGCGGTAACTTTTAGGAACTCTGAACATGTCAGGAACAACATACCAAAAGTTATCAACAACAGTCCTTGAGCGTAATTTGCTATTAAACAAATTAGTTGCAAAATACCAATCTTTGTCAAATACATCTTAAAATATTTTGTTTCTTTCAGAAAGTAATTGCGCCATTCGGAAGTACGGGAAATATCACATCAAAAATGTATATGAAGTTTTTTTTGTACGATCAGATTTTTTTGTTTAACGCGTTTAACGCACGAATATGGAACGCGGAGAAACCTAAGTACGGCGCGCTACACTAAATTTGATGTAACTTTTGAACTAATTAATGAAATTGACCTCACAAAAGCTTAAATGAAAGAAGAAACATGTAGCTATAGTACATATATAAAGTCGGAACATACAGAGATTTGCGATGAAATAGGTAAAAGCTCTACTATTTCTAAAAATTTAAAGATAAGAACTTGGGTCTTTCCTATTTTATCCTTGAAGTAATGTATAAAAAAATCGATGAGTGAAAAAAATCTTAAAAATTTATTTCTGAAGATCCAAAATTTCAAAATTTTGAGAAAATGATAAAATTTGATACATATAACTAACTTTAACCACACATTTCTCTGGCTTAAATCGCATTATTAGATCTTTGTAAATGAGATTTTTAAAACTTGAAATGTGTTCTTTAAGATGCTTTAAGGGGATTTACCATAAATATTAAATTAACCTCTTTTTTACGAAAATAAAGAAAAATTTTTTTCTTTGCTCTAAAATTCGTGAAATGTGGGTAAAATAAAAGTTAATAACTTTTATAAAAAAATTATTTAGCCTACCTATGCAGCATACGTTTATAGTGGGACCTCAAAATAAGTAAATCTGATAATGAACAAATTTTGGAATATATGTATATAAACCTATACTTTTCACGAAATATTGAAAGAATCAAGTTTCTTCAGTAAATGGACGTAAGGGTTGGTTGTTTCTACAATTTTTATCCTGTTTAAAATTTCGAAAACGTAATAAAAATATTCACGTGGTACAGGATCATGAGTCAAATTATAATGCTTGAATAATAGAAAGAAATTGAAAGCGGCAAGCAGTACGCATCACCTGCCCCGCACGCTGCGCCGTGTGTGTCCGCAGAGCATTGTAAAAGTAGTTTGGGCACTTTTTCACAGATCATCTTGTAATGCTATGTACAATATCACGTTTTCTCAGCTTCTTTTTAAGAATATTTAAATTGTGTTTTTAATTGAAGTGTTTTAAATTATTTTATTACTTTATGGAAGTCAGCCATATTGGATCAGCCATTTTTAATTACCTTTTTTTGAAATCATAATCTGTTTCAGCGACCTCGAAAACCGATTATATGACAATTTGAATTAAATTGCTTTAAAATTTTTCAACTTATAATAGTTTTGTTAAAAACAAGTTTCTTTGTGTTTAAATAATTAATAAACAATTTTCTCACGATTGTAGGTTTATAACTTTTTATTTTAAGCTATGTAAAAGTGATATCAAAAGATTTTAGGAAAATCGACTCTTTCCGTAACTATTCCGAAATAATGTATATTTTCAACCGCTATTGACTCCACTATAGTACGACATAATTCGTTACACAAACATATACAAAAACAAAAAAAAAGCAAATAGAAAGTATTTTGGTAGTGTACAAAAATAAAAAGCATTTTTTTTTATAAGAATATTTATCGAGTTATTTTCAAATAGCATGAGCTTTTTTCTAAAACAATAAAGTTGAAAGCATCATGGGTGTATTCACATAACCGTATCTCGGTAAATTATTTTCGTAGAAAAACAAAAAAAACAATTGAATACAAAAGTGGATGAAAGATCTATGTAACAACAAAGTGATTTTGAGATAATTGATCTCAAAGTTTTTAACAACCTACCACCTTCCAGAGTACCTAGATCCTTTATAAATTCATAAATCAGATATTTTTGCATTAGAATCAAATGTAATGTGCCTGGGGGAATTTTGTGTACTTATAACCTTCATTCATATAAAAAAAAAACTCATTTTTTTCAACAGTTTTTTTTGAGATAATTGATCTCAAAGTTTTTAACAACCTACCAACTTCAACAGTACATAGATCCTTTATAAATTTATAAATCAGATATATTTGCATTAGAAACAAATGTAATGCACCTGAGGGAATTTTATGTACTTATAGCCTTCATTCATTCATTTTTTCGAAAATGTCACATAGACATCCACTTGTGTCTTCAATTGTTACCTACCAAAAAAGCCCTATTTACATTTTTTTGTAAAAATTAATATTTAAAGATATATTTACTAAAAAGCACTGCCACTTCCATTTTTTCCATTCTCTAGCTCCGGCAGACTAAAACAATTTTTTTTCGTCAAGTGAACGTAATTACCTATCGGCTGCAAAATTTGAACCAGGTTTATGTAATTGAAAATTCTTTTTCTTGTACCATCTGAGAAATTATAATTCAGCAATACTTTTCGAAATTTTATGGCCCAATATTTTCTCAAACACACATTTTCGTGCTGCCGAATATGGATTGTTTTCACAAATTTTTAGATGGCTTCTCGTATGTAACGATTATTTGGCTACTTACATAGATTTTTACACGTTTACTTTATTCGAAATTACTGTCTGTAGTTTAAAAACTCGAAGAAAGAATTAGCTAATCTTTTTGGCAAATTCATCTTTATTTCAAACAAATTCTCATTAACTACCGCTGACGACAACTGTCGTCAACGGTTGCGACTTTTAGTTGAAATGCATGTTCTAAAGCCAAAAAAAAAGGGAAAAACATTTTCAAAAAAATGACTATCCCAGCAAATTACTGAAGCGGAAATGAGTTAATGCTAATTTTTGTTTAACACAATGCTTGTCATCCCGATAATCACAAAACTAGCTAACTTTAAAGCCCCGCTTAAAAGAAGACCTTGGAAGCTCCGAAATGTGGCATTCACGCTTTCAGGAATTCAGGGACCCTTTCTATTCATAACTTTTTACTTTATATAAAGTTTCTTGAACCGAACTTATGAGATACTTATATCATTGTATAGTAAAGTTGTGATAGTAAGACGAAATAAGCACCGCAATTCAAAAAACATCAATAAGCAGCTTGGATGAAATGTGGTACAAAATCCGTGTATTTCAGTCAGTCTCTCCATTACCAATGACAAGTTGTGAGATTGAAAGGGCATTTTCTAAATTAACGTTCATTAAAAATAAATACCTAACATCAATGAATGTCGACATGCTTCCTTTCAATTTTGTCAAAGGAAAATAACCTAACAAGATTTATATTTATTCGAGGAATTAATCTGCGAAATACCGTCATTAAACGTAAGAAAAAGTACATTGCACTTAGTAAAAAATTACTAATATGTTGCCATGAACTAATTATAGACAATATTCAGTGTATTGATGGTGCTGTTTCCCTTATTTGGGTCGTGTTTTATACAATGTATAGTTCGGGTATATAATTTTTTTTTTATTTTCCACCATCATGATTAGAAAATATTATATATACAGGGTGTTCCTTAATGACGTGCTAATATTTCAAGGCATGGCCAAACAGGGGCCTCGTCGTGCATGCCCATTTAAAGGTTATTTCCATTTTAATTTAATTACGACACACGTTGGATTGGATACTGAAAACTAAGGGAAAAGGAAAAAGAAATGAGAAAAGAAAAAGAAAAACGAGAAAAAAGAGAAATCTACTGTTGCAGAAGAAAATGAACTTATAGAAGAAAATGACTCGATTGGAATCAATGTACTTTATACTTATATGTTCAACAAAAAAATTTTTACAGTGTTTCCAAACATTGAAATTATAATGAGAATTTTTTTTTGTCTATGATGGTCACCAATGAGGGCGGAGAGCGTTCATTTTCAAAATTAAAATTAGTGAAAAGTGAAATAAGAAATCGCATGACTCAATCACGCTTAAATAGTTTAAGTTTGATGAGTACTGAAAATGACATTTTAATAGTCTATTAACTTTGACGACATAATTCATGATTGAAATGTAGAAAACGACCTCTCTAGATTACTCTAGAATAAAATTATACACAATGTAATTTATAGTTAATAACATATTAGTGCTACTATATAAGCTAATTTTTTTATTGCAAACAAAATAATAAAAGGGGGCCTACATTTGCATATGGGGCCAGGGCCTCAAAAATGCTTAAGACGTCCCTGTCTATTCTCGTTCTCAAAACATGTGGATTTAAATTCAACCTAAAAATTCGCTTGGTGCGTTTCAATTGGCCAGCAGTTTAGAAAGCGCTCGTTCCTATTATACCAATGTTATAAGAAATTGGCTTATTATGCATTTTCCCTCGAATTAGGTAGACAGAACCAATGATTTACAAAAATGGCCTCTTAGATCGCCAGATCTTACACCTATGGATTTTTACTTCTTGGGTGTAACAGAAACTAAAGTTAACTTTAGGCGAACTCAATATAGAGAAATTACATAAAAGTTGTACATCCCAATATTAGTAGAGTTGAAAGGTGGTTAGGTAGTGGTCATTCGGAAACATCTCCAATTAATTTTTTTATTTTATTTAAATATTGGAGAAAACTGTTCTGAATTTTGTTTTATAAATAAATGATTCTCCGTTTTTCTATTTACATTTACTTTTTTCTGACAATTTTGCTTTATCATGAAAACTCCCCTAGCAAATTTATTGGCTGGCAAGAGACTGCTTTTTAAAAGTTTTGATATAGATTGTTCAAGTACTTTTAATTTGCCATAAAAAATTGTAAAAAAATGTATTTTATGAAAAAACTTTAAAGAATCAAATACAAAAAATTCTAAATTTGGGTGTGAAAATATTTATTTAGGTGAAATTTTTCACAGAGAGTGAAAAAGAAATTTGAATTAGTTTTGCAATAATAATTGCAATAAATATTCTTAATAATGCAACAGATTTTAATGGAAAGATATTTTATCTATTAAATTAACCTCTAGCCTCTACAACTCACCCATATTTGAAAGAAATCGGTTAGTAATAACTCAGATACTGAATTGCTACTTTTTGATCCTTATTTGGATATTTTTTTCAATAATTAAAAAAATTAGGGATATTAATTAATTAATAGCATTATTTTTAAAACTATCAATTTGTTTATATGATTATGTATTTTGTCTTTATGCCAATTATCTTTCCATTTAAAAATTTGACAATAATCCTCTATTTATTTATTTAGAAAATAAAATATACAATAACTCTAGTCAGGTTCTATATTTTTTTTCAGATGAAACAAAAAACAAAAATTAGTATAATTATTCTACTTTGTATGTAATGCCATAGAAGGAATGGTAGTTTCGTTTAGGAAAGTGATTAAACGTGACATGAACAATTCTCTAAAGATGTAAAGTATACAGTTGTGTTTATGATTCCTACTTCTATATAATACCGCAAAATAGCCACACGACTACAAAATGGTGCAGAGATATAATGCACAACAATATAGAATAATTTGGGAACTTACTAAGTTAGATTATTACATCTACGTCTATTAAATATAATATATGTAGTATATGCTTCTACGAGAGCATTCATAAAGATTACCTGCTAAAGATTACAAGCTACAAACACAGAAGAAGAAACAATCAGAATATAAAGTCGGCAAAAATCCTTTGATCTCGTTGTTGTAAATTTCCGCCATACTTTTGTTGGGAGAGTTCAGGACAGTACTTAATATTTTTTACCCGGCCCGGTAGAGAGTCAGAAAACCTGCGAAACATTAGATGAAGACAAATAATGTTTGTTTTAGATTTTCAATATTTCTTAACTAGTTATAGGCGGCATCATGATACAAACTGTATCACGAGGCGAGATCACACCACACGCTATTTGTCGCAGACGATCCAGTTACAGAATAAATCCGTGATCCGGGCCTGGCACAATTTTTTACAATTCCGTCCGAGATTGACAGTGCGCGATGTATATGCGCGAACTTTTCCCGCCAATGAGAGATTGTATTCTGATTGTTTCTTCTTCTGTGCTACAAATACCAGTACATATTTCATTTTATTTACATTTTCCCTTTTTTCTGTTGGTATGTAGCTCTGGTACTTTAACAAATTACAAATCATACTATTAATCTTTAATCAGAGGAACGGAAAATTGAGAAGGTAATTTATTTAGAAAAGTATATTTTTTGCTTTTAACTCTCAGTGGTAAGTCGAAAGGTCACCAGAGGCAGAGGTTTTGACCTAGTTCTTCGTATTTACTTCAAACGATTAGTCGGAGAACAAAACTATTACGATGTATTTTATACATAATTATCACGCGATAGTATATTTTGGAAATAGATTGATTACATAATGATGGTAACTTGATAGTGATTTTCAATAAGTATGTAAAACTTTATCTCCACAGACTGTGGTTTCGATATTCAGTTGCTCATGTGCATATTCTGTTTAAAGCTGAAGACGTATCGAATGCAAATTCAGCAACGTTTGCCCATCATAGCTGATGGGCAGACTTCTAAAATAAATTCACAGGGTAAGTGAAATCAACCCATGAAACATTGAGGATCCAAATATCTTCTGGGAATTTCTAAAAGACAACAACACATGAATAGTAACGGTAACACAAGGCTTACGGAGGAATGTGGTAAAACTTTGGATAACATTCGAAACTTGTGGTAGGTTCTTGGTATCAGGACTACTTTGGAATAAGACAGACTGACGTGAAAATTTTAGCTCTGTCGAAGAGATAAGAATTTTATCTAGAAGTCATCTAAATAACTGGAGATATTGGAGATATGTTGATCACAATAATATCAAGAATCTTTTTTAAAGATCAGTTAGTGCTACTTTTTGAACTGAGATTGCGAAAAGCTTTTTGGAAGTGATCATTTAGGAGATGATTGTCGGCAGGACTACGAACGTGATTCTACAATACTTAACACAAAACTGGAGGCAGCCATATAATAACTACTAATTACTCAGTGAGGATAAAATGCGAGTCTTTCACAGAATATGCGAAAACATATAGAAGACAGGAATCTGGACCGAAAATTGAAAGACGCCGATTATAGGAATGGGAGGTGTTTGGCAATTATAGATTTCTGGTGTTAATACCACACTAATAAAGATGTAATTCCTCATTTCAGACATTGTCGGCAAATATCCTAAGCAAGCAGGCTTTGTTATAGTCTGAGCAATAAATATTTGAACTGACGTCACTAATCGCATTGGCGTTTCATTGCTTGCAATCGAACTTTCTGGAGTGAATAACAGGATGTCTTCCACAGTCTACGAGCTACGCACTCATCCTGGGCGTTAGATTTGAAAGTAGTGGTAACGCGTACGTCTAGACTACATAGAAGCGCATCAGTCTCGTGATTCAATCGTCAGTGGCGCACATATTGCTTGTTCTTCGTAACGTAATTAATTCATTACACCTGACTTCCCAAGCTAGAAATCTGTTTGTTTTTTTGTTTTAATTAAGTTTACTGCCAATGCCAATCTGATTCTTTATGTCTAGTCTAGTCAATTCATTATTATGAACCATTTTTAATAATATTATTAATTAATATTTTAATAATAAATTTGCTACGTCTCTGGTATGAAATCATTGCCATCCTTTAATAAATTAGTTCAGGCAAAATAGGATAATGACGTCAGTTCAAAGATCCATTACTCCGACAATACAAATCTTCCTACTAGGGGACTTTACTACAACTTATCAAGAAGGCGAGGGCATATTACGTCCCTATGTACCTTTGTTTTGCAGATTACTATACAGCCTTTGACAATGACGAATAGGACAAAGGGTGGACTGTATCATTAAAGATGGGAACACACAGAACTTTGGTCTTCATTATTCGCCGATCATATCAGGAAATTGCTGCTTTGGCCAATGTCGATAAACAATAACAAAACGAAAATTATGACGACGAAATCAAAATGAATGAAAATCATTCAATCACGTAAAGGTGAGCGAGAGGTAGTAAAAGTGGAGTCTTTGTTGATAATACCATTAACTGCGAACATGAGATTTGGCGAGGAATATACATAGCACGATCGGCAACTTGATAAACACAAAGAAGAGACTTGCTAACTTCCTAGTTTTCTTCACATTCCTTTATGACTCAGAGATATGATCAGGGATGCAAACAAACAGACAGACGGCATATTGATGCTTTCAGGATGTGAATCTGGAGATGTTTGTTACAATTTCCCTGAACAGTCCGTTGTACCAAGAACTCGATCACTCCAAAATGATTCTCCAACGTCGTATTTTACCACATTCTATCATTTTTTGGCTACATCAACGGGAAAGAAGACAATGTACATGGTTAATGGTTTGAACAAAATCAGATAGTAAGTGACGAAGAAGACATTCTCCAAAACTTTATACTCATATTACCAAGGGGCCGATAAAGAAAAGCTTTAGTGATTCCATACACATAACAGGTAACCGCAAGAGATGGCAAGATGCAAAAGGGGGCCAATTATGTACAAGTCACAAAACGCCTACCAATACGTTGTGAATAAGAGTTAGTGCTAAATTATGTAATTAATCAATTGAAATTAATGGAAAAAAATTATTTCAGTTTTAAAATTTCACTCAGTCATCCAAATGTACTCAAAAAATCTCCTACACTGTCAAGTGCAAATATTTTCAAATTTCCAGAAGTAAATAAAGTAAGGCATTTAAGCCATTATAATATTACACCGTGTTTTTTTTTTAAGAAAACTTAACGGAGGTTCCAGCCTATGATTTTTAGAGCTGATGGCTTTTATAACTTTTCACTTACATCCACTTTGACAGCATATTGATTTTTTAACGTGTCGACCAACACAATACAACAGCTTCTTCTTTATTGTAATTTAATATATACTAAGAACCAATCGGTTCCAAGCGACATTACTTTCAAAATAAACTTTATTGTATAAATGAAATTCACAGAGCATTCTGTACAATTTGCTCTAAAATTGCAACATTATTCTCAAAGATGATGCCACAAATTAAAGTGTAAAGTAAGTGTGTAGTTTTAAACGACAATCGGCGCCTTTAAAAACCATAAGGTTCCGAGTACGGTTTACTTGTAAAATAGTGCGGTTGTGATAATCAGTTCGTGCTTTTGAATGGATATATCTCGGTAACGGTTAGACATATCGAACGTTGGTGTACAGCATTCGATTTTTCGTTCCAATTTCCTACATTTTAAGTTTTTTGTTTTGCTTCGGAACCTTTCGTACGGGAGTTACAATCGTTGAGACGCACATTTCGTAAGTAAAATGGTCTTCTATCAAATTGTCTGCAACATTGAAGTTTCCTACTTCATATCATGCTGATCAAAAGTGGTTATGTACCCCGAGTTACAATCGTTGAAACGGAGGCGACTCATAATAATTCAATCTTTCATAACTGGAATGCAGATATCCCTCGGAAGCAAATTATACAAAAATCAATTCTCCATTTTATTATATATTCAAAAAAAAAAGATGATTTTGACATATCGAAAGGTTCTGGATTTATCGATGATTTTTAAAATTAGTTCTTTATATGCTGCCATTCATATATCGATAATGCATAGAGACATCGAGCTACCATTTGAAGTAAAAAAATATTTTGATCCTTTTGGTTCTTGTACACACACTAAATCACATTTTTTTCATCCTCTCTAATAAAGGGTGGTAAAGAGGTGGTAAAGGAGGTGGCTAATGCCAAAATTTTTTTTGAGACCTTAGCTTCTCTTGTATACACTAAATACCAATTGTATGGACTCTTCCTGCTTGATTTACCTATTTACCCCCCATCTACCCCATTATATCCCCCAACCCTTCGACGAAATAAGATGCCGTTAAAGTACATATGTGTACCAAATTTCAAGTCAATATCTTAAACGGTTCCAGAGTAATCGTGCGCACAAAAAAGTTACACACCGACAGACAGACAGACATTTGGAATAGATGTGGAAGTAATTACAAAGGACACCACACATTTCATAAGAAAAATGGCCTTCTCTCAAATTGTCTGCAACTTTGCAGTTTCTTGCTTCGTATCATGCTGATTAAAAGTGGTTATGTACCAGATTTTATATGACGATTATGCTGTAGAATGCCTTAAAAGACGATCGTAGATCTTAATTAAAAGTTAAATTACTACGTATACATTTATAATACCGTGCGTGTAATTTCCCATTAGGCATGTACATCCACGTAGCGCGATAGATATGACAACATAGCTGCCGTAAATTCCTCCGTCGAGCGGAGCATTCCAGCCTGTTATTTCATTTCAGCCAGCTGTCACGCGCGATGTTGTAATTTTACTCCCTATGCCTAGCGTTCGGCTACACGCACGGTATGTACATGTAATATACATATTTCTTATATATAAAGCTATCCAGTTGAATTTAAACAAAAATCTAATGTACTAAAGTTTAAAACAGTTTCAAGGAAATTATATTTAAATTATATTTAAAGCCGGGGCGAGCGTAGAGACGACTTCAATGTGAATATCAGTCGATATTCCGTTGAAGCAACGTCGAGTACTTGGATGGGCTCCCATCTTGGGAAATACAGCGTTCTCGTCCCACCTTCTAGAGGCTTGTATATCAGTGTATACTCGGAAGTTACGTAATTTTAGACGAGGATTACGTAGTGGATATACCATCCTTCGGAGGGGATGTAAAGCAGGCGGTCCCTTGTCTATTAAATGTTAGGCAAGTAAAAGATCCCTACTCTTCTTAAGGGCTGGTTCGGCAAAATTTCCAGGTTGGGGGTAGCTCGTCTCCTGACGTCGGTGATAGGCCCTGGTAGCGGAAATAGGCCGACGTTAAATAGTAAAAAAAATATATATATATATATATATATATATATATATATATATATATATATATATATATATATATATATATATATATATATATATATATATATATATATATATATATATATATATATATATATATATATATATATATATATATATATATATTTAAAGCCAATTACATTATTTATTAAAAGAAAAATTATTTTAATTCTAAGTGGCTGCCAAATTTATTTCACGGTGACAACTAATATTTTATTTTAATCTATTTTTTTCACCAACTGAAATAAACTTGAAAAACTCTTCGATATTAGAATCCACTTCTTATTCTATTATTGTTATGGTTTCTATCTACTCTATTATTATATTGTTTTTATCTACATGCAGTATATATGATTTAAGGGCCAATAATCGATTTTTAGGACTTCTAGGACAAGAGCGGCACATAGAATCGAGTTACGTCCTTAACAACTTTTGATCAGCATGATATGAAGTAACTGCAAAGTTTCAGATAATTAATAATAATAATAATAAAACATCTTTATTCAATGATACCTTGCGGTGTAGAACGAGTTTGACAGAAAGCCATTTTCCTTAAAAAATGTGCGGGGTCCTTTGTCACTTGGAACCTTCTGATTTTTAGGCTACGTTGTACTTAAAGTGGTCTTGAGATTTTATGTTCAGGAGGATACACAGATTTTATTTTATTTTGTTGAAATTCTATTAAGTACCTTACAATTTGTAAATTTTAAAATTGGTAAAAATTATTATTTTGGGTATTCAGCAGATAACTTTCAAAGTAAAACATTCGTTTGTTTCAAATATCATTGGTGCAGGCCTGATCAAAATAGAAGATCAACAAGAGTTCTCCGAGAGTTCTCCGAGAGTTCCCCCTACGAAACGACTTGTCGACTTCTTTCTTACTATATCTAACATTCAGCATGAAAAACAATAAAACAACCACTCTTTCTATATATTGGTGATTCAAGTCTGATACTAGAGAGAATTCCTCTATATTGGCATGATCAGACTTGAATCATCAATATATAGATAGAGTGGTTGTTTTATTGTTTTTCATGCTGAATGTTAGATATAGTAAGAAAGAAGTCGACAAGTCGTTTCTTAGGGGGAACTCTTGTTGACCTTCTATTTTGGTCAGACTTGCACCAATGGTATATGAAAGAAACGAATGTTTTTCTTTGAAAGTTATGTGCTGAATACCCAAAATAACAATTTTTAACAATGATTTAAGCATAAATAATAGGTATTTAGTTTTTAAAATTGTTCTCCTGAATGAATCATTTTAGATTTGGCGCTTGTGGTTCTCGGCCCACCGAATCTATAAGGTAGTAGCAAATTAAACCAGATTCTCGTTGATGTTGACAGCAACTTATAAAAGAAAGCAGTATAACATTTTAGTCGTGTTTTTAACATGAAACCGATAGTAAACATTATGTTGAAGGGGATCTTTTCACCGCTGGTGCTCAAAAGATGCCTTAACTAATTTTAGTAAATTTCCCGTATGTAATATTAGGTCAAACAACTTTTACAAAAAAATGGCACCTTCAAATCATGAATACGAAAAATATAATATAATATAATATGGCCAAGTATGATCAAAATATAATGGCATTTAGTTGTGTTTGTAATGCTAGAAGAGTGTGCGTAGCTCTTCTATGAAAACTGTCTAAGAGAAAGTTTTCAGTTATCATTTAAATTGTTATATATTTTAGATGTGTTGTATGTAAATGATCTAGTAAACAAGACTGCAAGAATATTTGACCAATATAAATCGGGTCTGAACAAAATTATCTCCCGTAAATACGGTGGTGAAGAAAAAGACGCATATACAAATTAATATCTACTGATAGTATTATACAACATAACTGAACCACAGTATTGTAGCAAAAAGCACCGTAAACTTAGGAGTCAGCTACCAAGCAAACTAGCCGGCCTCGGCCGGCTACGCGTGCATAGTAAAATGTCTTACTGGTGCTTTCCTTCTTTCTCTTCGCCTGTGTATTGATGCATGCGATGACTGCGTTGTGGCGTGGACCCGATGCGCCGCTCGTTCCGCCGCCGCCGCCATCCAACAACAACCTTCTGCTGATGTGGACCTGCAGAGAGCTATCACGGGTCGAACACGATATTTCTCGTGGGCACTCTCATGTCGGTGGTAGGGGGTGTGTTCGTTGTGTTTGCAACTATGGCCCTTTGCTACAGGTCAGTCGTAGTACACAAAAACTTCTCGCTCTGTCTCAGGTTAGTGAGCAGGCTATTCCAGGTAGCGATCCACGTTCTCAGCATCCGCTATAAGCTTCTTCAGTTCCGTTGCGATGCGATCCGTACAAAGACTACTACTACTTCTCGATTTTTCAGTTGCCTTCTAAGCTCTAGTGCCTGTAGCTCTACTAACAAGTTTGTCATCTCTTTCAAGCGACTCGGGACCATTTCGTGAATTATTTGACAAGATTGATATTCATTATTAACGAGGCCAAATAGGTTTCATTTCACTCAGTATTTTTTAAGGTGCAATTGACCTATTTCACGTTAGAAAGTTTGGTAAAAGGTGCCATGGCGAAAACTGAATTGGTATCACTTAAAGAGGAAACTTTCCATATTTGATAAAAGTCTGTAAGTCATGTAAATAATATAATTATATGCACTTATTTGGTATCAAAATGAAGCTGCATCATCACAAATCAGATTTCACCATAAAATAGGCCATCAATATACCTAATGGAAAAGGAAAACTTCCTGGAGTTTTCAAAACGGAAAGTTTCCAGGAAGTTTTCCTTCTAACTTTCCATTGGGTATATTGATAGGTATTTTATGATGAAATCTGATTCGTGATGATGCAAGCTTCATTGTGATACCAGACAAGTGCATACAATTATATTATTTACGTGACTTTTACAGACTCTTATCAAATATGGAGTTTCCTCGACTCACCTCTGGTAAAAAGTAACTGCATCTTGATCAATTCATCTAATTCCCAAACTTTCTAAGAATGAAATACCTATAATATAATATCATGTTGTTTTCAGTATCTTTAATGCTAAGCGTTCTCTGGTAAGTTTAAGTTTGAAGCTTACTTCAGTACGTTTAGCATTAAAGATACCGAAAACAATAATATGATTAATGATTATACTCGATAGGTATTTTAATATTACAAAGTTTGGGAATTAGACGAGTTGGTCAACATGTGCAGTGACTTTTTACTACTTTTGGCGATACCAATCTAGTTTTCACCATGACACTTTATACCAAACTTTCTGACGTAAAATAGGTCAATTAAAATGCAGACAACACTGCGTTCTTTCCTATAGAAAAGAAAGCTTACGATTATTATTTGGAAGTATCAAATGACAGACAACTTATGCTTTAGTTATCGGGAACTTTTGCGGGAAAAAACTCTGGACTAGAATTTTTCCGCTTAAACCTTTTTTTAATTTTATTTGGCTTCCCAAAAAAGTCTCTGAATTTGTGAATTTTAATTCGATTGTAAGTCTAGAAAAATATTTGTGAAAATATACAAAAAATCAGAAAATCATAAGGATTATTCAGTTCCAGTTCGTTCTACTTTAAAATAGTTCGAAAATGAAGAAAACTAATAAAACGCTGAGTAAAATGTATATAAGAATAATGTCCATTCCTAACAGACACCTTTCCAAGAACTCCTATTTTGTCACTTTTGACTCAAAAATCATATACATCAGATACCTTAAAATACGGTTATCACTGATGGTCATACGTAAATGTGGTTCAATGATGGGGAAGTTAACTCAATTTCTAAGTTAACAAAAAAACAACCTTCAGTTCATGAGCTACGATCTCTCAAAATAGAGCATTTTCGACGGTTTTTCACAGGATGGTAGATTTTCTAAAATAAATCTTTTTAAATGTATCCCACTTAAAAATTAAATATTTCTGCGAAAAAACTGTTGAAGACGGCCTACATGGTAGTAGCTTCTATTTGAGTTAGAGAGTTGTTTTTCTTTCGGATTTGTAGGACATTGAATATATTTCATGGTGGAGTAAATCTAATAAATCAAGCAAATTTTTATGTTACGTATACACCTGTTCGGTCATAAAAGAAATCGCTGCTCTATATGGAGGCTATAGACCTGTTTGCGTAAGACCAGTTAGAATAATAAAATATTGTTTTTAATTATTATCTGCATTTAAGTATGCCGATAAAGTATCTCAAAATAAAAACAAATTTTCAGGTGTTTCTCATGGCGTGGGAGTAATTGCGGGTCGCATGAGTGCGCAGAAAAAAATCACTGACGATGAGCTGCTCAAAAAGAATATGAATGTGTATACAGATATTTTCCGAGGGACTGTTTCTGATTTTTTAGGTGACAAATGGCGTAAGGAATTAATTTCAGTACCTCGGAAATATATCCGCAAACTTGATTTTCTTGTTCAAAATATTATCCCCACCCCATCAGCTTTCTTTGTTTCTGAAAGTATTTTGAAATACTTGCATAATTTATTGCAGATAGTTGGCTTACACAACAATATTTTGTTATTCTAACCGATCATACGCAAGGAGGTCCAAAACTCCCGGACCCAGAGTAGCGATCCATACTTTACAATGAAGACTTGAAAGGTGACTGGGTTACGAAACATAAAGAATCCGTAGCTCTTGGTCTATAAGGGTCCAAATCAGCTAACAAGGAATTATCTTACAATGGCATTTTTTTGCTGCATGGTTTACGATCCAAAGCTAAAAACAATCAACAATAAGTATAACAAAAAGTTCCGGAAAACATTTTTTTTTTCAATAAAGGGATGTTCAAAATTGAATTTTTTCGTCGTTTATTTTAAATATCTCTAGTTGGATAGCTTGTATCACAAAGTATGAAAAAATGGATTGATTGATCGTTATGAAATTAGGTGGAAAGCTAGATATGGCCAAACTTTTTTGTTCAATTTGTTTAAGTTGCAAAAAATTGAGATTGGCCGTTTTTAAACAATTGACAGCTTAAACAATAATAAAATATTTTAACGAAACTTAAGAACATATGCTCCTAGTGGAATTAAATCAACTGGAAATGTTTATAATAACGCCGAAGAAACAATAAAAAAGGAAAATTGATTCGTGGAACGCCGATTGTTTCAGTGCATAAAGTCGTAGAACAATTTTTTTAGAATGTAGGTTTCTTAACGCACTTAACGTGGGGCTAGGAAACATTCTTGAAATTATTTAAAATCGTTTTTTATACTCATCTTTAAAAAAAGAATTTTGGATAAATGCATTTCTTAAGGGACACAAAAAAAAGAACAACTTAAAAAAATGCATTTTTTTAAATTAAGAAATGCCAAAAAAATACATGAAAAAATACCACTTCTACTACTTGATACACTTAAACAATCGATGATTTGGTTTTCGAATTTGGTATTGTTTCTTAGGCGTTGTTTATAAGTACTTAGATTTAAAAGTCATGTTGATTTATTTCTGATAACTGACGTACAAGTGCTTCACACAAAAATAAAAATATGTCCAAACATGCGTTGAAATATATGAAACTTTAGCATCGTGTAAAACCGGCGCAGTTTTAGTCAATCATAGGTGTAGGCTTTACCGCAATAAATTTGATACTCTCCTGCTAGTTAAAGACCAGACTATAGAAACATTTAACTAGTTTTGATTAAGTATATGAATTATTTTTTAAGATGTCGTCAATTGTTTAAAAATGGAAAATCTTAATTGTTTTCGTTTATTGCAACTTAACAAATTGACGAAAAACGTTCGGATGTCCAGTTCTCCTCGCAATTTCGTAATAAATAATCCGATTTTTTTCAGTGCGATACGAGTTACACAACCAATGATATTTTAGAAAAACGATGAAAAATACTCAATATGAAAATTCTTTCAATTAAACAAATGCCTTCCGACACTCGGATTTATTCCAAAACTTTTTCTACACTTCTTGTAATATTTTTTTTTTTTAATGCCTTATTTAGATTAACGTCCTGGCGAAGTTTAGCTATTTACTACAAATTCCACTAATGGACATTGTAAGGCAAGACTTTTTGGCTCCACTATTAACTCACTTTTAGACCACATTTACACGTGATTATACATAAAGTGGAGTAGATATGGGGTTGGTTCTGACCAGTCTCATCTTGGCCTCCTTTAAACCACGCCCATCCAGCCAATAGTCCTGTACATTTACTAGTATAACTTTTAACAGATAAGTATGGTATACGTACAGGTACAGGTTCATGAACCTTCTTCCCTATCATAAGGCATGCCTGTAAATTGGTGATAGCTTGATATAACCTGTGCTATACATACATGTTAAAAACTATACCAGTAAAAGTACAGATATGTTGACTGGGGAGACATGACTTAAAGGTGGAGTGGCGAACTGTGGAGAACTGGCCCCATACTTACAAAGTAGTATTTCTAGAAATCTAAGAAGTATGATTTTTTAAAATAATTAGATCAGGACATTATTTTTTTCGTTTTGCGCAGAATTTTTTCAGATTTGTTTTCTCTTGACTAACTGCTTTTAACATCGGACGCAATGGAAGCTGACAACCCAGGTTATGTGATTTTTGCACACTTTTGAAAAACGTTTCTGGGTCTTCGACAGAGTTAGAATTCAGGTTTTTTTTTTCTAACACCAAAACAAAGGGTTTACTTACATTTTCCTAAATCCCCTATGCAGATGAATGAACTTTTATCGATGTTTCCTCAAAACATGGCGTCATTATGATTTTTTTAGAATAAAGCCTTCGAATTATATTTATAAATAAAAAAAATTGTCCATACATTTTATTCAATTTTTTCACATTCTTGTTTCAAAGTTACATTTACATTTCTTTTCATTTCATTCAAAATCATATTGCAGAGAATTAAACCACAATATCATTTTTAGTTTCACAAATTATTATTCATTTATAGTATTTTTTAACAAAAATTCTATCAAAATTCTGGGAATATTTGCAAAACATTTAGTTTCTAGCGTATACAGGGACTTTGTGAGTATATAGCTCAATGGGAATTAAAATATATCAAGCTGATTCCATAACATCATGTACCTCCTAGAGTTCCTGGTTATTAATACCCATGGGGATTTTCTAATGTTTCCCAATTTTTTTACGCATATTGGCGAAGCCGAAAAATATATGTCTTTTCTTTATTTTTATAAACTATTTAATAATTTGCGTGCTAATTTTGATGGCTTGAATTAAAAACATCATTGTTCATAATCCCACCCTGTATTTTAAAAAACACAGGTACACCTGATTACAACAAATATGTGTGCAGAACTTTAAATAAAATAGTTTAAAAAATCAATTCGATATTCACTACCCCCATGAAGCCATGTACAGCTGCTCATGGACACCCTGTAGACCTTACTAAAGCTTCAAAAATTAGTGTCCGGCTTTTATTATGAATCAGATCACACTGCATACAACTATATTTATGTTAACTTTATACAGTGACCCAAATTTGTAAGAACAAAACCCTAATTTCCCTAAATCTGCAAATAGTTTTAAAAAGTAATAATCATAATTGCTTGAAGTGAGAAAACTACACGTAGTCTTGCTAATGATGCCATTACAGCACACCATAAAATCCAGCGTACGACATGTGCAGCGCAACAACATTTCTAATTACTTTTAAACTGCTGTTTCTAACTTATGAGTTCTCATCAGTATAAAATAAATAATGATGCACAAACAATGAGCTCAGGTTTTAAGTACAATTCACATATGCCAACAATGCAGCCGTCAATAAATTTTTTCAATCTTGAACACTATATTAAGAATAAAGGGTGAAGTAAACATCCATATTTTCTCTATTAGGTGAACTTACGTCTTAAAAAACTGTCTGGCTTAAGTAGTTGATTTTCTATTTAGATTAAAATAATCCAAACGACGTCGTCCAAGATCAAGTTAATGTGCTTGTTGCTTACGTAAGTTTGTTTAATATATTTGACTTTTTGTATGTAGTAATAGTGTTGTACTGTTGAGACCATAAATTGGAAACTACAATAACAGATATTGAGGAAATCATTTTATGGTGATCAGAACAGTAGCATAAAAAATTGTTCAGAGTGTGATTTGATTTGTTTAAAAGCTTAACTTTATGTTTTTGACGGTGTCCTAATATGTATTAATATATCAATAAGGATGAAGTCAAAGAATGTAATTTTAACTGTCAAGAATATTATAATCATTTCGTTTTGCAATATTACACTGAATCTCGATTTTAATTTTGTCGAATAACGATGACCATTCATTAAATTACAGGGTTAAAGGTCTAAGCTTTCTAAATTTTGAGTTTGAGTTTGAACCGTTTGTTGTAATTGTATAATATTCTTAAAATAAAAAATTAGAGTAGTCAGTCTGACTTGAAAATTGATGCTAATATAAAATATAAATAATAATGTTGATTATCAAATCTTGTTGAATTATTTGCGAATGGACCCCGAATGACAAAAAACTAACACATTGTTTCGATTGGTATGTGAAAGTTTTCGTCTTATAGTCATTGTAATACATATTCGTAAAAGATGCTGCGTACACCATGGATTTACAATAGGCCGCCCGGCATAATAAAAAACGCGTCATATCCTATTATCTCCCTCTTTAGTAAATATACTTAAAATACGAACTCAAATACACATGAAAAAGAATTTTATATTTATTTAAATTATTATAATTCTACAGAATACTAGAGTTAGATAGTTAGATACTAGAGTTTTTACTATATCAAAGGAATACATGTCTTATAGACTAGGCTAGATGAGGGTTGGACAACAACATAATTCGTTACAGCAAACTGATAGTGGAATATTGAATTAAACAACAGCAAAATATTCTGCTCCAAAAAAATAGTGCTTATGTGGGACACCAAAAGGTATACTTTCACCAAGTTTGAGCTAAATCGAATTAT
The DNA here is from genome assembly GCA_936432065.2 of Rutpela maculata. Lineage (NCBI taxonomy): Eukaryota > Metazoa > Arthropoda > Insecta > Coleoptera > Cerambycidae > Rutpela > Rutpela maculata. The sequence continues at coordinate 223,479,984 of OW386286.2, read as the reverse complement.
TTTTGTGGAAGAAAAAAATAAAAAACCGAAAAAAGGGTTTTTTGCGTGTATCTCGAAAAATTTTGAGGTTAGTATAAAAGTTGTAGATCTCTTTATTACTTACAACTTTAGTTTTTAACTTTTTTCGATAGGATGGGTAGTTAAGCCAGAAATCGCAAAAAACCGTTTTTCTTCACCCCTAAAAGCCCACCCCATTTCACCGCAGATAATCGCAGGTGGTTCGGATTATTTTTCCTTCATTAGTTGTGATATGTTCTACAATATTCCACTATCAGTTTGCTGTATAGACTTATGTTTTTTTTTTAATTTTGACACTTCTAGCCTGGCCTATTAAAGCCAAGTCTATGGACTTCACATGTGCATTGAAAGTACTGTGAGCACTTTAGAAAATATATACTAGTGAAAAATTAAAAACTACAGTCTCACCTTTTCTACGTATCTTGATAGGCGACATGATTCTGAAATCTACAGCCACCACTACGATGATATCTTGACAGTAGCTATAGTTTATTTGATGATGTGATTGCCGGTGGTTGCGACACCATGAGAAAACTGGGTGGCAATATGTTATCATTAACGCTACTTCTTAATTTTCCATTTTAATTTAACAAAACTATAAATAATAGTTTTGTAATATAAACGTATAGTAAGACATATATTTCTTCTGACAAAGTAAAAACACTTTGGAGTCTTAGGCATATTTTGACTGTCTGAATTTTCATTGTTCTCAATATTTAACTGAAATAGATCTGATTCAAAATGACGATATGATTCTCTTAGTAAGAGGGTAAAAAACAAGAGGAATTTTCAGTCGATAAAGAAATACATACACAAATTTAATATTTGCAAAAAACCGTGAGTAATATGCTCTGAATAGGAGTCCACATTTATGATTTTATGTTTTGCGTGATCATTCCATTGTTTGAGATAAACGTATTTCAACCGTTCCCTGTTCACCTCACTAAATACGTATTCTAATAAATTAGCAAATGCGATGCGAACTTAAAATCAAATCAGTGGAAACTGACGTAAATGTGGACTGACTGAGATTTTCAATTTGAGTTCGTATTTTGCGACTATGTCAATAATTAGTCAATAGAAATCTCATCGTGTCGTAGGGGAAAAGCAAATTGCCCTGGTAGATATAATTCTATATTATCTTTCAGTATTTTTTATTCAGTTCTTTCAAATAAGCAAAAAAATCAAATCGCACATTTTTTATTTTATTCTACCGGTCTCGTGGCTAGATTAATACATCTTCTAGTTGTGGTTGATAGCCCTGAAACAGATTTATTATTTAAAAGAAATAATTGTTTGATTGTTTTAAAAGCATAAGTGCATTATGCATTGCTTTTCATATTTCGACAACAGTATAAAAATAACTGGACTTTCGTTAAAAAAACAAATCGGTGTATTTCAAGTAATTTTACGAAAAACTTGCATACGAAAAATAACTGAAAGTTTTTTTCACTAGTAGATACGATTCTCTAAAACCCACCGTTTACCATGTTACTTAGATAAAACGTTAAGTTATTTTATTATTTTTTTAAGGTAAATAAATCGATTAACTAGTACAAGCGACTGTCATAACAAGAGTTGTCTCGATACCTGAGTGTTTATGTTGGTTAGTAGATCTGATATCTTCATTGCATTATTAAATCATTATTTTCGCGTTAAGCTCAATATGCGATCCGAAAGAACAAATTGCGTTGAACATGGTGAGTAACTGTGTCTGCTAGTTCAATTTTTCTTCCTCTTCTTCTTCTTCTCCTTCTCATTCTCAACGTCTTGGCAAATGTTTTGTGACCCATACGTTATTTGAGTCGGCCTTCGTTGTATGGCACATCTAACAGCATTCCACCATCGGTCGCGGTTCCTTCAATAAAATTCTTCCCCATCTATTCTGTGGAAACATCGGGTCAACGATTTGAGGGGCGTCCTCTTCGCCTCTACCATCTGGTTTTCACTGAACCATAAATCGATCTATATTGTCTAATGTAACGCTGATGTGTCCAAGAAATAATAAGCTGCGGAAGAATGCATACAGGAGAGTCATTTTTGGAGAATCGATGTAGGTGCAATGGATTGTTCAAGCAAACCACTGAAATGTCTCCAGGCCCACATTTTAATGCACTGTCAGTCTACCTATCTAGACGGAGAAAACTGGGGTATGTGTGTTTCGTGATATTACTGATATTGCTATCGCACCAAAGTACACTCAGCTGACAAATTTCCGATCTGGTCATCATCAAAGCTGATATCCTCAGTTACCAATATTATACCGGTACTAGTATTGTATATACACACAAAGGCTTACTGTATATCAATAAAATCGTATATTTGAACTATACCAACCACGACACTCAGCTAGAGACACAGCTCTTACTATTATTAGTAGCTTATATTGATTATCTAGACAAGAAACAGCAGTAATTCTATGAATAAATTTGAAGTGTATTTGTTATACATTATTATTTGAAAATCACTAGATATTGATAAAAAGAAATCAACATGTAATCAGTTAACTGAAACATTAAAAATCAACCGGCGCGGCGTTCCCCTATGAGAACTCACAAACTATAAGATTTGCTCAATACCAAATCTTGATTGCTGACTTTTCTTCTTCTCTAGTTCTATCAGTACATCTATAAGTATATTAGTTATACCTTATTTTCACAATTTTAGTCATATACTAACTGTGGTCAAAGAGTTTTGATAGATTTACAACAAATCTCTGCTATATTCAATCTACAGCTCACTTAGTAATAAGCAAGGTGTGGATTGCTAGCAAAACTAGAGCACCGACTTTAAATGTGCTCTTGAATGGGACGACATTCATCTTTTCTTTCGATATCCACATTGTTGTAAACGCAAAAATACAACAAGGAACTTGAACATAATCGAGTGCTATAGAGCTACTTCGATAGATGCACAAACAGCTATATAAATGAGGTAACAATCAAGCACTTGTTCATTATTACCAAAATCCATTGCGTGTTATCTAATGCCCTTTTACTTTTTCAATCTTGACCTTCATTTCATGAGCATACTTAAATTATTTTATATCATTTTATTTAGCTTATTCTTGGTGTTGAGTCTAACCCATGTATTCTTTAATTTGATTATATTGGATCGCATTGTAACTACCAAAATTCATCAATGTCACTTAATATTACTCGTGGTCTTTTATGTCCGTTTGTAGTGCAACTTTGATTCTGCATCTGCTACATTTATTGTCTTAACAATGTGTGGCATCTGACCCAAAATTAATATTCCACTGTGAGCTACAAACTATTAAATATTTACTGATTTAATCTTGATCTACTTATTGATTTGAAAATTTTTTTCACCAACATTTTCTTGGATCTTCTCACAAAATTGGAAAATCAAAATCCAACAAAAATACTGCCGGTGCAACTTTTGAGTTAGTAGGCTTATGTTTCGTAACCAATAAATGTTGTCATTCATAGTTTTCTCAATAGGCAATCAAAATAGCAATAACACATTTTATGTTTTATGATTTATTGACTTTATTTTCTAATTTAAATATTAATATGCTTCGAATGGCATTTTTAACCTTTTTTCAACATAACACTTTCTTAAAACTTATATAAACGTCTATAATAATTTTATCCATGGTTTCGTGGAATCAAACTGAAATGTTTTTAAAGGAAATGTATCAACAACCCAGGGCAATTTACCCCTCCTCGAATAACTCTCGCCCGTCGATTCAATTTCTATTGTATAACTATCGCTGCCGAGATTATATAACCCCCTCCCACCGTAAATGATTGAGATGCTGCGGTAAAATTGTAAATCTTACAGTAACTGACCAGTAATTGTGGCATGCTTCTATCAATCGCAATATGTCGCTTTCTCTCTCAATAGTTACTTGCATGTTTTAACTTGAAATCTAATTGTTAAACGCCAATCCTTCACAAAGTATCTTTCCAGGAAGTCTACGTCTAAACCATCATTAATTTTGTGAGTAATTAATGATCCTGAATGTTGTCTCTCGGAAAAGAATTACTATTATAAAGTATATCTTCACTGGAAACATTATTGCTACACTACGTTTTACGCCTCAAGATAAATAGATGTACTTTATAGCCTAAGGATATACTTTTATTGACAAAGGTATAAAATATATGCACTGTTTGTTATTGTCAATAAATTCACAGGCCTACAGATCGGATGGTAATAAAATTTAGTTGGGAATTAATAGTGGTTCTTGGAACCGGAAATGACCACAGAAATTGCCTATTACGTCAGGTTTTTGAGATAAATAAGGTTAAATGAGCTAAAAATTGCATTTTTGGATGTGCTCATGGAAGCATGCAAAGGAAGTAATTTTTCTCTTATGTTTTTGACCGACGACTAACGTAAAGAACTATTCGAACTATTAAATGGACTTTCGTTTGGCACAGTACGATTTTGTTTCGCCAAGATATATTGATTTCAAATTATGACATTTTAAACACATGGAAATATAGGGTAAGAATGGTACTCTTATGACATTTTAACCTTACAACAACCTAACCTGAAAAAATGCCAGAGATACGCAAAGGAAACTTTCCAATGAAAGTTCCCAGGAAATTTTGGGGAGTTTCCGGAACGAGGTTTTGACAAAAATGAAAGCTTCAGTAGAATATTTGAATATTCCGAAAGTTTCCAAAGGAAACTTTCCTGGAATTTTTGAAATTTTCAAATATTCAAATATTCAAATATTTTATGGTAAACTTTAATTTTTATGAAGATTTCGTTCCGGAAAAGTTTCTTTTACCCATCTCTGAAAAATACTAACCGCAAAACGACATAACTTAAAGGAAGGCTAGTCTTTAGGCATTAGAATTATTGTAGGATAGCATTATTTCTGATCATGGGCCTCCATGATTCGTTTAATGTCCTCTACGTGATGTATTCAGGGGAAATAAAGAAAAGTAGCTAAACGATCTTCAGTATACCGAAATCCTTGGATATGTTCACCTGATTACACAGCTTGGAAGAGACCCACGTAAAAAAATTGAAATCCTGGGGAGTTAGAATGCTATAAGCGAAACATTCTTTTAGGTTAAGATACATTAAGAATTGGCTTTTTCAAGAAAAATTTCATCGGCATTCATATCATATGCTTACATACGTTTAAAAGGTCATGACTTTCAACTAGTATGTCTCGACGAGAAGAAAACACACGGGGGAAAACAAAAATCCATTTCAAAGAGAAAGGACAGAGTAAACCATGGGCCACAGCATCAGATATTAATTGCTCCCTTTGCAATACTTCCACGAATATATACTAAAACACCATTTTTGACAATTTTACGTCATTTTTCTCGATAACCTGACACATTGTGCCATTTTGATTTCACCCAAATTGCAGATATTAATTCTCAAACAAAAAATATGCAGGCCTGTGCTCCAACTCACAGATAAATATAGGAACATATATATGATACATACATATTCGCTAGACAAGTGTTAATATGGATTTGCCGTAGCCTCATCTATGTGTTTGTAAACTAGACAAATAGTTGGGCAAAGGATAAAATCTTGTGAGACAAATAGTGGTTTGTATGACTCACCCAGACGTAGACGTGTTCCGTGAAAATGTATGATAATATAAACACTGGACTTGTTTTACATATCTTAATGGTCGTTTTTCGAATGCAAAGCTCCTAAGTAACTGTTGACTGCATGCATTCCACAATAAAATCCCCTATTTTAAATGGGATTGTATTAAAGACAAACAATATTTATTTGCTTTGCAGTATCCTCGTTAGATATCGGTCTAAGTGCATAACATCTAGATTATATTTATTACTAGGTCTATTAGACGTTCTAGAGATTTTTCACTTCTTATATTATTTAAAGTGAAAAACATGCAAGTGTATTGGTTGCACAGTTAAATCAAAATTGAGGGAAAAGGTGTAGGAACCATCCTCATTAAAGAATTGTTTTTTCTAATTAATATAAAGCTAAAGCTCTTGCCTAACTTTTAGTATCTCTAACATATAGCATTTGTTAAGGAACATTATACCAAGAACGTGAATTTTATTAGAGAACTTTAATAACCATTAGAAATTTAATCCTCGATTCCAAGAAGATGCTATATTTTAGTTCAGGTATTTCTTTAACTGAGTTTTAATCACGTAAGAATAAAGTAAATACAGCCGTAAATCTAAGCTAAAGTTTTATTTGAGTCAGCCAACACATAGTAAAATAAAAACTAAGCATCATAAAAGAGACATCAAATTGTCTAATATATCTAGTTTATTTAGAAAAGATAGCATCTTGAACTATATGAGGCATACTTTTATCTGCAGTATAATAAAAAATGCATTATCCTAAACACTAAGGATTGGGTTAGATAATAAACGTTTCTAGACGCCATTACCTTTTGCGCTTTCCCGTTTTTATTGTCTGAATTGATATTGCAGCAACTGCTCTTAGAAATCTGGATTTCTTAAAGAATTTTTAATAAGCCTCTCATACTATTTACCATGGGCATATATAATTAATTTTTCCACGGTGATCACCGTCACAACGTGGTACTTTTGAAATCCTTAATAATTGTACAAATATATAGACAAGGTTTTTAGTATACAGAAGGAACAAATATGCAAAAATCTCATCATCTTCATGAATAACTTCCAAAAAATCAAATTAGAACTAAACTAAGTGCAAAAAACTAATGAAAAAGAACTTGGAGACCGTACTAATACGTAACCGCGACAGATGGCATGATGCTGTCAGAAACAAAGGCCAACTAGACTAATTAAGGGATCCCAAAACATTTGCCAAGATGTTGTCAATAAGAAGGAGAAGAAAATTGAATACTTTGGCGTCATATACAAGGTCTACAGCTTTAACTTTTCCAACATTGAGGTCCCGCTTATGTTTTTTCTCAACTCAACGCTCGTCTGTTAAACCCTCCTGGGCTTATTGTACTCTACCTGTCCTGATTAATTTTACCCATTTTAGTACCCCTGTGCCACTGATCAGGTGATACAGCTTTGAGACTGGGTGAGTATTGATGGTTTCCGAATCTGTCTGTGTTTTCCCGTAGATGTTATGTCATCTGCGGGCCAATGTCACGTATTTGAATATAATATGATCCACCGTTTCTGGTCCCTGTCCGCATAATCTGTAGTGCAGATCTTCATTGATTTTCCGATTATGTGCAGGTGCTTCTTGACAGAAAAAGGGCCTGCTAGAATTCTCAACTGCACCCTGTTCTTATAAAGCAGCTTCAGATTGTTTTGGACATCCTCGAGTGTTTTCCTATGTCGATTTCCTGGAATATTCTTCCAGTAGCTTTTGTGTTTGTTCATGACTAGTTAGTACTTCTGGCTGAGCTTTCAGTGATGGCCAATGTCAGTTTTAAGCCATAGAATACGTTGGCTGCTCTTTGTCCAGCAAGTTCATCAGCTTTTTCATAACCGTTTATTCTAGAATGTCCTATAGAGTAGTTTAATTCTGTTCCGCTCACCCAAAATTTTTGAGCTTTTCATGGCAGCCTCTTAAGGCTTGGTTTCCTCGAACAGTCGGTCGCGGAGAACCGACTGTCTGTCCACCGCTGCAACCTGACGATTTTTTCAACATGAAAATTCAATGAGGTTGGTTTGCTGGAGTTCATTAAACTGAGCGACTCCGAAGCGCATAACGGCCCCTCCGTCTGAATCTGTTAAGTTTGATTACAGCCGAAAAGTTTTGCTGAGCGAACAACGTGTTGTGTTTATTGTAAAATATATTTCCGATATCAATTTAGAAAATCAGTAAAATGCAAATGTCATTCAAATGGCATTTCACTGTCGAATAATTCTTCTCTCCACAGTAATATTAATAGCACCTTCCGAATCCCGGCACGAAAATAAGTTATTCACTGGCTTATTTGAAGCTTAGTAAGTCATCAATATCATTTCCTCTTCTTTCTCTTCCAACAATAAAAGTGCAACTAATTTATTGGGGTCTATCCTTTGAGTCGTTCAGAATGCAAATGCACAAATCAACGGACGAGAAGAAACTAGACGAACTACAATTTTTAGTAAACCGTATAGGACCGATATTGCCGTCCTCGGAGGTTGACAGACTGTCGGTTCTCCGCGACCGATTGTTCGAGGAAACCAGGTTTTTACTAATCTGGATAACACCTTAAAGTCTAATGTGTTAAGTGCCGCCTGATTGTCTGATACAGTGGAGATCATGTTAACGTATCGTCGCGTCGGTTAGAATTCTCGCGTATAAATTCAAGTATAGCCAAGATTTCATTCTAGAAATGATATCCAAGAAAAAGGCTTACACTCGCCCTTGGTTTTTCAACCTGTATTCCTACTTCAGCTCCTGCTTCTCTCCTTGATCCATCAGTGCACCTAGTTAGGCCTTTTCGTAGTATGTCAGGACCAATCGTTACTGTCTCCAAGAGTGATATTGAAAGGCTTGTTGAACGTGATTTTTGGTGTGTAGTCAGACCTCATGCTCATGCATGTTTAATAAAGAGTCTTCTACTATGTTAATTATCCTCATGTGTCCCAACTATGCTTCATGAAGTATCGGGTTATTCGGTTTTGTAGCCCCTATGTCCCTTATTTTACGAATTACAACGACGGTTATGTCATAAAAAATTGTGTTTTTTTTTATATGGCCTTAGCTCAATCAGTTCTAACAGAACTGGTTATGTTTTCAAATATTTGAGAAAAACGAAAAATTAATATTTTTAGTTATTTTACATCTAATCTTAATTCTTAAAAAACATTTCAATTTTCTGTGCTTCATATTATTTTTATAAATAATATTACAATCTTTCGTGCTTTTTAATTTAATTTTTAGTTAGAAAAAATGCTATTATGAAGTTCAATATAGACGCCATAAAAAAAATTCAAATTGATGATGAGATAGAAGCATTGTAATAATTTTATTTTACAATATTCATATAAAACATGAAAATTTTTTTTTCAGAGTTATAATTAAGCAAAATATAGGAAAAAAATAGATATGCAACTTTTCTCTAATTTAACCGATGTTGTAGCTCATAAGATAAACGATGTCATTGTTGGAAAAGTTAAAGCCAAAAGAAACAAAAGCATATAGATACAGCAATTTTTGAGTTCCTAATAAAATTTTCCTATACCAGGTGTCAACGAGATTACTCGCTTGCTGTCATTTTTTCATTTTTTAACGGATCATGGCAAAACTTGGCGTATGTAATATGCTACCAAGATGACATTTTTTATCCATCTGTCAAGTTTATATGATTTCCGGTTTCACCGGAAGTGACCCCTACTTTTGATTCTTAAATGGAACACCCAGTATATTTTTACATTTTTTGAATATATTACAGGTTATTCTGCATATAACTATGCTAATTTTGTGATTCTTTCTATAATTTTGAATTTTCAAACTGGAGTACCGTGACCCACCAGAAATTGTTCTAATTTTAACAAATAATTGAAAAAAAATACGTATTGTATTTTCTCTACGACTGCCTTCGAAAATGACAAATAACGCACAGTAACCATGACTCGAAACTGTCTTTTTTCACACGATGTGTGCAAAAATCCAGAAAACACAGTACTGTCATGTTTTTCACACAGTCGTGTCGAAAACAGAACTCATACCTTTATTTGTATTTTTTGAAGTTCATAGCAACCGACGTATTTAACAATTTAACATCAGTTTTGAAATCTTCAAACCACATCACTTTTAAAGAAGTTTATTAAAGATAGTTGATCTGTATACTTATGAAATTGTTTGTTTTCCTTGCAGTCGTAGAAAAAAATATTGTAAACAACACGTTTGAAAACATCTTTTCACACTCATACGACTTGTGGAACTCGCCTTCGGCTCGTTTCACCAAATTGTCTCACTCGTGTGAAAATATGCGTTTTCGAAACTTGTTCTTTAAAATACTATTTTTGCTGTCAATTTGTGTCACAGAGAGGTCGAAAATTGATAAAATTTTTCGAAATTACACAAAATGTTCAAATGAAAGTATATCTATTACTTTCATTCTACAACTAAAAGTAGTTTTTCAATAAGAATCTAACTATGTATGTCAACATATTCTGGCGGGTCAATTTCTATGGGTCACAGCACACTAGATTGAAAATTTAAATTGGCTACAAAAATTTCAAATTGGCTGAAAGAGTTATGAAATTACCAAACTTATGCAGAATAACCTCTAGATTCCAAAAATGCAAAAATATACAGGGTGTTCCATTTAAGAATTAAAAGTAGGAGTCACTTCCGGTGAAAGTCGTAGAAACTTGAGAAATAGATAAAAAAATGTCGTTTTGGTAACATGTGACACATGCCTAGTTTTATCTCGATCCGTTAAAGAACAAAGAAATGTATTGTATGTACCCGGTATATTTATTTAAAATTGTATTTCGTTTAATATCTCTTATTTATAGGCTCCTGTTTTTTATTATTTTTGTACCCAAAAAATAAATACATATTAGCACCCTGAGGATGGTAATGAATTTTTCTGAAACGTTGGCAACTTAACGAACTAGTGTTTCTGTTCATAAACCGACCGACTTCCTAATAAACTGCTCATTAAGAAATCAATATTTTGTTATCTTGTGAATATAGTTTTTGATATTTACATGGTATTCAGTTGTGTAATTTGTTAAAAATGCTGTTTGTTTATTGTTATTGAAAACTTATTCGCACACCATCGACACAATGTCATTTTAGCTACTTTACATAAACATAGAAAGAGGCTCGTAACAAATCCAAAAATTAGTCCTTTTTATAATAAATATGGTTGAATCGCTTAACATTACTACCATTGACATTTGAATCAAATCACAGCCAGTATAAAAACTTTGCATTCATCCCACACCTGCATTTAATATCTAATAATGTCTCGAAAATCACTTTGTATTTCTATTATCTTGAAGGAGAAAATCCGCTGGAAAATCCAATTTTACACGAGTATATTTACATAAATAACTGTTTTATCCAGCACACACAATCTGTCGGTTCAATAACAATGAAAACGTGAATTTATCTTGAAGGATATTTTGTGAAGGAAAACGACTATTGTATATTGCATGTGAACTGGTCTTGCCAATTTATGGTTTATGTATATTATGCATACATGTGGATATTATATGTGGAAATGGTTCTATCTGTCTTTATTAGCCGCTATAAGTGCCTTTTTGGATGTGAGCCGAGTGTTTGCCACCTGTCAACCCTTCCTTATATCACTTACACAGAAACAGAAACGACTACGTACTGGTTTCTACACAATTGTAGATTCTCACCATACACAAATCCTCAATAATCTGCTTCGTATACAGCTTCGAAAGGTTATTTACCATTTTGAATATGCTGTTTCTTTATATATATATTACTATTCCAAGTTATAGTAGTTCATACTTTTCAAATTCGAATGAATTCAATGGTAGGTACCTATAATATTTATAAGAGAATTAAAAATATATTTTTAGATGATAAATTTTAGTTTGCTATTGAATGGTTTACACAAAGATTAAAACATTAAACACCACATTCGATTACTATACTCGAAGTGCCTTCCGCCAATTATGTTAGCATCATCTCGAAATGTTTAAAGCAGAGTTAGTTTCACATATCTTCTAATGATGCCAACATTGTTGGCGAAACTCGCGTTAAGTGCAGTAATCGATGCTTTGGTACTTGTGGAAACTACTTCATTTTCAATGTCACTTAGAGGGTTCCAATATCTCTTCCCCACCAGATTTTAGTTTAATTTATCGAATCTCAATCCAATATTTTTTACTTTTTCCCTATAGATATATATTTAAAATTAACTGCGTTGAAATTAAGACAACACGCATATATCACATATAATGGAATCAAAATAAGTTTAAATGGAATTGTTTGGCTACAGCAATTTTATTGTTTTAATTTGTATTATGTATTAATTGCTTCTTGTAAAATTTTAACAGTATATTTTTCGACACTGAATTTTTCTACTATTTTCCTTATTATTTCCGGTCCTAATAATCGTATTGCAAAAATGAAAGTACCAAATTGTTAGCAATAAAATTTTGAATAAGATTAGGCTTACGAAAAACACTTAATTTACCCATTTACCCTCTTCAAGCACGCCAATGATGATAATGATTACAATACAGTCACATCTTATGATGATTCACTTACATCCAATTACCATTTGTTTTTGGCATTTACTCACCCTCTTTAAGAAATCGTAACACTCCAGGGGTGATTTTAGGACACGTATTCGTAACTTCTAGTCAGCACCCGAAATTTGTATCATCGATTCATTGACACTCTATGTGCAATCTAGATATCGACATCTAAAAATATATTTGGATATTGTATTTGAATATATCCAGTTGACATTTTCTAGATAAATTTTTTAGATATTCAGGAGACATACGTAGAGGTGTACATGGACATCGAATGGATATATTTGCGTATATGCAAAGTAGATCTTAATAATATGAATATCTACTAGTTAACTTTTCAGGTACGTCCAGTGAATATCTTGATATGGACATCCACCGGATATCTAAGGATGTTCATGAACATCCACTGAATATATTGTTCGTGTATACCCAATAGATGTATTTCAGGTATATCCAGTGAATGTTTTGATACAGACGTCCACCAGATATTCAAATGTGTCCACGTACATCCAGTGGATATACTGTTTTACGTATATCTACTGGATATCTTGATATGGACATCCACTTGTCCAGAATGTGTCCTGGATATAAAATGAATGTCCACTGAATATTGCGTGTTGTTTAGAAAAATGACGCGATAGGAGAAGCCGTTTGTCGAAGCATATATTTATTAAAAATTTTTAGCTTAGACCATTTTAAATACCTACCCCAGACCCAATATGGAATACCAAATAGTAATAAATTATCATAGTTTTCTCAGATTATCCCAAAAAATTCCAACTAATTGCAGATGCCAATATATCGAAACAATCTGTGATAACTAGCTATCTAACAACAGCTTATACAAAGAAAAAATTGCAGCATATTTAATAATGGTAAATAATTTAATTCGTTTAACTATTTTTTAAGGTTTTCACTATGTTCGTTCTGTGTCTTACTTTGTATATATTATACCTTTCTTTCACATCTTGGCTTTGTTAAGTGTCTATGTATTTTTTTTATTAAAACAACATACCACGTAACTTTCACAACCTTTACAAAGGAAATGTTACATTACAACCAAATACACGTTTCTTTTTAAAATGCTCCCCATTTTGTTACAACCGAAAACTGTCCTAAGAAATTATTTTGTATATTTATATATATACGTTATTACTCCCCATATTTTTATTACGTTAGCATGAAATTCATATATTTTTTTATTATTTTCGCTGTACACCATTATATTGATGTAAAAAAATTCAAGTAACTTGAGTTATATATGCCTACTAATATAATAAGCTGATATGGAATTGCAAAGGTTACTCTCCCCCCAATATACACGTACAGTGCTCATAGGAAGAATGACTTATAGACCGGAGCTAGCAACAGTTTTGGTTGACTCATTTTATTAACTTTGCAAAGCTGTTTTTCGTAGTCTGTATATTCTCTTAACTGGTGACTTGTGAGTTTGTCATGGGAGTAACAGGACAATGCTCGACAAGAGCGTTTCAGCTATGTGAAATAAATACTGTCACTGGAAAACTACAAGATTGCGTTTTTCTTACATTTTATACTATAAAGTATTAGTACATGAAGTTTCGACATTAATGATTTAAGCCAAACTACTTCGTTTCTTTGACATATTTGTTCAAATAGCAGACGCATTTTGTCCCACGAGTATGATGGTATTGTGAGCATTTTATGACGTCCATAATCCATAAGAAAAATTGCATCATTAACGATTTCAGTCAATGACACTATTTTTTACATAGTTGAGACGCTCATGTCGAGCCTTGTCCCGCATGTACCCTGGCAGACAACCATTTTCACTATTTATTCAAAGAAATAGTAGGATAGCGTTAAAGAAATGTTAATGAAATATGACTAAAATTTCTGTCGCCGTGTCCCGGACTATTAATACTAACGACTTCAGATTGTGACAAACCGTTTTTAGACTCAGATTCAACTTTAGAAGATGTATATAGTTTAAATTTGTGGCTTGCATTTTCTTAAAATAGATACATATGAATGTTAATGTAATACTAAAGAATTTATAAGTTACTTAACAATTAAATTCCGAGAACATTTTGTCTCTTCGAAATTTGTCATACAATTATCAGCTCATGAGACGAACCAATTTAAATAAAAGTAAACATTAAGACGTAATGTTGCTTCTATTTGCATTATTAAATATACACCAATTATCCTAAATAAATATATTTTCCTAGTAAAATTTAGTTACGGTCTGTTTGAGCCTTAAATTAGTATTGGAGTCAACGTACGAGTCAAAATATAAATTAATGAAGCATTGAGGGTTTACATATATACACAGGTTGAGTAAATTGCCATCTTAGTAATAATAGTACGTGCTGATAGCCACAAATTCTTCTAGCAAGATTTTTCTCGCAACATAGTTTGTATATAGAGCGCCATCTAAATTACTCATGCACTATGATAAAAACGTAGACAACTATTTCCTGCCAACATTATCGTCTGCCAAACAATGCACAGTGAACCGTTTGCAAGAACTAGATGAACAGAACTCTTAGCGAGTCTCAGTTTCAAAAGTAGGTAGTTTATTTATCATTGTGTATTATTTATTCATAGCCGTTGTTGTAAATTATTTTCAAGGGGGTTAGAAGGTAAAAATAATAATCATTATTAACATCTTAAATACAATATTTACAAATAAGTTCTGAATGTTAACTAAAATCAAATCGCTATCATCTACTTCAGATTCTGTAGAATCCTGTCCAATATAATCGTCATCTTTATTGGAATAACCCGGCGTTGTCCGTGAAAGAAGAGTTTTCAACTCCTACATCTCATCCTCAGGCTTAAATTTTAAGGACTTGGAATTTTTGTTTCTCTTAAAAGCTACGTGTATATTAAATTTGGCTCTGCCTGTGAAAGAAATATTTCTCAACAATTACCTCTCTCGATTAAAATTTTAAGGATTTCTTTTTTATTTTGAAAGTATTACCTATGTGTATGTCAAATTTGAAGTCTTTAGCTCATCGGGAGGCAGGTTTTCAATTTCGGACAACTTTGTGTTTTATACAGGGTATTCCCGATTGAGGTTATTTATACCACAAATGGACCTAAATTTTAATTAACAAAAAGTCACTCTTTAACAAAAATTTTACTTGTTAAAAAATGTGATGTGTTGGGAAATTTTGTAGAGGGCGCTTAAAGAAAATGGGCCAAAAATCACTCTGGCACAATATGAAACATATAAAGTTTCAGTCTATAGAGCTTCAGTATTTCTATTTTTATAGTGAAAAGATATTGTAGCATAGTTTAATGCAAGATATTTTAAGACGATAATAGTATATCGAAACACATATTAAAAATAAACTGAGCCTACCTAGGTGCTATATACATCACAATTTTCACTTAAGAGTAATTTGTTCAAAACACTCCTCATACACATACTCCTCATACACATACAGCACTGCCAAACACAGGCTAACCAAATCTCTAAAATTGAGGGCAACTTTAACTACTTAAATCTGTATAATTACCTGCGTCAGTAAGCATGGCATCGGTTGAGCGTGGGAAAATTTTGATGGATCTGGGAATGACAAATTTACCTAAAAAATGAGATCAAAGGAAGCCACGAGGACAGATGAGATAATAAATTAGCAACAAGTGAGTCAGGTCAATGAACTTGTCCTTTGAATATCATATTTGATGGGTGGTTGATAGTATTCACCAACATGCCTTTAATATTGGTAGCAGTAAAAGTACAGACTTGTTAAAAGCTGCCTCAATAAAATTACAGACCTGTACGAATCAGTATCAATAAATGTACAGGTCTGTATATTCACGAAAGTTTATGGAATGCTATGAAACACCCATCAAATACAGTAGACAATAATCAAGGTCATTGGTCTCACTGACCTTTAACTAATTATCTCATCGCTCCGACGGCTTCCTTTCATTTCATTTTGTTTGGGTTTTTAGGTAAATTTGCAATTCACACAGTCATCCACATCTTTTCAGGCTTACTCTTACGTCAAATGGTTATTAGGTGCCCATAAACAGAGCGACTTTTTGATGAACCAGTTACGCCGACCAGGTCTGACATACCGGTTTCGCCGACTTGGTCTATCAATGAATGGTTTCTACAAACGCAAATACCCAGTCTTTAATTTTTTTCAACTATCAAGTCGTAGACAGACCTGGACGTGTGACCTGGCAGTTTAAAACTGTTTAAAATACCCCATAAAATACTTATAAGTAACAAGAATATAAACTCTAAAAAAGAAAAAATATTGCAGCCATAGGCTTGTATCTTTTCCAAATTGTTAATAAAACCAAAGAAAAAGAGACAGAAGTAAATGGGTAAGAATATTGATTTTAGAACAGGACAAATATGGACACGTGTTTGGTTCTGGAACTTTCTTTATACATTTCAGTAAATTCAGTTAAAATGTTTCATGTCCACTCTATGACTCTAATAGAAATATTCCAGGTCTCACATAAATACGAACGAACGAATCTTTACATTCATGTACTCAGCCTGCAACCGTTCTTGTACATATCAGATATTTCGCTGACCAGGTTCGTAGATTGCCATTAACACACGTGCTGCAACGACTGACGTGGTCTCCGACGCGGCGTAACCGATCCCTCAAAAAGTCGCTGGGTCTATGGACACCTAATCTGAATTACCCAATGTATGCCTAATGAGAGGATCTAATTGATTTTACACGATCTTAACGAGAGTTTTGTCAACCTAGTTCTTGCGAACGATTCACAGTGTCATAGTGGGAATCGAACACAGCCTACTATTAGCACAGGTTTAGTAACTACATTAAAATAGCGAATGGTAACGAATTCCCAAAATCTAAGAGCAGAAATTCGGCTTAAAGTAACTCAAAACACTTCATATACCGGGTGTCCCACTGCGTACTTTAAATTTTTTCGTAGTTCTCTAAAACAAAATGGCGTCTTTTCAAATTGCTTTTGCAAAGATTTTTTATACATAACACCCTGTATATTTTCGAATGCTGTCAAACGACGTTTATTTTTCTTTCAATCGGTTAAAAACTGACAAATGAATTTGTAAATAATATCCAGCAAAATCATAAATTTTTTAATGACATATTAACGATTTCAAGTAGACTTTGGCATACACGTTAAAGTTATTATGTTTATATCATTTCGATTGTAGTTATTTTTTTTTGCGTTAAAATAGTATTTTCAGATACGAGTATAGAAAAAGCAAATGCTCTAATTTATTTTGTCGATACAAAATCTGTTATATTAACTAGAAGATGTTTTTTAAGAGACTTTGATATGTTATCGCCAATATCAAAGTCTGTAAGAAAGTGGTTCAATAATTTCAAAAACTATGGATCACTAACAGGTGAAAGCAGAGGCACAGGTGACCATAACGTTCTTAGTGACACTATAGCCTATGTATAAGTTTGTTACGAGATCCCAAGATCATCGATTAGAGAAATGGCTTCACATCAAAACATGAGTAGGTCTAAAGTACTCAGAATTTTTACGTATTGGTGATCCATCGTTTTTGAAATTATTGAACCATTTTCTTACAGACTTTACTGTTGGCTGATAAAGTCTCTTAAAAAAGTTTTCTAGTTAATTAACAGATTTCGCTTTTCCTGTATCTGAAAATAGCATTTTTATGCAAAATATTAAATAACTACAACCGAAACAATCTAAACATAACAACTTTGAGGTTTATGTCAGAGCCTACTTGAAATCGTTAATGTGTCATGTCAGAAAACTTTAAAATAAACAAGGGAGTTCCATTTAAAAAATCTTGACAAAACCAATTGGAAAAGACATCATTTTGTTTCAGAAATTTCCAGAACTGTGAAAAAAAATCAAGTAGGAAGGAAGAAACTTGTGATCATTTAAAACAGTTCAGAGAAAACTGCACATTTTTAATTTAATCCATTTATGATGGTATTAAAATAAGGAAAAATATAATAGGACACCCGGTATTTCTGAGGATGTCGTAACTGACCAATAAAAAGCTGTTTCTCTATGTGTCTATGCCTACTCTCATTCAATTCTAATTTACTCAACCAGGATATACATATGTACATTTATTACGTTTATTATATTATAAAAAATTACATGATTACATCACAATCATTTACGATAATATGATTACGTTTATAATGAAGTGACATATTTAATCACTTACCATTTTTATTTAAAGACCTAGAACCTGTTAATAATTAGAAATTAATTCTAATTTCTTCACCCCCTGGCCCCTGCTTTAAAAATTTATCTTTTTGTCGCTTGCAAAAAAACTCAAGTTACTTGACACAAACTTACGAGAAAAAGAATTGGGCCATTATTAATTTGGTTTTTGGTTTTCCCTTCCCCTATTCTTTCTTTTATGTAAATTATCAACTGGAAGGAAGACGACGGTTAGTAAATATGAAAAAGAGTACAAAAAGCCTATCCCGAAAAACTACATCCTCACCACAGGCAATCACTCTCAAGAGGACAGTTTAGATAATGCTAACAAGATTCTAACACTTGGTCCTGGAAGTGTATCATCCTTCGGGTAAGTTTTTAAAGGAAATTCCCAGTTATATATTGCAGTACCCTCGGTTGGTTAACATCGTTTGGCAATTGTAAATAAAAAATGGCCATATAAACGCAATCGTATTTTGCATACCTCTAATAGAGTAAGTAAGTAAAAATAGATAAGTATACACATAATTTTAATATTTCCCTAACAAATGTAAGAACGACGATCTGCATTTTTATTAGCTATCTAATTTCATTTATACTATTCACATACATGGCGGCCCATTAGTGCGAGAAGTCCAATATATGGCTTATTATAAGAATTATTAAAAAATGTTTTAAATAAAAATTATAGGGCTTACTTTGTTGCCTATTTCTAAAATACTGTGAAATATACTAGTCCAGTAGAATTAGTAAAAAAAAGACTGAAATTTATTGTAATTCGTTTCAGGCTGCCACGTAGATTAAACGAGAGTTTTATTGATTACGAACATGACCCTGAATTTGGTCCACTTTTTGATCGCCGGAACATTGTTTATTTAACGATTTATTGTTGAAAAATTCAAAAAAATCGACTTTTTTAAAGATAACTTAAAGGCCTTTGTCGATAGATTTTTCAATTTGTAGATACTGTTAGAACTTTGAAAAACGGTTAATTTGAGGGATGTTTCGTTTGAAACGCTTGAAAATTTGTTTAAATCATTGCAAAAAACCGCGAAAATTTTAGCAATTTGCAAATATTTTTCATTCTTTAACAAAAGCACTTTAGTGCTTGAAACTTTGAGGAAATATGTCTTTTATTACCCCAAAGTTATCCCTAAAATTTCGTAAAAAATTTTAATTAGTTTAAGAGATATTCAATTTGTTTATTAAAAACATAAATAATGTAGAATGCAAATTCACCCAGTTCCTGTTGTCGTAGAGGGTTGATCTGGACATCCTTTTTTTTGTTGAGACTTAAACTTTATATTTTCATTAATAGCAAATCAAATTTGCATTATTTTCAACTTCAAAATGGCGTTGAAAAAGTGTCACATTTTGAGGTTAGGTTTTTTGCTAATAATTTTTAGACAAATGAAGATTTTGCAATATCATTCTCATATCTTGCTGGGGTCTTTTCACACAGTTTAAAAAAAAAAAATTACCCTGTAGCCTTATTAGACGCCGAGATGATTTTTTTTTTAATAAATTCGTAAAAAAATTTTTAACAAAGAATAATTGTTTATAACAAATTATTGTTTACTTAGGAAAAAATCGACATGACAGATATTATTATTTCATCACGCCCTAAATTAAAAAAAAAAAGTCAAAATCGGAGAAACTGTAAATTTTTGGTTGACGGATTTGAACTCATCTCGAACATTTTATGAACGTGTTATAGATATGACTCATGCTTCTCACTCCTGTTCTGACGCTGATTTAAAATTAATTATTGTTATCGTTGCAAATTGAATTTTTTTTCCCCAAACTCAGCTCTATTACAAAGATAGACTATTAAACTAGTTGTTCGTCAAGTTTCAGCTGTTAATGTTTATTAATAAACAAATTACGAATTTATTAAAAAAAAAATCATCTCGGCTTCTAGTAAGGCTACGGAGTCATTTTTTTTTTTAAGTGTAAAAAAACCCCAGCAACAAAGATACCAGAACGATATTGCAAAATCTTCATTTGTTTAACTAACCTCAAAATGTGACATTTTTTCAAACGCCATTTTGAAGTTGAAAATAATGCAAATTTGATTTACCATTAATGAAAACATAAAGTTTAAGTCTCAACAAAAAAAATGATGTCCAGATCAACCCTCTACGACAACGGGAACTGGGTGAATTTGCATATTACATTATTCATGTTTTTAATAAACAAATTAAACTAATTAAAATTTTTGGATGAAATTTTAGAGGTAACTTTGGGGTGATAAAAGACATTTTGTCAAAGTTTCAAGCACTAAAGTGCTTTTGTTAAAGAATGAAAAATATTTGCGAATTGCGAAAATTTTCGCGGTTTTTTGCAATTATTTAAACAAATTTTCAAGCGTTTTAAACGAAACACCTCTCAAATTAACCGTTTTTCAAAGTTCTAACAGTATCTACAAATTGAAAAACCTATCGTCAAAGGTCCTTGAGTTATCTTTAAAAAAGTAGATTTTTTGGAATTTTTCAACAATAAATCGTTAAATAAACAATGTTCCGGCGGTCAAAAAGTGGACCAAATTCAAGGTCATGTTCGTAATCAATAAAACTATCGTTTAATCCTCGTGGCATCCTGAAACGAATTACAACATGCATATTTGCTAATTCCACTGGCCTATACAGGTTCCTTTAAAGCGCGACTGCTTGGAGGTCAAATTTTTTAAATGGCACACCCTGTATATATTTACATCATTAATTTTAGCGTAAAATTGTATGTCCAATACTATTTTTTTTTTTTCAAAATGCCGCGCCGTGGCGTAGCCAAATTTTTGCAAAAAAATATGAAGATCCACGCAGAAACAGTGCATCACAAATGTCATCAAAAAAACTGTGTTAATGACAGTTAAAGGAAAAAAATTGGAAGGTGCAAAGAAAAAGATTCGCTGATATGACTGAGTGGAACGATAATTTGTTTTTATGTTTAGGGGATTTTATTCAGGGGCATCAATTTGTTAATCTTCAGATATCTAAAACTTCGTTTTTCAAATGGAACATCATTATTCCACCATTTTTTTGTGCAACTATTTTATCCGTTCAAATTAGCGATCATGATATTAGTGCTTAAAACTGATAGTTTTTGAGATTTTTTTCAATTAAATTGATAAAAATAATTTCGTTTCTTCACAAGTAAGCTATAACTTTGACATTTATGGGGCATTTCAAATTCCTGATATAAACAAACCCAGGCGGAGTCTATGGCCAATCGACTAATAGCAATGATAACAGCAACATTCACATCCCGGAAGATGGGTAGGTAGAGGAGGGCCTTTGAAGTGGCCGCCTCGCTCACCGGACTTGCTAAAATGGATTTTTCTTACGTGGAACTACGTCAGATATCAAGTATACAGCTCAGCTATAAAGAAGGATATGAAAGTTTGAAATTTGAAAATGTTGAGGAGATAGACTCTCTGATAAAAAATAAAACGTGGGAAATAACAAATTTACCTTCAGGAAGACGTCCTATCGACAGCAAATGGATTTTCAAAATCAAACGTGACAAAGACGGAAATATCGATAGATACAAAGCACGATTGGTCATCAAAGGTTGCGCTCAACGAAAAGGCTATGATTATGAGGAAACCTACGCACCAGTTGCTAGACTCGCAACGCTGAGGACGCTACTATCGGTGATCAATGAAGAAGACCTTCATGCCTGCCAAATGGACGTAAAGAAAGCATTTTTGCATGGGGACTTAAAGGAAGAAATATATATGAAAGTTCCACTTGGATTCGACTGTGATAATGACGAAGTCTGCAAATTGAAGAAAGCTCTATATGGCTTGAAACAGGCCCCTCGGGCTTGGAACGAAACATTTGATGGATTCGTAAAAAGCATCGGTTTTCAACAATCAGAGGCCGACAAATGCTTATATGTTGCAAAATTTGAAAATGTTACGATGTATCTTCTTTTGTACGTCGACGATATGATAATAGCTGGAAATTGCAAGAAGCAGATCACAGGCGTGAAATCAGCATTAAAAAACAGATTTCATATGACGGATTTGGGTGAACTTCACTCATATCTCGGAATCAGCATATCAAGATCTGACGGAGGAATTATACTAAGTCAACAAACATACCTTCGAAAACTATTAAACAGATTCAATATGGAGGAATGCAAACCAGTGCAGACGCCAATGGAACTGAAGCCTCTGGTACACGACGAAGCAGAAATCTGTGATGAGTCGAGGCCGTACCGAGAGCTAATTGGCTGTTTAATGTATGCGATGATGACTACTAGACCAGATTTGAGTGCCGCCATAAACTATTTTAGCAGATACCAGAATCATCAAACAGAGACTCTGTGGAAAGGATTAAAAAGAGTATTGAGGTACATAAAAGGTACACTTGATTTGGGCCTACGTTTTCAAAAAGGAAAACAAGAAGTGCTTCTGTGCTATGCAGACGCCAACTACGGGAGCGAAACCGACAGAAAATCAACCTCGGGATTCCTGATGAAGGTATACGGAAACACAGTACTCTGGGCTTCAAGAAGACAGACATCAGTCGCCCTCTCATCAACGGAAGCTGAGTATGTTGCCCTCGCAATGGCTGCATCAGAATTGCTGTGGTTAAAACATTTGCTAACTGACTTCGGAATTACCAGTTCGAGGCCACTAAAGATTTTCGAGGATAATCAGTCCTGTATACATTTGCTGCACAAGTGGGAACATCGACGCCTCAAACACGTTGATGTTAAATATAATTTCGTTCGGGATCTATCAACGAAGGGTTTAATAGATGTTGAGTACCTTAGCACGAAAGACCAAATCGCCGATATCCTAACGAAAGCCTTACCCAGTGACCAGCATCTGAAACTGCGATTACGCTTGGGACTTGTCAGAGAAATCATTTGAAGACATCAACGCACGAGTTTATTCGTTTACCTATTTTTTAATAAAACATTTTTTTTGAATTCTGTTATTGAATTGAGGAGGAGTGTTGAATTATATGAAACAATTCAATATAATGTTTAACAACTCATATTAATTAATTATCATTTTTTGGTCAGAGATAGTACCAATCAATAATTAAAATAAAACTGTCAATGTAATAATTCATATATTTAACAAACAATAATAAAAGTTCATCTTTGTTCCTGATATTGAATAAGTGCCTATTTATTGTCTTTCCACACGGATATCTCAATAGTTTTGTTATAAAAAAATCGCGCAATATATTTTCCACCGAACCAAACATAAACACATAATATAATAATAATAGATTGAAAAACAAAAATTTTATCCTCTTTCGTGACTTATTTCTTACGAACACTGCTATAATATAACCCTATAAATAATTCTGTAAATTGTTGCTACAACAACAGTACAAATACAGCAAATAAGCAATTTTCTTGTACATTTTACTTCCCAACAGATCAATGGTAAGCGGTAAACGTCGCTCGTCGGCCGTCGGAAAATAAAATTAGTTTTGAACTGTTGAAGTATTAGCGCCCCTAGGCTATAACCTGTAGCCTATTAGCCTATTGGATAATCCGGCGCTGCACGTTACTCGAGCTTTCGAAAACCGCGTGCATTATTATTAGTTGGAGGTAGCCGGTGGTGGTTTTGACGTTATAATTAGTTGTTTTATGTGTTTTTTCTTAGTTACCGTTGTTCTTATTATACTCTTCGCAAAAACGAAGAGTATATTGTATTTGATCGGCACATTTCTAAAATTGTAAATATCGCTCGTAGAGAAAAAATTTTCATATCATTTTGTTAGTGAACAAATTCTGAACAACTTTCAAAATGTCCGTCTGTCCGTCCGTCCGTCCGTCTTGTTTCTTGTAAGCACGATAACTTAAGAAAGAAAAGTCCGATTGTATTGAAATTTAGAAAGTAAGTTAGTGTTAGCTAGAGGAAGAACCCTATTGTTTTTGAAGAAAATCGACCAGTAAATAAAAAAGTTATTAATTATTTAATTTAAAAAAAATATATTTTCTTAATTTTTATCGCTGGTACTAAAACGGAAATCTTGCGAAATATTATTTCCATAATATATTTTTTTTGTTTATGAATTTTACTAATATATGTTTCATATAAGTACGAGTCGAAATACCTATGTATGATTGTCGAAAGATATATATCACAATCATTTTTCGTAGCAATAGCTGGTGGCGCAGCGGCTAAAGCTTTGCGTTGCAATCCAAAAGGTCCCGTGTTCGAATCTCACACTGGTTGGATATTTTTTTTTTCATTTTTTTTTTCATATAATTTTTTTCACAACAAAGATGACATCACAAAATTTAGGATGTCCAAAAACTAACATTATTTACAAGAAAAAACGAAGTCCCCGTCCCCGTCCCCGTATAAAATTCCTTGTTTATTAAAAAAACTTCCGCCCCTCTCAGACATTTCAGCTATCCGTTATTTTTGCACGTACCAAATGTTTTCCCTAATCGCCATTAACAGCATTCTTTTGATGACATGAATTTTCATATTTTTCACAATATCTTGGCAACGTAGTATTAAAAAAAAAAATTAGTGTTGGTCGTAAAATTTTACGATGAAAGCAGTGTCTCATTTAAAAAAAAACGACTTTTAAGCTATCCCGCTTCAAAGAAACACAATATTTTAGATATGGCAACAATGTAAGCCCTATAACTTTTATTTGAAATATTTTTACATATTTCTTACAAGACGGAAATTGAACTTTCTCACATTAATCCCCCCCCCCCCTGTACATTATTATATACATCAGTATTTCACATATACGTGCTACTTGCTAGTAGTGAGCTACTCGTGACTTTTTGGTACCTATCTATATTTTTTATACTTCACTTACTAAAACCAAAAACACGATCTTTCAATAAAATGTCTTTATTGATTTGTTGCGGACAGCGAACATTAACATACATTGTTTACATGTGGTTCATAAGTACTGGTACCTGCAGACATCAGTTATATATCGCAGAAATCAGATGTGAATATTAGGACAAATATACTTTAATAAAATATTAATAATAATAAAAATTATATGAATTCAAGAGAATATTAATGGGGTTTCTAATATAGCAAATAGTAGCTGGATTGAAGTGCCTAGTTTGGTTTTCAGGAAATTGTAGTTATTGGTGTTTACAATTATAAAAACTTAAATGACATTTTTTATTCTTCCGTTTTCATGATTATTTATCATCAAAATGGTGTCAAAGATAGCTGCCATGAATGGATTTATTCTATTTTCCGTCAATATCATTGACCAATATGTGAATTTATAAGTTTCTTGTGTCAAGAAATACGAATTTAGATTCAAAACAGACGTATAGTATTGCCAATATCAATTGAGAAAACGACGTTGATCTTTACCGCGGCGGTACTTTGGTAGCGACACAGATAAAACGTCGGCGCTTTGTAGGCCTCAATTTTTGCCAATGTGAAAAGTGCATTGCCTTATGTAAAAATTATTTATTTGAATAAGCATAATTTTTTAGTCTATTTTGAAATCAACATTACAACAGTGATAATATGAATACACGAATATGAAAAAATGAATAAACGTAACACTAAATCTGTTGTTCACTGTTGCTAACATCACTATCTTCGTAGTTATAGTCTTTTACATCATTACAATAACTACATTTGCAAAGAGCTGTGTTCACAGAGTTTTTCAGGCATGAGCAATATTCACTTACACAATGCAGCCATACTGAACAAATTCGATCACGCTGATGGACACTGGTGGCTCGATGCATTTTATTGGCACTAACAATTGTTTATTATCCACTTCCCATCCATATCCAAGTAGGTTAAAGTATAGTGCTAGTAATACTTTGTAATCTTTCGTATCTCCTCTTCAAAGTTTTTGTTCTGAATAGATGCCATCTAGTTTCAGGAATTGTAACAAATGGAGAATTTTTACATATACAAATGCAACAAATTTTTCAAATGCAGACATGTTTGACAATGGATATCCTGCATTAACAAAATGTCGAAAGACAGAGCTATATCTTCACTGTCACTCGAAATATTAAGATACAAATAATTCATTTTTTTTATTGAAAGCACCAAAAAACTTTCCACCTCAACATCCTCCAGTAAAGGTACACAGCCTAACAAAGTTTGGGCTTTGGTAATACCAATCGCAGAGCACTGTTCATTGTTTATTGTTCTCTACTTACATATCTGGCGTGTTACTAGTCCCTAAACTTATATATTTGTCATAATTTTTTCTTCTACCTTTCAAATTACCTCTATTTATTTCCTTCATTTTTTTCCTTACAAGTTGCGGTAACAGAACTTCGCTGTACTGAAGTTTAAGCTGATTGTACTCCATAGTCCCATTTACCCATTAGCTCCGTTCCTCCCAAAAAGGCAATCGAACGGTCGATGAGAGCTCTGACTATAACTTTCGTGGTCAGAAGTGGTCCCCCGAAATATGAAAGCCTTTCAACCACCAAGGCTGGGCATTTACGTAATACATGGTGAGCACTTCTTATCCCTGGTGGGATGACCATACATCCACTCTGGATTGTCCCTCACCTCTATATTGATTAGGTGTTTGTTTAGTGTGCAATGGCCTGTTAGGATGCCCACTGCACGTCTTAGCTGTTTCCTACTCAACTTTAGCAATTCATTGGTCTTAGTGTTGGATGATCAGCCAGCGATGAACATACATGACTGTCTCATCTCTGACGCCCAGTTGTATTTTTGACTTAATAGTTCCTCTTCGGTGATATATGAAATCCCACAGACTGGCTCGGGTCCCGTCAAGACTGGGAATTAAGATAGTTTCTTTACCGTTTTACTACTGCATCCAGAGCTTTAAGAGCTGCTTGGCTGTCAATGATGATACGTATTCTTTTAAAAACAACTAAATTTCAGTCGCAGTATGGTACGTCTTCACAAATCTGACTAGTAAACTATATTTCAGAAATTATTGGGACTAGATAACTAATATTTGATAAAGGTGCTCCCCATTATAAGAAATTCAACATATTATCAAATTCCACTGAGTGAGAATATGGAATAACGTAAAATAATTATTGGCTAGCATGACATCTCTTAATGGCAACAACATTGTCTGCTTTCCTATACTCTTAATAATGTATGTTAAAGCTAGAGTTCAACATCTGACATGTCACAACATATATTAAAGTTTTAGATCTAGATGTCAAAGCATAAAGTTCAGCATTATTCAAAGTTGAATTATTGCACATGCATAACGAAAGGCTAGGATTTTATTGTCAAGTCGCGCTTACAACGATTTATTCGAGTATTTTCAGATTTCAAGAAGTCTATCTCCATTATAGGTATGTGTAATTGTCTAGATGAATGTTATTAACAATTCTGTCTGCTCAGACGCGCTGTCATGTAACATTATTTACTTGAGTATTGTATGCAATTTGAGGTTCCTATTATATTATGCGCTGTTGGAGCGTGGTGATTAATTTAATTTGAAATTTGTTGATTTTTACTTCATTAACATGTTGCCTTCAAATCCAACTACTGCTCCAAGCACTAATCGAACGAGGAGTAATTGAATTTTGTTTTCATTTTGATGCAGTTTTGATAGGATTATTTTACCACAACGTCACGGGTGGCTATCGAGCTGCCTTTTACATCTCGTTAATCCGTTTAATTAATTGCTCGATGTCTATTACGTCTTCGCAAAACTGTAGCTATGTTTGAAATACATTGTCAGCACATACAATATTTTGATACATTTTTTTAATGCAATTATGGTACTTGCTTAACCTTCAATTAAAAGAGAAATGTTTTCTTTTTTGTTTTTAAACGTTATATGTCTGTAAATCGAGTAAAATTTAAAATATATATATTTCCAGGCAGTTTTCAAATTATATAGCGTTGACGACTCGATTATTGCTATAGTACTAATGGTAATAAAATATTCAAATTCCCTACCAATACCTGGTGCTTATAAGCATGTATACTAATAGACTAGTAGATAGTGACAGAAAGTAAGAACTGATAGCCTACCGTCTGCAAGTAATTTAGTCAGTATTATCTATACAATAAAGCTCAATTTTTGGTACTTTCAAGGTTTGCCCGCATGCACGGGATGTAGGAAATGATTTCCGGTTTGCATAAAAAAACAATGTTTCAACTGATACACTACCGTCTGCAAAGTTCATAATTCGAAATGAAAGGAATAAAAATATGTCGGAAGCGCTTTTGCAGACAGTTCTGTTATGCACCAAACCTTATACAGGGTACTCCAAAATATATCAAATTTTAGTAAAAAAAAAAAAAAGATAATTTACCGTCTGCAAACAGTACAAAATGATGATTCTGGTTCATGAAGACGAGTAGGGGAAAGATGCAGACATTTACGATATGCATATCACCATATTGTGCGCATGTCAACTTGTTATTTTTTTTTATAACTTTGAACAATTGTTTACCGTCTGCAGCTAAAAAGAAAACATGATTTAAAAATAGATAAAGAATTATTTGCAGATAGATTAAATGTGTACAAAGCACTTGCCGCTTAACGCATTTGTGTAAAAAAATGGGGGTAACTTTTACCAATTATTTACTGTCTGCAACTTGGTAAAAAGAAAAATTATTGATTCAAATATGCAATTATTTAGTATGCAGACAATGCGCACATGTACGAGAGTCGCAATAAAGTGTCAAAAATATTGAGCAACGCATCTTTGCCTAAGCATCAAGCTTAAAAGTTGGGGAGTATGGCTGGTGCAAATCGGAGGACTGTTTGATAGAAATGAAATGCCACAAACCGTCAAAGAAATTTTTGTAGCTGATAACGACAACGGTACGAAAATACCGTAGTTTTCTTGTTAATTCCGATGAATTTCAAATTCTGATTAATTTTTAAAATTACAGTCGCAATTACCAGTAACAGAGGAGGATAACAAATAATGCTCACCGACAACAATGCTGATAATGATTCAGATGAAGAAAACTTGTTTATAGAACATATCAGTTACAGCGATCATTTCACTGAGGATTATCGGAAGACGTTCCAGGGGTTGAGAATGATGATGTTGAAGAAGAAACAGACGGAGAACAAAATTTTTTATAAATAATAATTATTATTATGATAATATGTATAAGATTTTTGTTACACCTTTAATAAAATAATATTTTTTCAATTGAATTTAACTACGACGCGAATTATCGATCAACTTTATCGAATACCAGCACTAATTCTGGTCCATGTGCATCTGCATGTTTGCCATCCGAAAAAAATATACTTGCATAAGTTAGCTTACACAATTTTGTGTTGCAGAAAGTAAAGAGTTGTTTTTGGTGCATATCGCACACGAAGAGATATCAAATGGAATTCGCCGAGTTTTGACTCTATTGTGGCTCTCGTGCATGTGGGCATTATCTGCAAATTGAATAATTGCGTATTTAACCCAGTAACCTTTCTTTGTACCAAGTTGCAGACGGTATAGATAGTTGTTTTTGGTACATATCTGTGGTTTTAGTGCATGTGCGCATTGTCTGCAAATTAAATAATTGCGTAATCGAATCAATAACCTTTCTTTGTACCAAATTGCAGACAGTTAATAATCGGTAAAAGTTACCCCCATTTTCATACAAGTTTATTGAATTCAATGGACAACCGTGCATATTGAATTCGTCTGAAAACATTGTTTACAATAGTTTTGCAACCTAAATTTTCTAATAAAACTATAATTAAACGGTAAACAATTGTTCAAAGTTATAAAAAAAAATAACAAGTTGACATGCGCACAATATGGTGATATGCATATCGTAAATGTCTGCACCTTTCCCCTACTCGTCTTCATGAACCAGAATCATCATTTTGTATTGTTTGAAGACGGTAAATTATCTTTTTTTTTTTTTTTACTAAAATTTGATACATTTTGGAGTACCCTGTATAAGGTTTGGTGCATGACAGAACTGTCTGCAAAAGCGCTTCCGACATATTTTTATTGCTTTAATTTCGAATTATGAACTTTGCAGACGGTAGTGTATCAGTTGAAAACGTTGTTTTTTTATGCAAACCGGAAATCGTTTCCTACATCCCGTGCATGCGGGCAAACCTTGAAAGTACCAAAAATTGAGCTTTATTGTATACATAATACTGACTAAATTACTTGCAGACGGTAGGCTATCAGTTTTGATTTTCTGTCACCATCTACTAGCCTATAAGTTAGTTTGGACGCATTGCTGAAAAAGGTAAAAAAAAAACAAGTGTACATAGAAAAGTATATCGACATGTGTATCTTTTTGACTAACGCCAGTAAATGAACTTATACAGGATGTTCCAAACTCTCTCTCATAAATGGAAGCTCTCTATTGACATTTGGTCAACAATTCATATTAAAGACCTGCGACCTTCCAAATGGGAAGAACAGAAAGTAGCTCAAAAATCAAAAAGGCAGGTTGATTAATATTTAGATGTAACTTTCTATTAGTTATAAAGGTTCAATGCTGTTGAATGAATCATTTTTAACAACCGAAAGTTTATATAATCATATACTATAAAAATTTCATTAGATAGATAGAAGAATTCTTTACCAAACAATTTCAGAAAGAGTGCATCGACGTTTAACAGAAAATGTGAATTTTATTAGAAGAGGAGTTAGTTACGGTACTCCACAACAGCGCAATGAAGATGAAGACTAAATAATTATTTCAATTGATAGAGCTACCTTTTTGTTTTCTGACTTAAAGAACTAAATAATTTTTTCGTCATCTATGAAAGGTTGTAAGCCATTTAATATATTGTTTATTTAATGTTTATATCAAGTGTACAAAGGAAAACCATTTAGGGTAGGAAATGCAACGTATGTCGATGCTTAGTCGAAGAATTTAATAATAAGAGCTGTGACTCTAATGCAGACACATGCTTAATTTTATCAGATTTTCTGTCAGTTCTAAGAAAATAGTATCTCCTTTAATAAAAAAGCCAATCCTTACATCCTAAAAATAAAAAAGTATGAGAAAACAGGTTTATTTTTTATGGGTAAAAGCACATAATATTTGCATTAATTCAATGAATCTTTTGACTCTTTAATCAAGGAAAGCGTTAACTCAGGATTTCCATTAGAATAAAAAATATGTCTGCCTAATCCTTTCAACATTTTAAAACGCAAATGGAGAAATGGACGGTTAAGGTCTTGGTGGAAGCTCTGCCACTCCAATCCTTCAAACTACACGTTTATTCACCCTGATTTTCCATCTAAGTTTTGACAGGAAAATAATGTCTATAGTGGTTCTCTTCTGCCAGGTTCTGTCCTGACGAACAGGACCTGCCAAAACGAGAAGTGTGTGTCCCTGTTTTTTCTGCTTTGCTTATCTTCAATTTGATTTTTTCTTTATCGCTGTAGATTAATTTGAACTAGATGATTTTTAGTGGTCAGCTGTATGTCTAATGGCCAATGTAAAAAAAAAACTTGTAACAATTACGATAGATTATGTTATGAATAGAAGCAGAGATTATCAAAACATAACGCCCCCTCCTTCTTCTTCTACTTTTTATTTACAACGTCTTGACATACGTTCTGTGACCTATGCATTATTCTACTTGACTTCTCTTTCCTGCATGTCACATCTGACAGCATCGCACCATTTGCTATGGTTACCTGTTAGGTTTATGGCTTCACTGAAGCTCTCTCCCATTAGCTCTGTCTTTCGCTGAACTATTGATCATGCTATATTGTCATACATCGCCTACAATAAATGAATTTTTATTTGTAGAATTGATAAAGATATCGTGTTGCTTTGAGCTCCTCTACTTAATGGGGGAGTTTATCAGCATAATTTCTCAACGCCCTGTATAATCTACTTTTCCTATAATCCCCTCTCAACCGCTGGAAGTAGAACATTCTATTACCGTGCTTTTACTTTGAAACTAAAAGAATAAATCATGTCAATAAAAGGCACACCATTATTAAAATTATATTACATTATTACTTTACAAAAATTCAGATCTTATGTTTTCTGCCCATAATGTTATAAATACCTTGCTACAATTAACTTATAATAAATTGTGTTCGTTATTGGTTAGTAATTAAATAAATTATGTATATCTTCAAGCAATTGTCACTCCTCTTCGAAATGTTTTGTCGAAAATTATTATACTTACTTAACCCACTTATTTATTGAGTAGCGATGAAACAAGCAAAGATATGACACAGAATGTAATGGTTCCACGAATTTTCTTAAAAATTTAGTATCTCCTTCCATTAAAATGACTGCTGAATTTCAGTGATGATCTTTAAACGTTATATTACATAAAAATAAAACAGTAAGATCTCAACTTTCTTCTTTTCATGCTAAAATAATGTGTTGCTTAGCTATTATAATTGAAGTATCTAGATCTAGATATTTCTTCAAGAAATTAATATCACAGTGACTAATGTGAGTAATGATAATTTAATTGTTACACAAGTCAATATTTTAAATAAACTCTATGTTAAAGAATAACATTTCATCTCAAAGAATTTTTTAAAAGTTGAAAATAGAATCTTATATTACAATATCAATCAATATAATAAGCGAGTTCAAACGTCGCGCGCCGATGACATCACAATGGCAGACTTCTGAGAAGTTAATCATAAAACTATAAAGAATAGAAAGAAAGAGTAAGTATGCTACACTTTAACTATCTCTGTAAAATTAAGTTTGGTTTTCTGACACGTTTACGTGCATAACGTGCTTACTCCTTACTCTATTCTTCATACACTGAACATCCCTAGCTCGTCCATTTAACTTTTAACAGATGAGGTTGCTGTGTTATCAACTTCTTCCTCTTCCATTCTAATTACGTATAGGTGTACAAGACCTTAATGTTTATACCAAACTTATACCAAATCAAATCAGATTTTATTCCATACTGAATATACGGTTTCTTCTCGACATTTGCTCCCGTATCCTACCTACTTACCTAGTAGGTTTATTAGGGAAGTAAAGTAGCCGTATGTCTTAAGACAACATAACTGGAGAAATTAAATAATTATAACTTATAGTGGTAGACATGAACTATTTAAAATTTGGATTCCTGAGATAAGAATTGAATCACTGAAAATACCTGATGTAAATACACAGGTCTACAAAAAAAAAAGATCTTGTCCTAAGGTTCTAATCTAACTTTCCTGAAGTATACTGATGCGCTGGAGCCAATTTTGTACAAAAAAAAACACTATATCGTGTTAGTTTCCTTCTACCACCTTCTTTTATCCTCCCAAAAAAGAAAAAATAAAGTATTGCTTGTCTTAAGGTTCACCGTGTGCTTGAAGGTGGAAAAATTATGATGAAAATGAGTCCAAAATCGGTTTGCGCAGGCTGATTCTACATTAAAAGTAGATTCAAAATTTATGAATTTTAAAATCGTAGCTGATCCCTTTCGCGTTTTATCCACATTTTTGGATTTTAACCCTTTGCAATACAGTAACTCGTATACCTCAACTTTTACTTCGAGCACTTAGCATTTTTAGAAATAAAACTATCGTAAATAAGTTTATTATATCTTGTAAATACAGTTCTTTAATTAAAAAAACTTACTCGACAATATTCCATTACTAAAAATTAAATTTCATTTGTTGTAAAACACTTGGAAATACCCAAGAAACAAAAACGTTTAATTAAAATTTAATTATCTTTTTACTTGTAAGTATTTTAATGTTTATACATTTTTTCATTACTGACAAAATAATTTATTTGGATTACACTCTTTGCCGCTAGGTAGCTACTCGTATTTTGTTTCCAAACATAAAGTGTAAATCTCAAAAGTATATAGTATATATACCGTTTAAATTTATTTCAGATTTTAAACTTCTGCTAGTTGTAAATGGACAACAAACTGCATAACTGCATCAGCAATGTATCCCTGCCCATACTGCTTTGCTACACTAGATGATTTAAAAAAGAACCCTTACGGTAATCATTCAAGTGCAAGCACTAATGCAAGTTCAAGTCATAGTTTGGAAACTGAGAATAAAATACAGTTGAAAACTTTCGGAGATTTGAGAGCTGATTATGAAAAATTTGTTCTTTTAGGAAATAAAAAAAAATTTAGCAAAGAATGTCGCAGTACTGTTAATCTCCCTCTATTTGATGAAGCTGATAATATTTGTGTTCTACAGAAATGTGTTATCCCTGAATTACACATTTTGCAAGGTTTGGTAAATCATTTATTTTGGCATAGTTTAGTTCCTTTTTTAGGTAAAGAAAAGGCATTGTTATGGCCTAAAAAATTAAAACTTACTTCTAAAAATTATCATGGAGATGCTTTTGAAGGAAACGCTTGCAGGAAATTGTTGAAGGAAGCTGATAAACTTAATGATAAAGAGATTTATAAAAAAGTAGGTGATTTTAAAATTTTACCGTATATTGCTGCTTATATAGCCAATTTTGGGAAAAAAAATTTCTATCGCGCGTATGCCAGTTATTCTCTACCACCCCTTTTATCCCCTAAAAAAGGGCAAAAAAAAAAAAGGTCTTGCCCTAAGGTTGGACAACGAAAAATTTTATTTTTGAAGGGGAACAGGGAAACCTTAGGACAAGCAATACTTTATTTTTGCCTTTTTGGGGGGATAAAAGAAGGTGGTAGAGGGAAAATGACACGTTAGATTTTTTTTTGTACAAAATCGGCTTCAGCGCATCAAAATGCTTCAGAAAAGTAGATCAGAACCTTAGGACAAGACCTTTTTTTGTAGACCTGTGTAATGAAATGCAAAAAGGGCGACTATGACGTCGCTGAATTTTTTTGTATTTATTGTTTTGGTACGAAATGTTTTTAAATTTTTAAATAATTATAATTGTTTTCAAATGTAGAACAATAATTTAGAAACAGTAATAAAAAACGCAAAAGTAAATAAAAATTACATAGAGAACATAAGAAAAACAATTGAAAACAGTGGAAAAGTAGGGTAATAAATTTAGTTTTAGTAAAGGAAGGGGTGCTATGCTATATGTATAATGCTTTCTTATTTGTGTAATGATGTTTCTTAGCAAACTAGCTTAAATTGATAAACTTTTGTGATACGGTTTTGATGTAGTCCTCTGGAGGCACAATGTCGTTACAACGGGCGTACTGGGCTCTGAGGAAGGGGAAATTCTTTGGATTTGAAATGAGGTGCAGGAATTGTCGCCCCAAAACGAAGAATTTTTTTAATTGTACATGGATAGCTTGGTATTAGAAAACGACGGAACATCGGAGACGTATAGGTTAACTAATTTAGGTTAGAGACGGGGCGCCCGTGCGAATGTCTCGCATTGTGAAGAGTCTGTTGTTCACTAACACTTGCAGCAATCTGCCCGTCAAGTATGAGTGAATTAGTTTGATGATAGGACCAGGAAAAATACAGTTATGTGCCTCGATTATTGGCTCTATTTCGAGAGTTGTATATGTAGCGGTACCATAATTCTTTATATGCAGATCATTGTCACTGACAGCATAAGATCTAAGCACCTTTTTAGATTCAGAAAGGAAGGGCTGGCTGATTGGCCTTGACCACCGTGATTCCTCCATGACTGTCAGCCCTTAATTTCTCCTCACCAAGTAGTTAAATTATCGGTCTAGCTAGGCCTTCACTATGGTGTAGCACATGGACTGAGGTTTCCTCTTCCTCTTGATAGGGCCTTTTGCGTCTATTAAGTCGACAGTGTCCGGTTAGAAGACTCACCATTATCCTAATGGCTTTTCTATTTTGGCGTGTAGGTCTTCTGGCCAATAGTTCTTTAATGAACTTTTTGGCCTGTCTCTGTTGCGGAAAACTCTTCCACCATTCCAAAGATTTATTTTGTATCCATTTATTAATGGATCCTTGTATGCACAGCTTAGCCACACCGCAAAAGGGTTATTTGTAATAATAGCTTAATCATGGTAACAATTCATTTTGACGTGGAAAGAAAAATGACTGAGTTCCGATTATTTTATTTTTATGCACAAGTTCCGAAAGCTCCAATATAACTTCTATTAGTCCAGTCAACGAAAGAGTTGTAAAGAACATTGCGGGGGAGAGAATTTCCCTCTTCAGGAATGTGTTGGGGGTAGTTAGGAGGTAAACTTACTAAAAGTCTCCGCACCTAGCCCCACCGTTCCAGGGGGGGGGGGGTGGAAAGGTTCCCTTTTTCGATTCCTCGCTTATAACTCGGAAATGATGCGTCGTACGGAAAAAGGTAATCTATACAAAAAATTAAATACAACTAAATTTCCTACAAGAACGCTTATTTATATTCACTTTTTTCCTACGTGTCATAGTTTCCGAGATATTCGCCAGTAAAAATCAATAATTAATAAATTAATTAATTAGGTACAGGGAATTTTTCTATCAAAGCGGTGTACCGTAGTCTGTTAATAAGTCACTGTCACAAAACAATCCTTATTTTACAACACTCGGCGTATTTAATAACGTAATATTTTATCGAAATCTATACATTTCCTTAAATATACAGTAAGGTGGCCCTTAACTATAGGTAATTTTCCAAAAGTTAAAATTGTGCTACTCCCACCCCCCAATCCTGTTCCAATCAACAAGAAAACGGACTGTGTAAAACTTCAACTCAATCGGACAACTGCTAGGTGACCCTCAAACACCTTTTAGTTGGAACATAATATACGCTACGATTAATTCCGTTGAAAAGCGGTATATTCTTCCCTATTGCGACCATTTTCTTTTTTCTTCTTAGAGAAATTTATGTAGACACATCCAGACAACCCCAGCAATTGTTTAAAAAGATTCTGAATAAAATTTCCCAAAAGTTAATTCGAAAAATTCCTGAAATAACATGAAATATTTAAGAAATATTAGATTTTCTTAATAACGCACACAACTTCTATAGGCGAAACGCGTTTTTATTTACAACAATAATTTCTTTAGAATCAAAACATAATGTGAACTAACGAACATTGAACATTATTTTTTCCTAAGAGAGATTTAGTAGGAGCAACGATCTGTAAAACAAATTGTTTCTCGGTCTCATCTTTTGTAAGAATGTTATTGTAGTCTTGAATGAGTTTGACACCTCTTTCTGCAACGTCATTCACAACAACTGTCTTCTCAAGTTTTTCAATTCCACTTTTATAACCAGGATCATCCTTCCATGTTGAAGGGTCTTTGTTGAGGAAATCGGTGCAGATAGAAAATCTCGTGAAGAGAGCTTTTGTACCAGGAGTTTCAAAAGATGAAAACTCGATCGTTGTAAAGGAAGAAAAATCATTTTAATGTAGAATGTACCTCTTCAGTTAATTTTTCTCTTCTTCCTCTTTTTCATCTTTGTCTGCTTCCAGCATAACTTGAGCCATATTTGCCTTAACCGCTGTTGGTACATTTTCATCAAATAAGAATAATGCCACAGTTTCACTAAGTAGCAGAGATGGTTGGAAAATTTTTTGCAGCAGCCTTACCGAATTCTGTGTCAATATCCTGATAATTTATCAATTGACGCATGAATAGGAAATCATGATAAGGTGCTTTAATTGCTTCTGATGACAGAAACCAGACTCGAACATACACTCGAGCAAAAAAAATACATATTCTTCTTAAAGAATTCTTCTCTCTATGAGATAACTGAAATTGATCTTGAAACATGTATATCTTGAATGCATAAATTGCCTTTTACATCCACCTGGCATAAGAAAAGATATCCCATTCTTTGGAATACCGTCAAGAAAGATCATCGGTAACTCCAACAATTCTCGGTAATTATCTCGCTATTGTTTCTGCGTAGAAAGGCGTTGTTCGAGAAATCCAAGAATGGTAGAGCGGACATCATCAGGCACTTCATTACTACCAGTTATGTAAACATTTAAATCTTTTGAAAAGCGCAATGACTGGACCAGAAGTTGCACCTATGAGTGAATTGAAACAGCTCCTCAAAACTAACTCAAAAATGTGATAACGGCATGAGAGGTACAACAGGTCACGGTTGAACAATTTCTCTAAATTTGTACAGGCACCATTTACTCGACCTGTGTTGCTTGCTGTCGTATCACAGCAAAGTGCCTGAATTTCGTTGGTTATACCCCACTTCTCCACTGCTTGGTAAACAGCCATGATTTGATTTTCTCCTGAAGATGTTTGGTTTTCAGGGACTACCAACAATTGCTCCTTGCCTTGAAAAGTTACTATTATTGCCAGTCTATCAATCTTTTCAGCACCTGTGAGTCCTAGGAGCAGCTTTCCATCCCAGTGCAACACTAATTCTTGGCAGTCGTTTAGATTAAATTTGCTAATCGCTAATACTAATTAAATTAATGAAAATTCGCATTAATTTCCATAACTAGTGTTTACAAAAGTGATTACAAATAAAATAACTAAAAAAAATGTTTTTCTGAAAAAATTACTTTCCAGGCGAATATTTCAAAACTTCATGGTCGATGAGGGTCACCTAACAGTTGTCCGATTGAGCTAAAATTTTGCACAGATCATTTTTTTGTTTATTGGAACAAGATAGGGGGGTGGGAGCTAAACTTTTAGAAAATTGAAAAATAAACAGTGTATTATTTTGTTTCCGATTTGAATAAAATTTTACTGAATTATAGAACAAATTAAGATCTACTTATGACCAGAAAACATTCACCTGCTATAAAGGCAAAACCACCTGCGGTGCCAAAATATGCGGGAAAAATAAAAACATTTTGAATGCTAAAAATTCTAAGAAAGTGCATCGGTTCGGCGCCAAAGACGTACATACACCAAAATTTGATTTGGTTATTGATAGGGGATTTCTCATACATAAGCTCATCTGGCAAAGGGGATCCTCAGTTTCCGTAATTTGTGGTGGATACGTGAAATTCGTCAAGAGCCATTAATATGATTTTTAATTTTTTTTCCGCATATTTTAGTACAGCAGGTGGCTTTGCCTTTGTAGCAGACGAATGTTTTTTTGGTCATAAGTAGATCCTAATTTGTTCTATACTTCAGTAAAATTTGATTCAAATCGGAAACAAAATAAAAAAGTTATAAAGGTGTCTTCATTTTAAGTGAGTCATACTATATATAATAATAATAATAATAATAATACATTTATTTAAGGAAATGTATAGATTTCAATGAAATATTACGTTAGTAGTTATATCAAGTGTTGTAAAATAAAGATTGTTTTGTGACTGTGATTTATTAGTTTTGATAGAAAAATTCCATGTACCTAATTAATTTATTTATTAATTATCGTTTTTTACTGGCGAACATCTCGGAAACTATAACACAGAGGAAAACATTAAATAAAGACATTCTTGTGGGAAATTTAATTATGTTTAATTTTGCACAGAATACTTTTTCCGTACGACTCATTTGTTCTGAGTTATAAGCGTATAATCGAAAAGGGGCCTCTCCCCCTGAAGCGGCGGGGCTAGGGGCGGGAACTTTTAGTATGTTTACCTCCTAACTACCCCCAACACATTCCTGAAGAGGAAAATTCTCCCCACGCAATGTTCTCTACAATCCCCTTTTGGGTATTCATTGATTGGACTATGTAGCTAGTTTTGCAGAGTGTAAACAGTGAAGGAGTACGAATTGGGGTTACCAAAGATAAGAGCTGCATACCCAGTAGATGGTCGAAACACAGTGCCACACACATTTAGGAGCTCCACCTCGCTTTCCTTCACAGTATACAAAGTGTAAACTAATATAATATAATCGTCAGATAAATTTGTAATTCACAGAGTTTACTCAACTTTACAAATGGAACAAAACACTAAATTTTTAAGTCCAGGAACCCTTATATTGTGTGCCATAGCCTTTTGTGCTCACATTCTGAGGCACCCTGAAAAAATAGTACGTGACTTATCCATGGTTTAATGTTTTTAAAACTAAAGAGGCTAAAATGTATAATCGACATGGCCTTGAATTGCAATATCATCGTCATGACATTAATTATAATTGTATTTAATTCAGACTTTTATAATATGATTACTGTTAATGCAGCTATTTTTTGTTTACTAAACGCCAACATCATTGCCACCGTTAACAGAAAATATACATCACATTATGGTCTACTACACCTTGAGCGAGAGGAGATGAATGCGCATTATTTTATTTTCTGCAATGTATTGCAATCTTTCATGAATGCAAGCGTCTTCATTAGATTTGTTAGATCATCTAGTATGTTCGCTCATTAGTTGTCCGGGCTTTGTAACATAAGCATTGCTCAGTTTTAGAGAAATTTGAAAGCTTGAAAATTAATTAATACGTAAGTTTATTAAAATTACGTCACTAATGAACCAGCTCATGATCCATTTTACAAGAGTAGTTTTACTTGGTAGCGTTAAAATTGGCACAGAAAATGTTTATTAAAGTACATCAGATCACATTGCATATCTAGTTAGTACCACAGTTTCATAGGTCAGGCAAATTTGCATCCTATATTATGTAATTAAATGATGTTGTTTTAGTGAAGACATAATTTGAATAAGCAAGCTTTTGCAAATGACACCGAAGTCGGCACATGCATATCGATTATATGGATATAGTTGTATCTGACGAAAGGAACTAATGAAAATAGAATAATGAATGTCAAATTTACCATAAGAATCGGAATGTAGTTACATTTTTCATAATTATATTGCCCAATGCCTTAGGGCCGGTTTTATAGGTACAGTTTAAACCAGAGTTTAACTAGAAGATTCTGTTGAGGTCCGAAATAAAAGTAAATAGCGTATTTAGCAAAGTATATATTAAGCACATTTATCAAACAGGAAATTACCAAAAACCTTTTAACAAGAACTCAAAAAGACGCTTCTCACAGCAGTTTTTTTACTACAAAAATCATTCGATAACTATCGATAATAACTATCAATACCAAAAAATTTTTATTCAAATTTATTAATAATTTCCTATTTGATGAATGTGCTTAATATACACTTTGCTAAATACGCTATCTACTTTTATTTCGGACCTCAACAGAATCTTCTAATTAAACCTTGGTTTAAACTGTACCTATAAAATCGGCCCTTAATACATTACTCCATGGATCGCATCAGCTGCATATAGAATGAGAGCTCATAATACAAAAAAAGTGTAAAACCGCAGGTATTCATCTGGAAAGCCACATGAGCTTGCTATATAAATATATGAAGTGAAGAAAATCCAGTTGCCATCAGTGAGTGGGAATCTTAGGGCCGACTACTGAAAGTGTTAATAAATGCTGGTGCATTTTATGATAGCATTCATCTGTGAGTTGCTTTAAAGGCTGGAGGAAAATGCGGACCTAAGTGTCATACTATTACAATAAATGGGACTGCCCGTCATGCAGGGCCAAACATGTAATTTTCAAACTGGAATATTGAATAACAATTTTCTTGTGAGATTGTTTATTTCGCCAAACGTCAAAGAAAATGTCGTTTTTCGTAGACTGCGAAGGGCCTGAATTTTCGATACCGCGTACGCGATTCATGGCGCGCTTTCGATATCAGCATCATACAGTTATCTCGTTTATATAGGTATTATTGAAGAAGCGACGGTTTAAAAGTTTCGTGTTTTGTATTTCCTGGCATATATTTCACCAAATCCTTAACAGCATTTCTACTTTATTTAATGGGCCTTTTGAGTGATTTTTTTTCATTGCTTCATGTTTTAAAATTCGCAGTATTTTTTTAGCATGATTTCTATCGAAAAGAAATATCAAAAGTGTAGAAATAGAGCGCGCGCTTTGAACGTGACGTAACGCACTCACCTTAATGACGTCGACAAGCCTACGACCTTGGTTCAATGCTTTTTGATAATTGACGTTGAAATTGACAATTTGACAGTCGTTTCTCTTTAGTTTGGATTTTTGTGTTCAGAAAATGTTTAAAGAGTAATTTGTACCAACATGTACAAATAACAACATAAATTGTCCAATCAACTTTCGGCAGATTTTCTGCACTTCATTTAGAAAATCCTGGCTCCATTTTCTTCCACTATTATAAATAAACAAAGCAAAATATAATTCGTAAAGAAACACACAGATCATAACCCCAAAACAAAGCGTAAAAAATTAACGTGTGTCAGTTGTGGTGTGATGTTAGTGGCTATTAGGCGTTCTGGCAAATGCTACCAACATAAGTTCGGGATGTGTGACGTCGTTCAGCCTCAAGGTCAAATCAGTGTTCGAGATTTAGATATATTTGAAATAGAGTTGCACAAGGTGAATATCCATCAGTTAGCTTTCAAATAAACATATTTGTTTTGAGATTTAAGAATCTAGTGAAAAGGCCCATTACGCACTCCTGGAGGCGGCTTTTGTATAACCTCTTCCACTCATGCGTAATATGCTTCTTACAACTCTTGCTTGTATAATATAATACCCAACTACATTGAAAACTATGTGTCAGGTCGCGATTGTGCCAAACGGTATCTCCACAGGGTGTCTGGTGTATACTTACAAATATTTTGCATAATATATTGACCTAAAAGAAGCAGAAAAAGTCTTATAAAATTTTTACCTTACTCCAACGATTTTGCTGAAATTAATTATTTTCTAAAAATACGATATTTTCAGGCCAGGAAGTACCTAAAATATTGTGTAGGTCAGTATTGCCGGAGAAACCAAAACCAAGTTCAATGTCCCCTTGGGACCTACATCTCCCTTTTCATTATGTTCATTGTATTGATAATAAGACCTATTTGAACAGTTCCGGTCTCTTCCCTCCGCTGCCGGCGCGGCGCCGGTGGTTCAAAAAAAAATTTCATGTGTTTTTCAAACATCCTTGTTTAGCCGTAGGCTATGCCCAGTAGCGAAACTACATGGGGAGCTATACATTGAAAAAAAAAATGTTTCTTATTTTATGTTAAATAACTCAATTATTTTATTCTACCGTAACTTATTTGTTTTATAAAGTTTAGAAAGGACAACCAGATAAA
The DNA here is from genome assembly GCA_936432065.2 of Rutpela maculata. Taxonomy (NCBI): domain Eukaryota; kingdom Metazoa; phylum Arthropoda; class Insecta; order Coleoptera; family Cerambycidae; genus Rutpela; species Rutpela maculata. Next base: position 223,436,908 of record OW386286.2, on the reverse strand, counting down.
CTTGCACACGGGCCTCATCGACTCTAGTTACGCCACTGGCATATGCCGTCGGTTACCAATCGTACAGTGTTGTCAATGTGTTCGATTTATCTAGTTTTAAAGTAAAATACTAAAATTAATAAAACGGTGTAAAAAACGAGGTGATGCACTAAGTGTTTATTGAAATTAAATTAACTGCTATTAATTCAATTACTACAATGGTTAAACAAATGTTCTATAATAAATCTAATAATGGTAATTTTCATTCTCATCGTTAAAATACATTTTTTTAGATAGTAAATTACTGAGATCAGTGAATTTTTTCAAAAAAGACACAAGAAGCTTCAAAAAACCGACCTGAACTTTTCATTTTTTCTATGAAATAATTGTGATTTTTGAAAAATTGTTAAAATGGCAATGAGGAAATTAATATTAAATATCAATTAGGTAAAAATAAAACTTATTATTTTTAAATGACAGTGTCGCAACATTGTAAAACCCATGTCAATGGTACGATAAATGAGCGCGATATCTTTGTCTCTTCCGTCTTCTATTTATAATTATACTGTCTAAACTTGTCTATTTCTGATTAATTTTAAATCAAAAAATAAGTTTGAGAAAAAAAAATTATAAGAATTTTTTACAGCCTCTTAAAGTGAGATTTTTAATCCACGTTGGTAGTATGGCACCTGTATATTACAGTTAAACACGGTATAATTGTTTAATATTTGCAACAAACTGAATGATACAATAGTACTCAACCACTTACATTTCATTCGGTATAGTCAGGGAGCGTATTTGTAAAATGTACCTTCTCACAACTCAGACCACGCCCACAACCATGTTAAAGTAAATCATACGCGGCCACAACGCCGTCGTGTAATCTATACCCGACCGCTAGACTAAATAAGATTATTTTATCTACTCTTATTAGGTTATATACTAATTAATGAACTGCTTTTGATCAATTAATAGTGTCCATAAACAAGCAGCGTGAGTTATAATGCGTGAGCTATTATAACTCACTAGATACAGAGCCAATCACCCTTATCTTCATGCCTAGCCTGTCCAATCGACGTAACGCGTAAGACACGAAGGTGGGGCCAGGGAGGTAGTGACAGATTATTCGCGTTAATATCTGTAAAGATTTTCTGAAATGTCACAAAATGCTACTTTTGATTCGTTCGTGCCGAACCGAATTTTCGAATTTCGCCGTGCAATTTACGATCAGGTTTCTGTGGAAGACTTCCTCTTTACGTCGCGACATCGTACGTATGGTGTTTTTCGAAAAATATGAACGTGTCAAGATTGCATGTTTTGCAATTTTTTCGACTCCGGAATGTAAGCTGTTTTTGTTATTTTTCGCAGATATCTCTGAAATGGTGGGAGTTAGCTCGAAATAAAAAACAAGGTCAAACGAGTATTTTCCATTACGAATCTTTTGCTACTATCAGAATTTTGATTTTCTTTTTTTTTTCGGAGATAACTACTGAAATGTTGGCCATGTACGGCAAAAAATCGCAAATTTTGAGCTTCTACAGTTGGCAACTTTTTAATCTTGGCTCCTACGCCAAAAGACTACTCTAGTTTGCCTAAAAAGGGTTAAATTTGCTAAAACTCATTTTTCTATTTTTTGAATTCCGATAAAAATGAAGGAATTAGAGGGGACGGGATTTGGGACTTTTTTTTTTCGGTAAAATTTCTCCATTTTGTCACCAAATTACACCCAATTATCGGTAATTAACTGAAATCGATCTCATATACGATGTTCACTTAATATCATGTACTACTTTGACGCTCCGTTAATCTTGGTCCTTCGAAACAAAGGTTTCTGAGAAAAATTATTTCTTTAAGATTTACATACACTCTATAGGAAAACGTGTAATTTCTTACATTTCCTCGAATATATCGATAATTATCGTTTTTTTCGAAAAATTTGTAGACAGCTTATGTAAAGATTGAGCTTTATCAGTCAGCGCCTTTAAGGGAAACAGAAGGAATGTTACTTTCTCCCAAATATACCAAATATATCCGAACATTTCAAGATTTGGAGAGCATCTGGAATATTGATGATAAATTAGTCGCATCATTAGAGAAATTTACATGTGCCATATATGGATCAAAGAAATGCGTTAACGTGGACGAGCTTCGCCTTCAGAAATGTGGTGACAGAGATTTTTCTTTATCAATTAATACTAAAGTTGATTTTTCTTCGATTCCACCATCAAGAGCTTGTCCTATCGAGCATATTAAAAGAAGTGTTTATCGAACGCGTATTTGGCGATTAGTCGACGAAAGTATTCACAAAATTCCAAAGCCTTGGAATGATTATGTATGGCAAGAAAATGGAGAATCTCTTTGGTGTTCTGCAGATAAAACACTGCCTCAATCACTTACTGAAATTCTTCAGGAGATGATTCCAAATCAAATCATAATCGACGAAGCTGAGGCTGATTTTAGTTCTTGTGTTAAATGACAAAAACAATATTTGCAATTTTTTTTTATATATAAGCATGGACGCCATTTTGAAAGTACAGCTAGTTCTTTTGGGGGGGGACATGTCTAAAATTGTTCCTTAGGCTTTAATCTTTATAAAAAACATTGGCCACAAGAATCGGGGGACGTACAGTCTTACTTACGAACGCATATTCTTTTTCGAGTGTGGCAAAGGTTTTCAATCAGTAATATGGTATGGAAATATATATGTTCTTGATACATTATAACAAAATGAGGCCAGTGCAATACTGTTCGACGTTATGCATTGCCACTTCGGCTTCCGACACCTTTTCGTTGGTATGTTTAACTCCTCCATTCACCTGAGCGGTAAGGCAACATATATTCGATTACTTTATGATAAAAATAAGTAATACTCCGAAAATTACATATTTGGTTCTGTGTGGCAGCCTATAATATTATGGCACCTAGTCTTCTGTGATTTTTGCATTTTCCTCCAGTCCTTTAGGACAGGATTTTGCAGAGTGAGAGAGAAATATGCGTTTATTTTCGGTTTATTATAAATAATTAAAAACAAAACATAGTATAATCTTTAAAACTATTTTAAATAATTGCTATTGTTCTAACGAATACAACTATATATTTTGTTTATTGTAAATTTCTGTTATACTTGAATATCGTAGTTTGTCAATGAAAATCGTTGCTAATTTCATTATTAGAGTATGGCATTTAACTATATACAAAATTTATGATAAAAACTGTATATGGTTGTATTACTTAGAGTAATAGAAAGTATCTGAAACTATTTTAAAGATTATATCATTTATGATTTTTTAAATATTTTTAATGAAATGAAAACAAATGCATATTTCCCTCTCACTCTGTAAAATCCTATCCTTAAACCAACTGAACCGAATGCTAGAATAAAATGCACCAGCATTTATAAACACTTTCGGTGGTCGTTCCTGAGGTCCCCATCCACCGTAAAGAATGGCAGATGGATTTTCTTGACCACCGGCATTTAAATAGCAATTTTTGTGGTTTTCCAGATTAATACGAATATACACTTTTTTATTTTATAGGCCTATGTAATGTGTTGATTCCTATAAACTGTTAATAAAATTTGTATTGCCTCTTTCTGTCCCTTATTAAATTTCGTAGAGGATTCAAAGTGAATATATATATATTGACGGTATTTGCCTTATGGTGTACATCCAGGCCCGGACTGGAAACCATTCTTCTACCTGGCAACTGCTTTGAGCTGCCCCAGCCCTAGACTATTTTTCACAGCAGCATGGTATAAAATATTTTCATTTTACATTAATTCAATTGCTTCAACAGACCTTTATTTTTTTACGGATCCTCGGTGGCCCCCATTTGCCCGGTTGCCCGCCTGTCCTGTCCGGACCTGTATACATCTTATGTTTTACTTGGGGAAAGAGAGAGAAATTGTTATCATAATTAATGTTCTCATCAAAACATTTTTTTTGCCTTTAACTTAATATAATAAAAAAGTAAATTTTTTTTTTTAAATTCGGGCTTCGAGGATTTGTTGGAATTTCGGTAAGCTTTAATTTAAAAAAAAAAAGTTCATTTCCGACAAGATTTGCGCTTTCTACCCATTTTCTTTTTTTGGCCTTTAACTTAATGTAATAAAAAAGAAATTTTTTATTCAAAATTTGGGCTCCGAGGATTTGTTGGAATTTCGATAAGCTTTAATTTAAAAAAAAATCATTCATTTCCGACAAGATTTGAGCTCTCTAGCCATTCTTGAACCAAAAAAGTCAATTCGGGACCACTGTGCGTTGACTTGATAAGTCTTTGTAAAACTTATTTAGAATTACATCCCCTTCAAATTCTACAACAGGATTCGTTGCACGCGCTCATGTGCATTTAGACTATCCTCTTTTTACGGATTCAGTATAAACAAATAATTTAAAATTTACTACAATGAAAATTTCTTAAATTGAGAGTACAGTTTTGAATAACTCTAGAGCTTGTTTCTCATTGTTGATATTGACAGAGAGTTTATTTTTTTAAATATTATACTACAGTGGCTCTTTACTTGACTCAAAATTTATATCGTTCTCTCTCATTTTGTTTAGAACTTCTACAACCGAAAAGTTGTATATTCAGATATAGTTATAAGGAGTGGTGCAGCCAGAAAATTCATCTGGGGGGGGGGGAAATAGAACCGGCCTCTCCAGAGGATGAGGAAAACTTTTCAGAAAATTGTTGTAAACGGATGTGTATAGATTCCTCTACTAGATAATATTGGCATTAATTACAAAATATTTATTTCAAGGGATAGTTTGAATACTGCTTTGTACTGATAGAGATTATATTTTTGGTTCATGGAGGGGTGCCCGGACCCCATGGCTCCCCCTCTGGCTGCGCCCCTAGAAGCTAGAATTCTTGTACCCCGATAGTTCCATTAGTATCTATTATAGTGAGGTGGCTTACTGAAATTACCGTTACCTGGCGGATAAAAGGACCAAATTTGGTATGAAGGTACCTTAAGGTATACTAATAAATATTAGCCCAAGAGCCGCCTGGAATTTCTAAAAATATTCATGTACAGCACTAAAATCCAAAATGGCCGACAAATACGACAAAATATCACATGTAGCCCAGGAATTTTAGTTTTTTTTAATTATTGTAAAGCTGAAAATTTACAGGATTGTAGTTTTGGTCCAGGATAACACGCGCCAAAAAGTCCCCTACTCTCCCCCGTCGGCTTCCCTGTCCTTGCGGAGCAACAAGGGCCTAAGTCGCAGGAATTGCAGAGCTGGCTGTAAAGTACAGCAGAAATGCTGTTACTGATCCAATTTGGGTCGAAATGATCATAAAAGCTTCGGAGAAGCATATCCGTTCATATTTCAGATGTTTCCATGCATATTTTGTTCATAATTTTCCGTTCTAGTGCTGTCAAAATTTCAAAAATTGAAAAAATTCCGAAGTGGCGCCATTGCGGATAAAGGCTAGGAAGGGAAAACGTACCCGAATAAACATTTCTCTTCAAACTTTGGGCTTTCCATTGGTATGTGTACTTTCTCTGTAGCCTCACCAGTTACGAAGCTACGCCATTCCGAGTCTCGCCGCGGCCGCGGCCGCGCCCGTCATGCATCCGGTGAGACGGCCCTGGCTGCGCTGGTGAGACCTGTTGCGAATTCCTGTTTATATGTTATTTTATAAGATTTATTGAATGAAATTTAACTTGTCAGGCTCAGAAATTGACTTTATTCGGCAATAATTGCCATTATTGACGAGACTGATTTTAGCATCGAAAAGAATTTTTTTGATTGCATTTTGAATACATATATTCGTAATGATAATATCAACATTTTTACCTACAATTTATGACCCAAGAGCTAATAAGAAGGCTATTAGCCTCAAATTCTCAAAATAATCTTGACGACCAACGCGTATTTTTCAGGTAAAACTCGTATTAAAAAAAATAGTAACCTGGACCTTTTCGGACGGATTTTCATCGAAAGATGAGCCTTGAGATTTAATTTTAAAAAAAATGAAGTCCCTAGTACATCTAACATAGAAGTTGGCCGCTAAACAGACGACAGCGTTTTCGCTGCTAGAGCGTAATTTCTCAAGTAATATATTAATAAACAATAAACAAAAATTGAATAGCCTGGCCCATTTTAGACCACTTTTAATCGAAGGGTTCTTTAGCGAGTAACTTCTATGTTAGATGTACTAGGGACTTAGTTTTAATTTAAAAAAAAAACCAAGTCCCTAGCACATCTAATATAGAAATAGTCGTTGACGGCGTTTCCGCTGCTAGTCCATTTTTTATGTTAAACTAAAATAAAATAAGATCTATTAACGTGGCCCTTTTCGGACCGATTTTAATCGAAAGGTGGGCTCTTTACCTTTAATTTAAAAAGAAATTAAGTTCCTAATACATCTAACTTTTTTCAAATTTGGTGTAATGATATGGAATGAAATTTTAAATTATATGATGTAAAGAACCAAAATCGCCGACTTCCGGTTTTGATGTAACTGACACGAAAACCAAATTTTTAAATGGGACAACCTGTATTTTTTTGCATATTTGAATCCTGCTGGCTAAAATGCATATGATCTGACCCTCAAATATTATTTTAATTTTCAAAAAATAGATTTTTTAATTTTTAGTTTTAATAATAGAAGGCCGCGATTTTACCAAAATTGTTAAAAATTGGTCTGTAAGCACCTTTAAAATATTATCTCTTCAGATACTAACATTAAACACGATTTATTCTTCATTAAGTTCAACGATATGGGTTTTTCAACGAAAACTATTTTTTTTTTAATGGAACCCCCTATGGTACAACCTGTTATTTAATTAGATCTTTAAATTACGAAGAAAATGGTATGCATAATGTCTACCTTCCCTTTGTACTAAATGTATAATTAAAAGAAAAAAATGTTGTGATATATATTTTTTAAATATTTTAAATTTTAGTGTTGTACATGAAAATTTTTAGAAATTCCAGAGGGCTCCTAGGCTAACATTTATTAGTATACCCTAAGGTACCTTTATACCAAATTTGGTGCTTTTATCCGCCAAGTAACGGTAATCTTGAAATACAGCTCTAACCGACCCCACTATTAGTAACTGATAATTCCTATTAGTAACTAAACAAGAAGATTAGAAAAATAATAATTAATATAAATAAATTTTGCTGTATTCTAGAGGTACTCATATACTCATTGATTAAAATCAATGTATTTGAATATGGATCAAAAATAGGATTACCATTTGTATGTCCACGTCCGGCTAATTCTGAACAAAGAAGTCTGATATGTTTATTTCAAAATATTTGTAGTAATAGCTTGGCTGTTACAATCCAATCAAATTTTACCAGCATTTCTTTATTTTTAGTGCCATTCCGTGTGTATTTATCTTACTGATTTGTAGTTAGAGCAATGGCACGTAGTGGGTTCATCGATTGTAGTTGGGTCTGAAATTTGGTATATGGTTTACTGAGTTGATTTCGAAATTACGAAAAAAAGTCTGGTAAATGGATCCGAGCGGAGATATGGAAGGGGGTAAAAGTCGAAGAAAATGTTTTGCAGTTACGAATGAAACCGAGGTATTATGAAAGTCCATCAACTCCACATCCCCCCACCAAAATTTCAGACGAAAACTACGGGACGTTTTTTGGCAGGAATTCTTTAAAGATTAAATTTTTTTTTGTAGTTACGGACGAAACTTTGGGTACTTATTCTATTCAACGTCAACAATCTCGGAAAAATAATTTCAGATGTTTTCCATGGGTCGATTTTGAGATATAAAGGTCGAAAGTTGCAAAATTTTGAAAAAAAAAATTTGTTTTTCAAATGTTGGTAAAATTGCGTTGAAATTGATGAGTTTTCATCAATTTCAACGCCGTCTGAATATCTCATTATAAGTTCTTTAGTGGTTTCGCTAAAGTGATCATCAGTTTTTGACTATTGCGCGTTTAAAAGTGGTTCGAAACTGATAAAAATGCTTTATTTATGCCAAATCAAATAAAACGTCTGAAGGCGAAATATATCATTTTTCATCAATTTTCAACCCCATTTTACCACCATTTGAAAAACAAAATTTTCTTCTTCAAAATTTTGCAACTTTCAACCCTTATATCCCAAAATCGGCCCATGGAAAACGTCTGAAATTATTTTTCCGACATTATTGACGTTGAATAGGACAAGTACCCAAAGTTTCGTCCGTAACTACAAAATTTTTTTTTAATTGTTAAAAAATTCCCGCCAAAAAACGTCCCGTACTTTTCGTCTGAAATTTGGGTGGGGGATGTGGAGTTGATGTACTTTCATAATACCGCGGTTTCGTTCATAACTGCAAAAAAATTTTTCGACTCTTACCCCCCCTCCGTATCTCCGCTTGGATCCATTTACTAGACTTTTCGTAGAGGAAAAAGAGTTTCGAAAACAACTCAATAAATCAAATACCAAATTACAGACATAACTACAATCGATGAACCCACTACGTGGCATTGTTCTAAATATTGGTAATTTTTTTATATTTTCTTCACTTTCATCTTTATTCATCGTTTCTGAAGATAATGCGATTTCCCAACAAATTGATTTCATTTTTAAATATTTGTTAAATAAACGCTTTGTCAGAATGTAACAGAATTGTGACAATCACATCTGCATATTTGATAACTGTGGAAACTGAATGAATGACCATCTTTGAATGAATGGTATAGTCACATATTTATTTTGATCAGTAGAACATAATCATTCCAATTTCATTGGTTGCTTAAAAAAAAAAAATGCATTTGTTGTTTGACGAATGCGTTAAATTATTATGCAAATTACTGATGTTGTCGCACGAATCCTAGAAGACAATGAATGGTATACAATAATATGGCATTTAATACCTGAAACATTTTTTCACCAAAATTGTACTGGGTCAAATACTAGCAAGCAATAACAAAGTATGGCAATCCTCCAATTGTAGGTAATAATTATGCTAGAACTTGAACATTACTATCCAGCAGTCGAATTGTATAATATACTACCACAAATAGTAACATTTAATGTAATTGTGTAATAAGTGTCACTTCATTTTCTTTTACAATATCTAGTCACGTATACTCCCTAGAGAAACTACGAATATCTAGTTGTCCTTAATTAATTATTTTGTCTCTTATTTATCCCATAAGTAAGAAAAGCACGCGTGTCTATAACAACTTTTCGATATGCTGTGTGAATGTTATAAACAAATTATTGTTTATCCTAGTCGTATTCATATACCTTTTTAATCATTCTCATTATTAAAATACATAGAATTCAAGGAAATAAATATTAGAACTTTCAACATTTTCGTCTCGAATTAAATTATATAAGAGACGCATAAAGGGCATAGTAACGAATTTTATTGACAGATAGCTTATAGAAAGTTTCAATATAGAGTTAGTCGTCGTCACATGGTTGGCAAATACTTTATACAGACTTTTACTAAAAGCTCTCGCGAATTTATAGCAGACTATTATAGTTACGAATACAAACGCACGCGATTACAGTAAATTTTATATTTTCAAGATAGTTTTAATGAGTTTTTAGGAACTGTAGTTCATAGAACTTTCTTGCTGAATTTTTTTGTGACAATGTTTATATCTATGGAGAATTGTGTTATATTATTTACGTCTTCGCTGAAAAATGTGTTATAACATTTTTTTCCACGTATAAATGAAATAAAGATTAAAACTAAAAATCGAAATACAGAAAAAGTTTTGGAAGGGAAATTTTGTTGCTGGAATATATTCATTTAAACAATTAAAATCGGAAAACATCGTTTTTTTTATTTTTTCAAATATTTCCGGACGTATTATTGTCGAACTGCAAAAATAAAAAAAAATAGAGATTGTTCACAATAGAGTTTCTAACAGATCTAGATATACAAGATTCTTATTAAGTATGTACTTTACCTCAAAAAAATGTCAAGGCATAGCTTTCTTAAACATATTAATATAGCTTTAAAAAAATGTATCAACAGAGTATTATTAAAGCTATATTAAATTATTCAAAAAAGCTATATATTGACTTTTTCATTTTTCCTTTTTTGAGGTTAAGTAAATAATAAGATATAATAAGTGTAATATTTTTAATCTGTATTTCTGAATTCAGCAAGTAAATTCCCCTCCGCAAACACCGCTTTAAGAAATATATTCTTATTACACTGATAATAATTTGCTTGATCTAATGATGTGAACCATAACCATTGGCAAAGAAATTAACTTTAATATAATTCAGTTTACTTGCATGTCAAAATTAACAGCTGCCATTCAATTTAACTCAGAATCAGCAAGCTTGCTTTTAACAAAAACCGGTATGCCCCAGCTTTCAGTTACCCATGGCTTCCTAGATATTCGGCTGTTAGTTAACACTGAAAAATCGAGTTTTCTCTCGGCTGGTCGAACTGGTAATATAAAGTATAGTTTTATGGGGTAGTAATTTTAGTTGAAACATGTAAAATAGTGGATCCAAGAGTTATTTTTCATCACATCTCATTTTTATTAATTTTGCCTTTCAGGTAAACATATATATATACATATATAATAGAAGATTATAAAGGGCAGGTATTTTCTCACATATACGTTTATATAGTAAGGATTCATTGTGTCACATCAATTAATTTTCAAGCTGTTCTGAAATAAGTATGTTACTGTAATACACCAAGATTATAGCAGGGTTATGTCCACTATGCATGAAATATACCGAGTAAAATAATTGCTATAATGGTGGTGTGTTCGAAAAGTTTATTTAAATTAGGAAACTATTACTAAAGCGATTTTTTTAATAGCCGAGCTGATTCTCAAAGGGTGCTATTTCGACCATCTAACCACATGGGATCTGGAGGACCGTCGCATTTTCAGTTAGTGTCTTTTGCATTTTAATTATTTTTAGGGAGATTATCAGTGATTTTATTAAATACTTTTCCAGTTTTAAGTTAAGCATGCACGATAGCGATATCAATAGGTTTATTTTTTTATATATTACCTTTACGCATATACATTATTTTATTATTTTTGAATGTTACACCTGTTTTCATTACTTCTGTATTATTTTACTAACGTCAGTTTTGTATGTTTCTAGGGAACTTAAAATGCAACAACTCAAAAGAATAGGCGTTGGCTCGGCCAGTGAGGACGACCAAGGACACTCAGGTTATTAATTAAAATAATACAAGTTTGATAACTAATTACTAATTATATTATTATTAAATGAATCGAACTGAATTTAAAAAAAGGGTGTTAACACACAAACAATTTTAAAATTAGAAAATGTCTAAGTATAGCATGACCTGTGGTTGACAATTAAATTAATATATAGTAAATAGCTTAGCCTTGCATCGTTCTATTATAAATAATCCAGAAAATTTCCAAAAGCGGGCACTAAGGTGTATAGTTTAAAAATATTTTGAAATATATAGGGTGATTTAAACGTGATGTCGACTTATGTCTTTTTTAACACCCATCATACTATTACATATTTGGATTCTCCTTTTAAAGAGGATTTGAATAATACGCCATTTGATGGGTCTGCGATGGGTCGATACCATGAAATGAGTGAGTTTGTACTAAAAACATGTTCATTTTATTAGCTCACTGCGACGTAACGAAACCGAATTTTTGTCAAAAGTTATCAAATAATCTCTAGTTTAGGGTACTGCTATCAAATCGGACAAGGTCAGCCAGGGTAACGCCAAATTTACCTTTTCTCATTTCCTTTTTCAAATGGAACATCCTGTATGTTATAGTACCAAGACCGTTAAAAGAGCTTCCCATTGATCTATTTCTCATGGGTGCCGAAATACCCCAGACTACGACTAAGAATAAAGAACTCCGCCATCATCTTATCATATAAATAATTATAAAACTAATAAACAAAAACTTCAATGTGAATATCAGTCGATATTTCGTTGAAGCAACGTCGAGCGCGGTTAGTACTTGGATGGGCTCCCATCTTGGGAAATACAGCGTTCTCGTCCCACCTTCTAGAGGCTTGTATATCAGTGTATACTCGGAAGTTACGTAATTTCAGACGAGGATTACGTAGTGGATATACCATCCTTCGGAGGGGATGTAAAGCAGGCGGTCCCTTGTCTATTAATGTTAGGCAAGTAAAAGATCCCTACTCTTCTTAAGGGAAGAGGTTCGGCAAAATTTCCAGGTTGGGGGTAGCTCGTCTCCTGGCGTCGGTGATAGGCCTTGGTAGCGGAAATAGGCCGACGTTAAATAGTTAAAAAAAAAAAATAAAAAATAAACAAAAATATAAATATTCTAATTAACTGAATTCTCTGTGAATATTTACTAAATATTCGCAAAGCTTTTATAAAAGAACTCATTTTTTAAACTTTTTATTTATCTCTCGCGAGAGAAAATGTTCGTGCTCTATTATAAAGAATTCTGAAAATGGTATAGAAAGATCTAAACGGCTGCGTAAGAGTCCCTATAGGAATTGTTTAGTTTCAGCTTAGGTTACTTTAAGAATCAACCAATCAGAAGTTGTGACAACAGTCGCATAAAAATATAGAAAAGTTTAGAAAAGTACCGAAGATTTAACTCAAATACTTACAAAAAATATATTAGAATGGGTCAATTATATGGGGTTGTATGTGGGGGGGAGGAGAGAGTACGTGCTTATGTTGGTTTATGTGTGTGATTTGTGTGTATTGATGTGTACATATATAAAAGCAAAATAATGAGTAAACATAAGCGCCAATATTTTCAGATTCTCCATGAGAGATGCATACACATGCGCAAATAAACTGATTAAAGTGGCTTGGGAGGAGTCTAAAAGTGGTTGAGAACTGGCTCTACTTGCATTTCGCTCTAGAATTTAAAGATTTTCCAGAAAATGTAATCAAAACAATGGTAAATGAGCCCACTGAAGTGTGATCGTCATTCTTTAATAAATTACGAATTGTGCCAATTTGTCCCCAAATATCTCGACACCCATGACAGATAAATTCATGATAACCTTATATCAGTGGAAATATCTTTCAAAGGGTACTGTAGTATACAGAGTATTTTATTTGACAAAGAAACTGAGAACGGGTAGTTTTGACATTTCAAAATGCCGTTCTGTTACGTCAGTCGTCACAGACCCATTGAATGGCATATAGATTGAATCCCTTTTAAAATGAGAATCCAAATATGCAAGAATGTACTGAGTGTTTCCTTTTTAAAAAACGTAAGTTTATGATGTCACGTCTAAATGGATCACTTATTTCAAAATATTTTTAAGCTTGGTGCTTCCTACCACCCCGTTTTTAAAGACTTTCAATACCTTTTATAAGAAAGGCAGGATATTTGGATGACGAGGAACTAAGACACCCTCTAGAAGAAATCATTTGTGTTATTTCTAAAGTTGACAAAAACTTTTAATATATTCCCCACAATAAAGTCATAGATCAACGTCTATATACAGTGTGTTTCACTTGAAATGATAACACCCCATAACTTTTTTATTTTTTTCCCGATTTGAATCCAATGTTACTTAAGTATAGAACTAATTAGGATATACTTATGACCAGAAGAACATTCACCTCCTACAAATGCAAAGGTACCTGCGGTACCAAAATATTCTACAAAAATCATATTGGGCATTTTTTATCGGAAAATTTTGTTAATGAAACTGGTTCAGAATTGTCCAAAAACCTTATCCCCAAAATTTAATCAAAATTAAAAATTAAAATTTTAAAAATAATTATTTTAAAAAAAACTGTACATTGCTTGACAACTACCTGGTAGCTTGGGTTTAATTTCATACAAAATTGTCAGTTTTCTAAACAAAAAACCCATTAAAATGATATTATTGGACATTATTTTAATCAAAATTTATATATCTTTTTATTTTAATTAAATTTTGGACTTAAGGACAATTCACAGGTCTACAAAAAAAAAATTCTGCTCCAAGGACTAAACCTCATGCCTTATGTATTTTTATATTTTTGTGTACTGAATCCGAATTTTCAATTTAAAAACTTTTCTACCGAGTAGATTTCGAGTAAATCCCGGTTTTTATCGTCAAAATACGGTTTTTTGGCAATTTTTGGCATTTACTTGAAATGTATTTGAAATTTTTTAAATTAAAAATTCGGATTCAGCACACAAAAATACTTAAGGCATGATAGGTTTAGCGCGTGGAGCAGATTTTTTTTTTGTAGACCTGTGTTATGAATAAGTTTCATTAACAAAATTTTCCGATATGCCTAATATGATATTTTTTTATCTTCTCCGCATATTTTAGTACTGTGGCTTTGCATTTGTAAGAGGCTAATGTTTTACTAGTCATAAATAGATCCTAATTTATTTGTTCCATACTTAAATAAAATTTGATTCAAATCGGAAAAAAATAAAAATGTTATTGAGGTGTTACCATTTCAAGTGAAACACACTGTATGATTTAGAAAATGATTTATTAAAATAGACCACAATGCACAATATTAATAATAACATGAGGGATAAGTAATAAAAATTGCCATGTATCCAGAGCGAACTGCATTGAGTCTTTTTTCTTTTTAACATACCTAAAGAATCTGTCGACCAAGAGAGATGCGAAAAATATTCTAGGAGACTAATGTACCAGAACTTTGGTCCATTTAGTGATGAATAAACTACAGTGCTTGATTTCTAGACCTCTGTTTATACATACTTAATAGAAAATATTTTATGAGACATCATATAAATATGATAGTTCATAGTTATCTAGTAGTTATTCAAATCAAGGAAAATTTATTGTCTTTCTATTAAAGTACAGCTATCGTACATCCATTAGGCTAAAATTTTATAATTTACAAAATTTATTAAGAAAATTATAAGATGTTCAAATTTTTGGTAAATCTAAACAATCACAATAATTCGTTAAAGATGAGACTTATCTAAAGAAAATAGTAAATATCTTAAAAAAAGATTTATAACTTCCCACTTTAAATAAATCCTATTTTCAAATATCTTTGAAATTGTTGGAGCTTGAAGCAGGTGTAATATGTCGTTGTTAGGATTTCATTAAGGCCACACAAGATAATTTTGGTTTAAAGAGTAGTGAGTGAAGAGAAAAAAATTACCAAATATATTATTTCAGCAACAAACTTTTCAAAAATTCCTAAAACATATGAAAGATTTTTTTTTCTTTTTCATTTGCTGCTGTACGATGAAAATTGACCAAGTCAAAATTTTATGAAGGTGTGATGTTTTTCATTGTTTCAATTTCGAAGTCCTTTATCCTTTAAAACTTATGCTAATTACTAAAAACTGCTAACATTGCATGTGAAAACAAATAATATATTCTGTAAGGTATTTGTGTTAAATTAATAAAATAATGATATTAGGTAGTTGACGCCATTACTTTTTGTAGAATTTAAAATTTGATCAATCAATACTCGACAATAACCATAAACGTCCCAGCAAATATGATGACATTATTTTCCACACTGATCTACTTACTTTTCAAAAATTTATTAACGTTTCCCAAAAAGTTACGTACAGATTGATATTAACATTACTGAGGGCAACATAAAAAGAAATTGAGTCCAGTCCTAAAATTTTACCTAAATA
Source organism: Rutpela maculata (assembly GCA_936432065.2). Taxonomy (NCBI): domain Eukaryota; kingdom Metazoa; phylum Arthropoda; class Insecta; order Coleoptera; family Cerambycidae; genus Rutpela; species Rutpela maculata. The sequence continues at coordinate 223,421,405 of OW386286.2, read as the reverse complement.
AATTATCTTTTGGACGAAAAGAGTATAATATTTGTACCAGAATATAATATTTATTGTAAATATGCACGGCTGAACAAAATATTGGTCAAGAATCATAGTGAAATTTAAAAAAGGAATTAAAGGAAATTTTATCAGCTTTTATTTCCCCCTTTATATTTTTCTGTCGGACATATAGTCCAATCAGTGAGAAATTTTGATCTGCAAAAGGTGGGGGTAGTAATGATTTTGATATATGTTGTTTAAGTCGAGACCCTGATGAAGTTTTCAACCTCGGGATTGGGAGGCGCGAGCCGGCATCTTGATTGAAAGGTGCAAAAACTTTATTTTTTTCAAAATAATTTACTTTGCAGCAACGAAATAAGACAGACTTTATTGTTTTCATTGGCTAAAAATCTTTCATTGACTTGAGCCGGCATTGTTTCATCGAAAAGAACATCAGCGGTTGTCTTTTTCTTCGATCAGCGAAGCCTTTCTGCGGGCTTTGTATTTTTTTCTATCATCTAACGAATATCCTCAAAAACAACTATTGTATGTGAACCGTAGTGATCTCATATATATTGAAAGTATTTCTCGCAAATGGACCCAAAAAAAATCATTATGACGCCATACAACTTTGTATAAAAGATATCCTCATCTACAACATTGATTTGGTTATATCCGAGTTCCATGCCTTCTGGAAGTTGTTCGAAAACAGTATACAACGATGATTTCGCATTCGCGCATTCCTTCTTCTGTGAAAAGAGACAAAGGTAATGGGGCAAGCTCGAACTTAAGGTAATCCTTCAACTCGTCGTCGGATTCCTTCACTATGCACATTTTCTGGAATAGCATTAGTGGGTTGATGACAATTTTTTCATCGCCGGCTTTTATGCTGCTATTGATTGCTGCCGATGGTATGACTCTATCCTTACGTTTAAATTTAATGGACTCGAAATCGTCGTATGTGGTAACCATGTTCGGATCACCTCAAGACCTTTTTCTCTAAACAAATGACAGTTAATCTGTTCATCTGCAACAAGTCCAGTACTTATGGTAAAAAGCGAATAAGTTTCGGGAAAAGGAGGATGCTGAGAAAACCAATACAACAGTGTTTTTAAGTCTTCATCATTTCGAGTGATCCGTCAAGTCCTCGTATCGACAAGTTGCTCGGATGTATCTGGATGAACATTACAATATTCCTCAATAGAAAAAAATGTTTGAAAACATTTTCGTCAAGCTTTATTTTCCCACCGCTGTGTCCCGTTACATATTAGACTTACAATAAGAGTATATATACAAAAAATGTAGGACGATTTGTCCTCTTTAACTTTGTCTGGAACATTTTTCTCGTAGGATCGAGCGTTACCGAATTATTTTGAAAGAAACAATTTTTTGCATCTTTCAGACAAGATGGCGGCTTATGTTATGAATACTTATTGTGTTGAATCTGAGAGGGAATTTTCTGCGACAGGCTCTTTCGCCACAAAAATTAAGATACAAATTGGGAGACGACGCGTTGAATGTCCTTGAGATGATACTTGACAACTGTTTAATATATTTTTTTATGTTATAAGAAATGTTGTGTTATTCATTATAGAGCATATATTATTTTGTTTTGTGTTTATATTTGCAAATAATATACTAAAATATTAATAACATTTTACCTTATGGAACTTATTTACTTACCTTACTTATATCAAAATTCAAAACGATTAAATCATCTTAAATTGCCGTAAAAGCATTTATTTCAATTTCAGGACTGATTTCGGGATTTCTCCCGAAATTTCGATTGCAGCTCCCGGTCCCGAAAATATTTTTACTCCCGGGATTTGGAATCCCTAATTACAATTTTACAATTTGAAGCTACGTTTACTTTTATGATCTGCATAAACTATAAAAGTTTGTTTGCAGTATGACAAAGGAAAAAAGAACACTTCGAAAAATACATGAAAATATTGAGGACTAACGGTTCCAGAATACGTGCGCACAAAAAAAAGTTACAGACAGACCGACAGACTTTTTTTGCACAAGCTTAAAATTTCGACGTTTCAAGACATTCTGATTTGGAATATACAAAGAAATAATGAATATTAAATTATTTTACATATTTTATTTGTTTATTTATTTATTTATTTGTTTAATTAATTTATTTTATGTATTTATTTTATTTTTTTATTTTTTTCAGGTGGTGGTTTTTAAGGGAAAAAATGTTATTATGAATATTATTATGAATAAAAGATATCTAGTTCTTGTGACAATATATTTGGTTAGAGGTAGGGTATTTTATCACAACTAATCCTTAGCTGGAAAAGGAAGAGAGTGATGAATTTAACTATAAATAGTGCCAAGCAGGACATATCATTCAGCGAAGTTGATTTGATAAAGCCTTTTGTAAAAATTATTTTGAATTACACCCCCTTCAAATTTAAACCCCAATAGGATCTGTTGTACGCACCGATCACGTGCATTTGTTACTGTAGTATGAAAGGTGGCTATTAAAACACGATCGTAAGGAAAAATACTCTATGTTTATTTAACAGCTAAAAACTACAACAGGAAATAACTTTTGTGTTTCTCAATGTTTGTATGTTCTGCCCTCAAAAACTGACAGAAGTAACCTGGATCATCTATAGACTAAATATAAAATCTTGCAATCACATGTATACCACATTCCCCTTTCACCCAATTAAAAGTGGTAGCCTTGGAAACTCTCGGGCCTCCTTCGAGATCGGGGTGGGTTTTCTTCATTGCTGTGATGTACCTTTCTGTTCGGAAGTTTGAATTATTTGCGGTACTTCATCTTCATTGGTTTCCTTGATATCATCAAGATTGGTACTCAGATATATAACTTGCGGAATAACCTCGGTATTAATACCCGTATTCACATTAAATATGGAAGATGTACTTTCAGCAAGGCTTTCTTTTGATATCATCGACGAAGTCATTGGAGGAAGTGAATCATCAGTTATTTGGGTATCATTTTCCTTTAAGTTGGACGGCGGGGTCTCAGTTGGTCAGCTTGTTTTCGCTTGGTAGCTCCATTGACATCAACAATGTATGATGATGGTCCCGTCCCGTTCGCTGAATAATTTATCCTGCAGCAGATCCTTTTCTTAATGGGTTACTTACCCAAACTAACTGGTTGTCATCAAAAATTTGTTCTCTAGTTCCTTGGTCATATAATCATTTCTGGATAATCTTCGCGTTTTCCATGTTACAGAAAATATTAGGTTTAAGATGATCAAATGTCTGCCAAATAGTAACTGGCTAAGTGTAGATCGTTGTACCGAATTCCTGTAGGAAAATAAGAATTTATAAAGTCTTCTCATCACATCTAAAGATTGATCACTAGCGGATATTCGATTAAATTGATTAAATGTGAGTTCGGCACGTTCTGCAAGCCCGTTCGACTTTGGATGGTACGGAGTCACTTTGATGTGGATTATTCCGTTATCCCAACAAAACTGCTCAAATTCACTAGAAGTCAGCTGTTGACCGTTGCCATATACTATAAATCTGGGAAGTCCGAAACGAGCGAAAATTTCGCGTAACAAGTTAACCGTAGTTGAGGTTGTTATATTAGACATTGAAATGACCTCCAACCATGGGGTATATGCAAGTCTATATGTATCCTCGACCACGGCTCGGGCGGTGTACCCCTTAGATAGAGAGGTAGGTTATGATCGTTTTGTTTGACACGACTGACACAATTTTGAATGATTAATAATATCAGCATCATTATTCGGCCAATATACATGCAGTCTTGCCATTGGCTGCATAGTATTGATTCCAGGATGTCCGTCATGCAACATGGAGAGTATGTCTTGTCTAAGTGGTTTTGGAATACAAATTCTCCCCTTCCGCAGCAATATACTTTCTTCCAGAGACAGTTCGTCTCGCTTTTCGTAAAATGGCATTATTTCTTCCGAAAGCATTGGTTTATTTGGCCAATATGTATTCAAGTAATGGATTATTTTCAGGAAAACTTTATCTTTCTCGGTTTCATCTCTGAGTTTCCTTCTCTTCATGGGGATATGATGTAGACGTAGGTGTAATAACTGACTACGTTTTGGAAGTTCTACCTCCTCATGTGGAGATGAACTTGTATCGGATAAAGGCATCAGTAGGGTAGTTTTCTTTGCCAGAATGGTATAATTTTAGCTGTTGAGTATCATAGCCCAACGCAAAAGTCGATTGCTCGCTACTTTAGGCATTTACCTATTCTCGCCGAAGATTCATTTTAAGGGTTTATGGTGGGTCAATAATGTGAAATGTCTTCCATATAGGTAATGATGAAAGTTAGTTAGTTACTGAATACACCAACCCCAATGCTTCTTTATCAATTGTAGAGTATTTTCGCTCAGTATCTCTAAATGACCTTGATGCATATGCTACGAGATTTAATTTCCCATCCTCGTCGCCAAAATGTGGTGTGAAAGGTGGCTATTAAATTACGATTGTAAGGAAAAATACTTATGTTTATTTAACAGTTAAAAACTATAACAGAAAATAACTTACGTTTCTCAGTGTTTGTTCGTTCTGCCTTCAAAAATTGACAGCAGTAACCTGGATCATCCATAGACTAAATATAATATCTTGCAATCACATGTATACCACAGTTACTATCCTCCTTTTCCGGCTAAGGTATAGTAATAAGTGTTCTTAATAATCTCAAAGTTTTCAATAATACATATTTTTACATGTTTCTTTTATTTTTCATTTATTTTAAGTTTATTGGAACCATAATATATAACTATATAATAAATATTTTTACATGTTTCTGTAGTTTAGTTTTATTTTTCATTTATTTCAAATTTATTGGAACCATTATATATGACATGGACTATAGTAGGGCCTAAATTGTTGGGTATGGCTTTTGATGCACAATGACAATGTAACCGAGATATTTTCGTTCGTTTATATTGCGTTGCAGCTTTGAAGTGTTATTTAATGTCCATAATAATGCGTGGTAAGTATGGAGTTCTCTTACTGCGAATAAGACTCATTATACAACGCTTTGGTGGATAACCATAATTCTTTATAAGCAAAATTTTTTTCGTAGTGTTCTGTATTTAATATTTTTATTCAGCTAATGCATTATAAATTATCAATAATATTTTTTTGAAATAGGAAATTTAAGAATCTTCATTTACCATTTTCGAGATTTTTTTTAACGTGTTTGTTAACAAATCTTTTTTTACAGATAATTATTTCATAAAAAAATGTGTACACAACTTAATTCATCTATGAAAATCCTGCAAAAAGTGGAGAGACATTTTTCTCCGGTTTCTTTCATGTTGTACATAAATCCATTGTTTTTGAGCAAAATTAGAAAAACGCGCATCAGGAAACGCTTGTTTTAAAATTGTGAAAAAATGCCGCACCTTAGAAAAATTTTACATTAGTCAATATTTGTTGTACGGCGACAAATGAAAAAAACATTTTAAATATTTTTTTATGCGCCAAGAATAAAATATTAACAACAGATAAAGAGCTAATCGATAACAAGTACAAAAAAATCACAAGGAAATAAGTAAATTAGAATAAAAGAATAATATTAAAAATAATAGAATTATATTATATCCAACACATATCCGTTAAATGAATAAAAATTATGTTTTTGAATATGCTAGTTTACCTCAATTTTAAATTTATTTTTTCAAGTGTTTTGAAATTTTAAAGAAGTTTTTATTATATAATTTTAGGTCTAGTAAATTACTTGTCGATTTTTATATGAAATTTCCATGTTATTACATGATTTGCTAACCCAGTACTATAGTCGTGAAAATACGAGTGAATAGACAACAGATTTTTATTGTAATGAATTTGCAAGACATTGCAATAAACATATCGATATGGAATTTGCATCACTTGAAACTGAATGAATAAAGGTCTACAATTATCTAACTGACTCTAATTCATTTTTTTTGTAACAAAAAAATCCTATCAGCGTCAGTGGAATTGCCCCATAAGATAATACTATAACTCATGTGCCACCGAATAAGTTCAAAATAGGCATTTAATAGTGTTTCACTCTTCACCAATTTTTTAAGTTGGCATAAAAGAAATGTGTACCCTGATGTTATATTTCACATATATGTTTAATTTGAGAATCATCTAAAATAACTCCAGGAATCTTTACGCTTTTAACTAAAACTAAAGAACTATTTGAAAAAAAAATCAGATGTTTGAATTCCAAGTTTTTAGTATATTATTATTATACTAATGTTCAGCAAGATTTTGAGTTGTTTTAGATCGTCCATATTTCTGTTTTGATTTGTTAATGTTGCGTCATCTACATACAACTTACTTTGGAAAAAGCTGCAATAATTAATGGTTTAAATATATAATAAATAATAGAAGCCCTAAAACCGATCCTTGAGTCACTTCATGTACCTAAATTCAGATATATTATTATTGCTAGATACACATCGTTAACGTGTAAATTGTGAGAGAAAGAGTCAAATTCCTTGCTGAGGTCGACCAGCGTAAATGCTTCCTGAAGACCTTGAAACAATGTCCCATTTCATAGAGGGCATTGGTTGTAAAACATAATATTATATTTTAAAAAAATAATAATAATATCTATCTATAGTGTCTTTTATTATGTTACCATTTAAATCACAAATGTCTAAACTACTAAGGTTTTTACTTCCCTCGCTTACAGAAGGGAAGTATTTAGATATGTATGTAACTCGTTCAAAACTTCAAATGGTTCACGAAAAAAAAAAGTGTGTAGATAGAACATATTTTTTTTAAAATTATACATTCTTATTTAGGGCTGCAATATTGTCCTCATCTGTAGCAAAAATCAGTAAGTAAAGTGATATAAAACACGTCTCATTTTTCTTTACAAGCCAAGGCAATGTATCTCACAAATGGTTGCCAAATTATCTGGAGATGATTATAACTTTTAGTTATAGTCAACTCTAGATGATGAAGATGCCAGCTTCGACACCGACAACCAGCGTCGAGTATAATGAGTAATGTGTTGCTTTTTACTTCAGGATTGGTAGAACGTCAGAAATTTTTAAATTGGTACATAATTAGTTATATCGTATTGACATTAAGTACTGAAAAGAATACGTACATATTTGAATTACAAGAAAATGTGGCCAGTTAAGTCATATTTAAGCCTTAAAAGCGAGAAAAGTCATCTAACACGACTGAAGATCAGAGATCCAATCCTTTTTAGGATCTAGTGTTTTAGCTAATGTTGAGCATTATGGAGATTTTCAAATGTTTCCATAAATTCGTCCTGCGAGCAACCACAAAGCTGACAGATAACCTTCTTTACCATCGTTTTATACCCTGCACTAAATTATTTGTTTTGATTTCATTAAAATAGGTGAAGAAGAATCAGTCTCATTCATTGACCTCCAACACAATAACCTCAAACTACCTGAAAAGAAGGGTATTTTGAAGAAACCCGACTATGGGATGATGATGGGCGATGGAAAGGACAGCTGGGGCGACGGCGCCCACGTTGACGAAATAATGAGCCAGGCGGAAGCCAGCATGGCCCAGTTGATGAGTGGTTCGGGGGCTTCGGAGGTGGAAAGGACCCTCAAGACTCTCAACGGATATCACGAAGATATTATCAAAGCTTTAAGGAACGCTGCGTCTCATAGAGGCACGTCCACACCGTCGGGTAGTAGTAGCGCACTTAGTGAAGAACTTTTACGAAGAAGTCTAGCGCAATGCGCCGAAAGTTACTCGGATTATAAGAGGAGTGGTAGCAAAGAGAATGTTTGCGAACAACAGGTGGGTTGTAGCCATAGAATATAAACATTTTTTTATGCATTGTTAATAATTATTAATACTCTGTGCCGAACTAGGGGCAGTTTGGCCTGCCATGAAAATATTTTATGTCTCTCTATAGTCTGATGAGAGATTATAGTATACAAGGTGTTCCACATCGATTGTAAAGTATGTGAAACATTAGAATTCTGCACAAAATTTCACAAAAACATATTTTTTCTCAAAGAGTGACCCCAAAAATCGCCCATTTTCTCGCCCTCGAATTTTGTTTCAAACTAACATTCTGAAAATAAAAAATTTCATGGGCATATCTTTGATTTTTGAGATATGAGGGATTAAAGTTGTGATAAGCGATCTCCTGTGAAAATATTACATTAAAGTAAATTCTGTCACAAGGATAATAAAGGGCACTCTCCATAAAATTAATGTTCTAACGGTCTGCTTTCAAATTTCAAGTGAATTTTATAAGAAGGTGGGGTTGCGAGGGGTCGAATATCATAGATATCGCAATTGCTGTATCACATTAGCGAAAATTCTGTAGCAAGAGTTTTCAACAGTGCTCTTTAGGAATGTCATGGCCTCGTGATTCTTTCTCATCGCTCTAGAGAAATTTACAGGGATTAGAGGGTGGAAATCTGAGCAATTTTACAATCATTATATTGTATCGAAAACAAATCTGACATAAAGGGAACGCCATAGTCTAGAGGTCCATTTTTAACCCTCAAGTGGATTTTATGAGGGGGTAAAGGTGCGAAAAGATGAATATCGGAGCAATCTCGTAATCGCTAAATTACCTAAAAATACTGATTTTCAAGAGTGATTTTCTCTTATGTCAGAGCCTTTTGGTTCCTTTTCATCCCCCAAATAATCCCGAAGGGGGTGAAGACCCACCAATAAGTCGTCCAGTTCTCTTGCCTCATCGTGAGTGTATCATAAAATAGTTACAAGAATTCTAGTTATCGTCCCACATTCGTACCTACTGCAATCAAAATGCGATATCTGGTGCATTCACTATTTTTTCCCTGGCTCAAGTTCATAATTCAAGATTGGGGGTAGTTTTTTATCATGTAATGGATTGTTTTCGTGTACTAGGTCGTAACAGATTTATGGTTCATTCCTATTAATAAAACTTGGAGGGGTCAAGCTTCTTCGCCAGTTATTGAAGCTTTTATGCAGTTTGATATTGTACTGGGGTAGTTGGTAGTTTTCACCCCCTTAAGAGCGTGTCTCGATTTCTTTTTGTTAGCCCTATTCAACACCTTTGTTCATGTATTCAGCCAATAGACTTATATTACATTTCTGTTCATAGAAGCTCTATAACTCAATTGGGATGTTCTTGGCTCCTTTGAATTAATCAATGGATGTACGGATTTTGCGATTTTAGATTTGAATTCTGCATCAAAAAATTATAAGAAGATTGCTCTGCCATAGCTGATGAGTATTCATTTTTTGTGAGGCTGTATATTTTTTGATATGCTCCTATATTGCATCACGCATATCACAACTTCAATCCCTCATATCTCAAAAACCAAACATATGCTCATCTTGACATTTCGTATTCAGGATGTTCTCATTATTAACACTTACACTAACTTAGCACTTAATTTAAAACAAAATTTGAGGGCGAGAAAATTGGCGATTTTTGGCCTATTTTTGGGGTCACTCTTTTCTAATATTAATTGAACGGATGGTATTTGGTTAGGTAAATACACTAATCTGCTATCACCAATAAAAGAATTGCCTCGCTGCAGTAAATATTTTCTTCACTGATAAAATTCTTAATGGAGGGTGGAGTATGCCCGAAAATTTTTTTAAATCATCTAAAATCGGACCGCATGTGTAATTGTCAATATCATTGCTCACAGAGTCCTCTATCACCTTGTTCCTTTTGGACATCTATAAATGGAACACCTCGTATAAACTAAAAGTATTTTCTATAAAAGTAGGTCTTAAATGGATTAAAAAGTAACTGATGTAACAATTGGGTATCCTACTATTCACTTTCCACCTATTTCGATCATGCCAAGTTCGAATGTGAAGGATGCCAGATCTTTTCCATCGGAAGAACAATATTTAAAAACAAATCCTTAATTCTCGAATCTTCTTCAAAAAAATTATTGAAAATTATAATGACTGACTTTTTCGGGAACTTTTGGAAGTTTATAGAAAAAAAATTTTTGATGAGCGAGGACAGGAGCACTGCTGGTATAATTTGTAGTTTTATATTACGACCGTTAAAAATTTTATATTAATTTAATTGCTTAAAAAGACCTTTATTTTTTTGCCTGTCCTGTCCGGGCCTGTGGTAAACCTTTAGATTTTGGCACATTTTGAAGTAGTTCCATCAGGGTTTAAGGTTTTATTAAAAATTAGAAATGTGTAATCCGTGGTATTCTCAAGAATAGTATTTTAATGAATGAATGAATGAATGAATTAGGTATGTTTTACTTTCACTTGTGCGAACCTATACTTGTATTTTTTGGCTTGCTACAAATATTTACTTATAATGTAGTCAATAAAGGACTTGATTTGATTTATCTTATCAAGTTGATACAATTTTGTAGAAACATTTGCGTACGGGAAATTATTAAATTATACTCAAAGAGAAAGTTATCAACCATAGGCGTGCAAGGAAGAAAAGGTTACTTAAAAATCGTATTTTAAGTAATACAAAGAAGTATGCATGTAATATTCATAATTTAATAAAAAGTATATTTAGTAGCGTTTTTTATTTTTTTTTGTACCCACAGTCGAAGGGTAACTTTGAAAAATGGTTATGGGCCAGTCATTTTAGGTGAACAGAAGGTTAAACATCAAACTAATTGTAAAATAAATAAACTAAGGTTTTTTAGACATGGAATAATATCTCCAACAACATATCAAAAGTCTAGAAAAATCTAGGTATGGGAAAGCCGCCATATTGGCCGACATCTTGGATTTACTCTCGAAATCTATAAAATGGATATACTCCAGTCGAATTAGACATAATAAAAAATTTTGCGTACTGCGGACTTTTTTTATGGAAGTTGTTTAAGAGAGCATAATAAGCAAGCACAGAAAACTACACCCTGCTACACCATGTGCGTCCCCTATTTTTAGGGGTTGAAATTTTAAATTTTACTTATGTGTCCATATCTTTTTCCCTATTGCCCGTAGGGCTCTTTACCAAGTTACACTTTTTGAAGATTCATCCCTCCTCTACATAATACATATATTACACATTTGCCGTAGGACAAACGGTTTTGGCTATACGAGGCCGGAAAGGTCGCGCTGTCCGAATTTGGGGGTCTTCTGTACAGGACAAACGGCTATTATTTCCAATCTACAATACTACACATACTAATGCACTTAAGGAGGGATGATGATTTGTGAAACAACTTTCATCGAATACCGCGCAGTTTTCATGATACGGGATGTTGAAATTTTGAAAACCCCATTTTTAAAAAAAAAGTGAACCTACCTTTTTTCGCTCATTTTTTTTTCATGTATGTACGACCCTAATAGTTTGATTTCACTGTCGTTGAAATTTAAAGATATTTTGTAACTCATCGCGAAAAGTCAAAAGTAACAGTAATGAAAATGACATCAATCGCCAATTTGTCACTATGCTACCCACTAACAAAATGGCGATAGAACTGAGGATCTTGACAAGCACCTATAAAACGGCATTTTAGCGAACACTAAAAGCTAAAGTTAAAACCTCCAGTAAAACTTCAGTTTAAACTTCTAGTTAAACTTTGGTTTAATCTGCACCTATAAAACCTGCCCTAAGCATCATCAAAAAATGCTGCCTGTTCATTTTATTTGACAGAAAAATATCCTTCTTCATTGTCAGTTTCATGTCCATAGAAAATGAAACGTTAGGGGAGCTTTTACCTTCACTTCTTCTAATGTGAATGGCATCCTTAACAGAAGAACCATCCAAACATCCATCAAACACAATCATAACCGATTTACCGTACCTTGTAAGAACGTAGTTTTTATAGCTATTACAGATATCTGAGAACAGCATACCAACCGACCATGATAATCGATGCAGTAAAGCATCCATCGAGTACATAGAGTGGATCAGAAAGTGGTATTTCTGCTGCAGCTGTCTGACATTTCTCCACCTTGGCCCACATTGTATTGGCCAGATCCGATTTATTTGCTTTTCTTGGAAGGACTGAATCAGCAAACAAAGATGCTGGATAGCTACAAAGTTCATACTTGAATATGTCCCTCTTATCTATGCCCTGTTTTTCAGAAACAAAAGCAAGTCTTTGGAATAGCAATGTTGGGTCAATATTGACGACATCTTGACCTACTTTGGGCAATTGCAATTGCCCAGAGCGGCAAATTTCTAATACAGCGTGACAGAATGGATGGGTGTTTTTAAAATGGGAATAACTCGGCTATTTTTTAAGTAAAAAAAAAATATTACCAAAAATGAAAGCTTACATGTTGCCATTAAACAACCAAAAAATGGAAATCATGAAAAAATAATCATTTTTTAAAAATTAGAAAATTAAAAAATATAATAAAATTTCAAAAAATAAATAAAAATTAAATTCTTAACCCATCTGACGATTGTGACACGTTTCGGGACCGAACTGCGAACGCACGATATTCTCTCGTCCAGATAACCATTGTGACTAACAGATGGCGTATCTCCCTGAGTTGAACGACCATATACACAACTCTCCGTAAACGCCGTTGCACAACAATCACAGACTCGCCCGATTTCAAATACTCCTCGACTGCGAACGAACGATGTTCTCTTGTCCAGATAATCATTGTGACTAACAACTCCCCGAGTTGAATGATCATATCCACAACGTTCTACTCCCCTCCGTTCGCGTATACTACCCTTCCCAACAACATCCATCCATTCTACCGCACCCTGTTGTATAAGGCATAAAATTTTCCAAATAAAATCGCATTTACGTGCGCCGTCAAGGTAAGGTGTTTCACTGTGCCCGGATGTATTATCCAATGAATACAATATTATGTCGCTTGGAATAGGATGCGCGCAACTGTTTCTCCCCTCTCTACACGCGAATTGTCGTGTTATTTAGTGCGCACGAAGACCGACAACGAAAAGTCACGGCAAGCCCCGAAAAAAACCCGAGCGCCCACCACAGAGACGACTCGGACTACACGCAGCGCGCATCACTTGTGAGGTCCTGAATAAACATATCAAATGCCTTTCTAAAGCTTATTACTGGTAAAAATGTTTTTAAATTGCTTTAAATGACGTTCCTGGTTCAAAAAACTTTCTATTTGATATATATTTGAACTTAATCGGAGCAATATATTGCATTTTCTAGATTTCGAGAGTATATCCAAGATGTCGGCCAATATGGCCTGCTTTCCCATACTCAGATTTTTCTAGACTTTTTATATGTTGTTGGGGATACTATTCCAAGTCTAAAAGAGCTTAGTCTATTTCTCTTACAATAGGGTCATTTAGTGATATGGCAGTTTCGTACTTTTTCTTCCTCATTTTAAAGTAGAACAAACCAATAGCCTCAGAAAAAAATTTCAGCTCAATTGAATCAATAGCCACAGAGATATTCGCATTTGAATAGAAACACGCTCGGCCGGCCAACAGTCCGTAGAGTGACGTCACTTGGCGTGCGCCGATACCTATATTAGAGCAGCGATTTCGTAAGTCTATCGTGTCGTTTTTTTTTTGGCGTAGAACCAGGTCAAACATGTTAGGTTCCTTTGAGTATGTCACCGGGCATATGAAATCATATTTTACGACATTTTTTTGTGGTCTCGAACTTTTTAAACCAATAAAAAGCGAAAAAAATCTATTTATAAATAAAATTGTTTTTTTTTTTTGTTTCCATCGCCATATCTTTAAAACTATTAAAAATTTGTTTTGTGTCATATTAAAGCACACACTGTAGCGCTTTTACCAATATAAACGGTTTGGGCACAATTCGCACTTTCATTTCTCTAAAAATCAGATAAACTAAAAATATATATTTTATGTATTAAAATCTTCACCAATCGATAAAGTTTTTTAGTTTTGAAAATATTTACATACATGCAGCGAAGAAAATAAAGCCTAATAATCACAAAAGTTTTTGAAACAATATATTTTTTCCTAAAATGTACCGTGTGGCAACAGCGATTTTTTTTATCAGTGCTAAATGCGACATTGGGACGCAATTAATACACCTCGCATGCAGGGTTGGTCAGATTAGTCGCGTAGAAGTGGCGGTTGTCGAAAATCATTAAGTATTCATTGTTCGGATAAAAATTGTGACAATCGAAAATGTGCTTGTTTTAAGGAAGGCCTAAAATGTTGCAACGAGTGCAAATGTCGTTCCTGTAACAACATTATTAAAGATTTCGAGGCAGATATGCACGAATTAGAATGCTATTAATGTAGGGCCTACATAAACTACATACTAGGTACATATTTATCTATCCAAATAGAAAATTTATTTCAACAATAAAACTCATTTTATGCGTACGTTTTTACTTTCATTCATTTAAAAATGTCTAATAAACTTACTAATTAGGTGGGTAGTTAGTAACACTGATTGATATTTATAGATTAGGTATTTATATCTACCTACCTGTTTTTTTATTATTAAAAGGAGACTATTTTATATTTATTGTACAATTTCTTAATATTAACAACATATGATCAATACTACTGTACAATATATAAAATATTGAACAATAATATTGATCCCCTAGATGCTTTTGATCACTACTGGTTTTGTATCTATTGATATAAGTTAAACTATTACATACACCCCGACCGGGACCGTCAGATCGTTGCAGTCGGCAGGCTTGCTACAGCCGAGCGCGCAAGAATATAACTTTGGCCCGTTAAAAAAAATCGCTGACTCAATACTATGAACGATACATAAAAAATGTTTATCCTAAAAACTTTTTTCAACTATTAGCTTCAATTTGTACGCAGCATGTATATACAAATTTTCATAAATATATTTTTTTCTAGATTGTCTAAAATTACGCTACTGAAAATAACAAGTTTCCTATTATTTTTCCAACTTAAAAAAAAATAAATCGGGTTCACGTGGGACGTTGTTCGAAGCGCTATTGTGTCTACTTTAATCAAAAAAAAAATAGCTTGATAGCACAAATATTTTCAGAGATATAGCGGTGGAGACATATAAAACATATTTCATTAAAAATCTATTTTTTTGAGTTTTTCCGAAATAAAAAAGTTCTCGATCACCAAAAAATGTAAAATATGATTGCGTGTACACGATTATCTTACTAAAAAATCCCACTAAGTCTGGTTTGGTTCTACGCCGGTTTTTTTTTCTCGAAAACTAAGCGACTTTACTTCCAGATTTTACTCTACTAACTTGCATTCACAGCCGTATTCATTTGGCGGTTCAGCC
Source organism: Rutpela maculata (assembly GCA_936432065.2). Taxonomy (NCBI): domain Eukaryota; kingdom Metazoa; phylum Arthropoda; class Insecta; order Coleoptera; family Cerambycidae; genus Rutpela; species Rutpela maculata. The sequence continues at coordinate 223,406,289 of OW386286.2, read as the reverse complement.
ATCTGACGTCACAACTCTACTGCATGGTTATCCCGAGCGTTTTTAAGCGCGCCGAATTTAATAATTTTTTTATACATGAAGTCAGTAAATTCTAATTTTTGGCATACTTACTATACTCACCAAGCTCTTTCAGAATATGTAATAATAAAAAATTGTTAAATGAGCCTATTAGTTTGATGTTCTCAACTAAAATGAATGGACTATTAAAAATATAAACAATGGTAAAGTGTTTTGACCCAAAATAAATTATTATTCAAGTGCTCTTATAGATGACATATTTAATGAAATATTTCGACATTTTACAGCACAAGAGCATATTCGCATGAATAGGTAGACAGGTATTTGTAAAACTGAATGAAATTTTATTTCTTACTTTCTAGAGATATTTTTTTTAAAAAATTTTCAACCTTTTTAGCAGCTTTACATATTATAATAATATACTTTTAGTACACAGTACATAATATCAAATAGTCGTTTACGTTTTGGTTTCTGCCATTGTACCAGGTTTCAAGTAAATCTACAAAAAATTTGCTTGCATTATCGCATCTCAGTTAAAAACCATCATACAATGAAATCGTCATCATTAATAGCATTGAAAATAACGACAGGAAGAGCATGCTGTGTAATTTGGTTGTAAAAGCAAATTGTTCAACGGGCACGTTTCTCAATAAAAGTCTCAGTTCGTACTATTGTCGTAGAAAACAGACTTCGGCTGATTCGCCTCCATGCAAGGCTCTCTTTCGTTGCGAAATGATATATGGCATGATAGGAAGAGATAATAATGTCCGCTGTAGAAAATTATCATCAAACTTATCGAGTACAAAGTTTTTAATTTACCACCGGCGACTCCGCCAAAACTTCGAATATGCTCAATATAAGAAATTGTTTCCAATTTTTATTCACCTTACACTAGATGTAGCTTGATAAATTCAGTGTGAGGTTTGACAGAAATCGCTTAAGCTACGCCTGAGTAATCATTGAACAAATATAAAAAAAAACATACAAGTCGGTTAAAAAGTGACCAATTTTCAAATGAAAATTAAGTTAGGCTCTCACGATTTTCAATTTTTTGCACCCATGTCTCAACCTAGATTTAATGTTTTGAGAATTTTTCACATAACATTGTTAATTTATGGGGAATATTCAAGCAAAAGTCAATATTTTAGCCACTTTTGTCGATTTCTGGCCCACTGGTTTAAAGTTAAAAGGATAGAGGAGCAATTCCAATTCAATTTATGTATGGACAGATTGTCAATTATTGTGTGAAAGGCATGGTGAGGTGAATTTGTTTTCCCTGGTCTCAATGGAGTACTGTTTTGAGGGATTTAATTAATGAATAAATAATGTTGTTTGTTGATATTCTGTTATTAGTTGAGCTAATTAAATTGATTGTTACTTACATATGAAACATTAGGTTAGAATTGGAAACTCGTTTACAATTTTAGAACTGACAGTTAACAACAGATCAGGGGGCGTTGGAAGACAACTGATCCACAAGTTCATATTGTTCCAGCCAAAATCCACGCTCACATCTAGTCTCTCATCTGCTTAAATTTCTATACCGGCATTCAAAGAGAATAACTACAGGAAATTCGAACTTATACTGTCTATTAAGTACATTCTACAGTATTGTCTTAAATTTTAAGGTGGTGATAGAACACGAAGAAGAAGACGAAGATGAAGTACCACCATGTGGTCCAATTCGTATTCGGAACCTGGAAGACCTAATCCGACAGCTAGAGCACCATTCCCGCCACATGAGCCCCAGTGGTTCAGAAGATATTAGGATGTCAGAAACTGAAGCAGACCGTCACTATCGACAGGAGTCCTCCTCAGCCTGCAGCGAAAGCTCTCATCAATCACACAGGGATTCGCGTTTCGTCTATGGCCGATACAGGCAGCCTACGGGTCGGCTGCCGTATCCCCATCCGCATTCCCACCACCAGGCCGAGGAGGAAAGCATCTACGAGAGCGCCGACCACGACAGAGGAGCGCCATGTGGCGACACCCCTGATAGTGAAAGGTATGCCCGTATAAAATTTAGATTACAATACTGCTAAGGGAAATTATACCTAGTCTAGCAATGAACAAACTGGTAAATATTTTTTGAAAACAGCTGCAGAGAGTTGGAATGAAATATAGAGGGATAATGCACGTACGTCGCTATGTGGTTTGTTTTATATTCTACACATTAGTATACCGGCTATTATACACCATCCGTCAGGTAGTTTTAGGTGGAATACTCGGGAAGTTTCGATATTTGATATAATTCTAGAGATAGGTGTCTAGTACTAAGATTCACATTTTGCACAAAGTAAGCATTGCCGCTAGCGCCGCCATATTGGCAAGATGGCCTCCAACAGTTTTTTTAATATCTCCGTTACTGTATCCTCTACAGTCAAAATACATGTCGAAGGAGACAGGGGTGAGGGGCGTTTTAGGGCGGATCTACCAGATTTAGGCCTCATGTTGACAAACACAATATATTTACTTAAGTTTGCAAAACAAAACTTTACAAATAATTAAACAAATGTAATTAACAGATAAATGTCAAGTGTTGTTATTTTTATAGTTTATATTGTTTTTAACAAAAGAACTCGAAACACACACGTTGTTAAGGAGCTAGCAGTCCGCCACCACTAGTACCGTAATCTAACACTGTATATTCTGCTAATCAAAGTTTATTCTTAGAATGCTCATTTACGGGACTCTCGATGGGTTTTGTTTTGCCCGCCGGAGGAGAGGGAATCTCCACTGGGTACACCAAGCGTCCTCAGTTTTACATCACCACATAAGGGAGATGTTATTCTTTCATGTATCAACGCGACTGTTTCCAGACGATGCTTTCCTGAAGTGTTTATAAACAATTCGGTCATCGCTAACGACGTTTTCTTGAAGTTTATAAACTGTAGCCATGGGCGTGTACAGGGGAATTGTCGCCGACATACATATAAACAAAATTAAAGAGTAGGAAATTTTCTATAAAACATGTCATACGTATGTTTTCTCTAAAATCAGGGGTTTAGGTAGAGCAGTCGAGTGAAGTTGAAAATGTTCGTTTAGTTTCGTCTCTTAAGACCGATTTTTCGAAATTTATGTGTTTTAGAAGGACAGAGAGCTATTTTTGTAAAACCTTTGTCCAACTTCATCTTGAGTCAGTGGTGTAGCTTTCATTTTTTATGAACATTCAATTATAAAAGAAAAATTAACAATAAGTTGAATAAAAGCAAGACGTAATTCGTTTTAATATATATTTAACTGAAACAATGCAGTTATGTTCTTGTTACCACACCACCCTAAACAATAATGACATATTCATATAAACACACCACAGATAGTAGACAACCCCCAAATCCAAAGCCAAGGCTGTGCGGAAAAACGCAGGAAGATGATATTTCGATGGCTATATTTACTATGAATGTATCTGAATCTTCTGTAGCCTGGGTAACAGTGAACTGCGCGTCTTCGATTTTTTTGTCAAGATGGATATAAAGCGACCTTTGTTTGTGTCATTTGATAAGAAATTTGTCTGTGGTACGGTGGAGGTCATAAATTCGTCAAACAAAACATCTGCTGTAATATTTTTCCGTGATCGTCGGAGTCGTTCTGCATTTGATTAATAGTGTCTTTTTACATACTCTATATAACTGGTGCAAATTAAACCAAATGTTTCATTTCGGTTCCAAACAACTCTATGCAGCAGGTATCCACCGCCAATTATATAAACTTTATTGGTCCCAAAGACATACTCTGCAACTGGCAAAAAAAGATTTATACAATATAGACTTAGCAGTTTTTCGCATTCCGTCTTCAGAAAACAAGGGATACGGAGCCAATTCATTCTGCAGATGCTGTTCAAGCTCCTCGTCTGTTTGTTTTGTAACGCAGTCTCTGGAAAATGAGTAATGGGTCAATTGGCACTATAATTTCATAAATTTTAATTCTTGAATTCATTGCACCTAGAGGTAGTACTTTCTCTTTGCGTCTCAATGTCACATCGCCAAAGTTTTTCTCAATCATATTTTTATCCCAACTTTACCAATTTCTTGCGCCTTAAAACAGTTTATTGTTTCATCGCCAATAACTCCTGAGGAAATAGACATTGCTTCGTTTACATCTAGGAAAGGAGGGTGTTGCGTAAGCCACGCCACCAGCTTTTGCACATCATCATTGTCTCGAATAACACGTGAACTTCTCATATCCACATGTTATTCTGTAGATGCAAAAGAATCGTTGCAAATTCTTTCAATCTCATTGCATACGTTGTGCAAATACACCATTCCCAATGTCGACATTGTTAACACGCTATCCGTGATTCCTCGTCCATGAATAAGCCCTCCAATAGCTTTCATCGTCCTCATTAGCGTTTCTTCAATGGCCATATCTGACCAAGTACCAGACCAAAACTTATTGGTGCGTGTGATTGTGAAAAAGCCGTTGTAAATTTATTGTACTCTTCAGGAGTCTTTTGTCTTTTAAGGATATCATATCTTACAATATAAATGACACGATTTTAGGAAAAGTAAAATGAATATGTTTACTTTTAATCGACTGTTGTGTCTAAACTATTGATTTTACAAAGAACATATATAACGTACTTTGTAGGAAATTTGCTCCTCTTTCGTTTTTGTAATAAGTCTTTTAACTCTGAAACCCAAGGTAAAGGAGATATTTCAAAAAAACTGTTTTTGGCGGCCATCTTAGCAATATGGCTACGCCGGCGGCAGATATTGCTTTGTGCAAAATGTTGATTTTAGTTGTAGATACCTAAATCTACAACCCTGCCAAATTTCGAAACTTCCCGACTTAATGCCTGGTAAAGCCTTTTTATATGACCTGACGCGTGGACTATTATGATGAAACAATTTTGTAATTTAGCATACTGATTCCTGTCATTACAAAGACTATTTTTCCAAACAGGTCCATCCCGAATCGTTAAGATCAAGCAGACTCAATCTAGATTTTAAATATTGCCCCAAATGTATCGTCTTTGATAACTAGCCTTCAAAATTTGTTGCTTCAAGGCAGACACATTTTCCTTAAAAAAAGGAAAGGAAAGTGAAGACACAGTAAAACAGCTCTCTTCTTTTATCCTAATGTTTGTGCTATTTTATACATTTTTACGAATCTGAAATATGTTAGTTCCAAGCTGTATATCCAAAGTGTTCAGATCTTGCTTATGAAAATAGTAAAAAGATAATATAACTACGTCGGTGTCTACAGTTCTAATGCAAATCTCCTTCCAACCTGGTTGAACGCTCTCTTGTACATGCAGTATTATCCTTGTATCTACTCTTTCTCCGTCAAGGCTTGATACAATTATAATGGAATTAAGGGAATCGGATTTTGATACATCATTTGCCAATAAGCTGAATAATTCTCTTTTATTTTCAGCGTTTTTCAAAATTTCAGATCAGCTTTATGGTAGGCTAGTGCTATTTCGAACTTCTCTTCTTACTCCAACCCCTCTACTTTCCCTCAAGTTTTTTTTAAATTCTTCTTTCTGTACAATGTCAACATGTTTAGCTTAAAAAATAACAAATATGTGATATAAAATTTTATCTCAATATTACTCAAATTTTGAGAAGTCCCTAATCAAAAGTAAAATAATGAAAGCCGGAACATTGTAAACAAGAAATCGTAGTGATTTCTCCGCGTTATATTTAGTTAATTTTCATTTAATACCGATAGCTGATTCTCTTCATCTAAATTTTCACAGATCTCCCTGTCCTCAGTGTAAGGAACATAATTTGCCAATTTTTTCAATATTTTGACTTTTTCAAGATTTTCTTTGGCTTACTAAGTAGACGAATATTATTTAGTTTTATTTTATCAGATGATGCTTTCTTTCCAGTATCCAGTCGTTGTTGGACGAAATCTATGTAAACTTTTTAGCCATTCACTTCCAGATTGAAGTCTTTGTTCACACATGCTCGACCATGGTTATTTTATTATCTAAGCAAAACAATTCTTTGTCAGTTTAAGAAACTGACTCTAGAAACCATTCATTGACTGGACTATACTTCTAGCATCTTTTAATAGTTTAGCATTCTTTAATATTTTGACATTAACTGTGAATCTGTTTTGAAAGGCTGGGCTGGTGAAATTTCAACAATTTTTTTCTCGTCTGTGGCGCATGGGACCCATACGAAATATGAGAAATAACATCTAGAGAAGCACTCCTCTAACGACCCCTAAAAAATTTTGAAAAAGCAGTTTGCGAAAATTTTTTTCAAAATTCGATTGACCCCCTAGGTCTAGGGACTCCTGTTTAAAATTAATTTTTTTTGTCATATACATTTTACTTTTCATAAAAATACAACAGGTTTTGAAGTTTATGAAAATATTTCCATTACTAACTGAGATACAATGAATTCAAATTTTATCATTTGTTAAATTGTAAATTACAAAATTTCAGTTCATTGTGTTTCAGTTAATAATGAAAATATTTTCATAAACTTCAAAACCTGTTGTTGTATTTTTATGAAAAGTAAAATGTATACGACAAAAAAAATTAATTTTAAACGGGAGTCCCTAGACCTAGGGGGGGTCAATCGAATTTTGAAAAAATTTTTCGCAAACTGCTTTTCAAAATTTTTTAGGGGTCGTTAGAGGAGTGCTTCTCTAGATGTTATTTCCCATATTTCGTATGGGTCCCATGCGCCACAGACGAGAAAAAAATTGTTGAAATTTCACCAGCCGTCCCTGGGCTGGTGACTCTTTGTGATGAGGTAACATGTTCCATATTATGGACATCTGAATTTTCAAATTTTGCCAAAGTTCGACCCACTTCTGGACGACCTTTTTCTCAAAACGGAAGGACTGTTTATGATATCGAAGATCCACATCTCCATTAATAATTTTATTGTGTTCTTGATCAATTCCGATTGCAGAAAAATGACAAGCAGTTTTGTTTACGACGAATAGACCATGTCTCCGCATGTTCTGCTGTTTTGTTCTTTAGGGCTTTTATTTTAATAATTAGGTAAAAATTATGTACACACAATTTATTGAGAATTTAATACAGAAGAATTTTTCCTAAGAACATTTTTTGTTCCATCAACAATTTAGCTAAAAAAGTCGATTTCTTACATTTTAGAAATTAATCGCTATATTGAAGCCGGAAGCCATTTTGATTTGGCTCTGCTTGGAAAAATATTCTTTATAATGACTTTATAATGACAGGAACTAGCATGCCAAATTACAACTTTGTTTCACTAATAGCCGTTTTCTAAGCATTATTAGTAGTCTGGCTGCTGGTTTCCGGGTCTTCTTCCGCGTAGACTTGGTTGAGTGCTTGACGTTTCGACCATCTTGTCGTGGTCTTCTTCTGAAGCGAAGTGAGCTCTGCTGGACTGAGCTCCTCTATTTATACAGGTTATAATAGAGGAGCTCAGTCCAGCAGAGCTCACTTCGCTTCAGAAGAAGACCACGACAAGATGGTCGAAACGTCAAGCACTCAACCAAGTCTACGCGGAAGAAGACCCGGAAACCAGCAGCCAGATCACCAGCTCCGCGAAAGCCTTAGCACTAAGATAACATTATTAGTAGTCTTTTATTTGCATGAGGATCAGTTCACTTGGGTCACATCTGACCAGGTCAAAATTGACCTGACTTAAAGCAAATAAAATAAGACAGTTTTGTTTGGAGTTTTGACAATTTAAAAAGTTAAATATATAATAATATTTAAAAAACTGTCAAAAACGTCAGTAATTCTACCCCACCACTTAACTAACCAAAAGTTCAGAAGTGAGTATCCTGTGCGGGGTGGATCAGCATCGGGAAGGGGGGATCTGACCTGATTACTTCTGATTTTAGATCAGTTGTAAATAAAATATGACAAACTGATGAATTATGTGACCAGACTCAGAAGTGACCTGATCCTCATGCAAATAAAAGACTACTGATGTAATAGTCGCCATATTACAGACTGTGGAACTGTATGTGGAAATGTGTGGAGGGGAGACGGCGGAATTGTTGGCCGATCTAAATAGCGGCATGCTAGTGAAGTTTTATGCTACGTGTATCTATATCATACACAATTATGAGCATAGCGTTCTTCTCCTAAATGTTAAAAATACTATTTACAAAAAATTATCGTTTATTAACTATTTCTCTTAGCGGGCGTACAAACTTTATCTTGGAGCCACATGGCACACTCACTTTACTTCTCTATCCTATTCCATCTCTCTGAATAATGGGGAAGTCCACAAAAAAAATACGTTAATATTGGTTAAAACAGTACATTAGAAACTCTAGTACCAAAATCAGAAATTTTTTTATTTATAAATATTTTTATTTTGCAGTTATTCGTAATAGAAATCACACCAACACAGTGATACTAAGGACGAGTTGTACCAACTAAGTTCAAACAAAGTTCAGCTTGATCCAAGATCAAAAACAAGATTACTATTGTTACAACAATCGTAACCATAGATTTTGATCTCAGATCAAGCTGAACTTGGTTTGAACCTAGTTGGTACAACTCGCCCTAAGAAACGTTCCCAAGGTGGACATGACGTCACCTCCTTGCAGGCACATCGACGTGTGTGTTTGTGTAATGCGGGCTGTTGTTTTTTATTGAAAGACTAGTGTAATACTATTGACAACATGCTTTAGAACCGCTATATCCAAAATTTAAAGACATTTTGATTTATTATTTTCGAATTACGGCCCCCTAAACTTATATTTTTCAAATATTTAATAATTAATAACTTTTAAACGAATTGTATTTTGAAAAAAAGTCGTTCTTGATTTTCTTTTTAAATTCAGTTTTTCTACAACTCGGCGTCATCTATACCTTCAAATTTCATAGGCCAAGAATTTTCATTGAAAAATTACCATACATTTTGAAGCACCAGCCCTGTAAATTATTCGTGTTTTAGGGATTGCCGAATTTTAAAGGATGGATGACAGTGGGCGATAGGAAAAGTGATTTTAAATAGAAAACGAATGACTTTTTTCGAAAAAAAAATTCGTTTCCAAAATATAAATTATTTGATATTTAATATTTTTGGTAATTTTTCAAAGAAAATTCTTGGCCTATGAAATTTGAAAGTATGGGTGATGCTGGTTTGCAGAAAAAGTGAATAGAAAATGAAGAATGACTTTTTTTTGAACTACAATTCATTTAAAAATTATTAATCATTTAATATTTGAAAAATATAATTTTAGGGAGTTGTAATTCGAAAATCATAAATCAAAATGTCTTTAAATTTTGAATAAAGCATGCTGATCAATAATATTACATTAGTCTTTCAATAAAAAACAACTGCCCCGCATTACACATACAGGCCTTCGTGGCTGCAAGGAGTTGACGTCACATTACTAGCCTCTACCTAGGCACGTTCTTAGCCTCGCTGTATTGGGATCATTTACGAGTAACTGGCAAAATAAAAATATAATATTGTATATATATATATATTTTTTTTATTGTTACATTAGTTTATAATACCGATGAATCTATCATTTCCAATTGATATTAAAATTTTGTCGACATGCCCAAAGGGATATTCGCAATAATAATGATAAATCGTAATGGGAACGCAATGTAAAAATCTTAATTTATCTTTTATCGAGATTCTTGTGTTCTACAACTTCTACAATGCAGATAATTTAATATTGTGTAACAACTTTTTGCTCAAAACAAGCATTATTTTTACAGTTTTTTAAAAGATGTTGCACTAGTCCTTGAATTTTGATATTACTAATTTGTTCGATGTTAAGTCATAGCTTCCCGCTGGCACATACTAGGGAAAATCCGCTAAAAGCTGGCCAAAACCTAAAGCGTCATAGAAATCAAAAGTTTTAAAAACTGAAGTGTCGCAATGGCAACTTTGGGAAGAAGTATTCTTTGGTGCAAATTATTAACTTAAACACAATATATGAATATCATCTATACTATACCCCCCGCAAAATTTTTACACATACTCTTATGCAGGATCTCTTAAATCGTTAGAATCACTTGCATCTGTGCGACACCTCGACTTCAGGAGGTAATAGAAAGTATAATAAAGCATAATACCTATTGACATCACAAGAGCTGATGATAAAAGAAGTCTGTTGAAAACGTCTTCCAATATCTGTTGTCGGTAACATTTGCGTGCACAATTATCCCGAACTTTTTTTTATCAGTTTTATTCACATTCTGCACATTCTTCCGGTGTTCTGGAGATGACAAAAATAAATAAGCTAATAAAAAAAAACAACTATTATAAATCAAGACAATCTAATGAAACTACTTAAAACTCAGTTTTTCTAATATTTAATAAACGCTGGACTATTAAAACAAATAAGGGTGCGAGCAAATAAACTTGTGCTGACGAAATTAAAGTTATACATAGCAATTTATACATAATGAATATTACACTGAGATACAGACAGACGTCAAGTACACCGTAATCTAAAAACGTAAGATACTAATGCTTGGCAAAAGGCCACAATACTTAAAAACTTCCAAGGCATACTCTAACAAAAAAAATAAATACTTAGTTGACGTAGTTAACGTAATATTACTAAAAGAAAACCTTAATGAAAATAGTACTAAGTAACATGTTTTGATTCTTCAAATCAATAAGCAAATATTTAAATGTAAGCAAAGGTAATTACAAAGGAAATGAAATTACATGCATAGTAGCATATTACTTGAAGAGAACATTAAACAAAAGTTTACAAATAAGCAAGTTGTGCTACATTAAATCAGCAAACAAATCTTTAAAAGTAAGTAAAGGTATTAACAAATGAAATGAAATGCTTAGCAGCATGTTCAACTAAAATTACATACATACAGATAACGTACTCGGGCACATTACATTACAGGGTGTAAACAAGAAAAATATAAGTTTTTAGAGGAAAATGCGACGCACTCGCGAAGGCAATTTTGTTTGTCTATTCAAACATGAGATGGATACGAAAGTTACAATAATTCCACAACGTCGTGAAATTAAACGAAAACGCACAACACATGTTAAATGATGCCAAGTATAGAATTCACAGCTACGATATCCGTAGGAAAACAAAGGATATAGCCCTTAGATACGGCAAGTCGCTGATAGACACAACGGAGCAATATAAAGGTTTTTATACTTACAGAAACTGCTAGGAACTGCCGGATGCATTATATAATGGTTTCAGAAACAAATTGTAGGTTGTTATCAGGTGTGACTCGACCAAATTTCGAATCTTTACCATTACTAAGCCAACTAAGCACTGTCACCATTATGTACTTTATTGTTAAAATGCACTGAGAGCAGCTATAACCACAATATCAAATTATCATGTAGTTCTTCACGTCTTTACTAGACAAATTCTCATGTTAAAATTTCAAAAATGATTGGTAAAATTCACCATAAAAGGTCATTAGATAATACCACAGAAACGACTTCCAGGGCCAAAGCCCGGCGAAAAGTAACCCGAAGAGGTTAAGTGGTCATTTTATATGTCCCATTTCTCGCGCTGCATTATAGGCATGTACCAAGGTTAGTGTAGGATTACAAACCCATCACAATTCATTAAGTCAAATTTGCGCTCTTCTATTGAAGAAATGTCTAACATTGAGGCCTTCAAAGCATTTATTTTCACGTAATAGTCGGGAATGTCTAAAGTGCCTTGAAATCAGTGACGGCGTTAATTATTTTATTGATAAAAAAAAATAGAACAATGTAATTTAACAGATTTTAATCGAAATTTATTAATAGCTAAAAAGTGAACCGTTACACTAACTACTACATACCTCCTGTGATTAAATCCATGGCATTTAGAAGCTACATAAATTCACAATGATACAATAAAAACACACTTTCACAATTATTCGTAGCTAAAACTGTCGAATAACGCTTAATTTTCAACTGAGTGCAAGAAAAGAGCAGGTAGTTTAAGGCCCCCAAATTATGATTTCCAATCAGTGTTTACTACTAATGGAATGAAATGAAGAAATATTTGTCAATTAGCATTTTGGCCAGCTTCTAGAGATTTTGCCCCACTTGCCGTTAGAAATATATTAGCATGATAATACCTATGTTTTAAATTTATTGCAGCTACGGCAATATTTTTCAAATGTAGGTGATGGATGTTTGATGTTACTACCATATTTTGGTAGTACTGTTACTATCATTGTTTTCTAGTGATGAATTTATTCAAGCTCAACAGCAGCTAGCCCGGTGGGCCAGTGAGGACGCCGTGGGACAGGCGAGCACCAGCGGCGGAGGCGTCGGCGTCGTGCCCCGGGAATATTTTCCATCGCCAAGCAGTTCAACAAGCGAGGAGCCACCCAGCATCGCCAGAGCGCCTGTCCCAGCCCCAGGCCTACTCCCTACAGGTCACCCCCACCCCGATCATGCCACCATCCACCGGCCCAAGCGATATCCTGAGTATAAACACTGATAGTGACTGAAAACTGACCTGGCTGGGTCGCAGCGGACGCGACCCAGCCACTCTTCGACGTACACACGTGCGCGATACCACGAAAATCGGCGCCCCCTTACGTTACCAAGGTCTCGATCGACGGAGGAAAATGTCTGATTATGTTGCCTAAACTAAGATGGACTAGGTGCTAAATACTAGTTAAATGAACAAATAGCCTTGTCTAACCAGGCCGAAGACTAAATATGCAGTGCCCCATAGTGTCACCTCTATCACCACTTCTGAGTGATTTATACCATATTGAAATTGTCGAAGAATATGAAATAGAAGAAAAAATATTTTTGAAATTCTGGTGACATATTCAGAATGTAGGTAAAAGTTGGAAACTAAAAGGTTCCCACCCCCAAAGGGCGAGGTCACCTCCTACCCCCTTAAAAAGGTTTATTTTGGCCGTTTTTCGATTTCTTTAGCAAAACGGTGTCCGACAGAAAAAAATATAGAGAGAGAAAATGTTGCCCATAAAATTGTCTATAATAAAGGTCCGCATCATATTTTGATAGATATATGAAATTTAGAGTTAGATGTATCAGCTCACAACTAAAATTTATAATTAATAATAATAAATGTCTTTATTGAGGCGAAATTTATCCATCGGTTACTCTTACACTTAACTTTATTTAAATATTGTAAAATATTATATTTTGTACCAATGTAAAGAGAACAAAAAATATAGGTACATACATGTAGGTACGTATATAAAGCAAAAAATAAAGAAAGAAATATTCATAATTAAACCATAATACAGAACATGACAGAAACTGAAGGACAGAACATGACAGACGTTGAAAATAAGTTAGCGATATTCATTGAAAGTAAGTCACTTTATGGATTTAGTAATTTATTTTTTTATTTATTTACATTTGTTAACGGAAAATGGTTTTGCTATTTTATCAACCCTGTTCTAATATCTTACAGCATTGTATGTAAATGATTTTTGGAAGAAGGCAGATGTGTGCAAAGGCAATGTATAATTTTCTACGTTTATTATATTGACAGTATGAATTTAATTTCGTGGTATAAATTTTGCTTAAGGTACTCATAGTCCACAGTACATCGCCCCCTTTTTTTTAATGATTAGTAACAGGCTGAATTTTCGTGAGTAGCTTCGTTTCGATGAGACGCCCAACTTTTCTCTCTGCGAAAATTCTCAATTAATAATGGTAGCTAATAGCAAAAATATTTTTTTCTATTTCACACGAATTAGACAATTCGAAAACCTGTCAAATTATGTTGTTGTGGACAAACACGGGGTTTATTATAATTAACTCGCGCAAACGTAACCAAGGCAATCGAAAAACAAACTCTTTAACAAACGTTTAATGAATGAAAAATATATTGCCAAAATAATTTGACAGGTTGTCGAATTGTCTAATTCGTGTGAAATAGAAAAAATAATTTTTGCTATTAGCTACCACTACCGAGAAAAGTTGGACGTCTCGTCAAAACGAAGCTACTCAAGAAAATTCAGCCTGTTACTAATCATTAAAAAAAAAGGCGATGTATTGTGGACTATCATGTTCGGAAGTAAACGACAAGTGATGTACAAGCAAGAGGTTAAGTTTCCAAGTATCAATCAACCATTCCAAGTCTTTCATTTTTGAACTTATATGATCGTATTTACGCAAGTTAAAAATAAAATGGCAACGGGTATCTTGAACTTTTGTATCCCATTTTTGTTAATTTAGAAAAGGATAATACAAAAAGGGACATAGTAAGATAAAAGTAAAAAATAGGCAAAACAATTGTTTCACAAAGCTTTTTTTTTAATACTATAAATAAAAATATGCTTATTGGAATATAATAATTTGTTCTTTTTTAATTATAATTTTAGTTCCAGACAATTAACCTTTTTTTTAAAACTTCAGAAGAACAAAGTAAGTAAAATTTAAAAATTAAAGAGTTTCCACCCCTAGAGGGCGGCACAAAAGAGTTATTTTTGCTATTTTTCGAATTTTTAAGTTTGCAAAAATAGTTTCAAAAAAAATATTACTTAAAAAATTCCCTATGCAAATATCAGATTTTCGATCTTGTAAAACTTTAGTGACATATTTGCAAAGTAAATCCCCTAAGGGGTAAGCTTTATCACTAACCTTACACAAACAGAGCTCTTTTTGCTATTTTTCGATTTTCTAAATTGCAAGAATAGTTTTGAAAGAAAAATACTATTTAAAAAAATGATCTCTATGAATGTATTTTTATCATATTTGCAATTGGTACATACTGTCTCAGTAAAAACTCATTTCACAATTTCACAGCACCACACTGTGGGGAAATTCCGGATTTTACTGTTCAAAAATCTCTAGAGACCTTAATATCCATCGGATCGGGATAATTTTTTTTTAAATTAAAGATAATTAAATTCCCTACACATTTGTCGAGGCAAATTTTTAAATGACTCGGTAACTTTTATTAATGACATAATAAACTGTCAAAAAACTGTAAAAAAATATCTGTCAAATTATGTATTTGGCAGTTTGATTTTACTACTATATACTTTATGTACTATGTGTAGACAAAAAAAATTAATTTTCATATGAATATAGCGATATTGGTCCATTATTTAAATTTTTAATATATATATACATTTTTTTACCGTTTTTTGACAGTTTATTATGTCATTAATAAAAGTTGACCAAGTCATTTAAAAATTTGCCTCGACAGATGTGTAAGGAATTTAATTACCTTTAATTAAAAAAAATTATTATCCCGATGCGATAGATATTAAGGACTCTAGAGATTTTTGAACGGTAAAATCCGGAATTTCCCCACAGTGCACCATTGAGGTAGAGCTTTTGGCGTGTTTTTTTGAAGTGCCTTCCTCAGTAGGCCGCTTCAATTATATAAATTTTATTTGAAAATTCATCTAAACTTCTGTATTACTGCAACTATGTCCGAGGCAGGCATAGAACTATGATGGGGCCAGCCCACTCTTGTAGTGACGCGGCAGTGTGCCCCCCTGATCATCAAAAATATATTTTGGACTCCTCTTCCCTGAGCCCACTCAATTTTATACTTCTGGTTCCGTGACTGGTTTGAGGCAATTTTTGAATATGATGGAATATCGCAAACCGACTTTAACACACCCACATCTTCTACCACAAAGTGGTGCAAAATATTAATTTTAAGATCGCAGATGGAGCTAGTGCCTCGGTTGAGTAAATAGGCAAAAAGGAATTGCTGGTTTTCATCCAACCACAATGATCTGCCTGCCAAATGTCTTCTCGCCATGCTTGAACCGGCAAAAATGAGCGGCAGGAATGCTGTTGAGCTACCTTCGATATTGGTGGTGGTTTGGAGTGCAATATGACCTTACCTACCAACCTTTGCCAACTAATATACTGATGTAAACAAATCTCAGCTGTTTAAGATTTGTTTCATTTGGTTCAGCTTTGTATAAATGCGGTATAAACTGTTCAACTGCTTTTTCGACATCCTCGTATGTCGAGTCTAGATTGTTTAAGACACTGATAATTTCTTGCAAATTATCCCTGCTATTCAAGGCCTGAACAGACTGCAGTAGTTTCCCTTTGTCATAAAACACTTACGTCGGCCACATATCGCATCTGCTAATAGCATAAAGTAATAAAATTGTTTCTCTACAGTTAGGAATAATACTGGAGGATTGCAGGTCTCGAGAACTGTAAATCTTTATGAATATACAGTCATTCTTTTCCAAACGTACAACCAACAACCATTACTAGTTTTTTAGAGCACATTTAAACAGTGACACATTATTGCAAATTACATTGAACAATGGCCGTAATTTCAAAATGAACAGTACAAAACAATTCCATTGCAATGAGCAGAAAAATTTATCCTGTGTGGCGAATATTATACCATCTATGTACTGCGCAGTTTCTGGCTTTTTGGCCGTCGTCAATCCAGATTAGGTACTAGACTTGCTTGAAGAAAGCAAAAATTTAGTTCTGTGGTGCTATTTACTTAGGTTGTACTAACAGCGCGCGGCAGTCAAAAAGTCAGATTTAATATATACAATTCTCAAGAAACCTGTTAGCAGTTCTGCGCTGACTATAGGTATTTTCATGTAGTAAATCCATATGAAAAGTTCTGTCATGTTCTCTTTTTGCACTTCTTATTCTTTTTGCGAAGAAGGGGTGAAAAGCATTTTCATGTAGTAAATCTTTATGAAAAATTCTGTCATGTTCTTTTTCTGCATTTCTTGCCCTGTTTGAAAGGATAGAGGTGAAACTCACTTAGGATAAATAATTGTATTTCGAATAATGTATCTGCCATTCTGAAGATGTCATTCCTTCCCTAAAACCCACCTTTCCAAAAACACATTCCTCTCATAAACATACTTACCTTCACCTACCCATATCCTTCTACCCCTCTTGCCCCCTCGCTGAAAACATAATCCATGAAAACATGCACTTTGTGGTGAAAAGTTTTATAATCTTGACAACTGGAGCAGGGTTTTTGTTTATTTTCCCTGAGAAAAAATCGTATATGACAAATACCCCGAAAACCCACAAAGGCAAATTTAGAGGAAGTCCTATGACAAAAAAAAAATAAACATGATTGAGTTGTATAAGAAAATCGTCTTAAAACAAAAAAATAACAGAGTCTGAGGATCGACGCCATAACATCTGGCCGCTGCGTACTCCGCGTGGTTCTGGCGCGTAATTGTAAAATCACTTAAATACGGTACCATAAAAAATGACATGTTAACCAATACTAAATAAAATAAAGATATTTAAATTGGAAAATTGGAATTGATAATTTCAGATAAGATTGAAAATAATTGTAAAATCACTTAAATACGGTACCATAAAAAATGACATGTTAACCAATACTAAATAAAATGAAGATATTTAAACTGGATAATTGGAATTGAAAATTTCAGATAAGATTGAAAAAACTTGTACAACTTTTTGGTGCCTTGAAATTCTTCGACAGTAGAAGGGAAAATTTTATTTATAAATCCTTTACCTTTTAGGATTTACTTGTTTTGCAAATATATCACTAAAATTTTATATATTTTTTTAAATGAAATGTATAGAATTAAAAAAGATGCGCTTGTATTCGCTACGCATTAAGGGGTCAATAATTAAAAAAATAGAAATTCAAAAAAGAGTACCATCATCTAATGGAAAAAACGTTGCTCTATAAATTTCGTTCTATGCATTGCACCATATAAAAACCCGTTTTCGAGAAAATCTGGCGCAGATTATAAATTTTAATTGTGAACTGATACATCTCCCTATAATACAGCCGCTGTGCACGCTTCTGTATGTCATTCATTTACCAGAGATTCACCCATTTGGATATTGTTGGTAATTGTCCAGTGATTAAAAAAAATTGGGTGATGGTCTGCGCGAGTGGCCATTTTGGAAAATCGACGTCATCTTTCATTCTTATTGAAAATGCACTGCATAGGCATTTTACATATTTTTTAGGGTGCTGAACACGTTCTCGATAGTATAAATACTGAAAAGCGGTTACTAATCATTATTTAGTAAGACATCATCTTTTATTTCTATACTAAACAGATTTACATTGTTTTATAAAACACGAAGTAACATACAATGAATAAGTCAATGACATCACTAGTTTAAGTATATGATATGACTAATATATAACAAAAAACAATATATGACTCCTTATATCTATAATTTTAAACAGCAGACGTAATAATTTACTTTTCAATATTAGAATACTTATTACAACAATCAATAATGGCTACACTTCTGCAATGATAGTAAATGCAACAAGATATTCCATTCGAAAAACATAAACATGAATCTCTTGCACACTTTAGAAGTGAGCAACTAGACACAAGTTCGTTGCTGGGAGGAAATAATGAAGTTGTACGTGAGGGCTGTAGACAATCACCGTAACCAAACTGTATAGAAACAAGTTGCGAGATGTCATCATTTAAACACGTTATATATAAATGTGTGTTGTAGTATGCTTTTAAAATGTGATCTAATTGATGCACTGGTTGGTGCGAGGTCTTCTATGGAAATGTTTTTCACATGTGTGTAAAGAAACATTCTTAATTCGTCCATTGTTTTACAAACTGATCACTGTTTCAAAACTTTGTGAGAAATGCTTCGGGTGTAGTTGCCTTTCCAGCATGTTTTGTACCTACTTTGCTAGTGCGTTCTGACCCAGTTGGGAAGCGTAAAGCAGGCAGTACATGGCATATTGTAATTTGTTCAGCTATTATATGAACGGGAACTTGGCGCGTCGTAGCTCCAACACCTACACGAATCCACAATTTCTTCAATTCAAGATTCTTGAAGGTAGTCTAATGATATAACAGAAGAACCAGAGTGTTTGTATCATTCGATAATACCATCACTCTCTGATACCCTCTGTTTGTTGCATGTTTAATATTGAGCATAATACGGAGATCTGCCTCCTCTAACATGGAAAATTGTAGTTCTTCGTGGGATTGTCTTAAATTTGTTTGCTGTATGGACATGCGTGTGGTTGGGTTAGGAAAAGATGTTGCACTACAGAAAACCTGCATATTTGGCCATATATTGCTGCATGTTTCTAGTAGATGCGATTTGAAACAGTCTTGAAGTTTGACTTTGTTGGAACTAGAAGACCAAAATTTGTCTTTGGACAGAACTAGGTGTTGTATTTTTAATGGAGTGAAGGTTGATTGATCCACATGTGTCACGACGAATTGGTTCGAAACTCTTTGCGACTTATCGAAGTAAGAATCAAATATCAATATAAGTCAATGCCATGAAATCCACAATACAACAATTTGCAAGATTTGATAAGTTTGCTGAACTACCATCTGTTTCGGTTAATACCTTTCCAAGTTCTGAGGGTCATGTGCTCTTGTTTGTCTTTGTAAAGAACCAGTTTTCATCGAAAAGGAAAAAATTGTCAACGATCTCATATTTTAACAGTTTATTAATAGAGTTAGTTGAATAGTGCGTTGAGCATAGCCTGTTTCTTTAGGTGTCTTGGTTTTTATAGTCTGTTTCTCTGTGAGGATGCTCTTAATAAGTGGTAGGTTCGTCTTATGGATGGTATCTGAAATATTAGCTTTCTTATCAATGAATCTATCTTTCCTATATGTTTCATACGCTTCATATCTTATAGTGAAGACCTGAAGTAACTTATTTTTCACAGCATCTTCAACTGTTTGTTCCGTAATAATGTTTCTCAGTTCTTCTGCCCCTTTTTGTCAAAATGTTTTTTTAATGTCGTCAACTTGTTCAGCACCCTTAAAAAAATATGTAAAATGACACCTCACATGCTTATGTGCATATTCAATAAGCATCAAAGATGGCGTCCATTTCCAAACTGGCCACTCGCACAGACCATCACCCAATTTTTTTTTTCAATCACTACACAATTACCAACAATACCCAAATGGGTGAATAGCTGGTAAATGAATGACATACAGAAGCATTCTCAGCAAATGGACTACTACTTCAACAGCCTATAACTCGAATTAGACTTATCAAAAATATGATCACTTTTATAGAAAATCTTATGAGCATCATTTCTCTCATCACACTTTTATTGTATAGGTCATTGTATTGCTAAAAAATTCAAAAAAACCGCAAAAATATACTTTTTTGATGAGGTAGGAAGCTCGCTCTTTTTAGTTTCTAATTTTTATACACATTTTGAACATGTCATTAAAATTTCATTTTTTTTTCTTCCTCTGTTAAGCTAATAGCAAAATTACATCGCTCTAAAACGTTGTTCTTCAAATCGTTCAAAAGTTAATAGGGGAAAGAGGAGTATACGCACTTACGAATAGTTAAGTTTAGTCTTCGCCTAGTTTTTCTTGACTAAGAAGGGACAGATATCTTCATTTATATTAGTTATATAGTCACTATTAGAAAATTCTCAATAATCAGACAATTTTTTCAGTTGATCGAGAGCTTAAATCGTTACTAGGTCCAGGTAAATTAACGAATGTGATTTCGAACCATAGTTTTTGTAAATATATATTATAGTATGTTGCCAAGTGCTTAATTAAAGGATCGTTTGTACGTAGATCAAATTCTAAAATGTTATATAAGTTATAAACAGAGGTTTTGATACATTTTTATATGATGCTAGTACGTTTTGATGATCATAGTTAACCAAGTGATACGTAATAGTATATAATGTAAATGTTCTTCGTTTCATTTTGAGGGAAATAATAATCTATAAATCTGTGTAGTGGGAGATTTCAAGAATGAGTTGCTGCAAAGTTTGTGTATATTTTTCAAAATGCAGGACGTATCTATGGGCAGAGATGGGTAAAGGAACGAAATTTTGATAAAAATGAAAGTTTTCAATAAAATATTGAAATATTTGAAAGTTTCCAAAATTCCGGGAAAGTTTCTTTTGAAAACTTTCGGAATATTCAAATATTTTACTGAAAACTTTCATTTTTATCAATATTTCGTCTCATCTCTGATTTTTATCAAAACCTCGTTCCGGAAACTCCCGAAAATTTCCTGGAAACGTTTATTGGAAAGTTTCCTTTATCCGTCTCTGTCTATGAGTATAAATATACTGTTTCAAACATATAGAGAAAGGTCACCATTTCGATAAAGTAGCATAAATAGTTTTCTAACTGTCAAGTTCTCAATTTTGAAAAAATAATTAAACTTAAATTAACAAAATTGTGAATTATTTTTATAGTCCAGTGCCTTTAGACAAAAAAATAGATCGTTTAAAGAAAAAGTCCAAGAAAGCTAAATTTTTTACGCTAGGTTAAAGGGTTAAAAAAGTGTTTTTTCTCGAATGACTCCTTTCTTTTTAATTGTACGAATATGAATGTTATTATAAGATTATAGGATTATAAAATTATCTACAAAAAAGATCATTACTCGTTTCGTCATATGAATTATAATTTTCGATAAAATTTGACGTATAAGTTATGACTGAAACAAATACTCAGATTTTACTCTATTCTATGCTCACGAGATGGTGAGCAAGCTCAGAGCAAACTAGACCAGGTGATGCGGCGCGTGAACTGCTGGCTAGAGAACCACGGACTAAAGCTAGCAGTGAACAACCGAGATGGTGATACTGACGAAGAGGAAAATCCCCACAACAGTGGACATGTCAACTGGTATGGAGGTGCTTCAAACCAAAAGCGCCGTGAACTTGGGAGTGGCAATCGACACGAAGCTGTCTTACTGGGGCCAAATCCAACGCATGGCTTATAAGGCAGCAACGACGACAGCTGCACTTAGCAGACTAATGGCACATGTACCTGGTCCCAGTGTGAGCAAGCGTTGCTAATGTCTACGACCCAATTCCTACTCTACGGAGCGGAGATTTGGGCATATACATTGCGGGTCGAGAAATACCGAAAACGCCTCGCTGCGGTGCAGCGAAGAGGGGCGTTAAGAGTGATGAGCGCTTACCGCACGGAACCTGCCCTTTTATAATAGCCGGAACACCTCCTATCAATTTACTTGCATAAAAACGCAAGAGAAGCTAGATTAATAAGGCAGATAAAAACATGGTTAAGCCGCGAACACAGCGAACACATTTAACGCAGTTCCTGACCGGACATGGTTTTTCCGATTCTCTCTATATAAGATGGGAAAAACGGAAACCCCAGGATGCGTCTACTGTGAGATGGAACTCGAAGACGATGCACACCACATGTTCTTCGAATGTAACAGATGGATTCGGGAAAGAACCCTGTTGGAAGTGACGTTGGATACCCAACTGACACCCGACAACATCGTTTATAATATACTATGCAGCAAGCATTGCTGGGAAGCAGTATCAAAATTCGTAGAGACGGTGCTACGACAAAAGAAACGAAAGGAGCAATAAATGTGACAAACGTCACGCACAATACATGGAGACCTCACTCGCTGTAGATTGTATTGAATGTATCTTGACAGATTTATTTCTACTCTCTCTGTTACAGAAACATAAGTAACGATATTTATTCAAGGAACTTTCTTTAACTGGGACAGCATACATGGTCAAGAAAAATCCCATTCCACTGAATGAAATTAATTCTCGAGAAGCATCGCATTGAAAACTTGAACAGTGTCTTTCGAATTCGATACACCACAAAAAAAATGCACTGTACCATCTTCTCTTTCGATATTAGCTTCGATTAAACTGAGTAATCCACATTAAATTGTTACAGAATGCCCACTTTTGAGCGATTCATTAGAAATACAACACGAATTGTCCATTTTCAATGCGACTTTATTTTATAACATTGCTAAATACGTCTACACACGCCGAAAAACTAACCAAAACTGCATGGTTTGCCAGCAAGAATGTGGTGAGCAGATGCACATCCAAGGCATAGTATACTCCGGAATAAATAAGGAAGTACTAACTACCAATTTCTATTCGGGGTTACGTAATAGGTGTTTTGTTTCTACGGGCAATTTTAGCTTACCCTTTGAGATTCTTATCTTAAGTAACTCGCTAAAAGAATGGTCAAAACAGTTCAGAAAATTTATACATACATGTTGTTAAGATTCGCGTATTTTGACCAGGGTGGTGAATTTGGAATCAACTTAAGCAAGTTTCTAAAGTTTAGGATGAAATCCGCTAGGCTTGCTTGGCGTAGGTAAGGGGGAGGTATTTGACTGAGCTAATCTAAAATAAATAGAATGCCCAACTAAGTCAGATTTCCTAAGTTTAGCTCAGTTCACTGGTAGAAAGAAAGCATCTATTATAGTATCTATTTTTACTTCTATCATCACTATGTAAGTTTTAAAATTTATTTTCAAAATATAATCTTACAATATCAGTGAGTAGTTGAATCGGAGTATTTGCTTACATCAAATTTTTTTGAAAACTATATAAGTGTATGACAAAATTTATAATGTTTCGATCTTATGATAATGTTAATATTCGTAAAATTAAAAATAACGGAGATATTCGCGAAAAACAATTTTTCAATACTTTCGCGCATCGTAAGAAATTGTGCGTACAACAGACCACAGAGGACTGTTAAGACATTACTTAGATCGACGAAATTAAAATGTAAAAAAATCAGCTTTCTTGAACTTTCATCGTTAACGGATACTAAAAGCACTCGACTGTTAATAACATACAAATTTGTGACTTCACAACGATGCATATTGAAAAAGTGATATCAAAGAAAAACAACGTTTTGTTTTTAGTAGCTCTTGACAAAGAAAATTACTGCAGCTTATATAAAATGATGACACGCTGATTAGAAAATAATTGGTGCCATTTTATCAAAATAATGGCCTGCCCTACCTGCCTTTTGTGCGCAGATTTTTTAACCATTGGCTTTTCAGATACTTCCAAATTTAACAAATATCCGAAGTTTTGCAGCAGCCCAGTTCCAACTTTCGAACCTGTTTGGACTGCTTATCCCCTACTAATAAGTTCATGTTTCCCACACACGTTAGTTCAAGCTTGAAGTAGACTTCAGTGAAACAGATGGATTACGTTATTGCAATACATCTTTTTCTGACACTAGGAACCTTTTTGTTTCATTACTGCATACAAATATATCAAAACCAAGCATTTAAATGCCATTAATTAGGCACCGAAAGTTCGAAATTGTGTCGTGAACTTGCTGAAGATCAATAAAAGACTGAACGTCCCCGGACGCACGATCTCACCCCCAAGAAAAATCACCGCCGGTGCGACACGAACTTCTCTACCCGTGTTAAGTGTTGTGCAGTCGAAATCGACTGACTTTATAGTTGTTGACTTATTTAAAAACAATTTCTGATATCGTGCATCAAATATGGTGCACGGCCTGCTGCAAGTGCGATACGTAGGACCGTGCATCCTCTGTGATACATGAGCCCAGCCGTAGTCGTCTTAGGAAAAAATTCTCAGCCTGAATGTTGACTAATAGTGGAGTAAACCTATGAGTAGAAATAAATTAAAAAGGAATTTTCCTATAGCAATGTTTTGGCTTGAATTTATCGTAAACAATGCAAAAAATTGTGGATTAAATTCGAGTCCTCCATTTGTTTAAACAGAAGAATGTTCATAATCCGCTTGTTTTTATTTGTTAACTTAAAAAATTGACCAAGAAGGTTCGGACAAATCTAGTACTCTTCGCAATTTCATTATAAAAAATCTATTTCTTTCTTCATTGCGATAAGAGCTATGCAACCAAAGATATTTAAGAAAAACTGCAAAATAACACAATTTTGTTTAAACAGATGCTTTCTGGGACTCGGACTTCTTATGTTTACAACAAGTTCCAGCCAAAAAAATGCTGCAGTAAGATAATTTCTTACAAATTTTAGTGTTACTCCACCATAAAATCTTGTCCATTTTTTAATAAGGAGTTCCAATACTAGTGAGTTTAAAGGGAATAAATGAAGGTTCGGATTTTCTCTTAAGTAAGCTACGGCCCGTGCATCAAGTGGTGCATGCATAATTCTAAATCCGTGGTGTAATGTTGGAACAGTCCCGATTTTGCCTTAGTTGTTGGCAACCTTGTTTCCCCAGCTCAGATCTCAGCGAGCCGTGGAAACAACCGTTGCTCACCACGTTCTATTACGAAATCTTTCGGTAACGAAACGATTTTTAATTGTAGTTTGTAAGTTAGTCACAATTTCTATTTAGTGATAAATTTCACAGTGCCGAATGGCCGAAAAATCCCATCATCATTAGATTTTGTTGAATGGTTGGCACAATTAACACATACATGAAAAATTCAAACTTCTTATTAGGCGAAGACCAAACTGTGGTTGGAAAGCCGAATGTTGTGCTGGTTTTATTAATTTTCCAAAAGAAAGACGCGGGTAGTTTAGTTGTATAATTGTTATGTTCACTAAATGTATCAGTTGGTACGTACAGGGTAGAGCAAAAGTGATGATATAAATGTCAGTTGGCTTTCTTTGAAGAAAATGCTTCCAATTTCAGCAATAATGCTTTAAAACCTTCTTGTTTCTTACTTTTCTTTTCAAAATTCATTTTATATATATTTTATTCTTAAAATCATCAGTCTTTTTAATTATCGCCATTATATTTTACATACAAATAATTCCTTTATGTATATCTTGAAAAGGTACATTCTTGTTATGAGTCGTTGATAAAAAGTAACAAATATACTTTTAAGAACGGCTATAAAATCCAAAATTTTTTGGATGTCATTTTTTACTATTTAGCAGACCCCACATACACACACGTTACAAACTAATGATACTATGCTTCATTACTTATTTTCTATCTATCTAATTTCGACGTATACTTTTAAATGGCGTTTACCAATATTTCGGAATATGGTCATATTTTCGTAACCAATGAACTGATTTAATTCAAACGAGTCTTAAAATAAGGAGAATCTCGTTAGATAGATCATTTTTAAAAAATCATTCAGGAAGAGGAGAGAACACAATTTTTAAAAGTACGCTATTTTGGTTTTTTCATTCTGCAATTTTGAGCTAGAAGCTTTGTAGCCCACTAATTTGCCGAAGTTTATTCGAATCGGGTAAGCACCAAAAAATGGCATTCAAGAAACAAAAAGAATTAATTACTTTCAGTCGGTATATACAGTGTGTCCCCGGATTGAGTTTGCGATAGGTGTAAATACCAAAAAAAAAAAAAAATTAGCACGACTTTTGCAGTCTCGGTCTGCTTGACGTAAAATGGATTTTTATCAAATTTCAGTTAAAATGGGATCTAACTCGCGGAGATAATCTAAGAATAAAATAAAAGAAAATAAATAATTGTGGGTAAACTGGTCTTTCTGTTAATTTTACGGAAATCCTATTTGGATTAAATATTTTCCATTGAAAGTTAGAGCCATGTGCCAACTTTCATTGCATTTGGACAAAAAAAAAAATCCTACTTAAAGTAGATAGCTTTTTATTTTTTAACACAATTAACAATTTCAACTAATTCAACTAAAAACAAATTCCTACGTCTAAATTACATAATTACATAATTCAACTCTTATTCTAATTCTTTGTAACTTCTTGTAATTTCGTCAAGAGGTATTACTATTATTATTTTTTGTTCAAATGCAATAAAAGTTGGCATATGGCTCTAACTCTAACTGAAAAATATTTTACCCAAATAGAATTTTTCCGTAAAATTAACAGAAAGACCAGTTTACCTGCAATGATTTATTTTCTTTTAATTTCTTCTTAGTTTAATTCCGCGAGTTAGATACCATTTTAACTGAAATTTGGTAGAAATCCATTTTACGTCAAGCAAACCGAGACTGCAGAAAATGAAAGCCGTACTAATTTTTTTTAGTATATTACACCTATCGCAAACACACTGTATAATACCAAAGGTTCAAAAAGTGTAACAAAAATTGAGAATTTTAAGAAAAGATGACACTACAATTGAGTCCACATTGGATTTTAACATTGCTGCTGATTATATAAACTGGGTGGAATGAATTATTTAAAAAAACACAGGTTTATTGTTATTATCTAAAGAAAAATTATTTCTTACTTAAGACCGACATGGCTTTACAAGACGAAAAAAAGTCATTAAAACCGCACAAATGACTTAAAAATAAATCAACTTCAAAATCATGGCAAATTTTGAATGATGCGATAATTTTGGTCATGAGTGTATATTCAATTACGTTTTAAACTTGAGTATTATAACGAATTCCTCATTGTCTACACCTACAACACCACGCTAGACTTCTGTCTTCACTAGGTCTTGCTAGAGAGTAAATTTTGAGAAATACTGACATGGGTATACCTAAAACCTCACTAAAATATTTTTTTTCAAGTCGAAAAATAAAATAGTAATTTGTTTTTGAATAGACGCGCGTCGTGATAATTCTAGAAAATGGAGAATGGTGA
Organism: Rutpela maculata; assembly: GCA_936432065.2. Lineage (NCBI taxonomy): Eukaryota > Metazoa > Arthropoda > Insecta > Coleoptera > Cerambycidae > Rutpela > Rutpela maculata. The sequence continues at coordinate 223,379,128 of OW386286.2, read as the reverse complement.
TTTTAAAAACCTTTTTGAAATATGTTATTTCTTTTTCCCGTCCACATTTGTTGATATAGACTAAAACCTTTCCTTGCACATACTTCTCATATACATACTAATGAAAATCGCGTTTAAAATCAGGCAGGCAGTTTTGGAATTATGAACATATTCCTCCATTATACTCTTCGCCGGTTTACTGAAGTCTTTACTTTATATACCTGTTAAACGTTATACGCAGTTTTTTGAAAATAAATTAATGTTTTAGGTATAATTGCAAAATTCATCATTTGAACCATCTTCCAACGATGTCAACTGGATTAACGAAATGCTCGTCTGTATAATATGCAGTATACTTGTTTTTATAGAATGTTATCGAAAACTGCAATACCCTTCGTGTATATTTTTTTATACCTTTTATATTTACTGATAGATTTTTTTTAACAATAGCATTCTTCCTCTAGAAGCTTATTGTCCAAAGGATGTTAAAAAGTGGCTAATTTTGGCCTAAGCTGAACAACGGAAAATGAACACGGTTTTTGATAGCATTCTTCCCGTAGAATATGATGGCGTATTCGGTTTTGCGAAAATATGGCGGGAAAATGTGGAAAGTTTCAAAATTTAAACTTTTTAAGATCCATAGCCTATTATGCGAGATTCAGGTGGTTTCTTGTAGTAGTCTAGGAAATAGCGTGCAAATTCGACGACGAGTGGTTACCGTCTGCCAGCCGGTAATCGAAGAGACCATATAATTACAAAATTTTTTTCTCTCTGCAACTTTTTGGTATGGTGGGGGGATAGGGAGGGGGGGGGGGCATTTATTTTTAAATCGAATGATTATCGATATCTGACCGCATAGGTAGTTAGTATATATGTACTTCACATACCCCAATTACGCTGGCAGACGAAACTTCCGTACGGCGCGCGCGCTAACAGGAAAAAGAAACTAAAATTTTTTTTTCTTTTTCCGGTTAGCGCGCGCGCCATTCGGAAGTTTCGTCTGCCAGCGTAATTGGGATATGTGAAGTACATATACTAACTACCTATGCGGTCAGATATCGATAATCATTCTATTTAAAAATAAATGCCCCCCCCTCCCTATCCCCCCACCATACCAAAAAGTTGCAAAGAGAAAAAAAATTTGTATTTATATGGTCTGTTCGATTATCGACTGGCAGACGGTAACCACTCGTCGTCGAATTTGCACGCTATTTCCTAGACTATAGTATTTTTTCCGTAGGATACAAGGGTCAACTCTTTTTTGCAGGAAAATGTTGGGAAAAGGCGTAAAAATTGAAAATATGCTTGAAAACTCACAAAATCTAGCCTAAGATAGTCATAATTTTAACCTTTTAAGATGCAGAGTATATATCTAAGAAATGGGGCGGTTCTTCATAGTACTTTTCCTTTGGAATACGATGATCTACTCTATTTGAGTTAAAATTCCGGAAAAATGTAGAAAATTAAGAAAATATGACTCAACATATCTAGCCTGCGTCATTCCTAAATGAAATATATTAGTAATCAACGTTAATAACTTGAGATTATAATGATTTCTCGTACTTATTCAGTGAAAAGGGAAGGTTAACACGGCTATGCAGGAAAACTGGAAAATTCTGAAAAATTAAAAAGTGCATAATAACTTACAATATTTAGCCTGTAACAATCACAAGTTAAACCCATTAAGACTCAGAGTATCTAACTTAATTTTAAGTTAGATAAAACCACTATAATCGCAAGCTAATAATGTTGGTTCTTAATATATTTCACTTTAGAATGACATTTTCTTGATTTTTTTGCATTTTCCTAACATTTTTCTGCAAAAAAAGAGTAGACCCTCGTATCACAGGGGAAAAATACTACAAAAAAACACCTGAATTTCGCGTAATAAGCTCTGTATCTTAAAAAGTTTACATTCTGAATATTACAGGCTCGAATTTGTGAATTTTTAAGCATTTTCTTAATATTTTCGCATTTTCTCGACATTTTTCGGCCAAGCGAAGTAGAGCATCATATCCTATGAGAAAAATACTAAAAGAAACCACCATAATCTAGAATAAAATGTTACAGATCTTAAAAGTTTAACTTGTGAATATCTCACACAGGACTTTGTAAATTCTCAAGTATTTTCTTAACTTTTCCACGTTTTCCCGCCGTTTTCCGTAAAACCGAATACATCATCGCATTCTACAGAAAAAATGCTTTCAAAAACCGTGTCCATTAGGGTGGCCCTTATTTTTCAATATTTTTTTTCTTGAAGACGCCCCTTATATTTGTTCTACGTAAAAAAATAATTTCTACCAAATTTGAAATTTTTTTGAGCACGGGATCACGTGGTACATTACAGTTAAGTTTTTTTATTTTTTTATAACTAGGTAGGTATCGTTTTAATTTATATCCTTCTTATTTAAACAATTAAGCAAAGTATATAGGGCGAGTGGAGCTGAGAACATATGAGTTCTGAGCTCCACCAACCCTGAAATAATAGGAGCAATAGATATTGTAGTGGGGAGATATGTAAGAGGTGCCTTTATCACCTGATATGCTCAGTTCTTTAGTTTCTTGCGCCCGTGGAAGTTAACAAGTTCTTACTAGTCTATAAAACGAATTCGTTGTGCTAAAATTGTGAAATAAAGTAAAAGTAATAATAAATAAAATTCTACAATGAAATGGCAACAAGACAAAAAGAGAAGCTGTATCTTCTTCAACATGATGAAAGTAAAATTTTTGGAGCCAAATTACCATCAAATGGACAAGTTCTGAGAGTTTTATTTTATAACCTAGTCTAGTGCACATTTGGCGGTGAAAGAAGTAGAAGTATTATGGGAAAAGGCGAGAATCCAAACGAGAAAGTTTCAGCGTAGCATTGAGAAATTGGAATTATTGTATCAAGAATGGAAAACACTTAAAAAAAACTTGTAAACGTCGAAATCAACTACAGGAAAGGAAGGAGCAAGATTTTCTTAATAAAGTGGATGATATCGCTCATGCCAATGCGTTGGAGATATTAGCATTGAAGAAGGCAAACTTTTCCTTTTAAACCAAATAAAAAAAGGTCGACCTGGATCAATGATCGGCGGAGATCGTGTTTTATTACTAAAGGAACAAAGAAAAGAATCTCGAAAGAAGCAAGAGGAATTAAAGCAGCCTAGCCATCAGTATTACAAGGTATATTTTAAATTAAACTGTAAAAATCATCTCATGATAAATAATTTCTTTTTTCATTTTAGAAACTGAAGTGGTTGAATTGGAATTTTCAACAGATGATGAACAAGTACAGGAATTGGAAACCCAATTCAACCACTTCACTTTTTAAAATGAAAAAAAAATTATTTATCATGAGACGATTTTTACAGTTTAATTTAAAATATACCTTGTAACACTTGATGGCTAGACTGCTTTAATTCCTCTTGCTTCTTTCGAGATTCTTTTCTTTGTTCCTTTAGTAATAAAACACGATCTCCCCCGATCATTGATCCAGGTCAGCCTTTTTTCTTTGGTTTAAAAGGAAAAGTTTGTCTTCTTCAATGCCAATCATCTCCAACACATTGGCATGAGCGATATCGAATAAGTTATCCATTTTATTAAGAAAATCTTGCTCCTTCTTTTCCCGTAGTTGATTTCAAGTTTTTTGTAGTGTTTTCCATTCTTGATACAAATAATTCCAATTTCTCAATGCTACGCTGAAACTTTCTCGTTGGGATTCTCGCCTTTTCCCATAATACTTCTACTTCTTTCACTGCCAAATGTGCACTAGACTAGGTTATAAAATAAAATTCTCAGAACTTATCCATTTGATGGTAATTTGGCTCCAATAATTTGACTTTCGTCATGTTGAAGAAGATACTGCTTCTCTTTTTGTCTTGTTGCCATTTTATTTGTAGATTTTTATCTATTACTTTTACTTTATTTCACAATTTTAGCACAACGAATTCGTTTTATAGACTAGTAAGAACTTGTTTACTTTCCACGGGCGCAAGAAACTAAAGAACTGAGCATATCAAGTGATAAGAGCACCTCCTACATATCTCCTCACTACAATATCTATTGCTCCTATTATTTCAGGGTTGGTGGAGCTCATATGTTCTAAGCTCCACTCGCCCTAAATACCTTGCTCAATTGTTTAAATAAAAAGGATATAAATTTACGTACCTACCTAGTTATAAAAAAATTAAAAAATTTAACTGTAATGTGCCACGTGATCCCGTGCTCCAAAAAAATTCAAATTTGGTAGAAATTACTTTTTTACCAAGTAGAGCAAATATAAGGGGCGTCGCACAGTGGAAAAAAAAGCCTTTTTTTGGACAAAAATCTGCCTACAAGTCAAATCTTAATCAATTTCGATCTACCTTGGCTTAAAATGTAGGTTATTGGCTACACTTTCAGAGTATACCGCCTAAATTGTGAACCCCGATTTCCTAACCTCAAAAAATATGTATCAAATATGAGAGTAATCACTTTTTTCTATTTCTACAAGTCAAATCTTGATCAATTTTGACAATCCTGGGGTTCATTATTTAGGCAGTATACGCTGAAAGGGTAGCTAAAACCTGCATTTTAAGCCCAGAATTGTCAAAATTGATCAATATTTGACTTGTAGAAATAGAAAGAAGTGATTACTCTCATATTTGATACATTTTTTTTGAGGTTAGGAAATCGGGGTTCACAATTTAGGTAGTATGCACTGAAAGGGTAACCAATAACCTGCCTTTTAAGCCCAGGATTGTCAAAAGATTTGACTTGTAGAAATAGAAAAAAGTGAGTCATATTTGATACATTTTTTGAGGTTAGGAAATCGGGGTTTGCAATTTAGGCAGTATACTCTGAAAGTGTAGCCAATAACCTACATTTTAAGCCAAGGTAGATCAAAATTGATTAAGATTTGCCTTGTAGGCAGATTTTTGTCCAAAAAAGGCTTTTTTTTCCACTGTACGTCGTAAAGAGAAAAAAATATATTGAAAAATAAGGGCCTAGTGTCCATTTTCCGTTGTTCAGCTTAGGCCAAAATTAGCCATTTTTTAACATCCTACTTTCAATACAATCTGAACTTTTCGTGCTTACAAGAAACTTGACGAAGGGACGGATGGACGAACAGAGGACGAACTGATATTTGAAAGTTATTCATCAGAATTCGAAGACCAACACAATGATAAGAACATTTTATCATTACTAAAAATATTTACGATTTTTGGAAAAGTGCCTGACAGATACAATATACTCTTTACTCCTGTAAAGAGTAAAATGAAAACCTCTGCTCAGTTCTCAATTTACAGATACAGTGGAATTGCAAATACATGTAAAAATGTATTCATCAATTTTAACCAAATATGTTCAAAATTAATAAAAAAAATATGTCCACAGTATGACTGTTGCATTTTTTTACCTGTATATGTCTTAATTGTGCCTCCAGATTTTATTATTCTTTTGAAATAATGTGTACTATTCATCTGAGTGCTGGTTTTACACATTATTTTCCTGTCAGAGTGATTTAATTGTTATAGAATATTTTTTATGCTCCATTTCGGTAAAGAATGTACAGTACCTTTTCATGCGTCGTTGGTGAGGTATAGAAATAAGTTTAATATGTATGATGTTCAGCAAAAACAAATACGTTTTTAAATAACATCAGATCTTTTAATACGTAGCTACACAATTTTAATTTAAATATATTTTTAATAGAATTCTCAAAATCATGTCTGTTTTGGCTGATAGGCATCGAATAAAAATACACAATAACATTCTCTTTTGCAATATTCCGCGGCAGTCTAAATACAATCTTATTCAATTCTTGTTGTAATTGTGTTGTCACCTTCTACTGGTTGAAGTAGTTTCATGATTGCCTACAAAATTGTCAATAAGATTACTATGAGAAACAAATTGACAAATTTCTAAACTGTTATTAACAGCAACTGAAAACAAGAAACTACTGCAATCTACGTAATAACGAAGAGTTTATTTTCAAAAATACACAATTTTCCAAATATGTTGTTAATATAATGGTTTAAAGTTGCATATATATACATATCAAGATATTATTTCTTATTCATTTGTTTAAACCGTTAAAATCTTTTAATTGCATTTTTAAAATAAATTTATTTTTAATTTACAAAGTTTTTAATACACGTTCATTTCATAATGTATATAAAGGTATATACAGGGTAACAATTTTAATATCTTTTATTTAATAATTTTATTCTACAATTGTTTAACAAGTAGTTTCCAAAGGCCAAAACATGTTTTTTCCTCCTAAAAAATGTACAACGAAAAATATCTTCAAAAATGTACTTCCAGACAGTTTTGTTATTTATAAAAAAAAATATTTTAAGTAAAAATTTTAACCTCCTATCAAGTGTTTAAAGGCATAACTAGATTTTTAAAATCTTAAAATCTCCCAAATTTCATAGTGGAATGCAAGTCATGACCAGCTTTCATTTGTGATTTCTTAAATTTTAGAACCAAATAATATTCTGATATTCAAACAATATTTTCGGATTGTGACTACTTGAGTTACCGAATATATGAACTTTATTGAAATGTTTGTATTGAAATATTAACTAATTTTCATGTGACATTGTTGTCGAAGCAGCAATCAAGTTTTACTTAAATACTGCTTATTGACGTACAAGATTTCGCGTTTTATTACAAATTGTAGCTTAAGTGAGGATTCAAATTGTTGAAATTCTGAAAATTTGGAAATATCTTCAGTTTGAGTAATAACAAAAAATATGTTTAAAATTATACCAGTGTCGGGGGTGGATTTAGACGGTAGAGGGTGAATTTACAATTGTCATATGGGGTGAAACTTAAAATTCTTATAAAATGTACTATAAAAAATACAGTAGAAATGTTTTAAAAATTCTAGCTGTTTACAGGGTGAGTTTGGGATGTGAAGAATATCCATTAAAGATTGAAACTTCGGATTCTTATAAAACGTATCATGAGAAAAGTAAAATTTTATTTAAAAAAATGTAGTAGATTCATTGTGTAATTTAGGGAGTTCTCAGAATAATTGGGCAAAATCGGGCACTTGAGTTTTTGCAGTAATACTGAATATTTATATTATAAGTTAAAAATGAGAATATCACCGATAAGTACAAATGTCTGTGTTTACAAGTCCAAAAACTTTGGAATAAGACGGAATTGTAGACTAGGAGATAGAAAATCTGGCCAAACTCATTATTGAAATATGTGTTATTGTTTTAAATAAAGACCAGGCAAGATTATAGAGGGAAATTTTAGGGACAGAAAATTTGACTTCGGAACTTTGTTTGGACTAGTCTGGAGATGAACATATCAAAAGTCCCCCTCCTAGGTGGTGAGCGGGGGGTGGGGCACTTTAAAGGTCCCATTATTTGGTTTTTCGCTTATATATCTCGGAAACTATGCGTCGTAGCGGCTTGATCACTCTATACAAAATTTGCTACAAGAATCACTACATTTGTCGATATGTTGTTCTGTCCTCGAGATATCCGCTCTCGAAATTCGGAAATTGCGGAAAACAATTTTTTCGCCTCACGTTTTTTTGCTCTATTTGTTAAGATAACTCTTCAAATGTTGTTCCCGCGAAAAAGTCGTGAGAAAAGAAGTTGTAGAGCATTAAATTTCCTTCAAGAATATATATTATTTTGATTTTTTTAATCAAACCGTTCAAAAGTTATAACCATTTTAGTATATTGTCCGAAATCCGAGGTTTCGCGAGAAAACTCAACTTTGGTATTTTTCACTTTTTCTTTATTCCAACTCCATTGCACGTGCCAAAATATTAGTGGTCATATATGTACATAGTGTACACTATGCATAAATGACAAAAATACACACATAGCATATTACCTGTGCATGAATAAGGGTAGATTAATTAATTAATAAGAATTTCATTTCAACTTTATGTTTATTATAATATAATACCTGCGTATAACATTAAACGTAATGTTTTAATGTAATGTTAAACCTAATGTTAATGTAATGTTTAACGTTAAATGTAATGTTTTCATGTGTCTTCATTTCCTCCGGGCTCTCTTTGGGCGGGAGGGTCCTAGCTTCGAGGGAACAGGGTTCTATTTCATCTGGGCCGGTTTGATCTTCATCCAGGATAACCGGGAGTAGATTTGTGTCCTTTTCTTCATCAACCGTGTCAAAGGCAGAGCCTCCATTGAAACAGTTCCCCTGGCAGTTTTGGCAGGCAAAAGAACACCTCATAAATGCTTTTTTGCAACCACATTTTGTAGTTGCACAATCTTCTTTTGCACCTACAAAATATCATTTTCAAAATTTCGTCAGGTGCAGCCGGCAACTCGCTGTGCACTGGGGATAGAAGATTGTTTTGGCGCTTCCATCCATACATGTGAGGGGGCAGCTCATTTCCCAGCCACAATTGAACTTGGTGGAAGGTTCTGAGGGAATGTTGTTTCGCAGCCCCCTCAGAAGGTGGAAGGCAACAAATGTCCGCAACTGATTTAACGAAGGATTGGTACCGGTAAGCGTTGAGAGATTCTTCAAAGTTACTAACGTGACTTCTTATAAACAACTGGCAGTCCTCATCATTCACTAGTGAATAATGAAATCATCACAAAGTTCCGTGGAGACGTGCAAAAATAAAATTCAACATTTTTAGCCTATCAAAATATGAGGACTTAGCTGAAAGCGACCGTAGATTGGATCTATAGAACGCCAACGTACCCATCGCATTATATTGTGTGTCTCAGAGTGCATATATCATAAGATGCTCTGCATCGCGCGATAGATTGGCGGACTGTTTTAAGCGTTACCACCGGCAAAGTATTGAGTGGTGTAGAAAATGTCCCGCTCTGTGCTGTACAATAGATTGGCAATACGCGGACGGGTGACCCTCTCAAACCACCCTTCCTACCTGGTGAGACAAAAACCGAACTAATACGTATACAGACTTGGATTGGAAACCATTCACTGCATGAGGGCGATAAAAATGGGCCTGACAGTGCATCCATTTAGTGTGTACAATTCCTACAAAACGTGTACAATTCATGCGTGAAAAATATATATACGTGTATACATATTTTTGTCATTTAACATAGTGTACACTAAGTATATATATGAATACTAATATTTTGGCACGTGCAATGGAGTTGGAATAAAGAAAAAGTGAAAAATACCAAAGTTGAGTTTTCTCGCGAAACCTCGGATTTCGGACAATATACTAAAATGGCTATAACTTTTGAACGATTTGATTAAAAAAATCAAAATAATATATGTTCTTGAAGGAAATTTAATGCTCTACAACTTCTTTTTTCACGACTTTTTCATGGGAACAACATTTGAAGAGTTATCTTTAACAAATAGAGTAAAAACGTGAGGCGAAAAAATTGTTTTCCGCAATTTCCGAATTTCGAGGGTGGATATCTCGAGAACAGAACATATCGAGTAGTGATTCTTGTAGCAAATTGTCAGCTTCAATTTTGTATAGAATGATCAAGCCGCTACGACGCATAGTTTCCGAGATATAAGCGAAAAACCAAAAAATGGGACCTTTAAAGTGCCCAAATTCATCCTCTAAACAGCTAGAACTTTAAAAATATTTTACCGTATTCCTCATAGTCCATTTTACAAGAATCTCAAGTTTTAACCCTATATGTGAATTTTAAATACATCCTCCACCAAGTTCACCCCCAACACTGTTAGAATTTTTTAAATATTTCTACTAATTTTCAGAATACGACTGGCTAAATCCTGATTTTGAATTACTGCTGAACAATGGTAACTTCGTTACTTTATTAGTAACTGAAGTGCACTGATATAAATATTGGTTAGTATATCAAATTTAGAATTTTAGTTATATTGAATATTTAGGGCATTTCTAATGGTGCTAAAATTGAGAACGCCTTTTCAGATAACTTTTATCGCGGTTTCCCGAATTACTCATGAATTAAATACAATTTTACTATATCTGTTTAGTAATCTGGAAAAAATATTAAAGAATATAATACATTCGAAAAAGACGTTTCTATCCAAGAAGTTAACGGAAACCGCATGAGAAATAAAGAAACCGTTAACTTGACGTAGTATAAAGCTTAGATAGTAAAATATTCGAGAATAGATACTAAAATCCGTGTAAAGACATAAATAATTCATGAATAATTAACCAAAACGTAAAATGAAATAGTAAACTATACACAGAGTTGATGGATCTCTGTCTCACAAGACGATATAACGTGGAAATGGTACACATAACCATAAGGCACTGCAGGGTATAAAAAGGATTAACTTTGCACAGGTGTTCTACACACCATAAAGAACGATATTAAAAGGAAAAATTAATTTCCTTTACGACAGCATATTCACAGTATATTTCAAAATGGATGCCGGGAACTGCGAAAAGTGCAACATATCTGTAATCGTTTAACCTATCTATTATTTTTCAACATACTCAGCATCTGAAAGAAATTATGCATCTTCAAAACATACATGTGTTATACCTCTTCGGACCTTCTATGGTGGGTGGCAGATTCTGCAATGGAATGCTTTTTGCAAAAAACAATTTGCGAGTCCCATTCAAAATTCTGACATTTATGCCATTACAGTAATGCGGTATGACGCACTCTCCAACTTTCTTAGTACCTCTCAAGTGACTGCAACAGCTTTTAGAGAAGCAGCAGTTACTCTGGATCTGGCAGCAGTTACATCTGGATGCTACGGCTAGGTTTTCCATATAAATATCCTTTGGACAAGAAAAATGATAACAACCACTGAACGCATGATATCCTCTAAGAGATTGACTTCCATTCTCCCAATATCTCTGCTAACTTATGAATCGGAATTATAGGTAAGTTTTGGCCAGTGGCATAAGACGCCCATAGCTCGTGTAAGCCAAATTGTTTTGACGCAAAAAGAATGAAATTGCAATAATCACCACAACAGAGGCTATTGCGCGTATGAGAATTTGAGCAATCGCTTATCCACCATGTATCTGACAAGTTACGGGTTTCTCCCACGAGCTTTTTCAGAGCATAGATGGTATGACCATCTACATTCTTGGGAACTTGTTCGTTGATGTAACTTCGCAACGTATGCCTGAACTTAATAATAATCCCAAACCAAATCCACTCTCTTGAAGGGTGTTGATATGTTGAATACATTTCAAAATATCACTTTTGGTTCTAGATACACAAGTATTATGGTATAGATGAATTTTCACATGAAATTTTAAAAAATTCAATTATTTTTATTATCCAAAAAACGCTATCAAAGCACAAAATATTTTTTTGTATCATTTTTATTAGTCTTTAAAAGTCGGCTAAAAAAATATTACCTTCCTGAAAAATTATTGGTGTGTGTTCCTCTTTTTGGCGCTTTCTGGTGGTCAATTTGAAAAATACTGTGAATATGCTTACTTGCGGAACATTTTTTTGGCTCCCCTTCCAATATAATTTTGTATTATTTGTACAACTCTTATACAAAGGGAATGCTTATTATCACTGACTTCACTAATTAATGCAAAAAAAAATTATATGTTCTGTTTAGATTATTATTGTAGCCTGCCGCGAGTCATAATTTAAACAAATGTCAAGATGATCCTGCGAAAAAAAATATCATTTCCCTTTTTGTCACTTTAATATACTTTGTACTAGTCTAGAGTGTATTAGGTACATTAACTATTTATGAGAAAGGAACTTGATTTAATGACTGATGTTAAACCATATTAATCGAGAAACAACACAGAAATAACTCCTAGGAATTATTGGTTTGATAAAAAGTACGTATATAGAAGAAGCATGCTCACCTATGAAGCGCTCCATTGTAACTAAAGTTCCAAGACTGTCTAGCGGCTACAGAACCCCTCTCTCTTTCTAAGGGGTCCTAGTTACTTTAAAAGAAATATACAGTCCTTTACATTCTGTTTATTATTTGTAACTGCAATCAAATTGACAATATATTCGTAAGATGTTAGACACTTTATGAGACAATGTTACTACTTATACGTCATTCAGTATTTATTTAAAGTCTTTAAAACTTCTCTCAGAGCAGGGAAAGGACGGTTTCATTAGATAAGATCAAGTACTTTTAATGAATTTTGCCTTTTTATAAACTTGAAAAGGCTTCCTTCAACCTTTATCTATTAGACAATACTTTTTTATGAAGACACTCTGACAGAATCTTAAATAATTTAAAATGATCAAAGTATCCAAGCTACTTTAATTTTAATATTACCAAAAATATAATATATTTCTGCGCTATTACTAAAACTATAGTTCATATTGAATTGCTTCATTAGCATGCATTGGAAAAATATATTTTACTCATTTTGGTGTAGATAGATAGTAACTTAAATACTTTGGGTTTCCAAAGATAGGTACTTCAAAGCGACCTTAGAAACCAATAACTTTTTTAACTTTTAACTAATTACTAGAAAAAATACTCTTCCTGAAAAGCGTAAATGTGTATACTATCAATCGTAGATTTAAATCTAATTTAGTTCACTAATTTTAAAATATTTTTTATAAATTGAATACTCGTAATAACTGTTAATTCTGTGATTCAAGACGCCGCCGTAGTATTGCAAAAGACGATATCGACACTCACCACGACAAAAACAATTCTAAATGCTCATGTTATAGAAAGTCTGCAGTTTTAACAGAATATATGAACATAGTCCAGCGCAAGTAGTGTGCAAGTGTATATAAGAGTGTATGGTAAAAATATATACAGTTACCAAAAAATAGACTTTGTTGCAACTTTCAAAAATAAATAAATTAATAAAAAGGACGCAATCATTAATTTCATACACACACATTCAACGTTTTGCTTTTTTAAGATCATTTCAACGTAAATTTTTCTTTTATTAGTAATTGAATGTCAATTATAACGTCCATATTGACCTAAGTCCCGGTGTAAAGTTATTGATTATTTCATGTAATGGAAATACATTTGAGCTGAGAACGCCAACCATATTATACCAAAATTATTATTGAATATTGTCATAGATCGCAGTCAGTTGGTCTGTACGTACGTTCGTACGGAAACACTCTACAGGTCGCAATTATTAACGGATCCTCTTGTTTTTTTAATCGCTTCGTCTATTATCAGAATAGAATTTCTATTGAATTTCTTAAAGATCCGTCAACTAGTTTGATTATTATAAATAATTATTTAACACCGTTACGAGTTTTCTAGTTTTAGGCCGTTCAGCATTTTTTTTTATTATTATTTTAGAAATCGAAAGTAGAACACTTATTAAGGCAATTTCCAATCTTTTAAGTTTTTATTCAGACGTTTAAGCCCTTAAATCAATTACCAAAGTTGAACCGTGCGAAAATGGGGCGGAGCTTCACGTGACGTCATTTTGTAGATGCTGATCAGGCGACAGTCGAGATTTAATAACTAAAAGGTGGAGGTGAAATAAAATAAAATTTAATGAAGAAATGCTTCTATGCAAATTTTCATTAAAATTGATAATCTTTAAGTTATAACGACTTGAAAATTGGGATTTTTAAAAAAAAGGTATTTCAAAACAATATCGTCAAACAAGAAACAAGAAAGCTACTAGATTGAGGATGAATTTTATTTTTTTCTAATTTCTGTAGAGTTAATGGTTTCGGAGATCTGAAAGTATAAAGGTGGCATCCGAACGTCTATAAGACGAAGTATTTAGTTTAAATGTTAAATATCTCAGAAACTATTGAACTTAGTGAAAAGCGGTAAGAACAAAAATGAAAGACTATTAATTAGGCTTTCAAGTGGGTTTTTCTCTATTTCTATAGCATAAAAAACAAAGAAGTTATGACAGAAACAATGTACTTTTTAAATTTTTGTTTATGCAAAATGACGTCACGAATGTACTGTACTGAAACCCAATCTTTAACATTGAATATCTAAGGATTGGATATACTTATGAAGCTGAAATTTTAACAGCTTATCTAGATGATCTAATTCTATTGAATACCATGAAAAAAATAACGAAAAAAATTTTCGGTAATAAGCCCATTGGATAAATAAAACAATTATTTTTCCATTTAATTCGCTCTAACTCAAAAACGGCACAATGGATTACTCTCCAATTTCGTGTTATTACCATATATTTGTTATCAAAATATGTTAATATGAAGGGCAAATTTTAATAAGTGTAGAAAATTTTTTTTCTCGGGCTATGTCGAAAATTTGCATTATCTAATGTAACATGCGGAAAACTTTTTATCTTTCGAAATAGATACCAAGTATTTTGAGAAGAAACGAAAACAAAGAAAGGATGGACGTAACTTTCTGATTTGATTTTTTTCTCGCATTAGCAGTTTCCTAAAATTTCAAAAGTACCACTCCATTAAAGTTGGTAAGTTACATTAAAGAGACACGTAAACATCGTACTCTTCGCCGATTTTTATATAATTGTTGCACATTCTTTAGAACAATCTTCGCAGTTTTTTTGTAAATGTTATTTTTGAACATTTTAAATCTTATAATGCCGACATAGATGGTGAAACACTCGTTAGTATAAAAAAAGAGTAAAAAAGAGCAACTACATCTATAACACTCTGTCTGTTTCGAACTCGCGACCCTAAAAAGCCAACAAGTGTATTTTAAAATTAGATACACAAATGTTGTCCTCCCTGAGCACTTATCCGGAGCCAGCTAGACATCCACAATGCAAATCACCGTGGCAATTGAAAGGCTGGGCGGAACGAAGTCGGGTCGGATTAATAGAAAATGGAGCATTAAACACAGTCTTCTTTCGCAGGATGGGCGAACTAAAAACTGTATAAGATAAAGCATGTAAAAAAATAAACTTAAAATAATTGGTATATAATGCAAAAGACGCTGGTGTAAACAAAATGTCACGGATATGGTTGGTCCGCACGGGAAAATTATTAACCAAAAAACCCGTTCTAAACAATGTAGTAAGAACGAGCGGCTATGCCAGACCGCACAATTTATGGTTTGAAATGTTTGTTTTTCTGGAAATTTTGATATTCAAGAAAAATTGTGATTGGGGAGAGAAAATGTAGCGAGACAAAAACAAACAAATGAAACAAACAGAATAGGTTAAAGATCGGACATTGTGTTTGTGAGATTTTATAGTTGGATAGAGAAAGAGGATGTGGCTAGATATATTGCCGAAAGATGGGCAACGCCTGGTATGGTAATTTGCGTTTTATGCGAAAAGATGCATTATGCTGTCTAATTTGCGTAATATTGTTGGTAGCGGGCTTAACCACTACACCACTATACTTTATTTCTGAAAGCGATAATATTGACTAATACAGTGTGTGTGTGCGGGCTAGGCATAGGGAGTAAGAATTACAACATCGCGTGTGCCAGCTGGCTGAAATAAAGTAACTGAGAGCTGGGATGCTTCGCTGACGGGCGAGTTTGCATTCTGCTGGGTTGTCATATCTCTCGCGTTATGTAAATGTACATGCCTAAGAGGCAATTACACGCACTGTATAATGTCACTATTTGAAAAACAGGTTTCTACTTTTTCATTTACAGATCGATTTTTTGTTAAAAATCAACTCACTTATGTTAGTTTTTCAGTCATTTTTAATGTTATGACCCGTACTTAGTTGTTAAACTACCCGTCAGTGTAAAATAAAATTTAAAAAAAGGTAACTGTTTTGAACCCGCGACTTCAAGCCAAAAGTGTAACCACTACACCATGCACACTATACGTTATTTCATAATAAACGTACATTTCTGTAATGTAATCTATTAAATATTTATTTCTTATTTGTTACTGAATATATTATCTATTAAATTAATTTTATTTTAAATTATACAGATTCGTCAAATGCAGTTCTATATATCCTGAGATAAATGAGTGCAAGAGAGAAAACAGAGAAATTAGGAAAAGAAATACGGATGTACTGCTCCCAACACGTTACACACTTCGTGAAATCTTATTTTTATCATCTTGTGTGTCAACGTAGGGCACCTATCGCTTCTAACTGCCTATGTATGCATTGTAGTGGGAATAGATGCGTCTTTCTTTTACTAACTTACCTGTTTTCTTTCTTCTGCTCGTTTATCTCGGATCGGATCGTGCTCTGCACCCATATATAAGACTACATTTACCGAATCTGTATATGTGAATAGCATAAAATAGTAGATACTCTATAATTATATGCTCTGTCAAAAGAGGTCCAATGAAGACACTTTTGCCATTCGAAAGGAGTAATATAACAACAGTTTATTCAACGTGAACGTGTTGTGCAGTGGCACGGGCTAAAAGCGTATTTTATGTGGCAAGCACGCTTGGTCACCCTGTCAGTAGACAGTGATTAAATTCACTCAATCCAGTGTAATTGGATTCAATCTGTAACTCGAGACTCACAATATCAATGGATAACGCAGTCCAGTGGCGGAGCGTTGCTGTTACGGGCCTGGGTTCGAATGGTTTTCAAACTTTTCTTGCGGGCCTTTTGAGGAGCCCCTGTAAAACATGATTTTTTTGCTTGTTTGACTACTAAATATATGTATTTTATGAAACTTTATTTTGTGATTAATTTGACTTGACTTTCGTTTTGTGAAGTGAGAGGTGTTGAAGTATCTGGGTTGGACCGCTCTGGGTCCCTAAAACGCCCGGGCCCGGGTTCCGCGGAACCCCTGTAGATCCGTCACTGATGCAGTCCCAGAAAAAAAGTATATTGTACTGTCGTGAGCAAAAAAAATAGGACAACTATTTTTTTCCAAAATGTAAATCTGTCTCTATTTGCACACTTGTAATAAATTTTGACAAATAACTGACAATGTCACAAAAA
This sequence comes from Rutpela maculata, assembly GCA_936432065.2. NCBI lineage: Eukaryota > Metazoa > Arthropoda > Insecta > Coleoptera > Cerambycidae > Rutpela > Rutpela maculata. Next base: position 223,362,428 of record OW386286.2, on the reverse strand, counting down.
TTAAAGTCAGATGTACACAACTAGATTTTAGCAAAAATACGTTATAAGACTTGTCCCATTTGTTTTGCGCACGACAGTACCAGAAAGCAGACCATCACACCCCCACGTATTTTGGAGCACTGGATCCGAATTTGAGGTCCAAATTAACTTCTATTGTAATTTTTTTGTAAATCGCGTGTTTCTTCGCATTTTATCTGGAGTTTACTGCATTATCTAGCAATGTTACGAGCGGCGTACCTCAGGGGTCAATATTTGGCCCATTACTCTTCATACTTTATACCGCTGATTTATATAAATCCGCAGTTAGCCATCTGGAATGGGACGAAGGACCAGGGTCCCGATTTGCCAAGTCTTCTGGACAATGTCCCAAGGTGATTGCTATGGGTTCATAATTGACCACAGGGAGTTTTTCACAGCAAGTGAGCTGCTGCCCGATTGGCCCACTAAAAGATTTAGGCCCTGCAGTTTGACCGACAATATGTTGGAAAATGTGGCGAAAAGAAAGCTCATTAAAATGCAGGAGGCATATGCAAATATTTTACTGACGGACAAAACATGTCTTTCAAGCAATCCAAACATCACAGTATTTATACAACGAATTACTTAAAGTTGTCGATTCAGTAACAGAACGAAATGCGTTCTTTGCCCACCCAGAGAATGTTCTGTTAGCAATGTCTGTCGATGAAAGAGAACATATTCGGGAGCTTGGTTATAGAAGGATCTTAAACGCAAGACAAACCTTCCCAAAGAAGAAGACTTAGAAATTTCGTACCACCGAAGATAAACTTTCAAGCTTCCGATTACACTGAAATTATTAATTGGAATTCTTATGTGTTGTATCCTCCCCCAATGCTGCAGGACCTAAGTGAATATGATATTAAATCACTGACACTGATGTTAAATCACTGACACAATTAAATTCTGACACAAGCCCATCAGAGAAATACAACAGTTTCCCTGTTACATCCAGGCTGTGGAGAGGTACGTCAAACTTGTGACAGAGGCCTCGAATAAAGTATGTGCATGAAGCTAGAGATGGCTATATCCGAGCAACACTGAAGTCTAGATCGGTTGTGCTTCATTTCTCCAAAAAATCATACTTTAAATGTGTAGTAGATATAAAAAAAAAAGTAAAAAACACAGTAAGCCAAAGAATCCTACTCATTAGTACTCATAGTACTCATATCGGTAGCTTACCTGGAAAATGTTTGTAAATAGTTGTAAATATAATGTAAATACCACATCCAACAATTGGATGGTTGGTTGGTTGGTTGCCAAAAGCTTTAAGCTATTAATATTGCAGTAAACTCCACATAAAATGCGAGAAAAACACGCGATTTACAAAAAGATGACAAGATAGAAGTTAATTTGAACCTCAGATTCGGATCCAGCGCCTCAAGATACGTGTGGGGTATATAATGTCTGGTTTCTGGTAAAATATACTTTTTTTGTAGTGCTGTGTAATGGATGTTGTCTACGTTTTTTCAAATGTATAACTCCCTTCTGAGCTGTGTTGGCTTTAGATTTTGGGGGGTGTTATGTTATATTATGTGTAGACTACCTGAATAAACGGCAAGTGAAAGTAATTTACCAAATTTCACAAAGAAAACAATTTAAGAGATGCGTTGGTAACTAAGAGAGTGCACACTGTGCGGCTTTTTCGATACTTATAACTTCCGATGTTGCTTTCTCAATTTCTGCTATTTGATTTCAGTACTATTCGGTAATAATATGTCTCTCGTCTATTCCAACTGAAGATCGAGTGCAAATTAGTTGAGTTCATAAAGCAACTACGTTTTGAATAGTACATATGCTATAATGAAACATACACCGAAAGAAATAGTAGAGTAATATAACCAATACTGCGAGTTGTTTTGGAGGACAAAGTGATTATAACTGGATCCATACCTACGTCGATATGAAATAGTGATAATTATTACTTGTCAACCTATTGCGGGAAAAATATAAATATCTACAATATAGATTTAAGAGCAAGCAACATACTTGAATTTCCCCATAAATCAGTAGTTGAGCTTGGGCAACATCACAAACGTAGTAAATTGATATTATCTTGGTCGCGACCACGCTGATATAAAACCAGAATTCGATGCTGACATTGAATTTAAAGAACCTCTCACGGAATGAAGGACAATGGCTCTCGGTTAAATTGCACCAAATTTTAGTATGTTATAGATCTTAGCCTCCTGAACAATAGTTCTCATGGGCACAATGCTCAAAAGTCAAAATAGCGCAAGCCATTTCTTGTCGAAGACAGAACCATCAAGTACGAAACCAAAGAACTAGTATACTGTTCCTGCCTACCATACACTAATTAATGTATGTTCATATTTATGTGTTTTAATGGTCCTGTGTGCTTATGTATATGCGAATTCATGAATACCTACATATTTTTTATTTATATTTTTGAATATCCGTTCAGTATAACTCCACACGGTGCACGCAACACTACGAAATACAAAACCTTACGCAATTCCAGTAAGTAATGGTTATAATTCAATGACTGTTTAACATTAGGTTTTTTTCACTACTATACTCATTGGTGATAACCGAGTAATACAGGTTATTAAAATAACCGGATAACCGGTTATTTTTCATTTGAGTGATCCCATCACCACTCGTATTTAGTTTTCATCAATGGTTTTAGAATACTTCAATGCTGTTAGCAGGATTATTTCTATACATATGCCTTCTTAATGCCACACATACATTCGCATATACATTATACATTAGTAAAGAGCACTATTGGAATACATAAATATGAACATACTGTGACGTGTTTACACCCTTTTTTGGAAACACCCTCTATCGTGGATTCGGAAATTATAAAACTAGGGTAACACTAATTTATTAACCTACTAATTACAACCAATAATTTACTTTACTAATATTACACTAAGTACTGTAAGACTCAATAATTCAGTCACTTTTGATCACTTTGTTTACTTCTTAATGTTTCTTCAATGACTGTCTATACTGAACTGCTCATTCAACTGACCATTAGAACCGAACTAACTCAACTGTCTCACTCACAGCTTGTCATTCCTTTATATACCCAGGTTGTGTGTTCTGGATCTTTCCACTACATTCCAGCATATTCTACAAGGTTCCACAGGATGTCTGAATGTTCTAGATTTTTCCATGTCTCTAGAGGATTGAAACACATAACAATACGTTAATTCGTGTAGGGTAGGAACAGTATACTAGTTATTTGATTCCTGTCTTCAACAAGTAGTGGCTTGCGCAAGCTTTGACTTTTGAGATGAGAACTATTAATTGTTCTGGAGGCCAAGACCTATAACATTCTAAAATTTGGTGCAATTCAACCGAGGGCCATTTTCCTATCATTCCATGCGAGGTTCTTTCCAGCTGCATAATTGATTGCACAGAGGCAAACTTTGCTTCTGGTTAAGGCGGGTAAAATCGCCTAATTGTCTTTTCTTTACTTCTTGATCACATTATTGCTTTATAAGGAAAAAATCGTTTAGAATCACAAGTTAAAGTTACAAAAGATACCTTGCAACTGTTAAAACTTCTATGAAGAACACGTTACTCTTAAAGACAAAAAACCAAATCTGTACCTACCATAAAAACCTTAAAAGGATACCTACTTACCCACATAGCACAAAATATTCTAAGAATGATCTGTAAATGTCCTCTAGGGAGTATATATATTCGAAATAATATTGTATTGTTCCAGGAATATATATAATTTAACATGTTGATACTAGAATATTTCATACGAATAATAAAATAATATTCTTTCTGAACAATAGTATAATATTCTTAGTATATATATAATTTTTGAGAAGGAAACAATAATATTCCAAGAAAATAATACAAGAATATTCTTTTTGAACAATAGTCTAATATTCTTAGAAGATATATGAATAATACAGGAATATTCCCATTAAACACGCAAACGTCGGTTGGAACTATAGGTAAGAGATGGCATCAAGTGCCAATTATGTAATAATGTCAGCGAAGGCAATTAACTGTTATGTCACGTGTATTTAGAATTAACCGCTTATTTATTGGTATTTGACTCATTTCGAAGCCTTTCCAAGTTTGCAATAGATTTTTGTAGATAAATTTGGTTATAACTCGCCGACTTATTCCTACTACTGGTCTATGAGTATTCACCTAATATTTCGTATCGGCAATCTGACATAATTCTCCGATGTGATACCTTGAGACAGAATCTTACATGCAATATGCGCTACACTGATGATTTTGACGAAAATCAAGAGTTAAAAATCGATAGTTGTAAGCAATTATCGTGTCTCTTGTTGTAGTTTCGTTCCATTCTGGTATCATTCTCGTATATTAAACAATGATAAGTCAAGAAAATAATCATATATAAGTAACTGGTAAATGCCATTTCAGTTTAAAATTGGGTATTATTCGTCGACTTATTATTACATATTATGTAATGCAACATAAAAATCCAATAAAATAGGAATCAATCTGTATGTGAGAATAATATAAGCTTATACCCATAATATTCGTGAAAGAGTGAAATAATAATCTAGGAATATTCTATTAAGGAGAAATTGTATTATTATAATATTTTTCAAATATTCCTAGAGTAACTTGATTATTCCTGTAATATGCGTTTTGGATAATCATAGAATATCTAAAAATTGTGCCATTTGGATAAAAATAGAATATTCCTGTAACGTCTGGATTATTTAAAAATTATTTTAGGAATAATCAAATCTTCCAAACGTATAATCAATGAATATTCCAGGAATCAAATCGTGCTATCTGGGTATTGTTGACATGATGATGTCATGTATTGTCTAAACGTTACTTAATTTTCCTGTCTAAAAAATGCAGATAATTCATCTAAAAATTCATCAATAAGTAGATTATTCTATTTTGGCACATGCATAGTTCTGTGGATCTACATGAGGTTATTTATTAAACATTAAGTGTGGATTTACCCAATGTTAGTCATCAACTTTTGTTTTAAAATGTTATTATTTTTATTACTTCACTTTGTATCTTTTAATTATATTTTTGAATATATATTTTATTTGGTTGGCTCAAGGCCAAGATTCGCCCTTGTGAGCTAATATTCAGATTCAACAGTGTCAACGTATTTGTTAGAAATATTGAGTTTTAATATTTCGCTCAATGAAATCGGCAACACAATACATTTTTAAAGAATCGACCTTTTATAACGCGAATTTTTGTAAAATTTATATTTTGACGTTCTCCAGATTGAGAAATTCAATATCCTTCAATACTCGTCATATCTACTAAAACATAACATGAGGAAAAGAGATTATTTAACATATTTATTTATTGATATCGCAGTATTTTCTCAAAACTGTTGTCCTCTGAGCTCAAATGTAACGCCAGTGAATAAATCCTTAGGAAATAATTGATTTCTGAAACAAAAATAATTGTGTAGCTTAGAAACTCGCTGTTCAATATATTCGTTTTGATTTTTGTTTAGGGATTTACTGAATATGTGCCAAAATCAGATAAAATTCACAATAGCTACATATTACTTAAACTACCAAGCACAACTGTTTTCATTTTAGCACAAATCAAAGTCTCTTACCTTCATACGAAGAAAAAAATGTTAAAAATTTGCTCATTGTTGTATTATTTATTAAAATCTTATACCCTTACTACAAAATGAAAGTGTTATGTTTATATTATAACGAATATCTTATGAAAAAAACTAATATTTAATAAATTTATGTATGTTATTTATTCTGTAGAAGGGTATAGGATTCCAGGGTAATATTAAGGAAGGATTTTTAAAGTACTCATATGCAAAGTCGTTCACTTGCGAAGTTTTTTAAGAAAAAGTCAGATGGATGTACATATAGTGTTATGATGATATACACTGCCTAATAAATTATTATTACCTATTTTCTTTTATTTATATAACCCACCCCCAAAATGTAAATATGTATACATGTCACTGAAGAATCTGCTGCTGGAAATAGAGACAAAACTAATCAAAATTTCATACACAATGAAAATGAAATGAAACTGATGAAGAAGAGAATTTGCTGAAAACTATTTCTACATGCAAGGTGTTTGGTACATCGATAGAAAGTTTTAAGAGGGTGATGGGAGTGGGTCATTTAAAATCTATATGACCATATATGGGTGAAAATTTCCAAATTATTTTATTTGGAATCTGAAAATTTTGAAAATTAAAAATAATTGTTTAATGGTTTTAGGTAATTAATATTGAATCACAGAAATCATGTAAGGATATAATTAATTTTTGATTATTTAGGTTTTAGACGAGTTTTTGAGAAAATCGTACCAGAAGAATGATTTCCTATGAATAGACAAGTGAAATAAACATTTTAAGTATTCAAAGCAAGATCACAACCAAAACCACATTGTAATTAAAGGTATATTACATTTTTAATTATATAGCCACACAAAAGAAGCGTCCTGTAGTCATACTCATCACACTTGTTTTTAGCATGTCAAAATACATGGAAGAATGATGGCCTATTTTATTTCGGTCATTTATTCAGATTTTTTTAATCTGAATAAATCACAGAAATAATTTAAATCAATTATTTTTTGACAAAGAATTTTTCGAAAAAAAAAAATGCATAGCAAAGGTATTTACACCCTCCGTAAGGGTTGCAAAAACGTAGGAAGGTGAAAGGGTGTCAAAATATAAATCAAATTCTTTGACTGATTTTTTCGTAACAATAGAAAGTATAAAATATTGTAGGATATCATTTAAGAGTCCTTTGAGATAAAGTTTTTACCCCAAAAGTTCTGCGACTGGACCGCAAGACATTAACCCCCCCCCCCCGTTTTCGAGGGTGGGGAATACGATACTGACAATATTTTCCGACCTACCATCCAACCACTACCCCTATATCGAAAAAACCACCGTTTTCCGATTTTTCGACGCTAGGCTTGCAAGGGCTTGTCGGATCGGGTTTTTCTTGGTCAATTTGAATAAAATAAGTAAATATTGACCACAGGTGACCTAACCCACCCCGAGGGTTGAAACTACCCCCACAACGAAATGCCATGAAAACAACGGAAATCAGCTGTAAAGCGGTATACTCCCGTTTTCGAGAGGGGAGAATACGATGGTGACAATATTTCCCGACATATCCCTCACTCACTGAGAAGTAAAAAAAATGTTGAGGCCTTTAGTTCTTGTAGGTACACACACTAAATCAATTTTATTTTTTTCACCCCCTTTAACAATGGGGTGGGGGTGGTAAGGGGGTGTCTAATACAATTTTTGGAGACGTTAGCTTTTCTTATTTCTACTCAATATCTTAAACGGTTCCAGAGTTATTGTGTGCACAAAAAAATAGAGGTAGTGGGTGAAGGATATGTCTGGAAATATTGTCACCATCGTGTTCTTTGCCCTCGAAAACTCGAAAATGATTTTCGTTGTTTTCGTGGCATTTAGTTATTGGGGGTGGAGGTAGTTTCAACCCCTGGAGTGGGTTAGGTAACCTGTGGTCAATGTTTACCTATTTCATTCAAATTGACAAAAAAATCCGATCCGACAAGCCCTCGCAAGCCTTAGCACCAAAAAATCGAAAAATAGGGTAGTTTTCAGGTTAAGGGGTAGTGGGTGAAGAGTAGCTCGGGAAATATTATCACCATCGTATTCCTCGCCCTAGAAAACGGGGGTATACCGGTTATTTTCGTGGCATTTTGGTATTGGTGGGGGTAGTTTCTACCCCTGGGGGTGAGTTAGGTCACCTGTGGTCAATATTTACTTATTTTATTCAAATTGACCAAGAAAAACCCGATCTGACAAGTCCTTGCAAGCCTAGCGCTGAAAAATCGAAAAAAACAGGTCGTTTTTTTGATTTAGGGGTAGTAGTTGGACGGTAAGTCGGAAAATGTTGTCACCATCGTGTTCCCCCGCCCTAGAAAACGGGGTCGCAGAACTTTTGGGTTTTTTTGCCTTTTTCTGGTTAATCTCAAGGGACTATTACTCCAACGGGTGCAAGGTGTGCTTCTGGGACTCGGGCCCGTGGAGACTTTTGATCTACTCTGCCAGTAGAGCAACATACCAAATTAACTAATGCCAGATTTCCCACTTGTGGTGTGCGGGGTCCTTTACCCCGAACTGTGGATTCTTTATTGAGCATACATGATAAATGTGTATGTTGAAAGTTCCATTTCTCTTAAAATGTGATTCATCTTTCATAAAATATTATCAAAAACGTTTGGATCCTCTCTTGATCGCCTTAACAGACATCAAGTCCAAGCTTCACAGACAGTCGTCTTATCAGGAGTTATCAACACTCCAAATCGTAGTGCAATTCAGAAATCCAGTACATAATAGCCAAAGTCGCAAAAAATCATAAGAAATAGAAAACACAGGATAGCAATAAGATTGTTGTTCAATCTTACTGAACTGTCAGACGATGAGATGATGCATTAGCTAATGATAATTAATTTTGCGTGCGCTATGACCAATCACACGACAGTGTGGTAATAAATAACACAACAGCTGCTTCTCTGTCTCTTTCTCCCAATAATGCGAGAAGTGAACCCTTTGCAGGTACTGTCGTGAGCAAAAAAAAATAGGACAACTATTTTTTTCTAATGTAAATCTGTCTCTATTTGCACACTTGCAATGAATTTGGACAAATAACTGACAATGTCACAAAAATTAAAGTTACAACTAGATTTTAGAAAAAATACGTCATAAGACTTGTATAATGATGAATCTGTTACTAATTTTCTGAAAATAGGTAGTGCCATATCGTATAGTTTACCTATTTGAAAAAATTAGAAAAAAAGGAGCCAGCTTTATCCACAGAAGGATCGACAAAAAACCTCATTTTCAATTCCGTTTTTGACCCTACATTTTCGTAAAAAAACAGAAAATATTTTTAGTGCATTATCAATTACTGCACGAAGAATGTTATTAAGCATATTGTAGACTAAACACATTTGTTTTCTTTTAATGCACTTGTATATAAATTGATAAGTTGATTGTTGAATTCTAACCTTGCAAACAGTTCTTTATTCTTGCTTCCAGTCATTTTATGGGCAGGATACTTGAGCCAGCGCCTTAATTGAGCGCAAGTGTGTTCTTCGACAATGTTGTGTATTAATTTTGCACCGTCAATCACACTTTCGTCTAAATTAATGTAAAAAAATGATACCGGTCCTGCGGTCCAGCCATTTTGACAATCAAGTGTCCGAACATCTCATAGTTCCCGCAAACAAACATAGCGGCAGCACATGCGCGATTCTATGATGAAAAGGTCTATATGTGTGTAATATGTATGCAATATGTGTGCAATATTGCAATTGTGGGACACATAATTTCAAGTGATTGCCCCTCATTTTGATATACGTATGCTCGTACGTATGTAACTTTAACTTTTAAATTTTACTACATTTTCTTTACGTTTTATGACATATCTACAAATACTGTAACCTCAAAGACAAATAAAGATTCGATTCTATTTAATTCTATTCTAAAGTGAAAAATTCATAATCTGTTGCCTTTCTCACATTAATGTTATATTATGTCCAATATAGCATTCACAGATCCCTCATATTTATCAATTTTAATTAGTTGCAGAGTAAGGTAGTTTTTGAAAGAGAAGGCATTTTTTCTGTAGTACGTTTTTTTTAATTGCTGGTGTAGGTTGACGAAAAATTAAAATATTGCACAAAATTTATTTTAAAAAAAATGTTTCCTTCGATTGTTGTAATGGTAATAAAATTAATGTCCGTTTGGTTAGGTGAGTACACTATTCAGCTATCGCCGATAAAAACATCACCTCTTTGTAGCAGGCACTTATTTTCTTCACAGTGATGAAATTCTCAGTTTTTGGTAGAATTGAAAACAAATTGTAACTTTTAAACCATATGTAATAATCAATATTAGTGTACACTCTTAAGGTCTCCTATTACATTATTCGTTTTGGACGTCTATCAATGGAACATCCTGTACATATTGCCAAAACAATAAAGATACATAATAGTCCACAGTACATCGCCCTTTTTTTTTAGTGATTAGTAACATGCTGAATTTTCGTGAGTAGCTTCGTTTTGACGAGACGCCCAACTTTTCGCTGTGTGAAAATTCTCGCTAGCGGTAGCTAATAGCAAAAATGATTTTTTCTATTTCACACGAATTAGACAATTCGACAACCTGTCAAATTATGTTGTTGTGGACAAACACGGGGCTTATTATAACTAACTCGCACAAACGTAACCAAGGCAATCGAAAAACAAACTCTTTAACAAACGTTTAATGAATGAAAAACATATTGCCAAAATAATTTGACAGGTTATTGAATTGTCTAATTCGTGTGAAATAGAAAAAATAATTTTTGCTATTAGCTACCACTACCGAGAACTTTCGCAGAGAGAAAAGTTGGGCGTCTCGTCAAAACGAAACTACTCACGAAAATTCAGCCTGTTACTATCATTAAAAAAAAAGGGCGATGTACTGTGGACTATAAGTATATGCCGCCACACTTTTTGATGTGAAATTTTATTATCTCCATCTTTGTTCCTTTAGCTAGTTTCATAGCTCTTACCATTTTGACAGCATTTTCATTTTAATGTGGGCATTACCTCTATATACAGGGTGGTCGCGCGAATGTTAGAACCTCCTTTAACTACGTTATTTTTGGAGTTCGTAAAAAAGTTCAAAAATGAAAGTTATAGGAAATCACATGTATTTTCCAAAAATGATTTCAGAAAACCAATTGACGATTTGCATGAAAGAAAGTTTGGTAAAAAGTGTCTAGATTGGTATCACTGTAATTCACTGTACATGTTGACCAACCCGTCTAATTTCCAAACTTTGCAACAATTAAATACCTATAATATAATAATCATAACATTGTTTTCATTATCTTTAATGTTAAACCTACTTCCACTGAATATAAATCATCTTTATTAGGTTGTTTCGTAGTCTACAATATTTAAAAAATGTCAAATTATGCAATTTGTCAGTCACTGCTGCCAACTCTTCTAGTAAACTGAGAGTTGGAAACAGTGTTTAACAAATTGCATAATTCGACGTTTTTTAAATATTGTAGACTACGAAACAACCTAATAAAGACTATTTATATTCAATGGAAGCAGGTTTAATATTAAAGATAATGAAAACGATGTTATGACAGTGAATTACAGTGATACCATTATACTGTGCGCCATGACACTTTTTACTGAACTTTCTTTCATGCAAATCGTCAATTGACGATTTGCACGAAAGAAAGTTTGGTAAAAAGTGTCGAGACTGGTATCACTGTAATTCACTGCACATGTTTACCAACTCGTCAAATTTCCAAACTTTGCAACAATTAAATACCTATAATATAATAGTTATAACATTGTTTTCATTATCTTTAATGTTAAACCTACTTCCATTGAATATAAATCACCTTTATTAGGTTGTTTCGTAGTCTACAATATTTAAAAAAGGTCGAATTATGGAATTTGTCAATCACTGCTGCCAACTCTTCTAAACTGAGAGTTGGAAACAGTGTTTTGACAAATTGCATAATTCGACATTTTTTAAATATTGTAGACTACGAAACAACCTAATAAAGATGATTTATATTCAATGGAAGTAGGTTTAACATTAAAGATAATGAAAACAATGTTATGATTATTATATTATAGGTATTTAATTGTTGCAAAGTTTGGAAATTAGACGAGTTGGTCAACATGTGCAGTGAATTACAGTGGTACCAATCTAGATACTTTTTACCAAACTTTTTTTCGTGCAAATCGTCAATTGAAAGTCGCATTTCGGAGATTTTTTTTTAATGAAACACCCTGACCATGACTTAATGATAGCAAAATATAAAATGTAATATCTAGTATAGTTTTTAAGAAAAATACTGTTTCATATATTATTAAAATAATTTTTTAAGGCCTTTCAGATGGTGTAAAGATATACAGGGTGTTCCACTTAAAAGTTTATATCTCCGAAATGCGACTTTCAATTGTTTTTCTGAAATGATTTTTGGAAAATACATGATTTTCTATAACTCCTGTTTTTGAACTTTTTTACGTAACTCCAAAAATAACAAAGTTTAATGAGGTTTAAACGTTTGCGCGATCACCCTGTACATATAGACTGGCCGCCAGTAGCCTCCTCTTTGCCTGATCTATATTTTTTTTCACAGTGCATATTTTTCAAGTAAAAAACGAAAAACCGTAATTCCGCCCATAATGCTCTTTTTTAAGTACTTAGCCCAGTCGATGGAGGTATTTATCCACAAAAAGTTGCAAACTGTGTAAACTTTTTTTTAATGAGTTCGTGAAAGTGTATAGAATAATAACCTGAAAAGTTTATATCACGCTCGGATGCAGAACATAAAAAAAAAGTGAAAACTAATTTTTTTTTCAAAATTTTGAAATTAAGTCAGGCTAGGAAAAAACAAAAAATACAGATGGATAGATCACGTTTTTATGAACAAAAAATGCGCTAACACAAATTTATCGCTAAAGCCACGGTTTTCCCGGAAAAAAATAGTCAAGTGTAACGTTATAACTCGAAGCGAGATACATGCGTGCGTGCGCTTGAATACTCATGACTGTGACACCGACGCATTGAATTACATGTCACTAAATCAAAATTTGTTCAATCTATATGAGTGTTGGTTCATTTGAAAGATGGAAATTGTAGCTTTCTGATGCTTTTTTATATCAAAAAAAAACAAGCAAAGGGTGGATGGGAAAAATATACTTATATATATTATCACGCCCGAACTCAATCGTCGCAATAAAAAATATAGCAAAAAATAAAAGCTCTTCAAAAAAATTCTTTCTTCATTGAGAACTGTTAAAAAGTATGTACACTTCATGATTATTATGGTTTATTAAGTTGTAGTAACGTGGATTCAAAAAAAAAGTACATCTCAAATCATTTTAATTTAATTGCTTGATGATTTTCTTGATAAATATATATACAGTGTGTCACAGGATAGATGTAACAAAAATTTTAGAATTTTGGAATGGTGTTTGGAGATTGAGTCCTGCTTGTTGTAAAACTAAGGTATACCAAAAATGACTTGATTTGGTGTTCTACAGGGTGTTTTATAAGCAAAGTTGTAAAAATCACCACTAATAAAGTACCTATATTTTTCAAAATATAAAAAAATTCCACTAAGAAAAGTTATTTAGAATGTAATTTTATACCTCTAGACCAAATTTCAGGAATATAAAATTATTTTTTTGAAACTTCCCATTTTTTCAATAAATTAGTATTTTATTTTGAACCATTCAATTAAAACTGCATAGAAATTATTTTTTGTGAATTAATATTTAAAGTTATGTAGAAGCTAAAAGTAGGCTATGAGAAAAGCAGTGGATACATATTTATCATTTATTATTGACATATCTGTCAAACGTAGTCAATATTATCCTTAATTTCTGTTTCAAATTAACAAACCAAGCATAAAAAATTAAGGGAAAATGGTACTCACAGTGCGTGAAACAATTTATATTGTGCAATGCTACGGAATTGGGGGTGAAAACTCGCTAAGAGAAGTGGTAAGCCAATTTAATTTGAAATTTCCAAACACTGCTTTGTCACGTACTCAGGTTATGAGAATAATTAAAAAGTTTCAGGCTACTGTTATAGAAAATCCTAGGATGCCACTAAGAGAGAGATCAGCTCTTATTAATATTAGCAAGTCTGAACTCCAAAGAATTTACAAGGCAAATAAAATTAGGGCATATAAAGCAAATTATAAACATACGCTTGAAGAGGGAGATGACGGCCGTAGGTTGGATTAATGTTTGACCATTGGAGAAAAAATCATGGAAGAGAGATTTTTTCATCATTTCATAATTTTCTCAGATGAATCCACATTCACAACCAATGGTGTTGTTTCATCTCAGAATTGTAGGTTTTGGGCTTCTGAAAATCCAAATTTTAGAATTCATTGTGGAAGACAATATTATAAAAAAGTGAATGTGTGCCGTTTCTTATCACGTTGGAGTTATTGGACCTTATTTCATTGAGGGAAAGTTAAACCAGCACACTTATTTACAGCTTCTTGAAAGATTTTCTGAAGAACACTTAAATATTTTAAGAGATATACCTTTAGTTCATAGTTGCCCTGGCCACTCCACAGAAATGGTTAATCGGTGGTTGAATTTAAATTTTGGAGAAAATTGGATGGCCAGGAATGGACCGATCAAGTGGCCGGCGAGATCCCCAGACCTATCAATATTGGATTTCTTTTTATAGGGTCGCCTCAAGCAGTTGGTTTACGCTGAACCACTTCCTAACGATGTTGCAGTATTGAAGCAGAGAATTACAAATGCCGTAAACTCCATACCATTAGATCATATTCGAAACAGTTTTAAGGACTTCAGGCGAAGGATCGAAATGTATGTGGATGTGGGTGGTAGCTACGTCGAATAATAAAAAAATTGTAAACATTGTTTTGTATTGGTCAATAATTAATTTGTTTGTGAATCTGTTATGTTTTTGACATTTATTACTTGTTATAATTTTTAAACCTCATTACTCTTCTGTTAGTAATTGTTTCTTGTTTTACAATTAGTTCGATTAACATTATACCTTCTTACATCTCGTATATTCAATTTTTTATTTACCAATAGCCTACTTTTTGAGATGATTAACATTTGCTCCTACACAACTTTAAATATGAATTCAACTCTTAATTTGCAAAAAATGGGAAGTTTCAAAAAAATAATCTTATATTCCTGAAATTTGGTACAGAGGTATAAAACTGCATTCTAAATAACTTTTCTTAGTGGAACTTTTTCATATTTTGAAAAATAAAGGTACTTTATTAGTGGTGATTTTTACAACTTTGCTTATAAAACACCCTGTGGAACGCCAAATCAAGTCATTTTTGGTATACTTTAGTTTTACAACAAGCAGGACTCAATCCCCAAATACCATTCCAAAATTCCAAAATTTTTGGTCTATTACACTTCTTGTTACATCTATCCTGGGACGCACTGTATATTGAAGGCTGTAACTTGCCGAGAAATTGACCCATTAGAAAAAATAAAATATCACTAGTTCGGAAAAATGTATACTTTTCGAATGTTCAAACATTCGTTTACTTTTATGCATTTTTTCGAAAATATGATTAATCATATAAGAAATTGCGATTGTCATGATCTTATCCTTATAACTATGAAAATATCTTTGATTGTTTTGAATATAAATTCTGGAACTTTTCCAATACATTAACAAATGTATAAGGAATTCAATGGATATAGCTGAAATGTGGATAGGTGTATCTGTAATAAATACAATACAGTAAAGGCAAGTATAAATGCATGCGAGCAATTCAGCTGCTAGGTGTGGTGTCTGTGTATGAGTTCATAATTATATATTTTCCCTCCAGACTCACTATTTATCCTCTGTCACTAAGAAAAATGTTACAAATGTGTAATCAGAAAAAGAAAAAAGCTTTTATTTTACTTGTTAGAACTGCTAAGAATTTTTAGAGGTTCAGTAGGATGCATTTAACCGTACGATTGGCCGAGCAGAGTGACAAAGTTACTTCACTATTTTTTTCCGGGAAAACCGTAGCTTTAGCAATAAATTTTATTAGAACATTTTTTGTTCAGAAACACGTGGTCTACTCACCTGTATTTTTTGTTTTTTTCTAGCCTGACTTAATTTAAAAATTTTGAAAAAATTGATAAAAAAAAAATTTTTTTTTCACTTTTTTTACATGTTCTGCATCCGAGCGGAATGTAAACTTTTCAGGATATTATTCTATACACTTTCATGAACTCATTAAAGAAAAAATTATTCAGGTTGCAACTTTTTGTGGGTTTCACTATAAAATGATCTCTGTCGTCTGGGCTAACTCCCAACATACAGCTAGAGACTCATCGGTTTTTCAAGGGTATTGTTTAGAAATGTTCAAAAGAAATTGGAAATTGGAAATTGGACTACCCTTGCTATTCCTTATTGAAATTCAATTTACCTGTACTATAAAGAGATTATGTTGGAAGTTGCATTACAAAATAGACATTATCAGTGTTTCTATGGTTACAACAAATGTTACATCCATATTACAGTCAGTAACACTATAGTCAACATATAACTCTTCTAAGCTAAAACATGTTTTGGGGACTAACACCAGCTCTAGACTTAGTAAAAGAATATGAACTAATTAAAAAAGATCTTCCTGAAGAACTTAACATTCTCATAATTGGTGGTGCAGACTGCCGGCATGTTCTGCTAACTGAAGCAAGAAAATATCGACACAAAAAATGCAAAATTAACTTTTACCTGATAGACGCTTGTGTGGAAAATATTGCCAGGCAATTACTTTTGCTTAATGTGGCTCTACAACCTCAACACATATTAGGATTAGACAAAAAAACGAAAATATTCATGGAAATATACGGTAACACCTTGGTGAGACCTTCAGTAGCTAAATATTTAACTTCACTGGCCACCAACATGGTGAATATGGTGACAGACTATAACTATTTAAGCAAAATCATGAGCTTTGTTACTCTAGACATTAAATACAAAGAACGAGATTACTTGGAGAACTTGATAAAATTTTGGTGCAGTCAAGACGATTTTAACATTTGTGATAGCTGGGATCGAAGACTAAGAACGTTTTTGGGTGTTCGTTATGACTCTAAAGTGGGAGTTTTCGATTGGGACTTACACATGAGATATCACCTGATAGGTGGCAGGCAAGTTTGTAACCAAGAATACAAAAATTTTCGAATGAATGGTGTTGCTTTCTCATGGCTCGAATCAGAAGTTTCAAGACCGAACCGTTCTTTAGTTTGTGCTGTTTTTCCAAATGGCGAAAGATTCGCACACTATGGCTATTTGGGAGACATGCAGACGGGTCCTTACGTAGCTTTTGGTTTAGACTGTGAAGATGAATTATTTCTTCGGTCAACAAATGGGCAGAATACATACAGGGCTACTGATGTTACGGAGAGGAACCTGAAGCAGATTCTCTATGAAATAGCTAACAATGAGGAATATGTACATCAAATGACATCAGACATAAAGCTAGGACCTGTCTATATGAAGGAAGAGAAACTGGTGGTGGATGTTAAGGCAGCAGATATTGTACCAAAAGCTGCTAAAAAATGTATAGACTTAGAAGATAGCATTAATTTTTTATCTATATCAACTCTGGATGGTATGAAGTATAAAGAGAAATATCAAAATTTGTTTGATTTTGTTTATTTTGGAAGTCCGTACTTGAAGTATTTCGACAAAGATTTAATAAGAAATATTTCTAAAGAAAATTCTCTTCTCTTTATTGAAAATCAACTGTTTGTGTTGGATAATCGACAAAAGCAATTGGAGGAATTTGCGAAAAGTATTGATGAGAAAATAGAGGGATTAAAATTACAAAAGTTAGAATTTAATGTTGGTAAAGACAGCTATGTTAAGTTTATTGTTGAAAAATAAATTATAAATTTGATGCTGTGGTTTCAATTTAACATTTTACCATTAAAATATACCAAAGTTAAAATGTCTTGCAGCTTACAAGTTATTGATGTAAACTTTTATGCTTATTTGACTAATTTAAATTTGTCAAGTTCTTTTAACTTTGGTAGCCAAGTTGTACACATAAAAGATTCTTCGGCTTGAAAACATCCATGTTTGCAAGTTCAAAAAGTACTGGTTGCCTCTCGCCTCTAAAATACTATCGTGTTAAAATACATACAGAAGTGACAAACAAATTTTAATCTCTTCGTTATAGGCAGGGTGTATTAAATAGGTGGTGCGACGACAACCCTCACAGTGGCTTCATAAGTGCTTACTTTGTACATAATGTAATAGATGGCAGGACCAATAAGTTCTCTCATTACTTACGCATAGATAGATAATTTTACAGGTTCTGTGCACACGTGCATACAGTGTTGCATATATTCCCGGCCTTTTGTTTTTGTTTAGTGAAACAAGAGTCCAGTGACATCTGACATTAAGTAGCTAAATTAAAACATTGAAAGAATATATGCAACACTACATGCAGCATTGCACGTGTCGCCACAGCTAACCTCAAAAATATATATTTCTTAAGATTTATAAGTATTACGTAGCTATTATTAAAATTTCTGCCTGGTTCCTGTACTTTCAACCAAAATCAAGTTCAACGCAATGTGTATGAAGTTTTAAATAGTTTGTCACAATAAAATAAGACACCTTTTGCAGGTTAGGGATCTAACCTATAATTAGCAGTCTATTTTTATTAATCAACAATATTGAAAAATGATTTGCGTGAATTTTTAAATATTTGCTTGGAGCCAGTATGGCTCCAAGCTAAAAGTGCCTATACAAACATTAAAAATAAGAATAAACGAAAAAAACCTTAAAATTTGAGGTTATGTTAGTTATACGATCCACATGCCCAGGTAATTGTAGGACCTTATTGCTCACGCCATCTACTAAAGTAAATAGTAACCATGCACTTATGAAGCCATTATCATAATAGGAAAGTGCCGTTCGTCGGACCACCTATTTAATACACCGTGGTTATAGGTGTCAATTTTTTTATGCCAAAATCTTACATGCTGAACATTTATCTGATAACAATAGTAAGATGTAAACAAGAGTAACTAATTTTGTATGTCAAGGAAAGGTTTAGCTACTGAAGTGGTCAGTGATTTATATTCGTAACTTTTTATAAATTTTCACAAAAACACTTCAAAAACTTATAGAAATTATATTTACATACCTTCCTACAATTGCTCCATATAAAATTTTAAGACAAAAAAATATGTTCAACACGTTATAACACAGAATATACAAAACAGGGAACATGAACTAATTCAAGCACAGTAGCCGATTTAGAACAATCAAGTTTGAAATCGTTATGAGGTGAAAAATATTACCAAAAATTAGATAGATTTTGTTCTTTTTTATTGACATGATTCATTATACGAAGGCAGTTGGAAAAATTTTGCAAAAACAAATTGAAACATGATTCATATGACGTTGCTTAGCTTACTAAAAGAAAATCTATCATATATTCATGGAAATTTCTTGTGGATTCCTCTAGTTATACGCAATCTTAAACATAAGCCAACAATCCACACAGCACTCAATAGCCTTTGGACAACCAGTGGCCATATTTAGAGGATAAATAAGACATCTCGTGGATGTTCTAAGCTGGGTTACTCCAGATTTAGGACCCCTTGTGGATATTCTATAGAGACTAATTAGGATTGCCCATGAATTAGGGATGGGCGATGTTCATCGATGTTCGTCAACATTCGATGTTTTCTCCATCGATATTACATTATTAAAACATTGATGAATTATCAATGTCATTATATATAACATCGGATAAAAATATGTAGGGTAAGAAATAATAACAAAAGATACCCGGATTGGTTCATCAGCCTATAAAAGTCAGGGAATGTGGAAATTTTTAATGTGCATAATATAAAACTGCAAATTGCAAATGGTCAACATATTTCAGTTCGATATCCCATCCCCACCATGGATGTCTTCAATGGGATAGCCTATGGTTGTCCATAGGAAGGAAAATGGATCAATTCAGGCTAAAATCTGGACAATCTACAGACATCCACAATGGAAAAGCCCATGGTTGTCCATAGGAAGAGAAAGGGATCAATTTAGGTTAAAATCTTGACAATCTAATAACATCCACAATGAGATAGCCCATGGTTGTCTTTAGGAAGAAAAAGGGACCAATTTAGGTTAAAATTTGGACAACTACAGAGAAGTCTGTAGATTGTCCAGATTTTAACCTGAATTGGTCCCTTTTTCTTCCAAAAATATGGTGATTGCTGTAGACAACAATTTAAAATTCTGGGTATACTTACCCTCCTTTGCGTAATAAGTAAATCTCATATTTCAAAAAAATTATCTTTAGTTTATAAATGATATTATTTGAACTCTTGCATTTTCTTGACTTCTTGATTGAATGATTAGGTTGGGTTAAGTTGGGTTAGGTTATCTATGCCGAGAAAAGGGACACCACGGCATAATCGAAGGGTCTATTGGTGGTCGGAAGAAATTCCAGACCTGAGGAGGAGGTGTGAAAGGGAAAGGAGGAGGTATTTAAGAGAAAGGAGGGGGGGGGCTACGATACAACAAAACCCGGCAGAGAGATCCTACAAGGAAGCCAAAAAGGCACTAATGGAGGCCATAAAAGAAGCCAAGAGGGAGAAATGGAAGCAATTGAGGGAAGAAGTAGATGAAAATGTGTGGGGTGATGGGTATGGAATTGTAGCAAAAAGGCTACGAAACCACCCATCGACCATACCGAGGGAGAGATTGACGGAGATAGTAAACACACTATTCCCGGAAAGAGAGGAAATAATGTGGCGAAGGCCGGCGGGAGAGGACTTCGAGCCCTTCACAGCACCTAAATTAGGCGGCAGGGAAGCTGAAAGGTGGCAAAGCTCCTGGCCCAGATGGAATTCCTCTGGAAGTTGTGAAGATTGTAATTGAAGAACACCCAGCAGCTGTCCTTGAAATAATGAACAGAGCCATTAGGACAGGAGATATTCCGAATAGATGAAAGGCTAGTACTCCTCAGGAAAGGGGACAAAGCACTGGAAGAGCCATCGTCATACAGACCCGTATGCTTACTCGACTGTTTAGGCAAGATATTAGAGTACCTTATCCTGGGGAGAATAGAGGAAGAACTGGAGCGCGTTGGAGGATTATCAAACAATCAATAAGGCTTCAGAAGAGGAAAGTCCACTGTAGGGGCATTGGCAAGAATGAAAGAACTCTTAGAAGAATCGAAGAGAACCAAAGAAATCTGTGCCGTAGTGGGGATAGACGTATGAAACGCCTTTAACACAGTGTCATGAAAGAAGATAATTGAAAAGATCGAAGAGATGGAAGTCGAGCCGTACCTAACCAAGATCCTGATGGGATACTTCGAAAGAAGAGAGTTAGAGATGGAGGTGGGAGACGTGGTTGAATCCAGACCAGTAACAAGTGAGGGGTCGGTATTGGGACCGACACTGTGGAACATAATGTTCGATGAAATATTTGCAATCCGTAAGCCCCAGGGGGTGAATATGCTGGGATATGCCGACGACCTTGCCATAGTGGTGTCGGCACGAATGCCTTGGAAGGTGGAAGAGAAAGCCAATGCAGTCATAGAAAGAATAGGGAGGTGGTTCAGGAAGAAATCACTCAAATTAGCGCCCGAGAAAATAGAAATGGTCCTAGTAACTGTAGACTGGAGGCAAAAGTAGAGGGAGTAACAATCGCACCGAAGAAAGCCATAAAATACTTGGGAGTATGGATTGACACTCAAATAAACTTGAACTGAGACTAATGGCGAACATAGGTGGCCCAAGGGCAAGCAAGAGGAAAGTCCTATGCAGTGCAGTGCACTCCATACCATTATACGCAGCCCCAATCTGGGGAGAGGCTGTGACCATCAAAAGAACAAAAAATATGATGAGCAGAGTACAGCGCTACATGGCGTTAAGAATTTATAGCGCTTACCAATCAGTGTCACACGAGGCAGCACGAGTTATCGCTGGTATCCCCCCCCTATTGAGCTGCTGGTGAAAGGGCAGAGGTACATGACAGCATGAATAAGGAAGAAGCAAGGGAAAGACTGCTAGAAAGATCGCAAACCGAATGGGAGTCAACAACAAAGGGGGGATGGACGAGAAGAATTATACCCCAGATCTGACCATGGGTCGAGAGGAGAGGTGACATACCATGTGTCGCAAATTATCTCCGGCCACGGATGTTTTAGGGAATACCTGTATGATATAGGGAAAATCCCCCATGATGAATGTGCCTACTGATATTGAGAACATCGATCAGAAAACAGAAGCCGAAGAGAGAAACTCTAAAAAAGTAATTAGGATATCCAGAAGTGATAAGTCCATAAACATGTTAGATATAAGATCAGTGCATCATAGGAAGGCAGAGATTTGGGAGAGAGCAGTTAGCAATCCACGGTAAGTACGAACTTATATTAGTCCAGTCAATGAAGGAATGGTAGAGTAGAGGACATGGAGAGGGGAAGAATTTTCATCTTCAAGAATGTGTGGGTAGTTAGGAGGTAAACATACTAAAGGTCCCTGCCCTAGCCCTGCCGCTTCAGGGGTAGAGGGGAGTGAAAAGTTCCTTTTTTTTCGCCCATAACTTGGAAACGATGCGTCGTATGGAAAAAATTATTCTATGCAAAATTAAATTAAATGTCCTATAAGAATGTCTATATTCATGTTCTTCCTATGTGTTATAGTTTCCGAGATATTCGCCAGCCAAAATCGATACTTAATAAATAAATTAATTAGGTATCTGGAATTTGTCTATGAAAGTGGTTTACCGAGGGCTGCTAATAAATCACAGCCACAAAACAGTCTTTATTTTACAATACTCGACGTATTTACTAATGTAATATTTTGTTGAAATCTATACAGTTCCTTAAATATACAGTGTGACTCACTTAAAATTATAACTTCTTTATTTTGTTTTCGATTTGTACAGGCGCGGTTTTAACATGCTTGCCCCCCGGCACTATTTTAAAGATGCCGACCATACTCTTAAAAAATATAACATCTATAAACTACCTGTGTTAATCAGCACTAAATTCTCTACAAAACCCTTAACAGACTTATTTTAACAAAAACTAAACGTTTACGAGGTACAGGACATCAGAGAAGATCAGTGAAGAAAATCATATAATTCAAATAACAGAGACAATTGAAAACAGGAAACTTGCAAATATAGGCAAAGAAAATCAATGGACAACAATAAAATCAAAGAAACGTAAGAAGACTTGGCAAGTAGGTAGTGCAGAAAAAAACGAAGGGGAAGATGCCGAATTTGAAAGTAGTGAACCGAAAAAAAATAAAAAAATCTGGCTGTACATCTCTAAAGCAAAAAACAAAGTAACACAACAAGTTGTAAAAAACTATATCGCAAGGAAATCTAACACAGACATTAACAACATCTATGTTAAATCGTTAGACTTATACAAAAAGATAGATAACAACAATAGTTTCATGGTCGGACTTGACCCAGTACTCCTTGATATGGTATATGACAGCAAATTTTGGCCATCTGGTATAATGTATGATCGTTTCGATTTCAAAAAGGGGGGCAGGTTCCTTGATAATCCGAAACTACCTAATAATTCTGTAAAAACTGAAAATGACGACCTTATGGACAACATCTCTAGGCAGGAAGTAGTAAATAAAACACCACTACAAAAAGAAATAAGTGAAGAAATTATTAATGAGGGTTTTCAGTCTCCCAGTGTGGGCAAGAACAAGTAAAATGCAGAAGAAAGAATGCTCTTTCAGTATTTCATCTTAATGTTCAATTTTTGAGATATAAAGTAAATGAGATAGAGGGGTATTTTGCCCAAATCAAGGAAATGCCGGACGTCTTAACGTTTAGCGAACATTGGCTGAAGCCAGATGAAATAGGTATGATAAACATACATAATTATACATTGGCCTCACATTATGCCAGAACTACCTCGGCACATGGTGGTAGTATAATTTTTGTAAAGAACGGTATTGATTTTAAAGCTCGTAATGATATTGTATTGTCACGTGAATCACTCTGTGAAGTATCAGCAGTAGAGGTTATCAATGGTAATTACATTATTGTTTCACTTTACAGAACACCTGATAGAGATACAAAAAAATTTGAACAATTTATTGATATTGTCTCTACCATTTTAAACAAATTAAAGGCACATACGCATAAGATCATAATAACTGGTGACTTTAACATACATTTTCATACTCAAAATAAATATGACAAAGAATTTAATTATCTACTGACTTCTTTTAATTTTAACACTTGCATAACAGAGGCAACTAGAGAAAACAACTGCAGACAACATATTAATAAATTTTTCAGGAGAGTACAGTACTGCAGTAAGAGATTTGCATATTTCTGATCATAATTCAGTTACAATTTATACAGACCTTCTAGATCCAAAAATTGTAAATACACAAAAAACGGTTAGACCAATAACCGAACAGGGTTTATTTAAATTTCACAACATAATGCAAACAGTTGACTTTTCCTTTGTTAAATCTAATAGCCTTACAATTAATGATAAATGGGACATGTTCATCGACAAGATTGTAATAAATACAAAACGTGCTTTTCCAGTAAAAGTAATTACTACTAACACATTAAAAAATCATACAGTATTGTGGTTTAATGAACATCTAAAAAATATGAGAGATATGCTTGGGTTCTTGCATGATGTGTGTAAACAGTCCCCCATTAATGAAAATAAGAACATGTATGTGGAACAAAAAAGACAATATAGAGTTGAAATTCTAAATACAAAAAAAAGAATAAATAGTGAGTACATAAATCATAAATTCCAAAAACAACTCTTCTAAATCAATGTGGGAGGTAATTAATAATTGTAGGCCAAAAGTTCATGCTTCTCTAGACGACGCAATAAATCCCTCTGATTTTAACAATTACTTTGTTAATCAAGCAGAAGTACTAGTATCAAAACTACAAACAGTAAGGCATCCACCTGACGAATTCTTGAACAAAAACATTAATAAAACATTTAAATTTCGTGAAGTAACATTCAATGAAGTAAGGGAGGCAATTAATAATTTAAAGAATAAAAACTCTCTGGATATTTATGGTATAAATGTAAAAATCATAAAACAAATCAAAAACATGATAATATCACCTTTAACGCACTTAGTAAATTTATCCATAAAGACAGGTGAATTTCCAGACTCTCTAAAAATTGCTAAAGTGATCCCAATCTTTAAAGTAGGAAACCGTGATGACCCAGGTAACTATAGACCGATATCTTTAATTCCTATCATTGCCAAGATAGTGGAAGGGCTTTTAGCCAAGCAAATAGCAGAGTACTTCGAAAGTAATAGTTTATTTATTAATGAACAATGTGGTTTCAGACAAAATCGTAATACGGAAATGGCAATTTTAACACTTGTAGATAAGATCTCAAAGGGATTTGATGAGGCAACATATATAGGTGGAACATTCTGTGACCTAAGTAGGACTTTTGATTGTGTAGCGCATGATAAATTAATTCAAAAACTAAATTTGTATGGATTTAATCCCTTGAGTACTAAAATTATTCAATCATATCTAACCAACAGACAACAAACGGTCCACTATAATGACATGAATTCTAGCATAAGTTCTATCAAATATGGAGTGCCACAAGGGTCAATACTGGGGCCGTTGCTGTTTCTCATCTACGTAAACGATATAACTAACTCCCTTCCAAATAGTGATCTAGTTTTATACGCAGATGATACAACTACTCTGGATGAACATAACAACTTAGAACAGCTTTTAAATTTAATGAATAAAACACAATCAGAGGCCTCCACATGGTTTGTAGTAAATCAACTACACCTCAATGAAAGTAAAACTATGAAATGCATATTTACACTAAAACACTGTGATTTTGATAACCCGGCATCAGTTAAATTTCTTGAAATATACCTAGACTCTAGGCTTTCTTGGGAAACACATATAGATCAACTGTAAAAAACTCTCCAAAAATATTTACGTTTTGAGAAATTTATACCCTGTTGTAGACAATTCAGTTATACTAACTGCTTACTACGGTCTATTCCACTCCAATATGTGTTATGCAATATTAGCTTGGGGACATTCACCACATGCCGAGCAAATTTGTAAACTTCAACGGCGTGCAATTAGAGCTATCACAGGATCAGGATATCGTGTAGATATAAAACAAAAATTTATCGAACTAAAAATTCCCCCTTTCTCTTGTGTGTATGCGCTGAAATGTTTACTATGGATAAGAGACAATATTCATCTATTCAGCTATCATAATGATGTTCACCACCACGATACGAGAAATAATACAATGATTGTGATTGAAATAGAGTTTCATCGAGTAAACAAAAGCAAATTCTCTACAAACTATTATGCACCTAAACTATATAATAAACTTCCAAACCATATTAAGTACTTACCCGCTAATCAATACAAAGAGAGAATACAAACATACCTTACCAAAAGAGCATTCTATTCTTTGAATGATATATTAAATGATGATTTCCACGTTGATTAATGCACTTATTTTATATACTTTATGTCTGTAGATTTTTTAAACTGTAGTTTGTTCTATGTGTTTAGTATTGTTAATATATTTTCCATTTAGAGTTTTAATCACCATATTGTGTAGTTCTAACTAATAATTTTAAATATAAATATTAAGTAATGTCTCTGTTGTTGTTGACGAATGTAAACGATTTGTGTATTAACATGATCTTTAATAAATAAATAAATAAATAAAAGTTTTCAAAAAGTAGTTTTTGCGGATTATTCCGTAAACTATTGATCGTACATTAAAATGTCAAATAGAAATTTTAATGAGCACTAATTTTTCTACAATTTCTGTCAGTAACACTATTCTGTAGGACCAACAGTTTGTGAGCAAAAAGATGATAAAAAAACAATATTTCATTAACTATTGGTTGGATATTAAAATATGTGGTTGCAAACTTGTAAAGCATTAAGTGCTCTACAATTTTTATTTAAAACATTTTCGCAAAAATTAAAAAATATATATTTTTCAAACATTTCAACTATTGATTGGGTACAAAAAATATGTAATAGCAAATTTGTAGAGCACTAAATGTAAAGAATTGAATGCTCTACAAAATTGATAATATTATATTTGAGTGTACAATGAATAGTTTAGGAGATATTTTTAAAAAACTATTTTCTTATAACTTTTAACCGGCTGAAGTCTGTAAAATATTAGTCCTACAAACTGGCATCTTTCACATAAAGTGTAGAGAATTTAATACTCTACATGAATGCTGTTTGACATTTTATGGACGATGAACAGTTTACGAAATATTTCAAAAAAACCACTCTTTACAAACTTCCACTCGCTGCAATTCGTAAATGGTTAATTCTACGAAAATAATCCTGTTAAGTAATTAATAGAGTTTAGTGCTGAACAAAAAGGATTCTTACCATTTTTATTGTAATATCAATAGTTTGGAAGATATTCGCATTTGACTTTTGGCAAAGTTGGCGACTAACCCCCAACCACCGTCAACCCCGCCAACTTGACAAAATACTCAGAGTGAACCCCCCAATACTATAAAAAAATAATTTATGCTATTTTTGCAAAAAAAATGCCTATCCATTTTATTTTTGAGGCGATTTTGGTTTTGACGTCATGACCACCTTAGATTGGGGGTTAAGTGATCAATTACCTATTTATCCCACAAAATATTGATCATTATGAGAGCGGAACGTTTCTCTTCAAAGGTTCGCTTTAGTTTGCTTTTAAATACCTTATTAAAATCGGAATTAGTCTAGCCCGCTGGCAAACTGTACACTAATGAAAGTAGTGATATTTCATTCGTTGTGCGAATTAAACAATTGAAGCTAAACAAAATAACAATTATTTAATCCAATTAAATGTATTTGAGGATTACAAAAACAAATAATATATAGTCAACTTAATAAAATAATTTTGTTTTAACAAAAAAAAAAAACAAATACAAATTATGACATACCCACATTATTTTTTGTTTTTGTTTCGTTTCAACAGTCCTAACTGCTTCTTTTTGCTTTTCTGTATTTTTTTATTCAATTTCATACTCACTTCTTTTGGAATATCTTCTAGGATAACTTTTTTTGAACTAACTATTTTTTTTTTATTTATGTTTTGTCCATTTACTTCTCTTGAATTTTCAGATTTTGCTTTTTTATCACTTTCAGGGCTGTTTTTTGCTTTTATCTTTTTATTTTGTGGAATATCTTCTAGGTTAACTTTTTTTGAACTAACTAATTTTCTTTTATTTATTTTTTTTTGTACATTTACTTCCCTATTTTCAGATTTTCCATTTTCATCACTTTCAGGACCACTTTTCCCCCCTTTTATCTTTTTGTTTTGGGGTGGCTTATCTGGCGTTGTCGTCTTCTTTTTAATTTTTTGTTGTTTTTTGCTAATTATGTTTTCACTCCTCTTAAACCTTTTCTCCTTTATCGCATCTGAACTAAACTTTTTAGTCAATTGTTTTTCTTCAGCAGTTTTACTGTCATCCAGTTTACGCTTTTTTTTCCTTTGCAGTGTATCCGTAACACGACTACTACTCGTCACTTTGCCTTTCTTTTTAATCAAATTTCCTTCTTTATATTTCACATCTTTGTCGTGTTTGTCTGTATTAGTTTTAATTACTTTCTTATTCCCTTGCTGTTTTTTCTGAGTAGGTCCCTCAGTCTTCTTTTCGTCAGGTCGTGTCTCGTCAGTTTCGTCATTTTCTTCTATAACGTCATCCTTGTCATCAGATTTAGGAATAAGGTTGCTGAATTTTTTCAATTTGGCCACAAAAAATCCATCCATATTATGTGTATGAGGATAAAAACGTCTTGTTAGTTTCAAAGTTGGATGGAATCTGTACTGACGATAATTTGTGAAGCCTTCTGTGCCAAACTCGAGCCCCGTATCCACCAACTTGACATTACGCTTTTTCAAAGCAAAATCGATGACCCACTCGTTCTCCTCTGGCAACACAGAGCAAGTCGAGTAAACGATATAACCTCCAGTGGGGGATTTGGCATTAACACTGTCTATGGCAGCCAACAGCAGCTGGCGTTGCAAGTTATAGCACCTCTGGATATCCTGTTGATCTTTGCTAGTCTTAACGCTCTGATCCTTAGCAACAACTCCAGTACCTGTGCAAGGTGCATCGAGTAAAACTCTGTCGAAGCCTGTGATTACCTTCGGAAAGTTACGCCCATCCATGCAGGTGATTACAGAATTGACTACTCCCAAACGGTGAAAATTACCAACAACAGCTTTGATGCGATCTTTATTGATGTCGTTGGCAAATAATACGCCAGTGTTTTTCATCACAGCAGCGATGTGTGATGCCTTACCTCCTGGCGCTGCAGACATATCCAATATCCTTTCATTTTCTCTAGGCGCCAAAGACATGACTGGCAAAAGACTCGACGCCCCTTGAATAATGTAGTGACCTGCAAGATATTCCGGGGTCGCACCCATCGGAACTTGAGCTGAGTAAATAACCAAGCCTACCTTGCTCCATTTACCAATAGGGTCCAAGTTAACGCCCCTGTTTATTAGAGCCTGCGCTAGATCTCTTCTACGTGTCTTAAGACTATTCGTTCTTATAGTTAGGGGACGTTGTACCTCGCTTGCCTCAAGAAATTCTAGTAATTCAGAATGTGGAAAAAGTTGCATAAATTTCTCCATTAAAAATTCATTATAACTATAATAAGTGCATAAATCCGTTCTTAGTATGTCCAGATACTCAGAACGTGAATGAGTTTTATCTCTGAGCTTACTAAAGTCTGTTAATACTGCTATAACTTCCCGAATGCGTTGTTGGACGTCTTGTAAACTCTGCATTTCTGCCTCAGATTCCTTCGTCGGGAATTGAAATACTTCCTGATTTGCTATATTCAACTGCATTTCCTCCTCGGCAAGTTTTCGATCTTTACTTTGCTTCTTCTTGAGTTCTATGTTTTGTTTCTCAATTGGAAGCAAATCATCTTCATCATCTTCATCCTCTTCATCATCTTCGTCCTCTCTGTCAGAGCCAAATTCATCTTGTTCATCGGAATCATTATCAGATAAATCATTTAAATTTTCCACTTTTAAATCACTATCTTCCTCTTCTCCTTTTTCCTCGTCTTCTTCTTCTTCATCATCAACTTCTTCCCCATTTTCCATTTCAACGTCATCAGATTCTGTTTCCACCTAAAAAAGAATAATTAAAATTTAATTGCTTTTAAATTATAAAGTGAACTTTACAAAAATACTCTAGTCAAATGGGGAAAATTAGAGGGAAAAAACTGATAAAGTTTTGAAACTTGGCAAAGATGTTCATTAAGGCCCACTGTTTAACATACTAAAAGTCCCCAACTCTATATCCTGTGCTTGCGCCGCCATCTTGAAAAAATGGCGCTCCATTTTAGGTTTTTGCTTATATCTCAATAACCATTAAGTAGCGACGTCAAAATTATGTTTATATGAAAAATAAAGCTTGTAAAATTCTCTACAAAAAATGTTTTTTGTATTTTTTTTTTATCTATTATTATACTCTTTGGAAATACGAAAGTAGAGTATACTGACACATTTCAAAAATTGTAAATATTGCTCGTAGAGAAAAAAAACATCATATCATTGTGTTGTCATAGAATTCGTAACAACTTTTAAAATGTCCGTTATGTCCGTCTTTCTGTCAGTCCGTTAGTCTGTCTTTCTGCCTCTCTGTCCGCCACGTCTCTTTTAAGATAAATAACTTAAAAGAGACAAGTCTGGTTTTATTGAAATTTGGACAATAAATTAGTGTTTAGCTAGAGGAAGAACCCCAGCGTTTTTGAAAAAAATCGATCAGTAAATAAAAAGGTTATGAAACATTTTATGAAAAAAATGCACTACTAAATTGAGAATGAATTTTGTTTTTCTCTATAACTTCTGTAGAATTATTATTTTCGGAGATCTGGAAGTATAAAGATGGCGTCGGAACATTGATGCAGTTTACATATCTCAGAAAATACGTCAAAAATTCTGGAAGTCAAAATGAAAAACTATTTTAGGCCTTCAAATAATTTTTTAACTGTTTCTATAGCATAAAAAACAAAGAAATTGTGACAGAAACAATCGAGGAAACAATGTGCTTCTTCACATTTTTTTAATAAAAACGTCGCCAAAAATATATTCTCATATTATACTGTTTTTCGTTAACATATATGATCTAGACGCTCAAACTTTTTCGTCCGCTTATAGCACTTGCTTTAAAAAAAAAATGCATTTTAAACTATAAAGGGATTTTCGAAATAACATACAATTTTAGTTTCTTTGCAAATATCTCAATAAATAATTAGTTTTAACGAAGAAATGGTGAATACCAAAAATACTTAATGCTTATAAAATAAGAATGAATTTGTTTTTTTATATTTTAATAGGATTTTTATATTTTAATAGTTTCAAGTTTATAAATTACATTCGAATGTTTACGTATTTAGTTTAAATGTTCATGTTCAAATCATCTGAGTGAATAATGGCCATAATCGCGAATGTAATACTATGCTTTTTCTACACCTATTAAACAAATAAGTTAGACTGAAAATTGATAGCATTAATCGGTACCTATTCCTAATAAGTCGAAAACGTAAACAAACAATATGGCGATATGGTGGTACACTTGTCACTGTCACGCGAGTTGATTGTCAGCCGCAGCAGCAAGAGTAGATCGCAAAAGTCGATTTCAAATATCATTGAATCAGCGAAACAATGATTTTTAATTTGTGTTTGTGATTGGTTGGATGCAGTGAATTATGAATCGATAATTCACTACAGTGAATTATGAGTACGATTTTTCACCAAAAAATGCTAATAATTGTCATATAATTAAATAGGTGTAGAAAAAGATAATTAAATAATCTTTAAAAAGATTTTTTGTTTGTTTCCGAATTATAAAAAATAAAGAAATTATGGCTGAAACAATGTGCATTATCACATTTTTTTAAACAAAATGTCACCATATTGTTATTGCAATTGTCCAGTAATTAATTTTTTTTCAAAAATGCTCTGTTTAGTTAATATCATAACCAAGATGCTTAATGTTTTTTTGCCCGTTTAAAACACTTGCTTTAGAAAAAATTTCCATTTGCTATTTTGAAGTTTTTAATTTTGATTTCAGACTCATAATCAGAAACACAAATGTCCTGCGTTTCAAAAATAGTTCTTCAAACATTAAATATTTAAATATAGAGGCGGTTTTCACCATTTGAGCACCATTAAGAACAAGTATTCAGACCATATAGAAACTGAAGATGATACCATTTACTACAATAATAACCCACAAAGAAAAATTATCGTTACATATGAGATTATTCCTAAATTTTACATATTTTCTATCTCTAGGTACTGTTCTATCAGACAATTGGCGAATAAAAAATTTGATCGTAGGAAGAGTAGAATTGCTGGTTACAAAATAAAAAGTAACTATATAATCGTTTGAGCAGCCCAGAACAATAAAAAGCAAGAGAATTTGAGTGGAGGTGAGGTTGAAAATTACTGTTGGAAAATCGTGAAATTCAAGAACTAAATTGTAATGGCATATAATTGATAAGACAGGCAATTCGTGCAGGTTGGTTACACCACACCTTCGGTAGTTAATGCTATAGTTACTCCAGGGACGCACCCAGAAAATTGCTGGGGGGGGGGCTACTGCAAATAATAATATAATTAATACATTTAATATATTTATTGAACAAAAGAGTAACAGGGAGTATAAAACTACAACACAAAATCAATTCGCCATGGTTATGCAAAGCATAGCCCATGATGTATATATTGTAACGATCGCGCAATCGTATATTTTGTACAATGTATTTTGCTTTATATTTTGTTTATTTATATTTCATTTTTACTTTAAAATATGTGATGCTGGCCTCCTAGGGGGGAGGGCGTGCTTTAGCCCCCAATGCCTCCCCCCCTTCAGTGCGCCTCTGAGTTACTCACTAAAGTACTTGTGGCAACATTGTTAAACCATTTTTTTGATATCTGAAATCTACTACTCGTTGGAATACATTTTAACTAGCAATAAAACATGCCAACTGTCTCACAACCAATACTCAACGAGAAGCTAGATGAAAACGTAACCTTAAATACGAAATATCCCTAGAGAGCATTGTCAAAAATATAACAAACATAAATTTCTAATGGAGACCGCGGAGATGGTATATAAGTAAGCTAAATAGTGATGGGCGATATATCACGAACTGTGATTTAATCACTGATATTAAGAAATCACAGGTAACGACTGTTAGCAAAGTTGGCAGAAAAGCGTGACGTGATTACGACTTTCCTTCCGTATTTCGTTCCCTTGCCGTGGTTCAACCAAGACCAATATAATAATTAACAATTTCTCCCGTACGTCGTATTATGAAAGTCGTGATCACATCACATTTTAAATTCACTGATATAAGAAAATCACAGTAACGATTTACGTTGTGATTGAAAAATCACGATATCGCCCATCACTAAAGCTAAAGGCTAAATAAAACGAGGTAAGTGAGACAACACGGATTATTGCTGTATCTTGTAGTCCCGAAACTGACTTCAAATTTTTATTCTGAGAGATGGCAATGTTGCAAGGAATGGTGGTGTATCTTGGCTGGCTGGTGGAATAGCTATGACAACTCCGCTAGGACATTAATAAAATGAATTAAACAAGAAACTCTAGACCATACCGCTTGTAATCATTGTTGAAGACTCTTACCTTACTAGTTAGTTATTAAATCGTAATATAATTAATTTTACTTCCACGTCCAGTGGAAGTGTGGTAACACAAAAAAAAACTAAAAATGTTTATTACACAAACCCCCATTACCACTCCCACCCCATTATTAAAGGGGGTGAAAAAAATTAAATTGTGAATTACCTATTGTGCATACAAGAACCAAAGGCCGCAAATTTTTTTTTACCACTAACACCACCCCCACTAGGGTGGAGCGTAAACATTTTTTTTTGAATTTCGTTAGCGGCTAGTCTAACAGTTGTCTCTTGGTACAAAAACTCTGACATTTTTTAAAAAATTTTCAAGAAGTGTTTTAGGGTTTCTCCGAGCCCCTAAAATCCGAAAATACATTTTTTTTAAATTTTCAAAATGGCTACTGTTAAAAAGTTTTCTGTCAAGCCCTAGCTTAACCACATTTTTTTGAATTTTTAAATAAATATTTAATGGTTCCCCCAAGCCCTCAAAAATTCACATTTTCAGTTTTTTTAAATTTTTAAAACGGCTAATATGGAAAAGCTTTCTAACGAGTTGTAAAGTAACTACAATTTTTTTCAAAATGTAAAAGAAATGTTTAAGGGTTGCTCCCAATCCTTAAAATTTACCACTTTTTTTGTCATATAAATTTTACTTACATTTACTTACATTTTACTACATTTACTTAAGTTTATAGTCCTAAAGGTAGGCATTAGTCGCCCTGAGTCAATCCTTCCTGTAATAAAATCATCTCTATTTACCATCCCACATACCGACTTTGATGCTTCTGTTACCAGACGAACACACCTCTCTACACCCTGTGTATGATACGGGAACTTTGGCACTGTATATATTTTTAGACCACCACGTACCATTTCTGTTAGATCTGCTGTTGAAATGTGAGCCAAAATAGGTGGTTCAGTTCGCAATATACGTCTAAGGCCTAATTCCCTTATGTGATTATGTTCGTCCGTAACCATCGCAAGAAGAATATTCTCAGGGTGCCCATTTCTTTGTATAACAGGATCAATAACAGTTTTAATGTCATCACACAGACGGCTAGCTAACAAAATTCAAAAAAAAAATTTTTACGCTCCACCCTAACCTCCAACCCCACTACCGATGTGACATATCGTTTTATAGGTTTTTGGGGTAGGTGTTTTCAAATATTATATTAATAAAGTTCCATAAACAATTATTTCCACATAGTGGAGTGCAAAAATAGTATCAACATTTTTTTCGTTGTGAGAGACTTGGACTTGTGGAGGTAGTGATTCCTTGGGCAACGGTTTTTCAAATTCAAATTAAAAACTGATAAACATATAATAAATATGTTAAGTAAATATTTTGTTATATTAATTAGGGATACGCCGAAGCGGGGTTATGGCCGAATAGCCGAATACCAAATATCCGGCCATCTCCAACCACCGAAGCCGAACAGCTTCGGTGCTTCGGACGAGGCATGATATGGCACATGAAATTACGTTTTTAAGAAGAAAACTTTTTTATTTTATGAAACCAAGTAATAGATAAATACATATTACTTACATAATATATTGAAAGTGAAACAAAGTTTGATTAGTTTACCATAAAACTTTCAAATATCGCTTTTTTTTAGTTGTTTTACTACTCATTGTAATTGTATACTGACTCCTACATAATGTATAATCAACTAAAATGCTAAACACACAAACCACATGAATAGGCCTAGAAAGAAGTGCAAGTTTTAACAAGAATTTTGTGCTTCAGTCCGCTTCGGTCGAAGCCCCACCCACTTCGGCCAAAGGCCGAATATTTAAAATCCAGCCAAAGCTGCCGAATACTAAAGCAGAACCGGAGCTTCGGAGCATCCCTAATATTAATCACTTGACTTACATCTTCAGCTTCATCACTTGTATCAGCATTTTCATTGTCTTCCTCTTCTGCATCATCATCTCCATCATCACTACTTTCGATTTCTCCAAACCATTTTTGTTTCGGTTTCAACCAAAGTTTGTTATCATCGGAAAAGCCTTTACTTGGCACAAGTTTTGTTTCCTCCTCTTCACTTTCATTCCCTTCAGATTCTACCTCGGATTCATCTTCCGATTGCTTGCTAAAGTATCGTTTATCCTTTAGCTCTTTGTTCTGTGTGCTATGCAACTGTTTATTTTTTCCGTTCAAAATCTTTTGTTTCTCTTGTCTTGCTTTAATGTTTTGTAGCCGTTTTCGTGCCCTATGCTTTTGATGGCGACTGAGTTTCTTTTGAGTCGTATCATCATTTTCTACAATATATCACGTGTCAGTAACATGAATAAAGAAATTTACTTGAAATGAAGATAGTTAGTTACCTGTCAATTTTTTTGGAAATGATGGATCCTTCTGCTTCTTAGCTTTCTTTCCAGGCCCCTTTTTGGCAATCACTCCTTCATTAAACTTTGCTTTCCTACCCATAATATAATAATACGCGTACTTATTTACAAAGCACTAAAAAGGCTTAAATGAGTGATCAAGAACAAAACGTTACACAATATTTAAAACATGGGAAAAACTTTAAAACACGTGTGGATAATCTTGATTTAAAATATTTTAATTTTAAGGTTAAGTAAAATAAATTATACAAGATTACAACACAATAACAAGAAAATACCAGTAAATACAAAATACCTCACCGAACATTGATTTGGCTACACTGTTGGTTGTCATTATTTCAGTCACACCAATATAACACAGTAGAGAGAAAACAACTGTGAATATAATTTTCGCCATGACATTTTTCATTTTCCACCAAATTGTAAATCATAGATTAAAGAATATTATCTGTTATAGATAGGCAACTCTCAAGGATTTTTTGAACAGCAAAACTTACGTCGAGAGTGGCGCTGTATTCCCGCCTTTTTTATATAGGCGGGATTGTCATAGGCGGGAATTTTAAATGATTTTCAAACAAATTGCTTAGGCCATCATTAGACTACAAAAGTTCTTTAACAAAGATTTTTTATAAAAAATTTTATGAGATGAAATCTATATCAAATTACTCATAAAATATCTTTTATAAAAGATCTTTGTCAAAGAACTTTTATAGTCTAACAGTGGCCTTAAAATTAAATAAGTCATTTCAAAACTAGAAATTGATCATTTATTAATTTAACGGAAAATCATTACAATAAATACAATAATATTTAAAAATACATTTAAAAAGTAACTAACATAAGTAAAATTATTACAAAAGTATTAAGATGTTGAAACTGCCTTGAAATAAGTAAAATGTTAAAGTAACTAATGTACCAAAATACCTGTAATACAATTAAATAATAGCGGGTTTATACGTGCATGGATTTAGTGGCGCCAGTAGATATTGGCACGCCAGTAAAAAAATATTGCGCGTATAAACAGTTACTGGCAGGCATGCATCAATGCATGCAAGGTAAAAGCTTGCTCGCCAGTAACGGTTTATATGTGTAATATTTTTTTACTAGCGTGCCAATATCTACTGGCGCCACTAAATCCATGCACGTATAAACCCGCTATAATATACATTTTCACGTCCTTTACTAACATTAAGTGGTGTGAATCAGTCTTTTTGGAATTTAGATTTTTCATTATCATATAGGTTACAAAAAACTGACATTGATTGTGAAACGTCATAAGTTATGTATTTGAATAATGTTAATCCAGAAGAAAAACATACGTATTTTTGTTTTTTTTACTTTTTTACACCATTCGATGGGAATGATTTTGATTTATAACAAATGTAAAAACTGACGTTGAAAAATTCACAGCAACTGCACATAGCTGCGATTGTATTTATTATGTAAATAATGTAACCAAATATTTTGTACATGTCCTTCATTACAAGACTGAAAAATTTTTTCATCGGTAAACACAACATTGGTCCAAAACTCCAACGGGCGATAGACACAATTTAAACAAAACATAATGCGGGCTTGCTTGTTCTCCTGTTAATATGGTCTTCTTGGCACTTGTACAGTTTTTTATTTTCGATTTTCCTATCCTTCGGCTAGCTGCTAACCTCGACACTAGAAAATGTGTCATGAACACAGCGTCTCCTGCTGTTTAAAACGGATTTTGCCTCAAATAGCCAAGGAGTGCTTCATCTTGAACGAGATTTGAACTTCTCGATAGGCCTGAACCGTCTTTTCTCTTTACGCTACCTTCCTCTTCCCACTTTTCTTCACACTCATAACAGTACTTTTATTCAATTGATAATGGTTAGCAACTGCTCTGATAGACCATCTCTCTTTAATTTTAAAGAGAATTAAAATTTTTTCATGTTCAGTTAATTTTGGCATTGCGAAAATATGGCACTGACAAATAAATAATGATTTAATAAGGCGAAAAATAGGTGTACGGAATTTCATTGCACAGAAGTGTACAACCCGTCAGTCTTTCGTTTTTAGTCAATTTCTTGGGAGTCACGTTCTTTGCAGATCAATAATACCTATGCATGTTGGAATTTTTCGAAGTCGCAACACGACGTGAACACATACAACACTTATAACCCATTACAGTTTTTAATATTTAACAGAACAGCGTCGTGTCTAATCAGTTTCATTGGAAACTCACATTATTTACAAATAAGCAAATGGACTCCTGCTCTATGGATTTAATAATTATTAGTTTAATGTCCAAAACACAAAGCACAGACATGTAAACAATAATGGCGCGACAAAGGCATATTTTTGCGATCTCGCGTCTTACCCCAATGCTTTAAGCGCCTTGAAGCGCTACGTCATCATATATTTCTCCGCAAAAATGAATGTCTTTTTAGCTTTTTTTAACAGTTTAGTTCTAACCATCTCTAACGTTCTTATGTCATAGCCCTACTATTTTCCGCTTACACATTTTCTAGCGCCTTAGTGAGACCGGGCGATACCGCTTTAAGCGTGACGTCACAGCTTATTCGCTCGGATGGCTCCGCTTATCTCGGTTTGTAGCGTCTTATGCGCAAAAACATGCCTCAGATTTGCGCAGCCGCCGTGATTCAAGTACAAGTAGCGACAGATCGACGGAAGTTCAAACTAAACACGCTGTTTTGAAATATAGTGGAAGTGCGCAGGGCCTGTTGTAAATTGTCAATTGTCTTTAGTGAGATAGGTCGATTTAGTAATAATAATAAGCTTTTCGAAATTATCCTATTTGATGAAGTTTTTTGAAGAATTAAAATTCATATCGTTATGATGTTCACAGTCTTTATTATCTTATAAGGCTGCTACAAATTTACTTGATGGGTATATAGTAAGTATTGACTAATTTAAAGGTTAACTTGATCTAATATGCAATTTATTTATTAAAGAAATGGAACAACAAATAGTTGATGTAAATGGTTCTGAAGACGCCAACAGAAACATTACTATACGGGCATTAAGAACGAAAACACGAACTATAATTTCGACTTTACTTAACCCTGTAAAAGTTATCCCTAATGAAAAAGGACTACCACGGTATATAAAAAATTATTAGATATTTACAAGATATAATTGTATTGAGTTTTAAGGACTTTACGCCATTGTCAGTAATTCAAGGAGGAGAAATTACCAGTTTGTTATGGCATTTTCCCTGTAATTAGGATTAAAGCCTGTTCGCTGATAGAATCCCGGTCGTATAGTGTAAGGAATATCGTCCGGAGCTCTATCTTTCCTTGTCTTTATTGAAATATTGTTTGTAACCTAATCTGTAAGTTTTAATCTTTGTGATCAAGTTATGACCGACGTGCGCCATTTCTATTGTTCGACAGCAAACCAATTTGCATAACGCGTGTCGTCATCAAATACGACGATTCCAGAGGCGTGTTGATTTTCTCGAGTATAGCAGGTATAGTGCACTTATTTCAGTTAGTGCCTAAGAGGACAATTTTAGTCTTGTTGTATTGTTAAAATAGTAAACATGCGTCCTGGTGAATTTTTAAGTCCGCAATCACAACAGTTAGTTTTGAATTTGTTGGAATATTTTCAAAAGGAAAATGGAAATGGTGGACCTTTATTGTCAATAAAATCGGTTTAAAGGCGAGTGGGTGAGGCTTTAAAAATTGATGAAAAGACTAAATAGCTAAAAACGACAAAGAAAATTTGGGACCTCAAGCTTCGGTTAAACGGAATCGTAAAAGTCCAAAACAGAGTTACACGATGCTGTAAAATATGAAATAAAAAATGTTAACTGAAAATTTTGAAACATGGCTGACAGAGACTCTTGCCGAGGTTACAAAATCCAAGCATTATTGTTTTAGATAATGCTAAGTACCACTCTCGGGTTGAAGAAAAACAACCAACCCGATCTTGGACGAAAGAAAAAGCACAAACATGGTTAAAGACCAAAAACATAGATTTCAGTGATACCGCATTTAAAGCTGAATTGCTCCAAATAGCTGGAGCTAACAGAACAGAGCAACACTATATTGTCGAGAGCATGGACATGAAGTACCGGCTTCCATCAAATCACTGTCAGTTCAACCCAATAGAACTTGTATGGGGAATTTGTAAGGAGTAATAAAGCAGTATTACTATGAGAAGATGCCAGCAAAAAATATGCGCAGAAACGAGTTTGTGCGCTCCTTCATTCTAAACCAATGAGAAAGAATTACGTGACATTCAATGTCAACACCAGTGGCGGTAGTGCCCTGCAGTAGAACGGCGGCGACGGTAATAATAGTAATAAAACAACTTTATTAGGCAAAGTTTAGTAGAACTTACTATTCTTACACTTCTCCTGAACAAAGGTTACTCGTAACAGTTGGCAAGTTTTAATCTACCACAGTTCCTTGATCGCGAAACTTTTATTGCAATTACACATTCCTATACCCTAGATAAAGTTATGCCACTGGTAAAAATATTCGCGCATTTTGGCTCCTCCCTGGCATCTTCTCATAGTAATACTAGTCTATTACGACAAACACATTGGGAAACTATTACGACTTACACATTGGGAAAAATGGTTTTAGTGACGAAGCCATTCTTGCTATGTGGAATGAGGTTTTATCTCAAGTGTCGAGCTCAGTTTGGTCCAAGTGTGCAAATCACACAAATAAATTGAATTTAGAGACATATGATCAAGAGGTTCATACGGAAAAAGTTATGCCATTCGTTATAAGTGTTAATAGTGAAAGCGACGATGAGGACTCGGAAGAATTAGACATTGACGAAGAAAACTAATTTATTTATTTATCTTACAACTAGGTATTTGTATTTTACTGCCATATTTGTTTTATATAAGGTTCGGCATAATTAGTATTAAGTATATATTTTTATTTTAAGATTACATATATACTTATTTGTAGAGATGGAAAAAGCTGTTCCACTCATGTAGCGTTACAATCGCGATCGCTCCAGAGAAATACCGCTACTTTGGAACGACTCGACAGAAATAAAATGATCCGGCTCGCTCTATCAAACGCGCCTACTGAGTAGAAGAGATCGCGTTTGTCGTGTAATGTGTGGTATTTTCCAAACTCAGAAACGGAGGGTAGGATATGTAATGTAACGTAATCTATCCTATGTAGTTGTTTATTCGCGCTTCGCCAATGCACAGAGAACGCTGCTTGTTAATTTATAGTTATATAGGTTTATTAGGTTTTTACATTTTCTTACTAAACAGTAAAAGTAAACACTGGTATTTTATCTATGGTAAACAATATATATGCAACCGGTATATCGACGATTTGAAATTCGAAAAGTGATGTCATATTTCTGTGGCCCTAAAATTTGTGCAGTAAATTCTTACATATTTTAAATAAAAATTTAACCAACGTCTAATTTTTATGACAAACTGAAAACATATACCTACCTACCAAATTTTACGGATTTTTATTAGGGATAGAAAATTATACACAGCCAGGTCAAAAGATGCAAAAGTCGCTTGGCAACACTATATATAAACCTATCTTAGTTTAGTTGGGCCACAATAAAGAGCTTAACATTAAGCTCGTTACTCTGGTAAGGCATTGCATCTTTCCAGCTTGTCGCTGGTTAAAGTTTACAAGCGTTGGTCGCTGGTAACGTTGACAGACAGCGTTAGGTGCAGGCGCAGTCATGCACCAACCGTTCGCTCCGAGTAACCGGTTATGTTAGCATTTAGTAACGCGACGGTACGTTACCTAAAACTACCGCGACAAAATAGCGTTACAGAGATAACGACCCATCTCTACTTATTTGACAAAATTCTATTAATGAATAAAAAAGATTTAGCTGCAACTATTTAACTATATTTATTTTGTATATTTGCTCTACCATATTTTTTACTTGAAACCGAAGCAATTCAATATAATTTATTTATTTAACTTAAATTACTATAGATGTATTATATATGATATGGTATTATATATAGTAGTATGGAAATACTAAAAAGTGACAAACTTAAAAAAGTAATAAAACATATAGTTAATGAAAGTAAGTACATCCAAAATAGAAAAAAAAAGTGAATGAATTAAGTACTGAAGCAAAAAATCATACTGAAAAACTAAGCGAAAACAATGGATTAAAAAATATTGAATTATTCAAGAATAGTGAAGTGCAACAAATAATAAAACAAATTGTTAACGACAGTTTAACTGAGCTCGAAAAAAAAGTGGACGATCTAAAAACAAGTGTTGAAAACCTTCAACAATCAAACATTGATTTGGTAAGGCTCTTAACATCTAATACAAATTTGGCACATAATGTCAATGTTAATAGTGAAGATGCGTGCAATTATAATCATGGAAATGAAAACACGGCAAACTTAGACATATCAGACAGTGATTCACATTACTCCAGCAGCACTGTAATAGAGCAAAAAACTGAACAAATAAAAACCAACACAAGAAGCAATTTGAACTCTAAAAATATATATAAAAGAAACAGAAAGATATCACAGAATAAAACAATGATAACGTAAATGAATTCTCTGCTGCCGAAAACAAACTATGGCTATACATAGGAAGATGCAAACCTGGAACATCTGATGATAATATTAAAGCCTATTTAAAAAGAAAATGCCCTCAGCAAGAATTTACAGTAGAGGCACTTCAGTCAAGAGGACTTCCTAGCTTTAAACTAGGTGCCAATTCACACCTCAAAGATACATTATATAATCCATCATTCTGGCCTAAAAAGACACTAATCAAACGATTTCAGTTTAAGCCATTTCGTCAAAATAGGGACCCGGTTCTCGCAGGCTTCTCGTAGAATAACCAATCCAAATGAATTTAAAGGTGTGATAATAATTAGTATGAATATACAAAGTATGCAAAACAAAGTTAATGAACTAGAAATATTTTTGGCAAGTGCACAACCTAGTTTTCTATGTATTCAAGAAACATGGTTAAATAATGAAAACATAATGATGTTGAAAGTACAAGGATACCAAATTCATGCGTATTTCTGCCGAACGCAATATAGCGACGGTGGGGTAGCAATATATTGTAATAATAACCTAGAATCTTTGAATAAACTACAAGAAGTGAAATTCATTAAAAATATATCACAGGAAAAAGATTTCGAATGTTGTTGTATATCTTTTTCCAGTGAGCAAAAAACAGCATGTCTCATATGTGTATATCGCTCACCTGATGGATGCTATAGACACTTCTTAAACAAATTGAGTTATACCATACAGACCCTATATCCGAATTATGATTACTTAATAATATGTGGTGACTTAAACGTTGATTCTCTGCAAAAATGTCAAAAGTTAGACAAACTTCTCGACATAATAGATTCATTTGAATTGCAGTGTGAAACAAAAACCGCCACAAGAGTATTTACAAATATCAACGGTCATACCTCCAGCACTGCAATAGATTACCTTATTCATAATTTACCCAATAGCCAAGTATCTTACGAAACTATGGAAACTGGATTTTCCGATCATCTCTCACAAATTTTCTGCTACCAAACCTCAAATATCATTCAAGAACCTAAACAACACCTAAACATCGATCAATACGTTATAAGGGACATAACGAGTGAAAATTTATATAAACTTAATACCACATTAATAAACATGAAATGGGACTTTTTATATCAGTACGATAATGTCCAAAGAGCTTATGAAGTGTTCATGAATTTATTTACTAAAATCGTCGATGACGCATTCCCCTTAATATCAATAACTGCAAATGAACAAAAGAATAATAAATGGATAACCCAGACCATGAAGAATGAAAGTGAAGTTTTAAGAAATTGGCATTGGTTAACTAAAAATTTTAGAGACGACGAATTTAAAAAAGCATATAAACAAAGAAAAACTGACTATAAAAAATATATACAGGAGGCAAAACATAAACATTATTCCAAGTTAATAGAAAACTCTAACAACGCCAACAAAACTGTATGGAACATAGTCAACAATCAACTAGGCAAGGAAAAGAAAAACAAGGAAATCGAATTAACAATAGCAGACAAAAGTATCAATGATCCTAAAGATGTAGTAGAG
Organism: Rutpela maculata; assembly: GCA_936432065.2. NCBI lineage: Eukaryota > Metazoa > Arthropoda > Insecta > Coleoptera > Cerambycidae > Rutpela > Rutpela maculata. The sequence continues at coordinate 223,318,790 of OW386286.2, read as the reverse complement.
GTATTTTAAAGACTATAATGTTTATTAAAAAAAACCTTTATAAATTCAATGTAAATGGTAATATCCACTCACATGATACTAGATACTGTAGCTTACTCAGAACGACTAATCATAAGTCATCAACATATGAAAAATCACCTCACTATGCTGGAATTAAATTATATAATAAGCTACCTGCAGAAATAAAAAACATAACATCAATAAATAAATTTAATAATGAACTAAAGAAGTTTCTCATCATAAATAGTTTTTATTCCGTTGATGAATATTTCGAGTGTAACAGTGATGTTTAATCATCTGTGATAAAGTTATAATGTATGTAGTTGCATTACAATTTGTCTGTATAATTTTTTTTATCTTATGTTTTTTAAAATTGTACTTTGTGTATTTTTAAATTGTATTTTCTGCATTTTTAAATTGTTTTTTGTGTATTTTACTATGTATGACGTTCATATATGTACCCGGTACATCTAGATGACAAAATATAAATAAATAAATAAATAAATAAATAATATTTGGCTTACACTTTGCAACTTCAGCTCGCAACATGGTTGAAGACAAATTTGGAAAGTTCGATTTGAACCAAGGAGAGTATCGTAACGAATCCGGTATACCGAATTCCTTCTATTGTGCAGAAATTGAAGCCCATGAAATAAAATCCGTTATCGAAGATCTAAAAAATAAGAATTCGACAGGACACGATAGCATTTCAACGAAAATCGTGAAAAGTGTTTGTGACTCAATATTAGTGCCTTTGTTATTTCTATTCAATTTGGCTATAAAGTATGGCGAATTTCCATCTATCCTTAAAATAGCAGCAGTAATACCAATCTACAAACGAAATGATCCTTACTCCATTATCAACTATCGACCAATTTCAATTTTAAGTGTATTTTCCAAAATCCTAGAATGCATATTGTATAACAGAATAATATCGTATTCACTTAAATACAAAATCATTAACACTGCTTAGCACGGATTTCTTCCAAACAAGTCTACAGAATCTGCCTACATTGATTGCCTCAACTATATATACAAGGTATTAGATGAAGGTAAATATGTTCTAGGTATCTATTTCGATTTAAGCATAGCCTTCGATTCAATTGAAACTAATATTTTAATGTTTAAACTCAATAACAATGGACTCAGAGGCAAGATCTCCGATTTAATCAGGTCATTTCTAACAAACAGGAAATTAATAGTTCAGCTAAATAAAGTCAGTTCAAGTCCTTACGATTTAAACTTAGGAATTGTCCAAGGATCCGTTCTTGGTCCTCTTTTATTCCTCCTCTTTGCGAACGATCTTCCTGATAACATCTCCAATGGAAAAGATGTAATGTTTGCAGATGATACTTGCATAATTTTATCATCACACGACCAATTATCCCTACAAAATGAGGCCAGAGTTATTTTAACTGAATATGAGAACTGGACAAACAAAAATCGATTAATATTAAATCCAGAAAAAACAGTTATCATTAACTTCTATAACAGGAAACCAATATCAACATCATTCTCTTTCACAAGAGCCCAAGCAAATATCACAATGTCAGATAATATTAAATACCTTGGTACTTATCTTGATAAAAAATTAAGCTGGGATAATAATATCCATCAGATATCAAAAAAAACCGCTGCCCAAGGAATCACTACTTCCACATCCAAATTTTTTATCTAAGTCATTCACAACGAAAAAATTTTGTATGTGAAAATAATTGTTTATGGAACTTTAATAATATAATATTTGAAATCCTCTACCCCAAAAACCCATAAAACGATACCCCACATCGGTAGCGGGGTGGGGGTGGTGATAAGGGGTGGTAGTGGGGGTGGATGAAGTAAAAAAACATTTTGAGGTTTCTGGTTCTTGTACACACCCTAAATCACATTTTTTTTCATCCCCTTTAATAATGGGGTGGGGGTGGTAATGAGGGTGGCTAATGCCAAAATTTTTTTTTGAGACCTCAGCTTCTCTTGTATGTACTAAATACCAATTTTATGGACTCTTACCTGCTTGATTTACCTATTTTCCCCAAATTTACTCCAATTTACCCCCCAACCCTTCGACGGAACAAGACGAAAATATAATCTAGTTCTAGATCTCGTTAAAGTACATATGTGTACCAAATTTCAAGTCAATATCTCAAACGGTTCCAGAGTAAATGTGCGCACAAAAAAAGTTACTGACTGACAGACAGAAAATTTTTTTCGCTCAAACTTAAAATCCCGACGTTTCGTGACATTCTAAGCCTATTCGAACAATAAAAATTTTTAAAAAATTTTTTGTCGTTACTATACTTCCACTGGATGTGGAAGTAATTAAATTCCTGTTATTTTGCTTTGCTTAATCTGAAGAGATGCCTCGATATAATAATAATAAATGTCTATTACACCCTAGGCTATAGTCATATAAGCTACAACATCACCTTGTGGGATTTAGGCAGCAATGCAGATAGAATTCTCTTATCTCAGAAAAGAATCATTAGACTCATATTTAACCTAAAACCTAGGGATTCGTGCAAACCATATTTTAAAGAATTTTCACTGCTTACTGTCCCATGTATATTTATATTAAAAACTATTATATATGTCAAAAAGAATATACATCAATTTGAAAGAATTAACGACGTGCATGATTATTCTACACGTAATGGCACTCTACTTAAGATTTACAACCATAAAACATCTTTATTCGAAAAGAGCCCAAACTATATAGGCATTAAATTATTTAATAAATTACCGAAAGAAATTCGTGGTAAACAAAGTTACACTACATTTAAATCGGCAGTAAAAAGTATATTATTAAGTAAGTGCTATTACAGTGTAAAGGAATATTTTGACGATAATATTTAAAATGTAATTTGTGCTTGTATTCTGTGACATATTATTATATGTAAGCCTAAATGTGTTATGCATATATTAAGTTAATGATGACACAGTATAAAGAAATACCTTGACAACTTAATTTATGTGCTCGCATACTGCGTCTTATAGTTACAAGTTTGTGAATATATGTGTAAGTCAGAATGTGTTTTATATATACTAAGTATTATATATTGTAGTTATACATATTTATGTATACAATAAAGATGATTATGATTATATGCTTATAATTCAATTTCCTTTAAGTAAATCTAATTAAATACGTCAAGTAAAATATAAAACAAAGCGACGCCGCTGTGCATTCGAAAACACCAACGAGCCTACGGCATCCTAGTTCAGACGTTCGTGACATCACACCGGGACTCTTTCAGCCAACAGAGTATATTTACACTTATTGTATATTGTCTAATTTGGTTTATAGTCAGGTTAAACTTGCTGCTATCCTCGTATCATGTCACCGGCTATTGGTTCAATTATACAATAAAGTACAACGTTACTTATTTCTCTGCCATGTCATTACTGCATATCTGTATTCAAAAACAGGTCATAAATACACACAAAATGCACTTATTGTGTTTACTACAAGCGTTTCACTAGAGGTGTTGATATTTCTGCTTGTCTAAATTGGATCTCTTGCTTTGCAAGTCATCCCTTTGATGTGGCGGCCAAACGACCGACAAATGAACCCATTGCCTTTGATTAAGTTGACCATTCGTACTGATTTTGCCAGTACAGTATTGATTTTGGGCACCTTTGTTCTGGGTAGTTTTAAAAAGCAACCAGTACTTAAAATGTACGAGTTTTCTGAGGAGTTTTCATAAATTTCACCTCCCCCTCCGGTCATCAATTATGAGATGTGCTGATGAAAAAAATTTACTTAACACATTTGTCCTGGTTTTTCAATCGACAAAAATGATTACCTTACGTATAATTGTATCAAAATTGGTGAAACACGCTGCCACGATACAATACGAGAATATCCCCGGCAAGTCTGAATGCTATTGGTTTACTGAAAATTAGTCAGCTTTTTAGAGTACTTTTTATTATTATTATTATTATTATTAAATTATTTTGAAGTGACTGGCAAGGATTAGCGGAATTATGTAGAATTAGTGGTGAAAAAATTCCAAGTTTACAACAGGATTCTGATCCAAGTAATAAAGTTTTGGTTTTATGGAGTGAAAATGACAAAATTGAGAGCACAATTGAAAATTTTATTTTAAATTTGGAAGAATTGGATAGATTTGATATAATTGATGATATTGAATCATTAATAGGTAAGTCCTTAATCGTCCTTAAAATTTTGTACCTATATTTAATCATCTTTTTGCCTCCAAGTATAATTTCTTAGAATTGTCATTGATTCAGCAAATATGCCATTATTATTCGTCTCCAAACAAAGGCCATGGCAGGTTAAGATAAGTGTCCGTGCCTTTGCAACCTTTTTGTGTGTAGTTCCTTCCAGTGATGCATCTTTGCGTAAGATACTACCACAAAAAGTTTTGTCCTCAAAAACTTCATAATATCTGGGATTTTTTTTTTTTCGAAAATTCGAAAAAAAAATTTTTTCTCAATGAAGTGAACCAATTTGTTTGCATTCCACATATATTGGAAATCTACTAAAGACAATTCATTAATGATATTTTCAAGAAATCTTTTCATGAAGAAAAAAAAATTGATGCTTTTGAATTTTTTGAAAAATTTATATACGTACTTAGACGTTAGCGACCACCTCCATTTTTTTAGTAATTATACATCATACAATAAGCTATAACATATATTTTTCACAAAACTCTATCGAAGGTAGTCAAATTGGCAAAGATAGTGTTACCTATTTACATCCCCCCCCTTAGTAAACACCTTGTATCATGGATTCAGAAATTATAACACCAGAGTAACACTAAACAATAATGTATTAACTTACGTACTAATTACAAGGTAAAGAGGTAAAGAGTATAAATTGGTTAGAAACTTGATATTATTAATATATATATAAATGAACAACTACTTGGAATACACATATTGAAAATTTTTTGGAACAGCCTACGCATTTTTTTTAATTAACGAGATGTATTTTTCACAATACATATATTTTCTACAAAACTCCATCGAAATGGTAATACATAAACAAATTATGTATGTATTAATAATAATACATAATAAAGAAACATGTTATGCTAATGATATTTGATAATATTAGTCGTCTTCATCACTGGCCTCATTTATTGTAACACTGATATCTTCTGCGAATAATTCAGACAGTTTTATTGAATGTTTCGAAATTTCGCCACGAAACTTTGCATATGATAAATCCATGTATAAGTAACAGAAAACTAACTAACTTAGCTTTCTGTTACTTAGACATGAATTTATCATATGCAAGGTTTCTTGACGATATTCCGAAACCATCAGTAAAACTGTCTGAATTATTCGCAGAAGATATCAATGTTACAATAAATGAGGACAGTGATGAAGACGACTAATATTATCATATATATTGTAACGTGTTTCCACCCTTAGGAAACTACCCCTTGCAAAATCCGTGGGTTCCAAAAATTATAACAAGAGATTGTCCACTAACACACTTTATTAAATATTTACTGGATACTTCACAATACTATTATTAATTTAAATACACTTTACTGACTAAAATCACAATGTTTATTACTTTGTTTATCTTTGAACTCTTAACCTCACTTTCTATACTTTCTGAACTTTCTGAACTACTCGCCGAGAATGCGATCGGTCTTTTATACCTAAAAATGACAGATCTCGATTGTTCTGTGATGACGCCACCATTCTCTCGATAATTCCAGATGTCACTTTGGAATCTTCTGGTAGGTTCTTTTTCGAGTAGGTGCAAATACATCATTCTAGGGGTTGTAACATATTACACTGTCCCCTCCTTAAGCCTGAACGTCCCGGTCAGGCAGTTCAGCCTCTTTCACGTACTTCGCCAGTCTATCCAAGTGTACGATCTTCATCTTGGACTTTTTGTTTCGTTGAATCCGATAGACGACATCATTAATTCGGGTAATAACAGTATAAGGTCCTTCCCAAGGAGGTTGAAATTTCGGGGGTCTCCATTCCTTCCGCTGTGGGTTGTACAGCCAAACCAGATCCCCCACCTTGAATCCCCCTGTACTGGCATTCTGATCATAACGGGCCTTCAAGCGGTTACTAGTTCTGTTCATCTGCTCTCGATCATTCTTTGGCTGTTCTCGACTTCCATTCCTGTAGTTGCTCATCGAAAATGGTTCTCCACGGGCAGCACAATTTTTACACTTGTGACACCAGGCCTCCACATCCTGGCGACTATTAACCCAATAGAACTGTTCCCGTGCTCTACTCAATGTCTTGTTTATGCCGAAGTGTCTGCTGGATGTTTCATTATGTTCCTGGAGTACTTCTGGTACACGACACCTGGGAATCACTAGACGCATGGCAACCTGCTTCCCATCTGGGCTTTCCCATGCTCTCCTCAAAAGCCCATCTACGACCGTAAGTGAATCCCATTGTGACCATAAAGCCTTCAGCCCCACTTCTTTGTTGGAAACATCCTTCCATGTTGGACGCGTTCCCTCTTCTTTTGCTCTCAACATGGGTCCGATTTCTACATCACGCAATTGCTCTTGCCTCAGAGTTTTCTTTGTCCAACTGTCTGGAAGATCGACCTTGACAATGTTGACTTCAACCATGTTCGGCAATTTTCCCACCTGAGGGTAGCGCTTGCAATCTTCCTTGTCTGGTTTTCTGGATAATGCAGGAGTTTTGACTGCCTGCGTTGTCAACAGCCTGGTTTTCTCACATTGGTCGTTCACTTTTGACAAAATAAATTGTTCGTTCCCAATCCTTAACATTCGCTTTCCTACGTCAACAATAAATCCATACTGTTCCATAATGTCCAGTCCCAAAATGAAGTCATCCGTAATGTCAGCCACGATGACCCTGTGGTCGAACCTTAATTGTCCAATCTGCAAACCCAGGTCTACTTCTCCATGAACCTTAGCCCTGTCCCCCGTAGCTGTCCGGACGATCACTTCTTCAGTTTGCCTCTTGGTAATCTTTATGCCCGATATAAATCCTGGCCGTACTATTGATGACGTAGTACCTGTGTCGATGGTAAAGAAACATTTTCTTCCGTTCACATATCCATGCAACAACAGTCTGCTTGCAATTCTTCGAAGCTGGGAAATCTTAATTTCTCTGGGGGCACTGCATTCCCTAGCTAGAACAACCCCCCTGGTACTGTTTTCCTGCTCCTCTTCAAGATTCACAGCATTTACTCGACTCTCCGAATTCTGCTGTCGACAGTCTCGCTTCATGTGTCCTACCTTGCCGCAGTTGTAACATTTAATACCTCCGCTCGGCTTTCCTTTATTTTGTTGTTTTTCCTGCTTTCCGAGGCCATCCAATTTATCGCATAATTTGGTGAATATTTTCTGCATCTCAGTCAGCAAGGGGTTCTGGTTCATTTCTGGTTGCGATTCTTCGAGAGTCACAGCTCGCACTCTCGACCTTGGAGTATCCCTGTAAGCGGCTTCTACTTCGAGTGCACGCACCAAAGCTTCGCTACTACTTTGGTGTCTCGTCAGCCTCAGAACTCGCCTGACCTCTTCGTCCCTTATACCATCTAAAAAGGCCCCCACGGCTAATTGTTCCTGGAATTCTTTAGGTGCACTCGGATACGCCAGGTGTGCCAGTCTCTCTATCGGAGCTTCAAATTCTTGTAAACTTTCCCCAGCTTTTTGCATCCGGGATTTCAGCTGAGTCTGGTATAATTGGGCAAGGTGTTGATCGCCATACCTCAAGTCTAATGCAGCTTCCAAGACTTTGAAGTCCCTTTGTTTATCCACTGGGATAGTCTGAAGCAACTCTGAGGCCTGGCCCCTTAACGCCAGAACTAATGCCATGGCCTTTTCCTCGTTATCCCAGTTGTTCGCACATGCTGCTGCCTCAAACTGCCTCTTGTACGTCGTCCAGGAACTTTGGCCGTCAAAAGAAGGAGGTTTTAGTCGCTGACCTGATGATACCACCTGCTGGCTTCCTCTATCTCTCAACTGTCGTTTAAGCCGGTCTATTTCTCCCTTGACTTCTTCTTCGAACTCACTCATCTTTTCTTCAAACTGATTTACTTTTCCTTTTACTTGACCGACTTCGGTCTTGACTTCACCTACTTTATCTTCGACCTTATCTACTTTTTCTTCTACCTTGCTTATCTCTTCTTTGACTTCACTTTTGACAGAAATGATTGCGTCCTGTTGTATTTTTATTTGATCGCTCAGGATTTTCCTTAATTCCTCCTGGCGTCTTTCTTCCAAGTCTTCCATTATTTTTCTGAGTGCGTCTTTTTCCTCTTGACGTTGTCTTTCTTGCTCTTCTTTATCTACTTGACGTCGCTTTTCTTGTTCTTCTTTCTCCTCTTGACGTTTTTTCTCCTGTTCTTCTTTGTCTTCCTGCCGTTGCTGCGCCATCATTTTTTGGAATTGTTCGAATAAGTCCTGTATTTGTTTATCGGATGCCATACTTCTTGTTGTTACGGGCGTACGATGAAATTAAAATAAAATAAATTTAACTGTCACGTCAATATCGGTAATGGAACTTTCTAGACAAATCTCGAAATAGCACGAAAAAGTCTTATCCAGAGTCTTTTGTCACTATCCAGTTCAGAGAATTTAATAATCTCCACTAATGTCCAAATAGAAAAGTTCTAGAAATTTTCACGCACTAAATGAGTCTTTTTCAGTGTCTCTATCACTTCTCAGTTCAAAGGATTTAATTATCACACTAATGTCCTAATAAAATGTTCTACAATGTCTCAAAAATGCACTTAAACACTATTTTCCTGTTCGAAAACAACCCTCGAACAATGTCCAGTAAATTAGTCCTGTGTTAGCACTAACCCTCGAGAATCCTTCTCGAACACTCCAGTACAACTTCAGAGCTCCTCTTGTCATAAAATTCCGCTTCTGACACCAATTTGTAACGTGTTTCCACCCTTAGGAAACTACCCCTTGCAAAATCCGTGGGTTCCAAAAATTATAACAAGAGATTGTCCACTAACACACTTTATTAAATATTTACTGGATACTTCACAATACTATTATTAATTTAAATACACTTTACTGACTAAAATCACAATGTTTATTACTTTGTTTATCTTTGAACTCTTAACCTCACTTTCTATACTTTCTGAACTTTCTGAACTACTCGCCGAGAATGCGATCGGTCTTTTATACCTAAAAATGACAGATCTCGATTGTTCTGTGATGACGCCACCATTCTCTCGATAATTCCAGATGTCACTTTGGAATCTTCTGGTAGGTTCTTTTTCGAGTAGGTGCAAATACATCATTCTAGGGGTTGTAACATATTACAATATCATTAACATAACATGTTTTTTTATTATATATTTTTATTAATAAACACAATTTTTTTATGTATTACCGTTTCGATAGAGTCTTGTAGAAAATATATGTATTGTGAAAAATACATCTCGTTATTTCAAAAAAATACGTAGACTGCTCCAAAAAATATTTTCAATACATGTACCAAGCACTTGTTCATTTATATATTTATTAAGATATCGATTTTCTAACCAATTTAAACTCTTTTTCTTTATTTATTGTAATTAGTACGTAAGTTAATACACTATTGTTTAGTGTTACCCTGGTGTTATAATTTCTGAACCCACGATACAGGCTGTTTACTAACGGGGGTGTAAACACGTAACATTATCTTTGCCAATTTGACTACGTTACCCCCTCGATAGAGATTTGTGAAAAATATATGTTATAGCTTATTGTATGGTGTATAATTAATAAAAAAAGGTGGTCGCTAACTTCTAACTACGTACTTAAATTTTTCAAAAGCATCAATATTTTTCTTCATGAAAAGATTTCCTGAAAATATCATTAATAAATTGTCTTGAGTAGATTTACAATATATGTGAAATACAAACAAATTGGTTCACTTAATTAAGAAAAAAAAATTTTTTTCGGATTTTCGAAAAAAAAAAATCTCAGATATGAAGTTTTTGAGATCAAAACTTTTTGTGGTAGTATCTTAGGCAAAGATACATTACTGGAAGGAACTACACGCAAAAAAGTTGCCATGGCCTTTACTTAAACGGTAGTCATTACATTAAAAACTGGTGTAAATAATATATTGCGACGAGAAAGATATGTGTTAGTTAAATATTAGTTTTTAAAATGAATTTTAAAAAAATATGTTTATTAGATGAGGTGTATGACTCACCAAATTTATAATATCTGGAAGGTTTATCAGCTCTTGACAATATCAGTTAAAATGATGAGCCTCCTCGAAGAAATTGACTCAAACAGTAATACACAACTGATTTTGAAATATTATAGTTTTAAATTAAAACATTAGCTTATTGTGGTGTACAATAATAAGCAATCTAATTTTACAAACTTACAAAATTTTCTTCTTTTCTTCTTTCATCACATGTATGTAAATTATCTCTAGAAGTATATCTAGAGGAACAAGGTTAGGATGTTATAGAACTACCAGCAAGGGCTCTGATACATTGGTTTTTGAGATTAAAGATTTTTGCACTGTGAGGTGACTGCCCCCAGTTTAAGATAGTGTCGATCATGAAATATATAATTGTAGGCCGAAGGGAACCTACTTTGAAGCGATGCATGCTAGATTTCTCAGTAAAAACTATTGTTTTTTTTTGACGGATATGAATAAATTTACTATTTTACAATCTCCCCCATTTAGCTTAGACACATTGTATACAGGGGGTTTCAGGTATGTAGTAATCAGAGATGTGCAGAGGAAACTTTCCATGTTTGATAAAAGTCATGTAAATAATATAATTGTATGCACTTATTTGGAAAATTCCGAAAGTTTCTGGGAAGTTTTCTTTCTAACTTTCCATTGGGTATATTGACAGCCTATTTTATAGTGAAATCTGATTCGTGATGATGCAAGCTTCATTTTAATACCAAATACAATTACTTATATTATTTACATGACTTTTACAGACATTTATCAAATATGGAAAGTTTCCTCTGCACATCTCTGGTAGTAATTAATTTTTAGGGATAATTATATGTCATATTATATTAGAAACAGGAGGAGGGTCCATAAGGCTGGTTTTCGTCCTAATTTGTTTTTGAAAAAATACTGAAGCCCATAAGGGTAGTGTACTTTGTCTCCACTCTCAAGCGACCTATATGGAGATACCGGCATAAGAGTTTCTATGTAGTCCAATAAAGATATCATTTTTCAAAAAAATTTCTCCCGGCAAGCTGATTTTTTCAGGGTCGAGTATCCGACTTTTTGAAATTTTCTTTTTCCAGCTTGTACATAATAATATTCTCTACAACTTTGCCTAATAATATTTTTTGGTAACTTCGATTTTTGACGGTCCAGCGCCCATTATATGGGAAAATATTCACCATATTTATTTATTATGGTTCAGGAAATATACAAACAAAAGGCTGAATAGCTGGTTTTTGCAGGGTTAATTGAGAACTGTCTGCTGAGTCTCTAACCAAAAAATCGCAGTCCAACCCCTTCGGGGTTTAGCGCAATAGGGGTAGTCTCTATTTAAAAATATCCACTTGTACTTAATAAAAGTCACACCGCTTTTCCAGATTGTTTATTTTTTAACATTTAAGCATATATAATAGGGATGTTCAAATGAAATTTTGAGGTACGATGATTGAAACAAATGGGATGTAATGTCCAAGTAACTTTGTGTTTTCAGTGATGTGCTTTACATGTAAATGTTAATTGTCAATTGAACTCATTTCTGAATTACAGTTCTGGTCGCGTTTTTTTTTTACATGATTTCCCCAGAAGGTATAATTCATGATCGTACAAAGACAATTACAAAGACAGTTTTCCCATCATTCGAACCGTCCTCTCTTTGAGGAGGGACCGGGTTCGCTTATGGCTTGTGCATGATCATCGTCAGTGAGGTTTAAAATGTCCTCTTCATCGACGAGTGGTTCCTGGGCACTTGTTTGCTTGTTGTAATGGTAAAGATCTTCCTCGCCATAGTGATTTTGCAACCGCAGTTTAACAGTAGCAGGCTTGTAGTCACCACGAATCTGCGGCGTTAAATGAGCAATGGAAAATTGACATTCATCAGCGTTAGCATACAAATACTCATAGATGTCATTCATTGCCTGATCCACCTGATCGCACACTGGACGTCCTATTGTTTTTGAACCTAGACTCAATTGACCGGTGACTTTTTTGAAGCAGTCCCGATGATAACGCGCACCAACAGCAGTAAGATCCTGAACATTCCTGATGCGCGTAAGCACAACACGTGCGAAGTCGTCATTGAACAGTTGTAATCTTTCGAGAAAAGTCTCTCAAGTACTGTTTTTCACAACAACTGAAAATGAACATCTGGTACCTATCACTTCACCACAAACAAAACAACGTTGGCCAAAATCGAACACTTCCGGTGCAACCTGAGGTTCCACCACTTCTTGCGCAGATGTGGATGTTGAACCTGATCCTTCTACTTCGTGTTGGCTTCGGCGATGTGCAGCTGCGGACACCAGCCCTGGATTTGCGTACTTCTTACGGCACTTACTATGGACACGAACAGTATCTACGCTTTGCAGCAACAACTGATTGTCCTCGTCGCCTCGACTAATGCTTGCCGCCAAAAGGGTTGAAACACCCTTTGCCTTAACCACAACAACCTCACCAAGGGTCAAAGAGTCTTTACATATAAAGCACGTATTCATTTTAGCTGCACAGTTAAAACCACACCTAACTATGAACTGACTCTCTACCAGCTATGCAGCTAAACGCGCTCCCCTCCTCCTATTGAAATAGGCAGATGTTCACTACATTCGGTGTGACCTTGCATCCCTCTCTTAAACCTGTAAACAACAGACAAAAATCAGTATTGTAGCCGCATACATTTTTCATTTAATGAGGCCTCTACTGGTTAATATCAACATTAAAAAAAATAATTATAAGGAAATAACGCTGTAGAGATTTTTATTAAGTACGTGACCCAAAAAAAAAAAAACGCCCCAAAATAATGAGACCACCCCTATTGCGCCAAACCCGAAGGGGGTGGACTGCGATTTTTTGATTAGAGACTCAGGAGACAGTTCTCAATCAACCCTGCAAAAACCAGCTATTCAGCCTTTTGTTTGTATATTTCCTGAACCATAATAAATAAATATGGTGAATGTTTTCCTGGACCGTCAAAAATCAAAGTTACCAAAAAATTTTGTTAGGCGAAGTTGTAGAGAATATTATTATGTACAAACTGGAAAAAGAAAATTAAAAAAAAAATTAGAAACCACCCGTATTGCAACACCCTACAAGGGGTGTGGACTGTAACTTTTTGGTTGGATACTCGGGAGACACCACTCCATCGACCCTGAAAAAATCAGCTTGCCAGGACTTATTTGTGAGCACCTCCTATAGAGAAGGTCGGCTTTTACTGTACTAATGGACTAATTCTATAAATTCGCTAAAATTCAAAATTCTTTTTCTGATATAAAACTGTCCCATGGTCAAATCTCCGAATGGAAATAATTATGGTAAAAACTGCCCTTGACAATTTTGGCCTTTTTGCCAAAAAATTCATTTTCGAGGGTAGGCCCTTTTTGCACTTACCTCTTTCCAAATTTTGGCGCACTTTGGAATTTTTGCCTCTTGTGCCACGCGTCATGAAAAAATTTTTTTAGGTCAAATCTTTGCGTAGATGCCAACAATTTGCTTTGTTTTGTCATTAAACATCTTTTGAGATGAAAAAATTTTCCGTCGATTTTTGCTATTTTTCTGTTTAGATCGATCCTGGCTTCTACAACATTCAAAACCCAACCTTGCTCAGGTATGCAACATTACCAAATCTGCTAATCTCTTTCCTTCCCAATAAAATTTTTAAAATGTGATTTGATTCGTTAGGTATTTAATTAATTTTGCTCTAATTTCAATCCACTTTTTGGATACGGTTAAATAAATGTATGTAAACTAGTCACGTGTGATTTTTTCTCAAAAAGTCTAAAATTTGAATTAAAATACCTCTTGAAAGAAGTGGCCAGTTCTGCTCAGTACTCGATTTTGTTAATATTCAAACTTGATTTCCCAAATTTTCATGTGAAACTTAATTTTTTTTTTATTTAGGGGGAACCACCTTAAAATGCTACGATATTATTTAATTTAAAATTATTGAATTCAAGTCTTGCAGTTCCTTTGATTAAAACATAAGATAATCTCATTTTGTGTTTTTAGATGAAGATATTGCCATTTTTAAGGATAACCCAAATGGATACAAAAAGTTGCCTCCCAACCTAGATGCAGACAAATACATATTGACAGTAGATGACGTATCTAGAATAAGTGAAGGACTCGATCCCCAAACCTATGATGCTTTCGTTCTATTTGCTGATGACGATATAGATTTCGCAACAGAGGTCATAGATACGATGGAAAAGCAGTATAATATGAAATTCTGTGTAAAAGAAAGAGACTTGGTAGGAGGAGGAATTGAACATGATTCTGTGATTAAGTTAATTGCTGAGAGATGTGGAAGACTGATTGTTATAGTCTCGCCAGCCTTTTTGAACAGTTCGGCCAATAAATTTTTTTACAGTTTCGCCCAAGCTATAGGGATAGGTATAGAAATTTTAATATAACTTAATACACTGGACCGCAAAGTTAACACATAATACTGAAAAATATTTTAAGATAAAAGATATCCTCGATAGTCCCTGGCGAGCAGGGGTGTGCTACAGCTCTTTGCGGTTGATTATTCTGTGCAGCCAAACTTAGAATAGAAAAATATTTCTTGTGTTATATATAAACGAACACATGGGTATAATATACACCACAAAAGGTGACGTTCATTTTAACGTTCTTCCACGTCACCAAACAAACAAAGAGAAAAAATCTAACAATCACACATCACTCAAGTAGCCCTAATAATTACATTATCTTATCGAACATTTTGTACGTGCAATAAATATTCTTTATAATTTTTTTTAAATATATCCGCTGAAACACTAAATCATTTTATAGTATACAGCAACTCGACAGATAAATATGCAAAGCAACACTGAAATCTTGCGGTTTTATGTTTGTACACATTGAATCTATTTAATTCTCTAAGATCAGGGGTGGATGGGACAGGGAAGCAAATGGGCAAATGCCCGTCAGGCCGGTGGCTCTGGGACCAGGCAGGGCCGGACCAAGGTAAATAGCCATTTTCCCAGCAAAAAGAAAACCCAACGGCCAAAAAAATTTAAAAGGCCTTAGTCCTTACCTAGAAGGAAAGAAATCTCAAATGTGATTTTCAGGCTGTTATCTGACCCCTTACCCCATTATTTTTGCAATTTTTTTGAAAATTTTAAATTCAGTGTATTTAGATACTATTTATGGGAAAATATTTAAAAAAATCAATTTTGAAATTTCACACATATATTTTAAAAAAATTGTTTGTGCCATATTTGGCACACCATGCAACAAGGACATTATTTAATGTTCATTCTGTGTGACACATCATATAATAAATTTGGCACTTTCTACAGAACACAAAAAATTTTCCAAGAAAATTAAGTATTTCATCGGTGAAGAAAAATTTGAAAAACGTCCTCAATTTCTTGAGGCAGTTTCTCATTTCCAAGGAATTTCATATCTTTCCCATGCACTAAAAAATCTGATTATGTCCAAATCGGAAGTTCTGGCTTGTTTGGGTGCCTTTACAAAATAAATTAGAGGAAAGTCACCCTCATTATCTGGATCGTTTTCTTCATTCTCTCTTTCAACATAATCAGTTACCTCAATAACACCGTATTGAGCTGTTGGATGATCATCATAGCACAGATCATTTCTTTTACTAACATTTCTATTTGGTATATCTACTACGTACCCATAAAATTTTCTTACATCCATTATTTCTGAAGGGATAATTCAACTGAAAACAAAATTCAGTATTTTTACCCGATTCCTTTACTGCATGCTGTGCCATATATGGCACATACCTAATTTCCTACAAACAATGATGTCTAAAGAACATAACTGCTTTATTTCACTTGCACACCACTTGATTATAGTCAAACTTACCCACAATATTTAATTTGTTGTAAGATATTCACCAAAAACACTTCCAAATAAGTTTACAAATTGACGGTTAGGACAGATCATCTGTTACTGAGGCAGCCATTGAACAAAAGTGATCTTATTAGCCGTTTTCTTTTGTGCTGAACGAACTGATTGCAATCATTAAACAGCCAATCAAATCAAGATATTTTTGAAATTCTTGATCTCTTGCTTACTGATTGTGTTCACTTTGTTCAGCACAAAAGAAAATAGCTATTAATTCATATAATATATTTAGTTGACAGTAATGTTTACAGATGTCGGTAATAGCTTATTTATTAACATAGGCAGGATATTCTAATATTTTAATAGATGGCACCAAATACACTGAAAATAATTCATTGTACCATATATGGGACGGTATGCGGCCACTGACAAATGCCAGATGTCATTATTTATAAAAAGTTATTGACCCAATATTTACTATTGAAATATTTTTGTCTATACATTTTCTTAAATACATGAGTATAGAGGAGTTCGACAAAAATATTTCACTAGTAAATATTCTGCCTTCGAAAAGTATACCTTAACCCAATAACCTAATTTTACATGTTCGTCCCAAATTCTGCAAAATAGATCGATATTGACAATAATGTGTCTAGATACCATCGACTTTCCATTATTTTATACATTTGTGTGAATTGCAGTTTATCAAATCACATCAAAATGAACTCAAGCAGTTTCTAGGCAACACTTTTTATGCGCTGAATTTTCGATTATTTTTAATGAACTTAATATATTACTGCAGATAATTACCATTCTGTGCCCGCTACTTCTCAGATGTTGCGCAGCATCAATAATGTTAGAGTAACATTAGCTTTATTCACACTAAATTTCCCCTCTGCTCGCCAACATTTGTAGCCTTTACCTTCCTTAATATTTTTGATGTCGCACACTGATCATTTTTCTTTGAATATGATTGTTTACATTTTCAGAGCAAAGGCAAAGGAAAATAATACCCTGTTTGTACAAAGCTTGTGAGACCCTTCCACCAGAATTATCATGTTATTTTATGTTAGACTACAATAGATCTGGGAAACTATGGAATTTCTGGGATAAATTATATGATTCTTTGAGGACAACGAATCACAAACCCGTAGCAGCGAGGAATATTAATTTAATCAACAGGTAATTAAATAAAGTGTGGAGGTGTTTTGGCACTTATTATTTAAAAGGATATCACAGCCATAAAAAAAAGTGGTCTGTCCGGCGGACCAGA
This sequence comes from Rutpela maculata, assembly GCA_936432065.2. Classification (NCBI taxonomy): domain Eukaryota; kingdom Metazoa; phylum Arthropoda; class Insecta; order Coleoptera; family Cerambycidae; genus Rutpela; species Rutpela maculata. Next base: position 223,301,575 of record OW386286.2, on the reverse strand, counting down.
CTAGTGTGTCGTTATGTATTTTGACCCGGTGAATCCGAATCCCAAGTCAGAATTTTCAGATTGGCTCGTTTTTGATCTCTAACCCCCAAAAAACACCCATAAAACAAGAAAAAAAAGTGGGCTGCCTGGCGGATCAAACCAATGTGTTCTTGTGTATTTTGACCCGCTGAATCTGAATCAGAAGTCGGAATTTTCAGATTGGCTCGCTTTTCATCCCTAATACTAAGAAATACCCTTAACACAAAAAAGGGGATCTGTCCGGCAAATCAGAAGTCAGAATTTTCGGATTGGCTCGCTTTTCATCCCTAATAATAATAATAATAATATTTATTCATCTTTAGAAATTTTACATTATAGACAAGTCAATAAACACAATGAAATGTCTGTACAGAACATTAAATCTAGGTAATAATTCATCAGTCTTTAAATCAGAATAGATGAAGATAAAAAATATGACATGAAAAATGTCAACTACGATAAAATGGTAGAATATAAAATGGTAAAATTACAAACATAGAGTGATAAAACGACAAGTACATATATTAAATTTAAAGAAAATAATAAAATTAGTTCACAGAGGCAAAAATAATGCTTCAATTTTCAGCGTTGAGGGAACTCGTGTATGTTGTAAAGGCAGTTCTGTGTTAATATGTTTTTGAGTTTCTTTTTGAATTTGATAATTGTGAGGTTGCGGAAGTGTTATGGCAAAGAGTTGAACAAACTGATTCCGAGGTTATTGTTTCTATGAAGTCTGTTTTGTGGTGTTATGAGATTAAACTTATTTCTTGTATCATGTTCGTGGATCTCATTATGTGCAACATAACTTTGTAAGTTCTGTTTCACATAAAGCAAGTTCTGATACACGATAACAGAAAACAGTGACATAATTTTTAGTTCTATAAATATCGGTTTACACGGTTCGTCCCAATTTACATTGACTAGACTTCTTATTGTTGACTCTTGGATCATAAATAATTTTTGTAAGTGAGTGTGTGCCGCATTCCCCAAGACAGTATCCTATAGGTGAGCAGTGGATGAAAAAGTGAGTGGTAGGTTGTTAAGGCTGCTTGTTCATTTATGGCGTTCCTTATTTTCCATATATAGATTTATTCAGTTTACCCTAAGAACTTTAACATGTTCATCCCATATTAGATTTACATCTATATTAACACCTAAGAATTTGCCATTATTTACATTTTGATTTGAGTTTTTGGTTATTCTGGACTCAAATAGCAGATTTACAGATTTCCAATGATTTAATACCAGTTGAATAGGTACAAACCAGGCTTTTGCTTTCTCAATGATGTTATTCAGGATGTGCTGAGAATCATCTTCCTTGTCTAGAGTGACCACAAATGTTGCATCGTCTGCATACATTACCGTTTTCACATTAATTGTATCTAAGGATTTAGGTAAATCATTTATATAGACAAGGAAGAGTAATGGCCCCAGCACAGATCCTTGTGGTACACCTCTTTTAATTTCTATCATTTCGCTTATCTCATTACCACACTGAACTATCTGTTGTCTGTGTTCAAGATAGGAGCTAAATAATTCTAAGCAATATCCCCGGATACTATAAAATTCCAATTTGTTTATTAAGATGTTATGCTCCACACAGTCGAAAGCTGCAGTTAGGTCTGTAAATATTCTTAGGCAACGATCTCTGTTTTCAAACGCATTTTTAATCATGTTGGTTAAGGCTAAGATTGCATCTGAAATAGACAATCCCCTCCTAAAACCCCCAAAAAACACCTAATACAAAAAAAGTGGTCTGCCCGGCGGATCAGACCAATGTATTCTTATGGATTTTGATCAGCTGAATCCGAATCAGAAGTAAGAATTTTCATATTGGCTCGCTTTTCATATCTAATCCCAAAAAACACCCCTAACACACAAAAAAGTGGTCTGTCTGGCGGACCAGACGAGAATATCCTTATGTATTTTGGCCGATAAATCCGCATTTTAAATACTTTCTCGCTTTCTGGTGATCCACCCCAGGCAATAACACTGTATGAGATCACGGAGTGGAAGTGGGCATAATAATACATTAAGAGTACAGACTGCTCTGCAAGTTTACGTAATTGATTTATGCAGTAACACACTGAAGCGACCTTTTCCACACAGATTCAACATGTGAATGCCAAAAACAGTCATTAGATATCCATAACCCCAGAAATTTTATATTATTCTTTTGTTCCAATGATATAGCCTCCATTTTTATTAACAGACTATTGTCAACTTTCTTATTAGAAACATTAAATCTAAGAAAGCTGGATTTTTTTATATTCAATACTAATTTGTTACTTTTGTACCAATCATCAGCTTCTTGCAGTTGTGTGTTAGCATTTCTAGTTACTTCCTCTACTTTAGGTTGACAAATTAATAGAGATGTATCGTCAGCATACATTACAGAGTTCTTAAAACAGAAGTCATTCACATATATTATATATAGAAGTAGTCCAAGGATAGAACCTTGTCTTTGTTTCCAAATGATCAGACTTGCAGTTGTTCACATGTACATAATGCCTTCTGTTATTTAAGTAACTTTTACACCACTCTAACATCTCACCTTTAATACTGTAGTATTCTAACTTATTTATAAGTATTTCATGATTTACTAAGCTTTGCTTAGATCTAAAAAGATGCCAACGCATTTATGGTGTTGATCTAACTTCTTATATAGTAGATTTAGAAAATTTAAAATGGCTGTTGTAGATACACCCTTTCGGAACCCAAACTGTTTTCCATTGAATAATTTATATTTACCAAAAAAGGTTACTATCCTTTTCGCAACAATTGTTTCAAAAATTTTATCAAAAGGACTTAAAATAAAGATGGGCCTATACTTTTCCAATCTACTCTTATTACCAGATTTGTAGGTTGGTATTATTTTGGCTAATTTCAGTTTACTCAGGAAAATACCTTCATTTAAGAGGGCTAAGGAGGTCCGCCATATTGCCGAAATACTGGGTATAGAATTACGCTCCTTAGAAGGCATTAATTAAAAAAGTATGAATGGGGATCTCTCTATAATAATGTTTTGTATTCCGGAAACTCGGTGAAATTGTTATCAAACCGTTAATAAAGAAAAAAAAAATCATAATTTGATTTACCGAGAAAAATACGGAGTTAGCGAAATTCTTTGGTCGAATACCAAAACTTTTTCTAAATACAGCATTTAAAAATAATCAATATTAAAAGCCCAAATCTATACCCCGATGTTTTGGAATTTCTACTCTGGTATGTAGCGGCATCTGCGGCCCGATTTCTTAACTAAAACAGTTTGGCAACATTGTTGATGACCTAATAAGCCTAATGTAATAAAATAAATAAAAATGTAAGTAAATTGTTAAAATCTCGGAAGCAAGCGCTCGAAAGACAAAGACAGGAGCTCTTAGCTGAGAAAGATGGAGCGAAATATTCCTTAAAACAGAATAGACGGTTAAAATTTTAAATTATTTTATAGTTCTGACTTTTTGAGTGCCCGTTATATTTCAGTTTATTCAAGAGGTTGTTTAGTTTAAACTCATGTTTCTAGCAAGTGTATTATAACTTGGTGTAATGTGGAAAAACATTTTTAATTTATATATTTATTGTGGTGTACTTTTGTTATAAATTTTTGTGATAGGACACTCGACTTTGCGTTTGTTAAATTTTAAAGGAAGAAAGGCAGGTTTAATGCCTATAGATAATACTTTTTAGCTATAATCCAGCATGTTATTTAATATTACCTTTAAGAAAAAATTGCAAATTAAATTTTTATTTTTAGTTATAGAGGTATGTAGATTTTGAACAAAATATTGTACAATATATGGGTTATAGAAGAAAAGCAACAAAATTTAAAATTTTGAACAAAAACGTTATAGGTACGCAATAAGATAAAATCGAAAACTTTCCATTTTGAGGTAAATTATACTAAGTAACAGAGTTTAACATATATTGCATCGCATGTATAGTTAAGAAAAAATAAATGAAGAGAAGTTTGGAGTGAGCGCGAATTTTTGTATTGCCGTACCCACCTTTTATTATTTTTTTTCCATTGCATGGGTGCAGATGCAATTAAGGGGATGAGGGATTTATATGAAAACATTTAACAAAATAGTCGTCAATGTAAAACATATATTACTTTTGTTTAATAAGTCTTTGAAAAAGAAGCGAAATTAAAACAAGGAAAACAAATGATCAGTTTTTCCTCAACAAAAACAGTCATTTTGGTACGTGTACCTATTTTACTCATATTGAATATGCCTATAGAGGCTACTCGATTAGAAACCCCGATAGAAGGCATGAGAACCTAAACTTTCTTATCACAATAAGGTACCTAATTAAGTAAATAGTTAATAATTATTATTATCTTAGAGTTATTTATTTATTTATTTTGGAAATGTTTTCATTTAAAATAATATTTGTTTTATTTACTTATGGACGTGTAGAAATATTTTCATTTTATTTATTTTAGTTTAGGAAAATTTTTCTTCTATTATTTAGAGGCATTTTTTTTTAAGTTTATGTATTTGTTTATTATACACTTATTTTATAAGGTTTTTGCTTTGAAACTTTGTTTTCTTCAAAAATATCGAATGAGGTGCACTTAAGAGCTCAGTTCACGACTGGCAACCCCGTTTCTACAGGAAGCCCTTACTAAAATATAGCTTTAAGTTTCAAGCCAACAAATCATTATTCATCTATATCCTGGTTGCTTAAAAACTCCTCTTAGTGAGTTTAATTCCCAAACTTGTGTTTTTATAATGTTCTTTAAATCGATGAATAATTGAATAAATTATGTAAATTTTGTACATAGAAAATAAAGAAATATCATTTTGTTGATGGTTACTTATTTTATTTCAGAAAAAAAATCATTATGAAAGAAAACAAAAAGACTTTACTCACAAAAAATTCTTTACTTTGCTACTGGTTTCGTGCACAAAATTTTGCTTCACATGCTCGGGCAAGAAGAATAAAATTGACAAGGTTTGTCAAGAAAAACATTGTACAACAACATAGTATAATTGGAAATTTGTAGTCTACTTATACAAGATGTACTTAATAAAGTACTATAACAGTATTTTAAACAAGTTCCGAAAACCAATCTTTTCACACGAGTGACAGTTTGGTGGAAAGAGCCGAAGGCGATTTCCACAAGTCCAATGAGTGTGAAAAGATGTTTTCAAATGTGTTGTTCACAATATTTTTTCTACGACTGCAAGAAAAACAAACAATTCCATAAGTAAACAGGTATTATTTATTTAACAAAACACTAAAAATTTAAAGGACATATATGGCACAATTTTAAGATATTTTGACCCTCAGTAGAAAATTTTGAAATTTTAACAGATTATAGTTTATATTATAAGAAGTAATTTTATTATTGAAAGAAAGTCCTAAGTGTACAGGGTGTATCTGAAAAGTTAAGTAAAAAATAGTGATTTTAAGATATCGCATATTTATTACTGGCGTCATTTCAATTATTTCTTTTCATTATACAACGTGCAGTACAGATTAAAACATGTATAGTTGCTGTACCATACAGAGTGTTCCAAAATTATTATCATCAGGTTTTTAGTATTCTTATAACAGATAAAAAGGAAATATATTTTAATTACTATTTAATTAGTGGTATTTAGTTGGATTTGAGTCCTATCTATTTATGTGGTGGTGTGTTTTATGTTATGTTATGTTTAGACAAAAATTATACAAGAAATAGTCCAAAAAAGTAAATATTATTAAGTATTTACTAATGGCCGTTTGGCTGAAAAATAAAAAAAAAAAATCTTGAAAGTTGCAATAAAACTCTTATCATTGTCATTAACGGTGGCGGTCCCGAGCGCAAAAATGCGTAAAAACAAGGCATCATAGCTCGACAATTTCTCCCTTATACCTGATCGAGGAAACTTCTTTTCTATAAAACTGTTTCGAAAGTTTTATAGAAAAAATGGTACCTGCCTATTAAAAACTTTACAAAAACATAAAAATTATTGTTCATTTTTTATTTTTTGTTGGATTTTTTAATAGGCTAGGCAGATACCATTCTATGAAGTTTTTTCTATAAAACTGTTGAAACAGTCTTTAAATCGGATCAGGGATAAGGGAGAAATTATCGAACTATAATGCCTTGTTTTTACGCGTTTTTGCGCTTGGGACCGCCACCGTTAATGACAATGATAAGAGTTTTATTGCAACTTTCAAGATTGTTTTTTTTTTCAGCCAAAAACGACCATTAATAAATACTTAATAACAATTATTTTTTTGGACTATTTTGCATTGTTTTTCATCACCAGAATGTTCCTCGGATAAAAATATATTTTTCTAAACGTGCTTATTAGGTAATCATTATATTTTTGGAACACTGTATGATGTAATACAATGTATAATTTTTGTCTAAACAAATAATAACATAAAATACATCACATAAATAGATAGGACCCAAATACAACTAAATACCACTAACTAAATATTAATTAAAATATATTTAATTTTTCTGTTATAAGAAAACTAAAAACCTACGATGATAATAATTTTGGAACACTGTATGGTTTAGCAACTATACCTACATGTTTTAAACTGTACTACACATTGTATAATGAAAATAAATAATTGAAATAGTTATTAGTTTTTATTTCTGACGCCAGTAATAAATATGCGATATCTTAAAATCACTATTTTTAATTTAACTTTTCAAATACACCCTGTACACTTAGGACTTTCTTTCAATGATAAAATTACTTCCGTTAATATAAACTATAATATGTTAAAATTTCAAAATTTTCTACTGAGGGCCAAGATACCTTAAAATTGTGCCATGTTCTTTAATGTAAAACTGGAGTAGTTAAACAAGTCAGTTGCTATGAATTTGAATAGGCTAGCCTACTTCAAAAAATACAAATAAAAGGTGTCTGTTCTGTTTTCGACAGAACGGTGTGAAAAACATGTTATTTTTTTTGGATTATTGCACACATCGTGTGAAAAGAAACACTTTCGAGTCATTTCGGTTATTGTGCGTTATTTGTCATTTTCGAAGACAGTTGTTGAAAAGGTACTTTAAAATGTTTTTGAGACAAGGACAAATGGCGAACGTAACACATTGTCAACAGACCTCTTGTACTGTTCGTCGTTTGTACTCGACTAAAAAACATTTTAAATTAGTTTATAATCCTCTTTTAACTATATTTTGATACACGTAAAGAACCAGTAGACAAACAAAATATTCAACGATTAAAGTAATCTACCTCTTCTGGGTACATTACTTTTGCGAAATTATTTAATTTAGTGCTACACTGGTAATACTTTATTAAATGAATCACTATACGCTTTCCTTAATTATAAAAAATATTTCTCATGTACTATTTTAAAAATGTTCCAAATAACAAATGAGAGTCGCAAACACTAAACACAGCATTAGGTCTTTAGCAACACTTACAAATTTTAAAAAATGTAGGTAGGAAAATACTGCAAATGACTCAAAACAAAATTCTTGCCACCTTATAGGTTATGTTTTGATTGTCCTCGAAGCTGAAAAATAACGTAATATCGTTCATTTCACTTGGCCTGAAAAATATAAGATAAAAACTTTAACATAAAATTTTTCATTAAATAATCAGTTTATTTGTAATCCAAAAATCATTATATAAACTAAAACAATTCAAAACATTCACATTCGACAATAATAAAATAACCACAGACTCATTGCAGAAGGCAATGTTGCCAGCTATATTTTGACGGAATAAAGGTACGATTAATACTCGACATTCCCTGTTAGTTGCATCACATTCTCTGGCTGAACTCTGAGAGCAACGGACTCTAATTACGTATTTCTGTGATAACGTAAATGTAACTATGGGAAATCTGCGACGCGCGGGGAGTATTGGTGGCTTCGATAGGTTCGATCAGCTGATCCTTATCCCTCTTAATGACCTATTAATTAAGAAAGCGAGTATTGAATATCAAGCTGGATTTAGAAAAGGGAGAAGCACAAGTGACCAATTGTTTGCGGTTAAGCAAATTCTGGAGAAGGCTTGGAAATATGACATTGACATACACCAAATATTTGTGGACTTTCGCCAAGCATATTACAGTATTGATAGAAACAAACTGTACAAGATTCTGACAAACTTCGGACTACCAATTAAATTGGTAAACCTAATCCAGGCAACAATGGCAGATACCACAGCGTCGGTACGAATTCAGAACCAACTGATGAATTCATTCGAGATAACGCAGGGACTGAAACAGGGTGACAGGCTAGATCCTACAGTCTTTAACATATGCTTAGAATATGTTATAAGGCAACTGACAACAGTCACCCTAACAAATCTGCTAGTAAACAAATCCATCCAAATAGCAGCATATGCAGATGACATTAACATAATGGGCAGATCATATACAGTGGTGGAGGGAGCCTACATAGACCTCAAAAGCAAAGCTAGGACGGTAGGCCTGCATGTCAACACCAATAAAACGAAAATAATGATCCAAAGGAAGGAGGAAGGAACTCAAACGCATAGAACATCATAATAGAAGAGGATGATTTGGAAGTGGGCACACAGTTTAAATACCTAGGGGTAACCCTGTCAAAAAATGGCAGTGAAAACGCGGAAATAAAAAGGAGGATCACCCTGGGAAACATGGCATATTCTGCCATGACAACAATTTTCCGTTCAAAAAATATCCACAGAAGGACAAAAATGAGACTATACTTAACAATTATAAGACCAATTATAACCTATGGCTGTGAGACATGGACCATAACACGAAAAACTGCAGTCAACGACAACGGGGTGTGGCGAATAAGGTACAATTCCGAACTCTATCGACAATATAAAAGTTAGCATGTTAGCCAAAATACAAAGGCTACGTTGGGCAGGTCATGTTATAAGGATGGACGACCACAGAATCCCAAAAAGAATCCTTAACGGAAAAATGCAGGAAACCAGTAGAAAGAGCAGACCCAGGAAGTGATAGGAAGATGGAGTTGTAAAGGATGCAAAAAGTCTCCTAAGGACACGAGTTTGGAGAAGAACACCGGCTGACAGAACAGTATGGAAGGTTAAACTGGAGGAGGTCAAGGCTCGAAATCGGGCTGTAGCACCATAGGAGGGAGAGTTAGAATTAATATTTTACTCTCGGAAGTTAGTTTCTCTTCTTTAATCACTTCAATTAAAAATTAAATCAATTCAACTATGACATCTGTCAAGAGTAATTAAATATTATAGTGTGTCTACAATAAACCGTGTGGCATACCATATTTGACTTCGCTAAGTTTGTTGTACTCAAGGCCAGTCAGTGTTCTGCCTTGTCGGAACAAACCATAATGAGGAAAGGCTAAAAGGAAACATAATCTTAGATACAAAATATACCTAGAACGGGCAGCTAAAAACATAACAAATGTATTTTCCTAACTTAATTGAAACATATCACGCCTCTTGTAATCATTATTGAAAGCTCCGTAGAATACTTACAAAATTTAAACTCCTTCCCAATAAACAAATTTGTTTTATAATTGTCATTTCTACAACAATTTTGTTTTATTGCTATTTTATTACATTTATAAAATTGCAATAAAACAAAATAGTTGTATAACATTTAAATTTTGCTTGTTGGGTTGTAAGTTTGTTATTAAAAACATACAAAATAGTGTAATTATTAGTTATTTCTCTAAATTAGTACGAATTTTCAATTTCAGATCTCTGTCACAGTACAATTCATCATCATCAGGACAGTGCCTTTTGAAGTCGGTGTTACATCATGAAAATGCATCCACCACTTTGAAGCCGATAAATCAGGTGAAGTTTAACAGCATGATGGATTTGAATTCCGTGGATAATGAGAAAGTCATACAAAACAAAGATATGACTAGCATCAGTGCTAATAGCTTAGACACCTACTCCGGCAAAATTAAAAACAAATCATTTTATAATCGATTTAAGAAATTGATTAAGCCTAAAAGTACAAAAAATGAAGTGGAAGTCGAAAAGCCTGATGATATCGTGATTGAAAAGAGTAAGAAGAGGAAACTCTTTTTTGGCAGTAAAAGAAAGATCGCCTTAGCAAGCTAGGCCATAAATATCAAATGTTGGACTTGCCTATTTATATTTTTGTTGATTATTGTTATTGTTAAAATGAGTGCTCTAATGATATAAATTTGATCTGCAGTTTACAGATGAATAGCTTTTTTTCAGAGATATTAGAAATGTGAAAAAACCTAAAAATCCCTAACGCTAGTAGTTTATACAGAATGATTGGTAAGTGAATGTAAGGGGGGTGTTAGTAGAGCTCATTGGCAATTGATTTAAACATAATCTATTATGCAAAACCTAATAGCTTTTGAGATATTTTAATTTGAGGTTTTATTAATATTTCAGTTTTCCAAGTTAGTTTACGCAGTAACACAAATTATATACCAAAAATTATGCTAAATACTTTGATAAGATGAAAATACACAAGTTAAACAACTTGAAATAATACACCTTTTTACTTTGTTAAACAATTCACTATATTTTGAAAAAAAATGGAGTGAGACGGCGGTTTCGTAGCTTCACTACATTATCAAACACAATGAACTTAAACTACAATTGCAAGGAATATGTCTTAAAATATTTAACCTGCTGAAGGCAGGTCAAATAATGAAAACGGCCCTAGTTCTAATTGATCGTTAAGTAGATGCATATTGTTGTATTTATTATGTTTATAAATTTCTATTGCTTCTAGGGGATTTAGTTTATGACCTTTTGAAATGTATGTAATATTTTGATACAGCTAGTATGTGGAAATGTGTCTTTGTAAAAATGATTATGATTAGAGTTTATTTTGTTATGCTGAAATGATGGCATTTGTTCCTTAAATCTAGTTTCCAAATTTGTTCCAGTCTCGCCTATATAAAGCTATTGCATTCTGAACATTTGAGCTTATAAACTCCCAATTTTTTAAATTATTGGTATTTTATCTTTAGCGTTGAACAGTACATTCGATAGTTTTTGAGGCGCACAGTGTGGCAAAATGGACAAAAATCGCTCTGAAAGTCAGCTTTTGAGCTATCAACATTTTATTTATTTTTTTTTAAATACTTGCAAAGAAGTCTGGAATAGTGAGTCACTGCTGCTTAGACGAATTTTTTTTTTTACCCCACTTTAATAATAGTGAGGGGGTGATAGTGGGAGTGGCTGATTCCAAAAAAAATTCTGAGACCTTAGCTTCTCATACATGTTCTAAACCCCAATTTTATGGACTCCTACTTGCTTGCTTTACCTATTTACCCCCATTTACCCCTGAACCTTTCAACGAAATTTGATCAAATTATAATCTAGTGTACCAAATTTCAAGTCAATATAATAAACGGTTCCAGAGTAAACGTACGCACAAAAAAAGTTACAGACAGACAGACCGACAAACAGGCAGACAGAAGTTTTTTTTTGTTAAAACTTAAGTAAAAGTAAAATTCGTCAAAGCGGCCCTTTGCAAGTATTTAAAAAAAAAAACGTTGATAGCTCAAAAGTTGACTCTCAGAGCGATTTTTGACAGTTTTTCCACACTGTGAGGCGGTTTAAAAACTACTTTAACATATGTGAGAGAACTTGAGATATTTTCTCAGATATTCGCCGGAAGTATGTAAGAGGGATGTATTTTAAGTTTTCTATTTTTCTATATCCCGAAAATAATTTTTTACAAACAGGACACACATTTCCATGTAATAACTCTCTAAATATTACATACCTCTTAAAAGGGTCATAAACTAAGTTTCTTAGAAGCAGTAGAAATTTATGAATTTATGAACATAGTACCAAAAAAATTCTCGCTACGTAGGATGTAATCTCTACAGTTCTGAAATTAAAGACTTCCAATGTTCATGTTTTCAAAAATAAGTTAAAGAATTTTTACTAAAAAGAAACTCTGTTATACTCTGCAGGAATTTTTTAAATTAGTTTCATTTCATCCTCATAAGTAGGCCATAAGTATTATTATTATTAATATTATGTGTTATGTCATGAGGTATAAAAGATACGCTCTTTGTGGTTAACCACCTAGGCTTTATTATATCACCATATAAATGACTATACACTTGTAGAATTGACTAGATTTACACTGAATGTTACATTTAATAGAAGCTGACGTGTTCACTCTGGAGGTCCAAACTTAACTGCCGAGCCGAGCCGGAACCTAAATTTCGGGGTTTGAATATTTCGCGCCACACAACAATATGTTATTATAATTGTTATTACTATCCTCATTATGTTTTACAATAATAATAGTACAACCAAATCTAATCTATTGGCTTTCTATATCTCTGAAACCTTTCTTATGCTCAACCTGATATTTTTGTGTGATTAATGTCTTATCATAAGGTATCATTTGGACTAGAAAATCAACCGAAAATTTGCGGACCCCCAAACGGGCTCTTTTTAGGGTCACTCTTTGTATATCTTTCTGTATCAACAAAAAGCGAGAGATAAATATATGACTAGGGTAGGTGTTTCATTATTAATTATTATTGTAATAAATACAATATCGATCATTCAGAACTAGGATTGTCTCTGTTAGTTGACCTGCTATAGTAGGTAAAATATTTTAAGATATATTCCTTGTAATTGTAGTTTAAGTTCATTGCGTTTGATAGTGTAGTGAAGCTACAAAGCCGTGGTCACACTCCCGTTTTTTCAAAATATGACTTGTTTAACAAAGTAAAACAATGTGTTATTTTAATTTGTTATAATGTACAGTTACAAAGTAACACTGCCATCATAAGGAGAATAGCTGCATCTGTAAATAGTCAGTTGTCGAGGAAAGTAACAAAAGCGTTTGTACTTTCCCAACTAGTAAATAATAATTCAGAAAATCAACTTCAATGAACCTTAGGTACTTTAAATATTCAAATTCTAAGTTTTTTAACTGCAGAACTAGGTTAAGTACTCTTGGGTGCTCATATATTATTTGAATCTCATTTATGGGAAATATGTAGATGCGGCTTTTCACCTTATGACGGCAGAACAGACACTTCGATAAAATTCTTACAAGAGCTAAAGCCTACTTTTGTAAATAAAACGTAATATTTTATTTACACAATAATGCAGATAGGTTCACTTTAAGCCACACATTTTGTATGGATTGGGGTTTGTGATAAACCTTGCACTTCATGTTATGAATTGATTCATAATTCTTCACCAAATCAATTAAGCAATCTAAGACACTTTGTACAAATAATTCACTGCACTCGCCACTGAATTGTATCGTTGCATCGGCTGATTCTCGCAAGTTTGACTTTGCTGGGTTTTGAATTTTTTCTTCCAAATATTCTCTATTGAATACTATCAGTGAAGGATATATGGTTTCTTGCACTATTTCTCACACCAGAGCAAGTTTTGTCGAAATTTGAATATTTTCTTTGTTTTGAAGGAAAAGGAGAGATAATTTATGATTTTAGTAACCTATAATGGAAAGATCTGAACATTATACAAAAAGATTTGTTAAAATCGGTCTGACTGTTTTCAAGTTATTTGAAAACAAATAAGCCAAAAATTAGCAAAGGGGGCGGAGGAATTTTTTATTTTGTAAGAATTAGCAATTTTTGTAAATCTAAAACCTAATTTTAGAGATTGTGAAACCATTGCAAAAGTTTCATGGAAGCTGGTTCTGTCATTTTCGACTTATACATGGACAGACATATAAGGGCACAGACAAACAATTATATTCCACCTACATTAACCACCTCCTTTTTTTGGACTTGGTTAAAGTGGCCCTAATAGAGTTTGGATCTATATCCCATTAAGTTTTTATTTTTACTTATAAATATCTTTGAGGTCAAGTAAATATTGTTAGAGCTTAATTGAGAAAGGTACATACTATTTAAAGTAGTTCGGTAGTTCTGTCACTACACCTCGTACAAAACTCTTGAATTTTTTGCAGCTTATTCAGTGTCCCTTGGATCCAATGTTTTTTTTTTTTTAATTTCTGACCAATTATAAAATAATATAATTGCATTTAAAATTAGACTCTTATACATTCTATTACCGAACCGTTACTTCAGCTTTACCTAAGACAGGTACCGTTATTTTATTTTGGTCTAATTCCCTAGTAATAACAGAAGGTAGTCTATTGTGACATGCTTTTTCAGTGATCACGTAGGTTTCTGTTACGTATGATGTCTCTGTGTATAGGAAGGCTTACAACTCGGGTGCCAGTTTCAGAATTAGAAGCGCTGGAACACGCTAACAGTGAAGAAAGTTAATTCCAAGCGATCAGTGCATAAATAAAACACGCGTTAAAACACAAGAAAATAACAGTTTGTTGTGTCTATTGAGAATTTACTACAAAAACAAGTATGATCAAAAATAGCAAAGAGCCAGCAGTGTTAAGCAACCTTTATTCGTGATAACCGGTATTAAATAATCTACTCTTGTAGACGAAACTTATTGGTGACCACATATTATAGGAAAAATACTCTTTTGCAGTGAGGAAGGAAGGCTATGACAAAGTACTTCTTATCCTTCTTTATTAGAGAATGTAATCACCCAATAATAAAAGAAAACTGTGGCAAAAGGCAATGTTCTCGGCGTAGCAACGGATGTGCCCTGAACAAAAATTTTACTAACGGTCTACTTACTAAATGAGTATCATCACTCGATTGGTAAGTAGTTTTCGCGGAAACAAAAGAGAACTAACTAACGTTTGAATGCAATGGATTATCCACTATCGAGTGCCTCTCTCTGTTAGTGAATGATGTCCATATTATTGCCCTGCATGTTTGGAATTGATCCGATTACAAATGTACAAAAAGCTAAGCTAACTATTTTAACAATATTTCAAAATATATTAACAGTTCCTAAATGCTGAAAGAAACTGGCTTGAATTTGCGCAGTACCAGTATTGCTACCAACTCAAGGAGAGCGGAATTCTCTTTGGTAGCCACTACTTACATTTTTTAAATAAATCTATATGATTTCAATCGGCGAGTCGTAAGTAAACTGTAAAACTGCTTGTCACTGCTTTCATTCAAATGACGTAGTACCTCGTATGTATGTATCGAACCCGGCCAGATTAAAATTATCAATTATATGGAGAAAGTAGCTTATTTACAATGTAAGAATATACAGGGTATAATCAGTTTTACGTCATAAAAAAAACTGGTGGTGGGGAACGACTAAACGAACAAAAAAACCTTATATAACATGGTCTAAAGCCCATAGTTTTAGAAAAAAAAATAAACAAAAATTTCGAAAATTTTCAGTAATGTTATTTGAGAATTGCTGGAATGTTGGGATAGGCTTTTATCTTCGTATATGTCTTTGCCTCTAACCATCAAATATGCTAATACGGCTATATGAAAGTGTCGCCCTCCTTTGTTAGAGACGCGCGTCGGCGAGGACAAGTTGATAATCATCACACTTTTTTTATGGCTTTTTAAAAGTAGGTAAGGTAAGGTCTTTAGCGGTAAAGGTGAAAGACGTCGGCGTTTTCTGAGTGCTTAGTAAATCTGAAGAAAACTGTACTCTCCCTTGTGCAATATTTTAGTTTCTGTGGGCACTTCATTAAGTACACACCATTCGTTGTTTTTGTATATTGCTTTTGTTCTTTTTGAATTTTAGGCCACGTATTTACAGTTAAGATTTGTTTTATTGACTTACCGTTCAAGTCGTTAAGTTTTTTTTTTTTTTTCATTTATTCATCAATAAAGTTACACTATATATATATATATATATATATATATATATATATATATATATATATATATATATATATATATATATATATATATATATATATATATATATATACAAATATAAAGTCAACTTATCTGACTGGTCAGATAAGTTCTTGATTACATACAGACACTACTTACTTGTTCGTTCTTTTTGTGTTGCTTTTTGGATTTTGGACCAAGTTTTTATTTTTATTTTCTTTATTGACAACGTTGATAGTTTAGTGTGGTATTTTAAAACGCAAATTTTGAACGCTATGTGAGATTACACTTACCCAGCGCACTTGATGTATGAAGAATGTCGTGGAAATGCAGCTGCTGCGGAACAGCTTTATAACAATGATTTATTGGTAAGTTCTAGATTTATCGAATATTTTAGTTTTCGATACCTGATTGGCAATTCGTTAAATAAATCAGATTTTTTCCTAACTTAAAATACACATAATTGTTTTCTGTTATCGTATCTCAGACGTCTAACTCTTTATTTCCCAATGTCATGCATTAATGACTCATTTTTTAAGCTCTTAACCCAGAACACTCATTTAGGTTACAAATGTTAATAAATCACATTTAAATCTGATTAATTATAAACAACAATAAAAGCTCCAATATTTTGTTCTAAATTAAAAAAACACACGTTAAGAAATGCTGTGTTTTAACCTCTACGCCCATCATTTGCTTGCAGTTCTGCAAAAAGAGACTACGAATTATTTACATTTTTATAATTGGTTTGGTTGAGGTGGTCATCAAAGGTGCCGCCCTTCTTGGCTTTGAAACTGCGGGCCGGCGAGAACGAGTCGGTCAGTAATCTTTGCACTTTTTTATGACAATTTAAAAGTTGTATAATTGGGAAATACACGTCCATTGGCCCAGAATGGCAATGGTTCTCAAATGTTTCCTACCCTAATATTCAGTGCCCCTAGAGTAAAAAGTCAAAGGTTTTTTGTTTGTCTAGTCGGTCCCCATTACCAGTTTTTTTTTTTGATGACATGAAACTGATTACACCCTGTATAGTAATGGATCCAAAATTAGACTTTACATATATGATATGAATTTATAAGTTGCATAGAAATTCCCTTAATACCATTTAGTTCCAATTTTTTTACATAGAAGGCTATGATCATCACTGTCAAATGTTTTGGAAAGATGGAAACACGGTACTAACATACTCTTTTTCGCTTGATATATTTCTCTAATTGTTGATCTTCCAAAAACGAATTTGGAAGCCCAACAAGGCATTGTATTTATTAACTCGGTTGACAGCAAGTATCATCTATATTGAAAGTCTTTGTCTTGCTGATGGAATATTTCAAGTGATCAAGAGTGTTTCGTTACTATTGTATTGACAGAATTACCAAGCCTCTCCTTTTCATCTCCCATTAAATTTATTCGGTGAGTAAATCTCATAGAAACAAACTATAATACTTTTCCCCTGTTTTAATTCCTTGTATCATTTAAATGGTCACTAGAATGTCTTAAATAGTCACAAGTCTTTTCTTGCCTACTTTCAATTTTTTTCGCAGTTCAGAGAACAAAATGGCGTCTTTTCAAATTGCTTTTGTTGAGGTTTTTTTAAGGGAACACCCTGTATGTTTTCTAATTTTTTTGAAAGCTATGTTCTTACGCTTTCTAATCACGTTTAGTTTTTTAAAATTGGTAAAAAACTCACTGAGGAAATCATTTTTAAAAGAAACTCAGCAAAATCATAAATTCAACATAAACAAACAAAACTTTTAAATAATAATTTTTTGAAATTTGATATCTTTGGTTTATTAAATGTTCTGTGTCTTCTGTTTTCAGATACGCATTTGTTCATCCGCGTTGACAAATTCATAAATTCCTTGGTCAAGATATTGAGAGAAATCCTTTCAAATACTCTATAGGTTATATCCCGAGAGCTCTGAATTTTGCTTAGAAAATGTTTTTGTGTAAATTATTAAGTCGAGAACATTTGCTTAAAAGTAAAATTTTGCAAAAAATGTAGCTACCCGCAGTTTGTGTGATAAGAGGGGTATATGCCAAGATTATTTCCCAAATAAACAAATTCCTTACGTACTTTTATACTCAAGTTTCTATAAGTTAAGTAACAATCATTATTATTTTATTATATTAATTGACGGCGACGCGTTCTATAAACTACTTTTGTCTCGTAGCCATGGAAATGGACATGGTAGATGCTTATTTGACTTTTGTTATGCGATCGTGATTGTAAATCTGACAGTTTGTCAGTTTGATATTAAAAATACTTTTGTTAAATTGCATAAATACACCGTTGGTACATAGTAATTATAAATAAAATAATTCTTGAATTTGTAATATCTTTTATTTTGTTTTTAGTCCAACTGCAAGTAATTTAAATCAATTATGTGCAATTAAAACTAGATGTAATTTATTTGCTGATAAAATTTAAAAAAGTCAGCTTGCATTTATTCAGTGTAAAACTGTTGTCATTGGTTCAAATTTACAAATTCGTGAAATGTCATTGGTCTGTAATTTATGAGAGAAATAATTGGTGAATGTTGTTTTTCTACTAATCCAAATTTTGGGGTGCAGGATTATAAGCCATATAAAAAATCAGGTACTGTTAAGTCAGGCTTATGTAGAGCCTACTCGGTCAATCCACCCCTGCTAATCCAATTATTAACAAGTTTATTGGAAATGAATTGTGTAGCAACGGTAAAAAAATGACAAGGTAGTTCGTCTTGTTGAAAATAAGTTTCATTTCTATTACATTTAGCTGCATGACCCGTTTAAACGATTACTTGCTTCATCATGAATTGTGTAGCAACGGTAAAAAAATGACAAGGTAGTTCGTCTTGTTGAAAATAAGTTTCATTTCTATTACATTTAACTGCATGACCCGTTTAAACGATTACTTGCTTCATCAGACATTATTAAATTAAGGTCAGGAGTACTGCTTACCGGGCCAATAATGTCTCGCACATAAAAATGCATTTTTGGTAACATCTCTCGTGCAATTTTTGGTGGACTCGAATTTTATAGGCTTTAAGTTTTAAAACCTGCAAAGTTCTGAGTACTTTAAACTTTATGGGAGGCCATTTTTCTTATCAACGATCCTAGGGATTTCGTAACGAACTCATACACAGCTTTAATGTCACTAAGAATGTTATTGTTACCAGTGCTTTTTTTGTTACATATCAGCGATTCATAGTTTTTGAAATTATCGAACCACTTTCATATAGACTGCTGTCAGCAGTAATTTTTTAAAGCCTCATAAAAAACTTCTTCTAGTTAATGAGACTTTGTTTTGACAAAGTAAATTAAAACATTTGCTTTTTTTGTATCTGAAAATACCATTTTTACGCAAAAAAAAAAAAAAATATCTCCAACTTAGCGATATAAACACAGTAACTTTGATATTTATGTCGAAGCTTACTGGAAATTTGTTAATGTGTCATTGAAAAATGTATGATTTTGCTGAACAGCTTAGGAACATAGCTTTAGAAAAACTCGAAAATATACAGGGTATTTCATTTCAAAAATCTTGACAAAGGCAATTTGAAAAGACGCCATTTTGTTCTGGAAATTTCCAAAACTGCGAAAAAAGTTGAAAGTAGGCAAGAAAGAGCTTGTGACTATTCAAAATAGTCTAGTGAAAACTGCACATTCTTATCTCAATCTATTTAAATAGGGAAAAATATAATGGGACAAGCGGTACATGTGTATCTGAGAAAACTATCTGTTGTATAAAAATAGAATGTGAAAAAACTGGCCCTGAGTGTTTTAAGATCTTGAAAGGTACCAATTTGACATATGTAAAGTGCCTTTAAATTAAAGACTTGTTATATACATAGAATTATATTTATTACTGCAACCAATTTCTTGCTAATCAAAGTGTAAAGCCTTTCCACATATGCAATTTTTAAGCGTTGTGTTTTATGATGTACATGTTTTCACAACTAACCCTGCCTGTACAACTGTGATAAAACCAAGTAAATATCTAGTTTAAAAAGTATGTAACAAATTGCGGTGATTCGTAAATATAATGAAATTGCATAGGTGTAAAGGCTATATTTATTTGTTAAATGTCGCATAGCTTTTTAATTAACCCATAGTTAATTGTTTTAAATTATATTTCAGTTATATCTCTTTGAAAATTTTACATTAAAATTTAGCTTAATGTTACTGAATATATTATAAATCGTAAGAAAACTATATCATTAATTTATTGTAAAGATGCAGTGCAATATTTTAAAAATAAATATTTTTGTTATGTGAGTTTAATAGATGCTATATTAACTAAATTTCCCAGTATTTATAGACAAGTTATTGCAAAGTTAATAAATAATTGCAGATCAACTTTCCAAATCATAAAAATTTTTGAGAATGGCATGTTGTGCCACATAGTAGAGTGCTAGCTTTAATTTATTTTTACTTCTGTGGGCGTCGCAGGTGTACAAGGTCAATTGTGTATAAAATTGAAGCTTATACCTTAGTGAATCGGAATCCGGCGGTAATAAAAAAATAACACAGGCAGAAGAGCAGTAATATCAAAAAACAAGTTATTACCACAGGCGGATAATGCAGCATATATGCTATAATTCCACATAAAAATCTATGTATATTTTATACGGAATGTGTTATTTATTAACTTTTGAAATTTGCTCAAAGTATTGAGTCTTATGGGAGAATAAATTTTGAAACTCGAATATCTTGGTTCCAACACTTCGAAAAATCTGACTGACTGAAATTTAACAATTTTTATGTTTACACATCATTTATTCAGAAACGAAGACTGTAATAAGAAAAACTTACTCATGCAAACAGTTTCTATCATCAATTTAGAAGACAATAGCGTTTAATTCAAAATTTTTACTTGGATTGTAAACAAGATATGAATAAAAATACAAACTAAGTCATTTTTCAATTGGCTGCCGGACCGCTGGCTGCTCATGCCCCCACTCTGCCGCAGCCTTACAAATCTTCGTAGTTCCATCTCATACTGTTACGTTCTCATATATAATATCCGATCTCCGGAATTTTAAGTGTATGCATCGTACTCGTGATTTCTTATGTTATTTGTACCTAATACTTAATTTTTCCCTTTTTAAAAAACTTAAATTGTACAGTAGAACTTCGATTAACCGTCACTCGATTATTCATCACCTTCTATTATCCGTCTATGATCTTGTTGCACAAATAGGGACAGTTTTTAAGGAATGACTAGGCGGGCGGATGAACAAGACCGATAAATTCCCAGAACCCCCTTCATACAAATGTAGGGAAATACACTTGTTAATCCTTCCAAGAATTAAACTGTGAAAATATGTGGCGTGTGGCCAAGTAAAATAAAATATTAGAAATAGGGTAATAGTCAGCATTCGAATTTTAAAGTGTATGTGAATAAGACATTTATCGAGTATATTTGCTCTATTTCATTAATTAAATTATTTTTGTGAACTGTGTTCTCTCTGTTGCCAGAAAATGAATACGAAAATGTCCAATAAAAGGAAACGTGTAGTGCTGGATTTAGCAAAAAAATTTGAAATTGTTGGATGTTTAAGAAAAGGAGAGTGCTACAAGCTTGTCAAAAATTTACAATGTGCCACGAACGACGATTAATGACTTAAAACGGTGTGGGGACAAGATAGAGGATCACATAAGTAAAATGGTATCAACTGATGGTGATGTTATTCGACGAAAATCAATGAAGTTATCCAAGTATGATGAATTAGATCAGGTAGTTTTTTATTGGTTTGCCCAACAGCGAAATCAGGGCATTCCATTATCAGGACCTATTATTCAGCAGAGGGCATTAGAGTTTAACAAAAAAAATACAAACGTGATCCCTCATTCAAAGCAAGTACAGGATGGCTGGATAAATTCAAAAATCGCCATGAAATTAGGCAGCTGTCTATCGAAGGTGAACAGTTAAGCGCTAATAGCTCTGTTGTATCAGAATATGTTAGTAAACTTGACACGCAGTCAAGTATGCGTCTGCGATGAAACAGGATTAAATTGGAAGTCTCTTCCACAAAGAACACTGGCTTCATCCTCAGAGAAGGTAACACCTGGTTACAAAGTTCAGAAAGAACGAATAACTGTTATGGTTTGCTCGAATGCTATCGGTGAAAATAGGCTTCCACTTTTGGTCATTGGAACAGCAAAAAAAACCTCGAGTGTTCAAAAGAACACCGAGTGTATGCACAAAAAATTAAAAACTGTAAGTGTCAGAATATCACACTCTTTATTTATATTTACACAAAATGATAACAATAAATACTGAACTATAACAAAAATACTGAAAAATATCACACTAACTAAATTAACGTCGCCAGCCGTCGGAAACCTGCTATGTTATGTATGTAACAATTGCAATAGGAAACAAAAAAGATCGTTTTTATTGCTTTATTGAAGAGGCAGTCCCTTGATAAACGGGCGCCTGTGTAGACGACTAACTGCAGTGTCCTTGATGAGAGAGAGCAGTAGATGAAACAGAATATGAGATAGTAGAAATTAATTATAGGGAATTTTTAAATCTTAATTCACTACCTGAGTGCATAGGGTTGATTTTTTATTTTATTTCTACAAAAGGGAAAAATATTTATTTTAATAATACCTATCGGGGATGGTGAAAATTATTTTTGTAAATGGAAAATGAAAGAAAAAATATATTTTTTTTATGTATATATTTTTCTCTCTCACCATCCATTATTCTAACAATTTTTTAAAAAATTTTAGTGAAAGCCATTTTTTGAAATAATGATTTATGTGGGAGTAGGTCGATATTTCTTGATGACTTATACCCGGAGCGCTCTTAAGGTCTTCGTTTTCGAGTAAATGGCATGTAAACTTAAAAAATGTTGAATTTCAGTAATATTTTCGATGTGTTTGAACCGAGATATTCAAGTTTCAAAATGTATTCTCTCAACGTTGTGAGAAACTTTCAAAAATTGATAAAAAATACATTCTGTACAATTGAAATATAAATTAATTTTTATTTGGAATTGTAGCCTATGTGCTGCACTATCTGCCCGTAGTAATAACTCATTTTTTGATTTTACTGCCCTTCGGCTCGTGTCACTTTTTTGTTACTTCCGGATTGTGATTCACTTATGTATAAACTTTAGTTTTATCCACAATTCAGCTTGTAACCCTGCGACTCCCACAGTATTTATTTTTAAAGCACCGTGGCACTCTACTAACATTGGTAGGCCCTATTTTCGTCAACTACTTTCGAACTGATGGCAATACGCCTAAATAAAATGATCTCCACTGTATAAATGTATGTGGCAAACTCCATAAAATTAAACACCGATTTAACTTGCTTTCCTCATCCAAAAAATATATTGAAGTATTTTATCATATCGTGAAAATTGGTTGAAACCTGTATAGAAATGTGTATGACGATGAATTCCCTTTGTTAAATTTCAGCTGAATCAATTAAAAAGTGAATAATAATTTTCTTTTAAAAAACAGTGAATGTTCATGGTTTTCTTTGAAAGCTTCGAATTTTGGCCCACAAGAAGGGGGGCTCAGTAGGTACCATGGTACCGGGGCCTGGCCACTTTAGGATCCCGGTTAGACTAGGAAACGCAATGTAAACATATTAAACTAATTAACATTTGGTCAGTCAGTGAATGTGGAAAACTATTAATGTGTGGGGGTCCCGCTAGAGATCTTACCCATCAGTTATTAAATTGTGAGGACCTGCCAGTGAATTTGGTACCGAGGCCCATGATTTGATGTGGGGAGGCCTGTTCGCAGTAGCGACATCTGTCATACATTTTTATATAAACTGGCCATCCCATGTATAAGGGCCAATATTTCGAGAGCATTTTGTTTGATGACATAAGATACCTATAATTTTTTACGGTACACCTGCCTCAAAGTTATTAAACTTTCTAGAAGGTTTTTTGCTCAGAACTTGCAACCTACTGCGTGGATTCTGGATTGTGATAAAATTTAGACAGCATATGCAGTAAGTATTTATGAATGAGAAATATGTTGTCTGCACTATATTTTTCAATAATACTTATGGTGTGTATTGTCCTAATTTTATTACAATCGATACAGTAATTTAAAGAATAGCAAAAAAACATTCTTGAGGGTAAATAGTTCCAAAGGTGAGCTTACTTCTGGAACTCTATATGAGATAGACATGAAAATAACTGTACCTATTATTTCGTAAAGAGTATAATATGCTTATTTTTCCCTGATGTAATATTTAACAGGTTCACAGTGATTTAGTTCTCGCAGTACGCTACCACTCATGGTGCTCAGCCTTGCTATCAGATCGGTTCTTTTGGTTAAAGCAAAAGAGTAAGTACTAGGTAGACTAGGCACTTGTACTAGTGATGGTCAATGTCGTGATTTTTCGATCACTCCGTGAATCGTGTTTTTTTTTTATGAATGATTTCAAAGTGTGACGTAAGATATTAATTCACAGATGTGTGTAGATGTCTGCTAGTGTATTAAATAAACAAAGGTAAAATAGATTATCCTTTTTTTTTTAAAGAAGAAATTAGAAAACCAATTTTGTTTGACCGAGCGAAAAAAGAAAACATTTTTAATACAGTTTTCTATTAATCGCCTGCAACTATTATATCTTAAGATATCGCGTGGAATATCGTATCAAGATTCACAAAGATAGACAAATTTTGTGTTTGATTCTATTGGAAAACCTTCGAAATTTAATGTAGGTATCCAGAAGTTGTAAATTCCGTTAGTTTTGTTATTACGTTTTCTGTTGCGACATCTGTGAATGTTCCCTAATATTAACAGCATAAATCGTCCAAAGAGGGATGTTTTTGTGGCGCCATCTGTTACCGAGTAGATATAATAGGTTACAATTAGTCCCAAATATAACAGAAATCTGTCACCATTTTAGCATTGTAACCATTACTTTGATCTATAGATGGCAGCTGAGAATAAAGCAAATATAAATGTTTTGAAAGTTTTGATCGAGTAATGAAAAATAGTGATCACAACACAGCTTTATAGAAACTTTAGTATACTCTGTCTCAAGTCAGTTGGAAAATCGTAAAAAAATGCCGACAAAGCGCCGACGTTTGATCTGTGCCGCCGTCGAAGTACCACCGCGGTTATTGACCGTGCCGCCGCGGTAGATCAACGTCGTTTTCTCAATTGACGATTTGCATGGAAGAAAGTTTGGTAAAAAGTGTCATGGCGCACAGTATAATGGTATCACTGTAATTCACTGCACATGTTGACCAACTCGTCTAATTTCCAAACTTTGCAACAATTAAATACCTATAATATAATAATCATAACATTGTTTTCATTATCTTTAATGTTAAACCTACTTCCACTGAATATAAATCATCTTTATTAGGTTGTTTCGTAGTCAATTGACGATTTGCACGAAAGAAAGTTTGGTAAAAAGTGTCATGGCGCACAGTATAATGGTATCACTGTAATTCACTGCACATGTTTACCAACTCGTCTAATTTCCAAACTTTGCAACAATTAAATACCTATAATATAATAATCATAACATTGTTTTCATTATCTTTAATGTTAAACCTACTTCCATTGAATATAAAGCATCTTTATTAGGTTGTTTCGTAGTCTACAATATTTAAAAAATGTCGAATTATGCATTTTGCCAATCACTGCTGCCAACTCTTCTAAACTGAGAGTTGGAAACAGTGTTTGACAAATTGCATAATTCGACATTTTTTAAATATTGTAGACTACGAAAAAACCTTATAAATATGATTAATATTCAATGGAAGTAGGTTTACCATTAAAGATAATGAAAACGATGTTATGATTATTATATTATAGGTATTTAATTGTTGCAAAGTTTGGAAATTAGACGAGTTGATCAACATGTGCAGTGAATTACAGTGATACCAATCTAGATACTTTTTACCAAACTTTCTTTCGTGCAAATCGTCAATTGATATTAGAAATTCTATAACTGTGTTATGCATTAAATCACAATTTGTGAAATATCGCTCATCACTAATTGGCACTGTCCAGTCACTAAGGACATTAAAAGTCTAAAACCTATATATAATTAGAAAAGTTTTTACATTTTGAGAAATGATTGAGGAAGATATAAAAACAATAAAACTCATTTTTGCTGCTGTTTGCAAAGTCCGGAGCATTGTTAAAATTGCAAAAAAAAACGTAATTTTGCAATATAAGTTGCAAAAAAAATTCAAAAGAGCAGCAAAGTTGAAAAACTGTCTTTTTGTGGTATATATCCCACAAATATTGGGATTTGCTGAAAATTTGGAAATGCGCAACATATACAGGGTGCGCCACTTAAAATTCTCCAGGCTTGTAACTTTCTTATTTTTTAAGCGACGACCATACCACATAGGACAAGATATTCTAAGAATGATCTGTAAATGTCCTCTACGGAGTATATATATTCGAAATAATATTGTATTGTTCCAGGAATATATATAATTTAACATGTTGATACTAGAATATTTCATACGAATAATAAAATAATATTCTTTCTGAATAATAATATAATATTCTTAGTATATATATATATATATATATATATATATATATATATATATATATATATATATATATATATATATATATATATAATTTTTGAGAAGGAAACAATAATATTCCAAGAAAATAATACAAAAATATTCTTTCTGAACAATAGTCTAATATTATTAGAAGATATATGATTTTTGAGAAGAAGACAATAATATTCCAGGAAAAATAATACAGGAATATTCCCATTAAACACTCAAACGTCGGTTGGAACTATAGGTAAAAGATTGCGTCAAATGCCAATTATGTAATAATGTCAGCGAAGGCAATTAACTGTTATAAGTCACGTGTATTTAGAATTAATCGCGTATTTATTGGTAGTTGACTCATTTCGAAGCCTTTCCAAGTTTGCGATAGATTTTTGTAGATAAATTTGGTTATAAGTCGCCGACTTAGTCCTACCACTGGTCTATGAGTATTCACCTAATAATTCGTATTGGCAATCTTAACATAATTCTCCGGTGTGATAACTTGAGACAGAATCTTACATGCAATATGCGCTACACTGATGATTCTGACGATAACCAACAGTTAAAAATCGATAGTTGTAAGCAATTATCGTGTCTCTTGTTGTAGTTTCGGTCCATTCTGGTATCGTTCTCGTATAATAAACAATGAGTCAAGAAAATAATCATATATAACTGGTAAATGTCATTTCAGTTTAAAATTGGTTATAATTCGTCAATTTATTATTACATAATATGTAATGCAACATAAAAATCCAATAAAATAAGAATTAATATTTATGTGAGAATAATATAAGCTTATACCCATAATATTCATGAAAGAGTGGAATAATAATCTAGGAATATTCTATTGAGGGGAAATATTATTATAATATTTTTAAAATATTCCTAGAGTAACTTGATTTTTCCTATAATATGCGTTTTGGATAATCGTAGAATATCTATAAACTGTGCCATTTGGATAAAAAAGAATATTCCTGTAACGTTCTGGAATATTTAAAATTTTTTTTAGGAATAATCAAATCTTCCAAACGTATAATCAATGAATATTCCAGGAATCAAATTATGCTATCTGGGATGTTGGGCACATCAAATTGTAGATATTTTTAAGGCATTTAAACATTTGTGTATAGTTATTAAAAAAAAAATTTGTTAAGAAAGAAAACTTAATTTCCTTGAATATTTTTTTACCACACTCTGTACATGAACTGCGTTAATGTTTTCTTATAAAGGATTTAATTAGCTTCAATTTATGTTATTACGTCATATTCGAAATTCTTCTTTGGTTTTAGAGGAAGAAATTCACACTTTTTCCGATTCCAAAACTGTTTTTTGTTTTTAAATAACTTTGAAAATAATGTATAAATAATAATTTTATGCTTTATTTGTAAAAGACATATCACAAGAAGTATTCAACGTAAGAAAACAGCAACACGTACAAGAAACAAAAGATATAAATATTTTTAAAAACAAACTTAGATTAAAATGTACTAAATAGAAAATTGCAAAATTTTTATTTTTAAATCTTTTTTATTTTAATAACATAAATTAAAGCTAATTAAAATCTTTGTAAGAAAACATTAACACAGTTCATGTATAGGGTGAGGTAAAAAAATATTCCAAGAAATTAAGTTTCTTTTCTTAACAATTTTTTCAAAAAAAATTTTTTTAAATCACTCTGTATGCATGTTTAAAGGCTTTAAAAGTGTCTACGATTTGATATGCCCAACATGATCATCGCTTAAAAAATAAAAAGTTACAAGTCTGGGGAGTTTAAGTGGCGCACCCTGTATATTTTTAAAAAATTAATGTTTTTGTTAATTGAACAGAATAGAATGAAATAGACCACATACATGATATAGGATAAGTCAAAAACATTACAGATATGAAATGATACAAAAAAGAAATAAAATATATCATATGATAATAGCTCGAAGACAAAAATCTCAAAAGTGCAGAAACTACTAAGAAAGTCTCAATTGTTGCCCCTAACAACTTCGTAAATTTGATAAAATTTCTGTTGCACGGAACATAATTTTACATATCTTATAACAGTGCAATCTTTGCATAGTTCAGTTTGTCTCTGTCCCAAAAATTACAATAGTTTAAAAACTGGTTAGCAAATGTTAGATACAAGTTATTACATCTTGCTAACACTTATACGGCATGTCCGCGGATCGGGTTTACAATAGGTGTAATGGCCAAAATTTTTAACTTCTAGAAAATGTTATTCTTTATAAAACTTTTTGCTTGCCTAGAAAATAGTAATGACGTTGAGAAAAATTATATTTTTTATACGGGGTGCTCAAAAATTACAAAAACTTAAAATTCCATAAGAGTAAATATATTATATTTTTATTTTGGAACAAAATGTGAAATCATTAAGTTGCTTCAAATTATATGGTTTACCCAAATTCAAAATTTCATTTGAAAATTGCAATGTTTCGAAATAAGTGAATTTTTAGTAAAATTCTTGTCGGTTCTTGTCAACTTTTTATTTAGTTAATTGCATTGTTTCCGAATGTTTGAAAATTACTTCTAACTTCCTCAATGGAAATTGATTGCGCAGCTGTCGAAATGCGCTGCTTTATTAGAATTTCAACGTCATTGCCCAGATAGCATTTATTATTCCACGAATGTACATTTTGCATTCCCAATGTTCTAATTGCATTCTGTACTTGCCATGTATGTTCCCTCAACATTCCCATATAAATAATATTTTCACATATACAATATGATTATACATACGATATAAATGGAATATACAGAAAAGTTTATGTTCACAGTCGCATATACTGTGTACACGTATCAGGGAACGTTCTTCGTATATGTGTTCATGTACATCGTATGGACATTCGTCAATGATTTTATCTGTATAATACAGGTATATTTTTTGTAGAAATATTTGCATCGCCCGAGCGCCGCGCCGATAGTAATATCATCAAAAGTTCAGCACTTTTAACTCGAACGCTGATATTGGTTCGATTTTTGAACTAATAAAAATAAACCTGCATCACAACTGATGAGACAGCAATGCTAGTTTTATAGTACCTATCTACCTACCTACAAAAATAATTATGATGTTTCTCTATCTATATAGATCTGGTTTAAGTACATTTATAATCATCCCCTGTGTGGTGTATGACGTTTTATAAATTTTAAATCGTTCGTCAATATTGTATATATGAAATATGTTTTAAATTTTGAATCCAGACTTTAGATTTATGATCGAATATTGAATAATAATGAATATGAAATATTAAATAATAGTGAATGAAATATTAAATAATAATGAATAATAATCCTTTTTTAATTTATGTACTGTATTCAATTAATTAGTAACTATCTCGGTAACTATCGGCATTTCTTAAGCAGGTAGTTCAGACTTAGAATGGTTATTTAATTACATTTTATCTTTTATATTTAGATTTCCGTTTTCCATGTCATTACAATCCCCTTGTAGAATTTTTTAAATGCGCGCCACGGTCCTTAGATTAGTGCGCATGCTCATCGTGCTCTAGCAGACACGTCACGCTTCTGCTGTCAAATGTCGATTTCATTTTGTGTTTTGTTTTCCCTTGATTTATTAATTAGTAAATTAGTCCAAGTATACATTAATTGCATTGCAGTAAGTATTTTACAATTATTGTATACAATATAACTACCACATAGTTTTGTTGTCATTTGCAGATATTTTATATTTAGACACTAAAGTTTAATGTACATATTATACTAAGCATACCACCTATATTAGTTATAATAATTACGGCGTTTGTAGGTATCGATTTTTTGGAAAAAAAACTGAGGTGGTCTTTGTAATGGTCTCGGTCCACGAAAAGGAAGCATTGTGGTCACCATTCAAACGGAAACAATTTGACTGATCATTGAAAAACAGGAGAAAACCCCCCAGAAACGTGGACACTTTACGGGGTGTTTAAATCTTATTTTCAAGAAGGTAGGTTCGATCTATTTCAATATTAAGGAGATTTTGTTTATTTAAATCACAATCATTGGATTTGATTACAACGTACTAGTTGTGATAGGTATTTATTTGTAGTAATTTGCTTTATACCTATTTCAGAGGATTATAGAAGAGCTGCAATTAATTGAAAAGGGCAGAGATCACATCTGATGTAAGAGTGAACAAAAACAAATCAAAGGACTATGTACAAAAAACACGTTATTCCTCCCGTCAGATGAACATAATGATATCGAAGAACATATTGGAAGCCGTCGACTTCCCAAGAAATTTTGTCCATACTAGAAGTTGAAAGAAGATATGTTCTTTTAATAACTCTGGTAGGCATTTAAAATCAAGTACTTACCTAAAATTTCGAATGTTCACTTAAACGAATTTCATAGGTATGAAAAAGAAAAATTAATAAAAGCCAGACTTCGATTTAGGTGTAAAAACTTAAGTATTGTGGATATTTATTGTCAGCAAATGTGGCAATGAAGTGTTTATGCCTAAATCGATGTGTGGTTTTTATTAACTTTTCTTTTTCATCTAAAATTCATTCAAGTGAACGTTCGAAACTTCAGGTACATTTAAAATCACAAACATAAATATTTCCGAATTCCAAAAAAATATCTATGTTTTGTAGGTAAAGGACACCGCATAAAACAAATGAAAAAGAGGGCACAGTCAAATGGGCTGAAAATGCGGAATGTCTGAAAATGGCCAGTTTGAAAGATCAGGAAGATCGGTACCCACTAATGTCATAGTTGAGAGTATTATGTGACGATGAGTTGTTTAATGTTGTTATTCATATTCATAAGACTGGAAATGCCGCAGGTTTCATGAATGAGGTGGTGATTTTTTTTAAGTTCCTATGCTTACTTTAAAGTGAGGGTGTGCATGTGTGTGTATGTGTAAAGTGGCGGGGGGGGGGGGGGGTGGTTAGCGTACGTGAGAGAGTGAAAGTGTGTTCCTATCAAAGAGTTGTAATGTATGAGCAGTGGACAGCGCGCAAACGGTGTCAGCATTCTCATCCTTCTCACACAGTTCGTTCTCTCTTTGTCGCACAGTACATGAGGGGCTGTGTTGGTTTGTAAAACAGAGTGGAGAGCAAAGGAGAGGGTACGAGGTGTGCGACAAGGACAAGGATGCTCGCGCCGTCCAGCAAATCAACGGCTTATTTCCTCTAGTCAGAACTCTTTGGTTGATATGTGCAAATACATTAGAATAACAACATTAAACAAATCCTCGTCATAATATGATACTCTCAACTATGACAGCGGGTACTGATATTCCTGATCTTGACCTTTCATATCTCAAAAACTGGCGATTTTCAGATATTGTGCCCATGAAAACTTTTGATCAGGATATTATGAAGTACAACATACTACATTTTCAGCCCATTTGACTTTACCTTCTTTTCCATTTATTTTGTGCCTGCCGTGTCCTTTATGATAATATCAATTTGTTTAATTTATGTTTGATCAGATTTATTTTTTCTGTAAGATCTTTGTAAGATGTTTTTATATTTTTCAACTATATCATGGCCAGTTTTTAAAGAGAAATAAGTACCTATTCAAATATAATACAATGTATTTTCTTTTGTAGTTGGACTAGCACGTGTATCTCCTTTGCTGGACAGGAAGGAAATACCTTCTCCTAAAAATTGGAAAAGCCAAAAGAAAGTATTCAGCCAGTAGGATCAGTCACAGATGATGTGTTGAGAATGAAAAGTGGACTTTCGCAATTACAAGTATCACCATCGGCAACACCTGGACACTGGTTTTGAAAATGTAAGCCCTCCAATTTTTACTATTTTTTATTTATTGACAAAAAAATTCGTTATAGTAAAATATGACAGTTCATAAGTTGCAAAGAAAATTTTTTTGTTAAAAAAAATCTCAATTGAAATTTTTATTATTGCAATTCATTTTTGTAACAAAAAATAAAAATATATTTAAAGTAACAACTGTTTTATTTATACCTCTTCCTAAATAAAATCATGTTTTGTTCTTGGCAATTTAAAACACGATTTGAAATAGATAAAACTTTAAGGTAATGTAATATGATCATTAGATTTTTTCATAAATAACACGTCAAATATGATTTTTAAGCTGAAGTTTTAGAGTGATAAATGTTTGATCCATTTTAAAATGGTTTTTAACAGATCTTATTAACGTAAAACTATTTTTTTTTACATATATCTTGGACCTTTGTAAAGTATTGTTATAGCAAATACAGTTTTATTTAAGTTTATTTAGCATTTGTATGCTCCATTCAATAAAATTTGATGAATAAAACATTTGACTTTAGTTGAAAACTAATGGTAAAAACAAATTTTCTGTGCATATATTCCACATTTACTTACATAATATTCTTCACAAGGAATGTGAAATGTGGAAAATTAGAATAAGTACCTAATAATTGACTGTAACAATTAAACTTTAAAATTAGATTATTGGATTTATTATATGCAAATACTTCACTCATATCGTGTATTCTCTTGAGTTTAATTATTATAATAATTTATTATTTGCTGTAATCATAGATGAGTCGCTGCGTCATACTGAACATATTCAGAATGAAGCAGCGACTCATCAATGATTACAATAAGTAATAAATTATTATAATAATTAAACTCTGAAGAAAATACTTGGCATGAGTGAAGTACTTATAGCTGCCACTGATACATAATGTTCATTCCTACAATACATGCATCATAGATTTATGATCCATGTGTAACATACCAGGCACCTACGGTTTAATTCCTACGAAGGTAGTACTCATATACCGTGAACATGCACTGTACATTGTGAATGTAGGATGGACCTTCCTCCTTTATACCTCATGTATCTATCAGTATATCAATATACGTTTCTGGTTCATATCAAGTTCCGTTTTGGTCTATGGGTACGTTGTAGGAATCTTACTCGTATATCGAGAGGCGGTCATCTGTACGTCTCTCTGACATTCAGATTTTCTACATGGAATACAAAATGAATATTCATTCTTAGTTCCATGGGTACATAAAGTACATTCCGAGCACATGCTCTGAATGTAAAAATGCTATCTGTGTGTCTATGGGTTGTTGGTAGGTAGTTTGTTTTAGACGCCCCCAGAAAAATGTATCCGCAATTGTCAAATATGGACTTCTTGGGGGCCACAAAACTGGACCATTGCGACCAATCCACGTCGTTCAAATTTGCTATTAAGCCAATCACGTACGGCGCAGGCATAATGTGCCGGACATCCATTCTGTTGAAAATACATTTTATTACGATATTCTAACAAGTCGTCTAACTGATCAGAAAATAATGTATTAAGCATATGTAAATAAGAGTTACTACTGCACGTATTTTCAAAATGTATGGTCCTATTATGCCATGATACGAAATAGCGCAGCAGACAGTAATTTTTTTTTAAATATTGCCTTCCAGTAAAAATTCTAAATTGGGGTTGGTCTCACTCCAATATCTAACAGTCCCATTTGTTGAAAACGTCGAGTCGTCGGAGAATATATTAAATTTACAAAAATTCGTGTTGCCACTTAAAATTTCATTTCCAGCCCATAAACAGAAATCTAGTTATTTTGCTTCATCTCCTCCTTCTAAGGTATGGTTAAAATGAGGTTTGTATGGGAATATTTTATTCTCTTTCAAAATTTTTTGGATGCAAGTTTTTTAACCACCTCCAAATAACAGGCTCGATTTCTTAATGAAAGTTGGGGATTTTCAGCAACAGATGCCAACACTAATATTGTGGTGGCGTCATTTTGATCATATATTTTTTCTTTTACTTTACGTCAAGCACTGAACCAGTTTTTTCAAATTTTTTGTCCAATTTATGAACTGTCATTCGAAACGTACACATTGGGAAATCTCTCACTGAATTGTTGAAGAACGTAACGCTATGAACTTCTACCGTCTTCATACCACTCTATTAAAAAAATTCTTTGCTCCACAGTTAATAATTTGAATAATTTTTTAATGCAGATATGTCATGATCTAACTAGGTAACAACGCACCTAACAATCAAATAGGATATTACAGGAATTATACAGGATGTTCCTAAAATAGAATTATAAATTTACAACTTTCTACAGCTTGTAGTATTTGTCAAAATAAAATAAAAGTAAAAAAAAAAATTAGTAGTAAAGTATTTTAACAAAAATTCACTTATTTCGAAACATTACAATACTCAAATGAAATTTTGAATTTCGGCAGACCATATAATTTGAAACACCTTTTTTATTTCACATTTTGTTCCAAATTAAAAAATATAACCAGTTTCCCAGCAAACACACTAGAGGTGGCAAAGCAATGGGCCATTAGATTTATGACTGGTAAAGTGTTGGCAACTTTTGCCAATACCTGAAAAGCGAATAGAAAGTGCTGTTTAACACTATATCATATGTTCTGTAGTGGTAAGTTGATGGCCTTATGTGTTTTGTTATTGCATAAACACACCACAGATAGCATACTTGGAATTATTTCACCATCATTGGTACGTTAAATGTATAAAAGCACTCTTTTGTCAATACAAAAAAACTAGTACAAAGTGCTGTGTAACCATTATAGCTTCTGGAAATATTTAACCATCACTGGTACAGTGAATATAAAAAAGCACTTTTTTGCCAATACCCGAAATGCGAATACAAATTAAGTACTTGTTTATAATCATTACAACCCCCTTCAGACGTTTAGAACAAGAGTAGAGGTCCTTAGCCGACATTGGGCCTCCCCCCACCACTTTATGTGACGTCATGACCTTGACCTTGGATGACGTAAGCGTCCTTGGGCTGTGCACGCTCTTGTATCATATCATTTGACCTTGAAAAGGTACGTTTGCCAAGCACACATTTTGTGCCTCTGTGGCCTTGACCTTGGACGGCGTAAGCTATCCTAATATGTAGACACTGCCCGATCTTGTGTTAGGCTTGCGACCTCGAAAAGCACGTTTGTCAAGGATAGAATGTGTTGTGACGTAGTAGCACTTGGCTATAAAAGAGTGAGAGGAGTTAACATGTAATCATTCTGAACGTTAGACTCCTGTAGTAACGTAGCAAAGATGTATACGTGTATTTGTGGTGCTAGTTTTACGCGAGGTGATAATATGCGACGCCATCAGAGGCAAGCATGTAAAAACTTAAATCAAGATGGCCCTTCAGCAAAACGGCCAAAAGTGGATTCAAACCCTTCAACGTCTACAAGCTTGCAAACGTGTAACAGCTGTAATGTGACTCTAACAGCTAATCAGATGCAATCTCATAAAAGAACATTGCAACATAGAACAAATTCATGTGTACCTTTGATGGATGGTGTAGAAATTGTTCGAAGTGCTTTCAAATATAGAATTATAACTTACCGAGTGCATAGTGAAAATGAGAAATTAGACTATATAATATTTTTCAACGAAATTAGACCTAAAATATTAAATTTATTAGAAGAAGTGCTGTTACTTCACAAAACAGTAAAAATAAACATGGAGACGTTTGCCAAATACATATTGCAAACTCAAGAAATATCAGAAATGAAATCATTTAATACCCCCAATAAGATTTTGGACCAGAGTATGGATTTAGGCAACTTTCTCGATACCTTTGTGGACATGATGGTGACACAAACTACAGAGTTCCAAGAACGTGATTCCGGTATGTAAATATCTATTGATGTGTAGAATAATGATTAATAACTGCATATTATTTTTTAGGATGGGCCCTCGTGCAAATAAAATTTATTGAAATAAATGTAAATAAGTACAGTCCACTGGGTGGTTCATCATACATCAAACTACCAAAGTTCATAGAAAATAAAAGGGCCATAGTGAATATAGAAAACCAGGATCAGTATTGTTTTGCTTGGGCTGTAACTTCAGCGCTGTACCCTGCAAATGGTCGAACATCTGACATGTCATCTTATCCACATTATTCAAGAGTTTTAAATTTGACAGGTATGGATTTTCCAGTTAAATTGCGGGATATTTCAAAATTTGAAGAATTGAATAATATATCGGTTAATGTATATGGTTTAGAAAAGAAATTTGAGAATAATAGAGTAAAGTATGATGTTGTCGGACCTTTGCGTTACTCTGAGAAGAAATTGCGTATGCATGTTAATTTGTTATTAATTTCCGCGGAATGTGATGAGGATCATCATTGTACGGTAGACTGTGCCAAAACTCACTATTGTTGGATAAAGAATTTATCTAGGTTAGTTTCACATCAAATTTCTGCTCACGAGCATAAAAAATATTTTTGTGATGGATGCTTGCAGTATTTTAGTAATGAGCGTCAGTTAATGCTTCATCAGAAAAATGATTGTAATCATATTTATGCAACAACACCATCGAGACAATTTCGGATTGATAAATATGGGAAACAGGTACCGGAAAATATATTAAAATTTGAAAATTTTGAAAGGCAAATGCAAGTACCATTCGTAGTGTATGCTGATTTTGAATCTATTCTGAAACCAATAAACACATGTGAGCCAAACCCTGAATTCTCTTACACTAATAAAACTTTCATACATGAGCCCTATTCCTTTGCATATTTCATAAAATGTTCTTTTGATAATTCCATTTCCAAGTTTGAACTATACAGGGGATCCGATGCAGCTAAAGTTTTTGTATCGCGTATAGAGTCTGATTTAAGAGAAATTTATAATACATATTTGAAAGATATAGTTCCAATGACTCCTCTGACATCATCGGAGAGAGAAAATTTTAATAACGCAACTGTTTGCGGTATATGTGAGAAACCCTTCGAAGAAGGCGATGTAAAAGTGAAAGATCATTGCCACGTCACTGGTAAAATAAGATTCGGTGCTGCTCATTCTATCTGTAATTTAAATTATAAAATACCAAATTTTATTCCGGTTATATTTCACAATATGAGCGGATATGATATACACCTATTTGTGAAAGAGTTATGTTCTCATAAAGACAAAATTGATGTAATACCACAAAACAAGGAAAAATATATATCTTTCACAAAACATCTTTATATGCATGATTATGTTAACAGCAAAGGAGAAAAGAAAAATAAATTTTTAAAATTACGATTCATTGATAGTTTCAAATTTATGTCGGCATCACTACAAAATTTAGGAGAAAATTTAACCGATAACCAAATGGTTATGACTAGAAGCTTTTTTGCTGATAATGTAAAATTTAATTTAATGCGACGGAAAGGTGTGTTTCCATACAGTTTTGTGGATAGTTTAGAGAAGTTAAATAATAGAAATTTGCCTTCCAAGCAGGAATTCTATGACAACTTAAATGAAATACATATATCAGATGAAGATTATGAAAGAGCTAAAAATGTATGGAGGTTGTTTGAGTGTCAGAGTTTGGGCGATTATTCAGATGTCTATTTAAAATCAGATGTGCTTCTTTTATGTGACGTATTTGAAAATTTTCGCGAAATTTGTCTGAATAAATATAAATTGGATCCAGCTCAATATTATACAGCTCCAGGTTTATCTTGGGACGCTATGTTAAAATTGACAGGAGTGGAACTAGAACTATTAACAGACATTGATATGATTCACTTTTTTAAAAAGGGTATACGTGGCGGAATAAGCCAGTGTTCAGAAAGGAAGCATATTGCGAATAATAAGTTTCTTCCTAATTACAATCCCAATGAGCCGTCATCATTCATTACTTATCTAGACGCCACGAATTTATATGGACACAGTATGTCTCAGGTAATACCTACAGGTACATTTGAGTGGTTATCTGAAAGAGAAATTATCGATTTAGATGTTACCAATATTTCAGATCAAAGTGCATGCGGGTATATTTTTGAAGTGGATATACATTACCCTGAAGAGTTGCACGATTTACACTCAGACTTGCCATTCTTAGTGGAAAACGTTATACCGCCTGAATCAAAATCAAAATCATCGAAATTAATTCCAAATTTGAATGATAAAAAGAGATATGTTGTACACTACAGAAACTTGAAACAAGCCATTAGAAATGGTTTAATGGTATTAAAAACGCATAGAGTGCTTAAATTCAATCAGTCACCTTGGTTAAAAAAATATATCGATTTGAATACAGAAATGCGAAATAAAGCAACCAATAAATTTGAAAAAGATCAGTATAAGTTAATGAATAATGCGGTTTTTGGTAAGACAATGGAAAATGTCGATAACAGAAAAGATATTAAGTTAGTTACTCACTGGAGTAATCAAAGAAAAACTATAGGTGCAAATACACTAATAGCTCGTCCAAATTTTAAGTCATGCACAATTTTCTCCGAAGATTTTGTAGCAATTGAAATGGGTAAATTGAAGGTACTGTATAACAAACCAATTTACGTGGGCTTTTGTATACTTGAATTGTCGAAGACGGTTATGTATGACTTTTTTTATGATGTTATTAAAAGTAAATTCGGTCATGATTCTTCGTTGTTGTATATGGACACAGATTCGCTAATTATTAAAATTTTTACCGACAATTTTTACGACTTTATTGTACAAAATCCCGAAAAATTTGATACGTCTAATTATAATGAAGGAAATAAATTTAATATTCCAAAAAATTCATCAGTGCTCGGAAATATGAAAGATGAGTTCCCTGAGGATCCTATTATTAGCTTTTATGGTACGGGTGCAAAAGCTTATTACGTGCAATCAGTTCGTAATGAGCTAAAGAAAGCCAAAGGTGTAAAGAAGTCGGTGATTAAAAAAGAATTGACGGTAGACGACTACAAGAAAGTCGTTGAACAAGGGGGTTTAATATTTCGAAAAATGAACACATTTAGAAGTCATTTACATGATATTTTTACAGAGATGCAGAATAAAGTAGCTCTTTCTCATCATGACGACAAGCGTTTCATTATCCCAAATACTTCAAAGACGCTCCCCTGGGGACATTCTGATATAAGATTCTTTCAAAGTGAGCCAAAGCAAAACTTTGATTGGTTAATATCAGCCGTAAATAGTCTCGAACGAGGTGTTGAAAAAAACAATGATAATTTAGATGCTTTACTTGCAGCAATAGCAGAGTTAAGTCAGTCTAATCATGCTTTTAATACTTAAGGCAAAGATCGGCAAACATAATACAAAACTGGAAAATTCATCCCAATATTTTACTTAATCAGAAAGTAGTCAATAATTGTAACAAATGTATGTATTCTCTTATTATTCGTTAATAAAATTTGTATATAAATTGTTGTGTTTTTCTTAATATATGAGTTCTCTCAAAATAAATGGTAGTCAGATAATGTAAAGCTATTCACTATTTAGTTGTACTGCTACTGCATCTAGCCATTTGCTCCAGCAGTGGTTAATTTCAACCAATAAAAAATAAGAGTGGGGTGAAGAGTGGGATTAATTTACAACCAATGAGAATAAGGGTGAGGTGTGGAGTAGGGGAGTTGGTGGGGTGAATTCCTCACGTTAGCGTCACTGATGCCGAGGAGGAAGTTCTTTTCATCTTCAACTTTTAAGTCGATCAGACGTGTTCGTGCTTTTAAAGCTCTAATTCTTTAAGTTTTGTATTCCTCTGTGGAAATTTATCTCTAAAAATTAGAAATGGAAGGTGCCAGAAGGTCTCCATCACCAATTGTGAATACCCTGACGGCGATGGCATTCGTAGCCAACTACCGACCATCGCAGGATGATATTGTGTTACCCACGCGCAATAATGGCGGCGGCTCACAACGGCTACCGATGGCTAGCAATGACTTTGGTGACATCCAGGTAATTTCTTATTTTAATTAAAACAGAAAGTGTGTAAGTTGTGAAATGCTTAATATCTAAATAATATTTTCTTTTCAGACGGATATGTATCTTACCGAGGAAGACCTTAACAACATCGACCCAGCTTTTTTGCGTCTCCTGGATGAAGTTGAAAATACGCCTCAGTCTGTCAAGAAAGGTCAACCAGGGAGCAGCAATGTCGGCGTCGGTACGACTGCAGCGTGTCAGGGTGAGTTGAGTGTGCCGAAAAAAAATCTCGCTCGATCTTCGCCTACTGTTACGAAGAAGGTATTCATCGATGATGATGATGATGATTCTGATTTTGAACCTTGCTCGAAACCCAAGAAAATTAAATCAGCATCTTCGTCATCGAAGAATAAAGTTGACGATGCACAGTCAAGCCTTTCAAAGACTTCTCTACCTACGAAGGCTGGTTTAGTGGTCAAGGCGAAATCCTTGGCCTCTAAAAAATCCAGCAACAAAAGGACGCTGGTAGGGAAATCTAAGAAGGTCGATGATAATTCAATTCTACGCAACATTTTAAATGAGAATAAGTCTGTACCAGCCCTTCTAAGTCCTATTAAAGATAATCCTAAAAATGTAAAATTTGACATATCAAACAAAGGCAAAGGGCTGGTAAATAAAACTGCTCCAAAAAAGTCGGGTGTGAAAGAGATGACTGTGCCTCGTAAACTTACCGATAGCAACGGTTTAGAACAAGCCACTTGTTCTAAACCGTTGAGACCGGAAATTCGTAAGAGTATTCCGGTTGTGAATCGGAATGATTCCGATTCAGAACCGGAGATTTTTTCTCAAGCCGACGATAGGAGTATCGTTAACAGTTTCGCTAATCTGTATGCGAAACTTAAAAGAGAGGCAGCGGAAACAATGGCGGCTCGACAAGGCGATGCGCGATTGATTACCTCTGCTCGAGATATGATAGAGCGGGGTAATACCATACTGAGAGAGGTAGAAAATCGCAGGATCGCCGACGAGCGAATTAAAAAGAGATTGAGGGAGATTGAGAAAATCTTGAATATCTGATGAGACTTTTGTTCATCAAATATTCAATTTTTTCCCCGCGTGTGAGTTTGTGTATGAAATCGGGTAGGATAATTTTAAGCATATTTTTAGTATTGTAATTTTAGGATAGTTTCTAAGTGAATTAAAAAAAAAAAAAAAAAGAAATAGTTTTAAGTCTTTGGTATTATTAGAGTAGTTATTTGTATGTATATTATAATTCTTTTTTTTCATTTTCTTTATAAAAATTTTATGTAATAAATAATTCTGCAATATCTGTTTTTTTTTTTTGTTTTATTTAAATTAAATGTATAAAGTTAGGTTAAGAAACCTAGGCATATATACACATATATACCTATATTTATACAGGTCATTAAAAAGACAAAATTTCCTCAAGGTTACGCAGGAGAATGCGTTATTTGACTAAAAATTACAAAATTTTCGCCGCTACGCGGCCTCGTGGCGCGAAAGTCAGCTATGCTGTCTTTCTGACTTACGCGCCTCTCGCCCGCTTGCGGCTAACATCAATAATTTTAAATATGCATTTTTAAATTTTTATAATAATACTTAGGGATGTTACAGTTTAAAGCTTTATAATATTAGAACGGGTATATTTCTTATTGAATAAATATGAATAAAGTCAAATAATGAAATAGTTGATTTTAAGTCTTATAATACCACAATCAACATGATGTTAGCCGCAAGCGGGCGAGAGGCGCGTAAGTCAGAAAGACAGCATAGCTGACTTTCGCGCCACGAGGCCGCGTAGCGGCGAAAATTTTGTAATTTTTAGTCAAATAACGCATTCTCCTGCGTAACCTTGAGGAAATTTTGTCTTTTTAATGACCTGTATAAATATAGGTATATATGTGTAAGATATATTATTTACAGTATACTGAACTTCAACAATTTACTGAACTGTATGTATTATTATTTGTAAATAAAAAAAAAAAAAATTCAAAATACTGATATTTTATTTCTTACATAACTAATATAAATAAAATATAAAAATATAAATAAACAATATAAAAATAAACTAAAAATATGTTAATCTGAGTCGCTGTCATCCATTGGCACTGTATCTACAGACCAAGCCGATGGCGAAGAGGGTCTGCTGGGCGGTTCTTCCTCGGAGTCGCTGCCACCCATTGGCAATGTATCGACAGACCAAGCCGATGGAGAAGCAGATCTGCTAGGCGGCTCGGCCTCCATGGACCAGCTACCACTATCTGGATCTTCTTGATGCCCCAGATCTTCGTGGTGGGACACTAACACCACCCAGCTGCTGCTATCAGGACCATTCCCATCGTAGGAGTGCGCAACTCTAACGTCGTACTCCCAGAAAGACAATGCTGTTTCAGTGGATTCGCTGGAACTCACAACATTTTCTTGGGAAGCCATTTCTCTTCCAGCTATGCAGTTTAACTGAGGACCAAACGGTGAGGAGTTTCTCATATAAGCACACCCCCACTCCACCACAACCAACATAAACAAGCCTTGTAGATAGACAGTTTAATCCGTTTCTGCATCGGATACAGACGGTGAACTTTCAGAGGATACTGCTTCTGAGGACGTTTCGCGGTATCCATTTGTAGTGCTGTCGGCCGGACCCGGTGGCTCCTCTGTAACCCACGATAAATATGAACACCACTCACCGGTTTCAGGATCTTGATATCTTACTACTTCGCACCATACCAATGGTACAACATTCGATAACATCAAATCACTGGTAGAGGATATGGTTGGATCTTGGTTTGTGTCCATATTAAATGCAGAAACTCAAATGAAGAAGACTATACTATTTCCTACTATTAAGTCGATTTACCCCCACTTTATTTTGCTCTTAAAATATAAAGTAAAAAACAAACATTTTCATAAAATAGACATTTATTTACAAAAAGAATAATATATATAAAATTATTTACAAACTGAACTTAAATTTACCTAAGGACTAATATATAAATTTACTTAAACTAAACTATTTACATATTTACAATTACAATACTAAACTATTTACAATTTCTGTTTCTTGTTATTATTGCAAATGTTGCAGATTTCCACTGGTCTCATTTGGTGCAGCGGATCTCTGCAACATTTGCAATAATCTCTCTCCGCGTCCGTCAGACGTGTTGTAGCGTGGTAATCGACATGCCGATGCCATGCTATGTCGACACGTCGCTGGTAGCCCATGTAGCACTCGTAGCACATATTATATTCTGCACCACCTCTTGTATCCAGCCACATACGTCATAGTGGTGCAGAATATCTCACCCCCGGGGTGTCCTCTTAGGAGATACTTGTCCTTGAACTCCACCTCATCCTCTTCATCTGAGGCATCTGCAACGATGCCATCGTCGTCAGAATCAGCAGGTCCCCCTTCAAGTACGATAACATCATCGTCTTCCTCGTCTCCTGCGAGAACACCCTCGTTGGCTCCAGCAACTTCCCCTTCGGCATCAACAGCGTCGACATCGACATCGCCTTCGACACCAGGCGCATCTGCATCACCCTCATCGTCGCTCCACATATTGTTGATGAGGTCCAGCTCTGCCAACCAATCCAAAAACTGCAGGTTGGCACATCCCCTGGGTGCATCAACCATAAAATTTGGTACAGCAGCCATTGTTAATTAAAAAAGTGTATGGGTAAACGTAAACGAATAAATCTGTTGAAGTGCTGAAAATCAACTGAATCATATCACGTCTCCTCCTCGCTTATATGTAGCCGGCGACCTTGGCCTTGAATGACGTCAGCACCCTCAACATCTATTAAATGCGAATGAATACGAAGAGGAGCACAGTTATTTTTCTGCTTTCGTACTGCATATACTATAAAGTATTAACAAGTGTTAAAATGCCTTTTCCAAAAGAGTGGGAATCCAAACCAACCATTGCCGCATACCCATATAGTACGTATAACCAAATTGTGTGTCATAATTGTTATGTGTCCTGGCCGAAGGAGTACATGAATTCATGTACGGGATTGTGTAGAAAATGTAGAGAGGCGAATCCTGTGCCAATTAAGAAAAGCCAAGGGGTTCAAGGAAGAGATGCAGGCGAACGCCAAGAAAATGAATGCCGCAAGTGTCTGCAGCTGTTAACTCGCACAAATTTCGGAGTAAGCAGAGATGTTTGTGATGTGTGCAAGGTGGACCATCCATTAAGGCAGCGGTGTCTCTCTTGTGATAGGTATAAAGACGATTGTTGGAACAATGTGTGTAGGATGTGTAGAGACGATAAAATATTGTGCGAGAATGTTGGTCATTTTTATGGGAGTTTTGTGCATCACGAAAGAAAATGTTGGTGTTTTAATCACGAAATCCAGTTGTTAAGGCATGAGATTAATTCATGGAATTAAGGCATGGAATTTTATGAAGATGTAAAATTTCTTTCTTTATTGTATTTGGAATTAGAATAATTTATATTTTGGGAATAAAATATATTTAAATAAATTTGTTTTTTTTTCTTCTATTAACTTACTGATATATAAAATGTAAATAATGTTACAGTGAAATAAAGAAAATAATGAATTTTAGACATTTAAATAAAACACATTAATGTCGTATACATATTTTATTACTATACTACTGATACACAAGTAAATATATAATTGATTATGCATATTTTACAATGTTTAATATTTAATAAACTACACAACGTCCATTTTGTCAATCCAAGAGTTGTGTTCTTTGGAAAGCCCCATCCATTTAACAAATATTCTGTTTCCTTTTTTCCTTAACACCTTCTCCACTAGATATACATCGGGATATTTAGTTTTTTGTAACTCCATTTCATAAAAACATCCTTTAATTGGTTGGCCATACATATCTTGAAGCTGATAAGTTGTTGGGTTAGTTATGTTTATTTTTACAATTTTAAAAAGTTCAGTTGAAAAATTGACTGTAAAACCTTTTTCAAATACACCTTTGTATGCACTTATTCGAACTACGTCACCAACATGAAACTTAGGTTTTAAAGCAATCCTAATATTATCATAA
The DNA here is from genome assembly GCA_936432065.2 of Rutpela maculata. Classification (NCBI taxonomy): domain Eukaryota; kingdom Metazoa; phylum Arthropoda; class Insecta; order Coleoptera; family Cerambycidae; genus Rutpela; species Rutpela maculata. The sequence continues at coordinate 223,256,724 of OW386286.2, read as the reverse complement.
GCACTCAATTTTGTGGATGGTTTTACATCAGCAGGCTTCATACCAATCGTGCGATGTACTTTGTTATTGTACATATTTGTAACGTTGGCTAGAATGTCGAACCATTTGTATTTACCTCTAGCTGAGAATTCTTTATATAACCAATTTTTTAATGTCCGTATCACTCTCTCCACAACTGCTGCTTTCTTTGTACTATACGTCGAGTAATGATTAATGGAATGTTGTTTCATTAAAGTGGAAAAGTGTTTGTTGTAGAATTCGGTACCCTGGTCGCTTTGAATATTCTTAGGTGAGTAGTTTGATTTTTGCAAAATGCTCCTCATCCCCTTCGTAATTTCAATTGCCGTTTTATTTCTTAAAGGTCTTGTCCACACATATTTTGAGTAGCAGTCAATCACTACGAGAATATATCGATAACCTTTATTCTCATTAGCATATGGCTGCATTTCAGCCAAATCAATTTGCCATAAATCACCGTAACCCTTGATGATTGTTCTTCTTCTACGGAAATTTTTACGGGGTAATCTGTGCAGCTCCTCCACAATGCCCCTTTTTGTACTACTAATTTCCATGATAACTTCTTGATTCCAATGGGGAGGATACACCTAACTGGTAGATGTTTGCCAATAGACTAATCTCTAATAAGTTAATTCTTCTAATTTAACAAGTTTCTCAATTAAATTATTAATCTGTTTAGTGTTTAGAATAACAGCATTTTCAACTTCTTTATGTTTTTTGTCAGTATCTTTTTGTATTTGTTCATTAACATACTTTTTCATTGCTGCAATAACTTCTCCTTTTTTTCTTTGCATTTGATCATCAACATACTTTCTCACAGCACCACTAACTAAGCCAGCTTGATCATTAACTTTATGCATTTGCTCATTAACATACTTTTTCATAGCCCCACTACTTAAGTCAGCTTGACTATCGACATACTTTTTCATTGCTGCAATAATTAAGTCACTGATCTCATCCATAGCCTTGTGGATTTCTGCAAAGAATGTAGCAAAGCGATTTTCAACATAGTTACGTGTTACACCATCCTTACTATCTACTGGTTCTCCAATGTTCTTTAAACGTTTATTCTGGATATCAAAGTGATTATCTGTGGTGAGGTTAAAGCCAAGACCTGGTGGACCGCGTACGACTAATGATTTATTAGCGCCGCCTCTTCTACGTCCAAACTTGTCAATTGTGTTGTGAACAGGTAGCATTTCTGATTACATCTGATCTGATTTAAGTATTTCACAATATATTATACTTCCCAATTAGATATATTCACAGGGAAATTTAATAAAATCAATTTTTCTTTTTTTTATTTAAATTATTTCTTCCTACGTTGGACACTCCTTACTGGAATTAAATTTAATTTCGCTAAAAGATTATTTTTTCTTCTCTCATTTCCTCCAACAAACTAACTATTTCATTGTTAACACCACTGTTACCTGCCATTTTTGAACTATACAGCAGACGTAGACGATCTACCAACTCTTTCGGTTTATTCCAATAAACATAATCCACACCTCTACTATTGTATAATTTCTTAATAGGCATACCCGAACCTTTTCTAGATCTTGTCATTACTGTAGGAGATAACAGTGGTTTTATAATTTGACTGAATTTCTTCCATTTCTTTTCATTCAAACCCAGACTTATATCATAACGGTTATACGGTGCTTTTGTTTTATTTAATATTTGCCGATATATTTCACGCTCTTCATCTCCAGTAAAAGTCTCATCACTACGTAGAACTGATGGATGTTTCATAAATATTACATCATACAACTTAGAACTGCCAGGATACTTTCCCACTCGCTTATTACCATACCACAAGGTGATATTTCCATCAGAAAAGCGTATTTCGCTATTACCCATTAGTAGTTTATCTGTGTTGGGATCTAGACGCACACCGTATATAGTATCATATTTATGATTACCAGACTTTAAATTTTCTACATGTTGTTTGATCACATCACCATTTTCTGCACTGCTAAGGATACTTTCTGAACCTGGGGTACTCATTAACGATGATCTTGGTGGCGTTTCCATAAAATATGCTTGACTTGCATTATTCTCATCATCATCACTAGTTTCAGATGTAGCTTTAAATACACTGGTACTAGCTCTTGCACCCCATGGTGTTTGTGTTGGCTTTTGCGTGTGCGTTGGCACATTGTTTTGTGATTTTACCTTTGAAGCGGATGATAAGACTTTTAAAGGTGTGGTTATAGGTTCATATATCTTCTCCAGCGTTAATTTATTCTCAGCATCTCTATTCTTGAGAGAATTGAATTTCTTACGTACGGAGTCGGTAGCCTCAACTAATTGACGTTTCAGACTTATTTCAGCTCCCACATCTCTATCCATATTAGCTTTCTGCTTAATTTCGTCGATGTAATACCGACGCTGTCTGCAGATCGATTGAAGTCCTAATTACAATTCCTTATGGATATATGAAACTATCAAGTCCTTTCCTGTATCTTCCCTCATTTACTTCTCTATCTTTGTCAATTACAAGAAACCCATATCTTTCTTTCCAACATTCTGCACACATTTCTTGAAATAACTTAAAAGATACGTCTGGTGAGACATGATCAGAGAAAATGTGATGTAAATTCATGTCATCCTGCTTGAACAATGCTATAAAATTTGCGTTATCCCTCACTAACTGCTTTGGCACGCGAGAATATGTTTGTGCCAGATAAAAACAATCTACATTTCTATGGCGACCCATTGAGAAAAACGCACGAATTACATCTTGTTTTTCACATATAACATCATCAAATATAAATATAGAATTAGGTTTAGCATCGGATGGCTCCACTATATCTGCATTATTACTGAAGGTGTAAAATCCCAGTCCCTTAATAGGTTCTAATATCTTGCGCAAATACTCGTACTTGGGTTGATATAGAGACTTTGAATATAGGTAAATGTTTGCAAAACGAAGTCCAAGGGGGTGAGTAAGCAGAGATATAAGTAAATTTGTCTTTCCACAGGCACTTGGGCCGATTAATAGTCCACGAATAGTTGTGGGAAGTAATGGTCCATGGCGCGATTCGACTTGTAACCCACCTCCAACTTTTTCGTCTAAATTGTCTACAGCAAACTTCTGTCTCTGCTTTACAATACGCATTGTAGCACGGTTGAAGACTATATAAATAGATGTATGCATTACAATTGTTATTTAAATGTTGTCAGTCAAACAGCACACAAGTAAAAACCGCCATTGTTTAAAGGCTGGTAGAGGGGTAGTAAATTCCTTAATAAATAAGCTTCCATTTGAACTGCATTTACCGGGAGGTTATCAGTACTGCGGCCCCGGTACTAAATTACAAAAAAGATTAGCGCGAGGTGATCCAGGTATAAATAAGTTGGATTCTGCGTGCAAGCAACACGATATTGCATACGATCAAAACACGAACGATTTAGCTGCCCGACACAAAGCAGACTATCAGCTTGAACAAGCTGCTTGGAAACGAGTTAAATCCAAAGACGCAGGTATAAAAGAAAAGGCTGCAGCGTGGTTAGTTACTACCATAATGAAGGGGAAACAACGTCTCGGTATGGGATGTAGGTCAACATCTCGTACTACAAAAAGAAAAAATATAATTAAAAAGAAGAATAAAAACAGGAAGAACGTTAAAAATGTAGCGTTCGGTGCTGGAATAGTGCGCAAGGTACGTGATGATCTACGTAAGGTCGGTGGCAAGCGGTCTATTGCTAATGATACAAAAAAAATTGCTCAAATGGCGCTTCAAGCAGCACGGCGTCACATGAGGGCGGCTGGTGGAAAACGCAATATTCGTACACCTCGCATAATACCGATTCCGAAAGTTGGTGGAATTCTACCTTTAATACCTATTTTTGCAGGATTATCAGCGTTAGGTAGTTTGGCTGGAAGTGCAGCTGGTATAGCTAAAGCTGTAAATGATGTTAAAACAAGTAGAGAGGAATTGGCCGAAAAAAATCGTCATAATAGACACATGGAAGCGATTGCTCTAGGAAAAAGTGGCAAAGGATTATATTTGAAACCGTATCGTAAAGGTCTGGGTCTTTATTTAAAACCACAAAGTTCAAAAAACTACTAGACACCCTACCTCGAAAACCTCTCACCGACATCGATCTTAAATATTATGCTGAGAAGATGAAGGTACCATATTTTCGAGGTATATTTATGCGTGACAATCTACCAAATTCTGGACCACATCATAATGAATCCTCCATCATAAATTTGGATAGTATAGATGGCCCTGGAACACACTGGGTGGCATATAAAAAACGTGGCAGTTTAGTCACATATTTCGATAGTTTTGGCGATTTACCCCCGCCAAGAGAATTAGTCCAGTACTTGCGCAACGGTTCAATGTCTACAAATAAAATCTACTATAATTATAAGCGCCAACAAAATTTTAACACAGTGTGGTGTGGTCATTTGTGCTTAAAGTTTCTTTCCTCAAAAAATTAAATAAAAACTTTTCAAATGGAATCTGTAACACCATCAATGGATCGAGAAGTAATTAAACGGATGGGCCACTCATTGATTGCTTTCTCTAGACTACGCAGCTTATTGAAGATGAGTAAACAGCAACTTTCAGATATGCCTAAAGAGGTAATGATTGCATGTGCCCCTAATGAAATTGCGTTAGTGTGGGATAAGTTACCCAGACATCTTCAGGATGATATTGACATTTTAAAATATCAGTACTGTCAAGAACATTATTCTAATGATGAAAATAATATCGATGTTAATGATGGCTCACCACCTCGAAAAATATTTTGCTGCTACTGTAAAGTGCACGAGGTGAACGTGGTGTCAAATAATGACATAAATGTATCTCCATCACCCCTCAAAAAAAGAAGATTAATCCACAACAATTGCTGTAAATCACAATAAATTCATGCAGCAATCTCCAAAAACATCAGTCATGTCACACACCTTCACTTTATCAAGCCGCTCAAGCGTGCTCAGTGCAGAATTTTATCCACCCATTGAACTAGATATGGGTAGTCGATATGGACTGGGATTAATTGGATTTTATTCATACAACTCTATATTTAATGTAGACGAGACAAACAATCGTTTTTGTTATAGAGAGCGTCCAAAACTACCCCTTGTATACAAGCATATACCATATGGAGCCTATGAAATTGATGAAATATATCGAGCAATACTGAAAGCTATACCAGCTGATACAGAGGAAGAAAAAGAGAAATTATTCCGGCTACGAGCAAACAACAATACGCTGAAGTGTGAAATTTGGTCAAAATATGGAATTGACTTTTCACAAGCAAACTCGATTGGCAGTTTGTTGGGATTTGAACCAACATACTTACATCCAAACCAGAGCCATGAATCAACACTCCCTGTTGATATTATGAAAGTAAGAATGGTACGTGTGAATTGCAACATTATTTCCGGAGCGTATCTGAATGCCCTAAAATCCCACACACTCTTCGAGTTTGATATTGATGTTGAACCTGGATATAAACTTACCAAGGAGCCAGCTAACATCATATATTTACCTGTTAGACCTGAAGGACGTCAGTTTATCGACAACATTACTCTGCACATATTGGATGACAATGGAGATTTAATTAACTTTCGAGGTGAAAAGATTATTGTGAAGCTAGAATTGAAACAATTTTAATATTTCGAGCAAAAATGGGCTTTCGATATAATCAGAAACGATTGGCACATTGCCAATATAAAATGTTTAACGATAGAAAGAAGAGTGATTGTAGAAACCAATTCATTCAGCGTATACCTCTTAAACAGTTAAGACATAGGTTGTCAGCTAAGGACCGTGCATTTCTTCAATCTATTGGATTAAAACTGAGAGAAAATTAAATAACAATGGCAGCTTTTACATCTAGTGAAAAACTTGAAGTGTTCGACGAGCCCGTGTTTGATAAATCACTTGCCAGTTTACATGAGCATACGTATAAACCATACGGATCACCGTATTATAATAACTCGGATGAAATACGCATTCCTGTCAATTTTCAAGACCTTATACTCGACATTGCAGAGAGTTATATTTATATAGAAGGAAAATTTACTCCAAGTGATCTTACCAAGCGGTGTTATTTATCCAATAACACACTAGCTTTTCTCTTCGATGAAATCAGATATGAAATGGGTGGTGAACAAGTGGCTGTCGTTAGGAAGCCTGGTATCACTACCACAATGAAGACTATGGTATCATATGGACAAACACATCTCCGATCACTTTTAACTGCAGGTTGGGGTCTGACCGCAGAGAAGCAAGACATTTTAGATACTACCAGTCACGTATTCAGTGGTAGGCTGCCTCTTAAATACATCATGGGTTTTGCAGAAGATTACACAAAAGGTGTTATAAATGCAAAGCAGGAATTAATTTTAATCATAGCTCGATCTTTTAAAGATAGTTACATTGGTGAAGTTGATGCAGATCTAGAAATTAGCAAAATTGAGTGGAAGATAAAACATATTGTGCCTGAAGATAAACAAAAGCTTAAACTATTAAATAGAATTAATAAGGGTGGTAATTATGCCATAGTGAAGGTGGCTTACCGCATGTGGGATCTATATGAGCTACCTACTTTGCGTGATACATCGTCTGACATATGGGCTGTTAAAACCACTAGCAGCCTTGAGAGACCTCGATATATCATTATCGGATTTCAAAACAATGGCAATTCCAATGATAGAACCAAGGACGTCACACAGTTTATATCTGCAGATATTAATAATATTCGACTATATCTGAACTCTGAAGTATTTCCATATGAGCGTTGGAATTTGGATTTCGATAAGAAACTCGACTGCGCAGCATACTATGCATACGAGAACTTTCAACGTAGTTACTATGATAGAGATATGGCTGAACCATTGATGGATCTGGGAGAATTCAGAAAATCCCCATTATTTGTCATAGATTGCTCCTGCCAACCGGATGCAATTAAATCATCCACTGTAGACATAAAAATAGAATTTGAAACACGAAAGACGAAGTTTCCTGCACAAACTCGTGTATATGCGCTTATACTTCACGATACATATTTAAGATATAGTGCACTGGATGGTTCAGTTCAGTCTGGAATTGCCGGCGCTAAATAAAACTTTCTTTTATGATGTCATCATTAAGCAACGAATTTCCTACTTTGATTATTGACTTACAAGGATTTCAATATAAAGAGAATGTGTTTACAGTAAAAGAATTGGCTGTGGTGTGCTGTAACACTAACCAGCAAGCACATTACTTTTTCAAGCCACCATATCCTTTTTCATCACTAACCCGAGGTGAACAGAATCAATATCGATGGCTACAGAACTACTATCATGGCGGTGTAAAATGGAGTGATGGATATATTCAACTGTCAGAATTTCCGATGATACTTCTACGGCTTTGTCAAAATACAGCTAATAATTATGGATGTAATGTATCACCACAGGATGTTATAATTTTATGCAAAGGCAGACTAAAGAAAAACATTCTACTGCATCATCTAAGATGGAATAAAATCATAGACCTAGATGACTGCTCCCCCTGCAAATCTTTGAGTGTACCAAGATGTATGGAGCATATTCAGCCCAACAATAGTCATTGTGCTCTTGCAAATGTTCACTATCTTAATAAATGTATTGTAGATTTAGATATAAAATTTGAATAAATATCTTTAAGTTTATTCATATTTAGTATTAATAACACATTTTTTTTAGATATGTAGCCAAGAAATAGGGAAATAAAAAATATAATCTAGTAATGTGTTTCATTTATTTCATATTTATCCTCACAATAAAATATAGTTCAATATTGCATTTTAATGTACATCATCAATTACAATTCTAATTACTATACATATTCACCTCAAAATGAAAAAAAAACAATAATTGATTAACTACTAATTGAGTTGTCTACAGCTTCTTCATCAGATTGGTCGAGTTGATATTTTTCAATAATTTTTTTAGGTAGATATTTTTCTATATCATATAGAAAACGTTTTAAATCTATTTGTACCATTTGCTCACAAAATTGTTCTAAATTTAAAATACCGCAGGAATATTTGCCACACAGGTTAGCACCAGTATTATACATTTCAGAATCCTCCTTAAGACGTTCAACTTGTTCAGCATCGAAGCAGAAATTTAGATCATAGTTTATAGCATGCAGAGAATCCATACTTAGATCACTCAGTTGACAAGACAGTTTTTCAATGGCCGAATCAATGTCTTCCGCCCTTGTCCACTTTTGTGCCGAATATTGCATCCACATATTTGTTGGTTGTGGTAAAGCTGGAAATTAAATAAATAAATTTAGAAAAAATATAAAAGAGAAATTATAAAATTACTTACATGGGTGCTACTGATGAAAAGTAAATAAATAGAAACTAAATACTTGTGGTACAAGTCTATGGTGACAAGAACCTACTACAACTATGCCTGATTAGATATGAGCTAATGAGTGATCTAAAATGAGATTATATTTTGTAATACTTCTACCGCAACCATTCTTTCACTATACCCTATTTACTAACTAGATAATATTTTAAAACATTTACATGTTTTCTGATATATTTAATCAATAAGTTTGAATTTTAATAGTGACCTCGATTTGGCACCGGCATATATGGGAGAACTCTGTCCTAAATACATCAACGCGTATTTACCGTTAGATTAATTTATTTCATCCATAAATGCACTTACAAGTTCTGCAATACGTTTAGGTAAAAATGATTTAAAAGTAGTATTTGTATCTTCGTCAAACAAATTTACTAAAATCGATTTACCAAACCGTGTATTAAGCATCATCATTTTCTTTATGATGTAAACTTTATTTAAGGTTAATGATGAAATAGGTTTTAATTCTAAAACCTCCGTGTCTTCAATGATACGTTCATTAAGAACTGATAAATTGATATTGGTATTCATATTTAAACAATTGTATACAGTGAAAGAATGCCAACTAATTATATTACAAAATGTTTCTTACTTGAAATACTTAAGATCACAACACTACCAACTTATTAACTGTAGCCGAATCAGACTAAATATGAGTTTGCTCTTACAACGTATTCTCTTTTATGGCAACGTGCTGCTACGTCACAACACATTTTATCCTTGACAAACGTGCTTTTCGAGGTCAAGCGATGTGGTACAAGTCTAACACAAGATCGGGCAGTGTCTACATCTCAGGGTCGCTTACACCAACCAAGGTCAAGGCCACGAAGGCACAAACCACTTGTGCTTAACAAACGTACCTTTTCAAGGTCAAGTGATATGGTACAAGAGCGTGTGTAGCTCAAGGACGCTTACGTCACTCAAGGTCAAGGTCGTGACGTCACATAAAGTGGTGGGGGGAGGCCCAATGTCGGCTAAGGACCTCTACTAACAAGATGAGAGGCAACCATGTTTCTATTTTCATCGAGAAGTAGATCTAGTAAAATTTATATAATTTTTTTAAACGCTTGTCCAAAGTCACATTTGAACTCATTAAATCAATGCATTAACTACTAACGATCATTGTTGATGATCCTGCCATCTTGAAATTTTGCAAAAAAAATACGTATTCAGATTAAATTCTATTACCCGTCCTTAAAATTTAGATATTTCATGAAGCCCCTTTATTTTCTGTGAGTATATAGGTTTACAGTAAAATTGGCTGTGCAAACACGTTTCAATCTACGAAGATGCATAAATTATGTTGATACAATTTTCTAATATAATACATTACTGCATTATGTAGTGGATACATTCGTCATTCTCTGCATCTATCTCTCTCGAACTATATCTGCAATCCCCGTTTATTAGTATGCTACCATATATCAAGGTAATAGTAAAATGACTATACTTTTCATAGACGACACGTGAAAAATAAGTTAAAGCTGGAAATACAGTATACCGCCATTATTATTGGCAAAGTGTGTGATGGCCGAGCGTTGGCCATTGTTGCACTTTATTCAATAATTTAGCGCTCCTTGTCAGTACTTTCCCAATGATCTAGTGAAGGCATGCACGTAGTTTATTAATGATGGGCTAATTATGAGTGTTTGCTGGGTTACTCTTATGGAATTTTAAATTTTTGCAATTTTTGAGCACCCCTTATAAAAAATATAATTTTTCTCAACGTCATTGCTATTTTTTAGGCAAGCAAAAACTTTTATAAAGAATAACATTTTCTAGAGAAAGTTAAAAATTTTAGCCATTACACCTATTGTAAACCCCATCCGCGAACATACTGTATATGAGACTAAACTTTGCAAAATTAATAACAACAGTGATTTTGCATTTTTTGTGCCTCAAAAAAAATTACAAAGGAACTTGACTTGAAATATTTTTGTGGACAAGGAAAAGGAGATAATATACTTTTTAAGAACTAGGCTAAAAGTGTACAGTTCATCTCAAACTTATAGCAACATGAGGCCCAGTGTTTCAATGCAAACTTAAGCACTTTATCCTACAAATAAATTAGCTAGAAGTTTAGAATATGAATGTGCAATATCAAAGTGTTTAATAAAAGCATATTCTAAACTTCTAGCTAATTTATTTGTAGGATAAAGTGCTTAACTTTGCATTGAAACACTGGGCCTCATGTTGCTATAAGTTTGAGATGAACTTTTTTTTTGTACTTTGAAAATGTTTTTGATTATTTTTTATCGCTTCACGAAAAATGATGAAAATGGAGACACAGTCCGTTGTGGATATCAATCAAGAGAATGAATATGAAATTTTAACGAGGCGACGCTGAAAAGGCGAAACCGAAAAATGTGGCAAAGGCGCGTAGAGTCTATACAACGTGATCTACCAGGACATGCGGAAAATTTAACAGTAGGTTGTCCCCACCGAAAGGAGTAAAAAAAATGAAAAATTTTTAAAAAATGACCAAAAAAATTACCTTATTTTTTTGTAGGAATGCGCCGCCAATGACTTCAACTAATCTAACGTAACGCGGTACAACCATATCACTTTATCAGACTTGGGATTGACACTACTGACAGCAAAGCTGGATAATAAGATAGAAGTGACTTTTTGGTTTTAATCAAATCACACTACAAAAATACCGAAATAAATCGAAATAAATCGAAGACATTGTCTCATGCTGAAATGACAAGCAGAATATACGAGATATTTAGTTAAACCGGTCAATGACACGGCCGTGTAACTATTGTTCGACCGGAAGCAAAAAACGCGGCTCTCTAGGGGTCTACACACGATCCAGCGGCACGGAGCCAGCCTTGTCGGCATGCTTTGAACTCATTCGTAATAGTGAATTGGTCCGCTGGAATTCCAATTATCTTCGAAGCGCACCAACAATGTTGACTACCTGCCGCTGGATCGTGTGTCGACCTCTTGTTTTGATCTGGCCGGCCGGCTTCACTTTTTATGCCAATTAAGGAAATGTAAACAACTCGAATACGTTCTTTCACCAATAAGTTCGTCGACCTCTTCAGAATTAGGTCAGGACTTACACAACATCAGTAGTGTATCTTCGCAAATTGACTAATAATTTAATATACTAAATTACCTCAGAATCCTCTAAAATTTTGCAGGGGCTTTCCCACATTGAAGACTAGCACACCATTTTATTTTCCGCATTTCTTGGTAGATCACGTTGTATAGGCAATTATTAGGCTAAAATGAGAAAAAATGGACAAGGCCGATTTGTCGAAAAAAACAAATTTGGATTCATCCAATTACAAGAGCTCTGGTAGCAAAACCAAATACAGGTCTTTAAAGATGGCAAATTTATAGAGAAAACCGTCTTGTGCATAATTAAGACAAAAAAGTCATTCGAATGCGAAAACGCCTCACATCCCTTATATTGAACATATATGAGAGCCGGTACGTCTCGAGGCAGGAAAAGCTATAATAACTCATAATATAGTTGAACTAAAATCTAACTCCGTTCTTGTGAATGATATGATCACTAAAAGGATACTTAAAACTAACCACTATATAGTCCCAAAGTTTTGAGAAAGTAAAATATTTTTATATTATATTAATATTTTCAGTCAGTCTCAAAACCAAAGTGCATACATAAATTTCCGGGAAGTTGTGTGTTGTGTGAATCTGTTTACCTAATCGATTGCTATTGCACGCTCTCAATTAAATAGTAGATGCGAAATTAAGGTCCTCACTCGTCCTTGCCCTACTTGGGAAGGCGTTTCATTGAAATATATAGATCCTCTCAGTAGTCACTCAAATTAGGAAAAAAAAAGCCGTTTTAGAGAAAAATTTTGAACAGCAGTTTCTCTACATAGAAAGTGAGTACTCAACTTTTAAAACAATTTTTGCTTATGCGCAGAAAAAAGGTTCTTGAGCTATATACATATATATACGATTGTTCGTGTTTTCTTCCATTTGGACGTATATATCTCGAATAGTACGGGTTTTCAAGGCTAAAGGTGTTCAGAAAACGATTTCCTACAGAATGAGATTTTCTACAAAAAAGGTCGTATACAGTTTCCCGATTATGCCATTGGTTTTCCCGGAAAAGCTTCTTGAAAATCATATATATTTGCTTTTTCGTGTTTTTTTTTCATTTGGGCGTATATATCTCGGAAAGTACCTGAAAAACCGCTGCCCAAGGAATCACTACTTCCACATCCAGATTTTTTATCTAAGTCACTCACAACAACAAAATTTTGTATGTGGAAATAATTGTTTATGGAACTTTAATAATATATTTGAAATCCTCTACCCCAAAAACCCATAAAACTATACCCCACATCGGTAGCGGAGTGGGGGTGGTGATAGGGGGTGGTAATGGGGGTGGATGAAGTAAAAAAACATTTTGAGGTTTCTGGTTCTTGTACACACCTTAAATCACAATTTTTTTTCATCCCCTTTAATAATGGGGTGGGGGTGGTAATACCAAAATTTTTTTTGAGACCTCAGCTTCTCTTGTAAACACTAAATACCAATTTTATGGATTCCTGCCTGCTTGATTTACCTATTTTCCCAAAATTTACCCCAATTTACCCCCCAACCCTTCAATGGAACAAGATGAAAATATAATAGATCTCGTTAAAGTACATATGTGTACCAAATTTCAAGTCAATATCTCAAACGGTTCCAGAGTAAACGTGCGCCGCACAAAAAAAGTTACAGACAGACCGACAGACAGAAATTTTTTTTTTGCTCAAACTTAAAATCTCGACGTTTCGTGACATTCTAAGCCTATTTGAATACTAAAAATTTTTAAATTTTTTTGTCGTTACTATACTTCCACTGGATGTGGAAGTAAAACTAATGGGATAATCGGAAATGTGTATAGAACCTTTTTTTGTAGAAAGTCACATTCTGAACAAGTTTACTGACGTTCATTTAGCTTTAAAAACGCGTATTTTCCGAGATATATACGTCCAAATGAAAAAAAATTACACAAAAAAGCACATATATACAGTGGCGTAACAGAAACTGAGTGCCCCCCCCCCGCAAACGTTTTCAGGGGCCCCCTCTCTATAACGAGTGGAAAGCAAAGCTGGCCGCAGAGTTTTGAATGGGGGTCGGCCATCCGTCAATATGCCCTCCCCCCCCCAGGGCCGCCGATAGCTTTATCGGGCCCATTTTCCTCCATAATTAATGAGCGGGGGGGAAAATCGAATAAAAATTTTTTCGTCAATATCTCTGACGGGCCCACGAGTTTAATAATTGATAAGCGGGGGAAGAAATTCGAAAAAAAAAATTTTCGTCAATATCTCTGACAGGCCCCCGCTATGGGCCCCTCAAAATCAAACGGGCCTCGCGCTTAATAATTGATGAGCGAGGGGGAGAAATTCGAAAAAAAAATTTTCATCAATATCTCTGACAGGCCTCCGCTATGGGCCCCTCAAAAGCCAACGGGCTTTCAAAATTAAAAAAATACGAAAAGACACATATACAGTGTGTCCCACATTTCACGGTAACACCGTCGTAGCTCAGTTATTAGTCATCCAATTTCAATTAAGTTTAGACCGGTATCAAAGACCTTTATTATATATTTTTTGAATAAAACAAAATTTATTTCAGTCATTGGCGTACATTTTTATTAAGAAATCATATTAGGCATTTTTTTGTTGAAAAACTAATGCAATATTATTGGTCAGCATGCTGTAGAACCACCATATCCAGAATTTAACAACATTTTGATTTTTTGTTTTCGAATTACGGTCCCCTTAAAATTACCTATTTTAAACATTAAATACTTTATCAATAAATTGGTAACGAAATTTTTTTCTAAAAAAAGTTATTCTTCACTTTCTCTTTCAATTCACTTTTTCTACTATCCCATATCATCGAAACTTTCAAATTTCGAATGCCAAGAATTTTCATTGAAACATTTTGGGTCATCAGACCTGTAAATTATTCGGGCACTAAGGATTACCGAATTTGAAAGTATCGATGATATGAGGTGGTAGAAAAAATGAATTTAAAGGGAAAATAAAGAATGACTTTCTTTCGAAAAAAGATTCGTTACCAATTTATTGATTATTTTATGTTTAAAATAGGCAATTTTAAGTGGGCCGTAATTCGAAAACCAAAAATCAAAATGTTGTTAAATTCTGAATATAGCATGCTGATCAATAATATTGCATTAGTTTTTCAATAAAAAAATGCCTAGTATGATTTCTCGAAAAATCGACCATTTTTTTCTTAATAAAAATGCACGCCAATGACTGAAATAAGTTTTGTTTTACTTAAAAAAGGTATAATAAAGGTCTTTGATACCCATCCAAACTTGGTTAAAATTGGGTGACTAATAGCTAGGACACACTGTATATATATACATTTTTTTTCAAGTCTCCTTTCCGGAAAAACCAATGGGATAATCGGAAAAATGGATAGAACCTTTTTTTGTAGGAAATCGTATTCTGAACACGTCATATTCATTTAGCCTTAAAAACGCGTATTTGTTCTAAAAGTTGAATACTTACTTCCTATACATAGAAACTGCTGTTCAAAATGTTTCCCCGCTTTTTTCCTAATTTGAGTGGACTATATAGATAGGATATATTACATATCATTTGTACTTATTTTGACTATAGTCAATAAATGGTATTATTCGAACTGTTGCATTACTGATTGAATGGTTGACTTTCAGTTTTGTCCCTCAAGAGCTTTTACGTGTTAGGCCGGAATTGAGTATCGGGCGTCTATAAGTTTGTAACTCAATAACCGGTTGCATCACGAAGGCTCGAGAGGGATTTTTTTATGAAGGAAAATCAGAAATCTCTAAGCCACAAGATCCATTAAATTGTTAAGTAAATAAAATAAAGCGTATCAGGATAGGCACCAATTTTGGGGAGAGCGCCGTCAGCAATCTACAGTAAGTGCAGCTTTTACGTTTCTCACCTGTCAAACATATAAAATATATATAGAACCTGCCTAGCAGTGGAAAACCACATACGAACAAGGAAGAATACGACGGGCGCCTTTTAATAAATAAATTGGTGTATCTTCCTTCAGACACAGTGTAAAGGGTTCTTCTACCTGAACAGTGAATTACCCACAACTAAGAACTAGATAGAAACTCTTTCTGGCTTATAATCACTACAAAAATATGAAAAAGAAAATGAAAATATGAAATTGCGCTTCTAATAATTAATAAAGTACTTACCTATATAGTTCAAAGGTAAACGTACGCATTACATAGACACCAGCGTCATCTACATACAGGTTACTTCTACTTTGATTCCACACCCCCGTGATGGAGTCGAGTAATCAATATAAAAATTAGTTTTATAAATTGAGTCCAAACAAAACCTATTTATTATTGAAAATAAACAAGAACGATTAGAGAGGGACCGCCCAGCACCAATGATCAGATGAAATAATACATACACGCTAGATTTGTAGAGCGCAATATTGGAAAAATTACGTAAGGTAAAAAGAAAATTCATCACCATCATGGTAAAGTCGAGTACCTAGAACATAGATGTCAGGGCGCTTTAATCTTTCAGTGCATGTTTTTGGCAGCTATCCTTATTATTGGTCATAATTCAAACATCTAACCAATCAGTGTTGGAGCACCACGTTAGAATATGGAATAAAATTCGTGCCAAACTCACTTATGGGAACGGGATGGAAGTTGGAAATACTGCGTTCCGCATGTGCAGTGCATTGTGCATTTACACCATTCGCACAGTCTGTTAACCGACGAGTTGACTATAGGAGGAAGTTTTTGCAGTTTATGACCAAAGGCGGTGTGTGTGTGTGTGTGTGGAGAGAGTATAATAAATTTACTAAGAGCAAAAAATATAGAATTTGGGATAAGTCAAGCCTCGATAAAAGCACCTACTTTTAAAGAAACGGCTACTAAAGGGCAGGATAAGCACGTAAAATCTGCTCCCAAACAAAATTTTGTTTGTTATCAACTATTTGAAGGGGCTTACCCTAAATATGATTTTGCCAAAATTTCAAGCCCGCAGCCGCCATATTGAAGGAATGGTGGAGGGTTTTTTGATTTTCGTTTTTTAACATTTTCTCGGATACCGTTGTACGAAAAAATCCGAAAAAATTCACAGTTATTACTTACATGTTGGACTATTTACACATTTTTTTTCATAATTTTTAAATGCAAATTTCGTATGCAAAAAAAATGTGCAAATATTTGCATACAATTTTTTGGCACTTCAAATTAGGCTTGTTTTCAAAGAATTTTTTGAGAGCTATGCGGCAGTTTTCTCGAAAACGGTTGGAATTATCAAGTTCTATCAAGTGTACCTTTTTTTAGGTAGAAATGACTCCTGCATGAGATTTTCTAGTCAAAAGTGCCACTACGTTTCGTAAAAAAAAGAGAAAAAATATTCATCATCAGGTATAGCTCATGAGGCGCCCTCCACGGGCTAGCGTGATGTAATACGTAAATTATTGTTTCTTAGCTTAGAAAATGTTTCCTTGCCAAATTGGGAGACGATCGGTCAAGAGGTAGTTGAAACATTGCAAAAAAAAAAGAAAAAAACTTTGACACCCTGTATCTCAGTAAGGAGGCACATTTTATCTAAGTGTTTCAGGTTAAATCTTCATATTTTGGACTAAGGATTTTTCAGTTAGCGTGTGTCAATTATTAATGAAACATCCTGTATATTTGTTAACAAGACATTCTTCCAAATGATAATGAGGCGCGTATAAGAGAATGGTCGGTAATGCAGTTTTTCGTTTTTTTAACTATCTTCCACATTTTTTAAAAATCTGAAAATAATTTGAGAATAGGCCTTGATAAATGAGTAATTTGCGATGAAAAATTCAGAGTGGCCTTCTTTCTTAAAGTGCCAAAAAATTGTATGCAAAAATTTGCAATTTTTTTTGTATACGAAATTTGCATTTAAAAATTATGAAAAAAATTGTGAGTTTTTTCGGATTTTTTCGTACAACAGTATCCGAGAAAATTTTAAAAAACGAAAATGAAAAAACCCCCCCAATATGGCGGCTGCAGGTTTGAAATTTTGGGAAAATCATATTTAGGGTAAGCCTCTTCAAACAGTTGATGACAAACAAAATTTTGTTTTTGGGCAGATTTTACATGCTTATCCTGCTCTGCCCTTTTCAAACTATCAGCTTTGGAGTGCAAGCAGGAAGCTCATATATATATTACTTCCACCCACATTCAGTGGAAGTATAGTAACGACAAAAATTTTTTTTTTTAATTTTTATTGTTCAAATTGGCTTAGAATGTCATGAAATGTCGAGATTTTAAGTTTGAGCGAAAAAAAAATTCTGTCTGTCGGTCTGTCTGTTGGTCTGTCGGTTTTTTTGTGCTCACGTTTACTCTGGAAACGTTTAAGATATTGGTACACGTATGTACTTTAACGAGATCTGGAACTAGATTTTATTTTCATCTTGTTCCGTCGAAGGGTTGGGGTGTAAATTGGGGTAAATTTGCGGTAAATAGGTATATTATGCAGGTAAGAGTCCATAAAATTGGTGTTTAGTATATACAAGAGAAGCTAAGGTCTCAAAAAATTTTTTGGCATTGATCACCCCCATTACCACCCCCACCCCATTATTAAAGGGGATGGAAGAAAATTGTGATTTAGTATATGTACAAAAACCAGAACCCTCAAAACATTATTTTACCTCATCCACCCCCACTACCAACCCCCTATCACCACCCCCACCCCACTACCGATGTGGGGTATCGTTTTGTGGGTTTTTGTGGTAGGGGATTTCAAATATTATATTATTAAAGTTCCATAAACAATTATTTCCACATACAAAATTTTTTCGTTGTGAGTGACTTGGATAGAGAATCTGGATGTGGGAGTAGTGATTCCTTGGGCAGCGGTTTTCAACGTTATAGGGCAAGGTCAGAAATATTAGGGTGCCGCCTACCGCAATAAGTAGACGCAGACCATGTACAAGGCTTAGCAAAAATTCAGCTTATGCGGAGACCTTCTCTGAGAAGAGCGAGCCGCAAATTTTCTGTCAACGTAAGAGCAAATCAACGAAATGCGTTTAATCAGAACGGGGGTCGTTGAAACTGGTATAATTCTTGTACAATTTTAGTTTTATATTCTGTAGGTACAATTCGCGTTAAATACATTTTTAAGCGTTATTTAGTGATTTTTGGCCGTTGCAGAATTGCATGTTTTAAAAATTAATTTCGGGGCAAGTTTTAGATACATCTCTGAGTCCCTATATATTGTAATTTGCTGCATAGATAGGTAGGTACCTAGGTATGTGTTTTTTCAATTAAGATAATCTTTGGCACCAATATCACTCATCAGTCATCACATAGGGTAAATAAAGCCTTTAAGTGCGAAATAAATGTACGAAACGGTTAAATGGTGGCAGGACCGGACCATTCTTTATAAAATATTTAAAATATTTTGAATTCTCCGATTATAAAAAGAAAGTTTATGTCACGCTCAGCGATTATCTAATTTTTTTAAATAAATAAATAAAATCTCTTTCTATTAACAAGTCATTTTTTGAATGAGCTAGACTTTTACAGTCTTGTAAATATAAATGCATCTACTTTACTGTTAGTAAATTACACACTCAAGATATTAAAATTAGAAATACTAAGAAAATAATGACATTGTTCATAATCCACTCGATAATGCATAGCTAAATATAATAATAATGTCCAATATGTAAATAAATCAATTTTTAACCCATCAGTCATCAGCAAATTTAATTATCTGTACTGGAATAAGAAACCTTAGATATATAGGTATTATATGTCTATGAACGAGTAATATAATATCGATATAGGTCTCTACTAGAGCTTAAAGTGCAGCCCTAACTGAAAAACCAAATAGATTGAGCCAATAGTTGGAATATGGAATGTATTTCTTTGTCTTTTGGTATTGGATTGCTAATATAAAACTATAGAATCGGAAAAATTGTACCTGTATATTGAAAACTTATAAAAATATTGACATTCTTGAAATTGTAGTTGCTAACTGGTTTTGTACACTGTATGACTCCTATCTCGCTTAGTGGTGAAAATCTAATTTATTTTTTATTAAATAAATAATTATTGTATGCTACGAATCGGTGAGTTCACCCAATGATTTTGAAAATAGATTTTACGCGATTGTATACAATATAAAACGTTTATTTTCAAATCGTTCTTATAAAAGTTCCCAAGCAATTTTAATCTAATATACAAAAATCTCGTGTCACAGTGTTTGTTATCGAACTCCTCCGAAACGGCTTGACCGATTTTTATGAAATTTTTGGTGTATATTTGGTAGGTCTGAGAATAGGTCGTAGGCTATTTTTTATATCCCTAGGTGATAAGGGTGGTCCTATCCAGAAATTTTCTTTTTATTTTTTGGACAAAAATTTATAATTTATATGGCAAAACAACGTTTGCTGGGTCAGCTAGTAATTTTATAATTAGATACTGCAACTTTCAATGGATTTATGCTACTTCTCGAAGAGAAGCTCGCAAATAATTTTTTAAATTTCATTGGTATATTTATTATTGTAAATTAAAGAATTACTGATTACAACAAGCACTGAATGATGATAAACTTATTGAAGGCAATGTTATGTGTTTCTGAAGTTGATAGCCAGAAGTTTATTTATCTTGATTATTGTTATTATTACTGTTACAAAATATAATTATTACTGTTTGAATATCTGAAATTAAATCATAATATGAACTTTCGAACGCTTTGCGTTCATCTGGTTTTTGTGTTTTCGATTGCCAATTCCATTTCAAATTACTGAATTCGTTTAACACTGGTTCGAAATTTTGTAATCGTAGCTTTAACCGAGAAATAATTGTATTGTCAAAACAAGGGCGGATCCAGGGGGGGCACCAGGGGCAATTGCCCCCCCCCCCCCGAGGGCCCCGAGAAGAATAGGATCTAATATTATTTATTATTGAATATTGAAAATATCGATATAATTATTGTTCGTTCGGCGGTTTTATCTTATCCTTATTGATTAATAGCCAAAATAAATAACTGAATTTAAAAACTGAAATACATCTGCTAATTCTTCTCTACATTACAAAAAAATTGTTAGTTTTACATAAAATGTTAGTGCCCCCCCAGTAACCTTTCTGGATCCGCCCTTGTGATTTTTTACGATTATAATGCTTACCGTCGGTAAGCGAGATAAGTAAAGAGAGCAGCAAGATCCCACTTTAAGGACAAAAGAAGCCGGGTGGCAAAAACTAGTTAGAGAATAAAACAAATAAACCCTTTCCTATTAAGAATCTTTATCATTTTAGGCGTGCTTGCAAAATTTAAATACACACTGCGACCCACCTTTAATTATTGTACTATTTTCAAATAAGAAAACGAAAAGTAAGGCACTTGATCGATACATTTCTAAAGCCGTAGAGAAAAAATTCATATAATTGTGTTAACCATTACAGAGAATCGCGAATATCGAAGAACAACGTTCAAAATGTTCGTTTATTAGTCTGTCTATCCATCCGTCTATCACGTCCCTTGCAAACACGATAACGTAATGGGAAAAGTCCGATTATATCGAACTTTGGACAGTAAGTTAGTGTTAGCTAGACGAAGAACCCCATCGTTGTTGTAACCTTTGATAAGTTTCTACAAAAAAAAAAAAAAAAAATACGGCATAGTATACCGACAAATGTTTCGCCAATTAAGATGGCATCATCTGTAGATGATAAAAATTGCAAATATAGCAATTATACATAAAAAATTAATATATTTTCAGCAAACTGCGGAGAGTTTACAATGTCCAAAAATTATTTAAAAGCTTCAATTAAATATTGTATATTTTAATAAGATAAAAACCCGCTTAATATATATTGTCCTTTACCTAGGCAACTTAAAGTCGTTCTTACAGCACTCATTATTTCTCTTTTTACCCGTATATCGAATTATTCGAGTCTTCTTTCTGCTATTTACAAACTTCAATTTAGACGAGTGCTTTATCAAAACTTTCTTGTCGAGAAATCTTTTAAATGATGTTAATTTAGTTCGTTTTTATTTTTGTTCAAGAGAGAAAACAGTACTTGTACCATCATTTACACCTATTATTAAACACAGTGCCTGTCTGATCAATTACCTTCATTTAACAAATATTTTTCTAGATTTTAATCATCTTCCCACAAGTTAATTACGTGTACTCTGACAATTGCCTACGTATGTAAGCCTAATTATAATTGATTAGGTAGACGTATTACTAATTAAATTAACCGTATCAGAAAATAAAGAAGTTTACACCTTCATAAATGTCAAAACATTGAAAACTGCATATTCTACTATGTACGTTATCCCATGGGACCACATTATGAATTATGATGTTATCCGCGAGCGCCCACGCTGCGCCCCGCCCACTCACCCACGCGTTCATTCATGTAGCCCGGGCAGGATACACTGCATCTTGTACTGTCCTGGACGCCACCATCCTGCAGAGGACACCCACACGGGATCTTGGAACATCCCGGTGAAGTTCAAAAGTCGTTTTGATATTTTCGTGGGTATTTTGAAATACGAGTACTTTCGTCGTGGGTATTTTACATGCTAAATATTTGAACGGAGTTATTACAGGCACCCACACACCACATTAACAAAATAAAGCAAGAAGAAAAAGATATGCATACAATTTGCCGATGGCATCGCTATTATCTATCTCACTGGAAAGCATTAAGCGAGATCGCTGAGGGTGATTTAAAAAACGAAAATGAATGATTTTAACAGTCGTCTTCTAACTATAAATTTTAAAAACTTCCTTTCACTTCCTACTCCACGTACCTTTCTTTAATGGTTTAACTGGTTACAACGACACTCAAAATTTTAGTACCTCTTGTACGAACAGCACTAAATATTGTATATATTTAGATTGTCATTTTTGTCACTTGAAATAGAAGATATACATTGATTATATTTTTATAAGACTGTGTTCTATTTTGTATAGGTTTAAATATTTCTTTCAGATTTTTAAACTCTAACAAACACGCATGTTATATTATGCACTGGTGGAAAGTATAGTAAATTACAGAATGGAAAGCAGCGAGGAGTATGATAGAAAACGATATGAGAGATAAGCACACTTTGCTGAGTTGAAAACACCCCCACACTTGCCCCTGAATGTAAATGCTTTTCGTGGTATGGGTGTTTTATGATTCTTGACAAATTATTTACACCGCCATATTTTCGGAACGGCCACACATATTGGGATAAAATTTGGTACAAATATTACACTCTTTTAGTCCAATCAAAGGCATAATTTATTTGGAAAAAATTCCAGGACGGGACTCGCTTTTTTAAACGTTGCTCTCAGAACCCCGAACAACATCGTGTATATCATTATATCATTTACCTGCAAAATGTTAGTAGACATTTCAAAAGTGTGTAAAATAATGTCATAATATTTGATGGCACATTCACGGTTATTCATTAATAAATTTTCGAAATTGTCGATTGACCAAATTTTATATTCTTCAAATAAAGAAGTTATTATTTGTTTTTCTGTACATGGACCGTATTTAAGCTTTTTTGAGTTTAAATTTCCATTCAAAGTAACACATTTCATTTCACTCATAGAGAAAAATTTATATTAACTATAAGTAGGCTTGTACTAATGTGTGCGATTAAAATCAGTTACCTTAATACAACGAAGAACGTTCATTTGTATTAATAAAACAACAAACTTTAAATTAGATACGCATAACTTCAGTTTTGAGTTTATGCATTAAAAATCCCAAGTAGGTGTGTATAGACATAAACAAAATTTTCATGAATAAAATACATAATACAAACCTAGATTTAAAAGTTATCAAATACACAGTCCCACAAAAAAAATTTCAGACCAGCGAACCAGACCCATGTATCCCTATGTATTTTCGGTCACTGAATCCGAATCCGAGGTCAAAGAAAATCGTATATCCCCAAAATCATTAGCTAGAGCCAAAAAACACCCCTGGAATGAGGTAAAAAGAAGATTAAGCTTTAAAAATAGTTGTTGCATCTTAATAAATCGAATTATATAAATCAGGGTTAAACAGCAGCGTACATACAATAGATATGAAACACACCCCCAGGGAGGGGCGAAAACTACCCCCCATATATAAAGAAATCGATCCGAAAAAGCTCGAAATGTCTAAGTTTTGTTAAAGTGATAAGAAACTGCGTCAGGTCCGACGCAATCTTCATAAACTTTCTATTTTCTATTTTCATTGATACTATGATTGGCTGTAACTGCGTAGTACTCTAAAATAGAACTAGAAACTTACGTATCATCAACGTCCTACAGTGTCAACCCTCAGAGGGTGTGAAAACTACCCCCTATTAAGATATAACTATAAAAAGTTACAGTGACTTCTATAAAAATTCGAAACACCTGCGTTATGTAGAAGTGAGAAGAAACTAGACTATGTTCGCCGCTGTGCTTGAAAACCACCCCCGTAGGATGCTAGAAAAACAGAGAGAAACTAACCGGATTTACATTTTTATGGATGCTATGATTGGCAAAAATCGTGTTGTACACTAAGAGTTTGAAACTCATGTCGTTCATTTCTTCTCACCCCCCACAAAAAGAAAACGTATCGAGTTTTTTTAGAAGTCACTGTAACTTCTTATAGTTGTGTCTTACAGGGGGTAGTTTTCACCAACTAGGGGAGTGGAATTGAATAACAACAGTGGTACGTGACTTTCTAAGTCTAACTCTGGTACTACGCAATTTTAACCAATCATAGCATCCATAAAAATGGAAATACTTTTAGATCAATATTTCTTCTTTTTTTTCTGTGTCATTTAAGATAAGGCAGCGCTGTTGGGGTAGTTTTCAATAATTGAGCCAAAACTACTACAGACTCTTCTCACCTTTACAAACCTCCGGAGTTTCGAGCTTTTCGAGGGTCACTGCAGCTTTTTTTAAGTTGAATCTTGAATGGGGATAGTTTTCACACCCTCTGAGGGTTGACACTGTAGAACGTTGATGTTAGGTAAGTTTCTAGTTCTATTTTAGAGTACTAGACAATTTCAGCCAATCACAGCATCCATGAATATAGAGATCCTGTTGGATTTAACGTTTTTATTGTTTTTCTCGCGTCCTTTAAACTTAGGAGTGGTTGTTCTTAACCCTATATGGGCAGCTTCTGAAAATTACGTCGGACCTGTTGCGGTTTCTTATCACTTTAACAAAACTTAGACATTTCGAGCTATGGGCGCAGCCAGGGGGGGAGCCATGGGCCCCCCCCCAAGCCGTCTTCCATGAGCCAAAAAATAAAGAAGCAGTACAAAGCAGTATCTAAATTACTCCTTGAAATAAATATTTTGTAATTAATGCCAATATTATCTAATAGAGGACACATCCGTTTTCAACCATTTTCTGAAAAATTTTCTTCATTCTCTTGGGAGGCCGATTCTATTGCCCCCCCCCCCCCAGATGAATTTTCTGGCTGCGTCACTGTTTCGAGCTTTTTCAGCAGTCATTGCTGTTTTGGATCGATATTTTTATATATGGGGATAGTTTTCGCCCCTCCTGGGGGTGTGTTTCATATCTATTGTATGTACGCTGCTGTTTAACCTTAATTTACTTCCGGTGGAAGTATAGTAACGACAAAAAAATTTTTAAAAATTTGTATTGTTCAAATAGGCTTAGAATGTCATGAAACGTCGAGATTTTAAGTTTGAGCAAAAAAAAATTTCTGTCTGTCGGTCTGTCGGTCTGTCGGTCTGTCGGTCTGTAACTTTTTTTTGTGCGCACGTTTACTCTGGAACCGTTCGAGATATTGACTTGAAATTTGATACACATATGTACTTTAACGAGATCTAGAACTAGATTATATTTTCATCTTGTTCCGTCGAAGGGTTGGGGTAAATTTGGGGTAAATTGGTAAATCAAGCAGGTAAGAGTCCATCAAATTGGTATTTAGTATATACAAGAGAAGCTATGGTCTCAAAAAAAAAATTGGCATTATCCACCTCCATTACCACCCCCACCCCCACCATTATTAAAGGGGATGAAAAAAAATTGTGATTTAGTGTGTGTACAAGAATCAGAAACCTCAAAATATTTATTTACTTCATCCACTCCCACTACCACCCCCTATCACCACCCCCACCCCACTACCGATGTGGGGTATCGTTTTATGGGTTTTTGGGGTAGAGGATTTCAAATATTATATTATTAAAGTTCCATAAACAATTATTTCCAAATACAAAATTTTTTCGTTGTGAGTGACTTTGATAGAAAATCTGGATGTGGAAGTAGTGATTCCTTAGGCAGCGGTTTTTTATAATTCGATTGATTAAGAAGTAACAACTATTCTCGCAGCTTAATCTTGCCCCGAGGTCAAAAAAGTCGTACACCCCCAAAATCATTAGGGTGTTTTTTGGCTGCAGCTAATGATTTTGGGGGTGTACGATTTTTTTTTACCTCGGATTTGGATTCAGCGATCGAAAATACATAGGGATACATGAGTCTGGTTCGCTGGTCTGAATTTTTTTTTTGTGGGGCTGTGTAATTTAGTAGAATACACAGCTAAAAATGACAAATGTGTATCAGTGCGATATTGCGGCATCATCTGCTAACGAGAGCGATAGAAATATAAACTAAATAGTTTTACTTACTTCCGTTAGCTATCACTAAGAGATATACTTTTTTTTTGCAAGGGGGGAAACCCACACGGGCTGCCTATCCCAACTAGGAATAGGTCTGAGTGTCAGGCTCCAACTGACTAAAACCCCTCCTCGTCTGTATGGAATACTCCGAATGCACTGCAGCCTCCTGGGCTTATTGTGCTTAACCTGTTTTTTAGTTTTTAGTTTACACTTGTCCATTTTAAAATTCCTGTGTCACTGACAAGGTGATACAGGTCTGAAAATGGACGAGTCTTGATGGTTTCCGGATCTGTTTGTGTTTGCCCGTAGATATACCTTCTGCGGACCAATGCTTCGCAGTCATGTATAATATGTCCTACAGTTTCTGGTACCTTGCCGCACAGTCTGCAGTTAAGGTCGCCAGCAAACTTTCCAATTAAATGCAGGTACTTCCTGACGGGAAAGTGTCCCGTCAGAAGACCAGTTATGATTCTCAGCTGAATCCTGTTCCTTGTGAGTAGTTCTTCAGTTTGTCGATTTCCTGGAATATTTCTCCAGTAGTGGTTGTGTTTACTCTTGACCCAGTCTTTGATTACCCTTCTGGCTGAGCCTTTTGTGATACCCAGCGCAGGTTCTGGGCCATAGAATATATTCGCTGCTCCTTGTCTAGCAAGTTCGTCAGCTTTCTCGTTGCCCTCTATACTGGTATGTCCCGGCACCCAGAGTAGTCTTACTTTGTTCCGCTCACCCAGAATTTTGAGCTCTTCGTGGCAGTCCCAAACCAGTCTGGAAGACACTTTGTTAGAGGCTATTGCCCCAAGGGCCGCCTGACTGTCTGTTGCGATTGAGATCTGCTAGTTCACGTATCGTCGTTTAACATTCTCGCGTACACACTCGAGTATAGCCAGAATTTCTGTCTGGAATACAGTGGAGTGCCGTCCAAGAGAAAGACTTATACTCTCTCTCGGCCTCACACCATGTATTCCTGCTCCAGCTCCTGCTCCTGATTCCATCCTGGACCCGTCAGTATACCAGACTAGGCCTCTGCGTAGAGCATCAGGAGTAAGAGATATACCTACAGATACTCTTTATTTGAAAAAATATTGATAATATCGATTTCGAACCGAAACTGGCTCTTTTTGGTAATGACGCATCGAATAGGAACTTTTCGTACCAAATTTGGTACAATTGTATCGAAACAGCAACACTCATTGTACAGAACTTTTTAAAAATGATAAATGTGCGTTAATTTTCAACATTTACGAAACGAAAGTAAACGTGGAATATAAAAGTTTTATTAAAGGTTCAAATAACGTTAAATATTCACTAATTATGTATGTTAATTAAACGAAATTAAACAAAAAATAAACATCTTATCTTACTAAGGTTTAGATCACGCATAGCATAGCATAAAACTTTTATCTTATCTCGGCCCAGCCACAGAAGTATTATCTTCAAACCTGATCGTTATAAGATCCATCCAAATAAATCGATGTTTCCTGAATGAGTTTGAACATTGCAATCTCAATTATTTATTTTTTCTAAATTAATTACAGTATAAAATAAAGCGTGACTGATCATTGTTAGTGGTTTGTATGTGTCGCCATCTAGAAATAATTTCTGCAACAAACTACGTGGTAATGCATAAACTAGTCTAAAATTGCAAGCAAGTTTTATGCATTAATATAGATGATAGAAAAACATTGAAAAAACGACATCATCTACCATATATTTCACCTGTAGATTTTGAATGTCAGTGCATTTTGATACACAAACTACGGCAGATGATTTGACATGTTTATTAAAGCCTAATTTTCCTGAAGTAACTTGTGAAGCTATAAAACCAAAGCACCCTGATCTGTATTCGTCCTTTAAAGTACAAATTTTTGAAGACAATTTTAATAAGGCTATGAACCCTAAAGTTTGGCCTTATGGTGCCTGTGTCCAGCGTTTTTTAGTGATACCCGAAAAGAAAAACAATCAAACATCATAATATTTGACCGCAATATACTTTTACTTAATTTACAAAGTATGAACAGTGATAAACTTGACATTATGTATTCAGATATTTGTGACTACAAAAATTTAAATTTTTTGTGTTTTACCGAAACATGGGAAACATCTGATTCCATAAACTCTCTACACGTAAGTGGGTATGCATTGATTAGTAATTATTGCAGATCGTCTTTTAAGAGTGGAGGTGTCGCAATATGGGCAAAAAATAGCCTGGACGTGAGAAATATTGACTTAAAACAGTATTGTACTGAGAAACATTTTGAAGCCTGTGCTCTATGTTGGAAAGAAAATAAGACGACTTCTATTATTGTTAATTGTTATAGGTCTCCCTGTGGCGATTTAAATTTGTTTTTAAATAGAATTACTGATGTATTAAATTATTTGGTAAAACCTAATTTTAACGTGATTGTGTGTGGAGATTTTAATATTGACTCATATAGTGTTTCAAAAGATTTTATAACTTTGTGTAATGTTCTGTCCTGTTTTAATTTGAGTAGCGTTGTAAAGTGGCCTACCCGAGTGACAGATATCACCTTAAGCACAATTGATCATATTTTTGTTAATTATAGAAACGAAGAAGTGTGTTGTGTATTTGATAATATTATTTCGAATCACCGAACTATTCTTTTTGAACTTAACTTTGAAAATCGTAAAATTAATGCAAATAATACGACATTTGTTAAAAGAAGCTACAATGTAAACTCATTTGCTAATTTTGAACTAGCAATTCAAAATGAAACTTGGGGAAATCTTTATAATATTTCTGATATTCATGATGCATTCTCATATTTTAATGACATCCTTTTATATTATTTTAATTTGTATTTTCCGCTGAAAAAATTTTATACCAATACATCTCTCAAAAAAAATGGGTAAATACCGAGGTGATAAAGTCCAGCGTAAATTTGAAAAATCTTTTTATTCTAAAGACAATGTGTTCTAATATGTCGGAAATTTATAAAAATGCAAAAAAGAACCACAAATTGTTGATAAGGAGAACTAAAAAATCTTATTATCAAAATAAAATTACAGAATCTGACAACCCTGCACGGTCTGCTTGGGATGTTATAGCGGAAATATCAAATAAAAATAAACACTTTAATAACATTAATATAAACGATGAAGGCGTGGTTCATGACGATCCCAAAATAGTTGCTTCACTTTTTAATAATTTCTTTCTACAAGCCCCAGAGAATATAGTCAAGCAAATCCCGAAGCTAATTAATAATGTGCATATCCCTACTCTAGCTAATTTGTCTCAGTCGTTGTTCTTAAAACTGTTTACTACTGATGAAATGTTACATTTATTAACAAACAAATTCAAGGCCAAAAAATCATCTGGTCCTGATGATATTCCCTGTTTTCTAATAAAAAAAGTAGTAAATTTTATCCTTCGACCACTCACTTATATAATCAATTTATCATTCGAATCAGGGACATTTCTAAATAGTTTGAAAACTGGAAAAGTGGTACCCATTTTTAAGAAGAAGGATAGAGACATTTTGGAAAATTATAGGCCTGTAACTGTGCCTTTTGGTCTCTCTAAAATATTTGAATACTGTTATTTGGATAGATTATTAAACTTCTTAGAGACTTACAAAATAATTACAGAGAATCAACATGGCTTTACTAGTGGTATGTCAACCAATACGGCTATACATTCATTTTTATATAAAATATTAGAATTTGTCGACGGAGAATCCCCTGTTGGGATATTTTGTGATCTAAGCAGGGCATTCGACTGTGTTAATCATGATTTACTAAAATCTAAACTGTTTGCCTATGGAATAAGGGGTCTTGCATTAAGTTTTGTTAGCACATTTCTGGAAGGACGAAATCAGTATGTTAGTTTACGACATAAAACGCAAAATTCAGTTTACAGAGTTGATTCTGAATATTTAGAACTAAATATGGGTGTTCCACAGGGATCCATATTGGGCCCTGTTTTGTTTTTATTATATATTAACGATATAGACTTTTTGGCGTCAAATGCACATTTTACAATGTATGCAGACGATATATCTCTTATAATATCTAATCCTAGGGACAATCTTTTGGAAGATAATTCTAATAATTTATTGACTAATTTGAATAATTGGTTTTCTAAAAATTCTCTATATTTCAATGCAGAAAAAACTCACCTAATTAGATTTCACACCAGGCAAAAGAAATGTAATAGTTTAAATATTGATATAAATGGTATCAAAATCGAGAATGAGGAAAGTATAAAGTTTTTAGGCATACACCTGGATGAAACCTTAAACTGGAAACATCACTGTGGAGTCCTGATATATAAAATATCATCAATAATTTATTTGTTCAGAAATATCAGATCGTTTCTCAACAAAGAACAATTAATTAATTTATATTATGCCCAAGTTGATACACGCTTGAGGTATGGTGTCTGTTTCTGGGGACAATCCACCCTAGCAGCAAATGTTTTTATTGCGCAAAAACGTATTTTGCGATGTATCGCCGGCGTACCGGCCACTCACACTTGTAAAGGTATTTTTAAAGAATTTGGAATTTTTAGCTTGCCATGTTTGTACATTTTCGAAATTTGTATGTATGTTTTTAAAAATAGGAATAAGTTTGTTTTAAACAGTGAATACCACAATGTCGATACTAGACAGAAAAATGAGTTCCATGTGCCTTATGCCAGACTTAAAATTACTTGTGAATCTCCCAGGTCAATGGGACGTAAAATATTCAACCGCTTACCGGATGAAATAAAGTTTAGCGAGACAATGTATGCATTTAAAGGGAAATTAAAAATGTTTTAATTAGATAAGTGTTGCTATTCAGTAGCAGAATTCTTTCGATCTTAATGTATATTTTATACCATATGTATACATAAGATTTATGTGACTATTCCTATACGATATTCTGTATTGTCAAAAAGGAAAATAAATTATTATTATTATTATTATTATTATTATTATTATTATTATTATTTTAATACATTGAAAACATCAGTTATTTTAACGTTGCATAAAAATATGTTTTTCCTTTAAATAAAACACCTTTCAGTTGCTATATTAGATAAATGCAATAAAAAATATCTCTAAAAAGTAAAAAATAAATTTTTACAAATACCTGTCTATTAGTGGAAAGTAGCAACAAACTGTACCTTACTACCAAATATCAATTTGAAGTCGGTGCAAAGCGTATTTTTTAAATTAGCAATTTTTTTTGCACCGACCTCAAATTGTTATTTGGTAATAAGGTACAGTTCCTTGCTACCTTGCACTAATAGGTAGACACTCACTTTAGTTCCTTATAATAATATACTGTTAGTACACATAATCGTTTACTTTCCGGTTTCCGCCATTGTACCAGGTTTCAAGTAAATCTACAAAAAATTTGCTGGCATTATCGCATCTCAATTAAAAACCACCATGCAAATCAAATCGTCATCATTAACAGCATTGAAAACAACAACATGAGCGAGAGCATGCTGTATAATTTGTTTATAAAAGCAAATTGTTCAACGGGCGCGTTTCTCAATAAAAGTCTCAATCCATACTGTTGGAGTATGACATGATAGGAAGATATAATAATGCCCGTTGTTTGTAAAAAATTATTATTATAAGTCGAGTAGGTACCAAGTTTATAATTCATATCACCGGCGACTCCGCCAAATATTCGAATATGCTCATAATATATGTTATGTTCCTTCCGAGGAACTTGTTCTCTAATGTTTAATAAATAAAACGCTTCAGCTCTTCGTTTAAAGCACACTTTATTCTCAGCTATACACGTGTACTTGTAAACTCTACGAGCGACCGGAACCAACTGGGGCGGGAATGTTCCCTGTCTGCATGACATTTGTACGTTGCGCATGCGCGTATCTAACCTCATCACGCCCCCACAATTAAGTTTTACAATTCTTTGTAAATGTTTACATCAGACCTATTTAAAACTTAAAATCTTATACAATGCAATTTGAATGACTCTAACCTTTCTATCATTATATTCCCTCTTAAAATGATCTGTTTAATATTATTATGTAATAACAATTTCTAGTGCACTATGTATGTGTACAATTAAAATCGTAAATATACACTTATTAATCGCTATGGCGAGTCCATAACGTAGTCCTTGAGCTTGACCGGCCTTGTGGACGGCCTAGATGAAAGTCTCTGGCTTCTCTTGGGTTGGGTGATCTGATGGTTCCTTAGGTGTCTTCGGCTGCTTGTAGAACTGGGTGGTTTGCAAGGGACTCCGTCCTGACGTTGGGGAACGCTCTCATTTCCCTGCTCAGGTTGGGGTGGATTCTCCGTAGATCTGTGGAAAAAACTAGTGTTAGTTCTGCTGTCGTTATTTGGGGAAGAATCATCCGAAGATGGTCTATCGGGGTTTGCCGCGTCTTTCTCGCACTTCCCGATTTGGTCGTTAATGTACACTCCCGATTTGGGTGAGTCTCTGAATATTACAGGGTCCATTAAGGGTTTATTAACACTCGCGTCATGATCGGTCTCTGATGAGCCCTTGTCTTTACTTACGTTTACGTTTCCGGTAACTGTTTCCGAGTCGTAGGCTATTTTGGAAGCTGTTACCTTCGGACACGGACCTGTACCTGCTTTTCCCGTCGTATCTGCCATTTTCCTGCTTATGATTTGGTTGTCGTGCCTCTTCCAAGTAGTCCCAGTGTCCTCAACATGACACAGGTATGTTGACTTGCCTATTTTCTTCGTTATTTTAGCCAACGTCCATGATTTTACGTTCGCTTTCCGGAAATCTCTAACCATTACTCCTTCCCCCACTGTAAATTTCCGAGCTCTTCCTGCACTATAGTTATTTTTTTGTTTCTCCTGCGCTTTCTGAATGTTCTCTGTTATCTTTGTTGGTATACTTTCTTCTCGGTTTTTCAAGAGGTCAAATCTCATTTTCAGGGATCTTCCAAACATTATTTTTGCGGGGGTTTCCCTTGTCGTCTCATGAACAGTGTTTCTATAAGAGAGTAGAAATCTGGAAACTAGAGTAGAAAGCTTCTCGTGTTTATTTGCTTCGTCTAATAAAGCTGCTTTGATTTTGTTTTTAAACGTTTTTACGGTATTCTCTGCCTGGCCATTCGATTGTGGGTATCCCATCCTCGTCGCCAATGTTATGTTCCTTCCGAGGAACTTGTTCTCTAATGTTGAATAAATAAAACGCTTCAGCTCTTCGTTTAAAACACACTTTATTCTCAGCTATACACGTGTACTTGTAAACTCTACGAGCGACCGGAACCAACTGGGGCGGGAATGTTCCCTGTCTGCATGACATTTGTACGTTACGCATGCGCGTATCTAACCTCATCACAATATAAAAAATTGTTCCCAATTTTTGTTCACCTTACGATGTAGCTTAATAAATTCAGTGTGGGACCATCGTCCACAGTTTGCAACAGGTTTAACAGAAATCGCTTAAGCTACGCCAGAGTAATCATTGAACAAATATTAAAAAATACGGGTCTAATTGAGAACCTCCTCCCTTTTTAAATTTTATGACGTCGCGTCGTGTCGGTTAAAAAGCGTTTCATTTTCTCGTTTCACAAACGTTACATTTGGGGGGTTGTTACAACTTCTTATATTGTGAACGTGTATTATACGTTAATATACCTGTAAAAAATAGTTCTTATTAAAACGTTTTATTTCAGTAATCCCTTTCACTACTGATTGGGAATGTGTGTAGGAGTAACGTATTTCATAGATTTTAATTAAATATAAAATTTGATATAGATTCGTAGAAAAATGTTTAAAAAACGTAATCTCTACCATCTATTTCACCTGTAGATTTATCTATCTTTTTTATTTCATGAACTGTAGCTGTGAGAGCAGATAAAACAGTCTATACAGGGTGTTTCACGAGGAAACGGACATGCATTAATGACAGATAGAGGACACCGGGGGTAATCATAATCAACCATAGAAAAAGCTAGTTGGGCCCTCGTTGCTGAAATACAGGGTGTTTTATGTATTTTGGTCCAAATTTTTTTTGGTTGTTACTTTGTAAAGGAATGAAATATAATAAGTTCATATTTGGCACATATAATACACTAGTGATCCTGAATAAGTACTTGTATCATGCACATAAAAAATCCAGGTCCGGACTTGAGAAAAAAATGTTTTTGTTGTTCTTCAAGAAAAGAATACCCTGTATATGTTTTTTTTTTTTCAATATTAAGTTCGAAAAATACACAAAAAACTGAACAAAATGGCTTCATTATTTTTTTTGCCACACCTCTGCCGTCTTCGAAATAAATTCCAATAAATAATGGAACATGATACTTTAGAAAATATCGATGAATGTCATGCGCAAAAAAATACTTCCACTATTAAATTGGGCATTTACTTTTTTTTTAGCAATAATTATTATGTTCTAATTACATTGTTTTATGGAAGAGGTAAAAAATTAAAAAATAAATATTAGAGGACACCGAATCAAGAAAGTATTTCATTCCTCTCATTTATTAAAGAGTGGTAACAACAGCAACACAATATACCTATTGCCAACAATAATAACTGTGATAACAAAGTTGTATATCAATAATGCACATAGTAACAAAATAACAACAAAATATCAACAGAATAATTGTACCAAAGACAAAAAATGCAGATATTGTCATAAAACATATTTACAAATTAGAATTATACTTAAATTGTATGTTCAAAATAGCCTCCTCAGTTTCAGTACATTTTCTAGTGCGGTTCACAAGATGACCGATTGATCTTTTTATCACATCTGGACTATTTCTAATTTCGTTGCGGCATTCAACAATACTTTGAATTTATTGATCTACGCAGTCAATGTCCACTCTTTAAGTGACCTCATAATCTAAAACTAACTGATTTTACGTTTTACGGCCATTGCTTAAAGTAAAATTTCTGGTCTGATCTGATCATTCTTTTTGCCAATTAGTTTAGACAAAAATCTCAAATTAAGGTTTTTACAACATACATTACCGAATCTTTTAGGAAATGTAAATATCCGAGGTATGCTCTTTCAACATGATGGAGCCTCACCACATTTGTCCAGCCAAATTAGAAACCATTTAAATGATACATATCCAAACAGATGGATTGGCCACGAAGGTCCTCATGTATGGCCGAAAAGGTCTTCGGATTTCAACCATGTAGATTATTTTTTATGAGGTCATTTAAAGGGTGACGTCTACAAAATGGACACAGATTGCATGGAGCAATTAACTTCAAAGGATTGTTGAATACCACAAAAAAATTAGAGACAGACAGTCCAGAATTGGTAAGAAGATCAATCGGCCATCTCGTGAAGCACACTAAAAAATGTACTGAAGCTGAGGAGGACATTTTGAACAGAGAATTTAAATATAATTCTAATTTGTAAATATGTGTTATAACAATATCTGCATTTTTGTTTTTAGCACAGTTATTCTCTTGATATTTTGTTGTAATCCTGTTACTATGTGCATTATTAATATGCAACTTTGTTATTACAGTTATTGTTGTTGTTAATAGGTATGTTATGTTGCTGTATTACGTCATTTAATAAATGAGAGGAATGAAATAGGTTTTTGATTCGGTGTCCTCCAACATTTATTTTTTTTTATTAATATTACCCCATCCATAAAAATTGATAATTAAAACATAATAATTATTGCTGACAAAAAAGTAAATATCTAATTTAGTAGAAGAAGCATTTTTTGCGCGTATCATTCATCGATATTTCCTAAAGTCTCATATTGCATTATTTAGTGGAATTTATTACGAAGACGTCAAGGGTGTGGCAAAAGAATTAATGCAGCCATTCTGTTCAGCTTTTTTATGTACTTTTCGAATTTAATAGTGAAATTTAAAAAAAACATGTACAGAGTATTGTTTTCTTGATGAACAACAAAAACATTTTTTTTCAAGTCCGGATCTGGATTTTTTTTTTGTGTGGTATAAGTACTTATTCAGGATTACTAGTACATTATATGTGCCAAATATGAACTTATTATTCCATTCCTTTACAAAGTAACAACCAATAGAAATTTTGGCAAAAATACATAAAACACCCTGTATTTCCGCAAGGAAGGCCCAACTAGCTTTTTCTATGGATGATTATGATTACCCTCGGTGTCTTCTATCTGGCATTAAAGCATGTCCGTTTCTTCGTGACACACCCTGTATAATGAAGGCGAAAATAGCGTAAACATTTCGTGCAAAGACGAGATTACCTCCCCCCCCCCCGTTTTCGAGGATGCTGAACACGGTGGAAGTGGTGGGAGAAGTTTTTGAAAGCCGCAACCCCTGAAGCGGCCAAAACCACCCCTTTTATGGATCCCTTTATGTTTTCATATATAAACGGGTCTGAGGAGTGATTTATCGACGGGTTATACTTGAAATAAAATAACATGAGAGTGACAGTAAGTGGAATCCAGACAACAGGCCTAGGGGGTTGATTAAACCCTCCCGAGGGATGGAAAATCATTTTTTTTTTCAAATTATTCGGTTCAAACGTGTATCTCCCCATTTTCGATGTCGCTGATCACGGAAAAAATATTCACCTTCATCTCCGACTCTTCTCAACCCCTATAATGAACGGAAACTTGATTTAAATTGATTTAATACCGATTTAATAATATTTTTCCGTGAAACAATGTGCAAATCTTTAAATTTGTGATAAACGAATGAAATCTATAAATTTAATATTTATTTATTTCAATATTTTTTTTTGTTATTTTTTTAAATATTTTATTTTATATTAGTCGAAGAAACATTTATAGACGTAAAATATAGGTAATATAATATTCGAGAAAGAGATTTGGGGCGAAAATTAAAAAAAAA
The DNA here is from genome assembly GCA_936432065.2 of Rutpela maculata. Lineage (NCBI taxonomy): Eukaryota > Metazoa > Arthropoda > Insecta > Coleoptera > Cerambycidae > Rutpela > Rutpela maculata. The sequence continues at coordinate 223,219,960 of OW386286.2, read as the reverse complement.
AAGTGAAAATTCTTTCTCGTGATCAGCGACACCGAAAACTGGGCGATACGCGTTTGAACCGAATCATTTAAAAAAAATGATTTTTCACCTCTCGGGAGGATTTAAACAACCCTCTAGGCCTGCTGTCTGGATTCCACTTACTCTATAACTCCCTTCTATGTTATTTCAAGTATAGCCCGTCGATAAATCACTCCGCAATGGGGGTGGTTTTTGTCCGTTTCAGGGGGTTGCGGCGGTTAAAAACTTCTCCCACCACTTCCATCGGGTTCAGCACCCTCGAAAACGGGAGGTGAAGGTAAACTCGTCTTTGTACGAAATATTTACAAAAAAGTCGTCTTATAATGCTTCATTGCATACCTAGACTAAAACGCGATACATCACGCAGGAGGTAAGTAACTTTGACTAGTCTCAGACTCTGTTGCCAGCCCTCTCAACGCTCGGGCGCAAAATTGTAAATTGACTGGTAAACTACTTTTTCCCTTGTAGTATAAATCACTATTAATCGTTAACATATCTACAATTACGTAGGTATAGGCGCGCTCGTTCATCAATACCGCGACTGTCACGACAAGAATATTTCCCCCACTCCCGAGATTCTAGGAAAACGCGCGGAGATGATATCCATGCATTTTACTTACTCCTTTAGACTGCTCAAAGTCAAACGCGTTTCGCGAAACATCAGAAAATGTAATTTTTTGTACTTTCCTGCTGGAATTAATTATGAATTTGAAATATTAAAAGTAAACCGGAAATAACATGTGTTTCAAAATTAAAACTTAATTTCCAAGAAATGCTCATCTCCTAGATTGGACAAAACTTTACCGTAATTTTCTGATAACATACAGATTGTACTGCAGAAAAAAATTGCTCATCTCCCCCTCAAACAATCTTTGAAATTGAATTTTTATTGCTTAGTTTTATTCGACTGTAACTAAATAAAAACACTTTTATCAGCGAAACTGAGCGCTGGCGCGCTGAGCCAAAACCAGAGTATACACCTAGCATAATGTGCAAAAGAATGAAAATTTTAAAAGGATTTTTAAAAATGTAGATTAGATTATTGCAAGCTTCGATTCAAATTCAAATTATAGTCTAATACATCTAACCAAATAGGAGTCAACTTTTTACCAATTGCACAAAATTTATCGTTTCACTATTATTGTGCTCCTTTTATTTTTAGAAACATATTATTGAAGTTTTCCTGCATTTTTAATATGTTATAGATGCATTACAGTGAAGAAATAATTTATCTTGCAATTTGTTCAAGGTAATATCACATACTAGACTGCTACTATTTCTTAATACCCGATTTAAAAAAGCCGATTTTGATGAAGCTTTCATTAAATGAATCTTAAGGTTTAAGCATACCCACTTCAGGAGTTCTCAAGCACGGCGTTTCTAGTAATGTTGACAATATCATTCAGAGTGCACATCTTAATCATACGACGAAACCCCTGCATTGTCAATAATTTATCATTCATCTATATTCTTACTTCATTAGGAATATTTGCTAAGTTGAGACCTCTATAAAATGTTTGCAACAGATGTCTTCGGAGGGACCTATTCACGTTATTTACAAGTCACTAAGTCACTGGCTGTGTTGTTTCATCAAGAGCAAAGAAGCGTCAAAGGTGTCCGAATATGCTTTGCGCTGACGACAGCCAAAAAGCTGCAAACCGGTTCGCGAATGACTGGACACCTGCCGATGAGGCCTTTAATTTAAGCATGTTTCCTTCACCGGCATTTGTTTGCAAGCACTGCGTTTCTAGTAATGATGACAATATCATTCAGAACACACATCTTAATCATAATATTAGGAAACCAAGATGATTACGACAAAACCAATGCATTGTGCATAAATATAAAAAATAAATATAATTCCAACCCCATTTCCACCGAATGTTGTTTTTCTTATTATTAACCTCAATATTATTCAAATACTTGATTATCTATTTTCTTCACTGTTTTCTGAACAATAAGTGCCTCTTTTGCGGTCTGTTAGTGTTATGTAGGCTTTCTTTTGACAATCACAAAGTTGACGTTTCCTGGGGAACTATGAGTAAGGTCACTTTTACGCTTGTCTCCCATGGCGACGAGCGGCAAAGTATTTTTTTTTTCGGCCGATCAGAAAATACCCCCTGGAGAAATTAGTCGCCAGAAAGTAACGTTTTTCATCGGCAAAAGCGTTTCCGATCTCTATTATTCTCTTTTCCAATACCTGAAGGCAAGAAATGCTGCCAACTTATGGTATGTGGCTTTGTTTTCTCATTGCTATGGAAACGAACTTGTGTTTAACTCGTTAACCGTTGAAGACATAAAAAAATTGCTCATCATAAAAAAGAAAACTTGACTAATTTCCTAAAAAAAGTCTTATTGTAATTTTGTTGTATATGCCATGGTTTTCGAGAAAAAAATTTCAAAATTTGTATTTTTAACGCGCGAATTTTCGTTTATTCGAAATTTTTTGCGCACGGCCTATAGAAAAAATTGAATTTCTCGAAAATCATACAAGCTAGGAATAAAAATCAAAATGGGTTTTAAAGGAGATATAAAATACTCTCTTGTGTTGCTATTTTTGATGGCTATTGATATTTATTAGTATATAAAAATAACAATATAATATAGTTATCTCTTATTTTTTTGCGCCTCTAACCATTCACAGGCCCATAAAAAATAACTGACTTTAAATGCATTATCTTTTAGTTCAAGATAGTACTTCAATGCAGAAAAAGTTAGGAATAAAAATATTCACATTTACAAAACCAGCATGTTGAAGATAGCCAAATTTTGGCCAATTTTTTATTGCTTCCTAAAAATAAAAAAAGACCCAAACATCTTGAAAATGTAGATCAAAAAATTATTCAGTAAAATGGAGGAAATTGAAAAGAGAGGAAAAACGGCCAAACTTTGGATTATCTATATGAAAAGGGTTATATTGGCAAAATCAAAATAAAAAATAAAAAATTGGCAAAAACTTCAACATGCTGGTAAATTTGTAAATGTGAATATTTTTATTCCTAACTTTTTCTGCATTGAAGTACTACCTTGAACTAAAAGATAATGCATTTATAACTTATATTAAAGTCAATTATTTTTTATGGGCCTGTGAATAGTTAGAGATAACTATATTTTATTATTATTTTTATATACTAATAAATATAAATAGCCATCAAAAATGGCAACACAAGAGAGTATTTTATATCCCTTTTAAAACCCATTTTGATTTTTCTTCCTAACTTGTATGGTTTTTGAGCAATTCAATTTTTTCTATAGGCCGCGCGCAATAAATTTCAAATAAACGAAAATTCGCGCGCATTAAAAATACAAATTTTGGAATTTTTTTCAATATCGATTTTCTCGAAAACCATGGCATATACAACAAAATTACAATAGGACTTTTTTTTAGGAAATCAGTCAAGAATTCTTTTTTATGATGAGCAATTTTTTTATGTCCTCAACGGTTAACGACTTATCAGTAAAATAAGTCTTTCTTCACCGAAGGGGTGGGTTTTTGTGGTTTTGTGATGTATAATCCCTCCACTAACAGTTACTGAAGGAAAGTCTCAGATAACATTTTTTGCGGGCTTTCACGAGTTTTCAAAGGTCAATTCACAAGTTATGGAATAGTAGGTTGTAATACAAGTGTAGCAAGGGCTTCATTGCAAAACGATGTATGAAAGTATCATACGAGTTTTGCAGTGAAACTTGCCACATGTGTGTTACATACTATTTTTTCTACGGTTGTGAAGTTATTTCCCTTTTTTTAAAGTCTTTCCAAAATTTTAAATTTGCTGCCTGTCAGATTTTATTTAAAGTGACATTTTCCACAGTCATTTTGAAGTTAGAAAATTTGACTTTGTAATTGCAATTCATGTGTAATTAATGTACATTTATAGAATTTAATTGTTGTTACCAGTAAGTAATATAAAATTCTTTATGGTAAACACGCTATTTTATGTAATCAAGGCGTGTGGCAAAGTGATATTTTCTGCAGTCATTTTGAAGTTAGAAAATTTAACTTTCAGCACAATCGTAGAAAAAATATTAAGATTTTGAAGCGTTACAAGCAGAAACTGAAATTGTATAATAGCGTCGGTCGTAAAAATATTCTATTTAATTAGTTGTTGTTGTGTTTGTTATAAAATTTATTTAAAAAAATAATACAAAATTGATTTTGTATGATATCGTCCCGAAAAAAAAAAAAATATTGTGCGTTACATGACCGAAGAACAGTCTTTTGCAGGTCTTCCCAAGCTTCCAGGACTCGCCTGCAGCTCGCCCTGGAATCTGCTTCGGTTGACCTGTAAAACACCTTTTTCCAGTCTCGTAAATTACTATTTACGCTCATTTGAGTGCATTTGTCCTTACACAAGTTTGGTCAGATATTTGACAATATGTTTTTATGGAATAATAATGTACCAAAATTGTTGTTAATAATGAAAGTTGATGTAAAAGTAATAATTGATTACCTAATTGATTTATAACAAAAATACGAACTGTAATAATTAATAAAACTGAAATAAATCGACAGAGATTGTTTTGTTCGACTGTTTACTTTGATAACATATGCAAGGCGTACTCATAAAATGTTGATAAACACTGATTTCCAGCCAAAATTCAACTTAATTATTGCAAGTCAATTTAAAACAGTTATCCCCAACCGATTGAGCTGAAATTTTGCATACACGTTTAGTTTGGATGTCAGTGCATGGTTAGCTAAGTGACGTCATTGTAAATCCAATATGGCGAACTCCCAAAGATGGCGAATCAGTTATTTTTTATTCACCCCCATGATATGGGTGTCAAATTGTTTGTTGAGAAGAATACGAAAATAAAATGATGTCACACTAAATTCAATATGGCGGACTCCCCAAGATGGCGGACACATTTTTTTAGTTTTAACACTATAATTTGATCGTATAGTGTATTCGCTCATACATTGCATTCTAAGAAATGGTGAAGGATCCGGTTTAAACTATAAGTTTTTTATCGAATAGGAACGACACAATGAATATATAAAACTAATTAAGGCGTAGCTAAAAATTTAAAAATTAAATTAAATGTAAAAAAACTTTTTTAAAAACAAGCTTTTATTATTTATTAAAACGAAAAAAATAAAAATAAAAAAAATTAATTGTCTTAAAAGCTTGTCGAGTGAATAGAAATAAATAAAAATTTACTTAGCTACTTACAATCTCTGTCAAAAAAAATAAGCCTGTATGAACTTCTCGCGCGCGACAAGCTTTTAAGACAATTATTTTTTTTTATTTTTTTTTTTCGTTTTAGTACACCTAAATAATAAAAGCTTGTTTTTTAAATTTTTTTTTTTACATTTAATTTTATTTTAGATATTTTCAAATGATTGTAGATAAAATCATATGTGTAATTCGATTACAAAGTGTCATTGTCACTCTCGAGTATTTGACGCGCTGTTTGACGCACGACACGAAGCGGAAGCGGAGCGGTCGAGCGACAGTGAGGCACTTTGCGCTCTTAATACACAAATAGCTCTTGCGTATTGTTTTTGTAAAAGAAATAAGAAAGCGGCAGAAAGAAAGTACCGAAGAAGTTTTTCAAATCGCAGTGTACCAATAAACTATTTTCAGAGGTGTTTCAGTTTAATAGAGGACATGGTATCCTTCAATGGCTGTACCTTCTTTTCATTTTGCTTTGAATTAGCAATGTTACCTGAATTACACAACCAATTCTGACTTTTATTAATATCATAAGTAAGTCAGATCTAACAGCATACAGTGAAATTGCAAATTTATATTTATGATGTTAAACCGACAGTGGGTAACAGATTTTTGGTTTTGGTTTTAGTCATTATGCCTTTCAGAGGGCATTATGATGCGTATATTCTTATGAAGGGCTGTTACGGTGACGTGAACTTGTATTTAAAAAAATTTGTTGGCGTTTCCGAACGGGCTGCCAATGAGAAGTATACGAGTTGTTGTTATAAAATTGCTGCTGAGAAGGAAGATGGTATAGTTAACAGACTTAGCAGGCACTCAAAAAATAATAATAATAATAATAATAATAATAATAATAATAATAATAATAATAATAATAATAATAATAATAATAATAATAATAATAATAATAATAATGAGTTTATTTCCATAGACTATTACAGTATTGGAATTGTCAAATACAAAATAGAAACAAAACAAAAAAAGAAAAATATGTACATATATATGCATGTATATACAGTTAGAGGTAGATTAGACAACATATGAAAAATAGACAAACAAACAAGGAGATGTACAACTAAAATCTAATAAAGGTATGACAATAAATAAATGGGAGAAATTTTAATTATCACAGCATTAGTAGGTACAAATTGTAAGATCAGATGGAGAACATTAAGTAAAGAGGTAGTATTCCTCGTAAGAGTAAAAACAATGTTCCACTAGGAATCTTTTTACCATCTTCTTGAAAATCACAAAACTACTTGCATCTTTTATAATTTGTGGGAGGTGGTTATACATTTTAATTGAAGAGATGAAGGGCCCTCTTTTTGACTGCTCTAATCTATGGGGCGGTACAAAAATATTTTTTTGCGATTCGCGTGCTGTATTTATTAACATTACCACATTTTAAAAGACTATCAATGTTTTTCCTGACAAAACATACAGATTGCAAAATATATATACAATAAATGGTGAGTATGCCATGCTGTTTAAAATAATCTCTGCAGGATGTATTGTAGGGAAGTTTAAACATACTTCTCACAATTATTTTCTGCAAAATGAACACCTTGCTAATTCCCGAACTATTTCCCCAGCACAATATGCAATATTGCAAAACCGAGTAGATACATCCGTAATAGAATGTTTTCAGTGTGTCAGCTTCAACAGTGTCCCTTATTTGAAGAAGTGCAAAGTTTAGACTAGCCAGTTTTTTCGTCATATTTTCAATATGAGCCTCCCATGTCATATTCATATCCATATGTACGCCTAAGAACTTCGTAAGATCATTTTGATGGAGATTGTGAATTCCTCTGACCAAAAGGCTAAAGTCCAACTTTGCACGAATCGGGAAAAACATTAAAAATACAGTTTTTTGCTGATTTAGAATCAGACCATTATTGCGACACCATTGTGACATTTTATCAACACATAAGGTGGCATTTTTGCTTAAGAGGTCAACGTTAGCAGCAATTATGATAGAGGAGGTGTCGTCTGCAAAAAGGGTTAAGAAGCAATTATTTAAGTTAGTTACTAAATCGTTGACGAAAATAATGAACAATAATGGACCTAATACACTGCCCTGTGGTACCCCTGTCAGAACGTTAACACTATCTGAAAGACATTCCATGCCATCATGTACAATTTTGATTGTTTGAGTTCTCTCCAATAGGTAGGACTTTATCCATTCCAATGCTGTGCCACGGATACCGTATATTTCAAGTTTTTTTAACAACAAATTGTGATTTATGGTGTCAAAGGCCCGTGATAGATAAAAAAAAATGCCAGCTGATAGTAATTTTTCATCAAAGTTATGTAGAATTTTCTCATAAAAGGAGAGAACCGCATCTTGTGTTGATTTATTCTTGCAAAACCCATATTGCCTAGGGGTTAACAAGTTATATTTAATTAAAAATGAATTTAATCTGATCTCAAATGCCTTTTCAAAAATTTTTGAAAATATGGATAAGAGAGCTATCGGTCTGTAATTTTCCATGGAATGAGGATCATTTTTTTTGTAAACTGGAATTATTAGCGTTGATTTTAACTGTTGTGGAAATTGTCCATTTTCGAAAGATAAATTTATGAGGTATGTTAGGATACTAATCAAATAAGTACTAACTTCCTTTATTAAACAACATGGCACATCATCTGGGCCTGACGATTTTTTCTTGCAAATAGAGTTGATAATATCAGCAACCTCAATCTCTGTAATGGGCATTAAATACATAGTGTTATTATTAACTTCTGGTGCATTTGTTACTTCAAAAGTCTTAAAATTAAATGTGGAGGTAAGTTCACTTACCGAATCGATGAAGTATGTGTTGAAACCATTTGCAATATTTTGAGGTTTGGTTAAAATTTCATTTTTCAAGTTAATTATTTTAGAGGGAAGTTGTTTTTTATTACGACCAACATTAGTGTTTTCTCTAACTATACCCCACATGGTTTTAGATTTGTTAGAAGAATTTATTATTTCGTTTTGATAATAAGCCTTTTTTGAATTTTTAATATTTTCTAGGTGATTAATTTTTAATATGTTATATCTTAACTTAAGGTCTGGATTATTTGATAATTTTAATTGTTTATAAAGGCCTCTGATAAAAATACCTTCTTCAATAATGTTTCTGGTAATCCAGGGTTTCTTTTTGGTTTTGCGGTTTCTTTTTAATTTCACAGGGAAAGCTATATTAAACAAACTAGAAAATGAGTTATGAAACACTTCAAATTTTTTATTTACATCAGGTTCTAAGTAAACCTCCTGCCACATTTCTTTTGCCAATAAAAATTTAAAATAGTTTTTATTTTCATCTGAGAAGTCTCTTTTCCTGACATTACCAGAATTACTTCCCGTTTGCGGTAAGTCAAATGTTAGTAATTGAGCATTATGGTCAGATATTATATTATCAATCGTTTTTGTTGAAATTAAATCTGTATCAATGTCAGAAAAAACATTATCAATCAGGGTTTTTGAATCTTTCTGAACACGTGAATATTCAGTAAAACATTTATTGTATCCAAAAGATGATAGTAGATTTAATAAATCACATGTACCTTGATTATTTAAAAGAAAATTGCAATTAAAATCTCCACAAATAAATTTGGGACCCTTAATTTTAAAGAAGTATGTTAATAATTTTTCTAGCGAAACAATAAAAGTTTCGAGATTAGCATCAGGGGATCTATATAAACAATTTACATTTATATTAACATTATTTACACTAACCACAACAGATGTCGCTTCGAAGATTTGTTCAGTAAGACCAAATTTTGTGATATCCTTGACACTAAAAGAAAGATCCTCTCTAACTAATATGGCGACACCGCCTCCTCTTGTATTTTCTCTGCAATAATAGTTAGCAACATGATATTTGTCAGCGCCTTCGGCGATACGATGCGGCGTGTTTGATGATCAAAGGCGCCGACATTTTTTGAGTGCCTATAGTAAGTCTGTTGTTAAGTATATACCGTTTGCCCAAGTGCTGTATACACTAAATGCTTAGAATATTATAATATTTTACACGATTTGTTCGATACGTACTGTACTTGGACATACGTAAACGGTATGCCATCTTTTTTTCAGCAGTTTTAACAACTTGTGTACTTGTCATTGTCAGTCTGTTCAGAAACGCGGAAAAATTCTTCATTAAAATACAAGTTCACGTGACTATAACAGCCCCTTGGGTCCACAGTAACGGTATGCCGGCAGATTTTCTGGGCAGGGGAGGTTCTCAGCAGCCCCTACTAGGTCCGGAGCCGGCTCTCGGCTACCCTAGATCAAATGCCAAGAAGTCAATAAAAAAATGGACACGGTCCCAGTTCTTTGACTTCTGGACCTCCTACCTAGGACTCCAGCAAGCGGAGCTCCTAATCTCAGAGCCCTGGTCGAAGCGAGCAGAACAAATCCTGTGACTAAGCAGTAAACAGGTCAGAATCCTGGTAGGTCTTTTGACTGGACAAGGTGGTTGACAACCCCGACTGCAGGTTCTGCAGGAATGAGGAAGAAACTTCCATCCACGTCGTTACTTCCTACTCTAGTGTTATAAACTTGAGGACAAACACTTCGGCGTTGGGTTTCCGATGCTGCAGGAAATAAGGAATGCCCCCATAGGAAGGATTTTGGCCTTTGGGTTAGAATCCGGCCTGAATGGGGGAATTCAATAAATTCGTAGCGGTAGCACAATGAGCCATAACGCCTGAGTGCGGCGACTCTTCGTCGCCCCACTAAAAGAAGAAGAAGGAGAACGGTGTGCCGATGGTTTTCCGAGGAATTTTTTACTTTCAACTTAATTTTAAAACATATGGAAGTTTGACTAAAATCGTACCAAAACGCAAAAACGCATAGTTTGCAAATGAAAACTCACTTTTCCATTACAGAACCCAGGATGACTCTCTGATTAATTCCTTACCGTCATAAGAATCTACGCATCATAATGCGCTCTGAAAGGGGCCAGAACCAAAAATCTGTCACTAACTGCTGGTCTATCTCCAACGTGAAACTTAACGAAATGAAAATAATAAAGCAGATTTTTCTGTGCAATATAATGTAAGTTATTACTGACCAATTAAAGGTTGAACTTTTCACATGTGAATAAATGTATGCTCAAAGTAAAACATGATTTCAACAATTGTGGGCGTAGGATTTACCATCTACAAATTCACTTAACTTCCCACACTTAATTGGTTAAACTGAAACTTAATGTCAAAGTTCATTTAAAATTCAGAAATAAAAATGTTTGCTCATTGTTTTAGATAATGCTGCTTAACAAGGAAAAAAGTGGAAACCAATAAAAATATGCACCATTTTTTAAACACAATTTGAAAATTTTTTCCTTTTTAAATCCAATATTTACAATTTGTTGAAAAATGCAACAAACAACAAAAATCCCGAATTTTAAATTAAAGTTATTTTAGTATTGAACGTACCATAACTTGATGATTACAATATTTTGGAAACTGATACATAATAAATTTTTTTTTCGGCCGAAGAGAACGTACACCCTTTCCAGAGAAAATTGGCACCACAGACTGCAAAAGCTTTCTTTTTTCGTCCGACCAGAAAGTACACCCTTTCTGGAGACATTATCCGCCAGAAAATAAAGTTTTCCCGGGCTAGAAATCTAAAAAAATAAGTACCCATAAGTCTCATTTTTTTTATGGGCGGGAGTGAAAAATGGTAAAATTTTAAATATTAAATTTGTTTTCCTTTGCCTAAATTTTTATTCATGAAATAGTCATGACGAATACCATTCGTGATATAATTTCGTGTAGCAAAATTTAATGATTATTCTACTCGAGAATATCATAAGTGATATAATTTTGTCGACAAAATTATATCTTATGATATTATATATGAAAATTCTTGGCTTGCGAAATTTTAAAGGATGGATGACACTAGGTGGTAAAAAAAATGTATGTAAATAGAAAATGAAGAATGACTTTTTCGAAAAACAATTCATTTCCAAATTATTAATTACACAGCCACAAAAAAAAAAGTGGTCTGCGCCGGGGTACTGACCATACCTATCCCTTGTACTTTGAGTCGCTGAACATAAATCAGACCTTAGTTTTTCCCCAGCCCGTCAGGTTTTTTTTTAACAGCAAATAAATATATAAACATTACGATTCAACAGACTTTTTTGCTGTTAAAAAAAGCGGACGTGTTAAGGAAAAACTAAGGTCAGATTAGTGTTCAGCGGCTCAAAATAGAAGGGATAGGAGTGGTCAGTACCTAGCCCATGCGAAAGTTGCAAAACTCCCAAAAGTGCAAGGGTAGCGACAAAATATGTTTACTCCCCCGTTTTCGAGGACGGTCAACACGATGGTGATAGTCGCGCGGTTCCTACCCTCTCGAACTACCCCTAAATGCAAAAAACCACCCATTGTTAGACATGGATCGGTTTTGTTGAGGAAACTCGATATGTCCTGTATAATTTCGCAACCGGACATCCTAACGACCCCCAGGGGTTGAAACCACCCTCTCCCTCAATACCGGAACATGCAAAAAACGTCCAAACGTACCGCAAATTGTTTTCTACGCATTTTCAAGGGCGGAGTGTTTAGCTTTACCTAGGGGTAGTTGGTTAGGGGTGGGAGGCTAAATGATATCAGCGTTGTGTTCCCCTCCCTTGAAAATTTGTAGAAAACAATTTTCGGCACGTTTGGATGTTTTTTTGCATGTTCCGGTATTGAGGGAGGGGGTGGTTTCAACCCCCGAGGGTCGTCAGGATGTCTGGTTTCGAAATTTTACAGGACATATTGAGTTTCCTCAAAAAGAACCCGATCCAAAGATCCGAAGTCCTCACATGCCTAACAACGGAAAATGGAAGAAAAGAGGTGGTTTTATGCATTTGTGGGTAGTGGTTAGGGGTGGGAAGCTAAATAATATCATAATCGTGTTCCCCGTTCTTGACAACGTGTAAAAAACAATTTTCGGCACGTTTGGATGTTTCGTTATTGAGGGAGGGGGTGGTTTGAACCCCCGAGGGTCGTCAGGATGTCTGGTTGCGAAATTTTATAGGATATATCGAGTTTCCTCAAAAAAAAACCGATCCAATAAGTCCTCGCATGCCTAACAACGAAAAATGGAAGAAATGGGGTGGTTTTTTGCGTTTAAGGTGTTTTTTTACGTTTAGAGAGGGGTAGGGACCGCGTAAGTATCACCATCGTGTTGGCCGTCCTCGAAAACGGAGGGGGTAGACATATTTTGTCAATACCCTTGCACTTTTGGGGTTTTAGACTTTTTTTGCCAGTTTCGTATGGCCTAACCCCCGCGCAGACCACTTTTTTTTGGTGGCAACTGTGCCACAATCAGTGTGGCACAATCCCGCAAAAAAAGTGGTCTGCGCGGGGGTACTAACCACACCTATCCCTTGTATTTTGAGCCGCTGAACACGAATCTGATCTTAGTTTTTCCCCAGCACGTCAGGTTTTTTTTCTAACGCAAATAAATATATAAATATTACAATCCAACAGACTTTTTTGCATTTAAAAAAAAAAACTTGACTTGCTGAGGAAAAACTAAGGTCAGATTCGTGTTCAGCGGGTCAAAATACAAGGGATAGGTATGGTCAGTACCCCGGCGCAGACCAATTGTTTTGTTTTGTGGGCCTGTGTTATTTATTAAATATTTGAAAAATGTAATTTCAAGGGGGCCGTAATTCGAAAGCCAATCAAAATATTATTAAATTTTTAGTATAAGGATATAATATAAGCATACTAATCAATAATATTGCATTAGTTTTTTAGTAAAAAAGATGCCTAATATGACTTCTCGAAAAGTCGATCATTTTTTTCTTAATAAAAATGCACACCATTGACTGAAATAAGTCTTACTTTATTCAAAAAGATATAGTAATGGTCTTTGACACCGATCTAAATTTTGTTGAAATTGGATGACTAATAACTGAGCTACGAAGATGTTACCGTGAAAAGTGGGACACACTGTATATAAATTACAGATTGTGTTACTCCCTGCCTATCCTTGTCGAAAGATCTTTTTGAATAGAGCTCATCATATATATTTTTTTTTATTTAAAATTTGAATATGCGCTTGTGGTCGAGAAAAAGAAATTTAACTGTTCACGCCCTCTATTTTTCAAAGTACACGGTCCAAAAATTTGAAGAGAACCATGATAGAACTTTTACAACTTTTTGACTTATAAACATTTTTCAACGAAACGATTACATGGGAAATAATAAGGGTTGGTTTCAAACATTTATAAAACCATGGTGAATGATAATAATACCTACCTCAAAGAATATATTCTCCAGATTATGTAACACAGATACCTAAAACCTAAGAAAATTGTTTAGCAAATGAATTATATTAAAAAAATCTCATTATTGTTGACTAATTCTGTATCACAGTGTACATTCAGTATATCTGTTCATGGTATAATTCACTAAATTTTAGAGACATAAGTTTATAATTTCATTTGAATTATAAAAAAACTCGAGAGTTAATATCAAATAGAAAATATATTTTCATCCGATACCATCAAATGTTTAATAATACTTTCTGACTTTTATTAATATTATAGTCAATTTTAATAACATGAATGAGTAAATTTATACTTCTATGTCCAATTTTCCAACTCATAATAATATGGTAAGTTATTATTGACCTATTAAAGGTTCAAATTGCCACGTGTGAATAATTTTACTCAAAGTAATACAACAATTGTGCGCGTAGGTTTCACCATTCGACCTAACGGCCCACCCTTAAAGTGAAACCGAATCTTAATGTCAAAGTTCAGATAAAATTTAGGATTAAAAATATTTGTTTATCTGCTTTTGACAAAATAAAGGGTGGAAGCCAATCAAAGATGTGTATAATTTTTTAAATATAATTTTAATATTTTTACTATTTTTAAATACAATATTTACAATTTGATGAAATATGCAACAAACACAACAAAAATCACTAAATCAAAGTTATTTTAGTAGTGAACATTTTAATCCTAACTGGCTATTTTTTATCCTATCATGATTATCATGAAGCACAAATTACAAGTATATTCGTTAAAAATTTATTTATGCAAAAAATACCTAAAAAATTATGGCATTAATTTTGTTAATTATGGTACTCTATATTCCTGCTCCATATAATTGAATCAAATTATATACATTGTAATATACCGCTTTATAATAATGGAAATTTAAACATACTAAATATGTTTTTGTACCTTTATATTTTCGAGTTATCAATTTATATAGATATATAAATTATAGTACGTTTTATAAATTGAAATTAAATTGAATAATATTTTTCCTGTGTCTCTGTATCGTGAGAAAAAGCTTTTTAAATAGAGTTCATCATCTATTGTTTTTATTTAAAATTTGAAAACGCTCATGGTGGAGAAAAATATCTGAAGTTTAACTCCCCTATTTCTCAAAGTAGATGAAGGAAATTCTATATTAGAACTTTCTGAGCTTATAAGCAACAGATAAGTTTGATTTAAAGATCTAAAATAGATTACAAGATATCACATTATTTATGTTTTTTGAAAGTGACAGTGAATTATTCATTTTTAACTTATATCACTTATACCACAATTTTTCGACAAACAATTTATATGAGAAATAATAAGGGTTCAGATGTTTATAAAACTACGATAAATAATAAATAATACTTACCTCGAAGAAATATTATTATATAGAAATATCATTGAATACAAATACAAATACAAATTCTAAAAAATGTTGTAGTAACAAGTGTGCTATTATGAAAATCTTCATATTGTTAATTAATTTTTATTTCTGATAATATAATAAACCGAAATATTGGAAGCAAAAGAAATTTATAGTTTTATTGGTCAACAAAAACTCAACTAACTCATCAAATGTTATTTTTCTTTAAACTATTATATGTTATTTATATAGGTGATTATGTATTTTCACACAATTTTTTTTTAATCGTCTAGATAGAATGGGTCTACGTAGTAACGTAATATGAATCTCATTTTTTTTTTCATGATATGAACACGGTCTATAATGATTTATAAAAATTGTTGGATTTATTTCTAATGGTGTGAATTATGAATCTTTGTTAATTTATTTTCATAAATTTAATTAGAAAAATATTTTCATTTTGTAAAAAAGAATACAAGTTACTCATTTTTATTTCAAGTACAAAATCCATTTGTTAATTAATTGTCCTTAACGAAATTTTAAAACTTACTTTCCTCTTAAGCACTAGGTGCTGTGAAAAAATCTCATTACAATAGTCTTGAGGTTCCCTTTTTGTAAGCATTATTTTGATTTTTATGTTTTTAATTAAATGAGATGTTACACTTGTCTGGAATATTTAAAATAAAATTCTTTTTTAATTTCAGTTTGAATTAACATTGTTATTCCTGAAACACACTGTCTACTTTGTATTTGTAATTCAACTAAATGAAAATAATGATTCGATTTTTCAACGTAAAATTTGGTAAATTATTATTGTCCAATTAAAGGTTTAACTTGTCATTTGTAAGTAAAGGACCTGACACATTCTATATGGGAAATTACTTCGGTAAAATTTGCTGAATTTTTAATATGCTGTAGATTTCGACTTTCTAATCAAAAGCTCTCACGAACTCGATCTTATGTCTAATTTCCGAGATACAACTATGAATTCTAATAAAATTCTGTATTTTCTCGAAAAAGGCAATTTCCGAAAGTTTTTCAATTAAAGATTTTTGATCAGGAAGACACATACTTCATGTAAACAATATTTTAGCCAATTTTACCGAATATTTTTTTCACTTGTTATTTTTATATAGATTTCCCGGCGCCTTCACCAATATTTTTCAAACTGTATTTCTTTTTCTCTACGCTATTTTTATTAAAACGACAAATCTTTTTAGTGCAAACTATTATAAGGGGCTATTAGAACGTATCACTATAAAAAATGTTTGAAAAAAATCATGAATTCAAAAATTTTTTAATTGCACAAAAGATCATTATTCTTATATATTTCTTGAGCTGAATCTCGGACATAGGATCGAGTTTTTGATCCGAAATTTGAAATCTACAACATATTAAAAATCCAGTTAATTTGAAATTAATTTCCAATATAAAATGTGCCAAGCTCTTTACACAGAGTAATACAACAATTGTGTGGGTGGAATTTACCATTTGAACAGATTCGCGATACGACCCACTCGTATCGAAGTTCATTTAAAGTTCAAGAATAAAAATGTTTGTTCGTCTGTTTTTTGAGAAAATAAAAGGTTGGAGCCAATCAAAAATGTGAACAATTTTTTAAATAAAATTTTAATATTTTTACTTTTTTTAAATACAATATTTACAATTTGGTGAAATATACAACAAACAATAAAAATTACAAATTTTAAATTAAAGTTATTTTAGTAGTGAACATATTAATCCTAACTGGTTGATTACAATTTTTTATCCTATCATGAATATCATGACGTACAAATTACAAATATATTCGTTAAAAATTTATTTATGCAAAAAATGCGTCAAAAATTATGGCATTAATTTTGCTAATTAGGGTATTCTATGTTCGTGTTCCATATAATTGAATCAAATTATATACATTACAATTTAGCGCTTTATTATAATGGAAATTGAAACATACTGAATACATTTTTGTACCTTTATATTTTCGAATTATAAATTTATATGTATATATAAATTACAGTTCGTTTTATAAATTGAAATTAAGAACATTATAAAATTGAATAATTTAATTTCCTACCTCTCCTTATCACCGATTAATAGGTATATAAATTTGCTTTAGGTGTATATCAAAACAATAGATAAGTAATCTCTAGTAACATTAAATTTCACTAATGAAACAATTATCTGGAAACAATGGAATGACTGAATATGTAATTCTCATGTAAAAAACAATTTTTTTTATTTGTCTGGTCGGCATTGCCGAGTCCAGAAATGAAAACGATGTCGTATTGCATAATATCAAGGATTGAGTGATAGGGTCGCCCCTCCTGGTGGAACGCGCCATCGAAAGTAGGGCAGTGTGCCGTGACAGGAGCAGAGCGCCTCTCCGTTCCCGGAGTCAACGACCCCGGTCGCCGTGCCCCTTCACCCCGTGCCTTATCCAGATTTCGCAGTGCAGTGCAGTTGCAATGCATTTTCCACAGTTTGTTGTCCGGTTAGGTTTTGGCACGTGGCGAACTGGGCCGGACGGCCCAGCCCGGCCCGGATGAGAGGCACGGAGGTGGCAGTAGTTGTGTGTAGTAGTACGACAGCGTCAGGGGCGTAGTAGCACAACTTATAGGGCATTCGGTGTCTTCGCCCTCGCGGAAGTGGGTCACTCGAACGGCCGGGCGACGGCCCCGCCCCGTCAGCTGATGAAAACAACACTTACACGAACACTTCATTTATACCCAATGTTTAAAACTGAATACTGGCAGTGAATGTAGAGTTTAGAGCATACGTGACGGGATGGAACATGCACCCTCTTATGTTCTTTACCCCATTTGAAAGTTTTTTTTCCTCCTAATTTTCTTCTTCTCGCTGCGGCACCGTCTGCTCCACGTCTCGCTCTTCTGTGCCGCTCTACAGTCGATTTAGGAAATGCAGCTCTGTACCTGAACAAATCCACAAAGCGGTGCAGGGACTTTCTTAAAGCGATCGTAGACAAATAACGCGCCGGGGTACTGTTTAAATTGTAAAAATTATCTAATATAGACCTACAGTTCTTTCCATTCTCATGAAAAATTAGCAATAACCAGAATAATCTTCCGACATTAATATATCTATCATATCACAACTTATATCGGTCAAAGAGAAATATATTAAACAAAGTTAATTGAGCAATGTACAATCGTAACTCAATTGTAAATATTTTTAATATCCTAAACAACTTTTTTTATAAATATTTCGTGTCTATTAAATTTTTACTAGGAATGTCTTAAAAATAATTAATCTTAGATCGGCTAAGTACTCGAGTACAAGTCGTATAATAATTATTATAAAAAGTACAAAGCAATTATAAACTAGTCCCCCTGGTAGATACAGGGGAATTGGAAAGTCCTGCGGTGATGCGGACGCGCTTTCTGAAGTCGTCGTCGAGCGCGAGATATTCGCGTTGATACTTCTTGCCGCCGAAACCCGCACACAACAAACAACCATGAAGCGTTTAGTTACTTTTATTTATTATTTATAAATGATTTACATAATTTTGTCAACAAAATTAATAGCTATACAAAACAGTATTTTCTGCCGTTGTTTTCACCGACGATTAAAAATCAAACGATCGTTGCGATTGTCTGTCTGTCCATCTCATAAAGATGATAATAGTGTATGGACTAATACAGCACGGCCACGGCTACGTACGTGGAAATAGAAAAATCGCCCTGCACCTTCTCCGCAACGCGCGAATCACCTTTTTATTTGTTTAAACAGTTAGTACAGATACGAAGATTTCACATCCGATATGTGATATTGCACCTGCTTATTTTATTACTAGAGTCTGCTTTGTGCTTTTTTGACGAGTGGCAGTCAGTAGCTTGACGTTTCACAGCCGGTCTTCCTCTTCTTCTTCCTCCTCCGCCTCCTCAACTACGCCTTCGTTCTCCTCTTTGTAGCCGGGATGTTCGGAGATGGCGTAATAGTTTCCGTTGTAGATGACACCCAATTCACGAAGCACATCACCTCTGATGGTCGCCTTGATGGTCCAGTTGTAACAGTCGTCGCTTTCGCTTTCTCGGTCCAACCGCTCCACGTCTAGAATTTTGGAGCTCAGTCTCTCCAGGATGATGCCAATGTCTTTAATGCTTAAATGGCGCTTCTGATCTACACTCAATTGATCGATCAGCAGCAGGAACTTCTCAGAGGTGACGGCCTCGTCCTCCATCACGGTATTCTCCGTTTCACTTTCGGAGCTTTCGTGTTCGGACTGCCCGCCGCGGCCGCCACCTTCAATATCTAAAAAACGCACATGTCTAGAGGATGGAGGCTGTGGTGATGTTTGCTGTGTATCCTGGATGGGCGACGTCGCCACGCTTTTATGCACGGCTATCTTCCTACCCTCCTCGTGCAGCGCACAGCAATGGAAGTCGCATTCGATGGCGCCATTGCTTTGCGGGCTACCAGCGCGCGGCATGTGGGCATGGTGAGCGCACTCCGGAGTATGGATGTGTATGGTGGCGCTCTCCAAAGAGCTGCTGCCCTGCTTGGACAGCCGATGAACAGGTTTCACGTCGTCGTGGTTTATCACAGTGATCTGAGGGCTGGAGTATCGCGGCTGGGGCTGAGCGGGAGCAGGAACGTACACGTCGTTAATTATCGTTTCCTTCTTACCTCCGGGCCCAGTCTGGATCACGAGCGACGGTCTCTTGCTGGGCGAAAACTTCCCCGGAGCCGGTGATGGCGTCTCGGATGATGCTCTGGAGGGTCCCGAACGCTGGTCCCAATGCAAGACGACGGTGACTCGTCCCTTATTATCCATAATTTTCCATGAGGGCGTCTCATCGTGCAGCTCCAGTGCATGAATTGTCTCGCACACAATTTTCGGAATGGCAGAGATTGCTACTAAAAGAGAACCAGGTCAGTGATTTGAATCAGCAGTGAGAAGGGGAGTACCTACCTGCTCGGATGACGTCCACTCCTGCTGGTAACCATCTCTCTCCTGGCCTGAGCAGCAGAAGGATGGTGTTGGCGGGGAGAGTACGGAAGTACTCGGCGTCCTCAACTTGTGTGCCGTCGCTCTCGAGGACTAGCCGCACGGGCTCCCCGATGGAAACGCCAAGTTTGTCCCTGCCGCGCTGCACCAGCTCCTCAAGACTCCCCACCACCAACCCCTTGCGCACGCTACGCCGACCGTCCCATAACTTGAAGGGTCTCTTTCCGCGGGATTCCTGTAACACACCCATATCTCAGACAGAAATATTTTTTCGCCGGTGCCTATTCAGAGGTCTACACTCGGCCGCATCTCGCCGCGACCTGACCTACTCCACACCTACCCTGTCTGATGCTTGCACCTAGTTGCCACAGTAGCCGCGCGTTGCGCGCCACGCGTTTGGTAAACACTACCGATCGAGACTTACCGACTAACCATCATTTTAACTAACTTCGAAATCGCCACCTGATAATAAATTAAAGCAAGAGATAACTGCCAGTTACCGTCTTCTTTGAATCATTAACGATTGTTTATGTCTTAGAAAAACATAAGTCCTAAAACTTGTAAGGAAATAACGTATACTAAACTATGACATGGTTAAAACAATGTTACAAGTAAGACGATTATTAAATCGTGCTACACGAAATTTATACGCGAAATTTACTTGTGTCGTTATTCTGCTTTCTGTGTTGAAAAGTAAACAAGCCTCGATTCAATTTAAATTAAGGTTATGACTTTTAGAGGTCGATTTTTGTCATAGATGGCGAGCGGTTCTGTCGGTAATTGATTGTCAATGTAGGTTGAAATCGGCAATGACAGAACAGACAGAGCAGGTATTAAAGGTGTACGGCAAGTCTCGCAAAGATTAAAACCACAAATAGACAGATTAAGAAACTAGAAAAACGCTACAGACAACCATGCAAATCAAAAATACAGCGCTATGTACCTCTCTTGCCATCACGGCATTTCTTATAGGCGGCTGTCGTCCCGCCGCTGACTCACACCTCCTTCCGTGGCACAAACACAATCACTAGACCACTGCACCGCATATTCCTTGGCCGGCCCGCCGCTTTTTCTCCATTCTGAGCCAAATTGCTATCGGACTATCTGTGACCCTTACAAGCAGCAACCCTGCGAACTGCCCCGACAAACGCGCCCCCTAACGCCCGATCGATTACGTTGAAGGCGGCGGCCGTCGCGGCGCACCTCCACACGCGTTGTCGGTCGGTCTTCGAAAGAAGCGCTTGCGTTCATGTCGTCACACCGCACACTCGAAACTTTAATTCTCTCGTAAATTAGATCAGATAGTTCTTTTTCAAATCTATTTCTAATGCTTTTGGTCAAATAGAACAGTATCTATTTTCATAATCGTATGAAAAGTTGTATTTCATTCTTGGTAGGTAATACTTCAAACTGTCTAATTTTAACAATATAAAGAAACCCACATAAATATAATAGAAAATAAATTCAATTAGTACCTAATAAAATTTGATGGCGTATTTAAATTTCCATGGCTTTTTTAAAGTAAAAGCAAAGGAAAAGTTTTAGGTGAATCAACAAATTAGGAAGCTATAAGTTATAATGCATAAATTTTGTAAAAATGATTTTATTGACCGTGTTAGGTGCGCAGAAATGAGTTAGTTTAAAAGAATCTGTTTTAAATATATTATTATAGGTAAAATATATTCAATAAAGAATAATTACTCATAGCTAACTAATGAGTAATGTTCAAATTGGATTATATCAAAGTGTAGAGATACTTAAACATCCCAAATTTGAAACAGGACTTTATAAACGTAAATTAAAGAAACTTGTGATTTTTCTTAAATTCTAGTTAGAGATTCTAGTTAGATTAGTCTCTTGTAAACTTAAAATAGTTGAGGGACATGTCTAAATAATGAACGCAGGAGATTTCTTAAATTTATCCCAAATGCTAAAAGGAGTATAGCCTACCTCAATCTCTGTTATATTGTGTGTAGCTAAAACCATACCCGTGGCTACATTAACTTAACTAGACTAGGAGCTTTTTTCAGGGGTGCGCAGTGGTTCATGCACGAGTTCATGCATTTAACAAATAGAACTGAATAGGTTGCGCTAAAGTTTTCGAATATTAGAAAGGCAAATTATTAAGAAATTACGTCAAAGTTTATTGCATAAAATTTCTACTTAAATAGTGTAAGCGTATAAACTCTTATTCGTGGAATCTACATTAAAATTTGCGTCATCAGTCCTAATTTAATAAGCGAACTACTTAATTTTTTTTTTTAATCTTAAAAAAATCTCAATTCTATCTGCATATTTATTTGTATATGTTCTTATACTGGATGTTTCTTACGTACGTAGACAAATGTCAGGAAACAAATCTATGACCAATTTTATGTTGAAAAATTCAGATGAAGGTATGCAAAATGCTTCCTACGGAAGTTAGAGAGGGCTCCAAAGATGGCGCTCAAAATGGTTTTCAACTAATATCATTTTTACAAAAGTAAACATGCGTTTTACCTCTAACTTTATTTTTTGTGTTTTTGTTATTAAGTATTATTATACAGGGAGGTCGAAACTAGGGAGGCGTTCCTTTTTGCTCCATTAGCGTTTTCGTCATTTTACCCTAGAAATAGTATTATCCCTCTAAAATGACCAAAAATACTCTCTGGCTGAATTGACATAGTTTTCATAATTTTCTAAAAAAATATCTGTTATGTTTTAGACGATGCTATTTCGCAACATTAAATTTTTTGTGATTTAAGTTCAGTGTCTTAAGATATGCTTGGGTATTCAGAGGGTTATTTGAAAAATATTGTCACTGCGTATTTTGCACAATATACATTCATTTATACCTTTCGAAGTACCACTGTTTGTGGATGGTACCATTCCTGCTAGTCCCGAAGTAAATAATATTTTTTCCTAGACTATCGAATCATGCTTGTCTTATGCATTTGCCAGTTTTAGTGCAATTTGGTTAAAAAAAAACAGTGTTTTTTAAAAAAAAGTTTTTTTATTTGTTAACTTTCTTTTTATCATTATTCTACTATTTCTCTACCATTAATACTAAAAATTAACTAGCTGGGTTTCAACTGTGTAAAAAAAAATATCATTAACGAAAACCACTAACGATCAAATTTTTTTGATAAATTATGGACTTCAAATATTAAAACTTCTTGTATTCATAACTTATAATATAACATGCAAGACAAGCATAATATGCCAATCTTCCAATAAAACTATCCACATACAGTAAAACTATAATAACGCATAAAGAATTTTAAAAATGTTTATTGTTCAAATAAACTTAGAATGTCATAAAACGTCAATATTAAATTTGAACAAAAAAAAAATTCTGTCTGTCAGTCGATCTGTCTATTGGTCTGTCTATCGATCTGTCTATTTGTAACTTTTTTTGTAGTAGTACACATATATTATTTTAATGAGATCTGGAACTAGATTATATTTTGATCTTATAATTCCTTGAGGTAAAGCTTTTACCCCAAAAAATCTGCAACTGCACCGCAAGACATGTACCTACGCGTTTTCTAGGGCGGGTAATACGATGGTGATAATATTTTCCTACCTACCCTCCAACCACTACCCCTAAACCGAAGAAACCACCCTCATTTCCGATTTTCTGGTGCTAGGCATTTTTTGTCGGAAAATTTTAATAATGAAGGTTGTTCAGAATTGTCCAAAAACCTTAAACCCAATATTTCATCAAAATAAAAAAATTGAAAAATTAAAAAAATTGATAAATTTAAAAAAATTAAAAAAAGACTACTAATTACTACTAACTACCTGACAGCTCGGGTTTAATCTGAAACAAAATTGTCATGAATTTTTTTAACAAAAAACCCCAGTTAAATGATATTTTCGGGCTTGGACATTATTTTAAACAAAATTTCAATATTTTTTAATTTTGGATTTAGGGTTTTTGGATAATTCTGAACAACTTTCGTTAATAAAAGTTTTCGATAAAAAAATGCCTAGTAACGGAAAATTTGAAAAGGGGGTGGTTTTTGCGGTTTAGGAGGGTAGGTCAAAAAATATTGTCACTATCGTGTTCCCCGCCCTCTAAAACGGGGGGAAAGATGTCTTGCGGTCGCAGAACTTTTGGGCTTTTTTGCTTTTTCTGGTTTACTTCGAGGAAATATTATTTCGTTAAAAGGTTAGGAAATAAATTGAGGTAAATGGGAGCAAATAGGTAAATCAAATAAATAAGTGTCCATAAAATTGATATTTAGTATAGGTAGAGAAGCTAAGGTCCCAAAAAAAATTTTTGCCTTAGCCACCCCCCATTACCACCCCACCCCATTATTAAAGGGATGTGAAAATAATGTAATTACGATTTGGCGTACAAAACTAAGGGCCTCAACAATCTTTTTTACTTAATCCACTCTCACTATGGGTTTTTAGAATCGACGATTTCAAATCTTATATTATTAAAGTTCCACAAACAATTATTTCCACAAAGTGGACTGCAAATATAGTATCAATTTTTTTTTCCATTGTGAAAGCCTTAGAAAATCTGAATGTGGAAGTAGTGATTCCTTGGGCAGCGGATTTTTTTTACATAATAATTGAGATGTTCCTGGCGAGCCTTATCCCACTACTTGCATGGCAAACGCCATTTACCAATCAACTACGAAAAACCAACTTACAAGCTTAATGCAATTACTCAACCAAAACTGTCGCCAACTCCCGAAACATTTTATTTATCCAATTTCCTTAATAATCATCCATTCATTGGTACTCGCTTAAAGTTCATTTAACGTTCTTAATAATCTCATTAAAATAATATATGCGTACTACTACAAAAAAAAGTTACAGACTGACAGATCGATAGATGGTATTTATCTTAATTCTTTAATAATCATATCATATTTTGATGTACATATGTACTTATCGAAATTCAGTTGAGGTCCTAAGTAATAGTGTATATTCATGTATATTTAAAGACCTAGGTTTTCGTGATAAAAATACGTCCATACGGAAACTCTGCACAGATTACCTCACTTTTTGGTCACGAAAATTACAAACAACCTGTATATGATCATTTTGGACTGGAATAAGATGAAGTTTCTTCATTATAAACACTACGATTTTTCTTTAAAAATATATATTGTCCATTTTACGTTCTCATAATACTTTTATAACAATATTTCTTAATTACTAGCACGAATTAGTCGATTAGATAGCGTTTGTAGATTTGAATCTGCCTTGCTCGTTATTTTGAAAGTTTCAAGTTAGTTTATTCTAGGGGTTACTACTATTAGACACATTTTTTTCGCCAGCCTTAAAACGTCCTAGCCCACTTAGGACTCAAAATAATATTCTTTAACAATAATGTAAGCTAAAACAACAGATATTTATTTTTAAAAACATATGTTGCGATATAAATAAAGAAATATCATCAGCTGCCATTTTTTGTATCTACTTAATACTTAATAAAAAGATAGTAACAGACAACAGAATGTTATAAGAAATAATGAAAATAACAGAGGAACCAAAGTAACGTGTGGAATGTCACAAGTCATAATCTCGGCCCGGACCTTTTAATAATGTACGTAAATGATCTGTTTATAAACACTAGCAATGATGTGTAGGGAAACCTAACATAAATCGTTTAATTTTTCATCAGAATCTGTGTATTAGAAATCAAAACTACAAATGGCAACTAAGCGAGGACGGGGGTCAAGAAAAGACCAGCAGAGGAGCTGCAAGGGTGACTAGACCAGAGAGCCCCAACGAGATAAGGACGGAAAAGATAAACGAAAATATAGTCACGAGCATCATACAAAATGGAAAGGACAAGATCTGCATGGTGGAAGTACACGTATCCTCAAACAAGAGAACGGGGATGGTATTCAGGCAGCCAACTCAAGAAATCAGAAGAAACTAAAAAAAATGGCCATTATAATATTAGGAGACTTCAATGCACATATAGGAAAAGACGACCAGACGGAGGAAGATAAAAGCACCACTGGAAAAACTACCACAATACCACAAAGAAATCGCAACAATGCATGTATACTCTACCAGAAACAGAAACGGAAGAATCAGAAGATTCAGAGGAAGAAAAAGAATTGTAGAAACAAAAATGTCAAATGAGGAGCATAAACACTCCGATACAATGCGGCGACGCATTCCACAAACACCTACAGATATATGCCCTACCAGAATCAGAAACAGATGAATCCAAAGACTCAGAAGAAGAGGAATAAAATCTGTAAAAGCAGAAACACAAAAAAGAGGACCATAAACATTAAGTATCACGACACAATGCGGCAGCGCATATTACAAACACTTACACTGCCCATCTCCACTCCTGTACCATGCGTCATGTGGCTCTGGCTGCTGACAACAAGCATGACCCAAATCCAATCCAGCGTGGACGTAGCTAGCCCAGTGGTATATCCTGGGAGTGACAGCAATGCCTATCACACGCTATTAAATCAATCAGCCAACCAAAAAATCTGTGTATTAGAAATGTATGTAAATAGTGCAAGTAAGGAGTCGGAAAGTATGCAAAATCGTGCTAAAGTTATGAAACCTATTCCTTCCCCCGTTTTCGAAGGTGCTGAATATGAATAACAGGGTGAAAGAAGTTTTTGGTCATGCGCACCCCCTTCAACGGCCAAAAACCACCTCTTTTTGCTTATTTCTCATATGACAGCTCGGCATCGACTATTTTTGCTAGGATTCTTTGTTTTCTCATGGAGATGAGAACAGATGGTGAAAGGTGATGTCAGGTAATAGACCGCAACCACCATTTGGGGTGGAATCTACCCTGCCAGGGGAGTAAAATTGTTTTTTTTTCTTGTTAAAAACGTTTACCCCCTCGTTTTGGAGGATGCTGATTAAGGACAATGGTAGTTGTGAATTGTAACAACCTCAACCTAATTCGTCTATTGTGTGGGAGTTGTTCCAAGACACCAGCGTAAAACCATTTTTTTTTATCAGCTTCTTCGAAAACGGGAGTAACAAGAAAAAAAAAAGAAACAATTTTACACCATCCTCATCAAAAATGAACCTATCCTCGCAAGTATTTGAAATTCATGTTCCTTAAAACGGGATATAAGCAAGAGAATACTACTGGAAAAAATTTCTATTTTTAATAAATTACGATTTTGAGTTTAATATAATATTTTTTACAAGACATTAATTTAACCTAGAGCGATTACAAAGAGAATTACATGGTTTATATTCCTCGAAATGAACATCACATTCAATGCTATTGCCTCCTTCTTCATCGCACACATCGTCCGTTTCCGATTCATGATCGGAAGTATTCACTTCGGGTATAAAATTTAGGAAGTTTACACCATACAGCAGTCGAACCAGCGTAAAACCATTTTTTTTTCTTGATCAGCTTCTTCGAAAACGCGGGTAAACGTAACAAGAAAAAAAAGGAAACAATTTTACACCCCCCGACGCGATGGGGTAGATTCCACCTTTAAGGGTAGTTGCGGTCTACTACCTGACATCAATTTTCACCATCTGTTATATCCCATGAAAAAACGAGGAATGCCTGCAAAAATAGTCGATGTCAAGCTGTCATATGAAAAATAAGCAAAAGGGGGTGATTTTTGGCCGTTTCAGGAGGTGCGCATGACTATAAACCTTTTCACCCTGTTATTCATATTCAGCACCTTCGAAAACGGGGGGAATAGGTTTCATAACTTTAGCACGATTTTGCTTTTTTTAGGAAAATCTTGACTCTTTACTTCCACTCTAAATGTTAAATAATTATTTATTCCAAGAAAACTATACTTATTTATTTCATCCCCAACATTTAACTCCTTTGATATTATATGCGCATATAACTCAACCTTAGTTAGAAGACTTATCAGTGAGCATAGACTGTTGAGGTTAAAATGCATGCGTTGGCCAGAAATTTCGTCACACCAGCGCCTCCACCATAATTTAAAAAATAGGGCGACATTTTGTTTGGATCGTTATTTAAATTATATTATCAAAGAAACATTCCTAATTCCTAAAAATATTTGCTTCCTATGCGTATATAAAACTTTCCAATAATTTGTTAACATCATTAAGCATAGCCTGTTTTATATAATATCAGAAATATAATGTAATAATGCATAAATCTTAACGAAAGTGGGTGACTCTTCGTGGCAAATTTTGATGGAAAATATTTATTTAAACGTCTAAAAATAAAAACAAATTTAAAAATAGCTTATAGTTTAATTACATTGATTCTTAGAAGGACATTTTTTAACGTAGATTTTTACAACTATTTTGCAATGGTTTGAAAAATAAAATTTTTGAAAAGAAATTGAACTGCCTTCAAAAAATTTCGCTTACAGTGAAATCGTTGATTTCTGGTTATTCTCGTCATGTTTTAACTATGTTAATACACTTTTATATTTACATATTTTATTAACCACTTAATGTCACATAACATATATCAGTAACAAAGTGTTGCACAATTCATTGATTTTCAGGGGAATTTTTCTTATGTTATAGCGTTGCCCAGTTAATTGAACTTTATTACCAAACATAGAATTTTCGGGCGCCATGACATAGACGTCTGGAAAAACGTGCGATATAATTTTAATAAATTAAATTATATTTTGTGACAATGTTTACAAGTTACGCGTTAATTTTTTGTTTGTAAAATCGGCACTGATTAGCAAGGCAACTGCCAAGAAGTCGGATACAATCAGAGCTGGGCTACGGTACAGTTTAACAACTATTCGGCTCAGGCCCCCGGAATGAGGCAGTCGAGGCTCCATATAAATGGGCCCCCGACTGACTCCACCGTAAAGTGGCTGATTGGGCTCGAGAGAGAACGATTGAGACGAATAGTAGGCCTGATAACAGGACACTGTCCTCTGAACAAGCACCTGCATACAATGCAGTTGAAAGATGATCCTACTTGTATGCAGTGGAGGATGAAACCATCTCATATTCTATGCCATTGTGCACCAATAGGAGTGTCAAGGTATAGGTATTTTGGAAGGCAGTTTCTACAGCTGGAGGAACTACGGAATCTACCCTGGAAAGGCTCTCCTTCGTGAAGAGCACTGATTTTTTCTAGGGGATCCTAAATGTCGCGAATGTACAATGGCTGATGGGCCTAAGTACTGTAGATCTTCGGATCTGATCGCATTTTCTAATATATATATATATATATATATATATATATAAAAGTCAATTATCGTTCATTTACAACATTGCCCTATGCATTTAGTGGCACTTTTAATGTATAAATGTGTTGTGTACAGAGATGTTTTTAATTTTACTTTTCGTAAATACGAAAAAGAAGAGTAAATATATTGCATTTGAACCACACATTTATATTTCTAAAAGCGCAATTATCGGTCGTAAAGAAAAAATTTCGTAGCATTGTATTAGTTATCGAATTCTGAACAACTTTCAAAATGGATATCTGTCTGCCAGTCTGTCCGCCCGTCGCATTTCTTGTAAGCACAATAACTTAAGAAAAGAAGTTGATTGAAATTTGGAAAGTAAATTAGTATTGTTTAGAAGAAGAACTCTATTGTTTTTGAAATAAATCGATAAGTAAATATAAAAGTTATGAAACATTTTGAGGAAAAAAATACACATGAATATAGTGTTGTATTTAATTATACAATTATTTGATAAGATTCTACAAGTCAAAAGTACTTCATATTATATTGATAAGCGATTCGCTAATCAATATCATCATCATTTCAGTCATCAGGAGATGATTTAAATGACAAATGTAGCAATTGTAACTGTCCCAGGACTTCATTGATACTGCGAATATTGCAATAATATGAAAACACAATAGTGCTCAACATAAAAAGAATTTCACAATAGTTTCTTTCACTACGTAGAAGTTAAATACATAAAAGAAGAATCAAACCGGTGTTCCGCAAGGCATCATTCTGGGACCCACCTTATTTCTAATATTCTTAAATAATTGACTGAATAACAACTTTCAATGCAACATCATATCATATGCGGACGACACCGAGACATGGGGTTTAGCGAGTCAAAAGGCGGCTGCTGCAATAAAGACAGTTAAAAGCTGGCTAGATGTAAATTCCTTAAAACTAAATATAGGAAAAACTAATTTTATGACCCTTTCTCCAACGAAGGCAGAAATGCCACAAACAATAGAACCCATTCTTATTGATGGAGAAACAAATAGCTGTATTCAAAACACCACTACTGTTAAATATCTTGGCGTCATCTTTGATAATCATTTAAAATGGGAACACTACATTAATTACTTAAATGGGAAATTAAGGAAACTAATATATAAATTTTATACCCTGAGAGGTATCTTAAGTAACATATAATAGCCTTGTAGAATCCATAATTAGGTGTGGCATTAGTGTTTGGGGCTCTGCATATAACGCAATCCTCAAGCCACTTCAAATAACACAAAATTATATATTAAGGACAATCTTTAATAAAAAAAAGTAGAGATAGCTGTAGAAATATATTTTTAGAAAATGAAATACTAAATGTGAGAGGTCTGTACGTGCACGCTGGGCTTCGAACCGAACCGCCTTCAAAAAAATTGTTTCGAAAACTTCACAAATAAATATATGCATACATATTTATGCTGATGTTGCATGTTTATTGAATTATTTAATATACAAAGTAAAACGCAAACAAAAAAAAGGAAGCTTTTGTGTAAAATAGATCCAAACTGTTTTTCAGCACAATTCATTCAAGTTTTTGTATTTTTATTTTTACTTTATTATATATATTATATTCCATGTTATAAAATATACGAATTTTTATTTTAACTATCCAACTAGAAATTACGCGGAACAAATCGAATAATTTATTTAAAAAACACGTCAGTTTGTTTATCGACGTGGAAATTCAAATTCGCTCTTACTGAGTTAATTGAATTTAATAATTAATTGGTTTAAAAATATTTTCGTAAAATATATTTCTGAAAAAATCCTATCAAATGGTTAAAATGCTAGCAATTATTCATCACGATACAACATAATATGTGCTTCAGTTTCCGAAGTTTTCTAAATGCAATATGCCTCAGTTTTCTACTAACTCTAATTTTTAGATGCATGTTTAAATTTTAACGGTTAACAGAATAGTTCTCTCAGCCGATCTGCAGTCCACGCAAATTAGACATTTTAGAAGAAATAATTTATAAAGTAATAATATTCGAGATGCGTACTCTAGATGGGGTTAGAAATAGATACCCGAAAAGTTTCCTCCCCCCCCCATTTAGGAGTGGAAGTCCCTTTTTTTTGCAAAAAAACCACCCCCAACAGGGACTTGAAGCTGGTTTTTCACTTTTATCTTGTAAACCGTTCGTCGGAAGAGAAAAAAGTATAGGAAATAAAAAATTTGTCATTAAATTCTGTCCAAAAAATATCCTATTAACCTTGTAGCTTATCCTCACTTATTTTGCGCTAACAGCCTCCGAACAGAGGAGCACACAGGTAAAAATCGATCTTATTCGAAGTTTCACAGCGAATATCTTAAAACCGGTTACTTTAACGAGAAAATTGCTCAGGAATGAATATACAGAGCGGAATTCTTTCTGTAAAGGTAAGAACAGAAAGAAAGCAGGTTGCCTGCATACTGGTAGCCGGCGCCGATCAGCGCCAATAAATAATAACGTTTACTAATGATACCGCACACAAATAAAGCAGGTTGGAACTTGTAGCCGGTACGAACCGGCGCTGGCAATTTTATCGGAATGAATTTTTAGTTCTTGGTCGCTGGTTCTAGGCGCTGGTTATTCCCTTTAGTGGTTTATTTATATGTTTGATTAATTAAATAAGTATGGATATTGATATTGATATTGAGATATTAATCGCAAGTTTTTGACAAAAGATATTCAACTATTTCCAAAATATAATTGAAAGTTTCGATATAAAAAATTATTGAAAGTTGAAAAAAAAAATTTCTGGCACAAATTGGCCTTAGAGAATATTACTTAGGTATTATGCAAATCACAACTTACACACTTTTTTATTTATTATGAAAATACCTACTTTCTGTATATTGTTGCCCTAATCTGGGCACGCTAATATACTAATTAGGTAAATACTTTAAAACACTCATTTTTTGAGAACCAATCAAAACTACTGCTAATACTGACGAAGTATTGAATTACATGATGGGATTCTTAGCATTTCAAAGAAAAAATATTGAAAATACTTAGATCATTTAATTACACTTAGTCATTCACACTTTTTTAATTTAATATGGAATTATCTACTTTCTGTATATTGGTACCTTAATCGGGTCACGCTAATATACTACTTAGGAAAACACATTAAAACACTCATTATTGGAAAACCAATCAAAACAACTACTCTTCTAGCCAATACTGATGAAGTATTGAATTACATGCTAGGATTCCTGGCATTTTAAGGCAAAAAAATATATCGAAGATACTTAAATTATTTATTGAAATTCAGTCACTTACAAGAATTATTTAACCTTACATTCTATTTCAACTCTAGAAAAGTTGTACAAGTTTTTTCGAACTCGTTAGTTCTCATCAGTAGAGTATAGAAACATTCATTCATTATCTACAAGCCTATTCTTGATTTATTTTTTACAATTGAATTATTTTTTATTTATTTGCTTTTATCATGATTAGAGAATGTTACTTAGGTATTATGCAAAAAAAAAAATCAAGAATAGGCTTGTAGATAATGAAAGAATGTTTCTATACTCTACTGATGAGAACTAACGAGTTCGAAAAAACTTGTACAACTTTTCTAGAGTTGAAATAGAATGTAAGGTTAAATAATTCTTGTGAAAGACTGAATTTCAAAAAATAATTTAAGTATCTTCAATATATTTTTTTGTCTTAAAATGCCAGGAATCGTATCATGTAATTCAATACTTCGTCAGTATTAGCTAGAAGAGTAGTTGTTTTGATTGGTTTTCCAATAATGAGTGTTTTAATGTGTTTTCCTAAGTAGTATATTAGCGTGACCCTATTAAGGTACCAATATACAGAAAGTAGATAATTCCATATTAAATAAAAAAAAGTGTGAATGACTAAGTGTAAATAAATGATCTAAGTATTTTCAATATTTTTTTCTTTAAAATGCTAAGAATCCCATCATGTAATTCAATACTTCGTCAGTATTAGCTAGAAGAGTAGTTGTTTTGATTGGTTCTCCAAAAATGAGTGTTTTAAAGTATTTACCTAGCTATTATATTAGCGTGGCCAGATTAGGGCAACAATATACAGAAAGTAGGTATTTTCATAATAAATAAAAAAGTGTGTAAGTTGTGATTTGCATAATACCTAAGTAATATTCTCTAATCATGATAAAAGCAAATAAATAAAAAATAATTAATTGTAAAAAATTGGCCTTGGAGTAAAAAATTGCAAAGAGCAAAAGATTGATATTTTTTGGCGTAGAATCGAAATCCACTATAAAAAGGAGGGGTTGATTATATAAAAAGACATGTTACCAGGTGAAAACTCCATTAAAAGTAAAACCCCCATACAACCATTATGTAGAGTCCACAAAACTGAAAAACTTTTGTCTGAAAATTTTTTTAATTGGACGTCATGGGAAAACGTCACATTGCCACGACCGACTACACACGTTCAGAGAATGACTTGATAAACCCACCAATTTTTGACTCTCCAGCTTATGTGTTCCATTTTAGTAGGTGGGCTCTCGTGCTAATAGCCATTCACGTATATGAAAAAATCGATTTTCATGCCGTTTTAATTCACCGAATAGATGATGATATTCACAAAAAACTGACTTATTATGGTTTATTGGATGTATTCCGTGTAGTTTTCGATTCAGTCTCAAAAATACATTGTCAAGCAAAAATAAATCATCAGACGACGAATTCGACACGTTTACCCGCAGAGACCTCAAAATGAACAAGCAGGTTGCAGAGCTGGGTAATTACTTGTAATTGGAAAATAATTACAATTACTAGGCGCGGATTTATAGGGGGGACACAGGAGGCGCCCCCCCCCCCCTGATCCAGTAATTTATAAGGCCAAGGTTTGTAGATTTAGGTTTTTTTAATAAAAAATTCAAAATGCTATATATTTAGTTTAAATGTGCGCCACCTTCTCAAGAATTTTCTAAATCCGTGCCTACAATTACAAATTACTTTTTAAAAAAGGAATTAATTACAATTACAAATTACTTTTTTCAAAAAGGAATTAATTACAATTACAAAGTACGTCTTTAAAAAAGGAATTATATTCATTTAATACAATTACAATTACACGAAAAAAAAAGGAATTATAATTGCTAATTACTTTTTCAAAAGGAATTACCCAGCTCTGGCAGGTTGGAGCTGCTGGTAAGCGTTCATTATGTGCACCTCGAATAGCAGGTAGGTGCAGGTTATAGCAGCTGAAAATCGGTGCTTGTTTACCTGCTTTCTTCCTGTTTTCACCTTAAGATGCATGTATAGCGGGTTTTGATGCAAGTGATTTTTATATGTACAATATTTTCCCTTTTTTTCCACAATTCTGTATTTTTTAATTTGAGCTCGGTAGAGCTCTCGGTGCGTTTTTTTTTAAGTGGTTTCCCCTATAGGCCTATTTTACTAAAATTTTGTCCAATTTTACTCATTAAGGTGTTCTTTATCGACGACCTCTTCTTCAAATTCGGAATTTAAACATCCTTGCTCATAGCAATTAAAGTACACTGTTAAGCAGCGCAATCCAACCTTAACACAGCTGCATCGTTTTCCTTTTTGCAGCTGCAGGATATTAGCTGTAGGGTGAAAATTGGTGCTGGTAACTCGGTGGTATAAATGGGTGCTAAGATGTTTCCTACTTTCTCCGTTGATTCCAAGTTTCCTCCTCGCCAAGATTGAATTTGGAGAAATACTCTGTAAGAATGTTGACGTAATGCCTCAGATGTTGGTGGCAGTCTTGATAGAATCCCGGCAGTACTAGATTGACCGACCAACTTATTGAAAATAATGAACCTTTGATGATTCAAAGGTTGTCTCTTTTTTGAGGCTTTGTATAATGCAAGCGCCAATATTCTTGGCTAAAGATGTCCGTCTTGGATGACTGGGGTCAGGCAGGACTATTGCCCTTTACCTCAATACATCGCTGTAGACCGGGGACCAGCCTCATGCAGGGCGGGCGAGCTTACTTTACGTCGGCCCCACTCACAAATCTGAGCGGTGCAGACGATTTCGACCCACCTCAATAATGCAAGCGCGAATTACTCTCCAGCACTTGTAATTTCTTGTTTCGTTGAGCTACGGTTGTTGAATATACGGACAACCACTTCGAGATCTTTTCTTTTGTTGACGCATTCCACTTTTCCTTTACCAAAGAAAGCTGAAGTGGTATCGCATCTGAACGTGTGGACAAACAAAACTGCCTCTTTACGGCTTTTTAAAACTTCCGAGGACTGCAAGTCATGGGAACTGTACGCTTTATTTTCTATTTTTCCCTGAGCCTCTCTTTATCTTCAGGTGCGCGAGCGATAATCAATGCGAGAATATCAATATCTTGTCCGACGATGTATTATTTTCATGAGATTCATTTAAGGCGGTTTGAAGTATGAGTACGTCAGCGTCGTCTACAGCAGCAATTGTTTTGATTCCCTCGTTTTTGGATCTCTCCACCAATGGCGAAATAAACCGGTCTTTATTTGTGAGATGGTTATCATTTTATTTTGCATTCCAGTCAGTGGCGTGTTCTCATAGAAAATAATTTGCGGTGAAATGCGTTTCAAAAGTCGCTGCTGTCTTTCGATGTTCTTCGTACTGCAGACATTGTCAGCATACCCGTCTAACACTACAGTCACTTTTTTGCCGTAATGATTACGAACAAAGCGAACGTAGGCTGCATAAACGTCGTCAAAGGTACCCTGCTTTGGCCATACTACTCGATGAATCAAATTGCCGCCATCAACAATGAACTGGTAATCAGAAAAATCTATTGGCCTTTCTCGTACAGCATTGATAATATTATACGAAGACGAATTCTTGGTTTACTTTGAACTGTACATCTACAAAAAGTATCTCTAAAAAATAAGAAATAAATTTTCACTCAGTTTTGCAAGTATCTGTCTACCTATTCGTGGAAAAATATTTTTGCGAGGTGAAAATCTACTTATTACATTTATAGTTTTGCTTTACTTTGAACTGTACCTTTACCTTTCTTATATTTATAAGCGAATATATAATATGTATATATACTGCTAAGCAGAGTTGTAGCGCGAGTTCGTTTACTTTTTAAGGAAGCTTATAAATATAAGGAAAGTAAAGGTACAGTTCAAAGTAAAGCAAACTATAAATGTAATAAGTAGATTTTCACCTCGCAAAAATATTTTTCTACTAATATGTAGACAGATATTTGCAAAACTGAGTGAAATTTCTTACTTTTTAGAGATACTTTTTGTAGATTTTTTGAAGGCGGTTCGGTTTGATTTGAAAAAAATTCAGCCTTTTTAGTAGCTTGTTTTGTTTATTTAACTTCTACATAGTGAAGGAAACTGTGAAATTTTCTTTATGTTGGGCACCATGTGAATGTTGCTACCAATATAATAGCCTGATGGTGAATTAATTGTTGTTACCGGCGCCTCCGCCAATTCTTCGAATATTCTCGTAATAAGTCGGTTAAAAAAATGTTCTTAATTTTAAAAAAAAATCCTGACGTGATGAGGCAAAATAACTTTCAGATTCGGTTTCAGCGACCCCAAAAACTTATGCTACACTGGATCTGGTCGGGCGCAACTCGCAAAAATATTTTGTAGTCCTGTGAAATTATTTTTAGTTGCCTCTTTATCTAGCTTCCATATATTAATTTTAATGCACACATTAAGCTTTAACATTAAGCTCGTTATCAGGGAATCC
This sequence comes from Rutpela maculata, assembly GCA_936432065.2. NCBI lineage: Eukaryota > Metazoa > Arthropoda > Insecta > Coleoptera > Cerambycidae > Rutpela > Rutpela maculata. The sequence goes on along the minus strand of OW386286.2, from coordinate 223,183,363 downwards.
TGAAATCACTATGCATCAATTTCTTGAATTTTAAATTCCAAACGTTTAATATTAGATTCGGTATCAACTACTTTCTAAAACACCTAACTACCAATTTGAATGCAATTCTTATGGAATTTGATTTTTTTTATCCCAGAATTAAATTATGACTAGCTACTCCGCCATATTCTCGGGTATTCTCAACTAAAAAAAAACCTTGTTTCCAATTTTTGCTCACCTCATACTAGACGCAGCTTGATAAAATTAATCTGGAACCACCACCGATAGCCTAGTGGCCAGGTCGTGAAAAGAGGGGGTTACCTGACAAAAGGTCATGTAGTTTTGGATTTTGGATAGGTTGCATGTATTAAATTATTAAAAATTCAAGTTTTCTAATTTGGCGCGCATGTGCGCACGTCAGAACGACCACTTTTGTGTCACTTTTTTCGGACTTTTTGGGACAAATTTTATTTTGTATTTCGGTAAGTACACTCTAATTCCATTGTTTTGTCGATCGTAAGTGACACTTTGTATACCAAATACTTGTTGCCATTAGCAACGGGTCGTTATTTTTTATAACGTACCTAGGGAAATAAAGTAAATTTGGGAGAATAATTTGTATGTATCTTCGTATCGCTTTTGAGACCTTTTTGGAAGTAAATCCAGACAAGACTTACTTGTTATACCTACATCCGATATTATTTTCGAAAATGTTCAGAGTTATTATAAATCATATGATTTAATTTATCTTGACAGTAGTTGTCATTTGAATAGAAGCCGCGTCCTAAATTTACTTTATTATAATTTTTTTTTTCCTCCAATTAGTTGGCTTTGAGCTGAGCCCATCCAGCCACGAAAATGTATTATTGTATCCTATCTAACACAAGACCAAGAAAAAACCAATAACAAAGGATAATAGACAGGGACACACACTTCACGCCAAGGTGCCGTTCATGGCGACTCTTTTTTCTAGACAAAACAAGGTAGGCAACGGTAAATGGGTTAACCCACAAAGGATGTCCACATAAGGATACAACAGCGAGGCTAAGTTACCTTATCAAGTTTTACGCTCAGTATGTTTTAGAAAATTGTAAAACATTATTCTTAACCGATCATTTCTGACAATAAGGAAGCAAAGTGATGTGCTACATTGTGGCAACGGAATATTGTTTTTGATTAGTTCTTGCATTAATAGGGTGGTTGCACGTGAATTATGCTGACACTGAAAGATCCAGTGATTGATGTCATCCAAGTTTCCATTGCAATCACAAGAGGATGTTTCCGAGAGTTTCATTTTAAATAAATGAGAATTGACAGCTCCATGCCCAAATAAACATCTAACATATTTGATGTTTTTCTAGTTGGATGACTTCTACTAGCCAAAGAAGAACTAGGTAATTTGTCGTTAATTTTACAATATAGGTATATAGTTGTTGTTATTACAAACTTTAGTATACTCTTCTTCCCATAGTTGTTTCATATTTGTTTTCAAGGCTGGTATTATGTCAGAGTGAGGTAAATTATCGACAGGGTCTCCGTCAATACTTGAAGACTTTGCTAATTTGTCTGCTATAATATTCCCTCTTATATCAGAGTGTCCTTTAGCCCAAATAAATATAACATTCTTATTTAGATCTTTTAACCTGGCTTGCTTTTTCCATAATTTCTACAATAATTGAATTGGAATATATGTGATTTGGTGGATTAGAAATAGCGGTCAAAACTGAGATCGAGTCTGTTATGACTAAAAAGTTTACGAAATTATTGTTGTTACACATGGCCCAAGGCTCTGCTTATTCCGATAGATTCAGCAGTATATATAGAGCACATATTGTTTAATCTATACTTAAACGAATCTTGGGTGTTTTGAATGTACACGGCACAACCAACACCACTACAGGATTTGGAACCGTCAGTGAAAATTTTACAAGAGTTATGGAATCCAGATATAGTTTCCTGCAAAATTAAGTTATTTCCAGTTGCATCATTATATATGGGTATTATCACCATAGATTGAAAAGAGTAAATGTTGTATTTAGAACTAAAGAATGGCAAATTAGTCATTTTACTGCTTTACTGCTATATAATTATATTTTCCACTAGTTCTTCTCAAGTTTTTTTCTAGTTTAATGATTCATGGGTATGACGAAAAATATAATATGCACCGTGGGTCGTACAGTGCGATTTTTTGGTCTCAAATACTTGCAAACATCGGCTCTACGGACCTCGACTTCCAAACTGTATTCTCGACCAAAAAAAGTGCACCTACGAACCTTGGTACATAAATATAACATCGCCTTTAAAATGTTTTTTGATTGTTGTCATTTGATCTAGTCAATCAAAAACTTTTTGTGTAGCGTGCTTGTGCTCGCACTGTCGAAACCCGCGCGAGCATAGATTAATGATAAAGAATTATATTATTGCACCCAGCAAATTGCGCCCGAGTACCGTGCCACTGAGTTCTGTTGCGAGCATTAATTGCAAAATCTCCAGCTCAAATAGTTTTGCTCAAATGAAAAAATTGGTATATACTTACTTTTTGTTTAAAATATTCTCCTCTTTCTTTTTGTCCTCTTATAATTTTTCGGGAAAAATTAAATTAACAAAGTTATTTATAAAAATCCCTATTTGTGCACCTAATTTGTCAAATAAAAAAAATTGCAAAGGGTTACTTAACTCGGTAAACTTTTCGAATTATTAGTCCGGTCGAATTGTCATGAACAGTATTAAAATGTGGCGAAAAAACATAACCATGATTTTATTGTTTTAAGTTGATGGGTTGGACATCCAAAACAAGGCCTTATAGCGTGTCAACTGTTGTCATACCGGATAAGGGGGGAGGGGGGGGGGGGTCGTAAAGTTGGAAAATTGGTTTTTCGCGTTTAAATAGAAGGCTAATAATCTGAGAGGAAAGTTCAAATGGGGAAGTTATAGGCATTAAAAAAAACCTACAAAATAAGCCTCCGATAGCTTTATTAGGAGTAAATTAAAAAAAACGAAATTTTTTAAAAAAATTTTAATTTCAGCAAAATTTTAGAAAAATTTTTGGAATATTACTAAAGTATGTGCTATATAGGAGGGAATATCTGATAAAAATTTCAGATCATTCATTATTTTTTGATAGATTCAATTAAAAAAAAATAGTCTTCGAAAAATGGCTATAAGTACTTCACACTGTAAAAAGTGAGGGTAAATTTACCGTCGTTGCGTGTAAAATTTCCATGTAATTTTACCCGCAAAGAGACAGGAAAATTTCATTTACCAGGGAGGATCACCCAGAATATAAGGTAAATAGAAATTTTCCACTCTCTTTGCGGGTAAAATTCCATTACAATTGGTAATTTTACACGCAACGACGGTAAATTTACTATGAAAAGAAAATCCTGTCTGGATAAAGGGCAATTTTGTTACTGTAACAAAATTGCCCCTTATCCAGACAGGATTTTCTTGGGGGCAATTTTACACGCAACGACGGTAAATTTACTATGGAAAGAAAATCCTGTCTGGATAAGGGGCAATTTTGTTACTGTAACAAAATTGCCCTTTCCATACTAAATTTACCGTCGTTGCGTGTAAAATTGCCCCCAATTGTAATGGAATTTTACCCGCAAAGAGAGTGGAAAATTTTTATTTACCTTATATTTTGGGTAATCCTTCCTGGTAAATGGAATTTTCCTGTCTCTTTGCGGGTAAAATTACACGGAAATTTTACACGCAACGACGGTAAATTTACCCTCATCTTTTACTTGCACTTTCTGTCAGATTTTGCTATGAGAAGAAAAATTCCATTCTTCTAGAGTTGTTCAATATTTGCAATTTTTTTCTATATGGTCAGTATTCAGAAAAAAGTGGTAAAAATTTAATTTGAAAAAATTGAAAATTTTTTTGTATAAAAAAATCCGAATAAAGTTAAATATCTTTTGAATGGAATGCAGTGTCGTTTCTCAAAATATTTCTACCATATATCGTGCGTGGAATGGCAAGTTGGACATAGGACGTAAGAATTGCAACATCGCGTGTGCCAGTTGACTAAAATGAAATAACAGAGCTGAGATACTTCAGTAGTCGAGTGCCGACAGGCGGGTTTTGCTGTTGCTGTGTTGTCATATCTCTCGCGCTACGTGGATGTACATGTATAATCCGCAATTACACGCACTGTATAACTCCATCCTAACTGCAGTTAAGTCTCTCTGTTTCTTCTTTTCCCAAAAATGTCTAACGTATTTGTCTATCACAAAGTGTTGCCACCTTGGGAAAGGAAAAAAAAAAAGTAAAATTACGTGTGTTTTGTTTCTGTTATTTAAATTGTATGTATATTGTTATGTATATTTCTAAAATTTGTTACCTCTTTTTTGAGTTAAGTGGAAGAACAGCTTTTACAGCGTCTGTCCTCTACTAAGCTGAACTTCACCCTTTCATCGCATTGCTGAATAAAGTGTATTATTATTATTATTATTATTATTATTATTATTATTATTATTATTGTGACATTTATACCCCCAGAGATATGTGGGACTCTATGGGAGCTCCCTCTAAGTTGCACAGAAATAACAGAGAACAATTACTTTCGTTGGTTAGTTTGGCAGTCGGTCCAGAGATGGTGCGTGGTGTCAGAGTCTGGAAGTAGTAAAGCCTACTAGAAACATCTGGAGAGTGATGACATCATTACAGACTATTCTAGATCCATCATCTTTGGGTATATAAAGGCATGGAGCAGCAGAGTTAACAGTTTGAGTTCAGTTGATGTACAGTTCAGTAGATGGTTAAGGGTAAACAAAGTGATAAAGGGACTGAAGTAGTGAATTATAGTACTCAGTGTAATATTTGTCAAGTAATTAATTGTTGTAATTAGTACGTAAGTTAATAAATCAGTGTTTAGTGTTACCCTGGTGTTATAATTTCCCAGCAAACACAGACCTCTCTGAGACATCGCATTAATGCCCATTGACTAACACATTTTGATTTACATTTGTTAAGTCAAAGAGATGCCAATTGAATAAATGTATCACCCAACAAGATCGCATTATATAATTTTATTGGCATCATTTAAAATTATTATTTAACTCACATGAATAGCGCAAAAGCGTCACGGGAGGGATAAAAATGTAACTCGCATTTGCCTATTCAAAATAACTCTCATTATGCTTCTACCAAAGGAATAATGTGGTTTACACCATTTCAAGAAACTAATGGCTTCAGAGTAGATCACAAAGAGCAAATGCAATTGCAAATTAAAAAACGGTAAAGGAGTAATGAAAGTAGATTAAAAAAGCCAACTTTGAAAAAAATTAATACTCTACTTGTATTTTTGGAGCTGAGATACGTTAGTTTTTACGTTTAGGTCACTTATAAATAAACAAATCGATATTTCTTATTGAAATTTGGACTGGTAATTCTCCAATGTCTATTATTTTGTTTCTGTTACATGAAAATAATCTTGAGTTACAATTGTTAAAAGATACTGTATAGAGGCCCGAAAGTGGGGGTGATTTTGTTAGAGATCCAAAAATCACCAAATATGTCTAAATGTTATATTATGTTCTTACAAACTGGACTTTAGTCGCCAGATAGCTCAGTGGGTAAAGCACTTTCTATTCAGGAAGCGGACGTCTCGAGTTCAAATCCTGCTCGCGAAATATATTTTTTTTATTGTATCAGTAATATTAAAAGTTTTACAAAGCTGTATATACGAACATGAGGGTAGCTGTTCAAGTTAGGTTGCCATTTTCGTGGCAAAAATTAAAAGAAATATAAAAAAAATTGAAAATGTGCATTATACTTTATTCGATGTTATTTTAATAATTGTAGCTTTGGATTGATTTCAAATAAGCATTGGAGAATAACCAACCCTAATTTCAAGAATAAACATCGATTTGTTTATTTTTAAGTGACCTAAACGCAAAAACTAACGTATCTCAGCTCCAAATGCAAGTAGAGCATTCATTTTTTTTTTAATTGTCTTTTTTAATCTGCTCTCATTACTCGTTTATCGTTTTTGATTTCATAAAAAAATCAGAGTTACTTGAATTTGTTTATAACTGTAATTTCGAAAACTATAAACAACTGCAATAAAACGGGTTTAAATTTTGAAAAAAAAAATGTTTTTCTCCGTAATCTTAAAGTAGGTACCTACTTATAAAATGCTACAATTTGAGCCATCGTACACATTTCTTGGTCTTGATGGCAAGATTTCACAAGGGTGCAAAATTTTAGCAACAATTGTATATTTGAGCTCTTTTAGTAATCATTTCGATTTGAAATTTTAAGTGGTGACTGTACTTCATAAGAGCTATAAAATTTCATTAAATATTATCCATTATTTTTGAAATAACAGTGATTGGTTTAAAAATGCATAATTTTGCAATGTTCAATTTTTTTTAAATAATAATAACAATTGAAATGAATTATAGTTTATGTACTTTTGTTGTACAACTCAAAAAGAACGTTTTCCTTCTTTTTATTGTTTTCCAGAGGACTTATGGATTTCGAGATGTTCAAAGAAAACCGATGGAAAACACGATCTAAAAAATTAAATTGTTTAAATACGCCGACCTCGCAGAACTGCAAAACTGAGATGTGAACTTAAGTTGATCCCCTGAATACGTTAAAACAGAAAACTGTCCTGACCAGACAATTCACATTAAAATCCTAATTTGACTCCACTATAATAATTATAAATAAATATAAATGCTAACAGGAAAAATTTTGGTTTGGGAACACAAATAGAAAATAGAAAAAAGGACTTGAACGATTAATGCACATAATATTTTAAATAAGGTTGTTTGTCAAAAGTTCTATTAGAAATTCAATTTCACATAATAAACGACTTATTATTCCTCATAATCTCATTAAATACATTTCCCACACATTACTATACCACTTTTAGCATCCAAAATAACGGACACTAGATAGCTCAGTGGGTATAAGCGTCAGAACTACCCCACTAGCGCACTACGTCCAAGAAACGTCTCAAAAATTCTATCAGTTCAAACTGGACGGTAGCCCGCTTACCCGCAACATTACTCAATCAGACAGCATAATGCCATACTTTTCAATATAAAACACTCCCTACCATACCAGGCGTTGCCTATCTTCCGGCAACTCCCTTAGCCACAGTCTCTCCTACGATAAACCTACCTTTCCCTTATCTTTATATTTCAACCCCTTTCTCTCTCCCTTCCATGTTTTTGCAATTTTGTTCTTTTATCCTTTTTGTTGTTTTTTGTAATTTTTTGTCCCTAAATCCCCTTCAGGCCGAAACTTATCCAAATCTTAATTTTTTAATCCACAGCTTTTATCTTTCCATCTTACCTTCCTTGTCGGCGATCAGACCGCAAGGCCGTCATTTGTTCGAACGGGTTTTTTCGTTCAGTTTTTCCGTGTCAATAACCAAAATTGTGTAGTGCGCGTTCGCCAATGTTTTTAGTGTTGTGTTTATTTTTAATTTACTTTTAGGTCCATATGGACAATAAAATATTTTAACCTAGTTTTTAAGTCCACCTGCGGTGGACAGGAGCTTCTAGCCCCCCACTTGAGCTATCTCTAAGCTGAATCGGGCCCACCCCGCCCAGCCCCACACCCACCTCGACGTCACCTATCCTGGTCGTGTGGCTGACTCCGGGTTGGGCTCCGAAGAGGCACATATTGTACTCTTAACCCTTTCTGTACCGGACATGAAATGGCGATGCATGTTATTGGGATCGGGTTTTTTTGCATGCTACCAGGACCCCTGCCGAATATATGCGCCAGGTATAAAAAATAGAACATATGCAGAAAATTCACTTATTTATAATAATATTTTATTATACTAAGGTATTTATAGTGTATTATGTTAAAAAGTATATATTTAAAAGGTTTGTTTTGTATGGTACACTTCAAAACAAGGCTGTACACACAGACCGAAATTACACTTTGTACACATGTACCTAGACTCTCTTCTTTTTTTTGCCTGAAGCTTGCTTTGGCTACAAACAGTACATCTTCGAACCTTATTATTGGATACCAGGGCGGGAAAATGTCGGCCTATAAGCTTCTCGGGATTTTTGGCCATAGGTTTTACTCGGCTTTGGTTAGACTGTGGTGTTTTGAATTTGAAATTAGACAAAGAAATCGATGGGCAAAAGTTTTCTCACTAACTAAAACTTACCGCGCTCAATAAGTTGTCTTATGATTTTCAACTGAAAATCTGCTAGAGGTTCTCTTCCTACATTTTGTGTTTGGTACAGTGCATGTGCGTTGAGCATGGCTAGGTCCACCATATGAAAAAATTGCTTTCTGTACCATTTTACAATTTTTCTAACGCATTCTGTAGAGCTTATTTCAATCAAAATAACGAGATTCATGATGTCAAGTAAATTTGCCGTATTTATACGGCAGTGAGCCAGGTGGTCCTGTCTTAGGTACCGTATTTCGTCGGCATTGGGCCAACGGACACAACACGAAACGACACAATTATCCGGCTGTGGTCCTACTAAAGGGTATAAACTTAATATCGTCACATATATACGACAACGGTCTAAATATACCATATAACCCTGAACATATATATATATATATATCAGGACCACTGCCGTATATATATATATATATATATATATATATATATATATATATATATATATATATATATATATATATATATATATATATATATATATATATATATATATATATATATATATATATATATATATATATATATATATATATACGGCAGTGGTCCTGAGGGACCAATTAGGTATATTGACTAAAATATACGGCGATGGTACGGAAAGGGTTAATACTAAATAAATACTTGATTGATTGATTGATTTGCGTCAGAACTATAATCAAGTAAATAATATACATATGGAACTACAATATAATTATATTTTTTATTTTTCTTCCATTCGAAAGGACGACATAGTTAACACGCATGAGAGTTCAATTGATGTCGAATATATAAAAAATGTAGGTCGCAATGTCAGTACTGCGAGTCTCTTATTATCTCACAAAGTCATGCTGTTGTGACTTACATCTAACAACAAACGAGATTTAGCATATAAACTTTCATGTGATGCCAATGTGAGTTAATTTTTAATTCACAGTGCGATGTTTCCAATGTGGACATTTGGAACTGTTTGAGCTATCTCAAATGCAGATATGTGAGTCGCAATGTAAATCCCAAGTGTGACGCGGTACCTAGATGTGACTGGTTTATGTATCAGAGAGGTATTTGTGTTTGCTGGGTTCCGGATCAAAAGAGGTGTAAACACATAACATTATATGTAAGCGATTCATTTGACGAGTGTTTGAAATTAATTTAATTTTTTAAAATTCTATATGAAATACAAATAATAATTCTTAAATGATTATGTATATAATTACAATTGCCATCACATTTTAAAAATATAAAAAAGTAAGTAGCTAATATTTTGTCTCAATTATTATGCCTGAGCGCATTTTATGACTGCCCAATCCGCGCACCGCTACGCTCGCGCGCACTACTTTTTCATATTTTTCATAAAGTAATGATTTTTTTGAGGTGAACTAAAAAAATAGCACTTCAAAATGGTAGACATGATTTTTCGACCCTGCATTCCATTCAAAAGATATTTAACTTTAATTGAAATTTTTTATGCAAAATAATTTTCTATTTTTTTAAATTAAATTTTCACCACTTTTTTCTGAATAATGACCATATAGAAAAAATTTGTAAATATTGAACAACTCTCGAAGAATAGAATTTTTCTTCTCATAGAAAAATCTGACAGAAAGTGAAGTACTTTATACTTTTTTGTGGCAATACATAGTTATTGTACTTAACGCGGCCAGGCTTGTAACTCGTAATTCAGCGCTCGGCGGGGCATTAGTCCGGAGAATAGCTGTTGGTTGCAGTCTGGTTTCTTATTCCTTATATATTTAAGGAAACATATAGAGGAGTTCGACAAAATATTTCACTAGTAAATATTCTGCCCTCTAGAAGCATATCTACTTACTTTATAACCACTTTTCGAAGACCATTTTTTTTTTAATTGAATCTATTAAAAAATAATGTAGATATCGATCTGAAATATTTATCAGATGTTCCCTCCTAAATAGCTCATACTTTAGTAAAATTCCAAAACTTTTCTAAAATTTTGCTGAAATTAATTTTTTTTTTTTCAAAATTTCGTTTTTTTTTCAAAATTTCGTTTTTTTTTTTTAATTTACTCCTGACCTAATAATGCTATATCTTAATGTTCGGGGGCTCATTTTATAGGTTTTTTAAATACCTTTAACTTTCCCATTTGAACTATCCTCTCAGATGATTAGCCTTCTATTTAAGCGCGAAAAACCGATTTTTCAACTTTACGACCACTCACCCCCTTGCCGGATTAAGGATTGGCGCGCCCCTAGGCTAATCATCATGTATTTGCGCCCTCCTATCCATAGACAAAGTTACGAAATTTCAAAATTGATGAGCGGGGTATGTAAAATGACCATTTGGGAGGAATTGGAAAAATTTTTTTTCTCGAAAACCAAAATAACTGATTAACGGGGGAAGGAAATATTTTTTTTTAATAAGCAGAGGGCGCAAAGAGATCCCAGCGCCCCTCGTGCCCTAGCACGCGGCCCTTTACGCATTGGCGCCCCTAGGCTATAACCTATTTAGCCTTATGGATAATCCGGCCCTGCCCTTATCCGGTATGACATCAGTTGGCACGCTATAAGCGCTTGTTTTGGATGTCCAACCCATCAACTTAAAACAATAAAATCGTGGATATGTATTTTAGCCATGTCAAATTACAATTCGACTGAACTATATCATTTTTATCATTTTTGAGAATATCCTCTCAAAAATTCAGCGAGTTCAGAGAATTTCCGAAATAAAAATTTAAATGCATTGGACTAATAATCAGTGTCTATTAAAAGAGATGTTTATTTAGCTTTTTTATTTTGTAAAATCAAGGACAATCAGCAACAATTTTTGACTAATACCGCGCCAAAGATTAAATTCTCTAATCTTGACCACGGGCTCGGCGTCTTATTTTCAGATACCGACCTTTATAATCAACAATCGTTACTCTATCGAAGGAGCACCATCTTACGGCCGCTTAGAGCCTTAATAATGACATTACTGACACTGACAGCGTTCAGCGTGACAGCTGATTTGACCATTGACGGGTGACGACGGTAGTGTTGACAGTTTTTGTGTTATTTAACGTTTGTATATGTCTCATTTAATAAAAACACAAAACTAATCAATAATGTGATGTATTTGAAAGGTTTCTCATAGGAAATGGGTGATGGATAATGTATAAAAACTAATGAATATCCCGCAGAAGTCGTCCGGCTCGTTACAAAGCCAAAAAATATACCACACTTCCAAGGTACCTGCTTGTACCTGTGATGTAATTTAATATATTGACAATAATAACTGTTTTAGGATCCCCCATTATTTTTTATTATGATGAGGTTGAATGTAAAAGTAGCTCTGTTATTTTTACTGTCCATAGGAATGTTAACAATAGTAATACTTTATTCCTTTTGCGGAGATACTCATAAGGAATGGCAGAGACTTAATTATAAAAACTTAAACAATAAAGCTTTTGACTTACAAGTAGCTGAGGAAATAGATTGTGATATTAATGGAGAATATGTGATAGGTTGTAGAAAAGAAGGAGACGAAGTTTATATACCGTTTTCATTTTTGCATAGATATTTCGAGGTTTATGGCAAATTGGCTACATATGATGGCTTGGAAAGGTTCGAATGGTCACATAGCTATAGTAAAGTGTACCATCCCAAGGCAAAATATGACCCCAGGGGAGTGTTTATGTATTTTGAAAATTATAACGTTGAGGTAAGTAACTTCAAGCTAATTAGTTTTAAGAATGTAAAGCTCAATTTTTAAGATGTGTATTGTAAAAAAACTAATAAGTTTTGACACTGACAAGCCTTAGTGGATAATTCTTTTTGATTTTTTTATTTCCGAGTGTTTTCAGTGCTAATTGTATGAAAGCGAAGAAAGGACATGTATAAAATGTTTTTTCTACGATTATTAAATAATTCATTTATTGTAGATGCGTTTCTGTAAGTAATGGGGCCCATTACTCACAACCGTGGGTAATAATTCATTACTCAATAGGCCAGAACCGATCACAAGAGTTCATTATCATTATTCAACAGTTGTGGATCAATCACAAAAGACAATTTAAAGGTCAAAAATTTATCGTGTATGACATGACTCAATTCAATTTGTCATGCAAATAGGTATCAATTTGTCATGGACGCCTAAATTTCTTTAAAATTTAAAATTACTATCAGTTTTTTTTTTACTAATTTGCACGAGTTTGTTATGAAAAAATGATTTCAAGCAATTAGTAGTTGTAAAAAAAGTATAGTATTCTACTCACGTGTAATAGCTATTACTCGTTTGGATGAATTACAACACTCGCCTTCGGCTTGTGCTGTAAAAGTCATCCTCATGAATAATAGCCATCACTACACTGTCGTTGAATAATATACTATTATAATGTCAGTTCAAACTTACAATTATGTATAATTGACATATTTCACGTTAGAAAGTTTGGTAGAAAGTGTCATGGCGAAAGCTAGATTGGTATCACTAAAAGTAGTAAAAAGTCACTGCACATGTTGACCAACTCGTCTGATTCCCAAACTTTGACAATGAAATGCCTGTAATATAATAATCATTCATTTTTTTCAGTGTCTAAAGTTAATCTTACTTTATTAAATTTAAGCTTTAAATTTTAAACTCATTCTAGTACGTTTAACATTAAAGATGCTGAAAGTAATTGCATTAAAAAAAATTATTTTTCACTCATACACAATAAGATCAGTAAGTTAAATTTTAGGTAGGTAAATTCGGGTTCTAGAAAGAACTGTCCGAGAACTGTCAGGAGTTTGCGCAGTTGCTCTTGACATGTTTGGGTTTGATCGAACTGTTTTTGAACCAGTCCAGGTAACGTTGATCTGTGTTTGGGTTAATTTAAAAACTGTACTCAGACGGTTCTAGAACTGTCAAAATCAGTCCGAGGTTTAGAGCAAGTACTGGTTTCGGATTTTTTTTCACGCATGCTCTTTAAGGAAGAGTTCAGACTAAACAGAAATAAAGTGCCCCTGTTTTCTTTGTTTCGTTCTTTTGGATTCTCTTACCTCCATTACTCATTTGGATTCTCTTACCTCCATTACTCATTTTAATATTTTAATTAAATGTAAATAAAAGTCCGCCGAAATTCGAAAAGTTTGATTATTAGGTAGCCGAAATTGGAAAAGTTTGGTTAAGTTAGGAGTACCCCCACTTCTTTTGTATACAGTCACTGCTTGTATAAATGATAACTGATGTTCTGGTTTATTCATAACTTTGATCAATTTTGAATAGTCCCAGAACAGTCCTCAAATTTTTGAAATTGTGCAAGTAGTTCTATGCAGTCCGAAGATCGTTCTTGAACCGACCGAAAATAAGAACCCGAATTTACCTTATGCTTCAATAATCTGGAACCCAAAATATTTACTTTACAAATCTTGATTAGAATCTGTACGAAATAGATTCGGGAGATATTTGAATTTTAAGGTGATCGGAGAATATGACTTCCAGAGCAGCAGTGCTTTGTTAAGGCGTACCTAATCATCATATTGCAGCAGAAGGTCACTTGCTGACGTAATATTTCTGTACAGTTTGACCAATGTTTTAATTGATTCCCCTGACTATAGTAAACTGTGGTAAACTTTCATATTCCCCCTCGTAACCTTAGAAATAATATTATGTTTCATGAATCTTATTATAGAACAAATTCCAATCAAAACTCCCCTTTAAGGTACATGTATACTGATAAGAGCGAATCTAGCGGTCGATTTAATAAATTAAAACGTGAGAGACAGAGTAAAAGGATTTGGCAACACTGCATTAAATACGACTGTCATATATTAACCTGCCTGTCACTGTGTGTTAATTTTTCAAAATGTATTTTCAGTTTATAGTACAGTACCTAGAGGTAAAAAATATGCAAAACTTCGGAATAATATCATATTGAACGGATTTCGTTCATTTTTGGCAGTGTAATAGTAAATGCTTCACAGAAAAGTTTCTATATTGTGCGGGGGCTTGCTAATTTATAGGGGGCGGATACCACCCCTTCTCAGGGGGGGTGGCACTTAAAAGAAATATATATTTATTGAAGCTGAAAAAGAATCGGATTTTAAGAAGAAAAGGTTCTATGCAATTTTTCACATAAATTGATAGTTTTTAAATTATAACGACTTCGAAATTGCGGTTTTAGCTTAAAAAAAAAGGTATTTCCAAACGGCCTTTGCCAAGTATCTCGAAAAGTCTTGCTTTATCGAAAAAATGTTACAGACCAGTTACAGAAAGTACAAACTGGGAATTGATTATATTTTTTGTTTATTGATGTAGGATTAATAATTTTGGAGATATTTAAGTTTATATTTGGCATCCAAGTGTTCATAAGATAATTATTTAGAGTGAGCGTTAATTATCTCAGAAACTGTGACACCTACGCCAAGAATGCTAATATGTAGAATAATAGGTTATTAATTAAGGTTTGAACTGTTTTTTAATTTGTTTCTGTAGCATAAAAAACAAAGAAGTTATGACCAAAGCAATGTGCATCTTCACATTTCTTAAATAACAAAGTCGCCATTTTGTTACTGTAACTAGCCAGTAAATAAAAAAAGGAATTTCAAACATTATTTCTCATTAATATATAGCATGACGTAGATGTTCAATTTTTTTCGTTTGTATACAGCACTTGCTTTAGAAAAAATTACAGTTTGAACTATAAAGGTATTTTCGATAAAACGTAATTTTTTTTCCTTTTCCAAATATCTCGATAAATATTAATTTTATTGAAAAATGGGTAGAGACCAAAAATAAAGCTCATAAACTGATAATGAATTTCGATTTTTTATTTATTTACATAGATTTAATAGTTTCGGAGATATGAAAGTTTACAAATGGCGTCCGAACGTTTATGAGATGAAAAATGAAGTTTAAATGTTAAATACGCATGCTCAGAAATGAAAGTAAACACAATTAATTACACTTTCAAATTATTTTTTACTTGTTTCTGTACCATAAGAGATAAAAAAGTTATGGCGGAAAAATATGCGTATTTATATTTTTTATATAAAAAGGTCGCCATTTTGTGACTCTAATTAGCTAGTAATTTTTAAAAAAATCTCAAATACAGTTTTTCCTTAAAATGTAGCATTACCTAGATGCTCAAATTCTTTTCCCATTTAAAGCACTTGCTTTAAAAAAATGCATTTTAAACTTTAAAGGTAATTTCGAAACACTTGGATGCAAAATATAAACTGGAATATCTCCGAAATTATTAATCCTACATCAATAAACAAAAAACCGCTGCCCAAGGAATCACTACTTCCACATCCAGATTTTTTATCTAAGTCACTCACAACGAAAACATTTTGTATGTGGAAATAATTGTTTATGGAACTTTAATAATATATTTGAAATCCTCTACCCCCAAAAACCCATAAAACGATACCCCACATCGGTAGCGGGGTGGGGGTGGTGGTAGGGGGTGATAGTGGGGGTGGATGAAGTAAAAAAACATTTTGAGGTTTCCGGTTCTTGTACACACCCTAAATCACAAATTTTTTTCATCCCCTTTAATAATGGGGTGGGGGTGGTAATGGGGGTGGATAATGCCAAAATTTTTTTGAGACCTCAGCTTCTCTTGTATATACTAAATACCAATTTTATGGACTCTTTCCTGCTTGATTTACCTGTTTTCCCCAAATTTACCCCAATTTACCCCCAACCCTTCGACGGAACAAGATGAAAATATAATCTAGTTCTAGATCTCGTTAAAGTACATATGTGTACCAAATTTCAAGTCAATATCTCAAACGGTTCCAGAGTAAACGTGCGCACAAAAAAAGTTACAGACAGACCGACAGACAGAAAATTTTTTTTGCTCAAACTTAAAATCTCGACGTTTCCTGACATTCTAAGCCTATTTGAACAATAAAAATTTTTAAAATTTTTTTTGTCGTTACTATACTTCCACTGGACGTGGAAGTAAAATATAATTAATTCCCAGTTTGTACTTTCTGTAATTGGTCTATAACATTTTTTCGATAAAGTAATACTTTTCGAGATACTTGACGAAAGCTATTTGAAAAATACCTTTTTTTTAAGCTAAAATCGCAAATTTGAAGTCGTTATAACTTAAAAACTATCAATTTATGTGAAAAATTGCATAGACTTTTCTTCTTAAAATTTGATCCTTTTTCAGCTCCAATAAATATATATATATTTTTAAGTGCCACCCCCTGAGAAGGGGTGGCATCCACCCCCTATAAATTAGCAAGCCCCCATACAATATAGAAACTTTTCTGTGAAGCATTTACTATAATAATGCCAAAAAAGAACGAAATCCGTTCAATATGACATTATTCCGAAGTTAAAACCTCTAGTTACTGTACTATTAGATTAAGTTAGAAATATATAATAACCTTAAATAATAATACAACATATTTATCAATGTCAGAACAACTAAAATATAAAGGCAAGTTTATTTAAAAAGGAGCCTTAAAAAACAGTTAAAACTTATAAAAGGTAAACCAGATTCTAACCTCTCAACCGAATGCCAAGATCATGTTTGTGAAGGAAATCGCATGATTAATGTAAAAGTGCATGGTAAACACCTAAAATGTTTAAATTGTCATTAATTCTTTCTTTGGAAGACAAAAAGTGAAAAACATTGTGGTTTATTTTCAATTTGGAATATTTTTTTACAAGAATTGCTCATTCGTTTCGGTTGTACGTACAGGAAAAGTGCATGAAGTAAATGAATATAAACAAAATTCTGCAACTCCAAAAACAAATAAAAAAATACAACACAATGATATTACTACAATTAATTTTATACTTTTTAAAAATTTAAATATCCGCGTCACCTTCGAAATATGCAGCATTGCAAATCAATTTCAACAACTTTATTTATACATAACAAATTTAGAACTTAAAATTCTTCTTCTTCTAATAACTTTTATACGACTACATTTTCATAACGGACAATTTTTTCAGGGTTTTAACAGAGTGTTAATAAGAAACTGCCTAATGTTATGCTAGTTTTTGAAGCATATTTCTAAAAAATTGTGGTATTAAGAGCGAAAATTAACGTAGCCTAGCGTGCATCCGAGCTCTACTATGTCAAGTAAGACATACATATGTCAAGCTTTCCGAATCGATTACTCTGAAACTAAACGGACAATTTTATTTTTATTGAAAATTTAAGTGTAAAATCACTTTATTTATTAGTATACCAAATTATATTTAAAACTGTAAAAGTTCATTTTAGTATACAAGTACCTTAAATAGAATGTTTAGAACTTACAATTCAGTTTTTTTCTGATATAGATGTATTTTTTTTATCATCAAGTTTTAATAATAATTGTGAATAAAGGCTTATTCATTATTTTCTTCGTTTTCTCACTTATTGTCAGTCTTAAAGATCAATTAAGTAATAAAGTAGTAGAAATTCTATAGGAATAGGTTTATATCGAGGTTTATATAATAGTGAAATATAGTACATATTATTTTCAATATTATATAAAATGTTTGATAATATCACAATAACTAGTACTTTCTTGAGATTGGTTGTTAAAATATTTAATTCTATAATTGTAATTTTAAATATTGCCAGCAGAAAGATATTTGTAGAATATTTCTGGAAAAGGATAAAATTAATACTATATTTTCTTTCATATTCTAGGTGAGGGAACGTGTAAAATGTGTTAGCGCTACAGAAGGGGTGCCAATTTCAACTCAGTGGGAGAGCCAAGGGTATTATTATCCCACACAAATAGCCCAGTTTGGTCTTTCTCACTACAGCAAAAATCTGACTGAACCAGAACCTCGAAGAAAAACCATAGAAGATGCTGAGAGAGATATGGCCAAATGGTTTGTGCCTAGTACAGCAAAAGTCGAGAGAATTTTTGACGACCTAGACAACAGTAAGGTACTGAAATTTTCGACAAGTGAAAATTATTTGGATGGTGTACGACTGAAAATGGATCACGTACTTTATTTTGTTATGAGCCTGCATATTATTCTGAGTGGCAACAGCAGCTTTAGTGTTACTTTGCAGAATAGGGAAACTAAAGAGGTTTATAATTTACACTACATCACCTCTGATATCTTGATAACTGTTCAAGTAAGTTATAACTATTTTTTTTTAATAAAGAGAATGTGTAATCGGAATTATATAGTTTTGGTGAATTTAGTTTATATATTATAGATTGTTGATCTTTTACTTGAACAATATTTGCTTAATTTTAAAATGTTTAGGGCATATCTTTTATCGCTTACAATATTATTAAGCTGTGCTAACCAAAATATACATCATCTATCTTTCTCTCTCCTCCGCTAGTTGACTGTAATTCGTTTTGAAGATAGAAGATGTAACCTAGCATAAACATGGGTGTTTATGGTGTTTATCTTCCAACTCTCCTCACCTCGTCCTCCTATGTTAGTCGTTAGACTGTAAATAAATAATGTTATCATTAGATTAAAAATCCTAATGTCAACATAGCCGCAAATTTGTTTTTGAATGAAAGTTTTATTTTATACTTATTTATATCTGGACAAAAATACACATGAAGTAACTGTTATATTTTTAAAATACTTATACTGTGAAAAAAAGGACCCCGCAAGGTGGAAATGGAAATTGGTTCTCGGTTAATTTCCTTCAAATTTTAGTACTTATGATCTTCCTTTGACCTTCTTGAATAAAACCCTCCATAGGCATAATCTTCTAACTCCTTTCCTTTAGGCTATAGAAGCCTCAGAAGATTAATCCACGAAAGTTGTAAAAAGTGCAAAGGTAGCGACCCCCCGTTTTCGAGGGCGGCCAACACGATGATGATAGTCACGCGGTCCCTACCCCCCTCGAACTACCCCTAAACGCAAAAACCATTTTTTGTTGTCAGGCATGCGAGGACTTGTTGGATTGGACCTTTTTTTGAGGAAACTCAACATGTCATGTAAAATTTTGCAGTCAAATATCCTAAAGACCCCCGGGGCTTGAAATCACCCCCTCCTCAATACCGAGACATGCAAAAAACATCCAAACGTGCTGAAAATTGTTTTCTACGCGTTTTCAAGAGCGGGGAACACGATGCTGGTATTATTTAGCCTCCCAACCCTAACCAACTACCCCAAAATGCATAAAATCGCCTTTTTCCCATTAAATTAACATTTAATAGTAATTAGATACAGGGCCGTACCGAAGCCTACTACTTTGGGGGGGGGGGGGAGAAGATGAAAAAAAAGCCAACTCATATACCTTTACATTGAATAATTTCAATAAAATAAAAACTTTTTATGGGAAAAGCTACTAAAACTAAAAAATTTAAATCGAATTCAAATTCACTATGTACAATGTACAGGGTGCCCTAACCAAAGACAGAACAAGGACATTTTTCCGGCGATAGAAACGCTTATAACAAAAACCAAAATTACCATTTGATGCATTTTTTCCGCCTAATCCAAAAGTTATAATAAAAAAACGAATATAAAAGATGCTATTTCAGGGTCCAGACCTCACATAGCTAAAAAAAAATCCCTGAATTCTCCAGGCTTTCCATGACAAAAAAATGTTTTTCAATGACAAATAATAATAATTATTAATATGTTAAAGGTGATTTTTATTTTAATTTTCGATTTTTTAACATATTCGATTTCATACAATCGTCAGAAGGTTGCAATTTAAAAATAATTTAAAACAAGCTAAAAACGTACTCTTCGCCTGTTCTCTGAACTTTTTATATAATTGTTACACATTCTATAGGATACTCTTCGCAGTTGTTTGTTTTAGACATTTTTAATTTTATAGTACTAACTTAGTTGGTGAAAGACTCAATGTAAAAATAAAAATAAAAAAACTATACCATACCCCATTTGCGTTTCGAACCCGTTTCGAACCCGGGACCCTAGGATTCCACGGTTGTATATTACATTATGAAATGTATATTTGTAAAATGTATAAATATTTAAATATTAATCATTTCACCAGATTTCTATTCAATTAAAAAAACAAAAAAACTAAAAAATTTAAAAAAAATCAATTTTAAACATTAACATTTTTTTACTGATTGATTTTGTTCAAAAACAATAGAGTTCTTCCTCTAGCTAACACTAACTTACTGTTAAAATTTCAGTACTATTGGATTTTTCTTTCTCGTGTTATCGTGCTTACAAGAAACGTAACGGGCGGACGGACGAACATTTTGAAAGTCGTTCAGAATTCGTTCACTAACACAATGATATGAAAAATTTTTGTCTGCGGGCGATATTTACGGTTTTAGAAATGTGCCGATCAAATACAATATACTCTTCGTTTTCGCATTTGCGAAGAGTAGAATAACTGTAGGAACTCGTAAGTAGTTTATTGTTTTTCATATTGTGACTCAAAATTCCATGATTTTTGCGAAATTTAAAATTCACTGAGATTTCCATGATTTTCTTAGGATTTTTAAAATTTCCTGAATTTTCCACCCTCTTCAGGTTTTCCATACGAGCCCGAACCCTGTATTTTTGTGTCATAAATCTTTTGTTTCAATTTATTTGTTTTCATTTATGATCATTTTTGGTTTTTGCGAAAAAAAATACATTGAATGGCTTTTCCGGTTTTCGACATAAATATTTGTATCATTTGAAAAATGGCCTTGTTCAATCATTGTTGGATCATCATGTACCTAAACCTAAATACTTACTACTTAAAAGAAATTTAAAAAATCCTTGATTTAATCAAATAAAAAAATAAGAACTGTTAAACAAAAAAACCGCTGCCCAAGAAATCACTACTTCCACATCCGGTTTTTCTACCCAAGTCACTCACAACGAAAAAAATTTGTATCTGGAAATAATTGTTTATGGAACTTTAATAATATAATATTTGAAATCCTCTACCCCAAAAATCTATAAAACGATACCCCACATCGGTAGTGGGGTGGGGGTGGTGATAGGGGGTGGTAGTGGGGGTGGATGAAGTAAAAAAATATTTCGAGGTTTCTGGTTCTTGTACACACACTAAATCACAAATTTTTTTTCATCCCCTGTAATGGTGGGGGGTGGTAATGGGGGTGGCTAATGCCAAAAATTTTTTTGAGACCTTAGCTTCTCTTTAATATACTAAATACCAATTTTCTGGACACTTACCTGCTTAATTTACCTATTTACCCCAAATTTACCCCAATTTACCCCCAACCCTTCGATGGAATAAGATGAAAATATAATCTAGTTCCAGATCACGTTAAAATGCATACGTGTACCAAATTTCAAGTCAATATCTTAAACGGTTTCAGAGTAAACGTGCGCACAAAAAAAAGTTACAGACAGACAGAAATATTTTTTTATCTCAAACTTAAAATCTCGACGTTTCATGACATTCTAAGCCTATTTGAACAATAAAAATTTTTAAAAATTTTTTTGTCATTACTATACTTCCACTGGATGTGGAAGTAATAGGTCTTTGATCATATTAAAAATGAAAAAAAAATAGCCTAAATAAAGTAAAGAAAAAGAATAATAATAATAGTAATAATAATAATAATAATATTTATTCACCATTTTTGTATAGATACAGTATATGTATACACATTCGGAAAATGTTGGATTTGGGTGGCACGCATAGTTTCAACGGCCTGACAGACCCGCCTACAATAAAGGCGTGTACCAGTGCTCTAGTAGAGGGAGCAAATAATGACGCGCTATCAAGAAAACACGTACATACATCATTATTGCTATTAAAAATTTCAGTACCATTTATTCAAAGGAAGGATGTAGTTGGCTCTGTTCAGTATAGGTAATATTATTACGTGCTTTAATAACTGAAATTATTTAACCCGTTTTACTTTCAAAACAAGTCAAATAATTCTTTACATTGCAAGTGGAAGACGGAAACAAATTGAAATTCCGCAAGCAGAGTTGCCCACGCACATGTGGTGGGGAAAGCAGGTGGCATCAGAAGGATGTGTTATACGATAAAAAAGAATAGCCTAGTTGCTTCGCTCTCGCTTGCTCTCATTGCCGACCCAAATGAAAAATTTTCTGACTCTGTATATGGTAAGTCAGTAAAAATATAAACTATGAATATATATCTAAATTACAACAACAGTAATAATGTGTAAAAAAACAACTTAATCTACTAGACTAACAGTGACAAATTAAAAATAAGACAAAATAGAAAGAGACAATGAATTATGTCCCTGTAGTTCTATGTAAAAATTCATTAACGCTGTAGTAGCCATTGTCAAGTAGTAAGTCCTTAACCTTTTTTTTGTATCTCAAGAGATTTAAACTTTTAACATTTTCAGGAAGGCTATTGTGTAGCATTATTGCGTTATAATAAAGAGATTCTTTGAAAGTAGAGGTTCTGTGAAAGGGAATAGTTAGTAAATGTCCATGTCTCGTGTTATAGTCATGGTTTTCAGCTTGTATATGAAACTTATGTAGATTGGATTTTAGATGTATTAAACACTTGTATATGTATATACACGGAACTGTCAATATTCTCTTGGAGATAAAGGTATCTCTACAACTTTCTCTATACTTTAATTTGAAAATAAGTCTAATCAGCCGTTTTTGAAGTATAAAAACTCTTGATCCTTCACTAGATTTTCCCCAAAGAGAAATATTTAGGGCTATATGAGAATAGGCTAGAGCATAATAGACATTTAGTAAGCCTTCCTCATTTAATATGTTTATCAATTGGTAGATTGCATAATATGCTTTGTTTAATTTATTGCACACGTAGTCTATATGTGGAACCCACGACAATGTACTGTCAATGAATGTACCCAGAAATTTTGAGCTTTCGCTTAAGGGGATATCTTTGAGCACAATATTTCTCCTCATTTTAAAATCTATAAATACCGTCTTGTTCCCATTTAACATCAATTTGTTACGATCACACCAACTTCGCATTTCGTCCAGCGTTGTATTTATATGTGAGCTGAGCTCCTCAATACTCGAGGCAGAAATACAGATGGTGGTGTCATCAGCATACATAATTGTAAGTCCTTTGGTAATATGATTCGGTAAATCATTAATGTAGATGGAGAACAACAGCGGTCCAAGAATAGATCCTTGAGGAACTCCCAATGTAACCGCTTGTGTAATAGAATATGATTCATTGACTTTAACTGTTAGTGTTCGATTATCCATAAATGATTTAATGAGTTCAAGTGTAATGCCTCTTATACCAATATTTTCTAACTTGCTGAACAACACCTGCTTATTTACTGAGTCGAATGCTTTAGATAGATCAAAGAGGATTGCTACAGTATATTTCCCCCTATCGACTTCTCTGTAAATATACTCAAATAAATTAATTGAGGCAGTTTCAACCGACCTCCCACCTCTAAATCCATGTTGGCTGTCAGTTAAAATATTATTTTTTTCTAAGTAATCTCCTATTCTGTTACAGATAATTTTTTCTATGATTTTAGAAATAACGCTGAGTAACGATATTTGCCTATAGTTATCAATATCATTTTCCATGCCTTTTTTATAGACCGGGATAACAACGGAATTTTTAAGCTCCACAGGGAAATATCCCTCTTCAATAATTCTGTTAATTAAACTTAGTAGAGTGTCTATGATATTTAATGAAATGCTCTTGATAACTTGGGCTGTTAAGCCATCAAAACCAAATGACTTTTTATTTTTTAGTTCAGTAATAACTCCAAGAAGTTCAGATTTAGATACTTCATATAAATATAATGAGCTAACTTGATACTTAGACAGAGTACATGGTAATGATAAGTTATAGCCAAAATAACTATCCGCATTATTGTTCGCAATTTGAGCAAAATGTGAGGCAAAAGCGTTGGATATTAGTGTATCATCATATATGATTTCATTATTTATATTCAATCCGATTAGTTTCTTAGAGGCTTTACATTTTCCAAGTCTGGAATTTACAATATTCCAGGTTTCCTTAGATTTATTTGTGGCATGGTTTATTTTATTGCTATAATAGTTTTGCTTACTTATTTTGATATTCTTTTTATGTTCATTTTTTTTGTATCTATACTCATATAAATTAATATTAACAGAATTAGATTTTATTTCCCTGAACATTCTACGGAGTTCTTGGCCTTGTTGAGTGATTTCTTTAGTTATGCAACCTTTATTATTATTATTATTATTAGAATATTTAATTTTACTTTTGATGTTAGCTACTGGACAGGAAATATTGAAGCACCATAGTAGGTCTTCTACAAACAAGGTAAATGCCATGCGTATATCTAATTCACTTAAATAATTCCAATTTATTTCTGTAATTCTCACATTTAGTTCATTTAAATTATCATCATTTATTATTCTTTTCGATATGTAGGAATCATTTTTTGTGTTAATTTTTTCATATGACATTAGATTAAGCGTGATTATATGAGACAGGTGATCAGCTAATAGTGGATCATAAATGTTGGCATTAAAGTTTAGAGGAGATAAATTAGTTACAGCATAATCGATTGCGGTAGCGCTCGTATGTCCATGGATATTTGTGAATATGCGAGTAGGCTCATCAGTAGTTATGTTTAGTTGAAACGAGTCAAATAAATCACATAGTATCCTGGTTGTCAGAGATTTGTCAAGTAGATTTATATTGAGATCACCACAGAGAAGTACAAAATCGTATTTATTTACCACGTGATTAAGGGCAATCGTTAAGTTCTCAAAGAATATATCTAGGTCTCCATTGGGAGGTCTATAAATACAACATACAACCAATTTAACGTTTTTATCAATGTAAACAGATATACCGCACATCTCAATATGAGCCTCGACTGAATACTTATTAAATATACTTTCTTTGCAGAATTTTTGAGAGTCACGAATAAAGATTAAGGACCCACCGTGGATATGGTTACTACGTGCAAAATAGGCAGCTATTTTAAAATTAGGTATCATAACATCTTCTACATTTATAGCCCGGATCCAGTGTTCAGATAGACATAATATATCGAGATTATTGTCACTAATAAATATTTCAGTTTCATCTAATTTGTTAAGTAAACTTTGGATATTAACATGAGCAATCTTTAGTTTGCTTGACTTTACATTAGGGTTAACTGTGACAATCTGGGGTATAAAAAATTATCTGAGCAAGGATTTTGTCTATTATTTGGTTCAATACTCAAGTTTATTTCACTGTCGAGGGCATTTATTGATGTTGGCATTAACAAATTACTAGCATTTACACTTTCAGGTGAAGAGTGGCCATCTGAATTTAATTCATTCAGATTACCATTATTAACAATTGTATAACCTACATCAGTAAAAGAATCCTCCACATTATATATCTCTACACAATCCGAGTTATCCTCAAGGTCTAAAGTATAATTTAGATTAACAAAAGTTAAGTTTTTAATATTATTTTTATACTTAACTATTTTTAAGATCTCATGGCATATAACATTTTTTTTCAGATTGTAGCTGAATACATTACCCAGATTTAGTACACTTATTTTACCAGGCACATAGTTATCAATTTTGTTTATAAACGCAATCAGTTTATTATTAAACTTATTTATAAATTTATTTAATCTATGATTGTTGCTATATGGTATAGTTGCGACAGTGATATTTAAGTGGCTACATTTTTTAACAGTATCCCAGATATCTTTAAAGAGTGGATATCGCTTAACTTTATTAAAGTTATTAGAGCCAGCCAATATTATTATATTGTCTTGGGATGTATAAGATCTGGTAGCAGCATCGATATTTTCAACCACTTGTTGAAAGGTAGCCCCCGGTTTAAGGATAGATTCAATTTTGTAATTCTCATTTTTCAATTTGATGGATAAAATCTTGTTTACATTGCGTCCAATATCATCACTGAGAATTAACACTCTTTTGATGCTTGGTGAAACTGTTTGTATATCGGTTTTAGTCTTTATATTTGGCGAACATTTTGTTTTAGCATTTGTTTTGGACTCCACACATGATAAACCCGTATTTATATTTAAGATTTCTGTAAACTTAGAGTTTCCACTATATATTTTTACTTTGCTGGTTGAATTATTTGTCCCGAATTTTACACTGGTGGGATATTTATCCTCTACGCCTCTGGGATATTTATTAGTATGATGAGCAGATATATGGTTCGTATTGACAACTTTTGAATTTACTTTTATTTTTGTTTCCTTTCCTTTTTCTGTGCCACTGGGTATTTCGAATATTTCATTATTAGTAAAGGTAGACTGATGTTTTTGTACAGCTCTATCAGTTTGAATGCCTACAGTTTTTGTTGCTATTTTTGTTTGCAATTTTCTGTTACTGCTTATCTGGTTTCTCATTTCATCTATAAGTTTTTGTTGATCTTGAATTTGGTTATTCAAAATCGTTTCGGTTTCAGTGGCTTCTACAAGCAATAATTTATGTTTTTCCTTCAATTTTTGGATATGGTTACTTTGCAAAGAATTTTCTTCACTTAGGTCATTTACTGACTTTTCCAGGATACTTATTTCCTCAGAATAGTGATTCACATCATTATCGTCCTTGCAACAAATAATTTTATGTTGAGTTAAAAATGTTATTTTTCCTTTATTACGAAGTACACAGCTTTTGTGAAAAATACTAAAACACTTTGTACATACATAGATTGTATGTACTTTGTTTTTACAACATTTATAACTATTTACTTGAGAGCACTGAACACTTGTGTCTTTCCTGCTTGGCATCTTGACTGAAATGCTAATAATAATAATAATAATAATAATAATAATAATAATAATAATAATAATAATGAAATTTATTGTCCAAAAGACCATACAGTAACATGGTGTTGGACACGTCGAAATGATTGACCAAAGTCGTCAATACAATAAAAAATTATTACAATAGGTGGAAACAGGAAAAAGTTCCATAAATACCAAGTTAGACTTTGTTGTCTAATATCACAATATCAAAACACTACCAAACAAAACTAATAGGTATGTAGACCTGATAATATTATATTAGATCAGTAGTAGAAACATATAGATTCTAATTAAAAATAATTGCTAGTTCTAGTAAATGAATTTATGTATAATAAATTAATATTAAAAATAGGGATTCCGTGTCGTGTAAGGGAAGCTTTGCTTCCTTAGCTTCAATGGAAAACACACTACTGATAAAATAAAATATTTACAGGGTTGCCAATCGCTTAATAATAATTACTGTGTTAATTTCGCGATTGTGGGAGTTAGTGTAAAATTCAAATTATATATTTGTATATGATGATTAGTTAGATTTTGCGAACGCCAACCGCGTTTGGAACCAACTGCCCGAACTTTGGGGGGGCCATTTAGAAGTTAGTTAGCCCCAATGACCTCAATCCAAAGTATCACCATTTTTGAGATATTATTTTATTTATTTTTTTTTGAAAATTTCCCTCAAATCAGCCTTTTAGCGTGTCTAACAATTTTTGTTATGGTTGTAACAGTTCAAAATAATTTTTATTATTTTCTGCAATGTATTCTGTGTTCTAATAAAATCATATGGGATGCTGAAAATTAAAGAAAAAAATTATTATGAGCTAACAGAGTACCCAGAATTGGTAGAAAGGATCATAAAGTTCAACTTTCCCTTGCATTTGCAAAGAAACGAAAAGTTATCAAGATGTTCAAATGATTTCAAAAATTTCTCCCTTTAATGCCGTTTTTTACCGTATGCCACATGCAATAAAAACTTTTTAAATAATATGAGGAAATTGGTGGTAATTTGTTTACTAGATTAGGATTCTACTTACAAAATTTTTAATATTTTGCTTAACTAAAATTAGTAATTTTTATTTTATTTGAAATTATATTAATTAATATTGATACTATTGTGAAGTAAGCATTGTAGACCCTAACACTACTTACAAAACATATTTTTCTATCAACTTTAGTAAATGAAGAATGTTAGATAACTACAGATTAGGCTTCTACTTACAAAATTAAGTTTTATGGTTTTATTTTTACACCATTGGGCCACAAAGGGCGAGAATCCACAAGTGATCAGGCCGACCTCATTTCAAAGTGAACGTTTTTGCAGATGTGATCGGAAGATCCCTTATCGGACCGCACTACTTGCCGGGCAACCTAAATGGTGATAATTACCTGGAGTTCTTACAGAATGACCTCTCGGAATTATTGGCTGAAGTGGCTATTTTCCAAGAAGACAGACCTATTGTTTTTCAAAATGACGGTTGTCCAGCACTCTACAGAATAACCGTAACTTTTTGCGTTTTTACTTGAGCGAAAAAGTATTTGCAAGAATTGCCGGGGGCCCCTAAAACCACGGCCCCCGCAGTGGTGGACCTTTCGGGCCGATAGTTAGGCCTGTGGCTATACATATTATGAGTAAAATCAAGGTGTGATAATGCCAATGTGTCATAAAAGAATTTTAGACTTTCTATTAAGGAGCTGTAAATTTATTTTAGACGTGAACTTTGACGTCTTTGACATTTAAAATGTGTCATTTAGTAAGTCTGTTAGGTCACATTGTTCGCGAAATAAGACACACTGATATTTACTATTTTTTTGTAATGTCTATTTTGTAATCTCAAATTCCTCATTGTGAATATCCTGACCAATTACTTTCTATTTTTTAGGACAATAATGTTTACCACGGCATCGGAACTACTCAAGAATGGCAGAAATTAACGAGAGATCTCATTATAGACTTACAAAAAGGCTTAAACTACCTCGACAAAGACAAATCCAAGCACAAAATTCCTAGATCTAAGTTAAAGATAACTAATATCACACTCAGAGGTTCAGGGGCCATCGATAACTTGACTCTATCATCATCAGAGCACATTCAGCAGTTCTACGATGCCGCAGAATGGTTCGTCAGACACCAGGACGAAACTGGCGGCTGGGCCATCCCCGTAAAGAGAAAATTGGCATCTGGATTTCATGATTTACAACCAGGTAATAATTTTTATTATTCAAAGAAATATATTTTTTAGATAGGAGGGATAAGACTTTATTCGGCACTTAAAGTTTATATCAAAGTATAAAACTTATTTGAGCAGCCACAAAATGAAGATAAAGTAAGTAAGTATTTTTGAAATAGTAAACTAAAACACTAAAGCAGTCGTTTTCTGAAATAAAAGGCAAAAAATTAGTACAAGCAACGGACTTGGTGTAGTTGTAGTTTTTTTTTTTTTTGTTCAGTACTCTGGTCCCTTGCACTAGCTGGTTTGGTTTCATATTCTTCTGGGCTTAGGGCGGATTCATCAGTGCGCAGTTATGTACTTTAACCGTTGGTCAAGTTTTAGCTGCCGGCCATATTAACGTCAAACTGTTTATTAATGTTCCGGTTAACCCAAACCGTACATAGCTGTAGGTGACAATGTTGTTTACATATATAAAGTAAGGTTTGTGTTAAGAAAATATAAAAATTAAATGGATTTTGAAGAAATCGAAATTAGTGATGAAGATGAAGACTTGCTGGATTTTTTTTGAATATGAGAGAAGGCCTTATGCAGAGTTAAGGAAAGAATCGATCCTTTTGCAGAATTAGTTAATGTCGAATTTTGAAGAATGTTTCTTTTTAACTTCTTTTTTTGTAGCTTCATATTTATTCTTTAGAGCTTGGCATTACGTGACTAAAAGTAGAGGTTGAGTAGTTTTAATAAACTGAACATTTGTAGTTTAACAAGTGACTGTATGTAGGAATCGTTATTTTCTAATAATTTTGTTGCACACTTACCTCACCAGTGGAATATGAATTGAATTCTTTTACATTTTCATTCCACGCTTGTTCTTTTTGGCGCCAGTTTTTAAGCGCTATTTTCCATTATCACAAACGTAGTACTCACGAACAGTTATCAGTTATCAGTTGTACTACAGACACAAGAATAAAAAGTACCAACCAAATCAGGATGAAAAATAACCGAAAATGTTGGGTTAGAAATTATGATTTTACGTCGTTGCCTATTCACAAATATCTATTCCTGTAGATGGTTTATCACGTCTACATTTTAATTTTTTTTTTTTTTTTTTTTTTAGTTACTGAATTCGAAAACGTATTTCTACTCGCAAAATAACTTTCTATAGGTATTATTTTTAACCTTTTTAAACAGGTAAACATATAAACAGGTACATACTCTTTAAATATGCTACAAATTAGTATTTCCGGCAACAGTGTCTACATCCCATCTGACTGGAACTCGCTGCCAAATTTCCATTTTATGTAGCTGACGGTTTTCTAACTGTCGGTTGGTTGAAGGCAGGATAAACACTTTTTAATTTAACAAAGACTTTAACAGCCAGTTATAGTTGACTGGCAGATATGTAACAGGCACATTTAAGTGCGAACTGATAAACCAGCCCTTAGTCTGGTTGTCCATTCCTGTCTTCCGTGATCCAGAGCCTCACAGTTGCACAGGATGTAAGGTATCTTCTTTGCCCTATTGCATTTAGTTCGGTGATATTAGGAAAATGTTTCGAAAAATTTTGGGACTAGCCAAAAATTAGTCTAACCCTTGCAGAATATCCTCAGGAATCCGAAAAAAATAGTGTTGACCACTCAAAACGGCGGCTTTAATTGTTATTTAACTTTTTTTAAACAAAATGAATTTTGCAACTTAGTTTTTTGCTTATATATTTGCTTCTAAAGGTCATGAGCTCCCCTATAAGGTAGGTGTACGCTAAGAACGAATCTTTGATTGTTAATAATATTTTATGGCAAAGAACTGAATAAGTTGAATTTTTCGATCCTCGAATTTTGAAGTACTGTAGAAACAAATGTAAAATCTGTATGTTAACAATATTATGAGAAATAGCACATATTTTTACCCTTAATAAAATGCACTTTGTCCCGTTGCAAAATATTAATTCTTTTTTTTTGCAATTAATTTATAAAAAAAATATTCAAACTGTTATACTAAAAGATCAAATTAATATTTTATAGTTCTGTTTCGGTAAATACATTGTATCTAACGTACTTTTATATAATCAAAAAGAATATTCCAAAAAATTTTAATTTGTGACTTTTTTACGCAAAAAATCAATTTAGCAACTTAAACAAATGTAAATATCTCAGTGGATTTTTGCATAAAATTTATTGCAACTAACGGCATTTTAATCGTCATAAAAAAACACGAATTTAAAAAAAAAAATTTGTAGATGCCAACCCCCCCCCCCCCCTTCATTGCTAGTGGCGTACTTGAACAGTGTTACTGCGGCAGCAGCTTTATTTATCTTTTTCTCGGCTTCAGGAGGTGCAAAGAAATTTCGTTTACTACGGATTACATAATTTCGGGCGAAAGGTCTTTTCCTCCACCCATGGACATATTGCTAGATTTTATTATTAATAAACTTAAAAAAAAATTATTTATAGAAAATATTTATAATTATTCCCACTCTCTGGGTTATATCTCGAAAACGGTTAATCATATGAAAAAATGCATATATCCAAACTTTTAGAGAATTTTATGTTCTACAAGTTTTGTAAAAACCTCTAACGACATACGACATATAGGAAGCGACATATTTGCAAAAAAATGATTATCGTGACCTTTGACCTTCGATATCTTGAGTAGCGGACACGCTACGTCTTATGAGACTTTTAACTCCATCTTTAGAGAGTCAAAACAAATGTTTTTGCAAATTTTCAGCTTTCCGAGATTTAGACTTTATTTCGCCTTATTTGCATGCATTAACAGTGCAAGTGCCCAATATATTGGAATTACTACTTCCTAGCAGCCTAAAACCCAAAAGCTGGATGCCACCAATCCAGACATCTGGATTTAATTGAGAATGTATGTTATTGAGTTCTCTTGTCCAGCAGAGAGAGAAACGTTACAACGAAATAACTCCAGAAAAGAGATAACTACAAAAACTTGTTTGAATTTAGTAAAATGTACCCAGGTTTTGTAATTAAATTAGCAGCCTTGGAGGTATCAACCCATATTTTCTTAATATTCTGTTATCTATAATGTTAATAAGAATGTGTGTGTAGTTTACTTATGATTGATTTGGTAAGAAGGTACTTTTCCAAGTACCTATCCTGAAAATTCAAAAGTAATATATAAAAGGGAGTCCTGCAGGGCTCCATTCTAAGCCCCGTTCTGTTTGTTATATTTACTATTGATTAACCAGATAATATGAAAGTTAACAGCACTAATTTGATGATCCTAGTGTATGCAGATAATACTACTTTTAGAGAGCTTTGCAAAATTCAAAGGTGGGATGGGGATAAGCCCCTTTTTTGGCCCCAGCGAGTACCACTTTGATTCTTATATATGTCAAAAGTTTTTATGTTCTCACACTACATATTTAAAAAATTTTGCAGTCATTAATCTCTTTTGCTCTGTGTAAAACAACCAACCAAAAGCACAAAAATGGAGATTTTCGTGTATTTTGGTGAAAAGAATGAAGTTTAGCTGATCTTTATCGATGGTAAAAATTCAAACTACAATAAAATATATATTGTTTGTCGTATCTTCAAATGTTGAAGTTTGATTTTTTTTTTATCTTGCCTCATGTTTTAAAAAAAGTTGTTGAGACCAAAAAAGGGCCCTATTGCCAGATATCGGTGAAACTGCTTACAACAGCTAAATTGTGGTTCAACAATAACGAACTCTTTATCAACGAAAGCAAAACTGATGCTGTCATTTTCAGTAAATAAAGCCAGTAATTAATCCTCCAAGCTTATAGGTATTAACATTGATGCCTCAGTGACATGGACTAACCACATAGACGAGTTACGTAGAAAACTCTCTCTTAATATTGTGAACTCTGAACAGCATTCACCTGTTACCATGCCATATTTCACTTAGCAATAAAATATGGGATATTATTCTGGGTATTTTAATCCTATTGCTATTACTTTTAAATTCCATGATTGGTAAATCATATTTATTATTATTACTGTATAATTATTACAAATGGACCAAGTTCCTTGCTTGTACTATTTTTTTCTTTTTACTTGATATTCTACTTTAAAATGACAATGCATTCTAGCCAACTTTATCATGGTACTCTACTAACAACCATATGTTGCAATTTTCAGGGTGGTATTCATCAATGGGTCAAGGTCACGCCATATCTGTTCTATCCAGAGCCTATCATCATTCGGGAGGGGACATTAGGTACTTAACAGCGGCTCTAAACGGCCTAAAACCATTTAGGGTGCTGAGTTCCAAAGGTGGCGTTTTGGCCACCTTTTTCAATAAATACCACTGGTATGAAGAGTATCCAACGAAACCAGCTTCTTTTGTTTTAAATGGTTTCATTTACTCCATTCTCGGCTTATATGACTTAATGACAATCGCTCCACCAGGTCAAGCACAAGAAGCGGAATTTCTCTACAGCGAAGGAATGGCTTCTCTCAAAAATATGCTCATGTTATTCGATATGGGGAGCGTTACCTCTTATGACTTGCGACATTTTACTGTAGGTATAGCCCCTAATTTGGCTAGGTGGGACTACCATGCCACGCATATCAATCAATTGTTGTTGTTGAGCACTATAGAGAATGAGCCGCTGTTTAAGCAAACTGCGGAGCGTTGGATTGGGTATATGAACGGTAAGAGAGCCGATCATAATTAGATTGTAAGCTTAGGTTTGAAAAATGGTGATATTGACTTTTTATAGGTATGTATTATACATGATATTGTTAAAACAAAGTTTCGTTACTGCGTAGTCCTGAATGTTAAAACAAGGGATATTTTAGAATAGTAGGGTATAATATCGTTTTAGCTTGTTCAGAAAGTGAAGACATTATTTTTGTTGACTTTATAAGTCGAACTGCTCTTAAGTTTCTAACTCAGTTTTTTTTATTATATTAATGAATGTTGGCAACTGAGAGTGGTAGTGGAAGAAATAAATATCTTGTCTCGCTCTTTAGATAAGACAAAAACATTTAATATTGATTTATGCTGCGTCAGTATTGAAACTCAAAACAAATATATTAGATGTGCTATAGATTACATGTTTGGTGATATTTTGTGATTTATTTTCAAACTAATTTTGAAGAGAAATTATTTTAACTACTTCTTTTGTAGTATACTTTAATAATACTACTCTATCGCTGATAATAATAATAAATGATTTTATTAAAATTTATGAAAGTAGGGTTGTAAGATTAATTGAAAAAAGTACATGTATTCATAATGTTTTTTGCATTAGAGCTATCTGAAATAATTTTTTGTTGGGTTAGTTGCATGTTTTGGTACATACCAGATACGTTTTATTAATATTACTTGTAGACCAGGCAACGAATGATTATAGAGGGAAATTTTAGGGACAGAAAATTTGACTTCGGAACTTTGTTTCGACTAGTCAGGAGATGAGCATATCCCCAAGTCCCCACTCCTTGGTGGTGAATGGTGGGGCACTTTAAGGTCCCATTTTTTTCGCTTATATATCTCGGAAACTATGCGTCGTAGTGGCTTGACTACTCTATACAAAATTGAAGATGACAAAATGTACTACTTACATTTGTCGATATGTTGTTCTGTTCTCGAGATATCCACCCTGGAAATTCAGAAATTGCCGAAAACAATTTTTTCGCCTCACGTTTTTTGCTCTATTTGTTAAGATAACTCTTCAAATGTTGTTCCCACGAAGAAATCGTGAGAAAAGAAGTTGTAGAGCATTAAATTTCCTTCAAGAATATATATTATTTTGATTTTTTAAATCAAACCGTTCAAAAGTTAAGCCATAATGTATATTGTCCGAAATCCGAGGTTTCGCGAGAAAACTCAACTTTGGTATTTTTCACTTTTTCTTATATGTACTTAGTGTACACTATGATAAATGACAAAAAATACACACATAGCGTTACACATAGCATACTACCTTTACATGAATAAGGGTAGATTAAGTAATTAACAAGAATTTCAGTTCAACTTTATGTTTATTATAATATAATACCTGCGTATAACATTAAACGTAATGTTTTAATGTAATGTTAAACCTAATGTGAATGTAATGTTAAATGTAATGTTTTCATGTGTCTTCATTTCCTCCGAGCTCTCTTTGGGCGGGAGAGTCCTGGCTCTTCGAGGGAACAGGGTTCTATTTCATCTGGGCCGGTTTGATCTTCATCGAGGATAACTGGAAGTAGATTTGTGTCCTCTTCTTCGTCAACCGTGTCAAAGGCAGGGCCTCCATTGAAACAGTTCCCCTGGCAGTTTTGGCAGGCAAGAGAACACCTCATAAATGCTTTTTTGCAACCACATTTTGTGGTTGCACAATCTTTTGTGCACCTACAAAATATCATTTTCAAAATTTCGTCAGGTGCAGCCGGCAACTCGCTAGGATAGAAGATTGTTTTGGCCCTTCCATTCATGCATATGAGGGGCAGCTCATTTCCCAGCCACAATTGAACTTGGTGGAAGGTTCTGAGGGAATGTTGTTTCGCAGCCCCCTCAGAAGGTGGAAGCGTTGAGAGATTTTTCTTTGGGTGGGGCCCCATACCATTTCAAAAGGCACTTGTTTCCAGCTTTTTCTATGATTTCTTTCGTTGCTAAGAAAATTGTTTTTCTCAATTTCCGAATTTCTAACAATTCTAAAAAGGACATGTTCCACACTTAATGCACCTAATCAATCAATGATTCAATTTTCGGCTTTGGTTTTGTTTTTTTAGTTGAAATTTGGCATGATGATTTAGTTCCACCAGAAGTATATGTTCCTAAAATTTCGTTAAAATATACAAATTTAAGTTATCATAACAGATTAATCAAGAAGGTTCAGAAAGGTCTAATTTTTCTTGTATTCTCATAACGAACAATCTGATTTTTCATTTATGGCAATAAGAACTATGCAGCAAGAGATATTTAAAAAAAACAATTTTGAAAATTCTTTGTTTAGATGATTTGGACCTTTAGATTCAATCCATTAAAAATCCTACCTACAAAGTAAAATAACCATAGCCATAGCTCTACTGCTAAAACATCATTGTGATCTAGCTTTTATATTTCAAATTTCTTTTGTAAATTAGAAAATCTGAAAATCTAAGACTGACAATAATTTTTAGTAAAAAATATCACCATTTCACATCCTCGAATGTTTGTTATTCTATGTATCTTGCTAAAGGACCAACAGTTTTAAATTGTGTTTCTAGTTGTATTAGAAAGTTGAGATTTGATTCCAAACTGTATATAATTGTAGGTATATTTTATGAAAAAATTGTATAATAGTTTTCGAATTTCCTACTTGACGTTTACATTGATAATTTTTTTTAAAATTGTGCAAAAGTTCAATGTAAACTATTTTGGAAAGTAGTTTCATCCATACATTTTATTCCTAAAAGGTCAATTGAAATATTATGAATCCTTTACAATCTGTATCTACTTTAAACTTTTACAATTTTTTTTTTTAATATCAGATTGTTTTTGTAAAAAACCAAAGATATTCTATAATTTTAGGCAGTAATGTATGGATTTTCAGTTGTGATTCATTTTAAGAATATTAATGATAAATTGGTAATTTAAAAAAATTTTACCATATCAGTAATCAACATGAATTGGATCACAAGATTTGACAACCTGTAAGGGTTTTAAGTAACTCAATTTTTTATTTGCTGTTTTTTTTTTACTGCTTTTTATTTATACAATTATATAAAGCAAGTAATAGAACTGTAAAGAAGCAACATTCAATGGAACTGGTTTTGGATTTGTTGATCTCAAAAGGCGATTTTTAAAAAATGGCCTTCATACCATCATTTTGGGAAACCATAATCACCATATGCAAATAGCTGGATTCGTACAAATAATACCATCTAATTTTTGTTTGCCGCTAAGGGGCGATAGCTATCGCTCTCTTGCAGCCAAGAATCAAACTAACTGAAAAAGTAATGATCTTTGTTTACATTCGCCTGTATCTCATTGAGGTGGTGGATTAATGTAATTATATAATTCCCAAACTTTTTTCTGGTTAACAATCTAGATAGAACACACAAAAGTATCTTACTCAAAAGGACTGCTATTTTTGAATTTATTCGTATCCAAAACTTGGCGACTTTCGTACAGTTTTAATCAGAGATGAGTCGAGAAAACTTTCCATATTTGATAAAAGTCTGTAAGTCATGTAAATAATATAATTGTACGCACTTATTTGGTATCAAAATGAAGCTTGCATCATCACAAATCAGATTTCACCATAAAATAGGCTATCAATATACCAAATGGAAAGTTAAAAGGAAAACTTTCTGGAAAGTTTCGGTGTTTTCAAAACGGAAAGTTTCCAGTAAGTTTTCCTTCTAACTTTTCATTGGGTATATTGATAGGCTATTTTATGGTGAAATCTGATTCGTGATGATGCAAGCTTCATTTTGACACCAAATAAGTGCATACCTACTATTATATTATTTACATGACTTTTACAGACTTTTATCATATATGGAAAGTTTCCTCGACCCATCCCTGTTTTAACACATGTTCATGCTTGAACGGTCGAATTTGAATTTTAAGCATTTGTTCGCAACTGAAGTTTTGTATGCTGTAGTATGTCTAGTATGAGTGAATAATTTGTTTTCGTGACTGGTATTATGTTAATTGTGCCAATTTTATTGAGGTACCCTAAATGAAAAAGAAATGCATTTTACATTAAATAAATTCAATCACAAAATGGTGTAAACAAAGTGTTGCATCAAGAACTAAACACTTTAGATCCCTTACATATAGAAATGAAGGTATAAATACGTCAACGGCATGTAACATATACAAAATGATTTGCCGACCCATACTGGAATATGGTTTCATTCTATTTGGAAATTGTCAAAAGCCAGCCTTAAATAACATCGAAGTAGGGGAAAGAAGTAGTCTGAGGAAGATCACGAAAATTAGGCATCCCAATAATCCCTTGCACAATCCCTCTAATAACCTTCTTTACCAAAAAACCAAAATTGAACCTATACTCTCCAGATTCCAAAGACTCTCAAAAAAATTCTCCAGCAATTTATCTAACATCGAATTAATAAATCCTTTAATTTACCCAACAAATCCCAACATCCCACCCAAAAGAGTATTCCCTACCCAAACAATCTACGAATTCCTTGTGTTATTACGTAATCAACAATAGTATAAAATACACTCATAATTATTTCATTACTAGTTTTTTTTTTTTGTAAAAACCTTATAAA
The DNA here is from genome assembly GCA_936432065.2 of Rutpela maculata. NCBI lineage: Eukaryota > Metazoa > Arthropoda > Insecta > Coleoptera > Cerambycidae > Rutpela > Rutpela maculata. The sequence continues at coordinate 223,145,277 of OW386286.2, read as the reverse complement.
CATAAGATGTGTTATATTTGTTTTAAATTAATAAGTATTGTAAATATAATATAATGTACACAGACTGGGAGACTTAGGTTGTTAGCCAATTGGAATTTTCAATAAAGCTTTGTACTACTACTACTAAATTCAATCCAGATTTTCATCATCTTTGAAATCATCATCAACTTCTCCCAAAATCGCACCTGATTTGGCGGATAATGTCTCAACTGAGAGATTCAAGTAATTTTCCTTTTTATATAGTAATATCCCAACACACCGTGCGGAGCATTGGCTTAGCTAACTGTTCTTTTTGTATTTATTCAAAAAAAGTCATCAAGCTCCTCATATGTATCATCTGAGAAGCATGTCTTCCCTCTTTTAAATCTGAAGATACACTGTCTCTTAGGTAAACTAAGGAAGTGACTTTCAATATATGTTTTGAGTTTATTCGTTTTGAAGTGTAATCCTTAGATTTGAAAAAAATTATTGATTCGCATTTAGGTTATGGCTATAATTTCCCAATGATATCATATGTTATGTACATTTTTTTTAATTAAAATATTGAATAACTCTTACATTTACTGATACATTATTTTCAAAAACAGTACGGTTCTTCCTCTAGCTAATGCTAACTTACTGTCCAAATTTACAATTCAATCAGACTTCTCCTGCTTACAGGAAACGTGACAGATGGACAGACTGACGCATATTTTGAAAGTTATTAACAATGAATAACAATAGTATAAAAAAAAATCTCTATGAGCAATACTTATAGTTTTATGAAAATGGCTGATAAATACAATATACTCTTCATTTTGGCAAAGAATATTATAATAACAATCTGGAACTATCTATTTATACAAAAAAACTACTTCTACTTACCCAGAATCCATTTTTATTTTTACAAGCAACAAATTTTGAATTAGTAGGCAAGCACTTTCAGCAAAATTAATTATTATTCTTCAAAATTCGCGTCAATAACAATAACAAACCAACATAACAGAAGGCATATTTAGAGCATTTAGAGGTTAGGGAACTTTTTTGGCCTTTTAGAGGTGAAGTCGAATCACATACCTGGATCAAATTTAGCCACTCACAAAAATTATCACAATAAATAAATGAAGTAGTTTTTTATTAACACAAATCATAGGATAATAAGATGGCGTAGCCGCGGTAGATGACTACCTTGTGAATATTAAGATTGTATGAAAAGTTCAATTCGAATGGGTTCGAAAAATTGTTCTTTTCCTTGTACATGGAAAATGATCATGTGCGATCTACTTTGCATGAATTTATTGTATTAGGTTGGAAAATTGCAACCCTACTCACAACTCCAGTATATCTTCTGTAGTGATTAGAATTTCTAATACTGGTACCTCGATTATTTGTTTTGTAAGTTTGATTTTTAGCTGCTAGGGGGTGATAGGGAGGCTGAAATTATATACTATATATACTCAGACTTCTAATTACATAGACCTCATTTACCAAGCTTGACGTTAGTTAATAGAGGTGCCACGCCACCTCGAGGAACATCATGGCAATAAAATAGAAATACAAATACTTGATATATTCATGCTTCTTGTCTTCTAACAGCTGACAACAGTTCAAATTCTATATAAGAAGTTTCTATTTATAAATAGCAATGAAAATTTACTTGTTAAAAATTGTCAGATATAGTGACTTGTAAATATAAAATATAACTAAAAAGTGCTAAAATATAACAAAACGATGATCCAATCCATGCATAATATGCGTTATCTGGTATTTTATAAACAGATGTGTATCTTAAATTTTTTTAAGATTAAAAATTATATAAATTGTAAGTGATATCAAAGTTTAAATATACCAAGATAGACCGTTATTTACTTCAAAAAGGATTATATGACACAACGCAAGGCAGTAGATATGTTGCACTCGTTCAGTCAACTGTTTTGTCGTGCACTATTCAGGATATTCCGAGAAGTAATATCAATATAGAGTTAGTAGTTTCCATGACCAATTCTAACTAGAAAAATCATCATTATGGGTCCGATTTCCAACAGTTACTAAGATATTCAATATTTCAAAGTTAAGGTAAAAAATAAGGGAAAATTAACATTACATAATTTAAATTTCATAAAATATTTTCAAGATGAGCGTCTTAACTGTTACTGTCCACAGTGAATAGATGATCTGTTGAATTTTACTAGAGAGAATTCATTACAATTAAATTGCAGAAGAGGGTTATCAGAGTTTTACGAATTCATAGTACAGTGAAAGCGTGATTTTTATTTAAAGGTTATTATGTATTGGGTTCAGCCCCAGCTCCAACACTGGCAATGTCAGTGGGTAATGAATGCTGAGTACATTTTTTCAAATGTGTAACCCCCTTCCAAACAGCCTTGGCTTGGATTTGGGAGTTGTCAAATTCTACAGTCTACTGTCAAATGACTGGAAAACTCTTAGGCCCGGTACTTTCACTTAAGTATAAATAAACTTTATCTGGCGAAAAACTATCTCACGGATAAGATAACCATTATCTCGCTTGCTATCTGCAGGATCACTTGCATGCGTACTTTCATTCAAGATGTACCCTCAGTTAACTATCTGATAGATATGACTTTAGGTATTTCCCAAAGTAAGTGTTGCCAACTTAAGTCATTGTAAATAAGGAAGTTTTATGCTTCAAATAGAAATAAAAAAGATCCCCCTACTGTGGTTTGTTGCCGGTTTATCACGGTCAGTAAACTATACGGTTGCATCATCCAGCAGCTTTTAGATGAAGGAGCGCGCGAAAATGACGTAGCCTCTAGACCCAGCCAGGGCCGGCACTAGACATTTTGCTACTCACTCAATTAATAAACACTGATATAAACGAATACTATACACTGGGACGACAGCAAACTAGTTTATTACACCGGACAGTGACAGTGCGACGTGCGACAAACAATATAAAAATAAACACACTGTAGTTGTAGTATGCCAGACAAATTGAAAACACGACACGCGGCAACTAGTGCCGACTCTGGATCTACCTAGACTTTGACCTTGATCTGAATAATTAAATAAATAAAGCGTGCGAGAGACAGATATCCTATTCCCATGCAAAAGATAGAGACAAAGATATCGGTGGCTACATGACGTAGGCGCTAGACCCAAGTTCCCCCACGCGCTCCTTCGTCTAGAAGCTACTGGATGAGGTAACCGTTATAGTTTAATGACCGTGCCGGTTTATGACATTTCCGTCATTTTCATGATTGTTTATCATATTGTTGAAATAATTATGCTTCATGTAACTAACGTAACCTGAAATTTTATGTTTTTAACTTTATTTACATTTTTAATGTTTGTATCGCATTTTTAACTTGTACCTTTAGCCTTTACCTGGCTCCAGGCAAACATTTAAAAATCCACTCAAATAATTTTTCATTATTGTTTATTAATAAAATTGACCGCCAATGGGCAAGTATACAATTTTTTTTTAATAATTTTAATAACATCTACACATAAAAACAGTTGACCCATATTTTTTATTTTATTTTTTAAATAATGCCTTAGTAAAAAAAAATCATGAAGTTTAAACTGTGTTTAAATGGTTAGATATTGCCGCCAATGTTTTGGGTTATTCTATTGGCTATGACGTAATAGCGTAATCACCAGATTCTAATTTGTGCTTGAACATATTTCAATAAATAATGTAAGATATTCTGTACTGCTATATGGAAACCTCTGTAATATTACAATTCTGTATTAGCAAGTTATCAATCAGCCTTAAAAATATATAAAATATTTACTTGCTGGGTATTTGAAACAGTGTTAAAAATTAATATTAAAACTTATTTCAGACAGAGCAGTAGTGCACATTCTTTTTTAGAAATGTGGCAACATAGCTAGTTACTGTCAAATGTAAAATGCCCCTGTTTTATTATGCTATTACGTCACAAGATATCTGAAAAACTACCTTATTTGAAATCCACTCTGATTTTAAGCATATTCATTTTACAATAAAACTAATAATAGTCGGTAAAATTACCTTGAAATTATATTTATAACATTTTGGAGAGTCATACTATAATATTATAGTATTAATATTGTCGTTTTCGTTATTGTCTACTAGCCCACTATAAGTTGGATTTCTAACCTACAAGAATAGTCTTATTTTATTAGAATAAAGTAATGAAAATATACATATTACAATATAAGTAGTCTATGATATCTTTACTAATGTCTTTAGTAGATATGACTATTTACATCTAGTTATAAATTTAAAGTTAAAACACAATATAAAACAAATCAAACTTTTAAAAAGTTGGGTTAGAAGATAAAACATCATTTCTTTCAATCATAGCGAAACCGCATGGGCATGGCATTATCCAGTAGATAAAAACGTTATCCTAGGGATAAAGCATAATAAAGCGTTTATCGTAAAAAATATCGATTTTTTTTTGTTTATCTCCGGGATAAAGCTTATTTTGCAGAATAAATATCACTATCTGTAGATGAAAGTTTCGGGCCTTAATGATATTACTTTTACCTGCAATCAACTATCCAATAAAGGTGTATATATTTATTAGATAACATGATTTAATAGAGAGTTTGCCAATATTATCATCAGAATTTGTGTAAGCCAACCTACTGCATGGGCGCAGCCAGGGGGGGAGCCATGGGGCCCGGGCCCCCCCCCCCAAGCCGTCTTCCATGAGCCAAAAAATAAAGAAGCAGTACAAAGCAGTATCAAAAGTATCCCTTGAAATAAATATTTTGTAATCAATGCCAATATTATCTAATAGAGGAATCTACATACACATCCGTTTTCAACCATTTTCTGAAAAATTTTCCTCATCCTCTGGGGAGGCCGGTTCTATTGGCTCCCCCCAGATGAATTTTCTGGCTGCGCCACTGACCTACTGTGATATATGTACGTAATAATATAGAATATAAATCATAATAAAAGATAAATTCTATGTTTCACCACCACCCAAAACACTGCAGAATGGATCAAAATTGTATATTGCCAGCATAGGCATATCAGTATTTTAATATCCATATTTATTAATATCGGGCCATTATTTTTATCACATATGGATGTGAATTCATCTGAGAAAGAATGTTTTTTAATAAGTGCCGTTGATTTTGATAATCTCCAGGTCAGATAATAGATACTGAACTTGTCCAATATGATACGGAAATAAACCATAATAATGAAGAATCCTTCTAGTTTGCGTTTTAGCAACAGCCATCCTTAAACTAATTCTTTGAATACTCATTTCTGGACTTTGGTGAACTTCATATATAACTTTTTGGTACTGATCCTGTCTTCCTTATGGAACAAATAGTGTTTTGATTTGCATGACAATCATGCATTTGACGGCATGTAGAACAATCTTGATATTCAATAATAGCCGCATGTGCTCGTATATTGCAAAACCCATTGACAGATATCGTTACCTGCATATTCTTTCTTCGAAAACATTTTGGACATTTTTCAAATCTTTTCACACACTTTGATATATGCTACATAACCATTAACCAACCTATAATAAATAAAGGCCATGGTTCCAGGTCATTGAACTACAGTTAATAAATAAGCATATAGTTGTCATTTTAGAGTACATTATTGAATTGAACCCAAAGTAACTCGTAAATATGGAATATCTTAGTAAGCATTGGAAATAGGACCCATCGTGACATTATCTCCCGAAATGTCATCTATATTTTGAAATTAATCTAAAAATTCATTGTAGAAAACATACGAAAAGACAGACACAGGTTTTCAATAAATAAATTAATAAATATATCTTTATTAGCTAAATTATACAAAAAGGATCGTAATTTAAACGCATATCTTAAATCCATATTCTGTAACGTTGTACCAAACTACCCTAACCCAGTGGTTAAAATTTAACACTAATTTTAAAATTTCATGAGTTGTATCATCTGGATTAACCCTGGTGTTATCAAACCCAGTTATAACCCCGCGATGTGGGGGTATTGACAGTTGAGTTACATGAAATATAAATAATTTGATTTCTGATATAGTACAAGATTTATTGTCTAAATGTTGGTTGGGGCAGTTTTTAAATTTTTCTGTTTTTCTTGTTGGAAACTTCTGTCGCATGTATTTTCTTCCAAAATACTGGATAATTGTATTATTTTGTAGATTTCACGGACATTGTTTTAGAAGAAAATGTGTGTGACAGAGAATCCAAACAAGAAAAACAGATTTTTTAAGTACAAGATTTGTATTTCAATTATTATGTGTTGCTCATTCAATTAGCTATTAGTAGAATGAAATTACTTAGAGAAGTTAACATACGTCACAATGCGCACAGACCGATATCAGTAAAGTGTGCTGGTTGCCCAGGCAACGAACTTGTTTTTGCTATTGCAGTGGTGTCGCGTGGTTGCGTTGTAATTCTAGGAATATGTTTTCTAGTGTTTTTCATGTTCGGTATTTATTATATATTTAAAGTTAATAATAAACGGTTTTTACGGATAAAACATGAAATGAAATTTATTTTAATTGCGACTGTCCAATATTAATTAAACGAAAACGAAAATAGTATACTTAGTAGTTTTATTTTATTTAAAAAAGAATAAATTTACCCAGCACTGGTATCGTGTCCACAAATATACTCGATGCGCGAAGCGGCGACGTATGTTATCTTGTGTAAGTAATTTCTCTCTACGTGTAGTAATATCATGAACAATTCTGTCAATTACATATTACACTGTGGGTTTAAATAAGAGGAAGTAGTTTTGCGGCGCTCTGAAAATTAATGCCACTAACGCTACAAAATCTTCATTGTCTGTCATCTCTTCTAATATGTAGAGTAACCTCATATCTTCCACATGAATATTAAGTAATTACAATGTACACTATATACTCAAGGCAGAAATGTGATAACGAAATGACATTCTTATTAACCCAGCCTTAAACTAGCCCACGACCTAGTTAAGGTTTATGGGGTTAAGTACGCCTGATATCTTTAAAACTCAAGCTTAGCATATTGGTACGTGTCACTGCTTTTAACCATCTTTTAACACGGGATTAGGACTAACCGCGTGTTGATATAACTCGCCCTTACTGGTTATCACATTGGTTTTCTATCAATGATTTTTAGATAAAATAAACAAAACATAAAAAGAGAAGAATTTTGAAATGGGTATTATTTTGTTTGAAGAAGAAAAGCTTTTATTTCAAAGAGAAAGCATAAATGTGTAAGACCTTTTCAAATTTGACTGTTTACTTGTCGGGTGACGAAATGCTGCTTCAGTAGTCAAAATTATGCAGGTCTGTCTAACTTTCAGGTCTATTTAAACAATGGTATTATTATGTATATATTATATTGTAATGATATTTGCAATCTAACTTAATTTAGTGATTTAGAATTGACTGTTGTAGATTATAAAAAGGTGTTTTTTTGCTGATTATGATGACAATTTAAAATTGGTAAATATCAAGCACGGTTTCACATTAATTTTCAGTTTTTTTCAGTTTGTAGATGATTGCCTTATTTTTTTGCATTTTCATACAATAAAATGTGTTAATACCTCATGACATTACTTTACATACCAATTTTAAATAATAATTGCTATAGGATAATAATTGTAGTCAGTAAAGAAATATCCAAAATGCAATCTATCCATCTGAAGAGCTTATTAGTGTAACAAAAAGTACCTTGCCATGTTATGGCAAAATCTCTTCCATAAATTTTGCCCAAGGTGTGCACCTTATACGTTCTGTTAATTTTGAGAAACAAATAATTATTTAGTTATAGTTTTTTTAATGTGCTACAGGATTTTTTTTTTTTTTTGAAAATTTATTCTTCGCCAGAGTTACTTACATTTTATGTATTTTATAAATATTTAAATATTTATTATTTGATGCCCATATTCTTGATTCAAGCTTGTCTTAAGAGAGTGACATATATGGAGGCAAAATTATAAAGTAAAGTACACGAACAATTTCCTCTTAGAAAATTGTTTCCATTAAAAAATATTCATACACTAGATGTGGCATAAAAAGTTGCCTTAAATAAATTTGGTATAAATAAGAACCAGTGATTAAAAAATCTCAAAACAAAGGTTTTATTTTATATTAATAATAATAATAACGTTTATGTCGTTTATTGTGAGCATTGAAACAATTGACAATGAAACAAATTTTTAAGGCGAATGTTGACATGCACTTAAATTGGCAATTTTGATACCAATTAGGTTGTCATATCTCCTAGGATAACATAGAAAATTGGGCGCTCCATATCTATACAGTGTGTCATCTGTACACAAAATTCAAAACTAGCAAATAAGATGCAATTTTCTCTTTTACAATAACTACTATTATATTGTATTAACTATTTTTCATTCCCAAGGAAATTGTATTTGCTTTAGACTTCTTGGAAATAAAATATCGTTAATATATTTTTCTACTATCGGCATCGTGAATGGGTTTTTAAGGTCTGACACAGAAATGTGACGCGTTTTGGTGCAGATTTATTGTGTTGCCATGGTATCAAGGCATGTATGACTTTTTTATTTGCTAATTAAACAGGTATTTTTCCAAGATTGTTCTTATCTACTGTTTGATTAAAACGTTTACCTGACTGGTGTCGTGGTCTCATGAAAAATCCTCAACTTTCAGTAATTTCAAGTCTCATATAGTAATGGTGCATTGAATTTATTTTAAAAATGTAGTATTTTGATTATTATCTTGAATATTGGCCACACTTGTTTTCAATAATTCATTTTACTCCAAATTCCAACTATTCCCACTAGCGATATTACCTTCATTTTAATCATGAGATATATGCAGAGCTGTGACCAGTACTCAATAAAAGTACTGGCAGTAACCAGTAAGCAGTATCAAACAATTTTTGTTTTACTTGCAGTATTAAGTACCAGTACTTTTCAGAAATACTCGAAATATTCAGTAATGTACTTAAAATTAAACATTTGCAGTAGCAGTAATAAGTAAATTACTCTTCAAGCATTTTCAGTATTTTGAATACTTAAGAGTATTTTATAAATACTTGCAGTACTTTCAAGTACTGCAAGTACTTTTAAAAACAGTACGAATATCAGATAAATATTATTGAAATCATTTTTAGAATTTTAGAATTGCCAACAATAGTCAGTAATACAATAGACGGAGAGCTGGGCACGAAATTTCGATATGACTCGGGTTATGAAAAGTTTCCGTAACAGCACGTCGTACACTAAGGGAGCACCCTGATTTGGGAATTTGCTGACAGTTCGAGCGGGAAGGGTCCCTGCCATATTGAAAAAATGGCGAACAAAAACAGTCTCTTTGAAATATCGGGTGCCTCATACGGCAAAAAATGCTCTTATGAAAATAAAAGAGCATTAAATTTTCTTCAAAACATGTTCTATACATTTTTTCGTTAAACTGAATAGTTTCGGTGCAGCAGCCAAAATTATGATTTTTTGTAATTTCTCAATTTAGTGTGACTTTTATGAAGGAGTATTTTTATGTTGAGACAAAATTTGTTTTCATACCTGAAAATCTTCAAATATAGTTGATTTTACTTGTCTGCTACGCATAGCTCAATGTTCAATACTTTTCTTTTACGTGGTTGTCCCCTATAGGCTACATTAACCTGCTTCTTGAGGCGTTTTAGGTGCCTGATGTCGAAGGTCCAGGTTCGTTGTAGTCTCTTCGGAAATTGCTTCCGTTGTGCTGTTCACTGATTCTACGTATTGATTGTTCTCCATGCTTCCGAGAAATGTTTCGACTGGAGAGTCGACTTCCTCATCGTCATGAAGCTCATCGACTATTCCTGGTGCATTGTCGCAGCTTTGTTGGTTACAAAATTTGCAAATTACAGTGAAGAGCGCAACGAAAGCAATTTCCGAAGAAAGTATTGTTGAAGACTATAACGAACCTGGACCTTCGACGTCAAGCACCTAAAACGCCTCAAGAAGAAGGCTAGTCGAGGATTTGGTCTATAGGGGACAACCACGTAAAAGAAAATGCGCCATATACTCTTCCTGAAGGTGGCGTGGAAACGAGTATTGAACATTGAGCTACGCGTAGCAGACAAGTAAAATCAACTATATTTGAAGATTTTCAGGTATGAAAACAAATTTTGTCTCAACACAAAAACGCTCCTTCATAAAAGTCAACAAAGTCCCAAATCAGGGTCCTCCCTTAGTGTACGACGATATGGAAACTTTTCATAACCCAAGTCATATTGAAATTTCGTGCCCAGCTCTTAGACTACAACAGCAACATATTAATATCAATAATAACGGTGAAGTTTTTGGAAGTATAATTTTCATTAAAAAAAATTCATGTTAGGAGCCCATTTCTATTATTATCAGGGTTGGCATGTTTAAAACAAAATGTTTTAAATAAAGTGTTTAAAACATGTTTAAAACATTGCACTGTGTTTTAAACAAATGTTTAAAACATATTTAATACACAATGCGATGTTTTAAACAACTGTTTAAAACACACTTTAAAACACAGTACGATGTTTTAAATAAATGTATTATTTTGGAGTTTTTGAAAAAGCAGGAAAAGTGCAGATGATGGTCCATTCCGATAAAAAATTCCGAGTGGTCACATGCACTAAACTGAGCATTTTATTTGCAGAGTGCTGTAAAATCCATTTAAGAGCGCCATCTGACATCAAGTAGTAGTGGCAGACATAGTGTGCCTGGCACCATTTAATTTTAGTTGAATATAGTTTTAAACATTTTAAACCTGTTTTAAACATACCATTTAAAACTTAAAAAAAACATGTTTTAAACAAAAAAAATTGTTCAAAACAAAAACACTGTTTTTTTGTTTAAAACGAAAAAAAAACTGTTTTTTTCCAACCCTGATTATTATTGATTGGTAATGGTAATAACGGTAATAATGGTATTACTATAATATCGTATTATACGACATGATGTATGAAAATTACAGTAGGGTCACAAAAGATATATTTTTAATACTCATTTTATTTCTAATATATAAATTTACAACAAAAGAAATAAGTAAAAAATATATAAATATAAAACTTAAGACAACTTAAAATTATAGCGCATAATATATAATAGTCTAAGAGCTGATGAAAATTACTTGATTTATTAAAATAAAATACTGGCTCATTTTTTCTTAAGTACTTGGAGTAGTTTATAGTTTTACAGTTTTTATTAATACTGAGAGTGCTTTGTAATACTGAGAGTACTTTCTAATACTGGGAGTACTTGCGTAAAGTATTTGAAGTAGATTATGATTTTACAGTACTTTTTTAAGTAACAAGTAATACTTCGTAAAAAATTTTAGAAAATAAGTACCCAGTACAAGTACATTGCAAACATGTACACTGGAAATTCACAATACCAGTACAGAAATATTAAAAGTAGTTAAAGTAAAGTACTTAAAGTACCTAAACTACTGCAGTACATATTTGCAGTACATTTTTGTACTGAAGTACACAGCTCTGGATATATGTATATCATCTTTTCAATCTCTTTGGTGAATACATTTTTTTTTTTTCAATTAAAATCCAATGCTTTCTAGTTTCAGATAAGCTCTTAGATTTAGATATTTGGAAATATCTGTACCTCTTCAATAAGTAGTGCGATCTGCAACATAGAATACTCACACCAAAGACTTAATCAGACTTCCAGTATCTTCGTTCTTCTTTCCAAAACTTACCCAATAGAATTTTTCCACTAACCTTGTCTACTTCCGTTTATTTTGCAACAATTCTTGAAAGTGTTATAAATTCCTTCATTCTTCTTAGATTTCTCCAATAAAAGTATTTTGTTTATTTCCAATGAGGTCTTAGAACTACCTGTAATTCGCATCGGACATGGCATGCAGCTGTATGATGATCATTTGGATTCTTTAAGATAGCCTTTGTTACAGATTATTCTTATCTACTGTTTGATTAAAACGTTTTCCTGACTGGTGTCGTGGTCTCATGAAAAAACCTCAACTTTCAGTAATTTCAAGTCTCATATTTACATAGTAAGTGATTTTTGATAATGGCAAAGCTTTTTTGTCAGTAATAGTAATGGTGCATTGAATTTATTTTAAAAATGTAGTATTTTGATTATTATCTTGAATATTGGCCACACTTGTTTTCAATAATTCATTTTACGCCAAATTCCAACTATTCCCACTATCGATATTACCTTCATTTTAATCATGAGATATATGTATATCATCTTTTCAATCTCTTTGGTGAATGCATTTTTCTTTTTCAATTAAAATCCAATGCTTTTTAGTTTCAGATAAGCTCTTAGATTTGGATATTTGGAAATATCCGTACCTCTACAATAAGTAGTGGGATCTGCAACATAGAATACTCACACCAAAGACTTAATCAGACTTCCAGTATCTTCGTTCTTCTTTCCAAAACTTACCCAATAGAATTTTTCCACTAACCTTGTCTACTTCCGTTTATTTTGCAACAATTCTTGAAAGTGTTATAAATTCCTTCATTCTTCTTAGATTTCTCCAATAAAAGTATTTTGTTTATTTCCAATGAGGTCTTAGAACTACCTGTAATTCGCATCGGACATGGCATGCAGCTGTATGATGATCGTTTGGATTCTTTGAATATTGGCCACGCTTGTTTTCAATAATTCATTTTACGCCAAATTCCAACTATTCCCACTATCGATATTACCTTCATTTTAATCATGAGATATATGTATATCATCTTTTCAATCTTTTTGGTGAATGCATTTTTCTTTTTCAATTAAAATCCGATGCTTTTTAGTTTCAGATAAGCTCTTAGATTTGGTGTAAATTGTTGTCAAATAGGCAAAGAAATGCATATAGCTATATCGTAGTGTCTAAAAATTCTACGTCTATCTATCTAAATCTGTCTTTTTTTTTAAGGTAAAGACCTTAAAAAATGACAACCATAAAGGTTGGGATTTTGTAGAGTGAGAAAGAAATATGCATTTATTTTTGGCTTTTTATAAAAATTTAAAACACCAAACATGATATGATCTCGAGGTTTTAGGCCCTTGCTATTGTTCTAACAAATATAATTATGTATCTTTATTATAAATTTTTGTTATAGTGCTCTAACACTGAAAATAAGTAACCAGTTTCACAGCCAGTGCATGAAATTCAAGTATATAAAAGAAATTTCTGCAAAAAAAAAATGGATATAATTGTATTTTTTAGAACAATACCCAAAACTAGTTTAAAGATCATGTTCCGTTTTTAAAATTGTCCATTTTCCACCTTACTTGCTTTACAGCTGCACTGGCAGCTTTATTGTAGATTACTACCATGATTTTGTTTTCATTTTCTAAAACGTGCAGAACTATCTATCATGTACAGAAGTTGGAAATTTTATCTTTGGGTTGGCTCTAAGTCAGAGCAGAAAGATTTTTTTGCAAGTATGACAGTGTATCTTACTTTTTTTAGGAAATTGTATAATATTCAAAGTTAATATGGTTATATTGGTTTATTTTATTAGGAAAAAATGTTTTGTTGCCAGCAGCTTATTGGGTTTCTATATTTAATTATTATGGAAATAAACATAATAAACATGCCACACATATTGAACAGAACAGGAAAGTATGTGTTCGATTCAAAATTGTTTTTTTTTTTACTAGATATGTATTACATATTTTTCTATAAAAACCATTACCATTTTTAGGTTAAATTTATTACCAAAAATACATTGTAGCTGGCAGTGATGAATATTTCACCATTTCGTTGTTTTTCTGAGTGTTTCAGTAGGTGTTTTCAATATAATATTGTGTCTATATGAGAGCCGTCTCTGATGCCGAGATAAAATTCCCCAGCCCTGATCATGTGAGACAACTGCATACAAGATGCAAGATTTTTGTTGCATTTTGGTTTTGATTTGGGTTCTGCAAGGAAATAAAAATCCAGGTTTTAATGCTGTTCCTCTACTAGCGGCTTTTTTGAGTCTTCCAAAAATCGATATAATCTCTTCAGTACTGATGATATTCATCATTTATTAATTATCTTGATTGCATGTACACATTAAAATTGTCTTTATCATTCTCCAATAATGTTTCAATAAGGTTGGGGCAAGTTTTCAGGAAAAATAACTTGATTGTATTATACTTGAGCCAGTATTGTTTATATTTATTGTACTACCATGGTAATAGTAGATGCACCGCTACCTATAAAACCCTGCTGATCTCACTTACATTCGCCACAGCAGTGTGACATATTTGACAAATGTAACATAAATATTTACAAACTTTCAGTGTCAGACTATTTCAAACTGTTTTTTATTTGTCGTTATTTTTGGCCGATAGTAGAAAAAATATTGTATGTGACACGGGTCGTCGATGTGTTTTCTCAGACTCGGGTGTTTTACAATAGGCTCGACTGCAAAATACACCTATCCGACTCTGTGAGCAAATAACTATTAAATGCTAATATAAGGTAGAAACTTGTTGCTTACGTACTTACCAGAACGTTTTATACTAAAACATTTTTTTACATGAATAGTACTGTTTTAAATGAATTAAGTATATTTTATTACGGGATAGTTTATGTGTATATACAGATATAATTTAACATGTTAACAACCATCAGATCGATGTAAAAATAAACTTATTACTGTTATAGTCAATACCGCTTAAATTATGGTTTATATAATTTAGTTTTGGTAATTTTATTTCCGTCCTTTTTACGTGCCATTAAATGGGGTAGTTCGAAAAAAAATATTTAAGTGCTTTAACTGTTGAATTATTTAACAGGTGTCTTTAATTTATACATTGTTTCTTAGTTATGTTCTTCTAATGTTTTTGTCCAATATTTGTGTAAATTGGATGCTCGAATATTTTTAAATGTACATTTGTTTAATAAGCCAGTCGTCAGGTAGATTAACACCAGTTCATTATAGCCTGCCTCTTTTAGACATACTATTTTTTCCCTCTCGCCCACCCCCCGGAGCACCACCAATTTTGGGGCAATATCGCTTAGAAATCATTTTTTTTTGTCGATATCTCGGTTCTGAATGGCCGTACCAAAAAAAGATGGTTATCAAATTTAAAGATAAGTAAATTCTCAATCGAAATGGTTTAGACACATTTTTACGTAGTATTAATATTCTTGGAGTTATAGGCGGGTAAAATCAAGCATCATATCGCATCCGCTCTGTGCACGTATTTCATGTGAAATAGCAGTGCACTTCGTAGTCCACGTCTTTTTGTCCCCATGTTTGCTTTTACACATAATTGTTTGCACATCATCAATCATCTTTATTCACCATTTCAGATACAAAAAATGTATATATGGTATGTCAGTGTACAATTACATGTCATTTAAAAACATTAAAAATGTATATAAAAAAGAAAAAGGGAAAAGTCAACATTACAAGAAGTAAAACTGTCCTTAATGTATAAGGACATCAAGTATTATATATACATACAAGAAAGAGATACATATAAACCGAATAATATAACACAAAACATAACATAGAAAATACAAAAGAGCAAAAAAAACTGCAAATTTAAAGCTTGTTATCACTGAAATATTCATCAGTTGAGTAGTAACACTTATTCAATAATATTTTTTTGATATTTTGTTTAAAGATTATTTCATTTAAGCTTTTGTATTTATTAGGTAATTTATTATAAACTTTAATAGCAACATATTCAGGGCCTTTTTCAAGGAGATGTAAATTATGTTGAGGAATTTCTAGCATTAAGTTATTTCGAGTGTTATAATCATGATTTTTATTTAAATGACTCAGCTGGTTAATTTCAGATTTTGCATATATTAATAACTGTAGTAAGTAGATACAAGGTAATGTCAATATTGCCAACTCAGAAAAGATAGGTTTACAATGTGTTCTTTGATTCACCCCTACTATATGTCTTATTGTCCTTTTCTGCATTTTAAAAATTCTCTCACTTTCCTTAGAACTACCCCAAGCAATAATACTATACGAAATCACTGAGTGAACGTGAGCATAATAGTAAATCAGAAGTGTAGATTGATCAATAATTTTTCTCAACTGATTTATACAATAGCAAACGGGTGCAATTCTTTTACATACAGCCTCTATATGTACACTCCAAGAGCAGTTATCAGATACATGTATTCCTAAGAATTTTATACTGTTCCTTTGTTCCACAGATCTACCATCGATTTTTATTAACAAACTATTATCTAGTTTATTATTGGATACATTAAATCTCATGTATGTTTTGGAGTTGGGTATTTGCATTACTAGTTACCTCCACTATTTTTGGTTCACATATTAACAAAGATGTATCATCAGCATACATTATAGAGTTGTTAAACCTGAAATCATTTACATATATTATGTAAAGTAGTGGCCCAAGGATAGAACCTTGTGGTACACCAATAGTTGATTCGAGATTGTCCGACTTACTATCATTAACATATACGTAGTGTCTTCTATTATCTAAGTTACTCTTGAACCAGTCTAAAGCTTTACCTCTAACACCATAGCATTCTAGTTTGTCTATAAGAATTTCATGATTTACTAGATCAAAGGCTTTGCTTAGATCTAAGAAAATCCCCACACATTTTTTATGTTGATCTAAATTCTTGTATAATAGATTTAATGCACGAATAATGGCTGTAGTTGTAGATAGACCTTTTCGAAACCCAAACTGATTGCAGTTAAATATATTATATTTATCAAAGAAATTTACAATTCTCTTAGCAACAACTTTCTCAAAGACTTTCGCCAAAGAACTAAAAATAGAAACAGGTCTGTAGTTTTCCAATTTACTTTTATCGCCTGATTTGTATATGGGTATAATTTTGGCTAATTTTAGCTTATCTGGAAATATACCTTGACTTAATGAACTATTTATCAAATCTGTTAAGGGTTTACTTATCAGGTTCTTACATTTCTTTAATAAGTTCTTACTAATATTATCATTATTATCCTCCCCTGACGAATTTGAATTTTTTAGCTGCGAGATTACTTCCAAAACTTCTGCTTCTGTAACAGGCTTTAAAAAAAGGCGTTTGGATTTCTTCTATTAATAATTAGGGTTTTTATTCTTGCATCTGAACTTTGGAGTAGATTTTTCGGAACATTATTGAAATAATTATTAAATTGATTTGTTACTTCCCTATTATTATTCAAAGTAATATCTTCAACTGTCAGGTTAATTTCCTTGTTATTTGCTTGGTAACTTTTTTTATTGCTATTTAGTATTGCCCATGCTGCTTTTGATTTATTTTCAGCTCGTAATATAACAGAAATATTATACATTTTTTTTGCTTTATTAATTACTTGTCTATACACAGATTATATCTTATAATAATTTCTTAATTCCTCGTCTCCCTGTGCTGCTAAAATATGCAAATCTTTTAACTTTTGAGCTGAAACTTGTATGCCCTTTGTCATCCAATTTTTCTTTATGTTTTTTACTGATGTTTTTTTCTTTAGGGGAAAAGCTATTTTAATATAGTAAGTAAGAAGTTCTGAAAGTAAATTAAATTTTTCATTTACATCCAAATCCGTAACGAGTATTTCTTCCCAATTTTCCTGAGCTAACAATGTGCAGAAATAATTTACGTTGTTCTTATTATTTATTTGTCTCGTATAGTATATTGTTTTTTCCTTAGTCGGTGCATCTAGTTTCATACTTAATAATTAGGCATGGTGGTCAGCAATTGCACTATTTACAACTATGCTATCAAACAGATCTTCCCCAAAATTTACGCAGATGTTGTCTAAACAGTTAGTTAGCCTAGTGGGTTCTTTAATAGTTTGAGTCAATAAGAACATTAGGACTGTCCGGTATGTCATTCTCAAGGTTTTCTAAAAAAGCATCTGATGCGGGGTAACTTTTTATATCATATACACGAGATCTAATATCTTCTAATATTAATGCTCCAGCCGCCTTTACAATTCTCAATTGTTCTTCCACGTTTTTTTCGTGATTCTCGTACCAATTCGCTGTTAAAATCTTAAAACCAGTATCTCGAAAACTAATGACAGGATCGTTACTATGCTTGTTAGAAATTATAATACCAGCGCCATATTTGCTTTCTAATTTATTACTGACAGCTCTGTATGGAGGACTAACCATTATATTCGAGAAGTATGTCTTTCAAGGAAAACTGACATATTTTCAACTGTCGATATATAGCGCGGATGCGATACGATGCTTGATTTCCCCCGCCTATAACTCCAAGAATATTAATACTACTAAAATGTGTCTGACCCATTTCGATAGAGAATTTACTTACCTTTAAATTTGATAACCATCTTTTTTTTGGTAGGACGTTCAGAGATATTGGCAAAAAATGATTTTGATTTTTAAGCGATATTGCCCCAAAATTGGGGGTGTTCTGGGGGGCGAGCGAGGGGGAAAAATTAGTATGTCTAAAAGATAAACTGGTTCCAACAGTACAATCATTTGCCCGATTTAAAACAGTATTTACATGCCCTGAAGTCCCTGACGACTGACCTATAATAATATTTGATCTCCATTATACTAACGAAAATCTACAGTTAAGTATTGCTCTTATATTTTCAAAACAACGCAATATTTCTGTTATATTCCTGCTATAATGAGGTACCAGAAGTGGATTTTGAACCCACTAGTTTAATTATTAGAGCTTTACGAAAAGTGTTTTCTCTGTGACTTAGGATAGGTCGCTTATAGCACTCTGATTAGCATTCGCTAAACATTTAGGAATGTTCTGGAATGTTCAGGTGAATGTCTTTTCCTAATATTGAGAATTACAGTTACAAGGGACAATTCCTTACATTCAATCCTTCCTAACTTTCTGTCTATTCACTCCTCGATTAGATGTAATATTTTAAATTCGAACAAACCAAACAATAAAATTAGCTAAAATTGTCCAATGAGAGAGAGAGAGGAGAAAGGGGTGATTCCCCTCCGGATCTAAAGCTCGTTTGAGGGACCCAGTTTTCAAATAAAAATTTGTAGTATTTTTCCCCGAATTTAATCAAGTTAAATCTAGTTCCGATTTTATTATAAAATTACCGAATGGGAATATATTTTTCCCGTCTGCCCGCATTTCCTCTCCACAGCCCTACATATTGGTGTGACTTTTCGTGAAGCTTTATACTAAATATACTTATCTATGTACTCATACTATAACATTCCATTGTTCCCAAAAATGTATGTGTTTGTGCAGAACTCCCCAATTTTTATACAGCAATTTTTGTGTGATATTTAAAAAAAATTAGTTTTCAATCATGTTTTTTTTAATCTAACAAAATATTGTGAAATTACAAATTGGAATATGCAAATAACAAAATTATACAAAATAGATCAGGCTATCTTTAGAAAATGGTGCTACTCAAAAATGTTACTCATTTAAAAAAAATAATAATTAATTTGTAACATATTAGTTTTCTGTGCCGAATATCTGGTACAAAAACATATTTTAATTTCAGATTACATGGTTTCTTCAGTAGTGGCATTGAAAAAGTCTGTATCAAGGAAACTTTTTTATCATTGAAGATAAAGTACTAATATAAGCGAGTGAAATGTAGTTTAAGGTCTGAATTAAATTTTGAAAAACAAAAAATTGCTGTTTATAACAGTTTGGTGGTCATAGAAGTGTTATAAGTTGGAGCGTTGTACGCACTGCATTATATCCTGGATTATCAATGCAGCAGACCGTCACTTTAACCGCTAATATCTCAAAAACGGAAAAGTAAAAAAAAAAATTAAAATTATGTGTTACTTGTGTGCACAGCTGGGCAAAGTACTCATTTAAACAACTTCAAGTACTTTACTTTAAGTAGTTTCACCACATACTTTGCACGTAAAACTACTTCAAATACTTGATACTTGAAGTAGTACTTTGCCCAGCTCTGCTTGTGTATCCAACTATTGTAAACTAATAGCTGAAATTTTAATAACGTACGTTAAAGAGTTTTAAACATCTGCTAGATTATTGACAATAGCTCCGAAAATTTAAAATAAAATACGAAAAAATTTCACGCTATGAAAAACTAAAATATTATTCACATAAGATGCATATTTTCCGAGGTATAACGGATTACAAGCTGGCATGGTTAAATATCCTTAAAAAGTGTCTTATTTTTCAGTATAAGTTATTTCCGTGGTTGGCCTGTAATAGACACATAATGAACATATAATTTTTCCAGTTTTATCAGGTCAACCGTTTTTGATATATGGTTATAATGGGGGCTATTTTGTAAACAGTATGTGGCATATTGTAAATATGCTATCAGAATATGACAACGAAATGCGCTTTCCGTAGATGCTATGTCTGTAATAGAAATGCTAATTATGCATTTTTATTAGAGACTATGGCAATATTTTAAATGAATACACGTACTGGCAATTATATACTCGTCGACTTAAAGTGTTAATCAGCTAACTCCACTTTTTAAACAAAATGACATTTATTCACCATTGGAAAAAGTATTTAATTCTGCACGCTATGTTTTTATCAACTATATTAATTTATAATTGGAAACAGTCATTTTTACTTGATGCGAGAACCTGTCACGTGCATAGGTCTGAATCAAACACAGAAAAACTGCTACCTCCTTCAAACTGCGCCATTTTGCATTAGAAACAATGTTGCTTTATTCTGAATGGTTGTCGTAAAACCTGCTAACTGCTAAAGAAATTTTTTTTTTTTAAATTGAAAACCAGCTTATCCTCAATAAATGGTCATATTAAAACAAAACTAAAAGAAAAACTTGATACTTTCATAGTAGAAATGTAGATTTTGTAATTATAAATGAACAAATTTTTATTTCTTTTTATATAGCAAGAATCAACATTTTTAGAATGTTTTCTTGTCCTGTAAAATTTGTCCACAAGTAGATAGCAGGTTAACACTTTAAGCTGGCAAGCTGCTATTTCTTTATAATATATTTTAGCTTGGGAAATAAATGGGCTCCTGAATGGTCCATACCTTCCGTGAATTCTGTACGACAATATAATAAAGACTTAAAAAACTACATACTTTGATTAAGCAATTTTTAATAACGTTTGCGCTATTTTTTATTAATTTCTCCAAATGATGGGATTCTACAAATTTACTTTTTGGGAAATTAGTAGATTCAATACTTTACATTCTCCTGCATATGTTTACAGTAAAGATTTCTCACCTGATCTCTTCATGTTATACATATACGGTTAATCATAAACCGGTTGAAAATAAAACTATCTATTTTTTAAATTATATATTTACCATAATATATCCCAAAAAACAAACAATACTGAACTAAACACTCCATATTCATAGAAATATAATAAAATGAAAACTATCTGTTACCCGATACGGTTAGGGATTGCGCGCCAGAGCAATGTTCGTGTTACAAGGCCTTTTTCTCACTTCCTATGCATTTTATAAAAAAACCGCTCCAAATTAAAAAAAGCGTTCCTCATTTTATTAGCTACAGCTTACTCGCTTACAGTGCATTTAATTTGAAAAATAAAAAGGTTACCTCGATCCACACTTTTTCGCTGTAAATTACACAAAAATGGCAACTCTATTAATTTTTATTTATTTTTCAACCATATTTTAACAAATATTATTTTTGTATACATCATTGGAAAGCGAAAGGTTTGAATATTGTAACACTAAAATATCAAATTATTGATGAAAAAGTGCAATTTTCTCCATTTTTGCAATTCCAAATCAAGTCGTGACCTCAAAACTATGTTTTTGTTTGTTGTTTTTACATGGGAATCAACCATCTGTTTTGAATTGCATAGCATGTGTAGAATTCAAGGGTCACGATCTTCGACTGCTAGTAAAATATTATAAGGTGACTTCAACTTTAGATGTGCATTCTTCAAATTGCTTGTTACTTTTCAGCTGTTGATAGTGAGTAGCTTAATTCTTCCAGATGGCCAATTAAATCTGGTAATGCAACAAACTGAAGTCTAATCTATCTAATGATATTTTACCTGTATAATTTTGGAAAATTAGTTCGCTCTGCGCCTTATATAAGGTACAAATTCATATTCCAAAAAAATAAATTTTATTGTGTGAATCAATGTCTTTATATTCACAGATTTTAAGTATAGGTGTTTAAACTTACATCTATTTAAGATCGAGTTTCTATTCTGATCTGAAAGATACAAAGAATAGAAACTGTAAAAAAATAATGTGAAAATGATAATTCCTTCAAATGTTAAGCACTACATTTGAGGTCTTATTAGTACTTTTTAATCATTCTTTTAGTGATTCACTTATATCATTTAAGGTCCCTGTTCTATTTAATTAGGATGATTTTTACGCATATTATATTACTATGTAACCTGTACTTCTCGTCATAGTAAAATTTACTGTAGTTTTTATAAAAAATATGAATTCTGTAAAATTAAAAGTTGTAAAAAATAATTGGATCCAAAAATAAGTGACTGTGACAATAAATCTAGGGAAATATATATTGTTTAATTTATTCCCTGCTCTTTTGTTACAAATGTACCTGCAAAAAATAAATGTTTAAACAACAAACATACTATACTTTTAGTGGTGTCAAAATAAATTTTAAATGGAATTGTTTGGCTGCAGTGGTTTTATTGTTTTAGTTTGTTTTAAGTATAATAAGTGCTATGAGCAGTTTTGGATGGCTTCTTGTAAAATTTAAACAATTCTTGTTTCAAAATTGAAATTTTCTGCTATTTTCCTTATTATCTCCGGTCTTAGTAATCATATTGCAAAAATAAAAATACCAAATTCTTCGCAATAAAGGGATTAGAGCTATGAGAAAACTTTTTGATAATTTGTTAATTTCTAAAGATGTAAAAACCACCAAAAATTGCCTTTTTTGACAATTTAAGAAATAACATAATAATACATCAATTTTAACGAAAGTTGGTGAAACTATGCCCTTTATTGAACTAAATTTTCGTGCTAAAGGAGGAGGGTCGATTTGGGCGGTTTTTGCCCCAAATTATTTTTGGATGAAAAAATCAGACATTTTTTTTAATGTCCACTAACAATAATAAGTCGATTTTATCCTAAACAGACAATCCCCCAGACACCCCCCCCACAATCCTGAATATTAGTCCATGCCAAAGTTGCAAAAACCCCAAAAGTGCAGGGGTAGCGACCAAACATGAGTACCCCACGTTTTCAAGGATGGCCAACACGATGGTGATAGTCGCGCGGTCCCTACCCCGCTCGAACTACCCCCTAAATGCAAAAAAACAACCCTTTTTTTCGATTTCTCGCTATCAGGCATGCGAGGACTGGTTGGATCGGATTTCTATTAAGGAATCTGAATATGTCCTGTAAAATTTTGCAACCAGACATCTTAACGACCCACGGGGGTTGAAGCCACCCCCTCCCTCAATGCCGAAACATGCAAAAAACATCCAAACGTGCTGAAAATTGTTTTCCACACGTTTTCATGGGCGGTGAACACGTGATATTATTTAGCCTCCCACCCCAAACCAACTACCCCAAATGCATAAAACCACCTGCCTTCTTCCCATTTTTCGTTTTCAGTTATGCGAGGACTTGTTGGATTGGTTTTTTTTTGAAGAAACTCAACATGTTCTGTAAAATTTTGCCACCAGACATTCTAACGACCCCAGGGGGGTTGAAACCACCCCCTCTCCGAATCCTGAAGTGTCCCTCAAGGAGAAGAAGGTATCCCCCATTTTCAAGGGTGGAGAACACGATAATTGCATCAGTTTTTCTCTTAGTCCTCAAAAACTATCCTTGCATGCCTAAAACTATCGGTTTTTCTTATAGTGAGATCACAAGCGCTCAATGGATCAGGTTTTCTAGGGAGAGAAATTTTTTTATTGCAGCTTAAAAGGAGTTTGATAGAACGGGCTATGCGCATGTATATATATTCTTGTATGTGCATAGTCCACTTTTTTATTATATATTATGTACATGATTTTTTTCACATTATGTACAACATGCTTTTTATTCTGATTCTAGACATGCGTTATATATTACTATTATTAAATTTTAATTTATTCTTCAGTGTTTACAAATTAAATCATAGAAAAAATAAATAATTTAATAAAATTTGACACGATGGTTTAGTTCAATATGGGGTATAGTTTCACCAATTCGTTAAAATGGATGCATTATTATGTTATAGTTCTTAAATTATCAAAAGGCAATTTTTTGTGTTTTTATTTTTTACAAAATTAAAAAATTATCAAAAAAGTTTTTTCATAGCCCTAGTCTTATTCAAAATTTTATTGTGAACTATTTGGTATTTTTAATCTGAATTTAATGAATTTGCACTACTAATCTTAAATCAATTAAGATCAATTATATTAACCTCCTTAGACAATAAGTCTAGCCCAAACTTGGTATTAAAAATTCAAAAACTTTAAAACGTATTTTTCAAGTTATAGGATATGTTATTTTATATTTTGTTAATATCAGTCAATCTACAGGTAAATTTCCTGAAGCACTGAAAACTAGCACAGCACATTCCTATTCCAAAAACAGAAAACTCAAATGAAGCATGTGACTTTAGACCAATTAACACATTACCACCTCTCGAAAAAATATTGTTTATCATCAATTATCAGACTATTTTAATAACGATAATCTGTTTATAGGTGGCCAATCTGGTTTTAGAGCTAAACATTCATGTGAAACTGCACTTCAGCACACTGAAATAATGAAGGGAGAAAAAGCTGGTGCAAATAACCGTGGCCCGGGTAGCAATAATAATGTCCTAGACAATCACACATTGTAAGTGAAATTTTTGAAATAAGTAAATATATGTAATTCCAGTATATTTAAAAGTAATATATATTATTGCACCATGCACTATTATGTTTTAAACCCTGAATATTTCTATTTCATATTTTACAAAATACTGTTTCATTTATTTTACGTAAAGAATTAATAATGTCTTTTTAGTTATATTCAATGCACCACTAATTTCATGGGTATTTGAATCTGAGACACTTGTTTGTAAACATAGAGCATACACATTTATTTATTAAGTTTTGTGTTGAATATGGGTTGTATCACACAAAATAATATGTCCTGCATTTAAATCATATTCCCCTTCATACACACACTTAGAATTTTTACATTTTTAGTGCTTTACAAATGTTCCATACATTGCAATATGCTTAACCTAAATGTCACTCATGTTTCCTGAAAAAAAAGTGATTTAAACTACAACTGTACATAAATTTAAAGAAATATTTAAGTTTATTAATATTTAACTAGCCAGACACCGTTTATGTCGAAGAAACTGTACTTTTCAAGGGAGAAACTAGATATCCTAAAAAAATATGAATTTTGCTGAATAATGCCATTAGTGTCTTGCAAATCACTTACAACAAAATCTTGTAAACCTTTAGATCATATATTATTAATGTTATTATTTTTAACGCCAAAAATAACAATAAACAGAAAAAAATCAATATAAGTATTCTCCACATAATCAAACAAAAAGCCTATAATTAGTTCACGAGTTCTCCACTTCGGCGCTGGCATCTTAAATTCAGACGCCTATAGGAGGAACTGTGTTGGAATCAAGGTCTGTAGAGGACAGGTTGCCTGGTAACTAGGGAACGCCATATTGCGCGTCATCCAGGGGACCCGCTTCTACAACTCACTTCACAGAGGTAAAAGATGCAACAGTCGACCAGTGTATCACTAACCTCGTTGATCCCGTCGTACTTTGTTTAATATATTTTATTTCTGCTTACACAGTTATTGAAAATATTATTTTGGATATTCATATTTTAAGTAGGTCATTTGTTGTGTATGTTAATTTTAAAAGGACCTCTGCACACGTCACTCCCGCGCAAGAATTTTATTGGCTCCTGAGTTACCAGGCAACCTGTCTCTTTTACAAATCTTGTGTTGGAATGGTGTAAAAGTTACTTGTCTAATAGGTTACAATGCACGAAATTTAACGATAAGGTATCAAGTACAATGCCAATTAATATTGGTGTACCCCAAGGCAATTTACTCCTCTTTATTATATATCTTTATGATTTAAATTTCGCTATTAATTGTGACTTCATTAACTTGTTTGCTGATGACACCTTGATTGCAATTACACATAGTGATGTTAACACTGCCATGGAAAAAATGAATATCGAATTAAATAAACTATCAGGATATCTCAACACTAATATATTAAAATTAAATATAAATAAAATGATTTGTATTAACAAATATAAATAATGTTAATATAGTCTTTGGTAACAATGAATTAGAATTGGTAACAGAAATAAAATATTTAGCTTCATGTATATAGTAATGACTTAAGTTTAAAAAAGATTTTATATATGTACAAAAGAAAATAACGACGAAACTATTTTTCTTATCCAAAATTTCCAAATATTTAACAATAGCAACAAGCATAACAGTTTTTAAAACAATAATACAGCCACACTTCAATTATTGTGCTGGTATCCTAAATTTTCTTAATAACAACAGCATTGCTGTATTACAGAAACTGCAGAACAGAGGAATGTGAATTATATTAAAATGCAACAGATTTAGAACAATGTTGAATGTACTGGACTGATTAAGAGGGAGCAACGCGATCAATTCAGAGGGGAGTGGGCAGAAATGAGCCAATAAAGTACAGAGAGTTGTTGTGTTGGTTGTCTAGTTTTGGCGTTTGTACTTTCTTTACTATTGCTCTACCCACTTACAATCATGCCTGAAAGGTTAAGAACACATCGAGAGCAAGCTTCAAATACACGAAATGAGTGTCCATCGTTATATATGTAATTATTTTTGCAATCATTTTTAATTATATCAAAGTAACTACTACTAAAACAGCATTGTACTAGAAAAAAATTTCCTGCAAAAAGCATTTTTTACCGAACTGGCTTATGTTATTAAACTGATAAAAAGATATTCTTGTAAGTAAATGAATACTACACTTCTATTGAAGAACATTTTTAGTTAAAACTTGTTTATTAGCTAATGTGAGGAGAGATCTTCCTAATAAACAAGTTTTAGCTAAAAATGTTCTTCAGTAGAAGTGTAGTATTCATTTTTTTTCAGTTTAATAACGCTAGCCATTTGGCTAAAAACTGCTTTTTCCCAGCCAAGACTTTTAGTAAGGTGCTTTTTAATAGATGGTACCACCTACAGCAGCATCTGCATCATGTAACCAACTTAACCTTAAATTTTAAGTTTTTCAAGTTTATTCTCATTTTTAATGTTTGTATACACATTTTAGCTTGGAGCCGTACTAGCTCCAAGCAAATACTTGAAAATTCACATAAATCATTTTTCAATATTGTTCATTAATAAAAATAGACTGCTAATTACAGGTTAGATTTCCAACCTACAAAAGAGTCCTATTTTGTTAGGACAAAGTATTTAAAACTTCATAAATATTACAGTGCACTATATTTTAGATGAAAATTCGGGAACTAGGCAGAAAATTTAATAACACTGCGTAATACTCTTAAATCTTAAGAAACACATATTTTTGAGGTTAGCTGTGGCGTCACGTGCAGATGCCCTATAATAGCCACACTGCTTACCCTTCACCCCACTTCAGCATTAGCTTTACTGATGAAACTTTGTGATTGGCGTTGTCCTCTCTTAAGTGTGAAACAACGTTTAATTTTCATATACAAGATTTTGAGTGGTTTACTCCCTTCTTATTTCAACAAATATATTACTTTTCGCTTAACTAGATTAAATAGTCATTCATACATTGAAAGAAAGAAATGTATGCTCACATTGTTTTCTGATGTCGGGAATATATGTTGCCAAATGAAGTCAAAGAAAGTACTAACTTGATTGCATTTAAACATCTTAACATTTAATAGCATGGCACTCATGCACATTATTATTTTTGTTTCATTATTATTATTGTTTTTATTATTTTATTCTCTTTCAATAATACTTTCTACTAGTTTTTATATTTTGTTAGTGCTTTTAAATGTAAGATATCATTATAAATTGTTATATATTTTGGAATGTGTCGAAGATATGTACTAGGTTTGTCCTATATTTCAATAAAGATTATTGTTATTTTGCTATGTGATTACTAGGACTGGAGATAAAGGAAAATAGCAGAAAATTTCAGTGTTAAAACGAGAATTGTGTAGATTTTACAAGAAGCAATGGATCAATTTAATCCAAAACTGCTCATAGCACTTAGTATTAATCTTAAAACAAATTAAAACAATAAAATTGCAATTTCATTCAAAATTTATTTTTACTCCACTAAAAATGAAATTGTTCTAATTTTCATTTTTTTTTTTAATTTAGATGCAATATTTTCGTCTTCCATTTTTACTAGTAGACCAGGGTCGATAATTTTGAAAATGGTAAAAAGTGAAAAAAAATTATAGTAGGATGAAACCCATTGTAAAAGGTAGAGAATATAACAAAAATGAAAGGAAAAATAATTTACGGGCGATCTGAGGTCGGGAAGGGGGTGAGTTTTTAAGGGTAAAAAACGGTTTATCTCGATTTCCGGCAAAACTACAAGTCCAATGAAAAAAAGTTAAATGGCAAAGTTGTAGGTAATAAAAAGATCTACAACTTTTGTTTTTACACTTTTTTCACATAACCTCAAAATTTATGTGAAAAATTCAAATAACCAAGTTTTTGGTTTTTTATTTTTATCTTTTGCAAAAAAAATTTGGTGAAAACTTAGCTTTTTATGTCCCAAACACACAGTAATTTTTTTGATTTAAAATATTCATGTTTTCACCTTATTTTGACTTAATATCGAAAAAGCACCCTAATTTTCAATCGAAAATTCTCACGTCTAAATATCTGCTTTTTTAATAAAGTCGGTGGGCTTTTTGTTCGTTGAAATCTCTACTTTCTGATGGTATAAAAAAAATATACATTACTATGGTAAATGTTCTCAGAAAATGCAAATAAACGAAAAAAACTCGAATCCGAAAATTTTTTTTTGAATCATTTTGTACAATTTTGAGCTATTTATTAAAATTTACACTTTAATTACTCGAAAAACGTAAGATTTCATGTTACATTGATAAACAAAAAAATTACAAATCCATAAAACATAAAGATTGCAAAAAACATGCGAAAATAGTTGTTCTAAATATTAAAAATAGGATTTAAAGGGGATTTCATCTAAAAAATGTGACTGCTGCAATTTTTTTCAGTAATAAAGTTGATTTATTAAATTCTAATTACATTTATGTCATAGAAAATCTCATAATATATAAATATACATGTAAATCGTACTATTGAATTTAGATACTTTATACTGATTACGTTATTCATTATAATTTTTTTAAATACAATAATCTTGTTATTTATAAATACCTTATCTTGCATTCTAATCACTTTTCCATTAGTTTTTGTCTCTTTGATGGCATTTCTTCATCGTTAGATTCGAGAAACCTTCCCGATTCTAGTGGATCTTCGAAATCTTCAAGACCATCACCGTCTTCGTCTCCAATATTATTTCCGGTCTGCATTGGTTCTTCATCCACAATTTCATCTGAATCATCAACTTCCTCGTAGGTTTTTTCTTCCACATTGGAGCATGTTTCAGAACCATGACAATTTGAGCATAAATTTGTGCATTTTAAACCATGTTTTCGGCAGCCACATTTTAAACTGTTACATCCAGTTTCACAGCTGCAGCAAATAATTTTGAGCAATATTTCCGGAATTAATTCCTTTTCTGTAAATTTGGGCATAATACCCCGTTGATGTTGCTTCCAGCCCCAACCTGTTGCTGTCAGTTCATTACCCAGCCAAGTCTGAAGCTGATAATATGCCCTGTAACAATTTTGTTCTGCTGCAACTTCTGTGGGTGGGAGATTTGCCAATATGAAAGAAGATTTAATTCTTGCCAATTGATATTTTTGAAATCTTAATTGATTCAGTGTTATATTATCATTTTTACATTTATAAATAGATTTGATTAATTGTAATCCATTTTTTTGATATCTTCTTTGTTTGCATCTTTTTTATAAAAAATATTGGCCAAATTTGACAAATTTTTATCGTCTAATAATGAGTTGACGATACTTTTCTTTCCTTTTCCGGCAAATCCAGATGTTGTATCGCAACCAGAAAAACAATGCAGAAATGCAACGGTGTTTTTTTTTACGAACGATGTTCACTGCTCTGTATCTTGAATACTGGCTAACGGTTTTTACAGCTGCTACGAAATAACAGGTAGTAAGGCCCAGACCTCCCTAGCCCCTTCCCCACTTCTCTATGAAATACCTTTTGATGGGCTAAAATTTTCCGAAGGTCACTCAGGTATATAAGTTATCTTAAAATAGCAATAAATAGGCATCTACGCATATAATTTAAAGAAGATTCTACAATTTTCTCAAAATATTGTAGATGTCTTATTAAATATTAACTTTATTAACTTATTTGGTTGTTAATTATAGTAGTATATTTCGATTAGCAATTTTTTTGTTTATCAATGCAACATGAAATCTTACGTTTTTCGAGTAATTAAAGTGTAAATTTTAATAAATAGCTCAAAATTGTACATGATTCAAAAAAAAATTTTCGGATTCGAGTTTTTTTCGTTTATTTGCATTTTCTGAGAACATTTACCATAGTAATGTATTTTTTTTTATACCATCAGAAAGTAGAGATTTCAATGGACAAAAAGCCCACCGACTTTTTTAAAAAAGCAGATATTTTGACGTGAGAATTTTCGATTGAAAATTAGGGTGCTTTTTCGATATTAAGTCAAAATAAGGTGAAAAAATGAATATTTTAAATCAAAAAAATTACTGTGTGTTTGGGACATAAAAAGGTAAGTTTTCACCAAATTTCGTGAAAAAATAAATTTTTTTGCAAAAAATAAAAATAAAAAACCAAAAACTTGGTTATTTGAATTTTTCACATAAATTTTGAGGTTATGTGAAAAAAGTGTAAAAACAAAAGTTGTAGATCTTTTTATTACCTACAACTTTGCCATTTAACTTTTTTTCATACGACTTGTAGTTTTGCCGGAAATCGAGATAAACCGTTTTTTACCCTTAAAAACTCACCCCCTTCCCCTTCCCGACCTCAGATCGCCCGTAAATTATTTTTCCTTTCATTTTTGTTATATTCTCTACCTTTTCCAATGGGTTTCATCCTACTATAATTTTTTTTGGTCTCAAAAATTATCGACCCTGGTCTATAGGTAGAATGTACTTGAACACAATTATTGTCTCAATAATTTTCTATATGGGCATTATTTACCAATACCTATAACAGAGAAGATGAAACATCTGTATCTAGGCAAAAAGAATTAATTAATCATTTCCCCTTATAACTATGACAACAAAAAACTAAACTGTTAATTTTAATGTTTAATGTCAAACAGCTCTGGGGAGCACTTAAAAATATATTGACTAAATGCAAATAAAAAATGTAAAATTTCGTGCTCCCACCAATTTTCATTCATCATTCATCAGTGAAAAATGGCCAAAATGCAAGACAATGTTTAGAAACACAACAGGCCGATCTCGTTTTAGACGCCAGAGAAAGAGAAAATCTGAAGCTGAACTGTTAAAATCTAAAAAATTAAAAGAATCTGTAATAGTACTCTATAGAAAAAAGAGTCATACTCTTACCCAAACTGTAAAAAATGTGTCAAATATGCAAAAGAAAAAAATTTTAAACAGCCCAATTCTCAGTGACTTTTCAGAAATACAGAATGTCTACTTTGGCATAACACGTAAAAATAAAAAGAAACGCTACAAAAATGAGGCTAGCATGTGTAATATTATATTAGATTCAAGCGATAGTATGGAAGAATTGAAGACAACCCTTTCAAATGATGAATTTGAGCCATACCTTCAGGAATATTGTACAAAGTGTTTTTTAAAAATCAAAGAAAAAAATGTATGTACACAAACTCAAAATGATACTAATGTAACTCACTGCAGGCTTTTTAAAACCATAAAAGGATCAAAAATTATAAAAACAATATTTGGAACTTAAAACTGTATGAATGAAATATTCTATTTATATATTTTGATGAAATACATGAATTTACCTAGACTGTGTATAAACTATTTTAATGTTTCTTTTCCAGTTGTTCGATAGCCGTTCAAAGTAATTAATATGATAAAGTCAAAAATGGAATTTAAAATTTACCTACCTACTTACTCTAATGCCAGATGAATCACTGTCGCAGTTGTTGCTACCTACCGCATTTGTGTTATTGTCAATATTATTGTCGATGATTAATTATTTGTGGGGTATTCATGATTTCTTACTGTTTGTTGGATATTTTGTGGCTTTCTTTAACATTTTTGGTGCAGTTTATATATTTGTAGGAGTGAGACATTTTGTACTAGAAGTTTTAAAAACCAGCCTCTGTCCGATCCATATGGTGGAGGTTTCTTTCATCAAAATTTTTAAATGATTTTACAGAAAGTAGCAAAGTACCCAATAAACAGTAAGAAATTGTCATCACACCCCTTTAACGATTATTTTGAAATTGTGAATATCGATACCCTCATATTTTATTCCTTTGACCAAGAAGTAACCTACCTTGAACAACTCGTATTAACTATACAAATACTTATTTGCCGGTTATTGTAGTCAGGCTGATAGGCTGACTGCATAATTTTCTTAGAAATCGATGCCTTCATGCAGGATGGATCCAGAACATTTCCAGGTGTGGGGGGGCAATTAGCTAGAGTTGAAGTGAAGCATAAATTACAAGAAATATATTTTTATTGCATATATTACTAAGTCGAAAAAATAAACATATACTTAAGTACTGAGTACTTATAAAAATAAACATTGATGAGATAAAAAGGAACTAAAGAAAAAATCTCTTTGGTATAGATTTACTCTGTAAAGCAATAGATAAAAAATATTAACCTATTACATTACTACTGAACACACGACTTCCGTGTTGTGCTTGACGCCCTACTACTAATGTGAACTCGAGCCAAGTCAGGCGCGTTTGCTGTGGAATACGTCTCAAGAGGAGGGGGGGGGGGGGGGGGCAATGGTCCTCATTGTCCCTCGCTTGAATCCTCTACTGCCTTCAGGTAAAGTTATAATGCATAGGTATTGAAATCTAAATGTTGTTTTTTTTACCTCACCAATTTCTTATATATAGATCAGTACTTAATTTGGCATGGGAGAACTCCTTAAGAAACTAAAAAAATTATTCGTGTGATTTGAGTCAGGCCGCTAGATATTTTGAATACAAAAAATATTTTTCAAATTCAGTAATATAGTAATAATTTTAAATGTTGGATCTTTTCACAGTGGAGGTTATAGTAGTGTACATTTCGACAAGTGGTGTAGTCAGGAAGGACTTCAAAAATCCTCACAAACCTACAGTCGTCACTTTTACACAAAAAAGAACCTGGGAGGCCTAAAACTCCAAAGACTCAAGGGAATGGAAATTCCATTTGCCAGCGAGGTAAGTGTAATTTTCGACCAAAAACTGACATGGAATACCCACATCCAAAAAGTCACACAGAAAGCTACAATTGCCCTGGGAAAATGCAGGTAGATGTGTGGGGATATCTGGGTGTTAAACCTCAAGGTGACCATATGGTTATACACTAAATGACCTATGGATCGATAACATGATAACCTATGGATCGCTGGTATGATGGACCAAGACATTGCAGCTGTGAGTGATAAGGGTATTAAGTGGCATACAAAGGCTTTCTTGCCTGTGCGCCACGGGGGCCATAAGAACTGCTCCCACGGCTGCATTGGATATCCTTTTAAACCTGCCACCACTACACATATTTATCCAAGTGGAAGCTCGTTCAAAGGTATACAGGCTAATGCAAGGCACAACGCTCATAAGGGAACAACACGAAACAGAGCATCAAAAGTTATACTCAGAGCTGAAGGCAGATCGCTTTCTAGGAATGCCCACAGATACCATAGTCCTCAAGTATAACTTTTTTAAATTAAAATACCAGACATAGAGTACTGGATCAGGGTTTTATAGAAAATACTCTTGTGAATCATCGTTACAGCTTTCTCTTAATAAATTGAAACTTGATTTAGATAATAATAAATGAGGAGCATTCATGCAAAACCCGATAAATCCAGTTTTTGCATTTCTCAGCAAATCGACGAAAATGTATACTATGGCAATCGATTGGATATTTTTAAATACATTTTTCGGCAAAACAGGTTGAACCGAGGAATCCTAAAATTTTGGCAAGATTCAATGTGTAAAGCTCTTTTTTAAAAACAAAAACCATTGGATTTATCGGCTTTTGCACAAAATTATTGGATTTATCAGTTTTTGCACAAAATTTTTGAAATGATGTACGTGATCTACCATAACATGCGGAAAATTTAACAGTAGATTGTCCCCACCGAAAGGAGTTAAAAAAATGAGAAATTAAAAAAAAATGATCAAAAAATTACCTTATTTCTTTGTAGAAATGCGCTGCCAATGACTTTAACTAATCTAACGTAATGCGGTACAACCATATCACTTTATCAGACTTGGGATTGACACTACTGACAGCAAAGCTGGATAAGATAGAACTGACTTTTTGGTTTTAATCAAATCACACTACAAAAATAGCAAAATAAATCGAAGACATTGACCCCATGATGTACGACAAGCAGATATATGAGATATTTAGTTAAACCGGTCAATGACTTTTTAGGGGTCTACACACGATGCAGTGGCAGAGAGCCAGCCTTGTCGGCATGCTTTGAACTCATTCGTAAAAGTGAACTGGTCTGCTGGAATTCCAATTATCTTCAAAGCGTACCGACAATGTAGGCTCCCTGCAGCTGGATCGTTTTGACCTTGCCGGCCGGCTTCACTTTTTATGCCAGTTAAGGAAATGTAAACAACTCGAATACGTTCTTTCACAAGTAAGTTCGTCGACCTATTCAGGAGTATGTCAGGACTTACTCAACATCAGTAGTGTATCTTCGCAAATTTACTAATAATTTAAAATACTAAATTACCTCAGAATCCTCTAAAATTTTGCAGGGGCTTTCTCACATTGAAGACTAGTTCACCATTTTATTTTCCGCATATCTTGGTAGAATAATAATAATAATAAAGTACTTTATTGGTAAAACCAAATGGCTATCGACCGAAGTCCTTCTGCCAGTTGCATATTTAAACATATTTTACATATAATTTTATAGGAAGTTATAATAAGAAAGTATAATTATCTTGATTTACAAAAAAAAAAAAAAAGAAAAAAGGGAAACTCTTCTTTGCAATTATTCTTCATTAAGTTCTTTAAGTAGTTCCAATATGGTTTTTTCGGGGTACTTGTGCTTCGAGCGCTGTTGTTCTCGTGTCTTACAATATCTTGGTAGATTACGCTGTAACAAGGTGATTTACCATGATTTGTGGAAAATTTGTCAGTAGATTGTCCCCACCGAAAGGAGTTAAAAAAATGAAAATTTAAAAAATATGACAAAACAAATTACTTTCTTTTTTTGTCGAAATATTAGATTTATCGGTATTTGCTCGAAGTGATCATCTTTATATAGGATTTTACACGGGAAATATCGGCTTCTGGTCGAATCTGGTTTCATATATCGACAGAAGACCCGTTTGTTAGTAAGAAACGATGTTTAACTCATTTTCCATCAAAACTGGATTTATTGGGTTTTGCGAATGCTCCTCAAATGTTATAGCCGTTTTCCTTGATTTGAAAAGAGCGTTTGAAACCATTGACCGAGATATATTACTGGCTAAATTAAATCAGTTTGGAATAGAGTATAAATGGTTATCTGATTATTTAGCGGGGAGAAAACAGAGAGTTAAGGTAAGGGATTCAGTATCTAGTGAAATTGTTAACAATTTCACACAAGGGAGCGTCCTAGGTCCACTTCAAAAAATGAATATAATATTGACTAGCGTGGAAAATGATTCGGAAATTAACAAACTCAAATTAAATATATCAAAAACTAAAAGAATGACATTAACCACCGAACATAAATACAATAATATATACATAAACAATGTAAATCTATTAATTTATAACGAAAGAATTGAAATTGTTGAATCAATAAAATACTTGGATTTCAGTTGGATAATACTCCAGCCTTCGATGCTCATTTTGAATAGGTACATTTACAAAAAAAACTACAAAGAAACTATATTTCTTCTCTAGAGTTGCCAATAACTTATCATATGAGATTAGGATTATAGTTTACAGATCGATTGTCCAACCACACTTTGATTACAGTGCAACTGTACTGTATCAGTTTAACTCAAACTGTCACAACTACGCAAAAACTCCAAAATCGTGGAATGAGGATTATATTAAGCAGAAACCGTTATACGCCGATTAATTTAATGTTGAATGCTTTACAGTGGCTCTCTGTTTCTCACAGGTTATTTTACTTTGATGATTTTGATATATAGTGTTTCACTTCTCGTGAAGACTCCCTCTATCTTTTTTATTTGTGGCCGAATTCATTTCAAATTCTTATCAGCCATACAACTCCATAAGACGACTTTATTCAGTACATAAATGCCGCCTAGACAAATCGCAATTTCCGAGAAATCATAGTAGGCTTATATATAGACAATAATTTTATAAATGAAAGTTGTTCAGTATCACTTGATATGCCTCCCTGATAAAAATTTGAAATGAATTCGGCCACAAATAAAAAAGATACAGGGGTGTCTTCACGAAAAGTGAAACAAAATTTTTTTTTAAATATTCCGATTTTCACAACATTTCACAGGGGAGCATGTCTAGTGATTCTGAACACCTTTCAGTAAAAAAAATTTTTGCCGCTGGCGCCTTCATATTGAAAAAATGGCACAAAAACAGTTTCTTTGAAATATCTCACTTCGGGTGCCTCATACGGCGAAAAATGTTCTTATGAAAATAAAAGAGCATTAAATTTTCTACAAAATATGTCCTATACATTTTTTCGTTAAACTGAATAGTTTCAGTGTAGCAGCCAATAGAAGTCCTTCGACATCAAGCACCTAAAACACCTCAAGAAGCAGGCTAGTCGTGGATTGGGCATATAGGGGACAACCACGTAAAAAAACGTGCCATATACCTTACCCGAAGGTGGTGTGGAAATGAACATTGAGCTATGCATAGCAGACAAGTAAAATCAACTATATTTGAGGATTTTCAGGTATGAAAACAAATTTTGTCTCAACACAAAAATACTCCTTCATAAAAGTCGCACTATATCGAGAAATTGCAAAATATCATAATTTTATCAAGAATGCTTGACTTCGATCGGCTGCCGCACCGAAACTATATATAGGACATATTTTGTAGAAAATTTAATGCTCTTTTATTTTCATAAGAACATTTTATGCCGTATGAGGCACCCGAAGCGAGATATTTCAAAGAAACTGTTTTTGTGCGCCATTTTTTCAATATGGCGGCGGCGCCGGCGGCTGAGATCACATTTTACATTTTTTCTTATTTCATTCAGGGCATCGAAATCTACAAATTCCCAAAACTTCAAAACTCCCGCACTTATTTCAGATAAGAATCTACCTATCCACTGTACAAAATATTAAACAAGTATCACCTTCCCATTTTCAAAACTATGTTATTCTCCATTCTGACATACATCATCACTTTACCCATAATATTAACAACGTATACATTCCTAGAACTAAATATAAAAGTATCATGAATTTCCTGCTATTTAAAAGTTTTGATCAGTTTAATAAATTGCCAAATTATATTAAAACCAGTTCATCTATCATCGTTTTTTCGAAAATAAACCAATGATGTACCTATATCAAAAATGTTTTTATATTACAAAGTGTGAGGTCCGTCAATTATTAAACTGTTAAATGTAGTCCCTGTTTAACTTAGTAGTGCTAAACAATGTATATATAATGATCGGCCAAATTCATGTAGGACCTACTACGCCAAAGTCGAAAGGCCATCGGGGTAATAGTGTAAGACCCACACTAACTGGACACTGTAGGCGTAACAGACACATGAGTTTAATGGACCTGGTAGAGCATGTAATATGCAGATTCTGTCAGGAAGAGGAAACCTCCAGACATGTGTTGTGTCATTGTGAAGGCCTAGCTAGACGGAGATTTCAACTACTTGAAGGCAAGGACAAACGAAAGGTAGATAGCTATACTAAGGAGTCCTTATCAAGGCTATGGAGTCTGATACAAAAAACAAAGCTGGCCAAGAAGCTCTAAGTGAAACTAGAACAGGAGTGCCACAATACCCAAACAGCACAAGTACATCCAATGGACGTAAAAAGTACATACTTTTGGACTATATTTGGACATAATGCACCTAAAAATTCGTATTGGCAATCTAACATATAAATTCTCTGGTGTGATATCTCGAGACAGAATTTTACATGCAATATGCGCTGCACTGATGATTCTGACGATAACCAACAGTTAGAAATCGATAGTTGTAAGCAATTATCGTGTCTCTTCCCAAATAGCACAGGTACATCCAATGAACGTAAAAAGTACATACTTTTGGACTATATTTGGACATAATGTATGTACAGTCGATGTCCGATTTTGGTACAATAGACGTCTCGGTGTCACAACTTTGGACGAATATTGGACGTATGCACGTACTTGTACATCCACTGGATGTCCAAAATATGTACAGTCGCACTTAAAACGGTAGTTCACTGGGCGAAGTATGTATATGAGACCTAATTACGTCCAGTAGGTATTGAAATATAGGTCCTGGCTATATCCCACGTACGTACTTGATTTACACTTACTGGACAGCACAAGTACATCCAATGGACGTTAAAAGTACATATTATTGGACTATATTTGGACATAATGTACGTACATTCGATATCCGACTTTGTTCCGGATTTGGTACAATAGTCGTCCCGGTGTCACAACTTTGGGCGAATATTGGACGTATGTACAGTCGCACTTAAAACGGTAGTTCACTGGATGAAGTATGCATGCATACTTCGTCCAGTGAACTACCGTTTTAAGTGAGACTGTACAATGGATATTAAGTGGATGTACAAGTACGTACATACGTCCAATATTCATCCCAAGTTGTGACATCGGGACGTCTATTGTACCAAATTGGATATCGAATGTACGTACATTATGTCCACATATAGTCCAAAAATATGTACCTTTTACGTCCATTGGATATACTTGTGCTACGTCTAGTAAGTGTAAATAAAGTACGTACGTCGGAGATAGCCAGCACCTATATTTCAATTCAGTGTGTGATGTCAGATTCTAGGCAACCAACAATACAAGTGTGTGTTGCTAAAGATTTTGAGCCTTATGTACTATACGTTTAAGGGCGAAAAACGGGGGCGGCTCAAGGTAAATTTTCCACCCGGGCGGGAGCACTTTTTGGCGCCCCTCCCTGAGAGACATGTTTTGAGACGCTGAAGGCAATTTTGGATTCAAAATTTTTTTCTATCATGACAGCTCTCTTTTATCCCCTAAAAAAATTGCAAAAAAAGGCCTTGTCCCAAAAGTTCTGACCTAACTTTTCTGAAGTATTTTGACATGCTGAAACCAGTTTCGCATAAAAACAAATTAGGTGATATAAGGAAACTGACCCGACAGAAAAAATGTTGTTGTTCAAAATTGGCTTCAGCGCCTCAAAATACTTCAGAAATGTTAAATGAGAACCTCATTAGGCCTTTTTTTGTAGACCTGTGTAATTAATTTGTAATATAAAATATTTTGTCTACACCATCTGAATGCTATTATAATGAGAGGACCATCGACACAAGTTTATTTAGAGGAAGGATCCTCTTCATTGTTTTAATATTTCATGTGAAACAAATTGCCATTTATTTATTTTATTTATTTATAATCAGTAAATTACGTAAAATATGAAATACAAACAGATGATGTTGGTATAACAATTTTCTGAGTATTCTGAATTTTTTTGAATGAAAGTACATGTTGCTGGCCTTTGTTTATGCAATAGTTTTAATGATCGACTCCGTCTCAGTCAATAATAGGGCAGGCGCGGATCCAGGGGGGGGCGGCAATGGGTGTAATTGCCCCCCCCCTTGGGCCTTCCTTGTGCTGTGCAAAAATCAGAAATGTCCGGTCCGGCGGCGCCGCTTTGTCGAAGTCACCCAGCATATGTTTTTTTACACCGTTCCCAAGTAGCAAAGTTATTTTGTAAAGGTTGTATAAACTACTATAAAATAAATGATTTATTTTGCTACTTGGGTTTTTTTATCAGGTACTTTTCAATATTTGTCAATTTGTGCAAGTGCCCCCCCCCCCCCCCCCCCTTAGGGAGCTCCTGGATCCGCCCATGTAATAGGGCGGGAAGCTTGAGGTAGTGAATTATCTCATAGCTAAACAAGAATGTTTGTGTTGCATTTTTGAATTATTTAGTCGGTTTTAATGTTATTGGATTGTTCTGCATTATTACCATTTTAACTGACATAGATACTGATATTATTGGATATTTTCTTCTAAAGAAAACTAATGAAAAGGGTACAATCAAAAATTAAACAATTTTTGCCCTCAGTTTGGCGCCCCTCTGAGCCGGCGCCCCGGGCGGTCGCCCGGTTTGCCCGGCCCTTAAGCCGCCCCTGGCGAAAAATATGGTCATTGATCAGTGCCTCTAATTTTATTTGGTTAAAACACATTAATTTAATTGAGTAAATTATATGAAGAACTAATCTAACGTATGTTAAGTATGTGGCCTATGAATTAAATTGTCTTAAATATATCATATAATAGATTAATACCACAAAGTTGTTAACGGCAATTAATGTCATCCTTAATAGCAAGGTGTATAAGAACGAAAATAATAACTGCAAATTTCGTTATCCCACTTGTATTGTTGGTTGCCTAATAAATGGGTCCATACCTACTGGACGTAATTAGGTCCCATATACATACTTCGTCCAGTGAACTACCGTTTTAAGTGTGACTGTACATACTTTGGACATCCAGTGGATGTACAAATACGTACATACGTCCAATATTCGTCCAAAGTTGTGACACCGGGACGTCCACTGGACGTCTATTGTACCTTATTCGGAACAAAGTCGGACATCGAATGTACGTACATTATGTCCAAATATAGTCCAAAAATATGTAATTTTTACGTCCATTGGATGTACTTGTGCTACGTCCAGTAAGTGTAAATAAAGTAAGTACGTGGGACATAGCCAGGATCTATATTTCAATACCTACTGGACGTAATTAGGTACCATATACATACTTTGGACACCCAGTGGATGTACAAGTACGTACCCATACAGCACACCAAATAACGATTACGATGTGTTCGCATTGTGACGATGTATCTAGATGCAGACACAAGGTTACACAATTCTACGATGTAAATGTGCTACGTTTACACATTGTAGGCACACACGTATGCACAAAGGTTAAACGTCCGCCTCACAATGTAGCCAGAGTATACCATTTACATATACACAAATAATTTGATCCACAGTGTGTTATCGGATGCACAGTGATTGATTCCTAATGTTTCAGACGAATGACGTCTTATGCTAGACCTTAATTTGACGTCATTTTCAGGTTATATTTGGTAATCCCCCCACAGGTTTTTAGCAATGGGAACATATAAAACTACATACTAGTTAGTAAGTCTACTTGATAAAAATAAAGTAATTAATGCATAAATACGTTTTGTCCTATGAATTTATTTGTTAGCCATCCGTATATTTTATTTACATTAACTATCTAATATTGTTTACGATCACTCCAATTTCTTCTCACAAGGGTTGCCCGTAAATTATAATGTTTATTAAGTTATTAAATTCATTTTTACTTACCTTTGCCAATTGCGGTGGGTAGGGGTCGAACCTACACATGTCTCTGTTGTCCGTATTACAGTACTGACGCTTCTACTAACTGAGCTATCGTGGTGACTGTTACTTCGGATGCTAAAAGCAGTATTTATGATGTGTATGAAGTCTTTATTATGTGTGAAATTGAATTTCTAGCCTTATTTAAAATATATGAAAATCTTTCAAGTTCTCTTTTTTTTTCTTTTTTTTTACGTGTTCCCAAACCTGAATTTTTCGAGTTACTAGTATTTTTATTTATTTATAATTATTAAGAAGAACTTATTTAATTTAATTAAACTGTCAGTGTCACCTGAGTTAAGAATTAAAGTTTTAAGTTGAAGTACTTATACAAACCTGGGAAACGTGTTGGAGAAAAAACGGTCAGGTATAATATATCATCTACAACATAAATAGAATATTAATGGTCTAAAACAGACCTAAAATTGAAAAGAAGTATATTCGAACATCGGTTTTATAAGCAATTATTACCTTGAAAAAAACAACTAAAAGTTTTTTTGCAATTATTTTAACAAAAAAAAAAAAAAGACAGAGTAGTGAGCACGGATCGAACCGCGTACCTCTTGACTCGCCGCTTAATGTTTAACTCACTCAACCACTAACTTCTGTTTGAATATTTGCTTAAAGACTTTATAGGTAGTAGAACATGCAACGGCTAGATTTTGCTTTTTAATGCATTTTAATCTAACTTTATTATTAAAAGAACTCGATATCTTTAAAACTGTCGAATCTTTGCAAACTCTTTCGAATATAAACTATTTTGGATATTGTTAAAAAACAAAAATGCCTGCCATATGTGTGGCTATGACCACTCTTATAGAGGAAAGAGGACACATGAGATACACATGGCCGGTATGCTCACGCTGACGCTTTGGCGCGCACACTGTTCCATGCTCGAATAGTCGAATGTAGACACGACAAGACACAACTAAAAAGTGTATATTATAGTTATTTGTATCGTGTATATATCGCACTTTTATGTGGTGTATGCAGTAGGCACAAGTATTATATAAAGCATCACACATACATATGACTTAAATCTTGTAGGCATCTTCTACAGACGTCAAATTTCAACATTCTAATGATCCTTCTTTACGTTATATAAAAATGTTTAGAATCTTGAGTGCATATACGGTATACAATTATTTAACATTGTATCACATAATTCTGTCAATATAAACATAAGTGTATCTCATATGT
This sequence comes from Rutpela maculata, assembly GCA_936432065.2. Classification (NCBI taxonomy): domain Eukaryota; kingdom Metazoa; phylum Arthropoda; class Insecta; order Coleoptera; family Cerambycidae; genus Rutpela; species Rutpela maculata. The sequence continues at coordinate 223,102,469 of OW386286.2, read as the reverse complement.
GTACGTCAGTACTAGTTTAACAATTAGATCCACCTTAATATATTTTGTTTCTCATGTGTATATCTTGTAGAGACGTAATTTCAATTGGACGTGCTGTTTGGGTACATACGTCCAATATTCACCCAAAGTTGTGACACCAGGACGTCTATTGTACCAAAATCGGACATCAACTGTACTTACATTATGTTCAAATATAGTCCAAAAGTATGTACTTTTTACGTCCATTGGATGTACCTGTGCTATTTGGGAAGAGACGTGATAATTGCTTACAACTATCGATTTCTAACTGTTGGTTATCGTCAGAATCATCAGTGCAGCGCATATTGCATGTAAAATTCTGTCTCAAGATATCACACCGGAGAATTTATATGTTAGATTGCCAATACGAATTTTTAGGTGAATACTCATAGACCAGTAGTAGAACCAAGTCGGCGACTTAACCAAATTTATCTACCAAAATCTATTGCAAACTTGGGAAGGCTTCGAAATGAGTCAAATACCAATAAATACCTACGAGATTAATTCTAGATAAACGTGACTTATAACAGTTAATTGCCTTCTCTGTTTTGCTTAAACTTAAAATCTTGACGTTTCATGACATTCTTAGTCTATTTGAACAAAAAAAATTTTCAACATTTTTTTTCCATTACTATACTTCCACTTCACTATGTGAATGTGGAAGTAAAAGTAATGACCAAAAATAATATTTCCCTGCTAGACACTTGTTTTCTCTATTTAAATATGACAATTTTAAATTTTTAAAGCTATGACAACAAATCATTAAAATGTCAACAAAATTTTTGTAAATATCTTGTAATCTCAATGCATATAAAACATAAAATAAAAATTCCTCCGTGTAGATCATTGTTCTCTGTTAGTTCACTTTTCAGTGAAAGATGGTGCAAACATAGCAAGGCTTTCAAGAAAAAAAGTAGCATTCATCAGTTTGAAGAGCAAGACTCAAACTTTCATTTACGAAGACATTATATTTGCAGAATGTCAAGTGATATAAGACATGCATCAAGTATTGAATTGGAAGAACTATTAAATACCAGTGATTCCTTACATTATCGTAATAGAACATATAATTATGAGATGTCAAAAGATGAAGAAGACAGCTTTAATTTAGACCTACAGAATATGGATTATAACGAAATCGTAATTCGAAAATGTAGAAACAAGGCATGTTCATGTAAACCCAACGTTTTATTAGGAGGAGGTGAAGATAAAAAAAAGAGAATGGGAGATAACATAGATTCAAAATATAAAGCTATCGAAAAAATTCAAACACTACCTGTACAGACTCAACTTATTTTCAACCAAAGGTGTGATTGCAAAAAAGATAAAGACAGAAAAATTTGTGTACCCTGTGATTTTGAAGATATGGTTAAGGAACCCTGTTCGGCAAATAAAGCAAACTTTCCCGTTTGTAAAAGTAAGGAAAGTTGTGGCTGTCAGACATACGATGTAGATGCCGGTTTGAAAAAGGGATTATACTTACCTAGTTGTAATATTTGTAAACAACCAGTGGGTGGTTGTGTGGCGGAGAAAAAGACACAAAAGGAAGAATCTTGTGGCCCACCTAAACTCCAATCTTGTGACCCCAAAAAAATTCCAAAATGCAAAAAAGGAAAGAAAATTTGTGTACCCGCTAATTATGATACACTGATAAAATCCTGCTCATTTGAAAAAATATCCTTTCCCTTGTGCAAGAGCAAACTAAGTTGTAGTTGTCAGACACAGTGTATAAAAGATCCTTGTTTAAGAAAAGCATTAAGTGGGAACGTGGTTTGTGTGCGTGACAAGGAATCGAATGTTGTCTGTATGCCTCCTTCAAGCTCTCACTTACCTCCTAATACACCTTGTCCAGCCCCCAGTGAGAGCTGTCCAGCAAAAAAAGCAAAAAAGAGTAAATATGGTTGTTTGGCATCACAAAGTGATGCATCATGTGAAGACAAAAGTGAATGTCTGAAACAACCACCCTGCAGAAAGAAAAAGAAATGTTGCAGCTGCTTTAGGAAAAGGCCCAAGCCTTGTCAAGATATCTCAACAGTATGCAGAATAGAGAAGGTCGACCAGATTTGCCAAAGATCAGAGAGCAAAATAGCAGGTGATCGTTTACGATGCACAAGTTTAAAAAATGTAAAAAGCATATGGTTGTGTGCTACATGTGGAAAAATTTACAGTAAATCTAATAAAGGTAAAAACTGCGACAGGTGCTACAAAAATTCTATAAAACATTCTTCACCTAAATATTCTACACCTAAGCATGATGAGAAACCTCAACAAACTGACATGCAACTGCAACAAACTGACAGGCAACTAGAAACAATTTTGCAAGAGTTGTGTGAACAAAGAAATGAAATAAAGAGGCTCAGCAATATGTTCCAAAGTGTGGCGAAACAGGTGGGAAACATAGGAACTGTATCAAGCACTGACAATTTAGCAGGTAAAAAAGGAATTTTACAACAAAAAGGGAGAACACTTTGTGTTTGTCACAAATGTGGGCAGGATTTAGACAAGAATGAAGTCAATATTAGATATATGGAACAAAGTTATCCTACTTATTTGTTCAACGAATGGAACAGCTATGAACAGCCTGATAACGAAAAGTAAGTTTTGCCCATGGGTGATATGTATGTGAAGGAAATTTAGTGTATCATGGAATATTTTAGCAGAATCATGTAGTGAAGTGCACTAAGTTTTTGACTTGGAAATTGATGCAACCTGAAATTCTATTGCTGAAAACTGTTGTTTAGGATTTCATAAACATGTAAAAAAGTTGGCCAAAATTAGCTGCCGGCAAATCATTTGGGGCTCGATTTGGGGAGAGGGGAAGAGGTAAAAAACTGTTTTTTGCTGATAATTACGAAGTTTGTCGAAAAAAGTTTAAATATACAACTTGAAGCTTTAATACAGTCTGCAGAATAAAAAAATGGGGATATCCGTGAATAATTCCTACAAGAATTTTTTTGTCTTTATAACATAGGGAGGTTGCTACCATCATCAATTAATGCTTTTCACGAAAATATCGTTGCTGCTGCTATGTTAAAAAAATGACGGTCCAAATAGGGTTTTCTCAATTATCTCCTTTCCTGTTAATTCTACCCTAAAATTAAGTATTACAAGTATTATATTATAAAAGAAATGAAAAATGCTACAACTTTTATTTAATACTCCAGGCGTTTTAGACTTTTGCTGCCAAATTCGTGCCCTACGAAAAAAAAAATTTTATTGTGTTTATTTGGACGTCTTGAATAACACTTGGTAGTTACGCCACGATACACCTGGATGAGTTCGTGAAAACCGAGTCGGAAGGTCGTGGAAACCGCAGATTCGCGATTAACTCAGTTTTTATGGCCCAAACGGGAACAACACCTATTATAAAAGTTGTACATCTGTAAATTCTCTACCTGAAAGGCACTATATATTTTTTTCGTACGCCTAACCGTTTTGGAGATATGACGCGGACTAAGTGAAAAATGCATTTAGTTCCACCAAACCTCTTTCTCACCACATATTTCACAATAAGCTTGCTTTCTATGTCTGAGAATGAAAATTAAATATTGCTGTTATAGGGCTCGGTGATCTCTATTCTCTACCAGAATGTTTTATTCATTTTATTTACATTTATTAACTGTGAATAAGTCAAAAAATGCATTCATTTCCACACCACCTTAAAGGTAGAATGTTCGGCGAGCTTTTTTTTAACAAGTTTTCCCCAGGAGACCTAATCCATGCTGGATCTTAAATTAGTCAATATCTCTGACTCCTTTGGCATCTGAAACATTACCGTCCAATGACAAATCGTTGTCATTACTTTCATTCTGATGAAATTCTAAGTCGTCCATTTCATCATTCATAGCAATTATAGGTGCGGTATTCAAGCAGAAGTAACAATTCAGTCCTACTTTCCTACAGCTACATTTTCCTGCACAACCCTTCGTACAGTGGCAAAAAATTGAATTTAACAATACGTCTGGCGCTGGTGGTAACTGCGTTGGTATTGGCGGCAAAATATCATTCTTCCTAATCCAGCCCCATTGCTCAGGATCAATGCCTTTTCCCAATTAGGTTTGAACTTGATAATATTTCATTTTCATTCTGAGATATAGAAAGCAATATAATTGCGAAATATGTGGTACGAAAGAGGTTTGGCGGAACTAAATGCATTTTTCACTTAGTCCGCGTCATATCTCCAAAACGGTTAGGCGTACGAAAAAACGTATATGTAGACTTAACAAAAGCATTTGACAGTGTGCATCATCAGACGCTACTTGAAAAACTAGAAACATTAGGATTTCGAGGGCTAATATTAAAACTCCTTACATCGTACTTAAGTAACAGACAACAATGTTTAGTCACAGAAGATGATCATACTGGTAAAAAATTAATATCAAACGGATATACGGTAAAAAGAGGAGTACCTCAAGGCTCTATTTTAGGACCGATTTTATACCTTCTTTACGTAAACGAGTTGCCAAAATTGTTAAACCACATAACAACATCATTTGCTGATGACACATCAATTGTAATACGGTCGACAGATATAACTGTCGATAAAATAATATCAGTATTAGAATCTCTTAAGGAATGGTACCAACAAAACAATCTGAAGCTGAATATAGGCAAAACCAACATCATGGAATTCAACAAAAACCAAAATAAAGCATTCAAATTTAAAAATGAAAAACTCAACCCCTCCAACGACACAATGTTTCTAGGAGTCAACATTGATTCCAAATTAAATTGGAAGGAACATATCTATTATATTTCATCTAAGTTAAGCAGTTTTAAGTATGCCTTAAAAATATTAGCGACAACGGTAAATAGAGAAGCCAGTTTGAGTGCCTATTATGCTTACGTCCACTCTCGTTTAAAATATGGTATCATTTTTTGGGGAAATTCAGTAGAAGCCGAAAGATTATTTAAAATTCAGAAAGCCTGCATTAGAAGTATGTTCCAACTAAATTATAATGCAACATGTAAAGACACATTCAAGAATGAAAATATACTTACTGTACCTTCCATCTATATTTATGAATGTGCATGTTTTGTCAAGCTAAATTATGAATTATTTAGCAACAAAGAACTTACACATACATATAATACAAGAGGTACTGTGAATCCATATTTAAATCCAGCTCAAACAACTAGGACTAAAGTTCAAAAAAGTGCACCGTATCAATTAATACGTATATATAATGCATTACCTAATCATGTAAAACAGATGCCAACTAAAGTCTACAAGAGGTATTTAAAAAACTTTTTGTGCAAGAATGTATTCTACAGAATAGAAGACTTTTTTAAGACTGATTTTAATTAGCAAAACTACATATTTTAATGTGTTCAAATGTGCAGTGTTTAAATTTAATTTTAATTTCATATTCATGTAATTTTGTGGTTTTGACGTATTCTATACTTTTGTATGACTATTGAATAAATGTGTATTCTATTCTATTCTATTCTATAGGACCTTTAAGGTAGAGAATTTACAGATGTACAACTTTTATAATAGGTGTTGTTCCCGTTTGGGCCACAAAAACTGAGGTAATCGCGAATCGGTTTCCGCGACCTTCCGACGCGGTTTGCACGAAATCCTCCAGGTGTATCGTGGCGTAATGACTAAGTGTTATTCAAGACGTCCAAATAAACACAATAAACAATTTTTCGTAGGGCATGAATTTAGCACAGAGGTCAATTTTACAACTAAAATGCCTGGATTCTATTTTACGATTTAGAGCCATCAGAATGGTCAAAATTTGTGCTTCGCTGCAGATTTGTGCAATTATTTCTGCCCATTTTGCTCCTATGTAGTAATTAGCTATTATCAGTATAAAATTTCTTATTGTAGATTATAAAAACTTTTGTTCAAACTATTTTCTTCCACAGTGAATTGTTGAATTGAAAAATAATGAAATTTTCAAGCAGCTGTAATTTGATAGGTCAGATACATCGGAAGGTCGAAATTTACACCAAATGAAAGTTTTCGACTTTTACTTGACATCCACGTACGGTGGGCGGGCGGGTTTTAGGCTGTCGGGGAATGTAAAAAAATACATTTTTTTATCACGACTCGGAGTCTTTTTTCTTGTGCCATTTCATTTGGGAAAAATAATTTTCACGTGTGATTTGCTTCTGCAACTCATGCGGGTATTTTTTTATAAATTTTGCAGTTTTCCTCGTTTTTAAATAAAAATGAGTTTTCTCTAAAAAATCTGTGATAAAGTGACTTACATTTTTCGGTGGGAATATTTGAAAACATATTTGAAATATCAAACGATACTAAAAGGCAATTTTCTGGAATTTCTTCTTTTTTACATGGACAAATAAAGACATCTATCTATCTATCTAAGACTCTTATAAGTTCAACAGAGTTTTTTCCGTTAGTCGGGAGCCCTCCCTAGCTGTACGTGCACCTCCTTGGGGACAATATTTTTCATAAAGATTCAAGCCTAAAGAACAATTTTAGACATGTCCTAAAAAAAAAATCGGCTGTACTTTCAAAATGACAGCCATATGTTAAAAAAAATTGGTGCAAATATTGTTTTTGTTATATAACACAAAAACTAAAAAAGATGAGAAAAATTTTTTCCACAAAAAACAGCGTGCATAAAATTTTCCACAATTTTGTTCCTATACAATATTTGGATAAGAATTGCCGTTTTCGAGATAAATATCTGCAAATTATGCGCTATCCAATCTGGGATCAAATTTTCAGTATGATGCGGCGCAGCGGTGGACAATGATTGCCAATTTGAAATTACGTTAAAAGTGTTGATAGTGACATCTTTTGGATTCCTCTGTCTCATTCCAATAAAATTAAATGTAAATTACTCTTTGATACCGGATTTGGCAATAAAAGAAGACTTATTAACATATCCGCATTAGCAGAAGAGTACAAACCTCAAAAATGTTTGGCAATACTGGGCCTTCATTTATTTACTGAATGCGACTCAGTCAGCGCCTTTAAGGGAAAGGAAAGATAAAACCTCTACTTTCTCCCAAATACACCAAATATATCCAAACATTTCAATATTTGGGGAGCAGCTAGAATATTGATGATAAATTAGTCGCATCATTAGAGGAGTTTATATGTGCCATATATGGATCAAATAAATGTGCTAGCATGGACGAGCTTCGCCTAATTGCCATTAGACAGAAATGAGTTTTCTCAAAGATTCTCAAAGATTTGTCTTTATCAATTGACACAAATTGATTTTTCTTCGATTCCACCACCAAGAGCTTGTCTTATCGAGAATATTAAAAGGAGTATTTACCAAACGCGTATTTGACGATTAGCCGACGAAGGTATTCACAATATTCCAAATCCTTGGAATGATTATGGATGTCAAGAAAATGGAGAACCTCTTCGGTGTTCAGCAGATAACATACTGCCTCAATCGCTTACTGAAATTCTTCAGGAAATGATTCCAAATCAAATCGAAAGTGAGGATGATAACGATATCATAAATGAAGCAGTAGAGGAAGAAGACTTGGAAGAAATATTCGATGTATCGGGAGAAAGAGGTAGTGAATCTGAAAGCGAATGAGGTGTTACTTTTTATATTGAATTTTATATTTTATTTTAAGAGCTGAATCATTTATCTGGAAAATGGTAACTCCTATCCAAATATTGTATAGGAACAAAATTGTAGAACATGTTATGCACTTTGTTTTTTGTGCAGAAAGTTTTTCTCCATCTTTTTTAGTTTTTGTGTTAAATGACAAAAACAACATTTGCACCAGTCTTTTTTAACATAATATGGCCGCCATTTTGAAAGTACAGCCAATTTTTTTTTAGGACATGTCTAGAATTGTTCCCTAGGCTTTTAACTTTATGAAAAATATTGTCCTAAAGGATTGGGGGGGTGCACGTACTGTAAGAGTGGTACGTACATTTGGGTTGAAATTTTGTTTCATTTTATAAATTTCAATTAATGGTCACTCCTAATTTATGTAGGACTATTTAAATAACGGTTTTAAAGAAAAAACAATAGACAATTTAATTAGTAAAAAGCAATACAAACTAGATGAATACAGTATTTACTCGAGCATTAAAGATAACAACCTGGCAAAATATATAGTTCTAACATATTATTATGGCAACATTTCAGAAAATATAGTGAGCATTTTATCTCATCATAATCTAAAAGTTGCTTTTAGATCACAGTCAAAACTCTCACACTTTTTGTATAATGCAACTAATGACTTACAAAAATCTGGAGTTTAGAAGTTAAAGTGCCCTGACTGTGATACCTTCCATATAGGACAAACGGGTCATCCATTTAAAGTTAGGTACAATGAACACGAATGCTCCTTTAAACTTAACAATAACGATTCAGCTTTTTCAAACCACAAATCATAGATAATCTCTTTATTGTTTAACTATATTTCCTAGTAGGTATAAATTATAAGATTAAATTATTAGGTATAAATTATTTTAAAATCATAATCATCATATCTATCATACTTGTGAATCAACTGTTTGAAAATTACACGTTAAGTTGTCGAAACTGCAGTACCGTTTAGTTATAATAAATTAGTGATAAAAAACAAAGAAAAGTGCTTTCATCTGTTTCATTCGATATCTCTACTATCAAGCGGGACATCGAGTGAGAAATTATAAAATACACATTTCCATATTTTTTGTAAATTTTGTAAAAGAATTGGCGAACTCGAAATTCGAGTACCGCAGGAAATTTTACAAAAAAATCTGAAGATTTCGAGACAGTAGATACCCTCCTAAATATAATAATACAAATTTTAGAACTTGTCTTATCATTTTGGAAATCAATGTATTATCAATCTAGTAAATAATTATGAAAATGTAGTGGCATAGAAGTACTATTAGTCCCTTCAAATTAGTAAAAAAATCGCTGTTTTATGGAAAATCTTCCCACAGTTGTGAGACCTGTAAAAAGTGAAGTATTTGGGTTGTCTAAACATGATTTTCACCCCCTGCAGTTCTAAAAAAGGGTGGTTTTTGAGAAATATATACATATATATGAATTTTAGCATTTTTTCATCTTTCTCTCTATTTTGAGGAAAAACTATGCATTTTGGTGAAAAATATCAAGAGAGCAAAGTTGTAGAGCATAAAATTTAATGTTTCTTTTTTCGAATTCCGCTTCTTTAATTTTTCCTAATTTGAAGTAGTCCCAATATATCAAGCAATGCACATACTCTAGAGACTGGTGACACTATTTTACTATGTTTACATGGTTTCAAAGTTATTATATAAAATCTTCATTTAAATTATCCACAATAATATTAAATATTGAAAAACTCTAACTAAAGTTTGACCAATTCAATTAACAAATTAAAACAATAAATTAAATGTCTGAACAACAAAATCACAACCAGATGCAAGCCTAGCCGAGTTTTTTGAAGCAACGTGTGGCAATCTACCATGTAAACAAAGTTTTACAACTTGTTCCGTATAAGCATATGAAATTTGTGTGTTGATATAATTCTGAGTAGATACTTTATGACCTCAAAATAGAATATAATAGAATATATTACTCATTTTCACACAATATATTGTATACAGTTGTCAAAGAAAACAACACAGCTAAATTAAATTAAATTAAGAATTATATAATAGTATATTAGTCAGCAATAGGGTTGCCAACCGGCCCGATATATCGGGACTGTCACCATTATTGACCTCTGTGTCCCGACGTCACGATAAAGACAATAAAATCCCGACGGCGAGCCCAAGCTCAAGCTGCTGTCAGAGAACTTACACCACAGGGAAGCGACAGTAAAGCTTCCCACGATTATTATTATTATTAATTATATTTAATATGTGGTATAGTAACATATTATACTGAATTGCTTTCAGTGTACATCAAATTTTAAAGTTCTCTTGGTGTAAGAGGTTGTGTTTCATTCATGTTCAATGACATTAGAACGGGGTCATAAAATATCAAAGGAACCGTCGATATTGCTAGGATTTCAGCAATTTAATTTTGATAAAAAGATAATAATATATTTTTCTTTAACGGATATGCCTTTTTTATTAGTGTCCCGATTTAGTTTCCGGAAATTATGGCAACCCTAGTCAGCAAGCATATAATGATAGCTACTACTCGCAAGGGTGATGTTTATGGCACAGGCCGAAGGCCATTGTTGTAAATCATCGGAGCATGTAATAACCATCATACGTGAGTAGAATACTATACTTTATTCTCGACTTAATCGTTTAAATCATTTGAAGTTGAAAAAATAAAGTTAGTTCACAGTAAAACTTTGTTTGCTGTCTAAGAGGTCAAACACGATAACATGGACTCTCCATTGGAAATAATGGATGACTCGCCCGTTGGTTATGAAAATTGCTAGTTCCTGATTGGTCAAAGGTGCATTATAATGAGATTATGTTAATTATATGTTAGGTTGGAATTATGACTATCATTATAAATCAATTGTTACATACTTACTAGGTAAGTAATAAAAAAAAAAAAGAAAAAAAAAAGTATACATTTATATACACAAGTAATAAATAACGTACAAAACTATCGCCAGTCATGACGAGCACTGCTTAATATATTGGAACCACTATATAAAAAATCGATAATTCGTAAAAAAGATACTATTGCATATGTAACTGAGAAAAAATATATAAATATCTGATTTTATTTTTTTAGGCAAGTAAAGGATTTAATTAATAAGTCAAAATGTTTGATATATCATACGAAAGTGATATCAAGAGATAAAGAAAATGAGAAAATGTATAAAAATATTGAAAATGAAGATTCAAACAAGAGAGAAGCCTATTCGGTCTTAACTCTGTTTGCAGAAAATCGTAATATTATAGAAAAACCCTCTAAAGCAAACTTGATGAAATATGAAATTCCCGATACAGAATACAAAAGACCTAGTAAAGAGAGGTGTCTGGAGAGTTCCTCCAAAACGAAAGCTTTTATTGATTGGTGCAGAAGATCTTTTACATCTTTTATGCAGAAAAATCAAGAGAACATCACCCACGAAGTGAGAAAATGTAACACGAAACCTAGGATGATTAACATAATTAGAGATTGTACAAACTACTGTAAGCATTAAAAACATTACGCTATATTATATTATATGCCTAGAATATACATATGTAAATCATACAAACCCCGTATCTCAAAAAGTCGAAACACTGGTGGATGCTATAACCACTAACCATTTATAATGGAGTAAAATCAGCTCTAGATAATGCCGTCTTTAAATTAACTGATAACTAAATGGTACCTTTCATCTTGTAGAGTATAATTTTGGCCATCCGAAATTGACTCTCACAACTTTTTTAGTACGGCAGAATTTTGCAAAATCAATTTTTCATGCCCGAGATGCAATTAGAAAAACGTATTTTTCGAAACATACATCACGGAGCTACGATTATGAATTTTTGAAAACTTACTCAAAAACTAAAGCGCTTCTAATATATTTTTCAAAGGCCGTAACCTGGTAGCTATGGAATCGGCCTTTGCATCGATTTGATTAATTTTGACCTCAAAGGTTGCTTCTTAAGCGAAATTGAGACATACTAAATATCAGCTTCTATTTGTTGATATTTACCGAGAAGAAAACATTTTTCGAATTAAAAAAAAATTTTTTTTTCAGGAACTGCTGTTGCGAATTCCATGGGATTGAAATATGTTATAGTGGTACAAAAGATCTATTTACGAGATTTTTTTTGTAATTTTCACTCTACAGGAAGTTTGGGAAATAATAGCGAAAATATTTTAAACATTTAAAAAAATATCTTATACTCGGTGGGAACTTACCATTTTTTTGTCATATGTTCCCCATATATTCCCCTATAATATGATATCAAACTCAAAATTGTCTGATATAGATATTTATAAAAGTTTTAACTAACAAGCATTCAACTGTAGTAATTATTTAATACACAAAAAAAAATAAAAGTTTAATATTTAATAAACTAACTTGAAAATGTATTAAAAAATAATACTAATAATAATTGTTTAATCATTGTCACTGTCCTCTTCAATAGTAACAGGTGTATCATACTTAAATAGTTTAGTTAGGGTTTCAGCAGGTCGTATTATTTTTAATAAATATCTTGCATAACATAAATAATATATGATCCCTGCCAAATGGGAGCAACGCCCAACTGTTTGTCATATTATTAGGTCGCAATAATGTCTTAGGATTCCAGAAACACCAGAGCTATGTGGGTTATATAGACCGACGGTACATGACCAGTCAGGTGCAACGTTTTTAAAATGCATGCCAATTATATATATGAATGTAATTATCATGAATATGCCAGAAACGCAAATTTTAGGTAGTCGTCGCGTGCAGAAGGGTGTGCAAATCGGTTTTTTTTGTTTTTATTTTAAAATGGATGCCAATAGTGCCAAACGAAAAGCCATGAAAAGAAATCCAAAATCAAAAATACCAACAAATTTTACGATTTAATGTGCGCACCAAAATTTGTTTTGCGCACGGAAACTGCATGCCAATGAATTTCCGCTGGATTTTTTTTCACGGCTTTTCATTTGGCACTATTGGCATCCATTTTAAAATTTAAAAAAAAATACAAAAAACAAAAAAAATCGATTTGCACACACTTCTGCATGCGACGACTGCCTAAAATTTGCGTTTCTGGCATATTCATGGTAATTACATTCATATATATGATTGGCATGCATTTTAAAAACGTTGCACCTGACTGGTCATGTACCGCCAGTCTAATAGTCCAAGAAGCAGAGATATGTTTCTCTTGAAATGTGAAGTGATGGAACTTGGACTATTGAAATATTAGACTTGTCTTTAACAAAGTACATGTCTATAGAGCCGTCTTCCTTCATCATTTCAGCCAAATAGGATATTGTTTGTCGATATTGGTACCCGTAAAGAATATTTGGAGTTCAGTTTCGGTCATTTCAGGGAAATCCAATAGCTCGGTCGAGGACAGTATTTGAAAAGGTAGTTTTTTACGCGACCAGCTCTTTCACTCTATTTCAGCTGCTAATGTATTTTTTTCGTTTCTTCGTGCAATTATACGATCAAGAATTTCAGCAGGGATTTTTTCATCAGGAACTAATTTTTTCCCGAATTTGTTCAACAAAAACGATGTAGTCCGGTAATAGCTTTTCACATCTGGCAAGGCTGGCAATAATACTTCGAATCCTCTATTTTCCAAAACTCCAAATATCGACAAGCAATATCCTATTTGGCTGAAATGATGAAGGAAGATGGCTCTATAGACATGTACTTTGTTAAAGACAAGTCTAAAATTTTAAAAGTCCAAGTTCCATCACGTCACATTTCAAGAAAAATATACCATTGCTTTTTGGAGTATAACCCACATAGTTCTGGTGTTTCTGGAATTATTGCAAGTGTGAGAACAGTTGGGTTGTTACTCCCATTTGGCAGCGATCATATATTATTTATGTTATGCAAGATATTTATCAAAAATAATAAGACCTACTGAAACCCTAACTAAACAATTTAAGTATGATGATACACCTGTTACTATTGAAAAGGAAAATGATTAAACAATTATTATTAGTATTATTTTTTAATACATTTCCAAGTTAGTTTATTAAAAATAAACTTTTATTGTATTTTTGTGTATTAAATAATTACTAGTTGTTAGTTAAAACTTTTATAAATATTTGTTTTATATCTCTCAGACAATTTTGAGTTTGATATCATATTATAGGGGAATATCTGAGGAACATATGACAAAAAAATGGTAATTTCCCTCCGAGTATAAGATATTTTTTTAAACGTTTAGAATATTTTCGCTATTATTTCTCAGACTTCCTGTAGAGTGAAAATTACAAAAAAAATCCAGTAAATAGATCTTTTGTACCGCTATAACATATTTCAATCCCATGAAATTCGCAACAGCGGTTCCTTTTTTTTTTAATTAAAAAAATATTTTTTTCTCAGTAAATATCAACAATTAGAAACTGATATTTAGCATGTCTAAATTTCGCTTGACAAACAACCTATGAGGTGAAAATCAATCAAATTGATGCGAAGGCCAATTCCCCATACTTACCCGGTTACGGCCTTCAAGGCTGTTAAATGGGTCGAAATTTCGAGATCGACTATTAGGCAATTTTTTATCGACAAATTGGATAGCGTATTCGATTCGCAGTTGTCTCAAATGCAAAATATATACAAAATGTTAGCTCGATACCTCATATACGGTGTTTGTTATTCAATAGCCAAATTTAAAATTTAGGTAAAGTTAAAGTAGTCATTGGACTTAAGGAACATCAGATACTAAATGAAGAAGAAAAGGAAAAGTTATTCTTTAAATAAAAGTTCTTTTATGCATTATTTGGTTGCTGTACGTAGGTGCCTTAATTAAAATTTTTCAAACAAATGATTGGACGGAATATCTTTTCTTTTTTCTTCCTCATTTAGTAACATCAACATCAGATACTAAATGGGGAAGAAAAAAGAAAAGCTATTCCGTCGGACTGATTACCATTAATTTCAACTATATAATATCTGTCATTTAAGTACCTCCTGGACCAAGATAAAGTTTGACTCCGCACAGCACAATAACACTCCAGTTTAGTTAACAGAACGTTGTGATTTACCAAGTCAATTGTTTTACTAAGGTCGGAAATACCCCAGGTGCATTATTACCACTATTGAATTCTTCATATAACTTACTCAGATAACATATTATTGCGTAAGATGTGAACAATCGTTATCAATATCCAAATTAGGTGTTTTCACTGTATGCAAATTTGCTTTTTTGATATTATTAAAGTGAAGTACTCCATACATTAAAGCGCTTACCAATATTTAAACACCATTCTTTCATCTATCAATTTAAAATTTAAACAAATAAATAATAAAACTGAACAACTGAACGGGTATTACACAAAACGGGATGTGACATCATCGCTTGCATTAATTAGGCAATCCAAACCACGTGACATCCAATATGGCGAGGAGGGCAGACATTCATTTTCATTCGTTAAACGTCTGTTTTTCTGTTTGTTTGGCTACGTGGCCGGAATTTAGTAAAAATAAACCCCTGTTTGCCAATTGTTTGCCAACCACGCAATATTTAAAAACAATTTTGACAAGTCGTTGGATTCCTTAATATAACCAACATAACCTCAACTTTTACGTTTTTTAAGTTTATTGTCATTTTTAACGATTGTATCCGCACTTCTCATTTGAAACCAATATGGCTCCAAGCAAACATTTACAAATCGACGCAAATGATGTCTCAATATTGTTGATTACTAAAAATGGGCTGCTAATTATAGGTTGGATTTCCAACCTTCAAAAATCGCCTTATTTTATTGGGAGAAGATATTTAAAACTTTATGAACATTGCATTGAACAAGATTTTAGTTGAAAGTACGAGAACCAAGCGGAAATTTTCATAATAGCGACATATTACTCGGAAATTTTTAAAAGATATGTATTTTTGAAGTTAGGTGTTTACCATTAATATGACTGATGACGTCAACAATATGGCTTAGTGTTTTGGGCAGTAAAATTTTAATTCAAATTTAAAAATCCTATTTTTTTGGATACTACTCAACTGGTTGTGGAAATTCAAAAGTTTTTAGTTATAATTAAGTATTACCTTCACAGTCAATGAGATTTTAAAATTTGTGAAAACACCGAATTGTTGGGGAGGAGAGAATATTCGTCAGCTTTGCCTCCTTTACTAGTAGTATGGAGGATGTATTTTTGAACTATACTATTAAATAGCTAGCAAAAATAGACTGACTATTATTTTTCGGTAGACATTTTTGTGTTCTTCAATACCTTTTTAGAATGTTGTTCATTTAAACTAGTGCTTCGGCAAAGCAGAAAGGTCAGATGGCATTAATTTCACAATAATATTATTTTCTCAACTAATACATTAACTTCAACATGTATGAAATTTGAAAGGTTTCATGCCAGATAATATTGCAGTTTTATGAACAAGAATATTTTTAGCAAATTCATGCTGTCTGAATTCAGCTGCTTTTGTCATATTTAATAATCACTTTTTTAGTTGGTTTGCCGATAACAATCATGCCTTTGAGAGTCACAAATATTCCCACAAATTAAGCATAACAAATTTTCCTCCATTTTCAATCAATTACGAGTATAAGAGAAATTAATTTTCATATAAAAACCTGTTTATCAAACTGTACTTCCATGTGGTCAGTCGCACGGGGCTCCTGATCCAGTAGATATCACCATTAGGCTAGTTCACAAGTTCAAAGCCGTGTTAATTCTTGATAAAGGTCATAAAAATATGAGCGAGGGCTCATTGGATTCGGAATAGCGTCTAGAAAAATGTGCAAAAGTTTCAAACCCACACATAAACAATTGCAAAAGTTATAAACAAATGAAAAAATAACGAGTTTCATTTTTTGCAAATAACTCGAAAACTATTAATTAAGAAATTTTAAAGAAAGGTTCTTAAAGAGGAAGAAATTTCCAATAAAAAGTTCCGACTCTCTATTATTAATAATTTTAATTTAATGTTGAAAATAGAGCTCCGCGCAGCAAACACTAAGCCATTGCGATGCTCTGAAACCGTCTGTAACAAGTAAAAATATTTTTTTGTTATTAAATATTAATTTAAAATTTTTTAAAAATTATGATATTATTTAAAAAATGTCAGTTTTTTGTTAGGTTAAATAATTAATAACTAATAGACTATAACAATTAAAAACATCGCAATGTCATAATCCCATAAAGTATAGTTGAAATAAGGTCTCCACGATGCGAAATAATTTTAGAGGCTTTTGTTTAACAATTATCTGACTTGAAATATAAACGCAAACTCTAAAAAAAATTGTTAATTAACAATAGGCTCATTTTATGAAAAATCTGTGAAAAAATTTTTTTCCAACGGGATATTGTTCCTTTAAGTGTCTAAATAATACCATAAACTTTTTAAATTTTTAAATTAATATTTAATAACATAAAAAAGTATTTTTACTTGCTACAGATGGTTTCAGAGCATCGCAATGGCTTAGTGTTCGCTGCACAGAGCTCTGCCTGGTCTGCTTTTCTCACGTTGTCGGATCAGAAACAGTTTTTCTTCCTCGATGGTCATCAATTGCAACGCTTCGGCATGTGCGATATCAAATAAATTATCAAATCTTGTCACAAAGTCTTTCTCTTTCCGTCGTTGGGTTGTCCGCTTAGAGCACTTTTGCAGTTCTCTCCATTCATAGTAAAGGTTTTCCAACTTGATGATGAAGATTTTTTCAATTCTTTGTGGAATTCTTGCCTTTTCCCAAAAAACTAATGTCTTTCTAATCACAAGCTTTGCACTTTCACGTAGATCTAACTTTACTTGTCTGAGATTAAAAAATACTTGTTTATTAGATGGAAGTTTACTTCCAGTGATTGCATAAGCGCAGTGTCCAAGAAGATAAACTCGATCATCATGACGCAAAATAAATCGGGCCATATCGAAATTAAATTATTGGAAATATTCAATGTAAAATCACTGAATTTCACGGTCACTCCTCACAGTACAAGAGACAGTGAGACACTGTTAAATCCATACTCTCTTTACCATAACAAGCCCTTCCAGATGATTCACTGCTATTCGCTCTAGCAACGACCTATTACTTTCTTGGGAAAAGGGTCTGGTAAACAATTTTATATTCGTCCATTGTGAGTTAAAACCTGCCTATTGTTTACTTCTTAGAAAAGGTCAATTTCACAATATGGGGTATTTCAACAAATTCAGAATCCTGGGGTGCTGTTTTCCTCTTAACCGATTTGACTCAGAATTTCAAGGGATTGCTTTTTTTAGGAATTGGAACCATTGTGGAGGGTGCTGCAAACTAAATATGATAATTTTTGTTCGGTCAAGTATAAATAAAGGCCACCTCAGTAAACATATGAATATACTTCTGTACTTTCAGCAACTTAAGTATACCTAAACTTTGACATACAAAGGTAAATAATTCACATTACGAAATTTATAAAAAGTATATTAAAAATAATTAACGAAACAAAAAACAAAATACTGATAAAATATGGCTAGTGACTAAAACAAAAATAGTAACAACAAAACAATAATTTACTATTCATAAAAATTACAGAGGTTTTAGCAGATCCGGCGATGGAAATTATCAGACCTGGTAGCCGACGTTTTACTCTTTATATTTTTAGTGCGGGCCAGTAAGATGTTCTCGTAATTTTCCTGTCGCCGGGCCCGATTTTTGACATGAGCACACATACATACACACACCGCAATAGGTTTTACTTAACATTAAGTCATAACCTTAATAGTTGAAGCAAAATTGATAACATATTAATCTAAATTTACACCCTCTTATAGAAATTTTTAGACATGAAATCAATAAGACCATAAATAACATAAAGCAGGATGTATACCAACCCACAATTTGGAAATTCCCTGACTAGGCTTTCCAAGACTTTTCAATCAAAATTCCACAAAATTTTTCTGATGCTTGTCAAAGAATAAATAATTTTTTGTAACGCCATATCCTAAAATGACATTTATTTGACAATTTCAATGAATCAAAACAATGTCATTATTGACAAATGTAAAATAAAGAAAAGAGTGAAATAAAGAAATTTTGTTTCAGTGTGAAATAAAACTTATTGGTTTCTATGGAAACAGCAATAGAATTTAGTCTATTTTTACAAAAGTATATAATCCAGTCAATGAGTGCTCAAAAGAGGAGTGTAGAGTACATGGAATATGCGAGAATTTTTGACTTCAGGACTTTGTTAGGAGTAATTAGTGGGTAAACATACTAAAAGTCCCCGCCCCTGGGAGGTGAGCTTACGGTGGGAGAAGGGGGGGAAGGTCCCATTTTTGGGTATTTCGATTATATCTCGGAAACGGTGGACTCCAGAAAAAATATGTCCTAAATAAAAATGAAAGCTAATTAAATTTCCTATAAAATTATTTCCATACATATTTGTCGAATTTTCAACGGTTTTCGAGATATACGTTATTGAAAATCGATACTTTTTGAAAAAATCAGTTTTACCTAACTCTTTGTCAAGCATTTGCTTCTAGTGCCTCCCACGATCGTTTCTCAGAAAAATTGTCAGAAACGAAGTTGTAGAGCATTAAATTTCCTTCAATTTGATATACACTTAAAAAATAATTTTTTCGAAAATTATCGATTTTCAATAACGTATTTCGAAAACCGTTTGAAATTCGACAAATATGTATGGAAACAATTTTATAGGAAATTTAATTAGCTTTCATTTTTATTTAGAACATATTTTTCTAGAGTCCACCGTTTCCGAGATATAATCGAAAAATCCAAAAATGGTACCTTCCCCCTCCCTCCCAGGGGCGGGGACTTTTAGTATGTTTACCTACTAACTACTCCTAACAAGGTTCTGAAGTCAAAAAGTCTCGCATATTCCATGCATTCTACAATATATTCATTGACTGAACTAATATTGTTTTCCAATTTCGAATGGCGATACAAAAAATTTTGTATATAACTCGAGACTAACTCGAGATTTTTTTTACTTATGTGTGGTTGTTTATGGCACTCGCCTTCGGCTCGTACTATAAACGCCCCACTTGTAAAAAAAAAACACCATTCTAGCCACTTGTATAAAATACTATTATATTATTAATAGAAAAATTTTATTAAAACAAAATATAATTAGAAAAAACAATAAATTCTTTACTGGCTTATGTAACAAATTAAATTACTCATACTAAAAAATCATCTAAAATGTATATTTTATTAAAAATAAACAACTAAAACACAAACTCGCTTGTGGTAACTCAAGTAGGGTACTACTTGTTACGAGCAAAATAATAATAGCAATCTTTTTAATAAATAATGACTAGTTTTCGGAATTTTAAACTATGTATACATAATGGCTCAGACGACACAGTGACTCTCGAATGAAAATTTTTGATATAAGTAATTTCAATTAATTTTCCCTGACCTTTTTTTTATAAATTTATGTATTCCCTGACCGTTCCCTGATTCCAAAATTAAAATATAATTCCCTGACTTTTCTAGGCTTTCCGTTTTTCAGAAAGTATACACCCTGATAAGGACGTAGTTCTAATACAGTACAAAAGTAGTAGTCCATGCCAAAGTTGCTAAAACCCCAAAAGTGTAAGGGTAGCGACTAAACATGCCCCGTTTTCAAGGGCGGTTAACATGATGGTGATGGTCGCGCAGTCCCTACTCCGCTCCAACTCCCCTAAACTCAAAAAGCCAGCCCTTTTTCCCATTTTTCGTTGTCAGGCATGAGAGCACTCGTTGGTTTGGGTCTTTTTTGAGGAAATTCAATATGTCCTGTGAAATTTAGCAACCAGACATCCTAACGCGACCCCCGCAGGTTGAAACCATCCCCTCCCTCAATCCAAGTGTCCCTCAAAGAGAAGGTTTTAAAGAAGGTATCCCCCGTTTTCAAGGGTGGAGAACACGACCGTGGCATCACTTTCTCTCTTACTCTTCAAAAACTACCCTTGCATGCCCAATACCATCGGTTTTTCTTACAGTGAGACCACAAGTGCTCATTGGATCAGGTTTTCTAGGGAGAGAATTTTTTTATTACAGTTTAAGAGAAGTGTGATATACTCGACTGTATTTATTAGATATTTATTTTCACATTATGTACATGAAGTTTATTCTTATGCTACGCATGCGTCATATATGATCTTTATTAAATGTTAATTCATTCTTCAGCGTTTACAAATTAGATCACATTGTTTTAGCCAATCAGAATAGACATTATACTCTTCAATGAAACTTGCTTCCATCTGGGTGCATTCATCATCATCGTCACTAACAGTATTATTCTGTATTAAAATTTCCAAGATCAGCTTTTGAATATCATCAATAGTACCATCCTCATCTTCTGATAGATCTGAATTTTCAGCTATTATCGCAATCATTACCTCTACAATGTTTACAGAATGGACTACATTTTACACCTAATTTTATTTTTGTGTTACACCCGGTCTTACAGACAGAGTTATGTTCTTTGAAAAATGAGTCAGGAATTAGCTTTTTGGAGGAAAATTTCGGTTGTAAGAAGCCATTTCCCATTATTCAACCCCAGTCAACGGGGTTCATTTCATTTTGTGAACTTGATAATACACTCTTTTTACATGCTCCCTTAGATACATATATCTAAGTTTTATGCATTTAGGAGTAGTTGGTTAGGGTGGGAGTCTAAATAACATCAGCACCGTGTTCCCTGCCCTTAAAAATGTGTAGAAAACAATTTTCAGCACGTTTAGGTATTTTTTGCATGTTTCGGTATGAGGGGTGGTTTCAACCCCCAGGGGTAGTTAGGATGTCTGGTTGCGAAATTTTACAGGACATATTGAGTTTCCTCAAAAAAAAACCCGTTCCAACAAGTCTTCGCATGTCTGACAACAAGAAATGGAGAAAAGGGGTGGTTTTTTACGTTCAGGGGTAGTTCGAGGGGAGGTAAGGACCGCGCGACTATCACCATCTTGTTGGCCGCCATTGAAAGCGGGGGGGAGGTAGCCATGTTTGGTCGCTACCCTTCACTTTGGTATGGACTATAGGTATAAGTACTGTTTGGCATATAATGAGGTGCAAGTAAATAATGCATTTCCTTAATTTAACATGTAATCAACAAACATGAAATACACAATTCGCACACACATCAGTCACAAAATTTTGCATAACTTTTTATTAACACAAATGCTGTTGTAAACAAACCCAAATTGTGAATTTTACATTTTTTCTATCACCATATTTAGTGCAATTTTGGCACAATGGATAATTTTTTTTTTCACCAAAATGGAATGAATTAAAAAACTGAATCATTTTGTTTGCTAACATATCCCAGACAAATTCTATGAAAACAAAAAAAATCTGAGAATGTGAACATACACAATATGTCAAACAATATACTAAAAGTTCTACGGTCTTCCATGCATGGTATTTTCACGTGCAAGAAAGGCATAAGTGCAGATATTTATTCATTTTATAGGAAAACTCCATTACAAAATGTACAAATAAATCATAATACAGCTTGTCTCAATTTGGATTGCACATTACACGTGGTAGGTCACGCTACAAATCTAGTTTAATCCATCCTCTAAGAGGGCCTAACTGTTTAAAGCATTTAATAATAATAATAATGATTATTATTAGCACTAAATACTAGATACCATGAGAGAATGATTTTGAAGGGGTCTGTTGACAGCATGTGTAGAATGGCACGGCCTTGCAGA
This sequence comes from Rutpela maculata, assembly GCA_936432065.2. NCBI lineage: Eukaryota > Metazoa > Arthropoda > Insecta > Coleoptera > Cerambycidae > Rutpela > Rutpela maculata. Next base: position 223,080,280 of record OW386286.2, on the reverse strand, counting down.
ACAACCATCAGAGTACACTCACCGAGACAACAGAGCAGCCAGATACCTCCAGTGGATCATGTGCAAGCACCTCGATATACCAGTGCCGCAAAAATATTATGAATACACCCCAGAAAACATTGTCAATACCAAGGACGTCACAGTTATGTGAGACGTGCCCATTGTAATGGACAGAGAAAGTCCTGTTTGCCGATCGATATATCCATCCTGAATGACACCTATGTCATACTCAGATGCAAAGACCACAGTCGTGCCAACGATTGTAGGAGACCTTAGAATTGTTAACATGTTCACGACGACAAGAAACCTTAATACATTTTTGATTTTCTTATGTATTATTGAAAATTGTTGTAAAAATAAAAGCCATTTTCTTAGATATTTTTTTATGCCTTCACATTTATGGCCGAGTGTGCCACCAATGTTACACCCGATAACATATACCATTACTGCAGCCGTATGGCCAATGTTGTAAGTCTCATTTTAAAACATAAAGATTTAGAATACATAGAAAATGTATGAACGAAAATGTACGAATGTAAGACTACACGTGGGGTGTGCAGTGTACCACATCGTCGTGAACATGTTAACAAGAGTCTACAACAACTGCCAGTTCAACCGAGCGCCCAAGAAGTACAGAAAATCGCACTATTGGGAATCACGCATATTTTAAGAAAAGTTTTGGACTAGGAGTCTCTGTTGTCCCTTGTTAGGGTCTGGACTCTGAACTGTTGGAGCAGACATCACCAACGTCACCTGAAAACTCTAGAATGGGCTCCAACAAGCCGAATCCCAAACTCGCATGGGGGTTGGAGAATAGTTTCCAGCTGCGCCCAGGGCCAGCCTTAGTTCCTCAACTGCCCTCGTGCGAAATTTTTTAAAAATTTTTTAGTCCTCATTTCAAAATTGATGAGAAGCTCATGACGCTCCTTATATCGTGACTCTTGGCGCCCCCTAGGGTAAGCCGACCTCGTGCGGGGCACAGTCGCCCACCCCCCATCGTCCCTGGCTGCGCCTGAAAAAGTGTATTGTATGCTAAAGGCAGCTACTCACACGCCTGCCGTAGGGGCAATCTAGGTTGCAGGGCAGACGGGGCAATCTAGGAGGCTTCTCTACACACGTTCCTGCCGTTCAGTGTTACAGTGAATGTCAGACCTGTCGCTTGAATCCGTGAAGATGGCTCCAACACTTTCAAAAAATCAAGAGATCGCCATTACCTGGCTGTTTCCGTGGTGGTAACGCAAAAAAAAGAAAAAGGAAGTACTGGGTGAAGAAGTGGTTACAAAAACGAAAAGAATTATGTCACATGAACGTTATGCAAGAATTGGAAGTTAAATTTTTACGAACGGATATAGAATGTTTTGAAGAGATCCTTTGCATGGTGACACCATTAATAGAAAAAAAAGATACATTAATGCGGAAAGCCATTAGTGCTAGAGAACAGTTAACTGCTACTCTACGGTTTTTGGTTAGCGGACAAAGCTACGAGGATTTAAAATTTACTACTATCATATCACCACAATTAATGTCCACAATGATTCCCGAGACATGTGTTTTTTATCCCACATGTGGGACCGATCTTTATAGACTTCTATAACCCGAGTGCAAACTTCATACTCTTGATCATTATCTTTTTTCATTATATTTGTATTTACCTCAAAGCTGCACAATACAAACAAGCACTCCGCACGTCTTTCGCTAGAGAACTGAGTCGAAATTGCCCCAATCACGCTACATACACGAATTGTAGCAGGGCGGCTGGAGCTGATCTAGGAAGCTAGGAAGGTCCGGGGCGGTCTGCCACCCAGCAAAGGAGACAATCTAGGAAATTGCCACTGCTTGCCTACACACGTCACAAACAAGGAGGCAATTAAGGGTCAACCCCACTTCTACACCCTAGATTGCCCCTGCGGCAGGCGTGTGAGTAACTGCCTTAAGTCTATAATAATAATCGTCATTATTAGTATCAGCAGGGTTGTGTCAAGCTAATTTGGTATTTAACATATGAATAAGTTCTCCATTGCTAATATGAAATAAATACTAACTTTAGAAAATAATTCTAAAAATATATACTTTTCCAAATGAATCCCTTAAGGACAAGCTCAAAAATAACACAACCTGCAAATCGTTGGCCCTCTGATGTTGATGTCCATAAAGTTCTTGTTTAAGAAACTCCCACAAAAGAAGTCAAGAGGATTTGGAAAACGACCTGCCCAAAGAATGTTTCCAAGTGCACTAATAAGTCTGTTTTCAAAGGTCGACAAGTCCAAATGTTTCTGTCCGTTTAGGGTGACATCAATGAAAAAGGGACTCAAGATGTGATTGCCTAAAATACCACACGACATTCAATTTTTGTGTGGATACTGAGTTCTGAAGGATAAAGAACAAGTTTATTTTGTTGTGGCCAATGTATCAAACATATGAATTGTAACGCCCATGGATGGAAAGAATATTACTGATGAAGTGTTCGTTCCTATTTGCCTTTCCATTTCCGTTTCACAAAATTCCATCTGTCGACCTCCTTCAAAAATAATGTATTAAAAAATAGGTGCAGACTATTTTTTTAAAATGATGGTTTATTTACGAATCGTTAAAGCAAGGGTATAGTTTCCTTAAAAAATGTCTTATTTTGCAGTTATATTTTACTAATTGTAGAAGACTTAAGAGAAAGCAGAAACATTAGCAAACAACCTGATTTAGTTTTGTCTTTTTTTCCCATTGAACAAATATGTAAAATAATTGCAGATTATTACTAATACCTGTTAAATAGCCCTGCTTAAGGAGTTTCCTCATAAATACACATTGCCATTTGTCCAGGGTGGTAATGAGTTTACTAATTTAAATTTTGACAGTTGACACACAGATTTATCTAGGAAATGTGATACGTTGATGTACATGCACATCAAACGTGCCATATCCAATCTTTTTCTTTTTGGTCTTGTTCTTTTTTGGCAAATCTCAGGGAAGCTTTTTAGTGATTTCCATTGCCCTCTTGTCTTTCTTCCTCAGGTAGTGGCAATCATCAATTGCAAAACTAAAACAAAATGCTTTTAAAAGGAATACAATCTCAGTAAATCGAATTTGTATAATTTGTATAAAATCTTGTTTGTTAAATAAATGTTTATTTAATGGGCCTTTCCCACGTTTTTTTTTATTGAATATTTGAAAAGTTCTCTTTAAAAAAATAAAAATATTTTTTTTACGAAATTCGCTTCTTTTCTACAGAAAAAATTATTATGTTATATGAATTTAAAATTGGCGGCAATATTTCTGCACTGATGACGAAATGGGGGGGACGACCAATCAGTATACTCTAGCACCCTTGGTAGAGGCTACATATGAGCAGATTGTACGTATAAGTGTTTGTCTCTTTCTATCTTTACCGAATTGACAGACATGTCATCAAGCTTTGTTAGTTCTAGTCTAGTGACGTAACTACAGAAACTTTTCTTTGATGTATTTACTATCAAGTTGCCAAAAATGAATGAAATCTAAATCATATGACATTATTCCAAAGTTAAAACCTCTAGTTAAGCTTAGTTTATAAACTAACGCAGCAGTTACAGTTGAAGTTGCCGCACCTATAGTGTTTATGAAGAATATGAAAGCAATGTTTCCATTTATAAAGTCCGTTGCCGCTGCAGTTGCAGTTCATATTCTGCAGGTAGATAACCAAATTTTATCGGCAACCGCTGCGGAATTACCAGCGGATAGCCAATGAAATTGTAGTTCATGGAGAACGTAAACAAATCGTCACGAGATTTACGCATGAAGCGCATGCGTGAAAAACTTTCTATGACAGCAACAGCAAGAGTTTATAAATGATAAATGACAAATTTTAGTGAATTGCAACTGATACTGCTGCGGCAACTCCAACTGCAACCGCAATTGCAGCGGAAAAGTTTATAAATCGTACTTTACTGTACTAATATATAATAATACATTTATAGTTACAAGTATTTCATACCTGCTGAATATATAAAACTAAATAGGTATGTACAAAAACTGAATAAAAACGTTAAAATATGATTCATTTCACTTTTGTAGTATACAAATTACAGTTAATAAATATAAACAACTAGGTTTAAGTGTTTTATATTCTTTTACATTTATTGAATAATTTTTAAAATCATTATTAAATCTAAAGATTTATTAGTAACAGTTATTTTATTTAAGTAAACAGGAATTGTCATTCACCATTTCACTGTCAATAATAGGGAGATTATCACTTGCCTTCTCAAAATCTGTCTTCATTTTTTTCATGTCTACCCAGTACACACACACACACTTTTAAATAATTAAGAAACACAATTATGAAATCAAAATACTAAATCCGTGCATATCTACATATTTATTTTATTTCCATTATTGTTGCCAAGTGTCAGTTATTTGTTGGGAGCCAACATGTCGAAAGTGTGTTTCTTCTGTTAATTCTTATCATTTTTATTATAGGGAGTGGTATTATTCAATGGAAATTCATTATTTTCAAAAGCGGAGATAAAAAGTAGACATTCTTTAGTGAAATAATTAAAGCATTTCCTCTAACGTTAAACATTCATATACATTAGGCAACATGGAAATAGTCTCATCGGCAGGTTTCCAGACGAGATGTAAAATTCAGAAACATCAAGAGATTCGGTTAATTTTCGTATACGGCATCTGCATCATAACCTTAAATTTCAAGTTTTTCAAGTTTATTCTCATTTTAAATGTTTGTATACGCATTTTTAGCTTGAAGCCGTACTGGCTCCAAGCAAGTATTTAAAAATTCACGTAAATAATTTTTCAATATTGTTGATCAATAAAAATAGACTGCTAATTACAGGTTAGACTTCCAACCTACAAAGAGTCCTATTTTATTAGGACAAGGTGTTTAGGACTTCATAAACATTACACTGAACTAGACTTTAGTTGAAAATACGGGAACCAAGCAGAAATTTTAATAATAGCTGGGTAATACTCTTAAATCTTAAAAAACACATATTTTTGAGGTTAGCTGTGACGTCACGTGCAAATGCCCTATGAATCCAGAAATTGTTTAATTTTGATTGGAGTTCCCCCCATGACGTAATTCGAGCGCGTTTATTTGTTCGAAATATGGAGTGAATTAGACAATATGTTTATTTTTAAAATATCCATTTAAAATTAAAATATTATACGATATGACGTGTATATACAATATTTATTAGGTGTTAATAAATGATTTATGAAAAAATAATAATCAAGTTCCATTACGTGGGAAAGGCCCATTATATGAAAGATAATGTTTTTAAAATTGTTATTATTATTCTATATATTTTCATAGTAATGCATAAAAATAAAATTAATGAGAAAGTGAAGTATGCGATGTACGCTACACTAACATATTACAAATATATGTTGGTAAAACCAACAGTGCACACCCCGTAAGTTGTTTTATTCAATAAGTGCTATTCATATAACATTAATTTATTGGTCAAACTACACAGGCCCACAAAAAAAGTGATCTGTTCTGCAGACCAGAGCAATGTATCCTTATGTATTTTGACCTGTTGAATCCAAAGTCAGAATTGTCAGATTGGCCCATTTTTCAACGCTACATAGGCTGTTGACTTTGTGATTTAGTAAGGAACAATTGCGTTAAAGGGTTTTTATTGTTTCATCCGTTATTGGTCACATAAATATGATAAAATCACAAAATGCTATTAAATTTAGGGATGCATTTTTTAGGAAGAGGTGAAAGGGGTGGTTTTTTAGTTTTTTCAATCTCAAAAACTCAGGCCCGTTGAGAGGGGAGTACAGCCAGTACAAATTACTGGGGCCCCAGCGCAGTCACGGGGCCCCTGGCCGTATTAAAAATTTCATGACATTGCCTGCCATCTCATGTGGGTATACCCAAACAAACCGTACCAAAATACCAACTCTTTCATTTTCCCAAGTACTATAGTTATTAATTACATAAAGGGATTAACAAGCCTTTAATCTATGAGAAAAAATGTGCACTCGAGGCGTAGCCGAGAGTCACATTTTTTCGAGTAGATTGAAAGGCTGTTAATCTCCGAATGTAATTCAACGTTTTATCCATGGCCAGGGGCGGACTGACAACAGTTTAGCGGCGCTGGATCTTAGAACTCGCAGGCCACTTATTACTCTATTAGCCGGTCATCTTGCCAAGCAGCCAGCGCCAGCGGCGCACTATTGGAGCGGGCCACCGGGATTCGTCCCGGTGTCCCGGTGGGCCAGTCCGCCCCTGTCCATGGCCAAATTAGGAGCGTGAAAGCAGTATGAGAGCAGGTGAAAAAAATCTGATTTTGAAAAACGTCAGATCTGACAAGTTTATTTTGACTAAGAATCTTTTCATTTTGAGCAAAAAAAAAAATAGAAGGTTCCAGTTCTTATTCGGAAAAACCCCATCTAGTTAATTTGATTACTACCGGACAAAATGACAAGAAGATCGTTCTTGATATAAATGTTAATGTTAATATTAATAATAATTCTAAATAAAATTCTATAAAATCGAAGCGAGGTATTATGAATTCTAATCCACTAGTGTATTAAAGAGCCTTTAATCCATGGAAAATGGACGTATTATACCTTCCTAATATAGTGGTCGTGGATAAAACATATTTTGAATACCTCCACAAGGCACAATTATAATGTCTGTATATCAAATATCAATGCAAAGAAAAAATTACTAAAATCGGTAAACCCACTAAATTAAAGTTCAAAACGGCCCTGCAAAAACTAAGCGGAATTCAAAAGAATTACAATAGTACGGATAATAAGCTATTTATTTTGTTTTTATTTAATATCAAATTTTAATTCATTAAATTAAACACAATAAATAGTAGTAGAAAATAATATACTACTTTAATTAGTTTAATTATGAAACAGTGCATTTATCTAACGTTATTTAGGAAAATACACAAACAGTCAAGAATGAAACATTTATTATGTTATTTCAAGATAAATTGACAGATTCTTTAATGTTTCTATTATGAAAGAAAATACATTTTGCATCTGCAAAATAGCGTTTTCGCAGTAGGATTTAATTCAATATCACTGGACATATCAATGTGTTATCTCATGGTAATTATTACTCTCCATTGATTTGCTCAAAAATCTCTTTAATTTTTTTGACCCTGCAAGAAAATCTGAATTCGATTTCATTAAACAACATAGGTACATTAGTTCTTACACCGCATTCTCTGCGCTGTATCGTCCGCGAGGGCGTTCCGTATACTTAATTGCAATTTTCTCGAAAACTGTTAATCCTAGAAAAAAAAGTTTCAAATAAAAAAGTTAGCTTCATCCTTCATACGTCCTCAATATACATGGTATCTATTTGGAAAGATAAAAAAGTTTCTCGCTTTTAATATTCGCACCTGCAAAATTTCACGGTTTATCGACAAGGACCTAGAAAAAAAATCATATTTTCTTTACTTATTAAAATTTGACTTTGATATTACCACATTTTGTTAACCGATATGGAGTCATAACACGGTAAAAATTTGAGATTAATTCGTTGTCCCTTTTTTGAATTAAGGCGAGTTAAACGAGAAAATAATTGTATCTATTATTTTACAATTTTCTCACATCTTTTATCTCGACCATCCAAAATAGTCGTAATTTCTCATTTCATCAAAGGATAAGCTTCTAAACACTTCTCTCAAGGTAATTTTAGATTATACATAAAATAAAAATTGACCGTTGAACTTGTCGACCCTAACGTGACGGTACAGCGGATACTGTGGAAAAGGGAGGTATGCGTAAGATACTCTTTCATAGTATCATGGGTATGAACCCACTAGCTTTATTGCTTTATTAGCTTATCTACATTTTAGTCTAGGATGTATGAAAGTTTTTGATACTTTAGGAAATAGTTTAATTGTATTAAATGTAGTTAGAAACAAATCTGTAATGCGAATTTTTTTTTTACATTTTCGCCTATAACTTTTTTCTGGGCAGAGATAGGTACAGGAATTGCTTTAGAGAAAATAAAGTAGAATGTCCAACCATCGAGCTGTGAAAAAAGGCTCTACGATAAAAATTGGCTGAGATATTTCCGTTCAAAGTTAGCTATTTTTTGTTGTTTTTTACTGCTTTTGCTTATATATCCTTTTCTTTACAACTATCAATGAAAAACTTTATTTTCATTGGGCAATTTTAAGGTTAAAGAGTGATAATTAACATGTTTTATTTTAATTTGTAAAATAAAAAAAACGGAAAAATCAAATAATTCAGTTTTTACTAATATTAAGTGATATGAATCAGTCAGTCTTTTTGGAATTTAGATTTTTTTATTATCATATAGGTTATAAAAAAGCGACATTGATTGTGAAATGTCATAAGTAAGGTATTTGAATAATGTTAATTCAGAAAACATATGTATTTTTGTTTTTTTTTACCTTTTTACACCATTCCATGGGAATGATTTCGATTTATAACAAATGCAAAAATTGACGTTGAAAAATTCACAGATACAACTGCAAATAACTGCGATTGTATTTATTGTGTAAATAATGTAACCTAATATTTTGTACATATGTCCGTCATTACAAGACTGAAAAACTTTTTCATCGGTAAACACAACATTGTTCCAAAACTCCAACGGGCGATAGACACAATTTAAACAAAACATAATGCGGGCTTGCTTCTGTTAATATGTACAGTTTTTTATTTCCGGTTTTCCTGTTCTTCCAGCTGTTGACCTTGATGCTGGAAAATTTGTCATGAACACAGCATCTCCTGCTATTTGAAACGGATGTCGGATTTTCCCTCAAATAGCTCAGGAGTGCTTCATCTTGAACGAGATTTGAACTTCTCGATCAGCCTGAATGTCTTTTCTCTTTATGCTACCTTCCTCCTCCCACTTTTCTTCACACTCATAACAGTACTCTTATTCAAGTGATAATGGTTAGCAACTGCTCTGATAGACCATCCCTCTTCAATTTTAGAGAGATTAGAATTTTTTTATGTTCAATTAATTTCGGCATTTCAAAAATATGACACTGACACTAACAAATAAATAAATAATGATTTAATATAGCGAAAAATAGGTGTACGGAATTTTATTGCACAGAAGTGTACATGAATTTTTTTCAGTTTTATGTACTTAATAGTTAAGCTGATGTCTCTTCAACAAAATTGTCGATTTGAAAATCAATTTCTTCACCGATGTCTGCATCGACGTCCTCTTCAGATATGTCTGGCACATTTGCGTTCTCGCAGTTGACTGACTCCTGTGCATTCTTTGCAAAAAATGGAGCATTTAATATCCAACTTCCTGCAACCACAGTTTCCACGTCAGCATTTCAAACATCCACAAGCTATCTGCTCGAGCAAAGTGTGTGGTGCAGGAGGCTGTGTTGTGGGAATCGGCATCAATCCATTTTTTGTTTCTTTCCAACCTCATTGCAGGGGATTTAAAATCTTTCCTTGCTACTGCTGCATTTGTAAATATGCTCGTTGCCATGTAATTTTGTGGCGTCGGCTGATGAAGATAATTGCGACAAAGTAAATTTCGTACTTTTTGACAGTCTACTGAATGACATGAAGCGACATTTAGCTAGGCACTTACCATTAGATTTGTCATTGTAAAAACAAGCCACAATATACTCAGATGCAGTGTACCTTTTTCTTCCTCACTTGCATTCTCACGTAAAAATACTTGAATATGTTCTTCTAAATGTAAGATATTTTTTATAATAAATTTTATGAACTTTTTTTGCCAACATGGAAGAATGCGGAGGTTGTATCACAGCCACTGAAAGCGTGGCAAAGCAAGCAAATGCTAATATTGTGGATATTGACAGCTTAAGATACTCAGCGACCTTACAAACTCATTTCAGGTAGAAAATCAGTAATATAATGTAGAAATAGAAAAACTTTTATAACACAAACTGTTCAAAGTTGGAAAAATCTCGATAACTGAATGGTCGAAAGTTATGTTATTTATTTATTTATTTTCCTACAAAGTAATTTTACAACTTAAAAAACATGTTTATTGTTATCCTATAACTTTCAAACTGCTTTGTACTCAATAAAAATAAAAAATTTTGATAATTGTAAAGAAAAGGGTATATAAGCAAAAGCGGTTGAACTGCAATATCCCAGTCAATTTTTATCATAGAACCTTTTTTCACAGCTCATTTTAACGGTTGGAATCTCTACTTTCTTTTCTCTGAGCAATTCCTATAGCTATTCTGCTCAGAAAAGAGTTGAGCGAAAAGGTAAAAAAAAAAATAATAAATATTTCAGATTTGTTTATGCCTACATTTAGTATAAAAAATAGTTTTTTCGAGGTTGCAAAAAGCTATTTTGATGTGAAATTCAATTTCCTACAAAGAGGTACTCTAGTATTTTTTTTAATTCCGCTTAGTTTTTGAGTGATATTGAAAAAAACAAAAAACCACCCCTTTCACCTCGTTCTCAAAAATGCACCTAAATTTAATGGCATTTTGTGGTTTTATCTTATTTAGGTGACCAACAAACGGATGAAACAGTAAAAACCCTTTAACGCAATTGTTCCATACTTCCTCTTTTTGTTTGTACATAGTCAATAGCCTTAACCTCCAGACACCCATAAATTAAAAAAAAAGATCCGTCTGACGGATCAGACGAGTATTTTGACCCGCTGAATCAATATCCGAAGCCCGAATTGTCAGATTGGCTATGTTTTTAATCTCTAATCCCAAAAAAACTTCTTCAAAAAGCCGGTTTTTTGTCTTTCCCACTCAAATGAGTAGTTGGACATTTTTTTAAATATGTTTACTTCATAACCTCACTACGCCATAACCTCATATCACTGTAACCCCATAACCGTATAACTCTATTAATGGGGGTATGTAACAAAGATCTTTAACTACTAGATGGTTTAACCCATAAGGAATTCATATTTGACAAAGCTGCAAACATCCCAACGGAGAAAGCAATATTAACACGCCTCAAAAAGCGAGATAGCAATTCTGGAATTGTTGGACTTTACCTTTGCTATGTTGGATCAGTTCGAGTTTGTTAAATAAGATTTTTAGCTCTTACAGCGCAAACGCAATCAAATATCAATCGGCACTAACAACTAACTGGAGCAACCAGCGGTGTTGCCAAACTGCCACAATTTTCTCTACATTCTCCGATTGCACAACGTTATTACATTTGACCACTTCAAAATTCCCCGCTTTAAACGACTTTTGTCTCTGATCTTTGACAACGTCGCGAAAGTTTGCGACTAGAAGCAACTAGAAGTGAGGCATGCGCATAGACAACACGCGTATTTGGAGTTGGGTCCAGAATGGGAGCAGAGCGGGAGAGATAATGGGCAGTTCTTTACTTGAAAAAGTCAGGATATGTTGTACGCAGAATTGAGATAGAGTTGAGCGATCTAGGAGTTAAAAGATCTTTGGTATGTAAGCTTCTATAACCACAAAACTCTGAGTAAACAGAAATTTTACACATCTGACTTCAAAAACCATATAACTCGGAGTGTGCAGGCTTTTATGACTCCTTAACCAAATCCATTCTGTAACTTCATAACCCAGGGGCATCCTTTAATATCATGCTCCGGAGAAAGTACGGTTTTGTCAATATATCACCAGGGAATATTTACTTTTGATATCTAGTACTCATCAGCTCAAATCTGAGCTTTTGCACATGAATAACGTATACAATTCACTCTCTTTTTTGTGATATTGAGTTCTCTTATTCTCAAAAGATCTAAGCAATGGCAGATTTTTACGTTTCCGTACTGGTATATTTCTTTCCAAGTATCCAGCAGTAATCAGCCATAATATGTTTATCCCACCTGCCTTGGTATCGACACTCCACATCCTTGAAGTGCTGGTGAAATATTTCACTTTGCTCTTCACTGAAACCATCAAGATTTTATGGCAAGTAGTTAATATGAGAATCCAAGAAATGCAATTTAGGATTCATCAAGCAGCCTATTTCCCTATTCATGTGCAGCTCAGGCATATAAGAAGGCCCAGAATAGTGGGGAAATAGTGCACGCCACCCCTGTATAGCAGCAACCCCCAGTTTGACGGTGATACTATTACAAAATTATATAATATAATATAATATAACATTGCAAAAATATATAATAATTTATTTACGAACAAAATATTACCCCATCACTAGGGCAGTCCGTGGATAACTACTTTTCTGGAAGGGTCTTGCAATAAATAACAGATAAAAAATAAATGTTTAATGAAAAAATCTCATTGGCCTTTTTCTGTCAATACACTAGGACCACTTTTTTACTCGAAATTTATAAGAACCACTTCTATTTCTGGTAGGGTTTCATAATTCGAAATACAAATAAAGAAATTTATTGAATAAAAAAAAACCTATATGAATTTTTTTGACCAATATACTGGGCCCATAATGTGCAATAGTATCACTGCCAAACTGGAGGTTGCTGCTATAGATAGTATATCTACCAAACCACGGAGATTATTGCCTATCTGACAATTTCTCTTATTTAGTAAACAAATGTTTCGAACTTGGATATTTTCCTTCAGTATTCAAAGTGGCAATTGTTTTAGCCGTACATAAGAAAGGTGACGAACAAGATAAAGAGAACTATCGCCCGATATCCATTCTTTGTATTTTGTCAAAAGTAACTGAAAGATTAATTTTCAACAGTCATAAATTTCTTAAATAAGTATAATGTTCTAACTAAATATCAACATGGCTTTCAGTGCAATAAATCTGTTGAGATAGCCACTTGCCAGCTCTTGCAATTTATATGTGACTAGCTGATGCCCGTAACTTCGCCCACGTGGAACTTCATCCGTGTGGAACTTTGTCCGCATGGAATTAAGAACATTGACATATTAACCCACTGCACATCCATTGCATTTAAAGAAACCCACTGTGCATCCATTGCATTCGAGGAAACCCACTCCGCATTCATAGTACTCGAGGAAACTCACTGCGCATCCATAGTACTCGAGGAAACCCACTGCACATCTATAGTCCTCAAGGAAGCCCACTGAAACCCACTGCGCATCCATAGTGCTCGAGAAAACCCACTGCGCATCCATAGTACTCGAGGAAGCCCACGGCGCATCGCAATTTGTCTATTTTTGTGTTAGAGCGAGTTAAATGAAGAAAAATAATTATTTTAATCGACAATAGAGCACGCATGGAGGGGGGAATGTGTCAAATTTTATACTTAAAGACATCTCTCTCCCTGTTCACCCGTTCGGGGAAGAGCAGGGAGTCTCTTTCTGAAAACTGTCGAATACGTGTCTCCTTATTTACTCAGAAGAGTCCATCGTTAGAATATCACGTTCCTAACGCAATTTCAGAGATACTGGTACCCCTTAGACGATCTACCACCCCCGTTTTCACCCCTTCAAAAAGTGAAAATCGAAATTTCGTCTCACTCGTGTCTAATAGATTCCAATAAAGAGTATTTCTACCAAATTTCACGCTTCTAGGTCTAACCGTTTCCGAAAAGCTTAAAACCTCCCCCTCCCCGCCCACCCTTTCTTTTTAAAAACCGTCGAATATGTGCCTTCTTATTTCCTCAGAAGAGTCAATCGCTCGAATAATTACGTTTCTGGATTACGCGATTTCAAAAATACGGGTACGCTTTAAACCATCTACCACCCCCGTTTTCACCACTTCAGAAAGTGATAATCGAAATTTCGTCTTACACGTGTCTAATGAGTTTTCAACAAAAAATATTTCTGCCAAATTTCACGCATCTATAGGCCGAAAAAGCCTAAAATTTCAACCCTCTTTTTCACCCTCTTGGGGGGTCGAATTTCGAGGAATCTCTATGTAAAATTTGAAGTTTCCAGACCCGGCGGTTTGAGCTGTGCGTTGATAGATCAGTCAGTCAGGGTATTCTTTTACATATATAGATAAAACTGACGAGAAAACATGTTATTGATCTATTCTTTGATCTAAGCAGAGCCTTCGATACACTTAATGTTAATTTCATTGTATGTAAGCTGCAGAGTTCTGGTATCAGAGGGTCTGCTCGAATCTGATCAAATCTTTTTTAACTGATATCACCACCAATATTTCTGTTATTCGTCAATGACCTTCCATCGGCTATCAAAAATGCCCTAACTATTATGTTTGCAGATTACCTCTATTGTGATCTCAGCTCCAGATCATGAGGAACTTAACACCAAAGTTTCGGTAATTTTGACAATCTACAAGGAATGGTATGCCAAAAAATACTCTTATCTTGAATATTGACAAAACAGAATGCCTATACTTTTCTAAATGTAGGATCTGTCCTACGGGACAATTTTCACCATTTATAAAATTTTTAGGAATTATAGTAGACGAAAATCTGTGTTGGGAACAACATATTGATTACTGATATAAAAACGTACTTTGCTATGACAAGTAAAAAATGCATTCGAAACAAAATACCTGGTGAATATATCCTATGCATTGGCATACTCCCATCTTTCGTACAATATTATAGGCTGGGGATGTGCAACAAATGTAAATAAAGTATTCATACTGCAAAAGAGACTCGTCAGATTAATATTTAACCTGGGCCGTAGAGAAACTTATAAAGCTTGCTTCAGGGAAAACAGTATCTTAGCAGTTCATTGTATCTATATTTTAAAGACCATGTTTATTTAAAAAAAACCTTTAAAAACTCAGTGTAAATGCTAATATCCACTCACATGATACTAGGCACTGTAACTTACTCAGAATGAGTAATCATACGTCAACAGCATATGAAAAATCACCTCACTATGCTGGAATTAAATTATATAAGTTAACTGCAGAAATAAAAAAACATATCAGTAAATAAATTTAATAATGAACTAAAAAAGTTCCTCATCATAAATAGATTTTATTCCGTTGGTGAATATTTTGAGTGTAACAGTGACGTTTAATCAACTGTGACAATACTGATTAAGACTAAAGTTATATGTATGTAGAGTTATATTAAAATAGATCTGTATAATTTTTTACAAAACTCTATCTTATGTTTTTTAAATTGTATTTTGTGTATTTTATTATGTATGTTGTTCATATGTGTACCCGGTACATCTACATAAATAAAATATACAGGGGTGGCGTGCGCTATTTCTCCACAATTCTGGACCTTCTAGAGCATATGCCTAGCATTAACCAACATTTTTCAACATTTTATTTTGTCGTATGCGTACATCTACATAAATAAAATATACAGAGGTGGCGTGCGCTATTTCTCCACAATTCTGGACCTTCTAGAGCATATGCCTAGCATTAACCAACATTTTTCAACATTTTATTTTGTCGTATGCGTTTTCATGTGCAGGCAAAAAAACCCTTATTTTCAACATTGTCCTTTGGTTTCACCATTTTTTTTGGTTTCTTGCGACCAGACGAAATACAAATATATAAACGTAAAATGTGTTTTTTAATTTTAGTTTCAAGGAGGAAACATATTAACCTGTAAATCAAAATCGCCAAAGGAGCAGTCGATAGATGCCATAGAGAATGGAAGTCGAAAATGAAAAATATTGGAGGACGATCCACAACTTCTAACAGCGTAACGATCCCCATTAATGCTACGAATGTCACACACTTCCAAACATATGGTTGTCTAACTCGGTTGTATGTGCACCATCCAAACCAGCAGATTGCTGTGAGAGTTCCTGAAAATGTTTTATTATATAATATCCATTTGTGCTTGTAAATAAAAAATATTACCTACTAATATATTTAATTCCATATTAAAGCCATAGTCGAATCTGCCCGAGCTTAGGTAAGCTACATGATTGGCATAAAATGCAACGAAAAATGTCGTTATGGCTACGAAAGCAAAACGTGGGACTCTATCTCTTAACAACCTGCAAAATATTATGCTTTAATTTTTGTAACATTGAAGATGACATAATTGGGTTGTTGACGAATTCTCAAATATGGTGAAATATAGTATAGTCCATTTGCTGAGAGTGCTTCTGTATGTCATTCATTTACCAGAGATTCACCTATTTGGATATTGTTGGTAATCATGTAGTGATTGAAAAAAATTGAGTGATGGTCTGTGCGAGTGGCCATTTTAAAAAATGGATGCCAGCTTTGATGGTTATTGAAATTGCACTGCATAGGCATGTGAGGTGTCATTTTACATGTTTTTAAGGGTGCTGAACACGTCGAAGATATTGAAAAAACATTTTAAGAAAATTTGAAATATACAAAACTGAAACCATCCACACTTATTATGTCAAATAAGTATTAGTGGATATGGAAACCAATTCACAGGAATGTTACCGATGTTTATTCAGAGAATTAGGAACTAAGAGCACATCATGAGTCATCATCAATTATATCAAATAATATGGAAAGTGCGATTAAAACGATGACGAATTTCATTACAGATAACGGAAACCCTTTTTCTCCAGGGAAAAAAGAACTGAGAAACATTATTACGGAACAGACAGTTGAAGATGCTGTGAAAAATAAGTTACTTCAGGTCTTCACTATAGAAAATGAAGCATATGAAACATTTGGGAAAGACAGATTCATTGATAAGAAAGCTAATATTTCATATACCATCCATAGGGCTCAACGCACCATTCAACTAGCTAGAGAGACTGAATTGTTAAGATATGAGATCGTCGACAATTTTTTCCTTTTCAATGAAAACGGGTTCTTTACAAAGGCAAACAAGGGCACACTAACCTCAGAACTTGAAAAGGTATTAACCGAAACAGATGGCAGTTCAGCAAACTTTTCAAATCTTACAAACTGTTATATTGTGGATTTCATGACTTGCGCTAGAAAGATTTCTTTGAAAGATTTGAAAACATTTGGAGATTTCTGCGAAGCTGTCTGTTCATATGTGAAAATATTTTAGCTAATACAGCAGCAAGAATTAACTTCAATTTGATTCTTAAGAGTTTCGAACGAATCAATCAACCTTCACTCCATTAAAAACACAACACCTAGTCCTGTACAAAAGACAAATTTTGGTTTTCTAGTTCCAACAAAGTCAAACTTCAAGACTGTTTCAAATCTTATCTACTAGAAAAATGCAGCAATATATGGCCAAATACGCAGGTCTTTTGTAGTGCATCTTTTCCTAACCCAACCACATGCATGTCCATACAGCAAACCAATTTAAGACAATCCTACGAGGAACTACAATTTGCCATGTTAGAGGAGGCAGATCTCCGTATTATGCCCCATATTAAACATGCAACTGACAGATGGTATCAGAGAGTGATGATATTATAGAATGATATAGATGTTCTGGTTCTTTTATTATATCACTGGACTACCATCAATAATCTTGGATTGAAGGAATTGCGGATTCGTCTAGGTGTTGGAGCTACGACTCGCCAAGTTCCCGTTCATATAATGGCTAGACGAATTGCAATATGCCATGTACTTCCTGCTTTACACTTCCCAACTGGATCAGACTGCACTGGCAAAGTATATCCAAAACATGTTGGAATGGCAAGTACACCCGAAGCATTTCTCACATACTTTGGAATTTCTGCGACAAAGGACTAATTACAAATGTTCCCTTACACACACGGGAAAAACATTTCCATAGAAGACCTCCCACCAACCAGTGCATCAATTAGATCACACATGTACATATAACATGTCTATACAGTTTGGTTACGAAGATGTAGGTGATTGTCTACAGCCCTCACGTACAACTTCACTGTTTCCTACCAGCAACAAACTTGTACCTAGTTGCTCATGTTTAAAGTGTGCAAAAGATTCATGTTTGTTTTTCAAATGGAATATCTTGTTGCGTTTACTGTCATTGCAGAAGTGTAGCCAATATTGATTGTCATAATAAGTATTTTTGAAATAAAGTGTCTTTCTATTCTATTCTAATATTGCAACGTAAATTATTCCGTCCACTGTTTAAAATTATAGATATAAGAAGCCATATATTGTTTTTTGTTATATATTATTCATGTCATATATTTAAACTAGTGATGTCATTGACTTATTCATTTTATGTTACTTAGTGTTTTATAAAACAAGGTAAATCTCTTTAGTATAGAAATAAAAGATGTTGAATCATATCTGTCTTACTAAATAATAATTTGTAACCACTTTTCAGTATTTATACTATTGGAAACGTGTTCAGCACCCTAAAAAACATGTAAAATGACACCTCACATGCCTATGCAGTGCATTTTCAATAAGAATCAAAGATGGCGTCGATTTTCCAAAATGACCACTCGCACAGACCATCACCCAATTTTTTTTTAATCACTGGACAATTACCAATAATATCCAAATGGGTGAATCTCTGGTAAATGAATGACATACAGAAGTGTGCTCAGCGGTTAAATTAGTAACAGAGGCATTCATTTAAATATATATTTAATTTGGAAGAAATTTGTATTAAACTTCAAGTATTTGAATGTGCCATGAGAACGGAACTGACATTATAACGGCAGTTAGATGTGAACTTATATGCAGAACAGAACAGAAGTTGACATTGTTGACAACAAAGAAATAACCTCATATGTTAAAAGTAATTTGATGTTTAACTAGCAGTGTTTAGTGTTTGCTGTTATTGTTAATATTTTTTTCAAAATTACTAAGGCAGTATATTTGTAAAGACTAATTCTGACATTCTTGGTAGATAAATTTATAATCAGCAAATTTTTAAAAAGAGATGATCGTATTGGCATTGCAGTGGATAGAAATGCGAAAGCCGCAAGGTACAATACACCTGTAGGCACTGAGCGCAGCTCCTCGCTGCGGAGAATCGTAACACTTGATTGGGATTGTTTGAGGCAACAAATATTTTTTATCCATAATAAGCATTATGATAAACAGCGAAAAAGTATATTTGTATACGTATTCTCTGTGAAATTTTATCAGAAATTGATATTGCCGACGATAATAATATAGATGAAAATAGTAAAGAATGGTTTTAAACAAATTTTCTTGGCTACTAATACCTACATATTTCCAGATTTTTTAATGTGCCTGTCTTTATTTTAATATGTTTTGTCTGATATTAAAAATTCACCGTTATCTGCGAAATCATTGATTATAAATTCATTTGACCACCATCACCACATTGAAAAAAATTACACATACCCATTGAGAGATTTCTACTAAAAATCTTGCTGTAAATGTTCCCTTATATTAGAATGTGTATATACTGGGTGCCACAGGCTAGCGGCTCCCCCCTATATTTCCTTTATTTTTTAACTTGTCCATTTGAAATTTGGGGTGCATAAATTACCTGTAAAAATGGATTTTTGGACATAAAAAACCGTATAAGACCTATTTTCGGTTTACCCGGAAATGACCGCAACTTGCGATTATTAAATGAAACACCCTGCATATTTTTACATATTTGTATTCAAGTCAACATTCTGAGTATACCATGAGATTTTCGCGAATTTTTGAGTCGATGTTCAGTTTTTTTAAGCATTTTAAGACATTCATCTAGAGTGCTTTGGAATTCCAAAATTTGTTCCACGGCAGGTAAAGTCCAAGGAAAAAATATAATTTTTCGTTTAATTTCATTAATAACTATTTACGAAGCCTCCAAAATTGAACAAATCACTTTTTTATCGAAAACTTTTTTTTCAAATGGGAAGGTGGCTCATACTGTTCAATAAATTATAGATTTTTTTCTGAATTCATTGATATCCATTTCAAATCTATGCTAGAGTGACCGATGCTGGCGCTAGTTACACGTTCGCTCAGTGCTTATAGATTGGACTATACAAACCATTGTAATTTCTGTAAGACCTTTTATCTTATCTTATTAATATTATATAATATGTATAATATGCATTTTATTATTTCATGTACATCAATTGTTAACTATGCCTTGTATTTTATTAAATATTTCCTTTTTATCATGTTTTGTTTATTATTCCTACTATTACCGTTAGCAGTAAATTGAAATAGTCAATTATGTTAGACGTGTACATACATGCATGTCTATCCGAAAATATGGCAATATATCTACTAAAGGAATTATTTATTATCCAGGATACTCCTAAGAAGAATGAACATGAAACTTTGAGAGATATAAAGAAACGTCTATATTGAAATAATAAATAAATAATTATAATATATACTTTACACTAGTATCTATCCAAGCAATAAATAACATTTGTAATATACATAATTCAAAGGACATTTATATCTGCAATTCAACGCTTTCGTAGCCCTTTTGGTCTGTTTATGTGTTCACTGGCTTTAGACTCTTACAGTTTTAGTTTTATAGTTTTTCAATGTTAAACAATTTGGGTTTTAATGCTTAAAACACCCCTGTAAAATAATTCCAATTAATAGCTTGCAATTAATTTAATTAACGTTATTTTTTCTTGTGATGAGTATCCATTTCAAATTTTCTTTTCCTTGACTTTAAAATGTCCTACACAACAAAAATACTTGGTCATTTTCTGGTGGCTTTGAAGCATTCATTATTGGAACACTTATGAAAGTTTTTCTGGTGAATTGGTGGTATTATTTCAGGCCTGTAGCTAGAAAGTGCTTTAAGGGCGGGCAAATAATTTTTCAGGGGGGGGCCCGGTCCGAAAAATGTTTTGATGAGCGGGGAGGTTTTTGTTGGGCGAGAGGGGCTAAGATAATTGAAATTACCCCCCTTGCGATTGTTGTAGAACTCTCCAAAATCGTCCTAAGTCGAAGACAGAATCAAAATTCGACTTAGGCAAAAATTTCATTTAAGGACATTTTTAAGAGTCTGCAGAGGCACAGATCAGTCCATAAGGAAGGACCGTTATGAGTTTTATAAGGCATCAGAAATGACCAGGTGAAAATTCGAAGAAACACCGAATTTTCACTTAGGAAAATATGTTTTGGTTCAGGATATGAGAGCGAGAGTATATAATTACAAAGGATTTATGAATAATATACTTTTTCAAAGGTGTAACAAAGTTGGAAGTACGCCAAAATTTCACTTTCAGATTATTTTTCAAAAGTGCGTTGAAATTTGGCTTAAAGATCGATTTATCAAAAGTACGCCAAAATTTCACTTTCAGATTATTTTTCAAAAGTGCGTTAAAATTTGGCTTGAAAATCAACTTATCAAAAGTACGCCAAAATTTCACTTTCAAATTATTTTTCAAAAGTACGTTGAAATTTGGCTTGAAAATCGATTTATCAAAAGTACGTCAAAATTTCACCACGAAAATGTGCTTTAAATGAAAATATTGACATATTTTCTACCCTTATTCCTCCGCCAAAGACATTGACCAACGAGGTACGATCATTGAATGTCCTGATACAATAGTATGTGCATAAAATTTTAACGATGCATTGCATCTAAAAGGCAGAACCAACAATTTTGACAAAGTCGGTGTAGGGCAGATAAGCAAAAATTGATTAAAATCAATGCACATGCACAAGGCCGGTTTCTCGCATAGAAAGAGTCTGGATTAACTCAGCGGCTTGCAATTTGGTCGAACGCGTTGAGTGGTTCATACAAAGTGATGGTAGGAAAACCAATAGCAGAGCTTTCCAAATGATAAAGTTATAGAGGAAAACGCCTTGTGCATAAATCACCAAAAATTCATTTGCTTAAAAGTCGCTCGGAGGTGGGTTGCTGCCCTTTCGATAGTATTGAACACTGCAGTAAGGGCAAGTAAGTTGTGGACTGACCGAACACCATTCAACTTATACAGTAATAAGTCCTCACGAATGTGTTTGAGTACGTGAACCGCCACGATAAAAGAATTTTAAAGCTAAGTAGTCTCTAGCGAAACTAAATTCGTTTAGTAAAACTTTTTTAAGTTAAAATCAGCCAGCCGTAATTATCAAATTACAAATAGTCTCAGACTTCTCTAAAAACTCGCATTTTGATTCTGAGAAGGTTTACATGAATCTTTTCTACCTAATCGATCGTTAGCGTAAGCGCTCTCGCTTGTATGGTCTGAAAGCCATTTGCCTTAATTGGGGAAGGCACGATTCTTATCGTAAGAATTTTGTGTAACCTCTTCTGTTAAATAAACGGATTCTTTGAACTATTGCATCTTAATTGATCTTGAGGCCTGTTGACGGTCTATAATACCTGGAACTTTCGTATCGAAAACTGGATGTGTCGAGTTAACTCACATTAACACTTGATCTTCTGGTTGCCTTACGGAGGTTTGAAAGGGATTTTTGTATGCATTTTTCTCAGAAATCCTAAGGTGTAGAGTCCGTTATTAGCAGAGAAAAACGTGCCTACCATGTCCAAAATCAATCCCGTCGAAGAAAAATTCTTCTATAGGGATTTTTTTATGTGAAAATTTAAATTTTCAAAAGGTGCCTAAACCCTAATTCAAGGAATTCACGTCCAGAGAGAGCGTCGTTACCAATCTGGGGTAGTGCAGCCTTGGTTAACTTTTCGGCTATCGAAGTGCACCTCGAACCCGCCTGGGAGGTAGAAGAACGGGGTAATACGCGACTGGCGCCTCTGAGAAATAAATTGGTGTCGCGTCATTTTGACGCCCGGTAGTGCGTTCTTCTACACGATCACCGTAGGTCGGGCGAAAATTATTCCAGGACAGGCGCCGCCCGTCCTGGCCCCCCCCTAGCTACAGGCCTGTATTATTTACGTGTGGGAGAAAACGCCACCTGTACATATATTTACCCATAACTAAATGCTGTTAAACTATACCGAATTATAACCTACGAACGTCAATTGAATTTGACATTAAAAATAATGTCAGATTCAACTGACGTTATTCTCTTTATTCTTATTTGCTAATTGCTATCAAAGAGTTTCCAAGTACCCCTTTGTCGTTTTATAACTAATTTTCCTGCATACTGCTGTTATGCTTTCATCTCGGTTTTAAATTTTTGTAATTGATATTATAATATCATAAGATTTTATTTTCAACTTTTACGTGTTTCTAATGATTTTTTTTATGAATAAATGTTATTGCTTAACACAGATTCTACTAAAATTTTAACTTAATGCAACAACCCAATTGTCAATACAATTTATATGTAAAATAACAGTCAAACTAGACTATAGTACATACATTTAAGATATGAAAAAAAACAATCAAACAAACAATACGAAGTGTGAAGAGAAATCTTCGTAATAAACAAATTTTAGCTAAAAACTTTCTTCAATAGAAGTGTAGTATTCATTTACTTACAAGAATATCTTGTTTTCAATTTAATAACGCCAGCTGTTTGGCTAAAAACTGCTTTTTCTCAGTCAAGACTTTTAGTACGGTGCTTTTTAATAGATGGTGCCACCTACAGCAGCATCAGACCATTTTGACTTTGACACCGCTGTTTGGAGGGCACATAAAACCTCATCCAATAACAGGCAATGCAAATTAAAACAATTAATTAGAGATGAGTTGCTATTTAACCTATTATTTTATAACTGTTATTTGTAAATAGCATTAATAGACTGTTATTTATGTTGGAAAATAACAGATACCAAGATACTATTTTTGGCTGACGTCAGGCTGTCGTCGGCGCAATTTGGAAATTTGCATACTACAAACTGCGCACTGCGATATGCGAATGCCAGTACTTCTCAGCGATCTGTTATTTTTAAACTGATATTTCAAAACAGCAGAAGCAGTTTAAACCTGTTATTAAAAAATAACAGCTTGTACCCATCTCTAGAAAACAAAATAATGAGTCGTGTGCCCTCCACGCTGACAGCGTGACGTCATCCTAAAATGGTCTTCTGCATCATGTAACCGACATAACCTTAAATTTTAAGTTTTTCAAGTTTATTCTCATTTTTAATGTTTGTATACGCATTTTTAGCTTGGAGCCGTACTGGCCCCAAGCAAATATTTAAAAATTCACGTAAATAATTTTTCAATATTGATGATTAATAAAAACAGATTGCTAATTACAGGTTAGACTTCCAACCTACAAAAAGAGTTCTATTTTATAGGCCGGTCCAACACGCTGTCACTTTGCTTTGTTTGTACTACAGCAGCCATCTTTTGTCGGTAAGTTAGTGTTTTCGACAGGCCTAAAGGGCACCATACACGTTCAGTAGTCTCATTACCTCAATTTTCGCGTTTTTTCAATCATACTTAATTCAATAACTATAGCTAGATATGCTTTTTTCTTAAATAATGGACATGTACGGTGTGAAAAATAATGACAGGGAACAACGGGTAAATTTTTAGTAATGATGTTTCTGTAATGATCTGCTGGAATGACATTATTGCTGAACGTGTATGGTGCCCTTTAGGCCTGACAAAAACCCTAACTTACCAACAAAAGATGGCTGCTGTAGTACAAACAAAGCAAAGTGACAGCTTGTTGGACAGGCCTATTAGGACAAAGTATTTAGAACTTCATAAGCATTACACTGAATTAAATTTTAGTGGAAAATATCGGAACCAGGCAGAAATTTTAATAACAGCTGCATAATATTCTTAAATCTTTAGGATGTCATGATAAGTAGGCCATATTGCCTGGGGGACAACCAAACTTTTTATTCCATTGTAAACAAAGAAGTAATCTCAGTTTTAAACGTGAAATAAAAATAAAATGCCATCCTTTTGTGCGATAAGGTGCGATTGTGAGATAAGGTTTATTTTGAATGTAAAAAAAAGCTTAGGAGAAAGGTAAAGAAATCACTTTCTGGCAGAGTCTATTGAATACTACATATGCATAATATAATATGCTTATCACTGAAATCTAGCATTTAGTTATTTAAATGTAAACTTGCTTTGCCCATAGCAATGAATACATTTGTGTTTATCTTTCTTGCACAAACTTCTTGCAAATCCAGCCTCATAATATTTATATGCTTGTAAAGATTTGTATGCCTTTGCTGGCCTGTGTAGAAGCTGTGAGTCAACACTTAGTAATTTACCATATCAATTACGGATACACAAGGTAAAATAGACGAATCTGCAGAAAGGTCTCCAGTCTCCACTCTAAGGGTGTATGGGTCAATATTGTCTATTATTTTGATTTTCTCATCAAAGCAACACTTTACATCACCCACGAGGGTTGAATAATATTCACTACATGACATTATTACGAAAACACACACAGTTTCTCAAGAAAAACTAGAAAAAAATATATAAAACCACGCAAACTGTGTTTGGTTGTCCCTCAAGCAAAATGTCAAAATTATAGCCACACTGCCCACCCTTTGCCCCACTTCAGCCTTATCTTTACCGATGAAACTTTGTGATTGGCGCTGTCTCCTCTTAACGTCTTACATAAAAGTTGTTATTCACTATTTAATATGGAAGTTTTTGTGCTGTCAAATAAAATTTCTCATTAGAGAGAATATTGGTAAACCAAAATCCGGGTGATCACTTCATTTTATGCATGACTGTAGGTAAGAACAAGTTTACTTAGTTTGTAACAAGGTTTGTAGGTAGTACGATATTAGCAACTTACAGTACTGGCTGTAGAAAAACTGTAATGTATATCTATTAATGTAGGTAGGTACCTTTAAGTTAGCAACTGTTTATTAAAACTTGGTATGTGAAAATAATTCCATTTTCAGATTAATACATTACTAAAAATAATTTTTCAGCAAATAACTGTAATTAAAAAATATTAATGGTGTGTGCCAACATTATATACCTACCGCACTACCATCACGTAACAGCTCATGAGGACCATAGAAAATGCACAAGCATAATCTAACAATTCTGTTAATGGAAAATCTCTCGCATGGAAAACAGCTGACCAGAACCAGGCATGTAAGCAGACCTAATTACAAACAAAAAACTCAGATATTCTAAAACTATAAAATATGAGTATTATCTTACAAGACAAAAGGCGTGCCAAAGATACGTAAGCGGGCATTCGGGTCTCACTTCTTTTCGAAATTTCATGATCATTTTTAAATGTACGTAGGCATTTAAAATTGAAAACACTACAGAGGCTGGTTCTTGAAGTCCAAGGAACCTTATAAACGGCCACTAAAATAAAAAATAACACTTTTAGACAATACCTTGGAGATTTTATGTAACTACACAAAACCATTGAAGTTATGCTATGTAATTAGGATAAAATATTACGATGTAGTATTATAACTCTTTAATATTAAAAATGTACATACTTTTCCATGAAACTGAGGTGTTTGCCAATTTCGCTCATGAAAAGCTTCCACAGTTTTCCACATACACTGATATTTACATTCGTCGTTACAAGACCATTGTGTTAATTGTAAAATAATTGGTTGTTCGTCTATAAATGTTTGACCATCTAAAAAAATTTAATTAATGAAAGCCTCATATCTAACACTAACCTAAAAATTTAATACGAACTGTCTGTACAGTTAAGTAAATTGCACTTTTCTAAGCATTTTTGATAATAGGGAGAGTTATCACCGGCTGAAGAGACAGAATAATTAACAAAAAGAATGAAAATTAAACACTGGACTAAAAGACACATAATTCTTTGGCTTTGTTTACTAAGTCTAGAATTTTTTAAATTTACAATAGATGGCGCCACATAAAATATTTATCGATCCAAAATTAATGTCGCGTGAAGTTAGGGACGCAATGCTGCCAATACCAGATTTCCAGCATTAGTATATTGGTTATTTTTATTTCCTTTGGTTTTTTGTTATTTCTGCTGGTACCTGTGGAGTGTGGACAAAAAAGTTGTGGTTTTTTCTTAAAAAATAAAATTTATATCGTATTAAAAAAAATTAAAAAAGCTCGACTTTTATACAAAAATAGTGTTTAAGATATAAAACTTAATGTGTTTCTTTAACAAAATTAACAGTGAGGTTATGTTTTCATTGTGTATTCTTCAATTTCACTGATAAAAAATATCATTCCAAATCAAAATGATACCTCCTGTTGCTCCTGGGCAAGCAGAAGAAAAACAAAATATGGTTGGCTGGGTAGGATTTATAATTGTTATCATTAATTTGCATTATAAAATCTATAAATCATATTACAGCACATCAAATACGATGATTTGGTACTAATAATATTTCTATTTTTTTTTTAGAAAAATACTTTTAATATGCGTCAAATAAGTTTAATGAACTTAGCTGCTAGCCAGTTAGGAGTTAAGAATGGAACAAAGTCTTCTATTCCAAACTATAGAAGGGCTTATAGTATAACGAGTCCCGCCAAGTCTTTGGATTTGTTAAGAAAAAACCTACAGAATGCTATTAATAAGGATATAGATAATGTTATAAAGAAATATGTTGAGGTAAATTTGGTTAGAATTTATTGAACCCTATGCACATGGTGGTGCTTGTTACCATTTATACCTAAAACTGTAGATACCATATACTGTTGTAGGTATGATTGATCAAATGATTACCAAAACTATAAATAATAATTCATTTTAAATAGAACATTGGTACCTAACACAGTAGCCTGTGGTATCTATATTTATATTTAGTAGGTAAACTGCGTCCGTAATTTTGTAGAAATTTTTTCAACCTGCTGTAAACAATATAAAAAATAATCTCGGAAAAGATAGCGTTGGTGAGGATCATATAAAAGAAGTCTGCAAGCAGATGTTAGAAGAAGCAAAGTTAATGTATAATGTAACGCCTAGCTCCAGAGATAGTTCACCCTATGAATATAGTCATAGTGAAGCAGAATCGGAAACCAGTGTTAGTGATGGTCGTATTGGAAGAGCAGTAAGTTCATTTTGTCTTAAATTATTATTAACTTTTCTTCAGTAATATTGTTTGTTATTAATAGTTTTCATAATGTCAAGGTTCTTAATTTTTTGAAATTATTTTAGAGCCCCATTACCCATAATAAAAGGAAAGAATCTGACACAGACTCTGAGAGTACTACAACAAACAATCTAATGCCAACTCTTAAACGACACAGAAATAGGTCACATAATTCTACAGATTACAGCAGTTGCAAGTTATCGCTAAAACGAGATGGGCCCAAATGGAACCCTGATAGAGTGAAGACCAACACACTGTTCATTATGGGCGCAAGAGCGAATAAAGTTTTAGGCTATGGCCAGACAAGGGGAAGATTGTATGTTAGGCATCCAAACTTAGTAAGGTACGTACCTGTAAGTAAATTACGTATTGTTGAATTTAAATACCCTGTACACTTGTACACAGTGGCGTAACAGACACCCCCGCAGACCCCGCACTGTGGGGGGGCCCGGCCAGCTGGGGGGGGGGGGGGGGGCACATTGACGGATGGCCGACCCCCATTTAAAACTCTGCGGCCATCTTTGCTTTCCACAGATATATATTTCATTTCATAATTCAATGAATTAAATTTATAAATATTGTTATTTTTCTCTCGATCACTTCTACCCCCGCTACTACCATACATTGTAAGCAACATTATACTGTTTTAAAATTTTGATTTTGTATCATGTTTGCTGGAAGATTACTTATAATGACTTAATAACTACCTATATGTTATGTCTACCAGTCTACCTAAGATTATGCAATAAATTCGAATTGTTTGCTATTTATTATGTACTTAATACCTCGTGTGGGTTTAACCATAATTAAATTATCATACGATTAACTAATTCAAAAATTCATAAACCCGAACCTAACAGTAATGAAGATAAGAATTATCATTTTCCACTCATTATAGAGAGGGGGCCCCCGAAAACGTTTGCGGGGGGCCCACTCAGTTTTTGTTACGCCACTGCTTGTTCACTTTTTCAAATTACAACATGGAATCCTGGTAGCAACCAGCAATTATTTAAATCAGATGATACTGCGCCAACTTATATCATCACAACTGAGAACTGTACTTAACACGTGAAAAGTTTTTTGGAGAGGTGTACAGCAGTTTCTTACACCCCATTATGGGGCTAATTTTTAATAAGAACGTCATTAGATGGAACAGATAAATTAAATTAAATGTGCCTAGTCCTTTTGTGTGTATGTTAATTTTATATATATATATGCACAATAAATGCTTTATTATTATTATTATAAAAATTATTCCCAAGAACCAGTTTTCTTAAGAAATAATATCATATTTTCTTTAAAAAAGTTTATAAAACTTTAACTCAGTTTAATTGTTGGGTTGTGTGACGTCACCAGAGAATATCCGACTCAAAAGTTATTGATGTAAATTAAAATGGAAATAAACAATACACGTAAGGCTCCTTTTAGGGAAGCTTTTCAGCTGTATTTTAATTGAATACACAACTCTAATGATGTGAAAATGCCGTATTTAATATTAGCTGTATTATATGCTATATAATACGGTATAATATCAATTAATGTAAATAGCAGCAAAAGATTTTTATCTTTATTTCAGAGATGGGTCGAGGAAACTTTCCACATTTGATAAAAGTTTGTAAAAGTCATGTAAATAATATAATTGTATGCACTTATTTGGTATCACAATGAAGCTTGCACCATCACAAATCAGATTTCACCATAAAATAGCGTATCGATGTACCCAATATGTTTTTACACGAACTAATGTCATTCTTATAATGATCCTAAAGGAACTAATAAATAAATAAATGTTCTGCTCTTTGATGCTCGTTGCTCTACTCTTTACCCTGAAATATTTGGTACAAAGACGAATTTAATTAAAGTATGTAACGACCATTTACCCGAATTAATTTGAATGTTATGTGTAATCACATAATGTACATAAGGTTACAATACAATACAAGGAAACTTTCCACATTTGATAAAAGTCTGTAAAAGTAATGTAAATAATATAATTGTATGCCCTTGTTTGGTATCACAATGAAGCTTGCATCATCACGAATCAGATTTCACCATAAAATAACTTACCGATATACCCAATGGAAAGTTAGAAGAAAAACTTCCTGGAAACTGTCCATTTTGAAACTCCGAAAGTTTCCAGGAAGTTTTCCTTCTAACTTTCCATTGGGCATATTGATAGCCTATTTTATGGTGAAATCTGATTCGGGATGATGCAAGCGTCATTTTATACCAAATAACTGCATACAATTATACTATTTACATGACTTTTACAGACTTTTATCAAATATGGAAAGTTCCTCGACCCATCTCTGAATAACACATGACAAATTTCCAGAGAATGCCTATAACTCGCATGTGTTGTAGGTTGTAGATTGCCTACTTTTGAATGCTTTACACGTTATACTAAACTGGTCCATTATATTGTTTTGCAGATATTCAGGTGATCAGGAAGATAAAGAGTGGCTGGCCTCCAAGAATTTAATGCCACCCAGTGGTGGTAAGGCATACTTGATGCTGCTGGAAGATATCAAAGAATTAACCGAAAGTGAGGAATATAAATACAGTCCCAATTTACAGCTACACGAGTTAAGAGGTTTCGAAGTTCCACTATTTTTATTGATAAAGATTAAGAATTTCATAGAGTATGTACGAAATGAGAGGAAACTTTTGGCACATGTGGACATTTATGAGGATCACAGTCACTCGTCGACTCCTCCCTCGAATATTGCTTTAGACTCAGCCCCTTCTACCCCTTCGGATACAGCACTGTCTGTAGAAAATCACGTAGATAATAGTTTCAAGCATGATAGTTTCCTTAATATGTCTTCAGACATGACTAACAACTTAACTAGTTCTGTTATTTCTAGTATTTTGGCAAATCATTTGTCTAGTATTAACAATAGTGATAATTCCCAAGAGTTTTAAGATTTTTTTGACTTAGAAAACTTGAATCTTTATTTTTTTATGTCTTTACTACTATTATTTATTTTTATTTGTATAAAGTGGCAGATGTACCTTATTATTATATGATTTCAAAATGTTATTTATTAAACGATCAGAAATATTGAGTTGTTTATGGAATAACATCCTACAACAAGCTGAAGGACTTCAGTTAATGGTGATGTCAGTAAACCACTTTTATTATTACTATTATCTTACACCATATTGGTTATGTACTAGGCAGCACAGCATGTGCTCAACTAAAATTCATAATTTACTTGGTAAAATTGAGAATTGAGTGCCCTATACTCAATTTAAATTTTTTTATTACTAAATGAAAAGAATTGTGTGTCCAATTATTTTGTAGTTTTGTGTACAATTTGCTTACCAATGCCAAAAGAACTTAACAAAATCAATATTGCTTAAAATAAAAATAACAACAGTTCTATGGACACATATATGCAGGATTGAGCTGATTTAAGTCGATTAAAATCATGATTTTAACCAAGCTATTTTTCTTTTAAAAAAATCGTGATTTTTGTCTTTTCAATTTAAAGTGTTACAGAGAAAAGAAACCGCTGCCCAAGGAATCACTACTTCCACATCCAGATTTTCTATCCAAGTCACTCACAACGAAAAAATTTTGTAGGGAAATAATTGTTTATGGAACTTTAATAATATAATATTTGAAATCCTCTACCCCAAAAACTCATAAAACGATACCCCACATCGGTAGTGGGGTAAAATATTTTGAGGTTTCTGGTTCTTGTACACCCTAAATCACATTTTTTTTTTCATCACCTTTAATAATGAGGTGGGGGTGGTAATGGTGGCTAATGCCAAAAATGTTTTTGAGACTAGCTTCTCTTGTATATACTAAATACCAATTTTATGGACTCTTACCTGCTTGATTTACCTATTTACCCCAATTTACCCCCCAACCCTTCGAAGGAACAAGATGAAAATATAATCTAGTTCCAGATCTCGTTAAAGTACATATGTGTACCCAATTTCAAGTCAATATCTTAAACGGTTCCAGAGTAAACGTGCGCACAAAAAAAAGTTACGGACAGACCGACAGACAGAATTTTTTTTTTGCTCAAACTTAAAATCTGGACGTTTCATAACATTCTAAGCCTATTTAATTTTTAATTTTTTAACTCCTTTCGGTGGGGACAACCTACTGATAAATTTTCCGCATGTCATGGTAGATCACTCTCTATATTAATATAGTGTTACTATACATTAGCAGTTATCAAATCTGTTTTCATAATTTCTAACTGGAAAGTATTTAAAGCAACGACTAATATCTGGGAGAAGGGGCAAATCTGAGAAAACACTCATATTGGACTTGACATCATCGATTTATATCTCTGTGCATGCAATGATTCGGACATATAATTCGTGCACAGTTTGCGTTTATTTCCTAAAATTATTTAGTTGTATTCGGTCTGTGATATTAAATTATAGTATATTAAAGTGTACCATTTTAAAACAGTCTAGGTGCCCGTCGACATAATTGCAATTTTTACATATCCTCCTATAACTTCTTGTACGGCATAATTGCGCCTAGTCTATCACTTTTTTCCTCTGCGTAAATTTTCGAAAACGCGGCGTTCCTCCTCGGCATGTAAAAGACGATTTCCTCGCGTTGGACTGGAAAATCGACAAATATATTTTGTCGGACAATTTGAGAACGGATTCTACATATATAGTTCATATATTTCTACAAACTTTCCGACAAAAAATTGGGAACGTTAAGGGTGTCTACCACCCTAAACATAACATAACTTTAAAACATTTATTGATAACCAGCTGATTTTTTCTAGATTGCGTAATAAAAATATGTAGAATCCAATTTTCGAATTGTCGGACAAAATATATTTGCCGATTTTCCAGTCCGACGCGTGGAAATCGTCTTCTTCATGCCGAGGAGGAACGCCGCGTTTTCGAAAATTTTTGCAGAGGAAAAAGTGATAGACTAGGCGTAATTATGCCGTAAAAGAAGTTATACGAGGATATGTATAAATTGCAATTATGTCGACGGGCACCTAGACTAAAAGGGTTTAAATTGTTTTAAACACGACTGAAAAAGGTTATTTCAGAGGTCAATCGGATAACTTATGCCATACGCCTGCCGGATGTATGCCACATGCTACTGCATCACAAAAATATTCATAAATGAAAAACTATAAGTCCTAGATGAAAATTTTTTCTTTCAAAAACTTCTCCTGCATCTTGGCTTCAATAGTCTCGCTGCATGTATATGAAAATTTTCAAAAATAAAAAAGTTTGTCGCTTAGTCAAAATATGAGCACATTTTTAGCGAAGTAATAGAAGAGTAATAAGTTCATTGTTGTTTAAAGAAAATAATAAACAATTATCAATAGAAACAAAAAGATCATTGGAAGCGCTTATTTGTGTACTTGAATTTTTTAAAAATCAGATTGATAACTCAATTAGATTTGAAGATATGGTAGTGTAAATATTAAAAAACAAGATTTTTATATGAAATCGACTTCTCAAGTTTTTTTCGAAATAAAAAATATCTGTACCACAAAAAAATATCGTAAATAGTAATTTCTTATGTAAAATAAAAACTAAATAGACAGGGATCGAGGATATATATCACTTGATATATATCATGATATATATCATGATATTTATGGAAAATATCACACCATAAATATCATGATATATATCGCAAATATAAAAATAAAACGCCTACGCCTATGGTGCGCGATTAAACACCTACGCCATTGGTGAAAAATATATATGTATATTTTTTAAATTGGTTTCATTTTAATACTTATAGGTACTTCTTTATTGTCCTTATAATACTAATATTGAACATCTATGAGAGCAATTTTGTTATGTTTTTTTAAGCCAAATTCTTTTCAGCTGCTTAGCTTTACAGTTAGACGGGGTAAGATCGTCATTTTAATTTTGATGTAACAAAACTCATGATTCTCTTCCCACTTGTACGAACCCAATGAT
The DNA here is from genome assembly GCA_936432065.2 of Rutpela maculata. Lineage (NCBI taxonomy): Eukaryota > Metazoa > Arthropoda > Insecta > Coleoptera > Cerambycidae > Rutpela > Rutpela maculata. The sequence goes on along the minus strand of OW386286.2, from coordinate 223,046,790 downwards.
ACCCACATGCAGCTGGGAGGATAGAGGAGGTAACCCGGGTAAAGTGATACATCATTGGGCCGTGAGAAGAACTTTCGGGAGGGGTGCGTTGGGCACCCGAGGCAGCTGAACAGAATTTGACTTTATTTTAAATTGTTAGAATTTATGTTTTGTTTGTTACATTTTCAGAACCAAGACATAATAAGCTTAAAAAACATTGAATAAAAACGATTTAAAATATGATATGCACTCTTTTAAATTCAATTGTGGTTTTATTTGCATGAATAAGTTACATGAATTAAAAAAATAAAAATAAATATCATAAATATCAAAAAGTGATATATATCACGTTTTTTGTGATATATATCAGTTTGTCTGATATTTATATAAATATCATGATATTTTCGATCCCTGTAAATAGATGAAAGGAGTTTCCTTAATTTTTTTTGCAATATGCTTTATAAAATACGTACATCAAAATCTATATTGTCGCATTACCTGATTTTTATTTTTAAGGGTGGAAACCATCCCTAGAAATAGAAAAATTAACAACTCTTCTAATTTTACGAATAAATTAACAGAAATCCATATGCTTATGTTTCTGAGGTCGCTGAATATGATTGTGAGGTCAAAACTTATGAGACGAAAATATTAAGGGTTGAAATTACCCTTAAATACTGAAAAATTAATGTCTTCTAATTTTACGAATAAAATAACGAAAATCCATATACATATGTTTTTGAGGTCGCTGAATATGATTATGAGGTCAAAACATAGGACGACAAAAATATTGAGGGTTGAAACCACCCTTAAATACTAAAAAATTAATAATTCTAATGTTACAAATAAATTGACGAAAATCCATATACTTATGTTTTTTAGGTCGCTGAATATGATTACGAGGTCTAAATTTATTTTAAAAATGGTGGATTAAAAATGGTCATAAAAGAGTATAGTAATATGTCTAATTTTATTAGAAATACAGATTGCTATACTCAGACTAATACAATTAAGTAAACTAATTAAATAATATTTTTAATCTGCACTCTAAACATACTAAAATGCAATGCAACCCGCTTTTTCTGCGTATTCTTCGAAAAAATAGACAGCTATTGCTCGTTTCTCTACCTACTAAGACATTTAATATGTGCGTAAAAAATTGAAAAGTTTCAACATTATTTCAAACTGTCATATCTCTGGAAGAGTTTGTCGTAGGAAAAAAAATAAAAACCCAAACTCTTCGTTTTTTTATAAGCTTCATTTCATTTTTATATCATGTTTTTATCAATCTTCTAGTTTTCGAGACATTTCAATTTTAAATACATAATTTTCTTGCGTATGCGCTCAAACGCCATCTTTAAACCTTTATATCTCTGGAACAGTTTGTCGTAGGGAAATAAAAAAAAAACAAATTTTTGTTTTTTTTTATAAGCTTCATTTCTGTACTCTTACCATTTTTTATAAAAAAATATTTTTTGAGCAATTTCCAAAAACCCGATTTTTTAAAAAAAATTATGAAAATTTTCATTACTGTAAATGAGTACAGAATGAAAAATAATTATTTTAGAAATTCTAAAAAATTTGAGCATATTAATAATATTCATTAACAATATCTAGAAGGATTTTTAAAAATTTGAATTAATAAGAAATTAGAGCAATAAGACTTAAAAAAATGGCGCATAAATTTTTAAATGCGCTATTTTTTTGTTTGTAACTTTTTTAGTTTTCATTATAAAAGGTCGTAATACGTCTCAGTCGAAAGAAAATTTCAATACCTTTAATTTTTACAATTTTCAATTTTTCTCATAGTATAGATTTTGAGTAATTTTATATTTTAACGTCGTATATTTTTTCTGAACGTTTCGGCGCCATTTTAAAATGCCATATTTCCAATACTAAACAGAGAAAAAAAAGAAAAAACCATTCGATTTGTTTTCGTAAAAGCTTTAATTTTGTACCCTTGCATTTTTTTTATTAAAGTCGTCTAGGAATACTAATTTTAGGGGGTGAAAATCGCAATTTTCAGTTCGCAATATCTCGAAAAATATGCATTTTAACAAAAAAGTGTATAAAACCTTTCTTATAATTTGATTCTCTATAAGATTATGTGTTTTTTGTTTTTTTTGCGACAAAGAGGGGGGGACCACCTCTAGCCAAGAAGCAGAAAAAATTACAATATTGATTCTTATCTACATACTTTATGAAGCACATTGAAGAAAAAAATTTGGAAATTCATTACATCGTTTTCGGGCTGGGATTTAAAAGCTTCACTTACTGTACTAATAAGGTCTGGTCTGGTTCTACGCTGATTTTTGTTCTCGAGAACGGAGGGATTTTTATGGTCTATTTCGCTCCACTATCAAGCCATTACAAGGGCAACGTCCATAAATGGAATAAATTTAAAATGTACACTAGCGTTGTGATGCAAGATGTCACGCTTTGTTTGTGCGCCTAACGCATTTATTCAAACTTTAATGTTGAATACCACCTGTAAAAGAAAAAATAAGAAAAAATTCTTTACACACTGTGTTTTGTATTAAGTAAAGATTCTAAAAATGCTAAAATTATATTTTGTGCAAGAAGCCTATTGGTTTCAGCAATTTTAAAAAGTCTTCGGCCATTCTTTCAATTTGAATATTCGACACTTTTATAAAAAAAAAAAAATCAATGGATCAATGTCATCTTTGTGTTCTTCACAGATTTGCAACAACTTGGGCCATTCAATGAAATAAACCTGAAGGTAGTCGGAAACTGTATTCCATCTATCTTCCATCTTGTGGTAATGTTAGTTTCTTGCCCCCTTTTTCTTTGTACAAGCATTTGGCAAGTGTGTATTGTGGAAATATTATTACGTGTGTTTTTACTTTTGTAACTTTCAAATGTGCGGAAAGCAAATTCAGTATTATGTTATAATGAGGTAATCTAGGGCCTCGGCAACTTTTCCCTCGTATTGTTCATATGTGCTGCCAAAAAAAAAAAATGTTTTGACCTTTAATTTAATATAATAAAAAAGGAAATTTTCAAAATTCGGGCTCCAAGGATTTGTTGAAATTTCGGTAAGTTTTAATTTAAGAAAAAAATTGTTAATTTCCGACAAAATTTGCGCTCTAGCCATTTTTGAACCAAAAAACTCAATTTGGGACCACTGTACACCGCTCACCATAACCATCTCCAGAAGATGCCAACATGGTTGGCGAACCAGGCGTCGAGTGATAGTGTTGAAGTGTTTTGGTGTTTATGGAAACTACTTATAGAGGCAACGTCACACCAACGGTTCCAGCCCTCTTTGTTGTTCTAAAACATAATTTCATTCGCCACAAAATTATTGAAACTACCTCAGATCCTTCCTTTCGATTTTTTTTTGCATTTTCCGGAGTTAAACTTTGAATATTTTCATCAATATCTTGCAGAAAATTAGCCGAAGCAAATTTTTGTATAAATGGTAAAATCGCGCACAAAATTATATTGATTATCCTTAATTGTTTAATTGCTTTTGTGTTTAGCAATTATTTAAGTGTCAAAGCAACGTAAAAAAGTCTTAAAATGGTATAGGTACTATTTTTTTATGTATTAAAAATTATTAACCAGTAGCGACTAGCCATCACGACAGTTTTGGGTTGATATGACACAGGCGCGCAGCCGGGGGGGGCCATGGGGCCCGGGCCCCCCAGGCCGTCTTCCATGAACCAAAAAATAAAGAAACATAATCACTATTAGTACAAATAGTCTCTTCAAATTAGGAAATATTTAAGAATATTCTCCCACAGTTATGAGACCTGTAAAAAGTTAAGTATTTGGGGTGTCTAAACATATGATTTTTACCCCTCGCAGTTCTAAAAAATGGTGGTTTTTGAGAAATATATACATATGCATGAATTTTAGCGTTTTTTCGTCCTTTTCTCTATATTTAGGAAAAACTATGCATTTTAGTGAAAAATATCAAGAGAGCAAAGTAGTAGAGCATAAAATTTCCTATAAATTTCATCTCTATTTTTTTTCTCGAATTCCGCTTAGTTTCGCCGCTAGAGGGCGCAAAAGAAATAAATATACATATAGACTTTTGCGCCTTTTTTTAGATTTTGAGCCAAAATTATGCATTTTTATGAAAAATTACATGAGATCAAAGTTGTAGAACATAAAATTCACTATCTTTGGTTCTAGTTTTTTTTTTTCCATAAAAATATATATATTATGTTCTACAACTTTGATCTCACGTAATTTTTCATAAAAATGCATAATTTTGGCTCAAAATCTAAAAAAAGGCGCAAAAGTCCATATGTATATTTATTTCTTTCCCGCCCTTTAGCGGCGAAACTAAGCGGAATTCGAAAAAAAAAAATGGTAGAGGCAGAACTTGTATGAAATTTTATGCCCTACAACTTTGCTCTCTTGATATTTTTCACCAAAATGCATAGTTTTTCCTCAAAATAGAGAAAAAGACGAAAAAACGCTAAAATTCATACATACGGATATATTTCTCAAAAACCACCCTTTTTTAGAACTGCGAGGGGATGATAATCATTATTAGACAACCCAAGTAGTTCACTTCTTACAGGTCTCGTAACTGTGGGAAGATTTTCCATAAAACAGCAATTTTTTTACTATTTGAAGGGACTAAAAGCAGTATCCAAATACCTCTTGAAATTAATATTTTGTAATTAATGCCAATATTTCTAGTAGAGGAATCTATACACATCCGTTTTCAACCATTTTCTGAAAAGTTTTTCTCAACCTCTGGGGAGGCCGGTTCTATTCCCCCCTCCCCCCAGATGAATGTTCTGCCTGCGCCACTGATATGACATCACTGACTTGACTGATTTTAAATTGGACAACTATAAAGTATTAATGAAAAGCACTCGTGCTTTTTTCAGCTTCTATTTGCGTTCGTTGAAACCCTAAAATTACGGACAATTTTCAATGCACTTGTATCACTACCTACTGATAACTAGAATTATAATAAATATGGGTGTCATTCGAAAACAAAAAATCTTACATTAGAATTTCACATCGCTAAGTTGGCTAATATGACGTCAGAGAACAACTGCAGAAAAAAATACCTAACGTCTACCTTAATTTCTCAGTTTGTGTGTGTGTGTGTGTGTGTGTGTATATAACTAAAACCTAATCGTAATACGAAATTGAATTTAAAACGGTCCGTGTATTTATTATGTATATTGTTACGGGAAAATGTGCAATTTCGTTTAAAAGAAAGGAGTGCGGGCATAACGTAATTCAGTAAGTTGTTAAAAACTATTTGTGTACACATTTACATTTTTTGTATCTATTTTTTTTTATGCAAAATTTAACTCATCCATAAGATCGCGGAGAAAGGGACAATAAACAATACTCGATGCTTGTTTTATAATGATATCGTATATATGCACTTTCCTAATAATAATATGTGCAATTTAGTACCTAACAAAATGTTCTCCTGGCGAGGGATACGGTAGTAAAGGTATGTTGTTTTTTTCTTTAAATGGCCCCCCACAGCCGATTAATTTATTATAGATAAGGTACCCATGATGTAAGGAGATACCTTACATCATGAGGTACCTATGAACAATTTTATAGAATGAGATATGACGTTGGATGAAAATTTGTCTCACGGGCATGGGGTAAGATTTTTATAAACTATGTTTTCATCAGGGACGTCTTAAGGCATGGCCAAACTGGGTCATGGCCGGGGGCCTCGACTTCCGAGGGGCCTTGTCGTACATGCCCATTTAAAGGTTATTTCTATTTTAATTTAATTACGACACACAATCTCGTATTGACAAAGTAAATTTATTCGTACAGAAGGAAAATATGAATTTGTCTAAAACTGTAAAATTGTTCAAATCATAATGAAGTAGATAAAGCAAAAAAGAGACCACTTTGGATATTACGAGTTAAAAGCAAAAGAAAAATCTTGTATAAAGGAGTCCTCCCAGCAAACCAAACCACATCATTTTAACATCATAATGATGTGATTTTTGCAACAGTGACGTCGTCATTCTTGTTTGCAACCACGTGGAAATGCCGTCACAGTGACGCTAAACGGCCGCACTCAACCACGTCGTCAAAAGTGACTTACTTATTTTCCACTTTTCAGCCACATCAGTACCACTCATTTGTGATAAAGATATGATCATATTGTGTACAAAAAATATATATTATAACAACTTCAATGTTACCGCCCAATTACTTTTAAAATAAATAAAAAGAATCTATATTGCAACAAATAAATCTACTTTTATATTAAGAAAAAATAGCTCCATTGAAACTAAAAAATCACTGATTAAAGATTAATATTTTATATCCGGCTCCAAAAATGATGAATTTTTTAATAAATTATGTTTCCTCATTGAATTTTTTATTGTTTCTTTATCGAAAAAAATTATTTCATTAAAGTCGGCTGAAATTTTATACCTTGTGTGTGATTTTACATTCTGAAAAACTTTTCTCATTTTTTTTTTTTTCATTTTGAAAAATAAAGGTGAACTTATATTATTTCTTAAATATTTGTTTCAAAATCCTCCTGCATACCTAAAATTATTCTCGTAGCATAATATAGTTACATATATAATTAACTGTATATGAGAATATAATTTTAGATATACAGGGTGATTTGTAAACAAATATTTAAGGAATAAGTACACCTTTATTTTTCTAAATGAAAAAAAATAAAGAGAAAAGTTGTTCAGAATGCAAAATCATACACTAAGTATAAAACGTCAGCCGACTGATGAAATAATTTTTTTCGATTAAAAACAATAAAAAATCCAATATGAGGAAACATAATTTATTCAAAATTAATAATTTTATATTGGAGCCGGGTATAAATATAAATCTTTCATCGTTATTTCATTGAGTTATTTTTTTCGTAATATAAAAGAAGATTTATTTGTTGCAAAATAGATTCTTTTCAATTATTTTAAAATTAACTCAGCGGTAACATTCAAGTTGTTATAATATACATTATAAAGCAACATAATTTATTTACAATTCATTTTTATTTTAATGGCTTACTTCAAACAAAACATTTCATCAAAGTAGCCTGATATTGCTGAAATTTTACAAAAAAAAGTATATTTCACATTCGCTTTACTTACCTATATTCCTTAAATTTTTCTTGAGATTTCGTAAAATATATAAAAAGGCAGTTCATACATAATCGTTTTATAGCACATATATTACTCACTAAAGTGGGGCTCCAGAAAATGTCTAAGTAAAATAATAGATATTAGATTTAAAAATATAAAAAGTATTAAATAAATTTCAAGTGAACAATGAAACAAACATTTCCGAAACTATATATATTCAAGATATGATTACAGGTATGCCTTATAATATAAATTCACCTAGCTATTTCTTTCTTGATCTTCTTTGATCCCTATAACGGATTAAGTGTCACAATTATCTCATAGCCAAAGTCTGCTGTGGCTGGAACTATTTTTCATACCACATCTAAAAATTTATAAAAAATTAATTATCACAGTTTAAAAATGTTTAATAAGATTTGGTATCATTTATGTCAGTAAAAATAATGTTAAAAGTTGAGTGTTGGTAGTGGTAATTTCAACTTCAACCACACATTCGTTTTGTTATTAAAGTAAAAAACCGCTGCCCAAGGAATCACTACTTCCACATCCAGATTTTCTATCCAAGTCTCTCATAACGAAAAAATTTTGTATGTGGAAATAATTGTTTATAGAACTTTAATAATATAATATTTGAAATCGTCTACCCCAAAAACCCATAAAACCATATCCCACACGGTAGTGAGGTGGGGGTGGTGATAGGAGGGTAGTAGTGGAGATGGATGAAGTAGAAAGAATATTTTTGAGACTTTTGGTTCTTGTACACACACTAAATCACAATTTTATTTTCATCTCCTTTAATAATGGAGTAGAGGTGGTAATGGGGGTGGCTAATGCCAAAAATTTTTTTTAAACCTTAGCTTCTCTTGCATCACTAAATACCAATTTTATGGACTCTTACCTGCTTGATTTACCGATTTACCCCCAATCTACCCCCTATTTACCACATTTTACCCCCCAACCCTTCGACGGAATATGATGAAAATATAATCTAGTTCCAGATCCCGTTAAAGTACATACGTGTACCAAATTTCAAGTCAATACCTTAAACGATTCCAGAGTAAACGTGGGCACAAAAAAAGTTACAGATCGACAGACAGAAATTTTTTTTTCGCTAAAATTTAAAATCTCAACGTTTCATGACATTCTAAGCCTATCTGAATAATAAAAATTTTCAAAAATTTTTTTGTCGTTACCATACTTCCACTGGTTGTGGGAGTAATTAAATTTAATTTTAATAGCTTACATCTTTAGAACAACTTCATTGACACTATTGAAAATATAAAAAAAAAGGATGACGATTGAAAATAAACTATTATTTTGTAAAACATGAATTAGCAATAAAGATACGAATTCAGAATTTGATTCTAGCAGGGCATGCAGAATACGGTTCTAAAATTATTTGAACTTTGTATCACTCTTGATTCGTGGACACCATTTGAATTCTATCTCTAGCAAAATAATAAAGTTTCGATGAGACTTAAAATATGACACTAAGTATACACTAAATTAAAAATTAAACAAAAAAAAAACTGAAGGTGAAGTTTCTCATTACCGAAACGAGTATTTCAATACGAAACAATAAAGAATATATTTTTTTTATAGAGCCTTATTATAGCTACAGAAAAAATTGGTAAAAACAGCAGTTTGCACAAAATTCAAATGCAAAATGTCTAAGATTTTAGAACTTATATAAACTTACCATCTTTTCTCTCATTATACTGCCACTGCCAGAAGCCCCACGAACGAAGATAGTTTTAATTGTCTATTATAACATTCTAAAATAGAAAAAAATGTATAAGTACCTAAATTATTCCAGTTAAATAGGGAGGATTAGAGGGAAAAAACTGATACCTAAAGTTTTGAAACTTGGCAGAGATGTTCATTAAAGCCCACTGTTTAAACATACTTAAAGTCGTCAACTCTCTCTCTTACGCTCGCGCCGCCATCTTGAAAAAATGGTGCTCAGATTAAGTTTTTTTTCCTTATATGTCGCTAACCATTAGAGATATCGAAATTAAGTCTCCAATAAAAAGTAAAGCTTATAAAATTCTCTATAAAAAATGTAATATAATATTTTCCCGTATCTATTATTATCATCTCCTAAAGTAGGAAATTACATTTGATCAACACATTTCTAAACCGGAAATCATTCATATTATGTTAATTCTAGAATTCCCAATAACTTTAAAATATCCGTCGAATATCTGTTTGTCAGTCTGTCAGTTTGTCCATCTACTCTGTACGACACTTTTTTTTTTAACTATTTAACGTCGGCCTATTTCCGCTACCAGGGCCTATCACCAACGCCAGGAGACGAGCTACCCCCAACCTGGAAATTTTGCCGAACCTCTTCCCTTAAGAAGAGTAGGGATCTTTTACTTGCCTAACATTTAATAGACAAGGGACCGCCTTCTTTACATCCCCTCCGAAGAATGGTATATCCACTACGTAATCCTCGTCTGAAATTACGTAACTTCTGCGTATACACTGATATACACGCTGCTAGAAGGTGGGACGAGAACGCTGTATTTCCCAAGATGGGACCCCATCTAAGTACTAACCGCGCTCGACGTTGCTTCAACGGAATATCGACTGATATTCACATTGAAGTCGCCTCTACGCTCGCCCATGACACTTTTTGTGAGTATGATAATTTAAAAGAGAAGAGTCCAATTTTATTGAAATTTGAACAGTAAGTTAATGTTAACTAAAGGAAGAACTCTATTGATTTTGAAAAAAATCGATTAGTAAATATAAAGGTTATAAAACATTTTATGAAAAAAAGGCATGTGAAGAGTGTTGTAACACCTTTGATAAGATGCTAAAAATACAGAGATACTGCACAGTATACTGACCAACGTTTCGACAATCAAGATCCCGATTCTCATCGGGACATCATTAAAATTGCAAGTATGTCACTTAAACCTACAATCATAACGTACTTACTGATCGATTTTTTTTTAATTGCTGGGGCTTCTTATAGCTAACACTAATTTATTGTCCAAATTTCAATAAAACCACACTTTTCTTTTTTAAGTTATTTAGCTTACAAGAGACATGACGGACGAAGAGGCAGACGGACAGACGAACGGACTGACAGAAAAGACATTTTGAAAGTTGTCCCGTATTTTATGACAATACAATGATATATTTTTATTATATACGAGTGATATTCACAATTGTTGAAACGTGTCGATGAAATGCATATAACACTTTTTGTACAGAATTTTATAAGCTTTATTTTGTATATAAACATAATTTCGATATCGCTAATGGTTAGAAAGATATAAGCAGTAAACTGAATCGGACCGCCATTTCTTCAAGATGTGGCTCAAGTGCAACCGTTTGGGCTGGGGACTTTTAATATGTTTAATAGTAGGTAAGCCTAAATGAACATATTTGCCAAATTTAAACACTTTATCAGTTTTTTTCGTCAAACGTCGAAATTTGTTCTAATTTGACTAGGGTATTTATACTATAGATATAATTAGACAATCCTCGGATTCAGGTACTAAAATAATAGGTGTTTTCTTTCTACCAACAATCTTAGCTAAGCTAAGTAGTTTTTCAGTCACGCCTGATGAGTGAAATATTCGTGTATGTACCACAGTTTGCGTGTGACATTAAAACTACTTAGCTTAGCTAAGATTTGTTGGTAGAAAGAAAACACCTAATATACCAGAGCAAAATAAAATGATGGGTAATAAAGCAAATACCATACAATATGACTGAATTTTGTCGTCAATTGGTAAGAAAACAATTATCAGTAGGTATTTAAATCAAAAATAACCTAAATATGCTCTCTATATATTTATATTTTATTTATCTCTCTTTTATACTGTTTTTATAAATATAATGAAATTTAAATATAAAAGTGTACCTATATTTTACCAATTAATTGATAGCACACAAAAGGTACCTAATAATCTCGTCGAATATCAAATGGGGCATGCCGCATGGATGACATGGAGACAACACTGTATCTATTGGTATACCTAATGTGGTACAAAAACTAAATTATGAATTCGAAAGTATTCTGTAATTGAAAAATAAATAACCAGTGTTAACGAAAATATATTATGTTAAATGATAAATTAGCTTTTTTCCCTTGAATTTTAATGATGTCATTCGATATGTCACCAAACATGAAAATTACAGGCAAGGTATAAAATAAGAATACAACATTTCATAGTAACAATGTAGCTAATACAAGTAGGTACTTACCTTTTCGTAAAAATGTGTTGATATTTACCGAACAAAAACCAAAAACATTAAAACTAAAGTTAATTGACGTCAACGTCGTTAATAGAACACAGACAAGTGTAAACTGGAGATGACAGTAGTAGTACTAGACCAGTGGCGCTGCCGGCGGTAGTCGCTATTTTGTAAGAGATGGTGATACCAAAGTGAGTGGTGGCTCAGTTAGTTACATCCACGTTTTAAAATGTATCATTAAAATGATGTGGTGATTGTGGACATCCCAATCTCCACTGACATGGGAGTGGTTATAATGTGAACGTTCTGAAACGGTCCAAAGAGTGTCATCACGGTGATGTGATGCTTTGCCATTTACAAAATCCACTAAAATGTGAGTGGCTATAATGTGGATGTGGCAGAGGGTGTTTACTGGGCTATCGAGATGCTCACAAACGAGTAAAGCAACGCAGTAGTAGAATCTTCTGTTTTGAAGGAAATAGAGACACCGAAGTAACTCTTCAGAGCTGCGAGAAATTTAAAGTTGAAACGTGCATACCAATAATCGAGTCTCTAATTTGCAATATAGAATTACGTAGAAAACATATGAAGAAGTATTCGAAATGTTCGGGTTTTTAGAAAATATTTGTGATTAGAGTGAGGCTGACATTGCAAGAGAATGCAAAAACAGACAAATTTTTACCAAAAAGACATTAATGAGGAAGAACTAATTGTGGAATGTCAACACTTCAAGGCACACGTTGGATTGGATATTGAAAAACTAAGGGAAAAGGAAAAATAAATGAGGAAAAAAAAAATAAAAACGAGAAAAAGAGAAATCTACTGTTGCAGATAAAGATGAACTTATAGAAGAAAATGACTCGATTGGAATCAATGTATATCTACTTTATACTCATATGTTCAACGAAAAATTTTTTAGTGTTTCCAAACATTGAAATTATGAGAATTTTTTTATCTATGGTGGTCACCAATACGAGCGGAGAGCGTTCATTTTCAAAGTTAAAAGTAGTGAAAAGTGGAATAAGAAATCGCATGATTCAATCACGCTTAAATAGTTTAAGTTTGATGGGTATTGAAAATGACATTTTACAGACTATTAACTTTGACGACATAATTCATGATTTCGCCACCTTGAAATGTAGATTTATTACTCTAGAATAAAATTATACACAATGTAGTTTATAGTTAATAACATATTAGTGATACTATATAAGCTAATAGTCCAATTAAATAAGTCGGCAAATCAAAATTTTGAGGTAAATACTTGAATTTTTGATATAACTTACTTTGATGTATCAGAATACGATTAATGAAAAAAATTTTTTTCTGAACCCCCGGGAAGGGGCGAAAAAAAGTAAAATTTAGTGTTTTTTCAAAATTAGTCAAAATGTGTAAAAGCTAGTAAAAAAAGTTTCAAACAAAAATTGTAAAGCATGAAATTTTATATAAAAATGATCTCTAGACTTTTTTTTTTGGTATTACTAAAATTAACGGAGTTAGGCTGGTTAGAAATTAAGGGATGATATGTACAACTTTAAAAAATCATAGCGTGCTGAAAAGTTAATGAATTTAAATTTTTTTTCTATTTACTCAGAAAAATATAAACATTCGTTTCAGAGAAATGGATTTTTTTTTAAATTGTTAATAAAAAAGTTATAAAAATTTTAATTTTTTTATTTTCAATTAAAACCACTTTGATCGGTGAAACGATTTTTTTTTTATACCATTCTGTTCATTATTTAATATACTTATTGAACATTTGCTTTTGAAATTTTTTTTTCAAGAAGGTATGAATTTATTTACTTGCTTAGTTTTTTTCCAAACGTAAGACACTGCTCTTGTGACGTCATGATAACTGAAAAGAAATAAAGAATGCATACGACAAAGATAAATTTGTTTCGTAGCTGCTGCGTTGCCTACAAGACGCGGATGCGTCACATCTATAGGGCATCTGCACGTGACGTCACAGCTAACCTCAAAAATATGTGTTTCTTAAGATTTAAGAGTATTACGGAGCTATTATTAAAATTTCTGCATGGTTCCCGTATTTTCAACTAAAATCTAGTTCAGTGTAATGTTTATGAAGTTCTAAACAATTTGTCCTAATAAAATAGGCCTCTTTTTGTAGGTTAGAAATCTAACCTGTAATTAGCAGTCTATTTCTATTAATCAAGAATATGGAAAAATTATTTACGTGAATTTAAATATTTGCTTGGAGCCAGTACTGGCTCTAAAACCACAAATGAGAAAATTTGCGAAGATACACTACTGATGTTGAGTAGGTAGGGAATAGGTCGACGAACTTACTTCTGAAAGAACGTATTGGAGTTGTTTACATTTCCTTAATTGGCATAAAAAGTGAAGCCGCCAAGTTCGGAAAAGCACAGATCAAAGAGAGCCGCGTTTTTTGCTTTGAGGACACCGGCGTGTTTTTGTATTGCAGCTCTTGCTATTGCAGAGTTGACTGGCCTAGGGTCATTGTCTTTTCGATTTATTTCGCTATTTTTGTAGTGTGATTTGATTAAAACCAAAAAGTCACTTCTATCCTCTCCAGATTTACTGTCAATAGTGTCATTCCCAAGTCTGATAAAGTGATATGGTTGTACCGCGTCACGTAGTTAAAGTCATTGGCGGCGCATTGCTACAAAAAAAAATAAGGTCATTATTTTGCCATTTTTTTCATTTTTAATTTTTTTCATTTTTCATTTTTTTAACTCCTTTCGGTGGGGACAACCTACTGTTAAATTTTCCGCATGTCATGGTAGATCATGTTGTATGTATTTGTACGTGTGGTATGAGTGAATAATTTGTTTTAGCGACTAGTATTATGTTATTCAACGTATGACGTCACTAGGCTCCCACAAGGGGGGGGGGGGGGGGGGGATCAGTAGGTACCGTGGTACCAGGGCACAGATAAAAGCACACCAGATGTTGCACTTATGATGTATCATGGTTTAGATAATAAATCAACTCCAGGCAGATACCAATTTTTGCGGTGATCTGCGCATTAAACCAATCAGTCTTAACCAGCGAGTATAAAGTCACATGAGGGAGCTTATGATACGTAACAATAATTAAAAGTCACCTAATAAATGCTCAAAAAATCACTTAAATATATAACAATAACAACTCTAACCTTCAATACAATACACCATGTTCTAAAATAAAACCGCTGCCCAAGGAATCACTACGTCCACATCCAGATTTTCTATCCAAGTCTCTCACAATGAAAAAATTTTGTATGTGGAAATAATTCGTCGCTTATCTGACAAACAGGCGTAACTCATAAAATGGCGTATTTCAGTTTTACGCACTAAAAAGATCAACAGAAACTGCTCTATAATCTCACAAAGTGGCGTGACTCTACGTCAAATAGTTTTCTTGTAATGACGATTGTGTGTGTCGACGTAAATCATATCTACAATATATTCTTAACCACAAACTGGCTTATATTGATTTAAGCCTATTTCAAGAAACAGATAATGAGTTAAGGTGATGTTACAAACAGGCGTATATCAACTTTCGCCAGTCTGCAAGCATAAAATGTTGTCTATTCAGAAGTCACGCCTCTTTGCTAAAAACCCGATGAGGTGACTTTGCCTTTAAAATGCAGTCATAACTTTTTTTTTTTAGTTTAGTTATTTTCAGTTTATTTTATTGACTTAATAGTATATTAAAGTTTAGTTTTCGTTCATTTTTATTATTTTTATTATTTAATACAAAACAATAAGAAGGCATAAGTCTAAATAGTAACTGACTATTAGGCACCTATATTGTGACAAACAGGCGTATCTTGACATTTGTTTATTATTTGTCGATTATACCATAAACAAACAACTATTTATTATAAATGCAGTATGTGGGTGTCAAATTAGAACATCAAAACACGCTATAAAGAAATAAAAGAAGGAAAACATTTAACGCGTGCATTATACTACTAGTACTTGTAGAGCAGAAAACTTGTTTTCGCTCTCCTGAAAAACGGTAGAATATGAGTTACGCCTGTTTGTCTGATAAGCGACGAATTGTTTGTGGAACTTTAATAATATAATATTTGAAATCCTCTACCCCAAAAACCTATAAAACGATACCCCACATCGGTAGTGGGGTGAGGGTATTGATAGAGGGTAGTAATAGAGAGTAGTGGGGGGGTGGATGAAGTAAAAAAATATATTTTGAAGTTTTTGGTTCTTGTACACTGTACACACACTAAATCACAATCTTTTCTCATCCCCTTTAATAATGGGGTGGAGGTGGTAATGGGAGTGGCTAATGCCAAAAAATTTGTTGAGACCTTAGCTTCTCTTGTATATACTAAATACCAATTTTATCGACTTACCTGCTTCATTTACCTATTTACCCCAATTTACCCCCAACCCTTCGACGAAACAAGATGAAAATATAATTTAGTTCCAGATCTCGTTAAAACACATACGTGTACCAAATTTCAAGTCAATATCTTAAACGGTTCCAGAGTAAACGTACGCACAAAAAAGTTACAGACAGAAATTTTTTTCACTCAAACTTAAAATCTCGACGTTTCATGACATTCTAAGCCTATTTGAACAATAAAAATTTTTAAAATTTTTTTTGTCGTTACTATACTTCCACTGGACGTGGAAGTAATTAATATCACCGGTATAGCTGATGACGACTTCCGTCTCTGAGATTTCAGTACTAAACACTCCCTCCTGTGACATTATACTCGCTGGTCTTAACTTCCATGTCTCCTACAGAAGAAATTGCATTGGAAACGACACTATGAGCAGAATCGCTCTCATTCTGCCCATGTGTAGTTTCGAAATATTGTAAAGATATTTCTTCCAACATTGTAAGGATGACAGTATTCTTGTTTTGGTCAAGAGCCAGCAAATGGAGCAACTCTCGTTACAGGTTGCTTGTTGTATTCTTCTAATACCTTATAAAGACAGGTTGCGACATCGAAAGAACCAGGATTACTTATTGCCTCATTCCAGACAAAGCAGAAACATTCCTTTCTACCAATATCGTAAATTGTCAAGTTGAAAATTGATAATCGGCTTTTATAAAAAAAACCGCTGCCCAAGGCATCACTACTTCCACATCCGGATTTTCTATCCAAGTCACACAACGAAATAATTTTGTATCTGGAAATAATTGTTTATGGAACTTTAATAATAAAATATTTGAAATCCCCTACCCCAAAAACCCATAAAACGATACCCCATATCGGTAGTGGGGTGGGGGTGGTGACAGGGGGTGGGAGTGGGGGGGGGTGGATAAAGTGAAAAAATATTTTGAGGTTTCTGGTTCTTGTACACACACTAAATCACATTTTTTTTCATCCCCTTTAATAATGGGGTGGGGGTAGTAATGGGGGTGGCTAATTTTTTTTTTGAGACCTTAGCTTCTCTTGTCTATACTAAATATCAATTTTATGAACTCTTACCTGCTTGATTTACCTATTACTCCGAATTTACCCCCCAACCCTTCGACGGAACAAGACGAAAATATAGTCTAGTTCTAGATCTCGTTGAAGTACATATGTGTACCAAATTTCAAGTCAATATCTCAAACGGTTCCAGAGTAAACGTGCGCACAAAAAAAGTTACAGACAGACCGACAGACAGAATTTTTTTTTTTTCACTGAATCTTGAAATCTCGACGTTTCATGACATTCTAAGCCTATTTGAACAATAAAAATTTTTTTGTCGTTACTATACTTCCACTGGATGTGGAAGTAATTGCGCTTTCCTTTGAAATAGGCAGATATATAACTTGCTGCAGTCACATAACTTGCTTTTATCTACTCTTATTAGATTAGATATTAATTAATGAACTGCTTTTGAACAATTAATAGTATCCCGAGTAGTATCCACAAACAAATAGCGCGAGTTATAATGAGTTATTATAAATCACTAGGTACAGTGCCAATCATCTTTAGCTTCATGCCTAGCCTGTCCAATCGATGTAACGCGCGACATGAAGGTGGCTCTGTCCGAGAGAAATTCTTTTCCGATACGGTGAAATAGAAAGGTCCATTATTATTGAGGGGAGGAAGGTGATTTATCATGTTTGAATAATTTCGACGTTTTCAAATCAAGTTAAGTAATTATTGTGCCAAAAATGATAAATTCGGTTAGTGAAGATGAACTAATATGTACACCATCAGAATGAAGACAAGTAGCTAATGACACAATACATAATTTATTACCCGAAAAATCGCAGAACAAATATAAAAGTGTGTACAAAAAGTATAGTATTCAACTTACGGTAATGGTAATAACTCACTTTATGAATTACAGCACTCGCCTGCGGCTCGTGCTATGAACTTCATCTGCGTGAGTTATTACCTACATTAGTGCTCGTTAAATAATATACTATTATCTTTGCTGTGCGGGTTATAATTGTGTTTTTAATAAATAGTTTTGAATATTAAATAAATAAAATAAATAGCTCATAATTTTATCACAACTTCCTCAAGCACGTTGTTTTAGGTAATATCCCTATGACGCGACGTCGGGATACTACCAAGCAATTTGATTTCGAAAACTGATAAAAACCGCTGCCCAAGGAATCACTACTTCTACGTCCAGAGTTTCTCACAACGAGAAAATTTTGTATGTGGAAATAATTATTTATGGAACTTTAATAATATAATATTGTAATATGTTGCAACCCCTTAAAATTTAAGGTTATGTTGGGTACTAAAAAGTAGGCAGACTTCCACAGATCGAATGTCTGAATGTAGTGTATTTGCACCTACTCGAGAAACCTACCAGAAGTTAGTTCTGGTGACATCTGGAATTATCTAGAGAATGGTGGCGTCATCACAGAAAAATCGAGATCTGTCTTTTTAGGTATAAAGACCGACCGCATTCTCAGCGAGTAGTTGAGTAGTTCTGAAAGTATAAAAAGTGAGGTTAAGAGTTCAAAGAGAAACAAAGTGATAAACATTGTGATTTTTAGTCAGTAAAGTGTATTTAAATTAACAATAGTATTGTGAAGTATCCAGTAAATATTTAATAAAGTGTGTTAGTGGACATCTCTTGTTATAATTTTTGGAACCCACGGAATTTGCAAGGGGTAGTTTCCTAAGTGTGGAAACACGTCACAAAGTGGTGTCAAAAAGCGGAATTTTATGACAAGAGGAGCTCTGAAGTTGGGCTGGAGTGTTCGAGAAGTATTCTCGAGGGTTAGTGCTAACACGGAGGACTCATTTACTGGACATTGTTCGAGGGTTATTTTCGAACAGGAAAATAGTGTTAAGTGCATTTTTGAGACATTGTAGAACATTTTATTAGGACATTAGTGTGATAATTAAATCCTTTGAACTGAGAAGTGATAGAGACACTGAAAAAGACTCATTTAGTGCGTGAAAATTAGTAGAACTTTTCTATTTGGACATTAGTGGAGATTAGTAAATTCTCTGAACTGGATAATGACAAAAGACTCTGGATAAGACTTTTTCGTGCTATTTCGAGATTTGTCTGGGAAGTTCCATTACCGATATTGACGTGACAGTTAAATTTATTTTATTGTAATTTCATCGTATGCCCGTAACAACAAGAAGTATGACATCCGATAAACAAATACAGGACTTATTCGAACAATTCCAAAAAATGATGGCACAGCAGCGCCAGGAGGAGGAAAAACGGCGTCAAGAAGACAAAGAAGAACAGGAGAGAAAACGTCAAGAAGAAAAGGAAGAGCAAGAAAAGCGACGTCGGAAAGAAAAAGAGGATGAAGAAAGAAGACGCCAGGAAGACAAAGTAGAACAGGAGAAAAGACGTCAAGAGGAAGAAAGAAGACGTCAAGAAGAGAAAGACGTATTGAGACAAATTATGGAAGACCTGAAGATACGACAGCAAGAGGAAAAACAGGAGCAAGAAAAACGCCAGGAAGAATTAAGGAAAATTCTAAATGAACAAATCAAAATACAACAGGACGCTATCATTTCCACCACTGAGGAACTAAAGAAAGAAATCAAAGATGATATGGGTATCGTAAAGTCTGAAGTGGGTGAAGTCAAGGTTGAAGTTTCTGAAGTCAAGACGGAAGTCAGTCATATAAAAAGGGAAGTAAGTGACATCAGAGGAAAAATGAGCGAGTTCGAAGAAGAAGTCAAAGGAGAAATAGACCGGCTTAAACGACAGTTGAGAGAGAAAGGAGGCCAGTTGGTAACATCATCGGGTCCTCGGTTAAAACCTCCCTCCTTTGATGGCCAAAGCTCATGGACAACCTACAAGAGACAGTTCGAGGCTGCAGCATCGGCGAATAACTGGGATAATGAGGAAAAGGCCATGGCATTAGTTCTGGCGTTAAGGGGCCAGGCCTCAGAGTTGCTTCAAACTATCCCAGTGGATAAACAAAGGGACTTCAAAGTCTTGGAAGCTGCATTGGACTTGAGGTATGGCGACCAACATCTTGCCCAATTATACCAGGCTCAGCTGAAATCCCGGATGCAAAAAGCTGGGGAAAGTTTACAAGAATTTGAAGCTGCGATAGAGAGACTGGCACACCTGGCGTATCCAAATGCACCTAAAGAATTCCAGGAACAATTAGCCGTGGGGGCCTTTTTAGATGGTATAAGGGACGAAGAGGTCAGGCGAGTTCTGCGGCTGACGAGACACCAAAGTAGTAGCGAAGCTTTGGTGCGTGCACTGGAAGTAGAAGCCGCATACAGGTAGTAGCGAAGCTTTGGTGCGTGCACTGGAAGTAGAAGCCGCATACAGGGATACTCCAAGGTCGAGAGTGCGAGCTGTAACTCTCGAAGAATCGCAACCATAAATGAACCAGAACCCCTTGCTGACTGAGATGCAGAAAATATTCACCAAATTATGCGATAAATTGGATGGCCTCGGAAAGCAGGAAAAACAACAAAATAAAGGAAAGCCGAGCGGAGGTATTAAATGTTTCAACTGCGGCAAGGTGGGACATATGAAACGAGACTGTCGACAGCAGAACTCGGAAAGTCGAGTAAATGCTGTGAATGTTGAAGAGAAGCAGGAAAACTAAAGATAGCCAGCACCAAGGGGGCTGTGCTGGCTAGGGAATGCGGTGCCCCCAGAGAAATAAAGATTTCCCAGCTCCAAAGAATTCCAAGCAGTCTGTTGTTGCAAGGATATGTAAATGGAAGAAAATGCGTGTTTACTATTGACACCGGTGCTCGTCATCAATAGTGCGGCCAGGGTTTATATCAGGCTTGCAGATTGACAAGAAGCAAAATGGAGTAATCATTCGGACAGCCACGGGGGACAGGGCTGCGGTCCATGGAGAAATCAACTTGGAACTGCAGGTTGGACGGTTGAGATTCAATTACAAGGTCATTGTGGCTGACATTATGGATGATTTCATTTTGGGTCTGGACATCATGGGAGAGCAGGGATTTATTGTTGACGTAGGGGAGCGAGTCTTAAAAATTGGAAATGAGGAATTTATTCTGGCAACCGCAGACGACCAATTCCATAAAGCAAGGTTGTTAACAACACAGACGATCAAGATTCCTGCTCATTCAGAACAAATGATCGATGCTGCCTTAGAAGGAAATCCCGGAGGGTACCGTGTTGGCCTAGTTGAAGATGACGAATCGATTAAGTCCCTACCCAATATTATTGTGGCCAGAACTTTAACCCGGACTAAAGACAAAATCCCAATTAGAGTCGTTAATTTAAATTCCCACTCTGTGACAATTAAGGAAGGCAAACCGATTGGCTCCTATGAACCGGTCTCATGGGTAGCAAGGTGCGAGGAACAAACAGAGGGAAGTTCATCTACGAAAATAGACCAGGAAGTTTTGACCTTGCTGAGTACCCAGTTGGAGCATTTATCTGAGGATGAACGAAGGGAGGCAATCAAGTTCCTGGAAAAGGAAAGTTCAGTATTTGCCAAGAATACAGAGGCCCTTACAAAAACAGACATACTTGCGACTCACCCGCTATTCGACAACCACCTAGGAGGCTTCCATTAGCGAAACAAGAGGATGCCTCGGCAATGATAGACAAGATGCTACAAGATGGAGTCATTGAGGAGTCAACAAGTCCCTGGTCATCGCCAGTAGTTTTGGTTGCCAAGAAGGACGGAACATTAAGATTTTGTGTCGATTATCGAAAATTAAATGATGTCACGAAGAAAGACAGTTACCCATTACCACGAATTGACGACACGTTAAGCACGTTGGCAGGCTCACGATGGTTTTCTACGTTAGACCTTAGGAGTGGGTACTGGCAAATGGGGCTTCATCCGGATGATAAGGAAAAGACAGCGTTTTCAGCAGGCAGTGGTCTTTATCAATTTACCGTGATGCCTTTTGGACTTTGCAATGCGCCAGCTACCTTTGAAAGATTGATGGAATTCGTACTGCGAGGGCTAACCTGGAGGACGTGCCTGGTTTACCTTGACGACGTGCTTGTTATGGGACAGGACTTTACAGAACATTTGAAAAATCTTCAAGAAGTATTTGGGCGAGTCAGGAATGCCCATCTGAAGTTGAACCCGAAGAAGTGCCTGCTATTCCAGAAAGAAGTCAAATTTCTTGATCACGTGGTGTCTTCGGATGGAATACAAACAGACCCCGACAAAATTTCTGCTGTACGATATTGGCCAAGACTATCTAACGTTCATGAAGTACGGAGCTTCCTTGGCCTCTGCACTTATTATAGGCGCTTTGTGGAAGGGTTTGCAGAAATTGCGAAGCCATTACACCGGCTGACAGAAGAGAAAGTACAGTACCAGTGGACACCGGAGTGTGAAACGGCATGGAGAAAATTGAAGGCAGCTCTGTGCACTGGTCCTGTGCTAGCGTACCCACAACGGGAAGGACTTTTTATTTTAGACACGGATGCCAGCAATTCTTCGGTCGGTTGTGTACTGTCCCAAATCCAGAATGAGCAGGAAAGAGTGATCGAATATTTCAGCAAGGTGCTGTCCAAACCGGAAAGAAATTATTGTGTAACCCGGAAAGAGTTACTGGCCATCGTTAAATCAGTGGACCATTTTCATAAATATCTTTATGGAAGACATTTTAAGATTCGCACCGACCATGCTGCATTAAAATGGCTGTTGCAGTTGAAAACCCCTGAAGGTCAACTGGCTCGTTGGATAGAACGGCTGCAACAGTATGATTTCAAAATCGAACATCGACCTGGAAGATCTCATAAGAACGCAGACGCTTTATCTAGAAGACCGTGCAAGGAAGATTGCAAGCACTGCCGCCACGTTGAGAAATTTCAGGGTACGGTGGCCGTCAACACTATTAAAATAGAGGTTCGGACAAGGCAGTTGGATTGAAGGCTTTGTGGGCCCAATGGGATTCACTCAAAGTTATGAACGGGCTGCTAAAGAGAGCTTGGGAAAGCCCGGATGGCAAGGAAGTTGTTATGCGTCTAGTGATTCCCAGGTGTCGAGTACCGAAAGTACTTCAGGAAGTGCATAATGGAGCATCCGGTGGACACTTCGGCGTTAATAAGACCCTGAATAAAGTACGAGAACGATTTTATTGGGTAAATAGTCGTCAGGATGTGGAAGCTTGGTGTCGCAATTGCAAAATTTGTGCAGCGAGTAAGGGACCGCAGACTAGAAGTAGGGGTGCAATGAAACAATATAACGTCGGAGCTCCTTTCGAGAGGATTGCGATCGATATAGCCGGCCCATTCCCAGTAACCAAGGACGGTAACAAGTACATACTGGTTGCCATGGACTATTTTAGTAAGTGGCCAGAGGCCTATGCAATTCCAAACCAAGAAGCAGTCACTGTCGCCAAAGTCTTGGTAGATAATTTGATATGTCGGTTTTTTGTACCCCTGGAGCTGCACTCAGATCAAGGGAGGAACTTTGAGTCAGGGGTGTTTCAGCAAATCTGCAAGTTATTGGGGATACACAAAACACGGACAACAGCCCTTCACCCGCAATCAGATGGAATGGTGGAACGACATAACAAGACCATGAAAGAACATCTCTCTAAAGTGGTTCATAAGAATCAACGCGATTGGGATCTCCACATACCGTTCTTCCTCATGGCATACAGAGCTGCTATCCACAAGTCTACGAAACAAACACCAGCCCGTGTAGTATTTATACATGAGATCAGACTGCCGTGTGATTTGATTTTCGGAACACCAGGCGGAGAACAGCTTCCTGTGAACAGCTATGTGGATGAAATGAGTGAACGGCTAAGAAATGTTCATGAGCTGGTTAGAGACCAAATCACCATAGCCAGTGACCGAATGAAGGCTCGATACGACCGTAAGAGTAGTTCAGAAGGGTTCAAGGCAGGAGATCTGGTTTGGCTGTACAACCCACAGCGGAAGAAAGGGAAGTCACCGAAACTTCAACCTCCTTGGGAAGGACCTTATACTGTTATTACCCGAATTAATGATGTCGTCTATCGTATTCAACGAAACAAAAAGTCCAAGATGAAGATCGTACACTTGGATAGACTGGCGAAGTATGTGAAAGAGGCTGAATTGCCTGACCGGGACGTTCAGGCTTGAGGGGGCAGTGTAATATGCCTTAAAATTTAAGGTTATGTTGGTTACTAAAAAGTAGCAGACTTCCACAGATCGAATGTCTGAATGTAGTGTATTTGCACCTACTCGAGAAACCTACCAGGAGTTAGTTCTGGTGACATCTGGAATTATCTAGAGAATGGTGGCGTCATCACAGAAAAATCGAGATCTGTCATTTTTAGGTATAAAGACCGACCGCATTCTCAGCGAGTAGTTGAGTAGTTCTGAAAGTATAGAAAGTGAGGTTAAGAGTTCAAAGAGAAACAAAGTGATAAACATTGTGATTTTTAGTCAGTAAAGTGTATTTAAATTAACAATAGTATCCAGTAAATATTTAATAAAGTGTGTTAGTGGACATCTCTTGTTATAATTTTTGGAACCCACGGAATTTGCAAGGGGTAGTTTCCTAAGGGTGGAAACACGTCACAATATATAAAATCGTCTACCCCAAAAACCCATAAAACGATATCCCACGTCGGTAGTGGGGTGGGGGCAGTGATGGGGATGAAAAAAATATTTGATTTGGTTCTTGCACACACACTAAATCATTTTTTTTTCACCCCCTTTTATAATGGGGGGATAATAATGGGGATGGCTAATGCCAAACATTTTGAACCATTAGCTTCTCTTGTATACAGGGTGTTTCAGCTAAAAGTCCCCGGATCCTTATCTCGTAAAATAATAAAGATACTTAAAATTTGTAAATTGCGGATAATTGACACCAAAAAAGGTCTTTAAATAACTGCAGTTAGAATTGTTCTTTCGCAGTGCACAGAGATGGCGCTGCTGTGAGAAAATATTTTTCGATGGCTGGAACCTTGAAACACGATTCATACGATTAATGAATAAATTATGAATAATTTTGACTATGTAAAAAACAGAATAAGCTGAAAATATAATCTAGTTCCAGATATCGTTAAAATACACATGTGTACCAAATTTTAAGTCAATATCTTACCTGCTTAATTTACCTAATTACCACCATTTACCCCAATTTACCCCCAACCCTTCAACAGAATAAGCTGAAAATATAATCTAGTTCTAGATCTCGTTAAAATACATACGTGTATCAAATTTTAAGTCAATGTCTTAAACGGTTCCAGAATAATCGTGCGCACAAAGAAGTTAGACAGATAGACCGACAGACAGAAATTTTTTTTTGCTCTAACTTAAAATCTCGACGTTACATGACATTCTAAGCTTATTTGAACAATAAGAATTTTTAATTTTTTTTGTCATACTTCCACTGGACGTGGAAGTAATTATCTCGTATTATCAATGTCCTTGGAACATTATAGCTGACAATTTTTTTCGCCCTGAAATCGCTATATATCAAATTTTATGTAAATCTGCAAAAATACTGCAATTATCACAGCCGCTATTTTGAATTTTAAACTTTTGACATCAGTTTCGTTATACTTCTAAAATAGCTAACTACCAATTTGAATGCAATTCCAATGAAATTTAATTTTTCTATCAAAATTTTTTTTTATCACTGGCGACTTTGCTGTTAGGGCGATCAGAATTACAGTTCAAAATGGTCGTTAATTTATATTTGTTTGCATTTTACTGCTAATTGTAAATTAAGATTTTAAAAATGTTCTCTCACTACCACTACGTTAATTGTTATTTCACGCCACAAAATAGTACTATATTTTTTCTGTCATTTAGAAACGCGTTATTTATGGATTCTCAAAGTGTTTATCCATTTTTAATTAATTGGACATTTGAAGCAGCCATTTATTGGCCTAATTTTAGCCGCTAGTGCAGCTTGATGAATTAGTAAGTCGACTGATTGCATGGTAAGAATTTCTGTTCAACGCATAAAATTTATCTTTTGACCCATAGTTAAGGTATAACTGTCATTTTGTGAAATACTAGTATTGTCGAAATGTATAGCCGACCCACCTAAAGAATCCTGTTATGCATACCACAAACTACAAGAGAATCGTGATAAAACATATTCTGTTAATCACAGGTTGATCGCGTATCTTGATAAACCGAAACTGAAGTAGGTCATTTATGTAATTTATGGTTAAGTGATTCCTCTGATGTGACGTTTAGACGGTAGGTGGTAATTTCAACAAAACTTTCGTGTAGGTATCAATCTTCTTCAAAATATTAAAAAATAACGAAGTGATTGACGATTTCGGCTACGTTTTAGAAGTCCTTACCCAGAAAAGTAAATCAGTTACTGTGGTTCGCTCATCAGATGTATATATACATTGACCATGACCACTACTGTAATGCGACGCTGAAGATGAAATAATGAATTATTAAGATAAAAAACCTCCGTCTAAGGAATCAGTACTTCCACATCCGGATTTCCTATCCTAGTCTGTTATTACAACAGAAAAAAATAGGTACTATATTTGCACTCCACTACGTGGAAATATTTGTTTATTGTACTTTATTAGTATAATATTTGAAATCTTCTATCCCAAAAACTCATAGAACGATATGCCATACA
Organism: Rutpela maculata; assembly: GCA_936432065.2. NCBI lineage: Eukaryota > Metazoa > Arthropoda > Insecta > Coleoptera > Cerambycidae > Rutpela > Rutpela maculata. Next base: position 223,020,559 of record OW386286.2, on the reverse strand, counting down.
GTGCCCGTTCTAGGGATTTTTTCGGAGGGGCGAGATCCTTTGATAGCGCCTCTCCGAAAAAATATCCTTCCTTGAAAAGCTGTCAGTTTTATCAAAAACAAAAACAAATAATTATTCAAAGCCATATCTTGTAAAGTAGGTGGCAGGTGGCCGACAGCATTTTTTTTACCAATGTAAATATAATTATTTTTTGCATTTTTCTTTCTTGTTGTTCATAAAACTTTAGCATGGATTTAGCGTTTAGCCCCGGGGCAAACTAACCTAACCCTGTATTATTGATAAACGGGCTCTTAAAATTCTGCCCAAAAAAGATCTTATACATTCTTTTGTAGAACTGACAGCTTTCCTGCAGATAACCTTGGAATGTCACATTTTTTTTTATTCTCTGAGAAAATTCGTATTTTCAATGGAATTCACACTGGACATGAATGAAAGATTCAGTGATACACCATATAATTTTTGATGCTTGTAAAATTATTTTTAGCAAAACAAAATGTTATTTTTTTATATAATAATACATACAAAGGACATTCCCTGATTAAAGTCGCAGTAGGCGAAACGGGCACAGATTTTAGAATATCTTTAGCTCATTTGGGGAATAATCTCTGCTTATCTGAAATGTAATTTTGGGTGCCATTTTATTTTTTTAAATCGCGTAGTTCATGACAATTAAGCAAATTAAAATAAATTTTTGCATAGAAATATAACTTTTCAATCAGAACAACTTTGCTTACCGACATTTTGCTGTATTTTTTACAGAAAAGGTAACTGGTCTACTACTTTACCGAATAAGAAAATATTTTTTGTCAAATTGCCACGACGCGGTCTACGCGATTTATAAAATTAAAATTACACCCAAAATCACATTTCAGATAAGCAGAGATTATTCCTCAAATTGGGGTCATCCATAAATGACGTCACGCCAATTTTTGAGATTTTAGACCCCCTCCCCCACATTGTCACGTTTTATCACGCACCCCCCCAAAAAATGACGTCACGCTTATATAGACCCCACCTTATGTTTTTTTCGATTCCGTTATTTATTATTCACGATATTTTCATTACTAAAACATTTGTAACCACATAGTTGTTCATCGTATGACATATACAACAGTAAAATATTGAAATAATATAGAAATATATTTATTAGATTTGTTCACCATTCGTTACGTCACACTGAGTCAGACCCCCCCCTCATCACACTTGGTCACGTAGTTACGGACCCTCTCCCCCCTGGAGCGTGACGTCATTTATGGATGGCCTCAATGTGGAAAAGATGGGAACGTTCTGTATATGTATTATTATATAAAAAATAACATCTTTTATTTGCTAAAAATAACACAGCCCCACAAAAAAAATAAATAAAAGGTCTGTACCAGAGACGTGAATACATAGATTTTGTGTATTTTTTTATGCTGAATCCGAATCTGCAGCCAAAAATATGGTTTACCCAGGTAGTTTAGTAAAACGCAAAAACATCCTCTAAAATAGAGTGAGTGATACGGTAAAGCTTTATAATGAAATGCAACAATTTGTAAATACTTTGAGAAAACATTTTAAAATAAGATTTTGAGCATTAGAAAGAAATATATGCATACCCATCCCTACGATGGGGTTAATTCCACCCTCAAGATCAAATAACGAATGTTATAGTGCAAAACAATGTAAAAAACCATAGCCTCGTAGTTTGTAATTCCAAATATACAAATGTAGGTTGACAGACAAAATATAATATAATCTTATTTTTAAGGTCACACACAATCTTATTTTTAAGGTGAAACTACATCTGCAGACCTAGGTATTTTTACCCCTTTGACATATTTTTCTATTCAATGGTTTGGTCTAAATTTTGTTACCGCGGGTTTTTGGGGTCGCTGATTACAAATCTGAAGTCCGAATCCGAAAATTCCTGAATAAAAGATGGCGGATCCAATATGGCGGATGTAAAAATCGGAAAAGTATTCAAAATTTGAAGATTATAGCTGAAACTCGGGGGTTTTTGGAGTCGCTGATCACGATTCTGGGGTCTTAATTCGCAAATTCTTAAATCCAAAATGGCGGACCCATTATGGCTGATTAAAAAGTACCATAGAAATTGGTATTTACCACCCAAAGAAATACGTTATGAATGTTTAAAAGAATTGAGGCATTTGAGTAAAAATAGGCAAATGTCTAAAAATGAGAAACAAGGAATATAAATTCGATTTGCAGTGAGCTGTCTTGCTTAAATGTGAAAGTGAGGACGAATGAAATAGGGACGATTTGGAGCCAAATATATATATAAAACTGATCGTGCAAGTGATTCCACCTTAAATACAGTTTAAATACATATAGACTGTAACTTAGATCGAGCATTAAGTTTACAATTTTAAAACTTGATGGAAAAGCTATAAGTTTTGTTTTTTCAGTTTTTCCTTCCATATTTTTGCAACCAGGACACCTCCACGTGGTGACGGTGGGCAACAGATTCTTCTGGCTAAGCCTCTGGGTTAATAAAATATGTCGACATGGCAAAAATAGGTAAGGCATTTACGATGCAGGGTATCGGAAGCTCAGTATCGGCGGCTGGTCAGGGTGAGAAAGCGGGCCCGCAGGCGTCGTCATCCAGCGACCGCAGCTTTTCAGTAGTGGGTAATTTGGCTACTGTTGAGTATAATGCTAAGAAAGCTACGTGTATGCCTCACTCGAATTGACCATATATCGTCAGCGGGAACAGACAAATGATATTTGGCTACCGATCACGATTTGAAGGTATAATTCAATGCAGGTCGGGGTATTTGCTCGCTGAGTAGTTGTTTCCTTCAAATCCTATTTCATTAACAGTGAGTATAGCCCACTATGGCTAGAGGTCGCCGCTCTTGGTACTTGCTTGGCAAGTCGCTATACGCCAGAGACATTATGTCCGACGTATAGTAGCATCTGACCACATGAGAGTTTACCCTCACCATCACTTCATTTGCATTAGTATGTATAAGACTAGCAGGTTGGCCACTATCATTTGTCTGGTTGGGAACAGACAAATGATATTTGGCTACCGATCACGATTTGAAGGTATAATTCAATGCAGGTTGGGGTGTTTGCCCGCTGAGTAGTTTTTCCTTCAAATCCTATTTCATTAACAGTGAGTATAGCCCACTATGGCTAGAGGTCGCCGCTCTTGGTACTTGCTTGGCAAGTCGCTATACGCCTGAGACATTATGTCCGACGTATAGTAGCATCTGACCACATGAGAGTTTACCTCTCACCATCACTTCATTTGCATTAGTATGTATAAGACTAGCAGGTTGGCCACTATCATTTGTCTGTTCCATAACCTATGGCATACTGATGAGAACATAATAAGTTCGAAACCGGTGTATGTCGTGTTGGGAACAGACAAATGATATTTGGATACCGATCACGATTTGAAGGTATAATTCAATGCAGGTCGGGGCATTTGCCCGCTGAGTAGTTGTTTCCTTCAAATCTTTATTTCATATATATATATATATATATATATATATATATATATATATATATATATATATATATATATATATATATATATATATATATATATATATAAGTATATTTTTCCCATTCATCCTTTGCTTGTATTGTTTGAAACAAAAAAGCATCGAAAAGCTACAATTTCCATGTTTTAAATGAACCAACACTCAATCAAAATTTATTCAATCTAATAAATTTTGATTCAGTAACGCGTATTCTGAAACATATGCGTATTCAAGCGCGTAAACGCATGGATCTCACTCTTAGGAATAACGTTACTTGACCGGGAATACCGTGGCTAGCGATAAATTTTTGTTCATAAACACGTGGTCTATCCATCTGTATTTTTTATTTTTTCCTACCTTGACCTAATTTCGAAATTTTGAAAAAATGGATGAAAAAAAATATTTTTCACATTTTTTTACAGGTTGTGTCCGAGCGAGATGTTAACTTTTCAGAATATTATTCTAGACACTTCCACGAATTCATTAAAAATTTGTTTTATCAGTTTTGCAAGTTTTTGATGGTAAATGCCTTCAACGACTAACTTATTTGTGCTGTTTGGGTTATCACTAGCGCATTCGCCAAGTTTTCGATTTAAAAATATTTGTTTCCAGTTTTTACTCGCCTTACAGTTAAGTAGGCGTTGATAAAACTATAATAGGATCACCGCCGAGTCATAACCTACAATTTCTTTTAAGTTAATAAAAACGAAAACCAGATGTAGTCGATTATAAAATTTAGTTGTTGAATTCAGTCATTCGCCCCTTTTTAATAACTTAGATATAGCTGAAAGAATACTAATGGAATTAAAAAGATAAAGAAGTGGAGGAATGTTATTTTTAGGCACAAGCATGACATTTACATTTTCCTATACTTAAACAATTTACTTGTTGGTAAACATTTATTCATAATAAAAGTAATGTGTTTGTTTACCCTTTTTCAGATTATCTCAATATCCCACTGAAATCTAGAAGATCTAGATAATATTATTAGGTTTATAAAAATATAAAAAATTATTAAAATGTCTATTATAAGACATTAAATTTCGGAAGAGAATACTCCCAGGAATATTTTTAAAAAGACAAAATAAAATAATTTAAAATTTCTGTATTCCTAACATATTTGTGGCAATTAACGTATGAGGTTTAAAACTTATTCATTCCTGGTCTCCAGACTGACGTTGTAGTTTGGTCAAAGATTAGTCTATAATCTTTGACTTTTACGAGGTGTCACTGTACTACACAGCCAATATATTTTTTATATTTCTTGTTTAAATAGGTATTTGCAGTCATCAATGCCTGACTAGATTTTTCATTCATTTCATAATTTTTTTTTTCAAAAAATTTTTTTACCCTCTTTATTGGCTTCTTTATTTGGCTTTACACAGTAAAAGAAATTATTTGTCGTTTTGAATTTTTAAACTTTAACATTAGGTTCGTTATCAGGGACTTCCTATTGTAATGTGTTACAACCCTTAGAATGAATGTAGTGTATTTGCACCTACTCGAAAAAGAACCTACCAGAAGATTCCAAAGTGACATCTGGAATTCTCTAGAGAATGGTGGCGTCATCACAGAACAATCGAGATCTGTCATTTTTAGGTATAAAAAGACCAACCGCATTCTCGGCGAGTAGTTCAGTAGTTCAGAAGTTCAGAAAGTTCAGAAAATATAGAAAGTGAGGTTAAGAGTTTAATGATAAACAAAGTAATAAACATTGTGATTTTTAGTCAGTCAGTGTATTTAAATTAACAATAGTATTGTGAAGTATCCAGTAAATATTTAATAAAGTGTGTTAGTGGACATCTCTTGTTATAATTTTTGGAACCCACGGAATTTGCGAGGGTGGTTTCCTAAGGGTGGAAACACGCGACACTATCTTGCTTTCGAGGCGAGTAGACGTGCTTCATAGTGCTCCATTAAATTTGTAAAAGTTAAATACATAGTGACAAAGTGTAGAAGATATATTTATGTTTGCATGCGTGGATGACATGTGTTTGAAAAGTAATATCCATATCGGCGTATTTTCAGTAATTTAAAATATTAGTTAGTGTTTTATTAGGTACACAAATCAAAACTTTCCACAGTACTTCTGGTATAACGCAGTAGAATAGTATTATATAGTATATAGTGAAATGGAACCGTGTGCTGGCGGGTGGCAAGGAGGAGAAAGAAGTCAGTAATAAACGAGGAGATAAACACAAAAACAACAAATGATAAGTCTTTACAATTTTATTACTAACAAATGCTCTCTGATTAAAAATTAAGTGTACATAGTGTAGAATGTTGTAATTTTTTGCATTGTAATGTTGAAGGAGAGGAAATGCCAAATTTTTTTGAATTACTGGCTATGTTTTGAAAAGGTCTTCCCCAGCTGGCGGTGTAAAATGGTATAAGTTAGGCTCAGACTAAGAAATTCTTTAACGCCTTTTCTTGAGTGAAATAATTAATGGCACTATATGAAATACAGAGTAAAAAATAAGCGACCAAGAAGAGGCTTACAGAGAAGAAAGTTTGAATTTTAAATTTTGTTTCATTTTTTTTTTTTACTTTTACTACGTTTTATATTGAATAAAAGCTTGGTTTTAAAATATTCTTTTTATTTTTTCCTTTAGTCGGAATTTTCAGCGATGTTCCTCATCCTATTCATTTCTGCTAAAGCATTGTCGTTGCCTGGTGTTTTTGTTATAGAACCCCCCAGAATCGACCTAAGTCGAACCCAAAATAAAAATTCAACTTAGGCAAAAATTTCATTTAAGGACATTTTCAAGAGTCTGAGAGACTTCAGGGCCACAGTCTAGTCAAAAAGACCGGTATGGATCCATTAAGACATTAGGCACAACCGGGTAAAAATTCGAAGAATCACCGAATTTTTACTTAGGAAAATATATTTTGGCCCAGGAATTGAGAGTAAAAGTATATGGTAGTCATGGGTCACGTAATTTTTTAAAAAGTACGCCAAAAAAGTACTTTGAAAATATACAAAATATTTTCAACTTTAATTCCTTCGCCGAGAACATTGACCATGGAGGTACAGTTATTATATACCCTGTTTTAAAAAATTGACTATAAAATTGTATCGATGCAATGCATCAGAAAGGTGAAACCGACGAACTCGACAAAGGCTACGGAACGCCTGTAAGCAAAAATTGACACAAAATCAATGAAAATATTGTTACGTATACACTTTCCCTAAGCCATATACGCACAAGGGGGTAGCTAAGGTAGAGGAAACAAGAGTTTAAAAAAATAGAACATTTATTTTTATCCATAAAAACAATATATAGGGGTCCCTAAATCCTTATCTAATTAACAGTTATTTCTACTTACATTATTATCAGGTCACTCATCCTGAGGAGGTATGTCAGTCACCAAGCACAACCACCTTCTTCAAAACCCAAACGTGGAATAACCAAAATTGCAATACTGCAGTCTTTGCAGTATTGCTAAAAAACTACTTGACCTCAATTACGAAATTAAAATATGATTTTGTACTCTTCCAAATAAATAGCAAGTGCAGCACTTTGTTGTTTAATTTTATATTGTTTAATTTTGTAATGCTTTAATTTAAATTTAGATTAATAATGAATTAATTTTATATGAAATATATTTTTACCAAACTAGAATTGAATTTTCTTTAAATTTATTTTAAAAATAATTTACTATTATTTTCTGGCTCTTGACAATATACAAGGCCGGTTTCTCGCATAAAACAAGTTTGGATTCACCCAACGACTCGCAATTTGGTCGAGCGCGTTGGGTAATTAATACAAAGCGATGGTAGGAAAGCCAAATCCAAATAATAAAGTTATATAGAGAAAACCGCCTTGTGCACAAAGGACTCAAAAGTCCATTTTGCTTAAAGTCGTTCCAAGATGGGTCGCTCCCATTTTTCTAATATTGGACACCCACATTGGGGCAAGTAAGTCGTGGACTGATCGAACGCTATCAAACTTATGTAGTAGGTAAGTCCTCTTGAATATTGTTTTAGTACGTGAAGTCTCACGTTACGAGAACTTTAAAGCTAACAAGTAGTCTCTAGCGAAACTAATTTTTTTTAGTAAAACATTTTTATGTTATTTTCCGTCAGCCGTAATTACCATATTACAAAAAGTCAAAGACATTTCTAAAAAGGCTTATATTCGATTCTGGGAAGGTTGCATGAATCTTTTCTACCAAATCGATTGTTAGCGTACGCTCTCATTTGTGTGGTTAAAAAGTCATTTGCCTTAGTTGATGAGGCGCGATTCTTAATATAAGAATTTTGCATGATCCATTTTGTTTATTAAATATCTGTTAAATAAACGGTATTCTTTGAACTAATTGCATCTTAATTGATCTTGAGACTTGTTGCTAGTGGTAAATCAATCAATCAAATATACATCAAGCTCGTTATCAGAGAATCATGAGATCACCATATAGTCCAGTGCATTTAGATGAAAAAAGTGCGTTATTACGGAAATACTTTGAACTTAAGGGATTTGAATGAAACCTTTTGCAACTCTACTCTAAAAATGACCAATTTAAAAGTTTACCTATTGAAAAAGTGTGCAAATAATTTTTTTTCGAAAAAAAAAATATATATTTTATTACAAAATATTTTACTCATATAACAAACAATTTAAATGGTAAAATTACGAAAAATATCATACAAGAGTTTTCGAGACCACTGATGTTACGATGTTGACATTATAATTGAAAAACTGAAAGAAAATTATGCAAATATTGCAAAAAATACATATATTGTTACGCTTCTTACAATACATTGAAATGAGAACGCTGACAAAATGATAAGAGATATGAAAAAAAATGTAAAAGTAAAGTTATAGAGAATTAAATTCTCTACAAAAAATTCAGTAAGCGCATATGTCTATCTTTTATAGAATGTGCAAAGGAAGAGTGTCAAATATGGCATCGTGCAGATTCATCGAATTTAATCGCATATATTTCCAAAACAATGAAAGATACATATATGGGTCGCGTGCGCCGACGTCACAGATTTTGAGACCTTAGGAAAAACAAACAGCTGTCATTGAGAAATCCGCCGATTAAATGTGTTTCTTTAAAGTGAATTTTGCAGTGTTTGTGCCATTTAAGAACTTATTGTTGGATTATTTAACATCTACAACTATTCTTAATACTGTTATATAAACAATTTTGTTCGTCAGGAGGACGGTTAGTTTGTATTTTGCAGAATTGTCTCCTGATGTAGAGGTTAGGTATACGGCTGCCATCGAATTAAATCCTTATATTTTGAGAAAAAAATACTTTAGTACAAATATTGATGTATTTCCAAATGTTACACATAGGGATGTTACGAATTACTTTATTTTTGAAAGAATTACGTAGACAGGACGAATTCAAAGTATTGAAAAGTCTTGAAGCTGTTTGTGGTTAGGTGAAAGAAGTACTCTGCAAGAAATTTGCAGGATAAAAGCTTGTTACAACGGTAAGAATTAGTTATCAACCATTTTTTTCATATATGCTTGCCTAATTAAATGTTTTATAAATAATTACTAATGCAGAAATTAATTTTTCAGGATATGAACTCTTATGAACATCATGAATAAAAGCCATTGATTCCTGGGACCATTGCAGATTCAGATGGTTCCTTAATGCTTACTGGGATTGTGTTGCCAGTCTAGACAAAACATTTTCACCACTTAACAGGAAATCTTTCCTTTTAGTTTTTTAGCAATGAACATGGCTATGGTTGAAGATTAACCGCTGTAAATTTTGTGAAAAAGACACTTTATAAAATAAACAGTGAAAGACTGACGTACCTACTGTAATGTATTTGAAGTATGTAATAAGATGTACACAATTTCTTCCACCTATAGATTGGACTAAGCAAACCGTTGTAATTTTTGTAAATTTTTTATTATAATATATTATATAAAATGTCTAACATGTATTTTACTATTTTATGTAGGTCAATTGTTAATTATGACTTGTATTCTCTTAAATATACTCTCCCTCCGTACAGTTCATGCTTCGCTCAACTAAAATTTAAATAAGAAATAGTTATTAAAAATAGAGACAAACCAATATAAAACGTTAATTTTCTTTACCATGGATTGTTTATTGCTTGTTTGAGCAGCAGTTATTACTCTCACAATCATTCTTGCATTAACATGCAACAACTTAAAGCATTTATTTTAATTTCCTGGAATTGTTTAACCTAACCTCTTCTGGTTGTAAATCGACGTTATTTTATAAAAACTGATGTTGTCTCGGATTGCCCCATTTCCACAATTAATAATACAATAAAAACTAGCCATTTTGTATGATATAATATCGATAAAAACTCTAGGATTACGAAAAATTTAATTCTGAGGTTCAGTAAGTCGCCATTTGACAGCTAATGACAGCATTGACAGCCGTTTGTTTTTCCTAAGGTCTGGGACCTGTGACGTCACGCGCACGCGACCCATACCGCTATTCACAAAATTTAATTCTCTTCAACTTTGTCTCTAGAGTTTTTCACAGCTCTTACCATTTTGGCAGTGTTTTCATTTTAATGTAGGTCCTGTTTTCTACGTATACTATATGTCTACACATTGGTAGCCATATTGGAGCCGCCATTTTGAATTTTGCAATTTTTGGAATTTTCTAGAGGTCGAAAAGTTACGTCATACCTCCATGCCAAATTTAAAGTTCCTAGCTCATCGGGAAGTACCCAAACAATTCACCGGGTAGATACATAGAGGTAAAAAGTCTGTTACACTGTGTTTTATATAAAAGTAGAGTGTAACTATGTATGTATATACTTATTGTCGATGAATTGTTTGAGTATTTCCCGACGAGCTAGGAACTTGAAATTTGGTATGAAGGTAGGAAATACCTTCACGAATCCCAAAAAATACAAAAACTTGAAAATTTAAAAATGGCGGCTCCAATATGGCATCCAAAATTTGAATCAACTTGAAATTTATAACGTTCCCCATAGCGAAGCTCGGGCATCTTGCTAGTCCCATTTAAAGAATAATAAATAATAACAAATATAGACATCGAAGAAGATGCCTTCAGCAATAGGATCCAGGTGTTGGAAAAATTATTTTTTTTTTTTTGTAAAAGTTACAGCTGTTAAAAATTGGTTTTAGCATATGCAATTTTCGACTCCGACCTTTTTCTCGAATTTCGTGAAAACAATATGTAAATTGTTACTATTATAAAAAAATCCGACATAACATCTGAAAGTGCACCCTTCAAGCTTTAATGTCCGCTCAACAAAATGCTGATATCTTATTTATTGACTACGTTAGCGCCATTTGATGTTTAATATATAAAAGGCCGAAATTATTATTTTTTTAAATTTGTCTTTCTTTTTTAATTTTTTTTCACTTCAGGTATATTGTAATTTACTGTTTCGAGAGGAGAATCCTATAATATGAAGTTGTTTAATAAAACGAAGATAAGAAAGACAGCTGTTTGACTAAAATAAGTGACATATTTCATATCTCGTAATTGTATCTATTAAGAGTAGGGATTGCATTACCGATTAACCGGTTAACAGGACAAAAGACACATGACGATAATGACCGGTTATTTTAATTTTTTACCGGTTATTTCGGTAAATTCTGAACTTACGATATGTCACGTATTCAACGTTTCTATCTATGTCAGTGATTAGTATTCACTAAATATAGAGTGATTCTGACTATCCCAACACTGAGCACTTTTAACAATAAATAAATAATATTATAAAAAGTAAAACCCAAACACCAAGCCCTAAGAAATATAAGTAAGAGAGACATTGACAATATCTTGCGACAGGAAACTGAATATTTCACTGCCGCAAATATCCATGGAAAACATTTAGAAGTATGTTATTACCAATTCTTATTAACTTATCGACCTACCAATATCGATAGAGCTGGTAGTATTCTATGCACAAATATCAGACGACTAACAGATACAGCTTTGAAAAACTAGCCCTTTTAACGGGCTATTTTTAAAAATTATTGTATTTTTAGATTAGGTATTCAGTAAATGCCCTATTTGAGTTTATGTTTGTAATTTTACTTCCACATCCAGTGGAATAGTAACGGCAAAAAAAAATTTTAAAAATTTTTATTGTTCAAATAGGCTTAGAATGTCATGAAAAGTCGAGATCTTAAGTTTGAGCGAAAAAAAAATTCTGTCTGTCGGTCTGTCTGTAACTTTTTATTGTGCGCACGTTTACTCTGGAACCGTTTAAGATATTGACTTGAAATTTGGTACACATATATACTTTAACGAGAACTGGAACTAAATTATATTTTCATCTTGTTTCGTCAAAGGGTTGGGGGGTAAATTGGGGTAAATTTGGGGTAAATAGTTAAATCAAGCAGGTAAGAGTCCAGAAAATTGGTATTTAGTATATACAAGAGAAGCTAAGGTCTCAAAAAAATGTTTGGCATTAGCCACCCCCATTACCACCCCCACCCCATTATTAAAGGGGATAAAAAAGAAACCAGAAACCTCAAAATATTTTTTGCTTCATTCACCACCCCCTTATCATCACCCCCACCCCACTACAGATGTGGGCTATCGTTTTATAGGTATTTGGGGTAGAGGATTATTAAAGGTCCATAAGCAATTATTTCCACATACAAATTTTTTTCGTTGTGAGAGAGTTGGATCGAAAATCTGGATGTGGAAGTAGTGATTTCTTAGGCAGCGGTTTTGTTATTTAAGTTGATATTTTTGTTATTTACAGAATAATTATTTATTTACACTTACTTCATTTATATTTTTTTCCTTTTGATAAAAAACCGTTTGTTTGTTCATTATATTAATTATACGTACATAAAAATGTTTTTTGTTTAGATAATTTTGTACATGGCAAAAGACAATTTCCATTTTCGCCACCTTAATCATTGATTCTAAAAATTACCGGTAAATACCGGTTAACCGGTTATTTACATTTTTATTTACCGATTTACCGGTTATTAAAACTTCCGATAAATTGCAATCCCTAATTAAGAGTTAATAATTTAAAAAGCTTTTTGGAAAACAAATATATACATCAATTATATAATAATATCGACTTTAAAATGTTTTTTGATTTTTGTCATTTGGTCTTGTCAGTCAAAAGTTATACCACTTTTTGGTAGTGTGCGCTCGAGTACCGTGCCACTGAGTTCCGTTCCGAGCGTTAGCTGCAAAATTTCTAGCTCCGATAGTTTTGGTCAAATGAAAAAACTGGTATGTATATATATGTTTATTTACAAAAATTCGCATTTGTGACCAAATCTGTTAAATAAAAAAGATGCACAAGGGCTAACTCGGTAAACTTTTCGGATTATCATTTCTACCATTTTTGAGGATATCCTTTCAAAAATTCAGCGAGTTCAGATAATTTCCGAAACAAAAATCTAAATGCATTGGACTAATGTATCACAAATTCCATTTACGTCTGCAAAAATGTTGCAGTTATCGCAACCAATTTTGAATTTTTATCATGGTATCACACTTATCACTAGCGCCTTCGGCATTTTCTCGAAATTTTATTTTCAATGCTTGCTCGCCTTATACTAGGCGTAGTGGCTTGATGAAATTATGTTATATATGTTATTAATTATATTAATTATAAATAAAACAGTTAGCACTTTTATTTTATATTTTATTGTAATGCTGTAGTTATTGCTGTAGCAAACGATGGATGGTCAATGAGACAAGTTGCACTGCGTTATAACATTAACAAAAATTTGGCGTTTAACATTTTAAAAAAGTTGAGAATAAACAGCACACTAAGTATAAATCCTGGATCAGGGGACAAAGGATATCCAACTTAACAAGAAACTAACTATTAATATTTCGTTATTGCACCATTTCTATTTATAACTTCTATAAGTCTGTTTGGCATAGAATTAAATAACTATCATCAGTAATAATATTTTCCCATGCATTATTTATTATTTCCAGTAATTCTTGGACATTCCGTGGTCTCACATTTAGTTTTTGGATACTTCTTACGAGTAATCCCCATACGCCTGGACTATGACTTGGCCAGTTAATAACATTAATGTTGTATGAGCAATATGAACGGAACAATTATCTTGTTGAAATATGAATTCATTATTAGGAAATAATTGTGACACAGAAGGGAGCATAATATTATCTAAAATCCTAATATACGTTTCGATATGCCACAAAACACCAGGACCACGTGCAGATATCCAAGCCCACATATTAACGGAAAATCTTCCACTTTTGTCATTGTTAGATATATATTTCTCATCGAATCGAGTACTCGGAGGTCGGTAAACACGAATACGACCGCTGTGTGTTGACTGGAAAGTTTTTTCGTCTGTAAAAACTACACTGTTCCAAAAATTTACATCATGCATTAAAAATTCAAGCACAAATCCTAGTCGAGCTTCTTTATGCTCAGCTTTAACTAAGTATTTCTGTGCTGCTAGATGACAGCGTAGCTCCGATTCTCTTACTCGCCGGTGACCAGTACTACTCGATCCAGGAAAATTCGTTTCTTCAACAGCCTGAATAACTGAATAAAATGGATTTTCTACTAATGTATTTACCAATTGCAAATCTTGTTGTTGAGTTGATATCCTTCGTCGCCCTGATCCAGGATTTCTACTAATCGTACCGTTTATTCTCCATTTTTTTTTAAATGTTACACATCGAAGTTTTGTTAATATTATAACGCAGTGCAATTTGTCTCACTGACCATCCATCTTCTGCTTTAGCAATAACTCCAGCTTTAACTAAATCGTTTATATGGGGCATATTAGTTTTTGCACACTTGCAATGAATTTTGACAAACAACTGTCAATGTTACAAAAATTAAAGTTAGATGTACCTACACAACTAGATTTTAGCAAAAATACGTTATAAGACTTTTTAAATTTTATGAAGTCTGTTAAAAATACCGTGTTGATAATAAAATAGTATTCATTTAATAGGTGATTTTGTTTGCAAAAATAGCGCAGGTAAGTCTGTGACTTCCAATTATAAAAAATTTGGAGAATTTTTTTTCGTTCGTATATGCTTAGAATGTCACGAAACGTCGAGATTTTAAGTCTAAGTGAAAAAAAAAAATTGTCTGTAACTTTTTTTATGCGCACGATTACTTTTGGACGGTTTAAGATATTGGCTTGAAATTTGGTACATTTGCTAACTATTATTGGTAACTATAATACAAGGGCGGATTTCGGGATTTAGCTTTCTGACATAGCGGGGGTAAACTCCCCGATGAGTACGATATTTTAATAAATGCAGCATTAAAATTAAGTGATAAATAGATTTAAACCTTTTTCTATCAAGCGTTTATTTCATTATTTTTTAAAGTGGTAGTAGACGAGTAGACATATTTTTTACTAGTCTGTTCTCCATAAAAAATGTAGATTTTCAGGTATTTTCAAGTTGCGGGATTTTGGGAAAATAGTTTTCAATACATTATTTAAAATGAGAGAAACTACAAATTTATTATGAAAAGTAAATACAGTTTATTGTAAAATACATTAGTTAAATAACAAAATCCGTTATCTTTGTAATTCAGGGGATGGGGATAATCCCCTCGTAAACCTGCCCTTGCTATTGTAACAAGATCTGGAACTAGATTACATTTTGATCTTCCTCTGTTGAAGAGCTGGGGGTAAATAAATAAAGTAAGCAAGTAAGTCCACAAAATTGGAATTTTGTATGTAGAAGGGGCCAAGGTACCAACAAATTTTTTGACATCATCCACCCCCACTATCATCCCTTTATTAAAGGGGGTAAAAGATAAAGTTGTGATTTGGTGTGTGTGTGTAGAAGAACCGAAGGCCCCCTTTTTTTACATCAGCCACCCCACTACCATCCCCCACCACCACTACTGGTGTGGTACATTGTTTTATGGGTTTTTGGGGTAGAAGATTTTAAATATTATATTATTAAAGTTCTATGAAAAATTATTTCTACATATCGTTCAATCAATTGTGGATTCATAAGTTCAAATTTGAGTTTTCGAGGTCGGGGATGCATCCATTTGACCGCCAAATTGAAAATAAGGGTGGGTGTAAATGGTATTTTAAACATATCTTGAAAACTATAACTTTCACAAAAAATTTGTAGAGAGCTTTCTGGTATTTGTTGTAACTTCGATAATTAAGAAGTTATAAGCAAAAATTATTGAAAATTTAGTGGATGAAGAACTATTATTGTTAATAACTTTTCTTCTATTAATTTTATGAAAAAAATGCATCAGGGCTTTTTTATAGAGCATTATGTTGGACCCCCCACATAATAGTGAAAATAAAATTGCATCCTACCCAAATGCACGGTTGACCTTTTTTTAACTCCGGATTGAGTGGACTAATAGTGGAATGCAAACAGTATCAAAGTTTTTTTCGTTGAATAGAAAATCTGGATATGGAAGTAGTGTATTAGGCAGCGGCATTGCTCGCAGATGCCTTCTGAGTATTTTGCCAAGTTGGCTGGTTGGGGGATGCGTTAGCTGTCATCTTTGCAAAAAGTTCAAATACAAGCATTTCATGAACCCGTTAATGCTACGATAAATATAATAAGAACCTTTTTTTTGTTCAACACAGTTCTGTACAAATTCCTTTCGAGGCTCAGCTTAGTAAAACTAACCTTTTACGGTTATGATATTACTTTTTGAGCCGCTCACAGCGTCAGAAATAGTTGTTTACATTATTAGATGCGAAAGTTCACTTTTAGGTGTGAGTTGATTTTTGAATAGTCGAGGCGAAGCCGAGACCTTTCAAAAAACACGGAACACCTAAAAGGGCTTTCGCATCGTGTAATATTTTATATTTTTTCTACTACCGAAAGATATTACTGGATATAAAAAAAAAGTGTTCTGTTCACCAGACTAGACCAACATATCCATGCGTTTTTGGGGTCACTGAATCCGAATCCGGGGTCTGTTTGACCCCATCAGGTCAGGGCCAAGGTCAATCTAAGGTTAAATTGGGAAAAAACGATTAAGCGAAGGAAACCACAATTTCTGTACGTTCTTGGGATCACTGAATCCGAATTCGGGATCTGCTTGACCCTATCAGTCAGGGTGATGGTCAGTCCAAGGTCAAATTGGGAAAAAACCTTTTCAGCGCAGAAAACCACCATTTTATGCGTTTTTGGGATAACTAAATCCTAACTCAGGGTCAGGTCAGGGTCAAGGTCATTCCAAGGTCATATTGGGAAAATATTGAACCTAGAAAACCACGATTGTTATACGTTTTTGGGGTTGCTAAATCCGAATCCGAGGTCTGTTCAACCCCATCAGGTCAAGGTCAATTCAAGATCAACTTTTGTTTATCAAATGGAAACGCGTTTTTGACCACGGATTCTGAAAGAGCGGGATGTTTTACGTTCGCATAAGGTTTGACAAAATCAAAGTGACGTTTGGTCATCAGAAGGTCGAATCACTCTATCAAATTAATTTATCTAAGATCAAAGATGATTCGTATTGAGAAATCTCAGTTACAAATCTTTATCGAGCATGGTTTAGCCTCGTGATGTTTCTCCGAGATGGGATTGGAGAACCAAGACAGCAGACACCTATATCCACACGCAACCAACGAGTGGCATCTTCCAATCCTCTGGGAAAAACGAAACGTCTATCATATCCTGACTGCCCAAACATCTCGGTAATAGGGACTGATGAAGTTGCTGGAGCATCACTGATGAGGCCAACATCAATATCCGAGCGATACGTTTAATTTCTGTGGGAATCCTCTGATCCTGCTTCTCAGAGGATGCTGGAAATGGTGACAACTGCCTTAATCGAGGATATGTAGAATGATCCATTTTCCGATCCTTCGAGGTAATGAAGCCAGTAATTGCGTACTGCCCTGCACGGCGTTAGGGTGTGAGGATAAAGCCATAGTGTGTCCGACGACGAATTGACTTTGTCCAGGTCCAAGTATGAGGACTTTCCGACTTTGACGAGGACAAAGTCAACTCATCGTCGGACACACTATGGCTTGATCCTCACACCCTAACGCCCCACTGCAGGGCAGTACGCCTTTACTGGCTTCATTACCTCGAAGGATCGGAAAATGGATCATTCTACACATCCACGATTAAGGCAGTTGTCACCATTTCCAGTATCCTCTGAGAAGCAGGATTTTTAATTTTTATAACACGATCAGACGATTCCCATAGAAATTAAACGTATCGCTCGGATACTGATGTTGGCCTCATCAATGATGCTCCAGTATCTTCATCAGTCCCTACCACCGAGATGTTTGAGCAGTCAGTATATAACACAGATGTTTCGTTTTTCCCAGAGGATTGGAAGACGCCACTCATTGATTGTGTGTGGATATAGGTGTCTGCTGTCTTGGTTCTCCAATCCTCCTCGGAGAAATATCACGAGGCTAAACCATGCTCGATAAAGATTTGTAACTGAGATTTCTCAATACGAATCATCTTTGATCTTAGATAAATAAATTTGAGAGAGTGATTCGACCTTCTGATGACTAAACGTCACTTTGATCATAGGTCAAACCATATGCGAACGTAAAACATCCCGTTCTTTCAGAATCCGTGATCAAAAACGCGTTTCCATTTGATAAACAAAAGTTGACCTTGGAATGGCCTTGACCTTGACCTGATGAGGTTGAACAGATTTCGGATTCGGATTCAGCAACCCCAAAAACGTATAAGAATCGTGGTTTT
Organism: Rutpela maculata; assembly: GCA_936432065.2. Lineage (NCBI taxonomy): Eukaryota > Metazoa > Arthropoda > Insecta > Coleoptera > Cerambycidae > Rutpela > Rutpela maculata. The sequence continues at coordinate 223,002,437 of OW386286.2, read as the reverse complement.
CTAGTTTAAATGTTTTTCCCAATTTGACCTTGGAATGACCTTGACCCTGACCCGATGGGTCAAACAGACCGGACCTCTATTCTGTAAAAACGTGAAAGCACATTCCCGTGAGAAGTGGGTGGAGTTCACTTGAAAATGAATAAAACGCTATTCTGTAACTACGGGAGTGATCACCTCGTACGAAAAATGCACTAACTTACTTCTACTGAACCTCTATTCTGTAAAAGCGTGAAAGCACATTCCCGTGAGAAGTGGGCGGAGTTCACTTGAAAATTAATAAAGGTCTATTCTGTAACTAAGGGAGTGATCACCTCGTGCGAAAAATGCGTGAACTTACTTCTACTGGTAAATCGTGAGGGAATCCGTCAGCTCCCCGGGAGAACGGCAATCCTAACCGTACTTTTATGACAGTTTGCGTCGGTCAAAAATTATTGTTGTTAAATCTGTGACTCGAATAGACATTGCGGAGTTGTTCATCGTCGATGAGTTAACAATAATATAATTCTTAGCAAATATTACAATTTCTCTTTTATTTTTTTAAATATATGTTACCAATAACGATGAGGGTATATCCTTACGGAATTTTTGGTCATTAAATAAATTCTAGGTATTACGAGGTCTTCCTGATGCCGAGGAGGATTTGCAAGGGGAACGGCAAGTTGTACTTCATAAGATTAACCCTTTTAACCATTAATCGACCGAGCATTTATAAGGAGGGTCAGCAAAGAACTTGCCCGTGATATAATCCTTTCATGCAAGCCCCCATACGACGTTCAGGAATCACCATCGAGCATAAAGTAAATACTATCACTAAGTTTCTTCAAAGGCGGACCCAATAAAATAACAACGGAACACTGAACAGCTGATGCTTTTGCGCCAACCTAATTGGTTGTAAATTCGGCTATTCTCGCTGAACCACTTCACGTTCACCACCTATTCACTGCACTTACAGAATACAATCTAGGACGGTCGGGTGAGATGCGTGTGATGGGAGCTCTCGCTTCGCACGATGAATGCTCACTCTCCCCATAATTACGGAATAGAGGTCGCTGGTATATCGTGAGAAAATCAGTCAGTTCCCCGGGAGAACCGCACTTCTAACCGTACTTATATGACAGTTTGCGTCAACCAAAAATTATTGTTGATAAATCTGTGAACCAGAATGGACTTTGCGGATTTGCTCATCGCCAATGTGGTAGTAATAATATAATTCTTAGCAAATATTACAATTACTCTTTTAGTTTATTGTACTTATATTTTTTTTAAATATACATTACCAATAACGAGGTTATATCGGTTACGGAATTTTTTGTCAATAAATAAATTCTAGGTTTTACGACATCTTCGTGATGCCGAGGAGGATTTGGAAGGGGAACGGCAAGTTCTTCATAAGATTAACCCATTGCATCATTAATCGACCACTGAACAGCTGTTGCTTTTGTGTCAACCTAATTGGTTGTAAATTCGGCTATTCTCGATGAATCGCTTCACGTTTATCACCTATTCACTGCACTCACGGAATGCAATCTAGGACGGTCGGGTGAGATGCGAGTGATGGGAGCTCTCGCTTCGCACGATGAATGCTCACTCTCCCCATAATTACAGAATAGAGGTCCAGGAGTTGGGATTTAGTTACCCCAAAAACGTACAAAAATGGTGGTTTTCTGTTTTCTTTCGCTTAAAAGGTTTTTTCCCAATTTGACCTTGAATTTACCATCACCCTGACCTGATGGGGTCAAGCAGGTCCCGAATTCGGATTCAGTGACCTCAAAAACTTACAGAAATCGTAGTTTCCTTCGCTTAATCGTTGTTCCCAATTTAACCTTGGATTGACCTTGACCCTGACGTGATGGGGTCAAACAGACCCCCGATTCGGATTAAGCGACCCCAAAAACATATAGATATGTTGGTCTAGTCTGGTGAACAGAACACTTTTTTTTTGTGGGGCTGTGTAATTTGAAACTAATTATTTCATGAAAGTATTTGACGTTTTTAATAAATTTTCTAGTTTAGGAGGCTGTCTGTGAAAATTGTTTCCATGCCAACGAAACATTTACTATCTGTCATCGACGTTTATGTTAAACATTTTAATTTCTTGTGGTTTCAAACTAAAATAAACAAATATGTTTGGTGGCGATGAAAATCAAAGAAACAGCCAAACAGAAAAACAAGAAGCATTAAAATTAGTTTTTTTTTATTTTTCGGTGCCGGCCACGAAAGTTCTACTTTCTTAGCTAGCAACGCCTTAGCAACCAGGTAACTCAAATGTTTACTTTCGTTATCGCGCGTGTTGCTAAGATTACAAAGGTCATTTATATAGACGGCAGTAGAAAAAAAGCACTTTTACCTCCGTTGTTAATGGCAACGCACAGCCGTCTAAAACGTCAAACTTTAATGTCATGAAATGAGTTAAGAAATGTCATGTTTTTCTGAAGAACGAATATGTAATTTCAAACTTGTACAGCGCTGAATTGTAGAGAATTTAGTGCCCTACAGGATTGATGATAACAATTTTTAAACCCCGACAGAAAAAGGAGAAGTCTTACAAGTTTGACGCATATATTTGTGTGTCTGTTTATGTAGCTATATGTTTGTGTGTGTTTGTGGCTTCATATCTTTACAACAGGTGAACCACTTTTTTGCGATTTTCATTATTTGGAAAAGCATTTTGTCGAGGGGGTTTTTGGCAAGGTTTCATTTCGGTAGCCTAATTATGGTTGCCAGTTTATTCGGAAATTTGGCGAATGCGCAGGTAATTTGAATGATTCAATATATTTGAAATAGTAGTTTGTTGAGAATGTTTTTAGTAATCTTTTATTACATTCGGAGCGCTGCAAGTAGCAAATACACGCAGCTCTCTAGTGCTTCAACTGATATCGATGTGATTTTCTTTATAAGTGGAGTAAAAAACAGGGGAAAAGTCGCTTCCTTCTCAAGTTTTTTTTTTTTAATCTTAGAACAAACTGAGACATATACCATTTCGTTAAGTAGGTCGATGTTCATTAGAAATCATGAAATACGACATTTTTTAGTGGCCACGGACATTGTTATTTTTAAAAAGGTGTGAAATTTTGTTTTTTTTTTAATCATGTTTTTTTGAACATCTAATGCCATATCTCAAAAACGAATGGAGCTATCCACATGACCTTTTTTTTGTTATAAAACACACACTTACGCGCTTCTATCTCTATATAGTATTGTTAATTAAAACATTTTTAAGCATGTTAAAAACTTAGATAACCTTGAAATTTCAGAAAATACGCAGTCAAATTTTCACTAAGCTACAAACTTTTTTGTTTTTGGAAATTTTGTATAATATGCTGCGAAGAAAATAAAGCCAAAAGACCAAAAAAGTTTTTGTGTGGATAAAGTAAAAAAAATTTGAGGCCTTTGGTTCTTGTACACACACTAAATGACAATTTTATTTTTTTCGCCCCCATGAATAATGGGGTGAGAGTTGGTAATGGGTTAATGCCAAAAAAATTTTGAGACCTTAGCTTCTCTTATATATACTGTAACGTGTTTCCACCCTTAGGAAACTACCCCTTGCAAATTCCGTGGGTTCCAAAAATTATAACAAGAGATGTCCACTAACACACTTTATTAAATATTTACTGGATACTTCACAATACTATTATTAATTTAAATACACTTTACTGACTAAAATCACAATGTTTATTACTTTGTTTATCTTTGAACTCTTAACCTCACTTCTATACTTTCTCAACTTTCTGAACTACTCGCCGACAATGCGATCGCTCTTTTATACCTAAAAATGACAGATCTCGATTGTTCTGTGATGACGCCACCATTCTCTCGATAATTCCAGATGTCACTTTGGAATCTTCTGGTAGGTTCTTTTTCGAGTAGGTGCAAATACACTACATTCATTCAGACATTCGATCTGTTGAAGTCTGCCTACTTTTTAGTAACATAACCTTAAATTTTAAGGGGTGCAACATATTACACTGCCCCCTCCTTAAGCCTGAACGTCCCGGTCAGGCAATTCAGCCTCTTTCACATACTTCGCCAGTCTATCCAAGTGTACGATCTTCATCTTGGACTTTTTGTTTCGTTGAATACGATAGACGACATCATTAATTCGAGTAATAACAGTATAAGGTCCTTCCCAAGGAGGTTGAAGTTTCGGTGACTTCCCTTTCTTCCGCTGTGGGTTGTACAGCCAAACCAGATCTCCTGCCTTGAACCCTTCTGAACTACCCTTACGGTCGTATCGAGCCTTCATTCGGTCACTGGCTATGGTGATTTGGTCTCTAACCAGCTCATGAACATTTCTTAGCCGTTCACTCATTTCATCCACATAGCTGTTCACAGGAAGCTGTTCTCCGCCTGGTGTTCCGAAAATCAAATCACACGGCAGTCTGATCTCGTGTCCAAATACTACACGGGCTGGTGTTTGTTTCGTAGACTCGTGGATAGCAGCTCTGTATGCCATGAGGAAGAACGGTATGTGGAGATCCCAATCGCGTTGATTCTTATGAACCACTTTAGAAAGATGTTCTTTCATGGTCTTGTTATGTCGTTCCACCATTCCATCTGATTGCGGGTGAAGGGCTGTTGTTCGTGTTTTGTGTATCCCCAATAACTTGCAGATTTGTTGAAACACCCCTGACTCAAAGTTCCTCCCTTGATCTGAGTGCAGCTCCAGGGGTACACCAAACCGACATATCAAATTATCTACCAAGACTTTGGCGACAGTGACTGCTTCTTGGTTTGGAATTGCATAGGCCTCTGGCCACTTACTAAAATAGTCCATGGCAACCAGTATGTACTTGTTCCCATCCTTGGTTACTGGGAATGGGCCGGCTATATCGATCGCGATCCTCTCGAAAGGAGCTCCGACGTTATACTGCTTCATTGCACCCCTACTTCTAGTCTGTGGTCCCTTACTGGCTGCACAAATTTTGCAATTGCGACACCAAGCTTCCACATCTTGACGACTATTTACCCAATAAAATCGTTCTCGTACTTTATTCAGGGTCTTATTAACGCCGAAGTGCCCACCGGATGCTCCATTATGCACTTCCTGAAGTACTTTCGGTACTCGACACCTGGGAATCACTAGACGCATAACAACTTCCCTGCCATCCGGGCTTTCCCAAGCTCTCTTTAGCAGCCCGTTCATGACTTTAAGTGAATCCCATTGGGCCCACAAAGCCTTCAATCCAACTGCCTTATCCGAAACATCCTTCCACGCTGGTCGAATTCCTTTCTCCTTTGCTCTCAATATAGCCCCAATTTCTGTGTCATTCAGTTGTTCTTGTCTCAGGGCTTCGGTTGTCCAATCGTCCGGAACCTCTATTTTAATAGTGTTGACGGCCACCGTACCCTGCAATTTCTCAACGTGGCGGCAGTGCTTGCAATCTTCCTTGCATGGTCTTCTAGATAAAGCGTCTGCGTTCTTATGAGATCTTCCAGGTCGATGTTCTATTTTGAAATCATACTGTTGCAACCGTTCTATCCAACGAGCCAGTTGACCTTCAGGGGTTTTCAACTGCAACAGCCATTTTAATGCAGCATGGTCGGTCCGAATCTTGAAATGTCTTCCATAAAGATATTTATGAAAATGGTCCACTGATTTTACGATGGCCAGTAACTCTTTCCGGGTTACACAATAATTTCTTTCTGGTTTGGACAGCACCTTGCTGAAGTACTCGATCACTCTTTCCTACCCATTCTGGATTTGAGACAGCACAGATCCGACCGAAGAATTGCTGGCATCAGTGTCTAAAATAAAAAGTCCTTCCCGTTGTGGGTACGCTAGCACAGGACCAGTGCATAGAGCTGCCTTCAATTTTCTCCATGCCGTTTCACATTCCGGTGTCCATTGGTACTGCACTTTCTCTTCTGTCAGCCGGTGTAATGGTTTCGCAATTTCTGCAAACCCTTCCACAAAGCGCCTGTAATAAGTGCAGAGGCCAAGGAAGCTCCGTACTTCATGAACGTTAGATGGTCTTGGCCAATCTCGTACAGCAGAAATTTTGTCGGGGTCTGTTTGTATTCCATCCGAAGACACCACGTGACCAAGAAATTTGACTTCTTTCCGGAATAGCAGGCACTTCTTCGGGTTCAACTTCAGGTGGGCATTCCTGACTCGCCCAAATACTTCTTGAAGATTTTTCAAATGTTCTGTAAAGTCCTGTCCCATAACAAGCACGTCGTCAAGGTAAACCAGGCACGTCCTCCAGGTTAGCCCTCGCAGCACGAACTCCATCAGTCTTTCAAAGGTAGCTGGCGCATTGCAAAGTCCAAAAGGCATCACAGTAAATTGATAAAGACCACTGCCTGCTGAAAACGCTGTCTTCTCCTTATCATCAGGATGAAGCCCCACTTGCCAGTATCCACTCCTAAGGTCTAACGTAGAAAACCATCGTGAGCCTGCCAACGTGCTTAACGTGTCGTCAATTCGTGGTAATGGGTAACTGTCTTTCTTCGTGACATCATTTAATTTTCGATAATCGACACAAAATCTTAATGTTCCGTCCTTCTTGGCAACCAAAAGTACTGGCGATGACCAGGGACTCGTTGACTCCTCAATGACTCCGTCTTGCAGCATCTTGTTTATCATTGCCGAGGCATCCTCTTGTTTCGCTAATGGAAGCCTCCTAGGTGGTTGTCGAATAGCTGGTGAGTCGCCAGTATTTATCCGATGCTGGACTATGTCTGTTTTTGTAAGGGCCTCTGTATTCTTGGCAAATACTGAACTTTCCTTTTCCAGGAACTTGATTGCCTCCCTTCGTTCATCCTCAGATAAATGCTCCAACTGGGTACTCAACAAGGTCAAAACTTCCTGGTCTATTTTCATAGATGAACTTCCCTCTGTTTCTTCCTCGCACCTCGCTACCCATGTGACCGGTTCATAGGAGCCAATCGGTTTGCCTTCCTTAATTGTCACCGAGTGGGAATTTAAATTAACGACTCTAATTGGGATTTTGTCTTTAGTCCGGGTTAAAGTTCTCGCCACAATAATATTGGGTAGGGACTTAATCGATTCGTCATCTTCAACTAGGCCAACACGGTACCCTCCAGGATTTCCTTCTACGGCAGCATCGATCATTTGTTCTGAATGAGCAGGAATCTTGATCGTCTGTGTTGTTAACAATCTCGCTTTATGGAATTGGTCGTCTGCGGTTGCCAGAATAAATTCCTCATTTCCAATTTTTAAGACTCGCTCCCCTACGTCAACAATGAATCCCTGCTCTCCCATGATGTCTAGACCCAAAATGAAATCATCCATAATGTCAGCCACAATGACCTTGTAATTGAACCTCAACCGTCCAACCTGCAGTTCCAAGCTGACCTCTCCATGGACCGCAGCCCTGTCCCCCGTGGCTGTCCGAATAATTACTCCATTTTGCTTCTTGTTAATCTGCAAGCCTGATATAAACCCTGGCCGCACTATTGATGATGTAGCACCGGTGTCAATCGTAAACACGCATTTTCTTCCATTCACATATCCTTGCAACAACAGACTACTTGGAATTCTTTGGAGCTGGGAAATCTTTATTTCTCTGGGGGCACCGCATTCCCTAGCCAGCACAGCCCCCTTGGTGCTGGCTATCTCTAGTTTTCCTGCTTTTCTTCAACATTCACAGCATTTACTCGACTCTCCGAGTTCTGCTGTCGACAGTCTCGTTTCATATGGCCCACCTTGCCGCAGTTGTAACATTTAATACCACCACTCGGCATTCCTTTATTTTGCTGTTTATCCTGCTTTCCTAGGCCATCCAATTTATCGAATAGTTTTTTAAACATTTTCTGCATCTCAGTCAACATAGGGTTCTGATTCATTTCTTGTTGCGATTCTTCGAGAGTCACAGCTCGCACTCTCGACCTTGGAGTATCTCTGTAGGCGGCTTCTACTTCAAGTGCACGCACCAAAGCTTCGCTACTACTTTGGTGTCTTGTCAGCCTCAGAACTCGCCTGACCTCTTCGTCCCTTATGCCATCTAAAAAGGCCCCTACGGCTAATTGTTCCTGAAATTCTCTAGGTGCACTCGGATACGCCAGGTGTGCCAGTCTCTCTATCGCAGCTTCGAATTCCTGTAAACTCTCTCCAGCCTTTTGTGTTCGTGATTTTAGCTGGGCTTGGTATACTTGGGCGAGATGTTGGTCGCCATATCTCAAGTCCAATGCAGCTTCCAAGACTTTGAAGTCCCTTTGTTTATCCACTGGGATAGTCTGAAGCAACTCTGAGGCCTGGCCCCTTAATGCCAGAACTAATGCCATGGCCTTTTCCTCGTTATCCCAGTTGTTCGCACATGCTGCTGCCTCAAACTGCCTCTTGTACGTCGTCCAGGAACTTTGGCCGTCAAAAGAAGGAGGTTTTAGTCGCTGACCCGATGATACCACCTGCTGGCTTCCTCTATCTCTCAACTGTCGTTTAAGCCGGTTTATTTCTCCCTTGACTTCTTCTTCGAACTCACTCATCTTTTCTTCAAACTGATTTACTTTTCCTTTTACTTGACCGACTTCGGTCTTGACTTCACCTACTTTATCTTCGACCTTATCTACTTTTTCTTCTACCTTGTTTATCTCTTCTTTGACTTCACTTTTGACAGAAATGATTGCGTCCTGTTGTATTTTTATTTGATCGCTCAGGATTTTCCTAAATTCCTCCTGGCGTCTTTCTTCCAAGTCTTCCATTATTTTTTTGAGTTCGTCTTTTTCCTCTTGACGTTGTCTTTCTTGCTCTTCTTTCTCCTCTTGCTGTCGTATCTTCAGGTCCTCCATCATTTCTCTCAATTCGGCTTTTTCTTCTTGGCGTCTTGTTTCTTCATCCTCTTTTTCTTTCTGACGTCTTGTTTCTTCATCCTCTTTTTCTTTCTGACGTCTTGTTTCTTCATCCTCTTTTTCTTTCTGACGTCTTCTTTCTTCATCCTCTTTTTCTTTCTGACGTCTTATTTCCTGATCTTCCATAATTTTCTTTAATTCGTCCCTTTCTTCTTGACGCCGTTTTTCTTCCTCCTGGCGTTTTCTTTCTTGCTCTTCTTTATCTTCCTGCCGTTGCTGAGCCATCATTTTTTGGAATTGTTCGAATAAGTCCTGTATTTGTTTATCGGATGCCATACTTCTTGTTGTTACGGGCATACGATGAAATTAAAATAAAATAAATTTAACTGTCACGTCAATATCGGTAATGGAACTTTTCAGACAAATCTCGAAATAGCACGAAAAAGTCTTATCCAGAGTCTTTTGTCACTATCCAGTTCAGAGAATTTAATAATCTCCACTAATGTCCAAATAGAAAAGTTCTAGAAATTTTCACGCACTAAATGAGTCTTTTTCAGTGTCTCTATCACTTCTCAGTTCAAAGGATTTAATTATCACACTAATGTCCTAATAAAATGTTCTACAATGTCTCAAAAATGCACTTAACACTATTTTCCTGTTCGAAAATAACCCTCGAACAATGTCCAGTAAATTAGTCCTGTGTTAGCACTAACCCTCGAGAATCCTTCTCGAACACTCCAGCACAACTTCAGAGCTCCTCTTGTCATAAAATCCCACTTCTGACACCAATTTGTAACGTGTTTCCACCCTTAGGAAACTACCCCTTGCAAATTCCGTGGGTTCCAAAAATTATAACAAGAGATGTCCACTAACACACTTTATTAAATATTTACTGGATACTTCACAATACTATTATTAATTTAAATACACTTTACTGACTAAAATCACAATGTTTATTACTTTGTTTATCTTTGAACTCTTAACCTCACTTCTATACTTTCTCAACTTTCTGAACTACTCGCCGACAATGCGATCGCTCTTTTATACCTAAAAATGACAGATCTCGATTGTTCTGTGATGACGCCACCATTCTCTCGATAATTCCAGATGTCACTTTGGAATCTTCTGGTAGGTTCTTTTTCGAGTAGGTGCAAATACACTACATTCATTCAGACATTCGATCTGTTGAAGTCTGCCTACTTTTTAGTAACATAACCTTAAATTTTAAGGGGTGCAACATATTACAATACTAAATACCAATTTTATGGACTCTTACTTGCTTAATTTGCCTATTTACCCCCATTTACCCCCCAACTCTTTAACGGAATAATCTAGTTCCAGATCTCTTTAAAATACATAGGTACGTGTACCAAATTTCAAGTCAATATCTTAAACGGTTCCGGAGTAATCGTACTCACAAAAAAAGTTACAGACAGACCTATTTGGACAATAAAAATTTTCAAAAATATTTTTATCGATACTATACTTACACTGGTTGTGGAAGTAAAATGTGTAACGATATTCTTTCCCTTATTACCACTTGTATTATATTGTAGAATGTATGGCCATTGTGTGAATTGTGCGTGGATTATCTGCTAAAAAAATATTTAAGATAAAAAAGCAATCTAAGTTTCATTGTAAAATGGAGTGGATTTTATGTGACATAGTAATAGAGGAGAACGATAAACTTGTGCACAAGCCATGGAAACGGGGTTACTATAATTAGGGCTGCGGAAATTAAAAGAGACTTAATTTAGGATATTTTTTTCTTTTTTATTACTTAATTTAGGCGAAAATAACACGTTTACTCAATTATTGTGTGGATCTAGGGTAAAAATGCAATGCAAGGGAGTTTCGGATAGGGACTCTGACACAGGAAATGTCGGATACAAATATTAAGATTGCCATGTTAAAAAAAAAGGGTTTTAAGAAACTGTCTTTTCTATTTAGCTCCAATAATAACGCAAAAAAAGGAAAACTCGATAGTTTACAAATAAATCAAAACACTCCAAAATTATTACTTTTCCTAAACTTCTGTTTATGGAATTTTATTAGCCCCCTAGTTGCGCAACTTTTTTTCCCATTTAGTATAATATTATTTTTTACCGTTTTCGAGATCCCAATGCAATGTATTTTTATCCCAGATACTCTATTTAAGATTTTTAATTCCTTTTTGCCTTCAACCTTAGTCCTTAATGCGCCACTGGAAAAAATAAGTTATCCTTTCAGATCCTAAAAGGTGATAAAATAGTCCTAAACATAAAAAAATAATAATGAAAAGCGCCGTTACACACAATACATTATCATTATTATTCTTATGTGCCGCGCGCGTGCGCTTCGATAATTCCTCCATACTAAAAAATTCGTAACTAGCAAACTATTGCTAATAATGAAAATATTTTTTTTCTAAAAACTTTTTTAGTCTATTGACTTCATTTTCTTCATAGCATGTAACACAAAATTTTCAAAAACAAAAAAGTTCCTCGCTTAGTGAAAATTTGGTGGCGTATTCTCTAAACTTTCAGGGTCATCTGCGTTTTTGGCATGTTCACATTTTTTTAATTAGCAATCCTATGTATAAAAAGAAGCGCTTAAGTGTGTGTTTTGTAACAAAAAGTTCACATCGATAGCTCAATTCATTTTTGAGATATGGCAATAGATGTACAAAAAAAAACATGATTTAAAAAAAATTTAACTTTACACTTTTTTTTAAATAAGAATATCTGTGACCACTAAAAAATGTCGTATTTCGTGTTTTTATGTGTAAAATGATGTTGCCGGTAATACCCACTGTGTCTGATCTTGTTCTAAGCTGATAAAAAAAAATGACACAATTTTACCTCTTTTTCGCTGCTCTATTATATGATAGTGCATTATGAGATGATTATAGGACAATTTGCATGTTGTAGTAGTATCAATAGTTCGCGAGATGTCTGCGTTTAAACTTTTCGCACAGGTACAAGTGGCGGCTAACGCCAACGCCTCCTGAGTATTTTGCCAAAAATATGAAAATAATTCTGATTTAATAACCATAAAGTTCGAATAGGTTATTGAAATATGTATGTTAATTGATTTTGATATATAGTGTCCACGGATGGAGTTGGGAAAGAGAATAATTTTTTCTATTTAGTGGCTCAGTTTATCTTTGACAAATTCTGCTTCTCCCTAAACCCAAAACCCTTGAGTAAGTACTTGGTGTCCCCGAATAAAATCAAAATTTATTTGTTTGGTGATTTACAAAAAAAAATTGTCCTAATGAGATCTGCGTCTCTTAAAAGACCTCCAAATACGTAGTCGAATTTTCCTTTATTACACCGAATGAAATATTTATTTAATGATTTACGAATCCCTTGCCAAATAAGTAAAGTGGTTTTTCAATAATTATCAGGGTCATATAAAGCGGGTGTGCGAGGTGTGCACCGCTCACTTTCGTCTTTTTTGGGGGCGGCGGCGGGCGGCTAGATTAGGGAATTTTTTTTAGATTTAGCCCCCCCCCCTCACATGCGCGTCCATTTTTTAGCCCCTTCCCCCCCCGCTCATCAATTTGGAGAAATGAAGTAGGAGGCAGCATTTTAGATTTTCCACATCTCTAGAAACGGCCCTGATAATCATATTAAGCTGCTAAATTTATATATCAAAATAATTATACAGGCACACAAAACAAAAGAAAGGTCATATACAAGGGCGGATTTCGCTTGCTGTCATGGGGGGAGGGGGTAAACTCCCGGATGAGTAGGATTTTTTAATAAATGCAGCATTAAAATTAAGCAATAAATAAAAGGGCATAGCCGGATAAGTAGGGTGAAACGGCCCCCGGCCCTATCTTCATTGAGAGAAGGAATATAGTTAGCAATAAGTGAAGGGAACAATTTTGCAAAATATTAACGCAAAAGGGTGGCGCGTTTCACGGGGCGACGAGGGGAATGAAATCCAAAGGACCATTTTTTTGTGCCAAAACGCAGCAACCGAAAATTTTGGAAAAAATATATGTATGTACAAGTATTGGAGAGGATTCTCAGAAAAAATTGTCGGTCAATTTGAGAAAGAACTAAGGGCGAGAAGACATCGGTATACTTTTCAAATATTTTTAAGGATAACTTCCCCTCGTTGCACCACATTCAAAATTTTTTTGTAGCGTCTACTTTCATCCCCATATTTTTTTTTTCAGCGTGGTCGGAACATTACGTCATAGTGAAAAAAAATCACGTCCATGGTTTTTCGAGGCCAGTAGTCTATGTAATGAAGGCAGAAAAAGTGTAAATATTTCGTGCAAAGACGAGATTACCTTTCCCTCCCGTTTTCCGGGGTGCTGAACATGATGGAAGTGATGGGAGAAATTTTTGACCGCCGCAACCCCCTGAAACGGCCAAAAACCATCCTTTTTATATATAAACGGGTCTGGGGAGTGATTTATCGACGGGTTATACTTGAAATAAAATGGAAGGGGGTTATAGAGTAAGTGGAATCCAGACAGCGGGCCGAGGGGGTTAATTAAACCCTCCCGAGGCGAGGGATGGAAAATCTTTTTTTTCAAATGATTCGGTTCAAATGCATATCCCCCCGTTTTCGGGGTAGCTGTTCTTAGCTCCAACTCCTCGTCATTCTTCAAACAGGCAGAAACCACCAAAAAGCATGCTGTCCAGGATTTACGGTTTCTTTCGGCACATGATCGTTATTCCTGTGCATATCCCTATATTTTTCACGGAAAAGAAGGTGGTAGCGACCTCGGGGGTTGCTTCAACCCTTCCAACCCTTCATACAACAGGATGCTATTAAAAATCTCAAAGAAAAATTATCGCCTCATTGAGTCATGCAAATAAAAATCCATAAAAAAAATTTTTCGGCTCATGCAGAGAATACAAATAGAAATCCAAACAATTTTTTTTTACCTCATGAAAAAGTACTATTAGATGTATCTGAAAAAAAAATATCTCTGAAAAAAAAATATCTCGCCCCATGAAGGGGATGCTATTAAAAATCTAAAAAAAAAAAATTTTTTACCCTCTGACCTCTGACCTCAATTTGGCGCCCCGGGCAGCCGCTCGGGTTGTCCGGCCCTTAAGCCGCCCCTGCGGGGGCCGTTTTACCCTACTTATCCGGCTATACCCTTTAAAACATTTTCTTTCTATCAAGCGTTTATTTTATTATTTTTTAAAGCAGTAGGAGTAGACAAGTGGATATATTTTTTACTAGTTTGCTTTCCGTAAATGTAGGTTTTCAGACATTTCTAAGTTGCGGGATTTTGGGAAAATATTCAATACATTATTTAAAATGAGAGAAACTACAAATTTTTTATGAAAAATAAATACAGTTTATCAAATGAAACATACATAAAATATAGAAACAAAATCATATTTAGAAAACAACTAATTAAAAACAGTAAAAAATTTTGATTTATACTTAGCAAAATACATTAATTAAATAACAAAATCCGTTACTTGTCTTTTGTTATTAGCAAAACGACCTACCGCCTTTATTTTTTTGTAGCGTCTACTTTCATCCCCATATTTTTTCGCAGCGTGGTCGGAACATTTCGTCATAGTGAAAATAAATCACGTCCATGGTTTTTCGAGACTAGTAGTCTATGTAATGAAGGCAGAAAAGGTGTAAATATTTCGTGCAAAGACGAGATTACCTTTCCCTCCCGTTTTCCGGGGTGCTGAACATGATGGAAGTGGTGGGAGAAATTTTTGACCGCAACCCCCTGAAACGGCCAAAAACCATCCTTTTTATATATAAACGGGTCTGGGGAGTGATCTATCGACGGGTTATACTTGAAATAAAATAGAAGGGGGTTATAGAGTAAGTGGAATCCAGACAGCAGGCCGAGGGGGTTGATTAAACCCTCCCGAGGCGAGGGATGGAAAATCTTTTTTTTCAAATGATTCGGTTCAAATGCGTATCCCCCCGTTTTCGGGGTAGCTGATCATGGGAAAAATATTCATTTTTAGCTCCAACCCCTCGTCATTCTTCAAACGGGCAGAAACCACCAAAAAGCATACTGTTCAGGATTTACGGTTTTTTTCGGCACATGATCGTTATTCCTGTGCATATCCCTTCATTTTTCACGGAAAAGAGGGTGGTAGCGACCTCGGGGGTTGCTTCAACCCTTCCAAGGGGTATACCTCATATAACAGGATGCTATTAAAAATCTCAAAAAAAAAAAATTATCGCTTCATTGGGGGGGGGGGGGGGGGATGCAAATAAAAGTCCATGAAAACAATTTTTCGCCTCATGCAGAGAATACAAATAGAAATCCAAACGATTTTTTTTTACCTCATGAAGAAGTACTATTAGAAATCTGAAAAAAAATATCTCGCCCCATGAAGGGGATGCTATTAAAAATCTAAATAAAATTTTTTATTTGGCGCCCCGGGCAGCCGCCCAGGTTGTCCGGCCCTTAAGCCACCCCTGCGGGGGCCGTTTTACCCTACTTATCCGGCTATACCCTTTAAAACATTTTCTTTTTATCAAGCGTTTATTTTATTATTTTTTAAAGCAGTAGGAGTAGACGAGTGGATATATTTTTTACTAGTTTGCTTTCCGTAAATGTAAGTTTTCAGGCATTTCTAAGTTGCGGGATTTTGGGAAAATATTATTCAATACATTATTTAAAATGAAAGAAACCACAAATTTTTTATGAAAAATAAATACAGTTTATCAAATGAAACATACATTAAATATAGAAACAAAATCATATTTGGAAAACAACTAA
The DNA here is from genome assembly GCA_936432065.2 of Rutpela maculata. Taxonomy (NCBI): domain Eukaryota; kingdom Metazoa; phylum Arthropoda; class Insecta; order Coleoptera; family Cerambycidae; genus Rutpela; species Rutpela maculata. The sequence goes on along the minus strand of OW386286.2, from coordinate 222,986,968 downwards.
TTAAAAACAGTAAAAAATTTTGATTTATGTTTAGCAAAATACATTAATTAAATAACAAAATCCGTTACTCGTCTTTTGTTATTAGCAAAACGACCTACCGCCTTTATTGTTATATAAATGCTATTAGATAAAAGATAAAATTTTCAAACTTTCGTTTCAAATTATTTATTTCGCCAATAATTTTTTTTATATCTTTGTAATTCATGGGGGCGGGTAATTCCCCCATCCGGTAAAAAGCAAATCGAAATTCGTTTAATCCTCCAATTTACTTTTTACCCGGTTTCAGGCTTGTTCTAAGCTATTTTTTGAGCTTACATGAAAATATTGACGACATGTATTGTGACAATTCTCACCTAGAATTCGGTTTCAGCGTCCCAAAATATATATAGATATGATAGTCGGTAAAAAAAGTACACTACTTTTTTTATTTTGTGTGCCTAAGTAGTTTTATTTAGTAGTTTCCATAAATACCAAAACACCTTAACGCTACACTCGAATCCTACTACTAGACTCACGTTTCGCTAACCATGTTGACATCATCTGAAAATAATTAAAACTGTAGTGTAAACAGTTTTAATCGACTCCAGATGATGTTTGCAGAAGAAAATTTGAATCAACAAGTTTATTTGAGTGTTTTGGCTAAGCTTTTTATTACTATCATTGGAAAAACTGACAGGAATTCAGAAGAGATTTATGTTTTCAGCAGGCTGGGTAATGGTATCCTGCTTATTCCACATGACTAGCTTAAAAATACACATTTTGGGAGAAAATGGATAGGAAGATTTGGTCCTATTGATTGGCCTACCAGATCTCTCGCCTTTGGATTTTTTCTGTTTGGTTATCTCAAACAAAGGGTTTATAGGCATATTTTGGATTATATGTTAGAAGTATTAAAAGACAAAATTGGGGACCTCTTATTTGTATTATGTACCTAAAGATTTCCCCCGCCACTTGGAAGTTAGTTATAGAGTGTGATTATGTACAATGTATGTATAACGTGTTACCTCCTTCGTGTACATGTGAATTTATGATTATTAAAGTGAATTATTTGCAATCAAGTGTTGTATTATTATACAAGTCTGGAATAAAACAAAACTAAGTAACAATTTAAATGCTATGTGGACTTGAATAAGTCTTGTAATGGCCTTATTGAGGATATAAGTTTGCTAAATGGTTTTATAGCGGTATTATAGTAGGCCAACAACTCTTTCAGCCTAAGTAGTTTTATTAAGAGTTGTAACAACCTCCTGGAGGCTGAGTTTCAATACCATTTAGCATTTGTTTTAAATCGAGTCTATTGGCACTTGTAAAGGTTTTATGGTGGTGGTCAGCACTACCATGATAAAGGAAACCAATTTACCTCAGAGACAACGTTCATAAAACCAGTATGCCTGAGAGTTTTAAAGGGGCACCTGAATATACTAATCATAAAACTGCTATAAAGCTGTATTGACTTGTATAATGCCAAATGTAACATAAGAACCATTTAGTCTGGACAAATTCCTTCATAAAACCGCAAAAGTTGCAGTTTGACAGGCGGATAAATAGATTTTACCTATTTTAGGTTAATTTTTAAGTACTTTTTTGTGAAGTACTACAAAGGATTAAATAAGGAAACGCATTTTTCACAAACGAGGACGAAAATTAAAAAGAAGTGGTTACTTTAAACGGAAAGCCAGAAATGCATTTGACAGAAAGTTATTTATAAGTAATCGCGCGATTTAGGTAGGTTATTGATGACATTGTTTTTTTGTCAGCATCAAGTGTCCGTTTTTGCCTTCTAACAAGGATTTTTATGTTAACTGTATTCTGAAAACCATATTTTTAACCTGATTACTTACTTGAAGCAATTAGAGCCACACCACACATTTGACTAATCAAAATAATCAAATAAATGTGAGAGGTTATCTTCTTCTTCTTATTTATATCTTTTTGCTCTTTTATTCACATTCCAGTGCAGTTCAATGCATCTGGGTATAAGGGCATATAGCCGACCCTTTCAGAGCAATCACAGCACAGCTAAGGTAAGGAAAAAGTAATTAACAAGTGTGAAGTTATATGTAAATAAACGCCAAAAAAGTCAAATAGGTTTTATGGTAGTTGTGAATAAATTCAACAAATCTTAATATAGGTCAAATGGTGTTAGACAAGATCAATTGGTATTAGAGAATACCAAATGGACTTATATAAATGTAAGCCCAAGGAACAATTTAAAAGTCATTTGGACTTGAGGAGGTTTTAAAAAAGGTTTGACAGGATTAAGAATTAGTCTTGTGCTTTATTGATGTTGTAGTTAAGGCCTTTTAGGTTTCAAGTATACTTGCTCTGATATGGTAAGTTTTAAAGCATTCTGTAAGACCTAATTATAAAGCTAATTTGCTTCTAGGATAATATGTATTTGTAATGGGTTTATCATACCTACATAAAGCTAATTAGTTTTATGAACGTCTTAAATTCTATGTAGATTTTAAGAGGCTTTAAATTATTCTTTATGGTTTTAACATATTTGCAATAAATGCATTTTAAATCCTTTTTTAAAACTAGACATTTTCAATGCCTATTAGTACTTATTAAAGGCCATTACAAAACATCCTCTTAAAACATCCTTGACAAATGTTGTGATGAGACCGTTATGAAAAAAAAAAAGGCTTCTATAAATCTAAAAGGCAAATTTTAATTCCATAAAATACTTTCTAAAACCTCAATGAAACATTCATTATAAAAATAATAAACAATATGTTTGCCTGAAGTGTCGTTGGTGCATGTGTGTGTGTGTGTGTGTGTTAATTAAAAGCATTTCACGACTTACTGATGTGTAATTATGTCTTTTATGGAAGAAATTATTTTGAGGTTAAGTTTTTTGTATCAAATGTCAACGCGGTTCGTCTTGGAGGCGGTTCTTTTAAATCCCAAACGTTTTATTACAGCTTTTATCAAGTCCGTGTGATCTTCGTCAAGTGCATTTGCATTTATGTAAGGAAGGGATTATTTGTGATAGTATACAAAAAGACTAAAAGGACTTCATTTAGAGTAAATGTTCTAGGTCATTACCATTATTAGAATATATAGTTTAATGAGAGGACTGTAAAATGACAATGAGATTTTTAGTTGGCCGGCCATGTTTTCTTGTTATATAAAAATATTCAAGGTCAATCTCACAATTATATTATTAATAATTATCACTTTTTCTTTAGCAAATTAAGGTAGAATTACAAGAAACGACTGAAAATTACCGTGGGAACCGAGAAGCAGCTACTTTTTTAAATTTGCTGATTACATGTCTATGCTGTATGAATAATTAAAATTATTATTATTTCTGAGGCGCCTTTGTTTTTTGTAGTTTTAACGATAAACTGCCGTTGGTTTTATTTTTTTTGTCACCTGATGTCTTTTTACTACCTTTTAAATCGGCCTTAGAGTGGTTATACTGCCACTCTATGCTTTATAAATTTCAAATTCCATTTTATTCTCAATAAGTCTGATGGTGTATTTACTTAAATCAGTTTAGGAAAAATAAATGCAATAATAAAATTATTTGGATTTCTTCGTGGACATTCTTATAGCTTCTCAGTTCTAATATGGACTTAAAAGTTTTAAAAACAAGTTTTAAGGTAGCCTTCTAGGTGTTTTCTAGAAATGCAGGAAGCTAATAAAAAAGCTTCCGACAGCTTTAAAATAGGTTTTAAGAAAGATTTTAAAACGGCCCTAACAAGGTTTTCGAGAGCGGCACTATGCCTCACTAAGGAGTTTTATGATGTAATTTAAAAAGGCCTTAACAACCTTCATAAGAGTGGGCCCTTTTAGTCTACAAGTCGCTTTATGATGGTATTAAGGATATTGTTACCTCAAAATAGATTTTTCAAGGCATTTTATAAATAGTTTTAAGAAACCAAAATTGTTCCTTCAGAGAAGACTTAAATTGGTTATAATTAGTAGCAAATGCTCTTGTACGAGAGCATTGTGACGATCTTAGGATCGAATACTCTTATTGTGGTATTGCCGGCAACCAACAGGTTTTAATCAAAAATCGCCATTTTTCTACAAAAATATCTTTGTAAACAAAAGCTCTCATGTTGGAATTCAAATGAACAATTACTTAGTTGAAAATTTTGCAACAATTTATGTGTAATAAGGACTAAAATCATGATTATTATTACTAACGTGAGATTTAAGTTGATGTCAACAAAAATAAGCATTTAAAAAAAAATGAATTTTAAAATACTTTTTGAAATTTCCAAAATTTTCAATATTTTTCAAGGGCCTCCTTATTTTTTGACCTACTAGTTGTGATATCATTAGTACAATTTAATGCGCAGCAAAATTTTCACTCACGGTGAGTACCTACTAAACTTGATAATTTTAACCAGTATAGCTGAGAGACCAGCTGAGAGCTGAACAACAGCAACTGCTTATTATAATATCTATTACCAACACGCGACTAATTTGCCAACACTGCTAACTTAGTTTTAATATGATGGCAAGCATAAAACCGTTTTATTAAAAATAATCATATTATCAGAGCAAATAGCTTTTTTAAGTGCAGTTCTAAAGCCTTTTAGTTTTTGATGACTTTACGAAGTGGTTTTATAATAGTTTAAACAACGGTTTGTAGATAGTCCCTTACGGCCAAAATTATGCTTTTATGATTTATTGTTGGTTTTATGAATAGTTTTATCAAGATCTTCAGAACGTTATAAAGGCTGTTTACAATAAAACCAATTGGTTTTAAAATGAGTGTTAAAAAAGGCCCTCGGAACTTTAAGAATGGCCCCTCTTAGCTTTATACAAGCTTTATAAAAGGTTGACAGCTGTTGTCAAAGATTATATAGTTTTATCAGAAGTTTTATTGAATAGACTTCAAGAGGTTCTGAAGATCACGATAAAATTTAAATTGTTACTTGGAGAGGAACAAAATGCAATTAACGCAATAAGTTTACATAATTTTTACGGAGACATCACATGTAGAAAATGCAAAAATTCTATGAAGTTGTTGGAATAAAACAAATGTGTTGTCTTTTTAATTACGTTTTTAATGTCATGACTAGTAGTGTTTATATCTTATCGTTTGTTTTTTAATCACATTGCATATTGAACTATATTTATATTTGATTTGTGATAATTAATAGCGTTTATGTGTTTGGTATTACTTTTTGTAGAACATATTTTTTGGCTAGCCTTATATAATTTTCTTTAATTGACAAATTAATATTTTTTATAGTTATTTAGTAGTTATGGCAGAAGATTATTTTACACAATAGAATTTTCGTAAACACTTTGATTTTTACTTGAATCATGGACACCCGGTATAGTAAACTAAAATTTAAATACGTATTTTTGAAGCGTTTAAGAGATAGATTTCTCTGTCACGAGAAATTCTTTGCGAATCACCAAACAAAAGAAATGTTGACTATCCGTAGGTACGGTATATTAATTAGATTAAGTATTTAAGTGTTTTAGGACAAGCAGAATGTATTATGACGATACACTTATTTCACTGATTAAAAAATATTTCTTGTTATTCCCAACTCCATCCGCGGGCACCCTGTATATGTTATTATTTATTTGATGCCCTTGAAACATTACAACATGCATAGCATAATAAAATTAATAATAGGTACGATTTAAACAATTTTGTTGTTGTTGAAACATAGGTACAAACTAAAATTTAATAATCTTTTTAAAATAACAATTGTAAATAAAGTAAAACTTGTGTGCTCAGGTTATGGTAAAAATATGCGTATAAACTAGATTTTTTTTGTGTTAGATATACAAAGAAAGTGTGAAGGATTTTTAATTAATATTTATAATAACAGCAACATTTTTCTACCAATGAATAGTAAACAAATTAAAATATAATAGTCTACGATTGGCGTCTGCTTGTGTCAGGGCATGTAAACCGCGAACGCCCTGTATATCATTCCTTTTAATTTCGCTTAGCATAGCAACAGAAGGCAAAGTCTGGAGAGCTTGCAAAGCTCGCATACTGCAGTCCGAGCGTTAGCCGGCCGGCAGGAGGGATAGGTTGAGTGTCCGATAGCGGCGGCAACCGTTCCTCAAGCCATCTTCAAGGAGATCTTGCCGAAAGTGTTGTTAGGTACGGCACCGGCACAGTGGCCTACATCCGGCCGCGATATTTCCGTGTTTTTATCGTCCTCGGCCGTGGCGCGTTAATGTGCAAGGCGCAGCGGTAAGATTATTGCGTCACCGTCGCACTGACGGTGCTGCACGGATTGCACCCAATCACAGTCATTGTTTGTCTCATCCATCAGAAGTTTCGCGCCGGCGCGGTCATTTTCCACGATCCGGCGTCGGAACAGCACGAGCTCGCCGCTCTTCCTTGCCCGTCAGTATCGTGTTGATAGTGTCGCAAAGCACGCGATTCCGGGAGCTCGATAGCTTATCCCGGTCTCTATTACCTTTAGTTTAGTCGTAGTTCAGCAGATCGTATCAAAACAGTGTTATGGAGCCCCAAAATCAGGAGATCGTGGCCACCGGCAGTCCCGCGGAGGTGCCCAACGACCCAGGGTAAGTCGTCCACACCGCTTCCACCCCAAAACCCGCTGAAATATTAACCGTCCAACGCCGCTCCTGCTACCGAACTGTCAAACCCACTCGGGCCCGGCTTACGCACATGTTTCCACACATGTGGTTGCCACCCGCCCCCCCTCTACCGCCATTTCAGCATTGTTTTGTTTCAGGAAAATGTTCATTGGGGGTCTCAGCTGGCAAACGAGTCCAGGTAAGAATATTTTGTGCGTTATCAGTGATGTTGTGAAGTGTAAACAGTGCCCAGATAAGGAATACTTACAGAGAAGAAAATACTTTTCATCTTACAAATTAAATGCCTTCCCTTTAACCCACGATTAAACGTTCTTGCTTCAAGGAACTGGCGGCCGAGCGCAAGTTGTTTTTGGATGCGTGTTCTAAATTAGTCTGACATGGATTCATCAAATAGCCATTCAGTTCGACGTTAAAGTTCAGAGTCATTACATTGCCTGTACATAAAATATTTACACGACACAAGGTCTCACTATTACAACCACGTGTTTGGAACTTTTTTAGTGCTTGTAGGTAAACATTTTCCATAATGTCAACAAATATAAAATGCTAAGTTATTAAAGTTAAACAGGGAAGAAATTGTGAGGAACTTTTGAATGACTGATAAATTTTTGCGCAACAGACCTGCGTCATAGGACAAAATTATTCAAAGGGCGGGTATTCCTAGTTCAGGCTGAAACCGCTAGATGGCGACGGGGGTCCTTCAGAACTGAGTTTTCATAATTAATTTGCCACCCACATTGCTAATCCAAAAGGAAGTTTTAAACGTCTAGAATGACATATTTTAAATTTATCGATTCGAAATATATGAAAGTAAACACACCAATGCAATAAAAAATAATAATTTTCTCCGTAATATTCATTCTTACGTATGGTACCTAAGGGTACCTACTTAATACTTATTAAAAAATATTTGAATGTTTCATTATTTCCATGGCAAGTAACATTTTGCAAAACAAAAAAAATATGTTGCAAGTGAATTTCCAAGTTGATAAATGATAAATTCACAAATTCGAATTGTCGAACCTATTTAGTTGTATTTTTTGGATCTCGACTATTATGTACCCTACGTAATATAATATTAATAAACATTCCTTCCTGTTATCTAAGTATAAACCTCGATAAAGACACTAGAGGCAGTAATTGAAAGAAATTAAAATATTTCGTAACTTTAAAAAAACAATTATTGCAAAATACCTAACAATAATATTAAAGGTTTATGCCAAATGTAATCAGTCTACCAAGTTGTATACCTACTTAATTATATTAGGTATAAATGTTTATTTTGCTGTAAAATGACTTTCACATTTAGAAAAATGTTTGTTGTTTTCTACGTATCGGTTTACTTTTTTCCCTATTAGTTTTCTAATTTCTCTCAGTTATATAGTGAAGAAAAAATATAGTCGAAACGCCCAGCTTTAAATCATTTTTGGGGTGTAGTTTACTTGCGCGAATTAACGGCGTGATATGCGCAGTGCGAAACTAAAAACGTGCGCACCTCAAGGCGAAGACGATAAAATAAGGGCTGAGACACAATGCAAAAATATAAAATATGAGTTGGGTACTTATTAATAATATAAAATATAATTTCCACTATCCTTAGCTATTGTATAATATTAAAACAAGATATTGAATATAATTATTAAATATTGTTTTCTGACTATCGGACTTTTGAAACTATGTATCTTTTACATCTCGCCATGTACATTTTCGTTCATGGAAATTCGCGTTGCATGGGTACGTAACTATAAAAAAAAATCCACAAAATCTGACCATACTTTCACTGAAAATGAAAATTTCATTTATTTTCAAGTTATCAGAATCACAGCTAGCATTTGCTAATAACCATGTCTCAAGACCATTGATTTCATTGGCGCATTTTCATATTTAACTAGACTAGAGCATTACGTCTTGACATTTCCATGTTCTTATAATCTGTATAATATAATTATATTTATATTTTTGCGTTGTGTCTGGGCCCTAACCCGCCTCCCACTATTCCAAATTCAATTGTATTATGATTGAAAATTTCAACGCTAGATGGCGCCATCTTGTACAGCTCTATAATGATCAAGAGTGCGTTAACTGTCATGTCATATCTCGTAATATGAAACCAAATCTGGCGCTTCTGGTAGGGTTACGACTTCTAAATAGGAAAAATTTTGAAAATGTCGCTAAAATAATAATTCTTCCAAAATATTCGATACTGGGCGTCTTAATAAAAATGAAGAGAACTAAATTTGCTACAATCTATTTATTTTTTCTAATGTTAATAGTTAACGCGTTGTAGCGTGGTGAATGTAAGTACTTTGAGGTCATCCACAAATTACATCACGGCAATTTCCGATATTCTGGACCCCCACCTCCCGTTTATCACGTTTCGGCACGCTGAGATAGCCCTCACAGAAAAATGACGTCACGCTTATAGAGACGTCCCCTCCCTTTATTTTTATTTTTTACGGTTTCGTTTTTTTTTATTAAAATACTATCTGTGTACTATCTGTGTACATTTATAATTCACGAATTATTTGGTTATTGCAAAATTTTTACTGCCCTCAAAATTATACTTACCTATTTAACTAGTTTAAATGTTCCTTGGATGAACGATACAGGGCGATGTTTGGCTAGTGAACTATTCTTACTCATAACCTCAAACGCTCGCCTAATAAAATAAACGTATAATTCAAAATAAAAGAGCCTTAGGTTACATGACTTTGTCATACTCTGTCTTTGAATGTTGCACATTTAAGATGTATGATGTCTTAAGGGTGGAAACTTCAAACACAGAGTACAAGTTATGTAGATAGGCTAAAAAGTTTTTTTTTTAATTTGTACGATGTGAAGGTAGGCGATAATAGTTGTGTTAGTTTTATGTAGGTAAGTGTTTTTCTAACCTAATTTGCAGGCCTGTCGAAAGCGGGGGTGTGGGTGAATCCCCCAAGGCCCGGGCTTGTTTGGGCCTTGGTTGAAAATTTGTATTAATTTTTTCTTAGCATATTATTTTTAAAATTTTTTTGGATTTCTCTCCCCTCGCTCATCAATTTTCAAAACAAAGTGTCCCATCGTCCCTGCTAACTTGTAAATTGAATTCTTATACGTTTGGGGTTATGTGTGGGAATAGCTAAACAAAACATCTCCCTGTATGTACTGGCTTTTCTCAATAAAGATAATTTATTATCATTAATAAATATTAAACAATATATTAAAAATGTAATATTTATTTATTACATATCCTCTGCGGGGGAGAATATATATGTTTGAGGTACATAAACCATATACCGTGTGTCAACGAAATCACTTTTTGCCATTTCGTTATCTTTAATGGATCGAGTTGAAATTTGGCATGTGTCAAGGGCGTAGATAAAGGGTTGATAGAGGTGGTAATTAATATTAATTAATTAATTAATATTTAGTAATTGCTCCAATATTGATTACATTTTTTATAAGTTTGATTACAGAAGTTTAAGTTTGTTTAATTTTTTATTTTAAATAACAATAATAGCCAGGGAGGTAGCGACAGTTTTCGTGAAATCATTTCTATAAAGCTAGATTTTTTCCCAAAAAAGTTGATAGTATCTATGATGAAGGTGTTTCTACCAATCTATAAGTGTTGCAAAAATGAGTAAAAAAAATTAAACAACATGTTGCAAAAAGAGATCGATTTTCTGAAATGTCACAAAATGCTACTTTTGATTCGTTCGTGCCGAACCGAATTTTTTATTTTCGCCGTGCAATTTATGATCAGGTTTATCTGGAAGACTTCCTCTTTACGTCGCGACATCGTACGGTCGTGCCAATGATGTTTTTCGAAAAATATGAACGTGTCAAGATTGCATGTTTTTGCAATTTTTTCGGCTGCGACATGCAAGCTGTTTTTTGATATTTTTCGCAAATATCTCCGAAACGGTGGGAGTTAGCTCGAAATATAAAATAAGGTCAAAGGAGTATTTTCCACTACGAACCTGTTGCTTCCATCAGAATTTTGATATATTTTTTTTTCGTGTCGGGGATAACTCGGGAGATAACTACTGAAATCTCGGCCATATACGGCAAAAAATCGCAAATTTTTAGCTTCTAGAGTTGGCAACTTTTTAATCTTGGCTCCAGTGGCGGCTAGTGATATTTCAATTTTTTTTTTCTCGTCTGTGGCGCATGGGACCCATATGAAATATGGGAAATAACATCTAGAGAAGCACTTCTCTAATGACCCCTAAAAAATTTTGAAAGAGCAGTTTGCGAAAAAATTTTTAAAATTCGGTAGTCTCCCCTGGTCTAGGGAGTCCTGTTTATTATTTTGTCATGAGATATAACTGAGATACAACGAATTGAAATATTGTAATTTGTTAAATTGTAAATTACAAAATTTCAGTTCATTGTATTTCAGTTAATAATGAAAATATTTTCATAAACTCCAAAACGTGTTATTGTATTTTTATGAAAAGTCAAATGTATATCACAAAAAAATAATAATAATAAACAGGAGTCCCTAGACCAGGGGAGGCTACCGAATTTTAAAAAAAAATTTTCGCAAACTGCTTTTTCAAAATTTTTTTAGAGGTCATTAGAGAAGTGCTTCTCTAGATGTTATTTCCCATATTTCGTATGGGTCCCATGCGCCACAGATCAGAAAAAAAAATTGCCACTGCTTGGCTCCTACGCCGAAAGACTACTCTAGCTAATTTAAATAGAATTAAATTTGCTAAAAACCATTTTTCTATTTTTTGAATTCCGACAAAAATGAAGGAATTAGAGGGGCGGGATTTGGGACTCTTTTTTCGGTAAAATTTCTCCATTTTGTCGTCGTAATTAATTGGTAATTAACTGAAATCGATCTCATATGCGATGTTCACTTAATATCGTGTACTACTTTGACGCTCTGTTAATCTCGGCCCTTCGAAACAAAGGTTTCTGAGAAAAAATATTTTTCTTAGGTTTACATACACTCTATAGGAAAACGTGTAATTTCCTACATTTCCTCGAATATCTCGATAATTGTCGTTTTTTTTTTTTCGAAAAATTTGTAGACAGCTTATGTAAAGAGAATTGACTGAACTTTCAGACACTTTTTTTTTCTCTAACATAAAAAGTATAATTTTCATATTTTCAAGGCCTACTAAACTCCTCTAAATGGGTCGAAATTTCGACATCGGCAATTTTTTATCGGCAAATTGGATACTTAGTGTATTCGATTCGCAGTTGTCACAAATACTTCTATACAAAATTTTAGCTCGATACCTCGTAGAGGGTGTTTGTTATTCAACAGCCAAATTTTAAATTTCTCACCTTTCGACTGGTCCTGTATAGAAGTCGGTACTAAAAACGTAAAGTAGTCATTCGACATAAGAAATATAATAAATGAGGAAGAAAAAAGAAAAATTATTCTTTAAATAAATACCTAGTGCTTCTATACATTATTCGGTTGTTGTACGTAGATTAAAAATTTAAATGGACTGAAAAATTGATGTAAACAGTAATGAAACTAGACGACAGTTGTGTGCAAAATTACCTCTAAATTTCAAAAATGCAAAAATATGCAGTGTCCCAGTTCAAAACCGAAGGTTGGGATCAGTTCCTGTAAAACTTGAACAGACAGATAAAAAAATGTCGTTTTCGTAACATCTGTCACGTGCCAAGTTTCATTTCGATATGTTAAAAAATAAAATTACAGCGGCCGGAAAGTGATGTCGTTGATACTCGTTATATAATAAATCACGGACACGTATTTTTTTTTTTTTAAAGGAAAATTTATTCCATACTTTTTTAATACATTGACAGTGACGTCACACTGCATCTCCCGGTTATCACATTTGTTCACATCATTACAGACCCCCTAACCCCCTTTGAGCGTAATGTCATTGGTAGATGACTTGGGCAACCACTTAATTTTCCTTTTTTTGATTTTTTTTTTGTGGTAGGGAGAATAAAAATTTTGCTTGCTCTAATGACGTAACCACTCATATTTTTGCCATCTTTGCTGGCATGTTGCTTCCTAACGCAGCAGCCACACTACGTAACTGCGCATATTTTTGTCTGCCATCCAAAATAAGCCACTTTGGAGTCTTGCCCGTTGTAAACAAAAAACCAGATGACTGCTACTAAGACCATTAGAACGTATTATGTAAATGACCCTCAAATAAAGTAGTTTGTGTACAAAAACAATAATAAAAAATTAAAATAATCGAGAAAATAATTTATGAAATCAGTCTTCGCTGATCTGAGTAATCTGTAAGGCTTCCTGTCTTAGTATTCTTGGAACTCCTAGAAGTAAAACTTAACCTGTAACTTTAATGTATAATCCGACGAAACAAGAATGGACGTTTTAAAATTAATGCTTAAATTCATTCTTGATTATGTTGTTTACCCAAAATTATTAATTTGGAAGTAGCAAATACACGTCATTTCAAGTTCTTAAATATAGTAGACCAAGGCATTTGAATCTACAAGGGGTAAACTGCAAAATAGCTATAATGCACCACAAAGTCGTGATCATTCAATTACGGTTAAGGTTTTATACACAGGACAGGGGAGTATTAAGATACATTCGCAAATACTACAGTTTAATAAAAATGTTTGCGTTCATATTTTCAAACGATGTTATTATCATTAGCAGGGTTAGGCAAAATCTGATTTTGATTTAAAAAAATAATCAAAATCACTGATTTAGATAAAACGTGTGAATGACTGCGTGGTCGAAAGACAAGCACACTTGGCTTTCTCCATAGAGTCCAGCAGAGTCCCGTCTTCACACTTGATTTTTTTCGAAAAATGAAAATAATCCTAGTATGCTCGATTACTGGTTGTGTCTCTTGTCTCGAAATGTGTAGCCCCCTTCCACACAAAGTCACTTAAGCAATGTTGAGCTGATTTAAATGACTTGATTAAAGTCACGATTAAAATCAAATTTTTATCTGGAGAAATCAAACTTTGAAAAGCCTTTAATCGAAAGCGAGATTTAATTAAAGGCTTAAAATATTAACTTAACAAACATATGAACATATAAAAATAAAAATATGTCTTCAAAACAGTACAAAACAAGACAAATTAATGTACCTGAAGTGTCGAACGTTCACTTGAACGAATTCCACATGAAGAGGAAACATTAATTTAACTACAAATGGACTTAGTCGTATCATTTTTTTGGTAATATTTGTGATACTATCGTTGCCAGCAATAATTTTTCTTTTTCATATGAAATTCTTTCAAGTGATCGTTGGAAAGTTCAAGTACATACATATTAAGTATTATAACGTTTAAAAAGGTGTACTAATTTAGATGCTTTTCCATTGCCCAATCTATTTCTACTATCTGAATGAACAAGTCCATATGAAGAATACATTATTTCCACGCCTGCAGAATAAGCAACGGCACACAGAAAGGGAATTATCAGATCCAGTACTTTGTTAATTTGTGGAATATCTTTTTGAGATTTCCTTCACTGTACCACGTTGACATTTTGTAATAGGTATTTCTTTTGAAAACATTGTATCTTGGAACGGATCGGATTTCGCTTCGAACTTAATTATTCACGGTAATAACTCTGTGCCAGGAAAATATTGGGAAACTATATCTAAAGCATCCTTTTTTCTTCTTTCGACAGTGGGTATTTGTTTCTGACAGGATCCAGCAAATATACCAAAAAGTGAAATTATGTTAAAGCTTAATCATATCTCCTTTCAAATATCTGACATTGCTTTAAATTTTGGTCCTTATCTTCAAAACTATAAAAAACGGCCCTCAATTTTTTCCATTCCCCAACTTCAAGAAATAAACTAGCGCCTTTCTGTTGAATTTAGTCAAGTGTCAATTAAAAAGTTTTCGACCATTCTTTTAATTTGAATGTTCGACACTTTTTCAAACATCAATGGATCAGTGTCATTTTTGTGTTCTTCACAGATTTGCAACAACTTGGGCCATTCAGTGACATAAACCTCAAGGCAGTCGGAAACTGTATTCCATCTAACCTCTTGTGGTAATGTTAGTTTCTTGCCTCCTTTTTCTTTGTACCAAGCATTTGGCATGTGTGTATTGTGAAAATATTTTACAATTTAAACTACCTACTTGTGATTTTACTTTTGTACCTTCCAAATCTTTGGAAAGCAAATTGAGTATATGGACAGAAAACCCGTATGTTATAATGAGGTAATCCAGGGCCTCGGCATTTTTTCCCTCATATTTTTCTCGTTTGCCGCATTATCTGTGACCAAACTAGTAACTCTGCAGTTACACTCATTTTTGCACTTATTTATTAAATCAGTGGCCAAGTTTGCAAGATAATCACCAGTGTGTGAATGTCCTGGTGTATCTATCCAGACGAAAACTGTTTTCATTTTCTAATATCAAACATGCACATATTATTTATTATGAACTTTTGACAAACCATCAAGAGTCATACAAACTGATTGACCTGATAAATTTTCAAAACACTTTGACTTCTCTTCAAATATTTCATTTAAAAGAGTTAATGATAACTGAAACCTAGAAGACGGGACATACCGTGGTCTAAAAATGTCAATCGCTTTCCGAACTTCTCTATATTCAGTTAACTTAAAAGAACAATTTCTTGCAAAAATGGCTCTGGCTCCCTCCTGTTTGTCTTTTTTTTTCCTTTTGTCTTGTCAACAACAAAAGAGCCTGCAACTACTACCACTCAAATTCCCGGTTGCTCTTCGTTGGGAATTTTCACTTTGGCTTCTACTGGCTTGACACTCATTAACTTTTTCACCTTCACTTGACTGAATTTAACAGGTTTCCCAGTGGTTTTTAAGCCTGTCGACAAGCTCCTGAATTTCCTTATTACATTTTTTATATATTGCACGGTCTCCAAGATTGCCCATAACTTTTTTTTTGACAAAATATTGCCAAACACTATCTTCTTTCCTGCCTCGACTAGACATTTATAGTCGAAACAATGGATTTTTGAACTGACGTCACTAATGCAGGTAGCAATCAAGGACTATCATCGTTTGTGTATTGGCGTCTCACTCCTTACAATCGAACTTCCTGGAATGGACATAAGAATTCCATCTTCCACAATCTACGATCTACGCACGCTCATCATGCGCGTTAGCTTTGGGAGTAAGGTAACGCGTACGTCTAGACTACATAGAAGCGCATCGGTCTCATGATTCAAACGTCAGTGGCGCATGTATTGTTTCTTCTTCGTAACACAATTAATTCATTATAAAGCTATATTTCTCTTTTTTTTTGTTCGAATTGAGCTTACTGTCAATGGCAATCATGTTTTAAATGTCTAGTCTAGTCCAATTTATTCTTATTAACTATTATTATTGTTATTAATTGTTATTTTATTAATAAAATTGCTCGAAGCAGTTTTTAAACCAATTTACAGTTTAACATAATTATGTACTTATAGAATTTTTTTAAATATTTATTAAGAAAATACAATACGGAAAGTTAAGAAATCAAATAAACGTTTTTATTTCAAAAAAATTTAAAAAAATCAGGATTTTTATGGACATTGCACTTCAGAGGAAAAGGGGGTTGGTTGTATTACCAGTGGTGTTATTTAAAAAATGTTTGATTGCTTTGAAAAAAAAAACGAGAATTTCTTTTTTTACATTTTTACAAAAAACGCTTCAGATTTCCCTCTCAGCAGACCAACTTTTGGGTTACTAAATAGTCCAGTCATCTTAGTGGTTTCACCTCGGAATTCAAGATAACCGGCTGTAAACTCGTATAAACCTTTATTTTAACATCCTAAAACTTGTCTCAAAACCTACTTACGATAGCGTGGACGCAACTTGTAGATAACTAAGGTCAAAGGTTAAAAAATCGATTTTTTTGTGCATATTTTGCAAATATCTCATTCCCTGTAAAATTTACGCTATTTGTATTTATTATAAATATTGTAGGAGATAAAATTCTCTACAACTTTTGTTTTAAAAATTTTTTTATACCTCAAACCGTTTTTGAGATAGAGGGCGGTGAGCGCGCAGTCTTTCACTATGTACGGTGTCATTCAAGTTCGATCTGTAGTCTCGGTATAAAGCCTCCGTATAAAGCCCGTTAATTATTGAAAAATATATAATTATAAATAATTTACATTTTTTCATTAAATATCACATTTAATATAATAATTTTTTTCATAAATTAAGTATATCTTCATTTAATAACACTTACCTCTTTGTACAATTAGAAAATTATTAACAGAAATACTTTAATTACATTTTAATTATATTCAAATTTATACTAATTACTTCCTAAGTAAATAAAAAGACAATAAATAAATTTTTAATTTATATTTTTATTAAAAAATACGATTTCATACATTTTTCATGGTTGAAATTAAAAAAATTGAATAAAAATAAGAAGAACTCCATGTTGTTATTTTTAGTTTTCTTCTTCTTCTTCATCATCGTCGTCTGGTCGTTGTGGAATTTTAAATTCTTCTTCGTTTTCATCTTCAACGACATTTGTCTCCAAGTCTTCTAGGATTTGGGGGTCAAATGTACCATCTCCATTGACATCACTCTGATAGGGTGAAGCATTGAGACAAGCTTGCCCATTACACTGGCCACAAGCTAAAGAGCACGGCAACCCCGATTTCCTGCATCCACATCGCGAACCACAACCATTTTTGCAGTTGCAGAATATTGTGTTCAGCAAATCTTCTGGAGCTGGAGGTAGAATTGTAGTGGTAGGTTCCAGGAATCCATTACGCATTATCCAACCCCATTCCTGGGGTTCTAAATCATGCCCTAACCAAGTCTGAACTTGATAGTAAACACGGCTAAAATGTTGGTGAGCTGCTGCACTTGTTGGTGAATGACACCGTACATAGTGAAAGACTGCGCGCTCACCGCCCTCTATCTCAAAAACGGTTTGAGGTATAAAAAAAATTTTTGAAACGAAAGTTGTAGAGAATTTTATTATCCCCTACATTATCCCCTACAATATTTATAATAAATACAAATAGCGTAAATTTTACAGGGAACGAGATATTTGCAAAAAATGCGCAAAAAATCGATTTTTTGACCTTTGACCTTAGTTATCTACAAGTTGCGTCCACGCTATCATAAGTAGGTTTTGAGACAAATTTTAGGATGTTAAAATAAAGGTTTATACGAGTTTACAGCCGGTTATCTTGAATTCCGAGATTCTTACCCTATTTTGACTAAGATGACTGGATTAAAAGGTTTACTTTCACTATAAAGTGGTTACATTCATGACATGTACTCGATGACGTAAGCTTTTTTACTGTAGTCGCCCGGTCTACCATGTTAGGGTGTGTGCTGTTCGCTCTTCACATTTTGACATTTTGCCTGGAGGTAAAATAAGTCATTTATTTAGTTTTACATGTTTTGTGATTATTTAAGCGTTTTCGGTTAATATTGTTGACAATCGAAGTTCTGAAATATACACAATGATTTATTTATATTTTATAAGACGGAGGAGTCATTAAAGAAAATAAAATTATAATTATAAAGATCACATGAGAATAGCGCAGCGCGGTGAAGAGAGTAAGGGGGAAACATGAAAACATGTGAGAATCATTATAATTACACATTAATTAAATATTATGTAGTAGGTATAATTTTTATTTGACCTTTAATCGTTCTTGTTTTAATTAAGTACTCTCTAGTAAATAAATACCATTATTTTTTGTATTTTGCAATTGGTTTTATATGCAGTGAAATAAATACATTTACCGCATTGGAAACCGGTACATTTATGTTTGTTAATTTAGAATATTTTTAGAGACTTATTTTTGAATATTAAATGATATACATATACAGAATGTTCGGAGTTTCCGTGAAACAATATAATTATACAATTCGTATATAGTGAGGTGGCTTATTGAAATTACCGTTACCTGGTGGATAAAAGCACCAAATTTGGTATGAAGGTACTTAAATATTAGCCTAGAAGCCCTCTGGAATTTCTAAAAATTTTCAGGTACAGCACTAAAATTGAAAATGGCCGACAAATACGACAAAATATCAGGAATTTTAGTTTTTGACCCGGAATTAATTAATGTAAAGCTGAAAATTTGCAGGATTGTAGTTTTGGTCCAAGATAACACATACCAAAAAGTCCCCTACTCTCCCCCGTCGGTTTCCCTGTTTTTGCGGAACAACAAAGGCCTAAGTCGCTGAAATTGCAGAGCTGGCTATAAAGTGTAAGAGAAATGTTGTTACTGATCCGATTCGGGTCGAAATGATCATAAATGCTTCTAGGCCAGGCTAGATGAGGGTTGAACAACATAATTCGTTACAGCAAACTGATAGTGGAATATTATAGAACATATCATAACTAATGAAGGAAAAATAATCCGAATTATCCTAACCTCAAAATTTTTCGAGATACACGCAAAAAACCCTTTTTTCGGTTTTTTATTTTTTTCTTCCACAAAAATAATTCGATTTAGCTCAAACTTGGTGAAGGTATACCTTTTGGTGTCCCACATAAGCACTATTTTTTTTTGGAGCAGAATATTTAGCTGTTGTTTAATTCAATTAAAAAAAAAAGTGAAATTTTCAACTGCGATTCTTCATAAAAGTACATGTCCGATAGGGTTCGGACAGGGCTCATTTTTTTTGTTTTTACTTCTACTTTCAATCAGTAAAAAAATATATATATACTGCAATGGAAAAAATTGCCGGAAAATCGAGAATTCCGAAGAAATGCCTTTTTTCGGTGTATGTTTTATAATTATTGTCAAACATTTGTTATTATTTATTAAAATTAATATAATTTTGTAATATCAATGTATGCTACAAACAATAAGTAAAATAATTAATAATTAATTACATTCCTCAACCACGCCAGAATTATTAAACAAACAAAAAAGTATGATCTTGATTTCTATGCCTTCTATTGTAACAGTATTGGTAAGGCGTATAAATGGCCGCATTTTTATTTATTTGATAATCTAAATATATTTACTTAATTTTGATTGTTAATAACTTTTAAATTGTAAAAATTGGTAAAAATTGCATTGTTAATTTTAATTATTAAACATAATATAAATAATTTTTTGTAAAAATAATAAATGTACTTTTTAATACATGATTTTAATATATTTACATTTTGTAGTAAACATACAATTAATAATAATAATAATAATAATAATTATAATCAGTTAAAATAATTATAATAATAATAAAATGGCTTTATTTAGGAATAAAATTACAGCATATTCCTAAACATTAATATATTTAAAATTTAATTGTTTGGGAGATAATTTTAGAATGGCAACATCTTTCCATTATTTTTATTAGCTGTCAAATATTTGCCCCATCACATCAGGTGTGCCGCAAGGATCGGTTTTAGGATCCCTTATGTTCTTAATCTATACTGCCGATATTGTCCAACATATCAGTTATGGTAAAGTATATATATATTTTTTTATTCATTGAAAGTAGAAGTAAAAACAAAAAAAAATGAGCCCTGTTCGAACCCTATCGGGCAAGTAGTTTTATGAGGAATCGCAGTTGAAAATTTCACTTTTTTTTTTAAATTGAATTAAACAACACCAGCTAAATATTCTGCTCAAAAAAAAATAGTACTTATGTGGAACACTAAAAGGTATATTTTCAACAAATTTGAGCTAAATCGGATTATTTTTGTGAAAGAAAAAAATAAAAAACCGAAAAAAGGTTTTTTTGCGTGTATCTCGAAATATTTTGAGGTTAGGATAAAAATGCTCCCTACAAAAGTTGTAGACCTCTTCATTACTTAAAACTTTTATATTTAACTTTTTTCGATAGGATGCGTAGTTAAGCCAGAAATCGCAAAAAACCTTTTCGCAGCCTTTAAATCGAAAGGTGGGCTCTTTATCTTTAATTCAAAAAAAATATTTAGTAGTACATCTAACATAGAAGTTAACCGTGACACAGGCGACAGCGTTTTCGCTGCTAGAGCGTAATTTCTCAAGTAATATGTTAATGAAAAAAATCGAATAGTCTGGCCCTTTTCAGACCACTTTTACTCAAAGGGTGGGTTCTTTAGCTTTAGCTTTAATTTAGTAATATGTTAATGAAAAAAATCGAATAGTCTGGCCCTTTTCAGACCACTTTTATTCAAAGGGTGGGTTCTTTAGCTTTAATTTTAAAAAAAATTTAAGTCCCCATTACATCCAACATAGATGTTAATCGGGTGGCTCAGCCGATAGGGACACTCATATTTTTTTAATGGACGAATGGACTTTTTTCAAATTTGGTGTAGTGATATGGAAAGAAATTTTCAATTATATGATTAAAGAACCAAAATGGCTGACTTCTGGTTTCGATGTAATTGACACGAAAACCAAATTTTTAAACGGGACAACCTGTATTTTGTTTGCATATTTGGATCCTGCTCGCTAAAATACATATGATCTGACTCTCAAATATTATTTTGACTTTCAAAGAATAGATTTTTTTAATTTTTAGTTTTAATAATAGAAGGCCGCGATTTTACCAAAATTGTTAAAAATTGGTCTGTTACCACCTTTAAAATATTATCTCTTCAGATACTAACATTAAACACGATCATCATTAAGTTCAACGATATGGATTTTTCAACGAAAACTATTTTTTTTTAAATGGAACCCCATGGGACAACCTGTTATTTAATTAGATCTTTAAAGTACGAAGAAAATGATATGCATAATGTACTAAATTTATAATTAAAAGAAGAAAATATTTTGATATATATTTTTTAAATATTTTAAATTTTAGTGTTTATACATGAAAATTTTTAGAAATTCCTAGGCTAACATTTATTAGTATAACCTTCATACCAAATTTGGTGCTTTTATCTGCCAAGTAATGGTAATTTTGAAATACAACTCTAACCGACCCCGACCCCAAAAATCATAAAAATTACTGAGTCCTCCATAAATCCACAGAAGACAAATATTCTGCATTCCACCCACAGACCTAAGGCCCCACTGACCACTTTTCTGAAATATTAAAGGATCTTAAGCAATTTCAATGTCGAAACTTTTAAAACGCTTGTTTCAAAACATTATTTTAAAACACGTTTAAAGCAGGAAAAAAACATGAGTGACAAGGACTGTTAATTTTAAGTTAAGAGTAATAAAACCCAAAACAAATATAGTACAAAAACTATTCTTCTTCAGGTACAACTCAAGGTATGTAACAAATGATAATAAACAAAACAAGTAGTATAAAAATGTGTTTCTAATAAAAGAGACGAAAATAAAAATGAGAACTGAAAAAAATAACTTAAATATTTCTATACACCAATACAGGCGGTATTATAAATATAATGATTTAACAACTTCAACTTAACGAGATTCTGCATTTTTGTTTAAATGTTGAAAAATTGCCACAAGTTTTGCAGCTTTCTCCCCTCCAAACCTATTCCTTAATTACTTTCACATCCAGTGGAAGTATAGTAACGACAAAAAAATTTTTAAAAATTTGTATTGTTCAAATAGGCTTAGAATGTCATGAAACGTTGAGATTTCAAGTTTGAGCAGAAAATTTTCCGTCTTTCTGTCGGTCTTGTCTGTCGGTCTGTAACTTTTTTTGTGCGCACGTTTACTCTGGAACCGTTTGAGATATTGACTTGAAATTTGGTACACATATGTACTTTAACGAGATCTAGAACTAGATTATATTTTCATCTTGTTCCATCAAAGGGTTGGGGGGTAAATTGGCCACCCCCATACCACCCCCACCCCATTATTAAAAAAAATGTGATTTAGTGTGTGTACAAGAACCAGAAATCTCAAAATATTTTTTTACTTTATCCACCCCCACCCCACTACCGATGTGGGGTATCGTTTTGTGGGTTTTTGGGGTAGAGGATTTCAAATATTATATTATTAAAGTTCCATATACAATTATTTCCAGATACAAAATTTTTTCGTTGTGTGACTTGAATAGAAAAGCCGGATGTGGAAGTAGTGATTCCTTGGGCAGCGGTTTTTTGTGTGTATTAAACCAAACGAAGGAAATACTCTTTCCACTTCGGCAGCGGATGCAACTGTTGAAATTAATTGCTTCTAGGATTGCCACCATGTTAAACTAATATTTTCTATGGTAGTTTTAGCAAAGAAATATTTTTTGAAAGGAGGCTACGGCACGAAATGACAGAACTTCCGGCGTTACATTTGGGTAAAAATCTGAAATATATAGCACCGCTCTGTCAATCTCCTCGTCAGTCAGTTTCTGAATGAAACTGAAATTAGCAGATTTTAAGCTGGCAGGTTTTAAGGATTTCCGACTTAAAAATTCTCTAAAAAAAAATCCATGCCGAAGGAAACTTCGGCACTTGAAATTTCGATATATCTGGGCATGACAATTATTTTAATGTCAATTTCCTTCGTCGTACTTTGCCCAGCAGATTTAACTTTAGCGTCCCGTGCGCGCTGTTTTTGCACCGAGTCCGACTCAAAAATTCTCTAAAAAAAATCCAGGCCGAAGGAAACTCTGGAACTTGGCATTTCGATAGATTTGGGCTCGACAAGTATTATAATGTCAATTACAGGGTGAACTTTATATGTTACTAAATAGATTTAGTAACGTTCCCGCGCAAAAATCCTCAAAACTTGCTAATTTCTGACTAGTGTATTGAGGATCTAACAAATAAGCTAAATAATGCACATCTGTCATAGCCATTTGGAAACGTGCTTCTACCTTCTCAACTGCCTGCTGATTATTGCAACCTGTATAGATTGTGCTTCATTTTTAAAAAAAATTTTAAGCTTTTCCAGATGTCTGTTGCATCAACGATAGTGCAAGTACCTATTCCTTTGGCATTTATCCAATGCTACTGCAATAACTTTCAGCTTTGCGAGATAATCTTCCGCATTCATTTTATTTCTACATCCAGTGGAAGTACAGTAACGCCGAAAGTAACGCAAAAAAAAATTGAAAATTTTTATTGTTCAAATAGACTTAGAATGTCATCGTCGAGATTTTAAGTTTGAAAAAAAGAAATTCTGTCTGTCTTCTATAACTTTTTTTTTGTGCGCTCGGTTACTCTGGAACCGTTTAACACAAATATGTAGTAACCAATGGTTTAATGCCCCAAGTTTGGTTCATAGGTATTATATTATATTGTATGTTTTATATAATAACCTTGTTACATAAGGGAGTCCCTGTAGATAACCTGCCTATTCGTCGACAGTCCGTCTTAGAATCTAATATGAACTAGAACCTAAACGTGAGCCACTTATGGGGCACAGGACTTACGGAAAAGATAAGACATAACCCATAGGTGGGTTATTGGACAGCGAACGTGTTTTAAGATATTGACTTGAAATTTGGTACACGTATGTATTTTAACGTGATGTGGAACTAGATTATATTTTGATCTTATTCTGTTGAAGGGTTGGGAAGTAAATTGCGGTAAATGGGGGTAAATAGGTAAATCAAGCAAGTAAGAGTCCATAAAATTGGTATTTAGTATATACAGGGGGACCATTAATAATAGGCCATAGTTCAAGGGTGGATTCTTTGGATCAAAATATGAGGATATAACCAAACATGCCTTAGTAAATTGTTGCCGTAGAAAAAGATACATGGTGTCGAAATTGTATTTTTTTTCTTCTTTTTGCAATATCTCAACTACCTCTTGACTGATCCTCTCCCAATATGATAAGGAAACATTTTTTAAGCTAAGAAATAATAATTTATGTATTATATCACGCTAGCCCGTAGAGGGCGCCTCATGTGCTATACCTGATGATGAATATTTTTTCTCTTTTGTTTTTACGAAACGTAGTGGCACTTTTGACTAGAAAATCTCATGCAGGAGTCATTTCTACGTAAAAAAGGTACACTTGATAATTCCAACCGTTTTCGAGAAATCTGCCTCATAAATCTCGAGAATTCTTTGAAAACAAACTCAATAGTAACGCAAAAAAATTTTGAAATTTTTTTCAGATAGGGTTAGAATGTCATGAAACGTCGAGATTTTAAGTTTGAGCAAAAAGAATGGCTGTCTGTCTGTCGGTCTGTCTGTGTAACTTTTTTCTATGCGCACGATTACTCTGGAACCGTTTAAGATATTGGCTTGAAAGGTACACGTATGTATTTTAACGAGATCTGGAACTAGATTATATTTTGATCTTATTCTGTTGAAGGGTTGGGGAGTAAATTGGGGTAAATAGGGGTAAATAGGTAAATCAAGCAAGTAAGAGTCCATAAAATTGATATTTAGTATACATAAGAGAAGCTAAGGTCTCAAAAAATGTTTTGGCATTAGCCACTTTTATTATCACCCCCACCCCATTATTAAAGGGGGTGAAAAACATAAATTTGTGATTTAGTGTGTATAAGAACCAAAGGCCTCAATTTTATTTTTACCTCATCCACCCCCACTCCCACTACCGATGTGGCATATCATTTTGTGGGTTTTTGGGGTAGAGGATTTCAAATATTGTATTATTAAAGTTCCACAAACAAATTTTTTTCATTGTGAGATTTGAATAGAAAATCTGGATATGGAAGTAGTGATTCCTTGGGAAGCGGTTTTTTTTTTTGCTTCATCCACCCACGATCTGTCAGGAACGTTGAAATTATTAACATACTATGGAACACGTACTCGACTAGAGAAAGAGAAAGTGAAGCAGAAAAGGAAACACGAGTGAATATTTCCATCCTTTTTTCGCTTACATACAGACGGTTAACGTTTTCTCCCACTGGTTTCCTTCAACAAATCAGAGTTTCCTTCAACCAATCAGATTCAGGGTTGGAAGCAAAACAGTTTTTTTTCATTTTAGACAAAAAAACTGTTTTTTTTCCGTTTTAAACAGTTTTTTTCGTTTAAAACATTTTTTTTCCAATGTTTTAAATGGTCTGTTTAAAACATGTTTAAAACAGGTTTAAAACGTTTTCAACTAAAATTAAATTAAATTAAAAAAATTAAATGATGCCAAGTTACTGCGTCTGCGACTACTACTTAATGCCAGATGGCGTTCTTAAACAGATTTTACAGCACTCTACAAATAAAAAGATCAGTATACCATTGTATACATCGCACTGCGTTTTAAATAGTTGTCTAAAACATTGTATTGTGTATTAAATATGTTTTAAACATTTATTTAAAACATAGTGCGATGTTTTAAACATGTTTTAAACACTTTGTTTAAAACATTTTCTTTTAAACATGCCTACCCTGATCAGATCTTGTCTGGAAAGGACAGAAAAGTACTCAAGTTCCTCTTTCTGCTTGAGTAAAATCCTATACCTAAAACATCGAGTTCGCGTTCCAGTTTGTTATTAATTTCGATGGTTAGGTAAGGCCTAATTTAAATGTTCCTACACGTTTTTTTTTTCGTCTAGTAAGGCACATCATTCAGTAATTCTGTTAGGGCACTTTGTGGAGGAAGATAATGTGAACCGCCCAAACACTAATATAAGAAGACCTCGACTAAGACACAACATTTCGAGGAACATTTGGTTTTTCCTCCGATCCCAAATTGTGGATAAATGTTTTTGATATTCTGTATAGTGGTTTATTTCATATAATTTTCAACTTACACTATATCATCTTTTATCCTAGCAAACAAGTCTTTTGTATTGTGCCTCCAATGTAGTATGTTCAAATATTTACAGTCTTTGTTTATCGTTCATGTATGTTTTAATAATCTTGCAAGTACAATAAAAAAGGTACAGTAATATGCTTGTATGTACTGTATTCATTACATTAAGAAATGCAAACAAATTTGTTTATTGGTCAACAATTGATAAAATTAATGAGTTTTTTTAATTTGGGTTAAATTTAGAATCACACCAAATAAAGCGCAATTTAAAAAAATATATATGTAGTGAAATATTTAAAAAATGACAATTGACTAAATTTCTGACAACTGAAGTTATAACTCGATGAGTGTTATAATTAATTCCACTTGTCAGCAATTGTAACTTTGCAGAAGAGTCCTTCTCAAAATAGACCTCACTTTCAGAAATGGGAGTTTTAAAAAATTATTTCTTTTCAACTTACAGATTATACACATATGCACATTATCTACTGTAGTTTTAGAATAACTTATTAACCAGCAGCAGTACGCTTTTTGTTTTTGTTATATATTTTTTTTCTGCAGAAAATGCAAAACAATTTTTGTCCACTGCGTTACCAAACTTTAAAATTGCATATTGTCAATTACAATTTACAAAAGAGAAGTTACTGATAACTGATGCTTTAAATTTGTATTTAATATATATTTTTGAAAATTCATGTTAGCTTCAATTTAATTTCATTCTTTTGTCCACTGCGTTACTCTTAAGTCCTCTGATTAACTTTTAAAAAGTAACAAAGTGGACCGGACCGGTAACGCATTGGTCACAATAACCTCAAAATGCATGTTTACATTTGAAATTACTAATTATGTAAACTTTAAAATATGTGTTGTTTTTGTTTATTTACTTCATATTGAAAACATAATTTACATTAGATACATTTAATTGAACCTATCTGAATTTAGGGTAACACAGGGTATACTGAATGTTTAAAAATTAGAATCAACACAGATATCTAGTGTGTAAGTTAAACAAAACAAAACAAACAGAATTCTAAACTTAACAGTTTTTTTTTAAATATATTTTGTATCTTTTGCGCCATCTACTTAACACTTTTAAACTTATATTGATATTGACGTTTAATTATAATAAATTAGTGATAAAAAACAAAAAAGTATTTTCATCTGTTTTCATTATGATTAATTATCACAAAGTAACGGCTTCCAACATTCAATTTTTTT
The DNA here is from genome assembly GCA_936432065.2 of Rutpela maculata. Classification (NCBI taxonomy): domain Eukaryota; kingdom Metazoa; phylum Arthropoda; class Insecta; order Coleoptera; family Cerambycidae; genus Rutpela; species Rutpela maculata. The sequence continues at coordinate 222,959,730 of OW386286.2, read as the reverse complement.
AATAAATATTATTATTGTTCATCGTCATGTACAACATAGCTGGCTATTTATTCACAGAAAATGTTAAAAACCGCCTATTCTCCTATCAGTATGTCTGAAGAGGTCGGCAGACACCCGACATCAACGAGCTTTTGGGGCTTGATAGAAGGGGGAGAGTCATTGGTGGGTGTATTTGTGAATTGTCGGCACGTTCCGCAACCGGGGTTTGTCTCCATCTTGAAAAAATGGTGTTAAAAACCGTTTTTTTCTAATATATCGGCTTCTGTTGAGGCTACATAATTAAATATACTGACTATACGACTTCCCATGTTTTATGTGCTATGTTTTTTTCGTAGGGCTGATAGCCTTTTGTTTATTGCGAAAGAAAATTTGAAATGAGAGCGCGGCTCGCAGGTTTTCGTATTTTTTTCGATATGCCTACGAGAAAATTGTTCTACATGAAGAGCAGGAAAAAGCCTGCAGTATCGTTTTTTTATTTTTATTTTCTAACAATAGTTTGCACTACAGCGCGCCACAAAGTCGGCATGTCAGCACGTGACTGTACAGTAAAGAAAAGCCACACAGGTTCAAGAGACGTCGATTCCGAGGTAGGACACCGCTTTTAGGCATGCTTCAAATTACGATCCCGTAGTCATAAACGCCAACATCCTGTTTCTGTACGCCTTCAACGAGTATGACACGACTTCCTCTGTTTTTGGATTTGGCAAATCGAATTTCATCACCACTTTGAAGAACAACGATCATTTTTGGAAGCACGAACCACAAGAAAAGTTAAATTCGTTACGACACAAACGTTTTATATGGTAAAAGGGAAAATTGTAGCCTAAAACCGAAAACCATCATAGGAAAAGCTGCACCGGACGAACTTCTAAAATTAATAACCTGTAAATGCAAAGGAAACTGCGGAACAGCTTGTGGTTGCCGCAAAGCTGGAATGAAATGCTCCATTATATGTCAAAACTGCAGCGGTAAAATTTGCTTTAACGTTACAGAATTCCCTAAAAATAATAATATAATAAAATAATACATTTCTATCGATCGACAATGACAATTGATTAGGCCGTGAAATAATTCGCGAGTGGTTCCGTGGTGCCGCTGAGAAGAGTGGGAGAGGTTTTAGTGAGTAAAAATCTCACACTACCCTGCGTCACAACATCTAGGCGGTGTTTTGAAGATTTCCCCTCCTCCACACACTTTGCGGCACGTTGTAGTGTAAACTATTGTTCGAAAATAAAAATTATAACGAAGCTGTAGCTTTTCCTGCTCTGCAATTTTCATGTAGAGCAATTTCCTCGTAGGAATTACCCTTATCAAGAAAAATGCGAAAAACCGCGCGCCGCGGAAACCCCGGTTGCGCAACGTGCCGACAATTCACCAATACACTCACCAATGACAACATAGAAGCGGAATTTAATAGTCTTAAACTAAGTGATACTTGGTTTGTTTGTATACTTTCGGACCTAGAAAGGAAAAGCATCGCTGGGCTATCGTTTTTGCTACTTTTGGTATTACAAAAGAGCCTTGTCTATACTTTGTTGTATAAGAGTGCGTAATACTATTTTTTTATTTAAATTTTTTCTGTTCTAAGATTAAGGAAGAACAGTAAAGTTGTTTGAGTGCATAGTATACTATTTTCATTTAATTTTTTCAAATCTAATATTTGTGTTTAAATTTGGATAGTAGACTTCTAACTTTTTGTACTAAGGTGTTTATTATATGTTCGTCCCATTTTAAGTTGCAGTCAATAATTACGATACCTATTTCATATCTAAAATTTTGTGGAATCTCAACAGAAATATCCTCGCAATTGATTTTAAGTGCGGGAAGATCAGAGATTTTAGGTTTATTTATGGCAAATGGTAAATACTTTGTTTTATTAAAATTTATAGTAAGCAGTCGGGAGTCGAACCATTTTTTTATATTTTTAAAGTCGTCTGCCACCTTTCTCAGGTATTATCATAATAAAAAATAGCCGTATCGTCTGCGAAGATTATTACTTGCCCTCTGGAACTCTGGAAAAATAGATTATTAGATATATTATTAACGTTTTTATTGAATAATATCGGGCCAAGCACCGTGCCTTGAGGAACTCCACATAGTATAAACATTTAATCACTTATTGTATTATTTATAGAGACCCTCTGAGTTCTTTGGGATAAGTAATTTTTAAAAAGATGCAAGGTGTTTCCACGAATTCCCTGGTATTCGAGAGTATTCAGCAGTATACCGTGATCCTCTATATCAAATGGTTTGGCAAGATCTACGAAGATACAAAGTGCAGGTTTACCTCCATCGAGGGCCTTGTACGCATTAGACGTAAGCTGCATAATTGCATCTTACGTAGATTTGCCTTCTTGAAACTGAGCATCTGATAAAACCGATAAAACCTTGTACTTATTAAGGTAATTAACTAATCGATTTTTTATTAATGTCTCTAATATTTTGGTAAAGTTGGAAATTAAGGAAATAAGCCGATAGTTTGAACATTCAGTTTTTTCCCCGCCCTTATACAAAGGTTTAATCAAAGCTGATTTAAATACGGATGGCCATGTACCTATTCTATTAATATTATTAAATAGTAGGCAGAGAGGTTTTGAGATATAGTCTACAATCATTTTGAGCGTTTTGGAAGATATTTTGTCGTCACTTGGTGCCTTATTTAATTTAAGGTTCAAAATAATTGTCTTAGTTTCACTTTCATTAATTTCGGAGAGATAAAAGGAGTTATTCAAACGATTTTTATATTCATTAAAATGTTTTGGCTTTTTGATTTTGTTTAGATAGACGAAAATGATACTAAATACCCAAAGCAACATTTTTTAATAAAATACATAATTCGTAAATACTATTTTTTAATATTGGTAAGTAAATAATTTTTTCTCATCCTGTTGTGCAACTCTTTTAAAGTCTTATCTGATACTTTTTTCATTCTTGACCAATAAATGAACAAAGTAATAGTTTTTGGTCAATGTTGCATACCCATATTGAAAGAGAAATATCAGGAAACCCGTGTGAAATAAAATTTGTATATTTTGTATAACAATTTTCCATAAAAGCTCCTGGGTAGTCGTAGTTAGAGACAACTGCTGTATATATTACATAAATTGCTGCATACAACTTGATTCCTTTTCCTACAGACTAGCAACATCGTGACATGATACTTTATCTAAAATGCATCAGTTGTAGGTTTACCAAGTTGTTGGACATTCTAAGTATTCCCTCTGTTTTCAGGAATAAAGTGCATTTTGAAGCGATGTAAATATTACTGTGTATACGTCCATTATTTTCTTGGCGTATTAGTAGCCAACTAAAATGGAGGGGTAAAAGTCGGAGTCGGAGGTTTTTCGTAACGTGTTTGTGTTGTTTTATATATTGTTTTAAACAGTTGAAACGGATTACATTTTATGTTATACAAAGGGGTAATTATAATATTCTAAATTCCTCTGTAGTAATTAATTAATAATATAATAAACGACGTAAATAAACTCAAAACGTTTGAAATATGAGATTCACGTTTTGATCTGATTTTCATTCTTCCTGTCGTTACCATATTATGACATTACTAAGTAATGATTATTTAAAGAAATGAATAATACTAGATCAAAAAACCTTTTTAATAATTTGTTCATTTGTAAAAAGAATAAAAACCACAAAAAATTGCCTCTTTTGAATAATTTAAGAAATATAATGTAATAATGCATCAATTTTAACGACAATTGGTGAAACTATGCCCTTTATTGATCTAAACTTTCCTTCTAAATTTTAGCGCAAAATATTTATTTAAACGGCCATGAATTAAAAAAACCCTAAATTTCAGTAGCTTATTATTTAAGTGCATCGACTCGTAGGAGGAAAATTTTGTTCAAAATGTATGTTCATACATATAGGTATGCATATTTTACAATGGTATTAAGAAAACAATTTTTTATCTTCACCTAAATCTTTTTTTTTTTGAAATTTGTTCGTAAGTTTCAAAATTATAGTTATAAACAAATTCAAATAACTCTGTGGATTTATAATCAAACCAATAACGGCAAACGAATTATGAAAATAGTGAAATATCTAACATTTTTATACAGGTCTCGCAACGTAGCTTGATACCCGAAATGCGCAGTAGAAGACATGAGATGGAGAGCGCTGTGTACCGTAGAAGTACACTCGGTGCTGCCACTATCTCACCTAAAGTCTACTGCGCCTTCATCTCTCAAGTATCAAGCTACGTTGCGAGACCTGTAAAAAATAACCGCTGCCCAGGGAATCGCTACTTCCACGTTCAGATTTTATCCAAGGCTCTCACAACGAAAAAAATGTTGATACTTTATTTGCACTCTACTATGTGGAAATAATTTACTAGTGAAATATTTTGTCGAACTCCTCTATATGTTTCCTTAAATTTATAAGGAATAAGAAACCAGACTGCAACCAACAGCTATTCTCCGGACTAATGCCCCGCCGAGCGCTGAATTACGAATTACAAGCCTGGCCGCGTTAAGTGCAATAACTATGTATTGCCACAAAACGCTAAGTTTCGATTCTAATAGACACCATCGAAACTTAGCGTTTTGTGGCAATACATAGTTATTGCACTTAACGCGGCCAGGCTTGTAATTCGTAATTCAGCGCTCGGCGGGGCATTAATCCGGAGAATAGCTGTTGGTTGCAGTCTGGTTTCTTATTCCTTATAAATTTAAGGAAACATATAGAGGAGTTCGACAAAATATTTCACTAGTAAATATTCTGCCCTCTAGAAGCATATCTACTATGTGGAAATAATGGTTTATGGAAATTTATTAACATAATATTTGAAATCGCCCCCCCCCCCCCTAAAACCTATGAAACGATATACCACATCAGTAGTGGGGGTGGGGGTGATGAAGTAAAAAATAATTTTGAGGCCTTTAGTTCTTGTATAGATACTAAATCACAATTTTATTTTTAATAATGGGATGGGGTGGTAATGGGAGTGGCTAATGCCAAACAAATTTTTGAGACGTTAGCTTCTCTTATACAGGGTGGACCATTTTAATCTATCATTGCAAATATCTCGTCGTGTAAGCCATCAATTAAGAAATGACCTCTACAAAAGTTGTTGGTTTCTACGGGGGCCATCTGATTCTGTGGTCGGGCACTTGGTGAGGCTCTGTGATACCCAACATTGTTTTTTTAAATGGGAACCCCTATTTTTTTATTGCAGATTTGTATTCTACGAAAAAAAATGGGTTAAAATATGATTTTCAACAATTTTTTCCAGTGGGCCTTACAAATTGGGCCCGAGTAAGGCCCACTAGAAAAAATTTTTGAAAATCATATTTGAATGTATTTTTTTCCGTAGAATGCAAATCTACAATAAAAAATTTATATTTCCATTTAAAAAAAAATTGGGAGCCCCAGGCCGGATACTGAATCATAACATTAGATGACCCCCATCTAATCCTACAACTTTTATTTAAGTCAATTGTTAGCTTAACCGGCGAGATAATTGGGTTCTTATGATTTCAATTGTTCGTATTGGGCCCGAGTAAGGCCCACTGGAAAAATTTTTTGATATGTTAAAAATGGCCGCCACCCCAAGATGGCGGATTATCATTTTCTTTACAACCCCCTTGATATGGGTATCAAAAGAAAGGGCTTGATAAGTAGAAAACAAATCACATAGTTGTTTTTTACCTTTCTTTTGATACCCATATCAAGGGAGTTTAAAGAAAATGATAATCCGCCAAACTTAAAAATTCAAAATGGCGGCGTCTGTGGGTTATCGAGGTTGCAGATTACAATTAACCGGTCCAAATTTAACAATTCGAAATGGTGGCGTCAAAATGGCGGATAAGTTTTGTATGTATGGTCTGATTCGTATGAAAATCGATATCTGGGAATTTTCGAGGTCGCAGATTATAAATATTTAATCGAATTCTTTACATAAATGTCGAAAGCGACAAAATTATCTCCTTAAATATAAGAACTAGTAAGTGAAAAATTGAATTAATACTTTAAGAAACTAAAAAGACACGCTTTTATAAATACTGCACTAAAAAGCAAAAAATAATCATTGAACCTATCCTGTCTGTCTACCCCATAAGGGCCTTAGGGTAAGCCGTGTTTATAATTAAGTATAACATTTGAGTATAAATGGTACAGTACCTAGAGGTAAAAAATATGCACAACTTCGGAATAATGTCATATTGAACGGATTTCGTTCATTTTTGGCAGTATAATAGTAAATGCTTCACAGAAAAGTTTCTATATTGTGCGGAGGCTTGCTAATTTATAGGGGGTGGCACTTAAAAAATATATACATTCATTGGAGCTGAAGTAGGGTCAAATTTTAAGAAGAAAAGGTTCTTTGCAATTTTTCACATAAATTGATAGTTTTTAAGTTATAACGACTTCAAAATTGCGATTTTAGCTTAAAAAAAAAGGTATTCCCAAACGGCTTTCATCAAGTATCTCGAAAAGTATTACTTTATCGAAAAAATATTACAGACCAATTACAGAAAGTACAAACTGCAGTACTAAAAATGCAGTTTAAATGTTCAATATCTCAGAAATTGTGACATCTACGTGAGGCATGCTAAGAAATGAAATTAAAGACAATTAATTGCGCTTTCAAATTATTTTTTACTCGTTCCTATAGCATAAGAAATAAAGAAGTTATGACGGAAAAATGTATTTATATAAATAGGTCGCCATTTTGTTACTCTAATTAGCCAGTAATTTAAAAAAATTATCTCTGTCGGTCTGTCTGTAACTTTTTGTGCGCACATTTACTCTGGAACCGTTTAAGATATTGACTTGAAAGGGGGAGGGTCAATAAGGCCGGTTTTCGGCCCCCCTCAAATTTGGCAAAAAGAAAAAAGAAAATGTTTTTTAACAGTCTAGGGTCAATTTAGAGTTGATTCGACCACAAACGGAACCAACCCCATCCCCCTCTTAGGGTCATTTCAAGGTCAAATTATGAAAAAGCCGTGAAATAAACTCGCCTTTTCGGAATGAGTAGGCTTATTGTGGGACTTCGATTTAATATATATATAGGTTTTTTGGGTCGCTGATTCCGGATCCGAGGTCAGTTTGTCTACAGTGTGTCCCAGGATAGATGTAACAAGAGATGTAGTGATGTAGTGGACCAAAAATTTTTAATTTTGGAATGGTATTTGGGGATTAAGTCCTGCTTGCTGTAAAACTAAAGTATACCAAAAATGACTTGATTTGGTGTTCTACAGGGTGTTTATAAGCAAAGTTGTAAAAATCACCACTAATATAGTACCTTTATTTTTCAAAATATGAAAAAATTCCACTAAGAAAAGTTATGTAGAATGCAATTTTATACCTCTATACCTTTCAGGAATATAAAATTATTTTTTTGAAACTTCCCATTTTTTGTGAATTAAGAGTTGAATTCATATTTAAAGTTGTGTAGGAGCAAATGTTAATCATCTGCTTTTCTCATAGCCTACTTTTAGCTTCTACATAACTTTAAATATGAATTCGCAAAAAATAATTTCTATGCAGTTTTAATTGAATGGTTCAAAATAAAATACTTTATTGAAAAAATGGGAAGTTTCAAAAAAATAATTTCATATTCTTGAAAGGTATAGAGGTATAAAATTGCATTCTAAATAACTTTTCTTAGTGGAATTTTTTCATATTTTGAAAAATAAAGGTACTTTATTAGTGGTGATTTTTACAACTTTGCTTATAAACACCCTGTAGAACACCAAATCAAGTCATTTTTGGTATACTTTAGTTTTACAACAAGCAGGACTCAATCCCCAAGTACCATTCCAAAATTCCAAATTTTTTGGTCCATTACACCTCTCGTTACATCTATCCTGGGACACACTGTAGATAAACTGACCTCGGATCCGGACCCAAAAAACCTATATATATATATATATATATATATTAAATCGAAGTCCCAGAATAAGCCTACTCATTCCGAAAAGGCGAGTTTATTTCACGGCTTTTTCATAATTTGACCTTGAAATGACCCCAAGAGGGGGGTGGGGTTGGTTCCGTTTGTGGTCGAATCGACTCTAAATTGACCCTAGACTGTTAAAAAACATTTTCTTTTTTCTTTTTGCCAAATTTGAGGGGGGCCGAAAACCGGCCTTATTGACCTTCCCCCTTTGGTACACAAATTTACTTTAACGAGTTCTGGAACTAGATTATATTTTCATCTTGTTCCGTCCAAGGGTTGGGGGGAAAATTGGGGTAAATTTGGGGTAAATGGGTAAATCAAGCAGGTAAGAGTTCATAAAATTGGTATTTATTATATATGAGAAGCTAAGGACTCAAACAAATTTTTGGCATTAGCCACCCCCATTACCACCCCCACCCCATTATTAAAGGGGATGAAAAAAAAAGTGATTTAGAGTATGTACAAGAACCAGAAACCTCAAAATATTTTTTTACTTCATCCACCCCCACCCCACTACCCATGTGGGGTATCATTTTATGGGTTTTTGAGGTAGAGGATTTCAAATATTATATTATTAAAGTTTATGGAACTTGTTCCCAAATAAAAAGTTTTTTCGTTGTGAGTGACTTCGATAGAGAATCTGGATGTGGAAGTAGTGATTCCTTGGGCAGCGGTTTTTTAAGGTTAAAACTTAAAGTGATTTTAATATACATGCCGACCAAGTATATCATTTCCGTAGTATTTTCACGCGCTGAACACTATAGTGAAATTTATTTTTGACATTCAGATTTCAATAAAAATCCATTTTTTTGTAGAAAACTGGCCAAAAAATAGGTTTAAAGTGATTTTTCTTATAAATTGACCAGATATATCATATTGGTAGTATTTTCATCCGTTGAACATGATGAAATTAGTAAAATTTACCCGTGACCTTTAAATTTCTATGAAAATTATATACTTGGTCGGCATGTATGTTAAAATCACTTTAAGTTTAATGTTTGGCCAGTTTTAACCTTAAAAAACCGCTGCCCAAGGAATCACTACTTCCACATCCAGATTCTCTATCGAAGTCACTCACAACGAAAAAACTTTGTATTTGGAAATAAGTTCCATAAACTTTAATAAAATAATATTTGAAATCCTCTACCTCAAAAACCCATAAAACGATACCCCCACATGGGTAGTGGGGGTGGATGAAATAAAAAATATTTTGAGGTTTCTGGTTCTTGTACATAGGTACACTAAATCACATTTTTTTCATCCCCTTTAATAATGGGGTGTGGGTGGTAATGGTGGCTAATGCCAAAAATTTTTTTGATACCTTAGCTTCTCTTATATATACTAAATACCAATTTCATGAACTCTTACCTGCTTGATTTACCCATTTACCCCAAATTTAGCCCAATTTACCCCCCAACCCTTGGACGGAACAAGATGAAAATATAATCTAGTTCCAGAACTTGTTAAAGAACATATGCGTACCAAATTTCAAGTCAATATCTTAAACGGTTCCAGAGTAAAGGTGCGCACAAAAAAGTTACAGACAGACAGAAATTATTTTTTTTGCTCAAACTTAAAATCTCGACGTTTCATGACATTTTAAGCCTATTTGAACAATAAAAATTTTTAAAAATTTTTTTGTCGTTACTATACCTAAGTACTTCCGCTGGATGTGAAAGTAATTGCGATTATCTCCGAAATTTGCCCTTAAGTCATATATTTTGACTACGGCATCGTGTTCAGCGCCCGAAAATCCTTCGGAAATGATATGTCGGTCTCCTGGGTTTGAACTTTTTTTTTGTGTGCCTGTGTTATCGAACCTGTTCGAAATAGCGTTCGAAACACGCAGCACGCTTTTATACTCAAATATTATACTTAATTACAAACACGGGTTACACTAAGGCCCTTACGGGGTAGACAGAAACAACAGGTTCGATGATTATTTTTTGTTTTTTAGCGCAGTATTTATAAAAGCATGTTTTTTTAGTCTTTTAAAAAACTGTCAATTATTCATACTTCATAACAGCAAACATTGCTTCGATTTATTTTCGACATAACAACTTTAGTTTTTGAAAGTTCGGATCGCCTGAATTAAAATTTCATTAAAGCATTAATTCCAATGCTTTTTAACCAGTGTCATTTTTGTTTAATACAATGAACATCCACGGAGCGTGAACAAGGACAAGTGAAAATTAGTTACATTTATTATTAGTAAATGCTAATTTTTACTGTCTATGTAATATATTGCAAATAGTAATTTGTTTGATTTACTTAATTATTAACTTCATGGAAGCCGAACAAGTTATGGTGATAGAACTATGAACAGACAACGTGTCCTACAATTTCGTCACAGTTTTAACGTGAAAAGCGAATTTATTGATGCATTAGAAGTATTTTTAAAATCTTTCAGTGGAGTATCTAAAAGATGAAATTAGATTCTATGAATTGTGTTTCCTTTTGTATACCAAATATAGTTAGTCAGCCGATGATATCGATCGATTTACCAACTATTGATTTACATTCAAAGACACCTTACCCCAGTCTGACTCAGTTTCATTTTACTCCAGACATGTTAAATATGATTCATGTTTTGAAACTTTTAATTTTGTGTCTCTCAAAAGTCATTGACAACTCTGGCACGATGAAGTCGAGAGTAGTTGGCGAATGATACAAACCTCTCATTGAAATTTTGAGTATCTATGAAGAATCACATTCCCATATACCTATCCGAACCGTTCTGTAACATTCAAACTCTCATCCATCATTGCTATCAGCCCACTTTTTACATTGAACATGAATCTCAAAGTCACCCCCCCCCATAGTTCAAATGCACCCTCGCTTCCATTTTTTATTCCTACCTCCCACGCCTAAATTCTTACATCTAACCTGTAAAAATCTACTCCACTCTGCCATTCCCCTACATTCTACCTATTACTTCCACATCCAGTTGAAGTATAGTAACGCAAAAAAAATTTTGAAAATTTTCATTTGAACAAAAAAAAAATGTCTGTCTGTCGTTACCTTTCTTTGTGCGCACTGGAATCGTTTAAGATATTGACTTGAAATTTGGTACATATATGTATTTTAACGAGATCTGGAACTACATTGTATTTTGATCTTATCCCGCTGAAGGGTTGAGAGGTAAATGGGGGTAAATATGTAGATCAAGCAAGTAAGCGTCCATAAAATTGGTACTTGCTCAGTCTTAAGATCTTAAAATATTTTTCGGCATTAGCCACCCCCACCCCAAAATATTAAAGGGTGTGAAAAAATAAAATTGTGATTTAATGTGTGTACAAGAACCAAAGACCTCATCATTTTTTACTTTATCCACCCCCACTACCACCCTTAGCTCGAGAAAGCAGGTATCTTAAAAAACGGTTTTTGTTAAATAACTCGAAAAGTATCATATTTAGCGAAAAAATGATAGGGACCAATAAAAAACTTATAAACCGGGGATGAATTTGGTTTTTTTTCTTTAATTTCTGTAAAATATGGTGATATGTGGAAGTATAAACATGGTGACCGATCGTCTAGGTGATTTACCATAACATGCTGAAAATAAAATGGTGTACTAGTCTTCTATGTGGGAAAGTCCCTGCAAAATTTTAGAGTGATCCGAGGAAATTTAGTACCTAATTTTTGTTGCATTAAAACTTGCAAACATACGCTACTGTTACTAGTCTGTGGTCAGTATAGAACAATGAACTTACTTGGGAAAGAACATATTTGGAGATGTTTACATGTCCTTAATTGGCATAAAAAGTTAAGCTGGCGCGTGCGGTCAAAGTGCCGCGTTTTTTGCTTTCGGTCGAACCATCAGGACACCGGTAGGTACAAAGTGTCGCCAAAGTTTGGTATTTTTGGGTTATCGACGGGTTTAAGTAAATATCTCTTATATTTACTTGTTGTAGAGTTCACTAGCATAGGGTCAATGTCTTTTCGACATATTTTGCTATTTTTGTAGTGTGATTTGATTAAAACCAAAAAGTCACTTCTACCCTCTCCAGCTTTGCTGTCAATCCCAAGTCTGGTAAAAAGGAAGGGGAAGTGATATGGTTGTACCGCGTTACATCAGATTGGTTAACGTCATTGGCGGTGCATTTCTACAAAAAAATAAGGTATTTTTTTTGTCGTATTTTTTAAATTTTTCATTTTTTTAACTCCTTTCGATAGGGACAACCTACTGATAAATTTTCCGCATGTCATGGTAGATCACCCTGTATAAGTCGAAGGATATAAATTAAATGTCAAATATCTGAGTTTTCACATTGATTTAATGAAAACGTTGACATTTTGTTACTGTAATTAGCCAGTAGTTAAAAAAATGTAATTCTCAAATACTGTTTTTCTTTAATATATAGCATAACCTGGATGCTGCTTTGTCCTTTTATAACACTTGCCTCAGAAATAATAGCACTTTAAACTATGAAGATATTTTATCTCAATAAATTGTTTCAGCAAAAAATTGTGGAGGTCAAAAATGAAAGTTGTAAACTGATGATAAACAAACGTAAACACACCACAGATAGTAGACAACCCCCAAATCCAAAGCCAAAGCTGTCCGGAAGGGGGTTACACATTCGGAAAAACGCAGACATACATCCACACCCTCCGGTGTTGTCAATACCGGGGCTGGGGGTCGAACCCAGAGCGCGGTAGCGAGTCGATCAGCGTATTCACCACTCAATACGCCTTAACCGATTAAGCTACCGTGCCGGTAAGATGATTTGGCTTTTCTGTATTTACGTGGGATTAATAATTTCGGAGGTATGGTAGTTTAAAGATGGCGTCCGAACGTCTATAGGACGAAGTGTTCATTTTAAATGTCGAATATCTCAGACAGGAGCGTAGCGAGCCAACTTTTTTGGGGGTTGCTTTTCAAATTTGCCAACTTCATAGACTTAAGAAGCCAACTCTGTAAACAAATAAAATAATTCCTCCAAAAAACTGATGAGCCGGGAGAGAAAATCCGCACAAAATTTTTTTTCCCACCGAAATAAAAAAAAAATTGATAAGCGGAGGAAGAAAATCCAAAAAAAAAATTTTCCGCCGAAATAAAAATTTCCAACTTATATCAAATTTCCAACTTTTTTTGCCAAGTCTATCGCCCCCCCTTCGCTACGCCCCTGATCTCAGAAACTTGCCTAAAAAATTTGGACTAGAAGTAAAGAAAATTCATTCATGTTTCAAATGATTCTTTGTTTGTTTCTGTATCATAAAAAACAAAAGTGATGACCGAAACAAGGTAGTCTTCACATTTTTTCAACAAAAATTTCGCAATTTTGTTACTGTTATATAAATTTTACAACCTCCATTTTTAATTCTTTATTTTGACCTCAGATTCGTACTCAGCGACCCCAAAAACATAACTAAGTATACTACGTTTCAAAAATAAGTCGGGAACACTTTTTCAAATATTAAAATTTTCGAAGGGTGATTTTCACCCCTTGTGAGTAAGAGCAAGTGTTGGGACCATATAGAAACTGAAAATGATACCCTTTACTACAAGAATCACAAGAATTACATATAACATTATTTCTAAATTTTGCATATTTTTAACTTATGTTACTTAATATTCCACATTTTTTAACTGAAATGGTTTAATAACAACAACACAGCCCTACAGAAAAAGAAAAGTGTGTTGTACCAGAAAAGAGACCATCGAATCCCCACGTATTTTATTAAATTAACTTCTACCTTGGCATTTTTTTCGCATTTTTCTGTGGTGATACCGAAAAATGGGTCAAATTGACATGATATCGAAAATATTTGTTAAGAAAAAGTGCTTAGAATCCATATTTCGGATAATTTTGAACCAAATCTGAGAAAAAACAAAAATACAAATTTTTACCCCGATCTATACGTATCTTTTTATTTGTTTTTATTTTTTCTCAGATCTTGTTCAGAATTAACATATGGGGTCCTCGGATTCTAAGTACTTTTTCTTATTAAAATTTTTTGATATCTTGTCAATTTGAGCCATTTTTTGGTACCATCACGAAGAAAATGCGAAAAAAACACGAGATTTACAAAAAAATGACAAGGTAGAAATCAATTTGGACGACAGATTCGGATTCAGCGGACCAAAATAAGTCAGGATAAGCCTTATTTCTGGTACAACATCCTTTTTTTATTTTGTGGGGCTGTGAATTGTCAACGCCGAACAGGTTACAGATTTAGAAACATCTGTATCTCTTTGTGTAAATTAGAACAAATAAATGGCTTCCTTTCAGATCGTCAGATCGAAAAAAATGTCGTCTGTCATCTTTTAAAAGTCTTTTACCTCTAGTGAGGTAAATTTAAAAAAAATAATTCTCTCACTACTGAATATATCCAATTATCATACCTAAATTAAGAGGAAAATGTAATATTCTGTCGCAATATTTACTTGTTTGTTCAAATGTGAATGTGTTGTAAATTTTTGTGCTAAATTATGTTTATGATAATAAAGTTTATTTTTAACAAACACCACGTTATCGACTAACAAACCGATTTATTACTAACATTTTACCAGTAAATATGTGTAGCCCAGAATTTAATTGTTTAATTATTTTTGAAATAGGAATATTTAATGTGGAAAATACGCGCTTAGGCAGGTACATCATGCATACAATTTGTTCGTGTGTAGGAATAAATGTTTATACAATACTTATTTTATGACACTAAGGCCCGGTACTTTCAGCTCCCGTTAAATTTATTCTCCAGAGAATTTCCTTGGAGACAATTGTGTCAATAATCGTTTCCATGGGATCTATCTATAGAATAGATTTAACTGGAGATGAAAGTACCGGGCCTTAGTACTGAGCTCGGTACTAGTTCCAAGCTAATTTTAAATATTTTTTAATATCCTTCTCTAACTTATGCCTTATTTCATTGAAAACCTTGAGTATAACAAATCGCTGTATTTTTTTTATTGGTTCTTAAATACCACTTAAAAACCCTAGTTAAAGCCAATTCAATAATTAGTATATCTATTCTAAAATCTATCCGAAAACTCCTTCAGCACAGTATCCCCCCAAAAGTTCCAACCTCCAGGGTTGCCATAGTTGTCATCTATGTCGAAAATTACGGTGCATAAAAAAAATCTCTTTCCCTTTTCGCGGTCTTTTTCTTAAATTCTGTTGCAAGTCAGTCTTTCTTAAACGTCCATATTCTGCCAGAATTTTAACATTCAACGACCTTAGTATCTTCGTTCCATTTCTTTCGTCGCTTACCCTGCTCTTCACTGACATCACCAAATTTTTCCGGAAGAAATCTAGTTAGTCTAGTTTTATGCTCATGTCTTAAATAAATCCTTTTTTTTAACGTCTTATTTATATTAACATCCTAGCGGAGTTTAGCTACACGCGCACATAGACAACATCACAACACCCATTCCCTGCGACATTGCCATCTGCCGCAGCTGAGTCTTGAACTTAGGGGAGGAGACTGACTAGCCGCGTTTTCTCTACTCAACCGGTCTCGTCCACTGCTACCATCTCGGCAACACGTGAAAAATGCCACTAGGCATCCATACCCTAGCCAAAATTCGAACCCGGAACCCCATGCTCGCAAGCCTAACATTATAAGCATTGCGCCACTGAGTCGGGATGTTTTCTACAATATATCTGAGTCTTTATAGTTGCTTAAAAAGTTATTTACAACTTGACTGAAAGCTTTATATGCTTCTTTCGTTGTCTTGTGTTAACATTTCAAAATGATTGGTTAGTTTGATCAATTTTCTTGTTTGTAGTCCTACAAAAATGCCTTCCTTTAATTTTGCTTCGGGGAGACACAAATACTTCACAGAAGTACGTAAAACAATCTTTAGTTTTATTTCTTGGCAAATTGCGTCTGATATGTAGCAGGGGCAATCAATTTATTTTGGGATCAAGTAGACTTCCATGAATAACATTTTTGGAGGTGTGAAATGCACCCTTGGTGGCCAGTTTTTTTATCCATTGCTGGTTTTGAACCTAATAGCCCACCCACATGTGGTAATTTGGTATAGTTCACTCCATTCTTATACGATCACATAAAAAACTCAAAACTGCCGAATGGGCTAATATAAGAGGGTGACCGGGGCATGCTTTATTTTTCTACACAATGTTAAATAATAAATATATTGTATTACTTATAGATAAAACATTATTTTATGTAAAGTATTGTAATGTGTTACAACCCCTAGAATGATGTATTTGCACCTACTCGAGAAAGAACCTACCAGAAGATTCCAAAGTGACAATCTGGAATTATCTAGAGAATGGTGGCGTCATCACAGAAAAATCGAGATCTGTCATTTTTAGGTATAAAAGACCGACCGCATTCTCGGCGAGTAGTTCAGAAAGTATAGAAAGTGAGGTTAAGATTTCAAAGAGAAACAAAGTGATAAACATTGTGATTTTTAGTCAGTAAAGTGTATTTAAATTAATAATAGTATTGTGAAGTATCCAGTAAATATTTAATAAAGTGTGTTAGTGGACATCTCTTGTTATAATTTTTGGAACCCACGGATTTTGCGAGGGTGGTTTCCTAAGGGTGGAAACACGTGACAGTATGTTCTGGCATGATTAAGGTAAGAAATAAACGTAAACACGCCTCTTTCAATTAAGATTTCTAACTCTGGTGATATAGTTATGCGAATCACCCCTAACTAGAACGGCGCGAAGTTTATTGTCGGCGTTAATACCAGGGTAACAGCTATTCAGAGCCGTACTTTAAATGTCAATGTCGCGAAGGACGAGCAATGCGTCCATCAATGCAAGATAATCCTTATCTTTACATAAAACAGAGTGGGATTGTTTTTTTCTGTAATATTATTTTGTACATTCTAATACGCAAAAATTATTACAGCTCTGTAGTACTCTTGTCTGCATATAATAGCGCCGACATTGATATTTTTGTGGCCAGCTTTTATGGCCTTTTTTATGTGCTATACATTTGTAGACAACTATATATCGGAATTGTTGTGATCTTTGTAGTTAATTTTGACAAGAAGTTCATCAAGGTTTTCATAACTCTTTTAACTGTTGTACGACCATCGGGAAGAGAAGGTGTATTATGGACATCTTTCTGCCGATAAGAAGGCTTCAGTCAGTTTGTACTCAGGTGCACCAAGATGAAGTACTAAGTCGGACATGTTTCTGCAGTGTAAACTGGCCCAATTTCTACAAGGTAATCAACAAACTGCGCCTTACAATGTACACACCAATAGAATGTTTCTGAACAATGTAAATTTTTAGCTTTTATCCTTGATCCTAAAGTCTAAGAAAGATCTTTAGGAAATCTTAAATCTTTAAGTTATCTAGTTTTTCTAGATAAAATAGCTGATGTTCCTTCTATGAAGTTCAAAAATATCACTTTTAATATCTGCTGAACATTAGGAATTGGTGCTACTTACAGTTTACAGAACTGTAAGAAGGGAATGGGTATATCAGCATTGGCCTTATTACTGACTGAATTTTAAGATATCCAATATATTTAAGAGTTTTTGTGTTAGTAGTATGGCCCTTGACATTGCACAGATAACTAACAGTGATCATAAAGATTTTTTGGTTCTTTTCACACTATTTTTATTCCAAAAGGTAGTGTGCTCCTAAACCAATGCCTTAAGGCGTCTTCACAAATCTTAAACACAACGTGTGGTGGTATATTTTGTATTGCTTCGCTATGATACTACCACAGTGCGTAACAGAAATCATCATTCTTACTTTTACAACACTTACTAGATATTTTTCCATAACAAATTAGCAAAAACAACTATCGAATATATTTTGACCCCATTAGCAACACAGTTCATTATACGAGTATATTTAATTCGCAAAATTGTTGTTTTTTTTTAATTTGGCGTGCGGCATTGGTTGTGTGTAAAATAATATTGTAGATTATTTGAAAATAAATTCCTTTTCCAGTTCTCAAGTGTTATGACATTTTGAACATTAATACTTACCATTTATACTTCCTTCAGCTCATACCGATAGCGTGCAATTATTAATCATGTTGGTGGTAATGGTAATTGATAACAGGTCTACCTACGTTCATATATTAGTCATGTCATGTTGTCGGTTAATTATACCTTAACATAAGAAATACGTTTTAAAGAACGTATATTACAGTATGCATTGTTAAAACCAATATAGACCAATAAATATAAGGATTTTCATATAGTCCACTGGTGTTAAATTCTCTTTTTAGGGTGATTTTTAAGTTCTCGCCCTCAAAAACGAATTTCTACTAATTCTGATTCTGACTAAAATAGTTGCCAAGTTATTGCAAGAAAATATTTTTAAAGTCTCCATCTCATTTCTCACGAACATTTTACAAAAAAAAAAACCTATTGGTTCAATTTTCATCTCTCAGTTTCTGGAACCTATAGAAACGTGTTTCATCCTGAACTGTCATATTAAGATCAGATGGTAATATATTAAAAAATTGAGTTCCTAAGTATCCAGTGCCATTTTTAGTTCTAGTTAAACGAAACAAATGATTGTTAAAGTAATCTTTGACTCTGATATTATAGGAATGGATTTGACATACTACTGTCGGTTTTAATTTGATAAACTCTTCTCTGGAACCGTCTCTAAATCCCTCTATACCCGAAATTATGCATACTGCTTTTCTAACTAAACTAACAAGTTTTCGAAATTTTATTACACACAGGTGATTTTCCCATGATAATTTGGTATTTAAATTGACCCCAATTTTAAAATAAAATCTAGGTTGTTTTCTTTTCGCATTACGCAAACTAAATAGCATGATCTCTGCCTTGAATGCATTTAAGCATAAGTTATTTGAAGCAAACCAGTTTTGAGCTTCTAGTTCAGTGTCAGCCATTTTATTTAATAAACCCGTAATATCACTAGTTAGATTGGTGGCATTAGCAAACAATGTGGCTAGAGTATTCTTTGTAAGTGCCTTGAGGGAGATCATTAATATCAGTCGGGAAAAGTATAGGACCCAGGACGGATCCGTGGAGAATAACATGTTTTAATTTTATCGATTGAGATTTAACACCACTGTATACGACAAGTTGTCTGGTATTCATCAGAAACTTAAAAGACATCTGCGTCCCTCTATAAAGTTGTAATAACCCCCTTTATGGATGAGTCCATGGTACAAACATTGAGAAGAGATATATCCCCATCTCCCAATCCAGCGTTTATCATAGATATTAATTTGTCAATTGCGAATGTGGTAGAAAAGGACAATGTTAAAAATAGCTGATTTTTGGCCCCTATCTCGGAACGCATAAAACCCAAAGCAAATGGTTGAAAAAGGCTCAAGATTAATAAAAATACATCTTCATGGTACCAAAAGTTTGGGGAAAATTTTATTTCACCCCTAAAAGCATAAAGACAACCACTAAAATGCTATAAATAATGGCTTACACTGAATGTGAAAATTATATTTATTTTATGATAACTATTAGGTATTGATTCAATAGAGATAACAAAAAGGTAAAAACTACCCCTGTCCACACCTTATTCGGGGGATGGAACGCCATACGCAGCATGTAATATTAAAAAAATAAGTACCAAGGTGATTAAAAATGTACAAAATAATTTTTTAATATTAGTTGAGCCAGACCTTCAACTGATCCGACCTCAGCATCCCCATTTTCAAAAACAACCCCTATGGTATAATAAAAAATAAATAATAAATTATTATATTATAATTATTACATTATTATATACATATATGTAGCAGTAATTATATATTTTTAAAAGAATGTTTATTAAATCTTTAGAGAGTTTCACATTATAATAATAATAATAATAATGATAATAATAATGTTTATTTGGAATTAAAAGATTACACAATGTAACAATAAAGATGTTTACCAAATAAACACTCCGCTTTCGCAGAAGTATTCTAGTGACACTTGTTTGAGATGTTGAGTGTGTGAACATTTAATTTTTACACTATTTAATATCTATCTATAGATAATATTTACTTATATACTATAATACTGCACATACACATTGTATTATAGTTAACATTTTGCTACCTATATATAGTTAGTTCACCAGTAAGATAAAAAAATAGCAAAAAAAATGTTGAATGTAAAAAGGATCACCTCCTCGTGGTGCATCCTGGCGAACACAATAAGTGGCCAAATGATCCTTCTTTGCAAGTATCATTTACATATTTACTGTACCCTTTTCTCCAACAAGTGAAGCTTACCCAGAAGTACCTTTACATGGAATATTATAACAGAGAATAAACTAATATCATTTCAACCACTTACAGTGATTAACTATCTTCAACGTCTATCTATTAAATGCAGACATAAGAACTAATAGAAACCTTTCATTTTATTTTAATTTGCTCTGCAAATATTCTGTACCAGATGCCGTTTTAACATCTCTAAATAACGGCAGTTTTTCTTTATAGGGATGCTATTAGGTAATCAGTATAAGTGTAATATTTTCATATGATTTTATATATTTCATAAATTGATAATCTTTTTTTTTCTAACATTAATTATCATTAGTGCCTGTCATCCCTAAACTGGAGTTGGTGTTGATTCATTTTAATCACCTAGTTTCTTATTTTTTAGTATTTGTAGCGGTGAATATGATTCTACCACCTGAATAGGGAAGTTTGGCTGTTTTCGAGGTTGCTAAATAACTCTTTATTTGTTCTTTATTAAAAAAAAGTGTTGACTAAAACCATAAAGATCTATTGTAATATTACGTGCGGTAAATATTTTTCATATTGATAAAGAGGTACTTTTTCGTAATAAGAATACTCACGTCAAGACAAAGTGAATGTCTGTCCCTTTTACTGGTATAAAATAATTTGGAGCATTACTAAGTGCCGCGGCATTTTTTTAGTATCCGATACTGTGAATAGAATTGTACCCCGAATAGGGTAGTTTGGTGGTTTCCAGGGCCGCTAACTAAAGCGCTTTTTTGTAATAATACTTGCTACGAATAATATTTCATATCCTTATAGGGATTGTTTTTGAAAACAGGGATGCTGAGGTCAGGAACAGTTGAAGGTCTGGCTCACCTAATATTAAAAAATCATTTTGTACATTTTACCTTGGTACCTATTTTCTTAATATTAGATGCTGTGTATCTCGTTCCATCCCCCGAATAGGGTGTGGATAGGGGTAGTTTTTACCTTTTTGTTATCTCTATTGAATCGATACCTAATAGTTATCATAAAATAAATATAATTTTCACATTTAGTATAAGCTATTATTTATAGCATTTTAGTGGCTGTTTTTATGTTTTTGGGGGGTGAAATAAAATTTTCCCCAGGCTTTTGGTACCACGAAGATATATTTTTATTACTTTTGAGCCTTTTGCAACCATTTTCTCTGGGTTTTATGCGTTCCGGGATAGGGGCCAAAAATCAGCTATTTTTAACATTGTCCTTTGTTTCAAAAGCCGTACTGATTAGAATAGAAGGCTATTTGTTGTATTATGGATACATTGAAAACTGAATTTAAGATAACCTCGTAATTTTAGCGAGACACGATATGACGTTTTTGAAATACATTCATATATTTTAATTCAAGTCCTTATGTAACGTGAAAACCAAAGCCACTTTTTAAATTTAAAAATTGAATAATTTTTTTTTAACTCACTTTTATCTCTCTAATCTCGGCGCTCACAACGTAACTTCACATTTATTACAGAGTTGCCAAGTCTGCACAAAATGATCAAATTATATAAACAAAACTGAAAAATGGACACACACACACAAAGTTGATATCTTAAGTGATCGCCCCCGATTGAAAATGTCCATAATCTTTTAAATGTTGCACAGCCTACACAAAGGTTTGTTCATCAGGAACACTGATGTTAGCAAACCGTTGTTTATAGTATACGAACCTGATTTTAATTTTCTCTGACCGCACCAATCAAAACAAAATGTTTGTTCACCAATGTTTAAAATTTGCCATTGTTAAAAACGTAAAAGTAAAATGGTTCACTATTACCACGTACACGTAAGGACCAGTGCATATTTTAACAGCAGTAAACACTTATTGTTTACCTATTGCATATGGCATCTGGGCAGGCCGATGAGCCACAAGATCAGGATTAGATGCAGAAAAAATACCGCATTATGGGCGTACTCGTTAATTATTTGCAACATTAAAAATTTATTTTCTCGGTTATATTTGAGCATTTTGATAAAGAAAAGTCTTCATAGATCTGAATTATTTCAAAAATACCTTGTATATTAGTTTGTAATTTGACGGATCATCATCAGGGATGTTTTTTGGCTTATACCTACGAAACACCCTGTGCACATATACTATATTCATAATTTAATTTAAGTGTAAGAGTTTCTCGTATTCCCTTTTTTAAATTTCTCTGAAATTGTTTGTCTTTATGGAAATTAGCGCAATCACAGTTTTCTTTGTTTGACTCTGGTCAAGAAGAGACACTTCCGGTGTCAGTGGAGGTCGCCACCTCGCCGCTGGGCGGACATGCACATCACACACATCTCATCCACTTTGTTCTGGCTCGGTCATGCGTTTTTTACTTCCCTACTAAGTTGTCTTCCTGCATTTCTGCAATTAGAGGCATGCAACTAGGCGGCCACGATGGCATACAGGCAAACTCAATGTCAATTCGTGTTTTATAATATAATAGTTTTTATCTCGGCTAGATCTCCATGCTCCTTGCTGACAGTCGTTTTTTTACGGTTGTCGTCCTCGGATTACAAAACGACTGAGTTGTTCGCATCACGACCGCTGATGGAGCAGTGGCGGAGAACGTAGAAAGTACAAGTGGTTAGGCATGCAATTTCATAGTGTGTGGGCATTGAGCACACATATTTGTTAGAGTGGAATTTCTTCTATTTTTAGCTTAGGGCCTACGAGCCTAGAAATGGTCGGATGCTCCCCCTTCTGAGTAAAAGCAAATAATTTTAAGCACGTATGGAGTAAGTCAAAATGAAGAGATTTAGGGGCAGACCCATTTCGAAACCCCCATTATTCATTATTTAGAAAAAGACCATCACTTTTTATACATCAATCAATAGAAAACTTATAAGCTTTAATTTTCTACTCTTGATTTTGGATTTATTAGGCGGTTTAGTAATAAGCAAAAATATAACACTACGTAGTAGCTCTCCTCCATATTTTTGTAGTGGGAAAAAAACGGTTTCTGATCAACTAAAAAATATATTGGGATGTAAAGCTTTATTTTCTTTCGATTGGCGCAAGCCGCAATATTTCTTACTGTTTTCGAGAAGAAAAAAAGAATATAGAACTGTGCGATCCACCCCTTTGAGCAGGGGAGGGGGGGTGCCTCCGCAGATTTTCGAGATGGATTTTCTGCCCCTATATCTCTTTATTTTGACTTACTCCATACGTGTTTAAAAGGGTTTGCTTTTACTTAAAAAGAGAAGTATCAACCATCATCGTAGGATCTTAATAGCTGTTTATAATATCATGGTATACATGATATAATTTATCGCTTTTCACAATATTATTATACATCCAGTAAGTAACAAACAAAGATACCATCGATACCTTTTTTGAGATGCAGCTGCATCGACCCTCAATATACACAAGGAACACATGTCTTAAAAAAAACATAGTTTTTATAACTTCAGATAAGAGTTGCAGTAAAAATCTCGGGAAAAGGGAAAGGAAATGATGCCTTAGCTTTGCAGATATATACAGATAATAGCCAGGAGAAAACGAATTCCATTGTTGGAAAAATAAAAAATAAAGTAAAAATATCTGCATTTATTAATTCCTTATTTTTCAAATAATTCATTGTACCTTTCTTAAAAATTGCTGAAGTAGTGTCATTGCATGTAAAAATAAAATATGATCTTGACCCTTTGGAATATGACTTCCAACTTTGTGAAGAATACATTTTCGTTTCTATTTTTGCTTTCCCAAGTTTGAAAAAATAAATAATTTTATCAACAGTGGTTCGAGTAATCAACATTACTAATAAATCTACGTCTTTACCTACAACAATACTTGTTCTTCTGTCAGATTCTTCGATTTTGAGCTTGTTTGATATTAGCATCAAATATTTCAAGTCGTATTCATAGTCTAATGAGATATGCACGCCGTTGAGTGCGTACTGTTCGTTACAACTCTGTAAATCGAATTATCTCCAAAACGGTTACTCTTACGAATAAAAGTTGTAACATCTTTTTTGTAGGAAATTTGCTAAGCTACAAATCTGATTATTAATATTTTTTTCTGTAAAAGTGACCGTTAACGAGATATTCACGAAAGAGAAATATAAAATATAATAATATACTTTCTATCTGTTTGATCTGTGTTTTCGTTCCTAAACTTCAAAAGAAATAATTAGTGACAAAATCACATTCACACTCAAATGCAATGATTCAATTATCTCACTTTATATATAAATCAAAAACACAATAATGAATATAAATACATTTTATATGGTTTTGGTTTTGGATTGAGATCATCAAAAAATATTATTGGTAATAACCTACATTTTATCAGCACATTTTAAGCCTGTTATTTCCTTTCGTTTGAGTAATACCAGCAAAATTCAGCAACTTGGAGTTGAACGTGCGGATGTCCTCAAAATCTTAAACTGCATCTGCTGAACGACAATCAGATTCTACATGTCAAAAGGATGGATGTACAGTACCAACTTCACCTTTTGTATTACTAATATACAGGGTAGTTAATAATTACAGACCCTGTCATACTTTAAAGGCCGAGAGTAGAATAAAAAGTAAAGTGTAGTTTGTTATATATGCCCATAGTATGATATCGCGGGGTAGTTTTTTTTTTCTCCAAGTAATAATGGACGAGGGAAATATTCTTTGATCTGTTAGAGAAAGGTATTCTTGTCGATAACGATATAATGAACTATTCACGAGTTATTGAGCAGTTATTGTATGTATTCTCGCTCACCGAACCAGCACTCAGTTTAGCTGATGAAGTATTTTTATTTGCTTAATTCTGAAAGGAATCGATTTTAATTATAGCTCTTTGAAAAGGGAGAATGTTACTCTAAGAAATGGTACCCTTTTCAGCAGGGCCGGCCTTAGTTCCTCAGGCGCCCTCATGCGAAATTTTAAAAGGTTTTTCTGGACAAGTCCGAAAAAAAACTTTCTTCGTTAAGCTCGTGGCGCCCCCTGGAGTATGCGTGGCACGTTCGCCCCCCCCCCCCCCCAAACATTAATAAAAGTAAAAAAATTTGTTTTTTTTCTAAAGTTGTATCGATAAAATGTGAAAATTTGCTAGTACAAATATAGCGAAAAACTTTTTCTTTCGAAATAGATACCAACTAGATCGAGAAGAAATAAAGATCGACGAACCTTTTTTATTTGAAACTTTTTTCTAAGATTAACAGTTTTCGAGAAAACTATATAGGAGTAATTGTTGGCCTGGTACTGCGATTAGGTGTTGCTAGATTTCCACATTCTTCGTCATTAAATAAATTTTGCATATATTTCCTCCACCGTTTTACTTTATTTTCAATCTTCAAAAAAATTATTTTCTTTCTGTTCGAATGGGCTTAGAATGTCATAAAATGTCGAGTTTTTAAGTTTGAGTCTAACTTTTTCTGCACATGATTACTCTGGAACGGTTTCGATATTGACTTGAGATTTTGTACACCTATGTATTATAATGAGATTTGAAACTAGACTATATTTTAATCTTACCCCGTTGGAGGGTTGGAGGTAAAAGGAGTAAATAAGCAAAGCAAGCAAGTAAGTGTCAAAAAAATTGGGATTTACTGTGTGTACAAGGCATAAACCACCACCACTACAGATGTGGCATATCGTTTTATGAATTTTTGGGGTAGACGATTTGAAATATTAAAGTATTAAAGTTATATGAACAATTATTTCCACAGAGTGGAGTGCAAATATAGTATCAAAATTATTTTTTTCCAAGAGACTTGGATAGGAAATCTGGATGTGGAAGTAGTGATTCTTTAGACAGAGAAAATCATCATTCAAATATGCTCATTCGAAAAATGTACAATGTTCGCTTTAAGAAAATTATGTTTAACTTGGAGAGTGAAATCATTTATTACCACTATAAAATGTCTGGAACTCTATTGAAAATAGATGTGAAATTCAGCGTAATATTGCAAATCAATCAAATCATGACACTTTTTAGGTCGACTGCCAATTGCCAGGTTGTAAATGAAGCTCATTTTAATCATTAGTTCGTAAAGTTGAGTTACGTTGCAGTTTCTAATATAATAAAGAAGTAAAAAAGTTTTATTTACTGTTTAAATTTTTTTACAAATTGGAATTTATACATTTATGCTTTTTGTAAGATATTTTAAATGAACAAGAAACGAAACGGAAAATATTCAGATTGAAATCGAAGAGGCTGCTCACATTGGGAATAACAAAAAAATATCAAATAATCACTCTGGTTAAAATGATTGTGGCATCCTCCTTTTTCTCTGTTTCTTATTGGGATGCTCTGCCACACGTATTTTCTTCTAAACAATGTCTGAAATCTACGAAATAATACAATTAACCAGTATTTTACTGGAAAATAACCTCTACGCCTGTGACTTTTACGTCAAAGGGTCAGTTAGAGGATGGTTTTTGACAAATAATGAATAAGAACAAAAATATATAAAAATGACGTATTTTGCTGACGTTTCGGAAAACGAATCTGTTTCCTTGCTCAAAGCGTATTATAATGTTTGTGTGCTGTGTATATTAAATACGCAGCTTTAAGAATATATTTGTTATATTCAGTATCCGTAGATACTTACTGCTTACACAGAACTGTTGATATATCTAGTTGATAGTTTTATTTTAAGCAATGTTGAGTTTGTTAAGTTCTTCTTTTAACATCGGCAGCCAGGTTGTGCAAATATCTACGGAACAATTCGACACGCATTTATCCTCATTCAATAGTATTATTGCCACTTTTTTAATTTTTTTTCTGTTGCTATCTGTCTCTTTTGTTATAATTTTTGCCGAGTCCTAGTTTATTTCTATGTCCGTTCTCCCAAGCGTGTTCACAAATCTTCGATTTCTGAATCTCATTCTTCCTAATGTAACCCCTGTGCTCACCCAATCTAACACTGAATGGTCTGGATGACTCACCCACATAATATTTATTACAATCACATGGAATACTATAAATGCAGTTTTTTGAATTTTGCTCATGATTTAGCGGTTTTGTTAAAATAGATGTCAATGTATTGCCCGTTTGAAATATCGTCCTAATATCAAATCTATTGCCTATACTGCGTAGCTTTTCAGATAATCCATGTACATAAGGAATTAACGTTGTGTACCGTTGTTCAGGTTTTTGGCGTATACAGGGTCATTCACGGAAAGCGGGTATTAGACGTTTCTTGGGATCTGTCGAGTTTAGAAATTTGAAAATTGGTATGAGGGGGTTTTTAGATATGGCGGATCCAACGAAAATATTTTCATGCTTGTGCTACTTCCGCTTATACCGGATGTAGCACCTAACTTTGTTATTTTAAATGGAACACCCTGTATTTTATTGCATATTTCGATTCCTCATAAAATTTTAGCTTAGGTTTATGTACCATAACATACTCTTAAACATTCCGGTTTTCGAGATAATTAATATTTTTGAAGATTTTCCCACCCTTCGGAAAAAAAATCAATATCTTCTTTCATGTAGCCGATTAGTAAATTTTCTTTTCAAACTTTTACAAGTATCCTATGACCTAACTAAAAGTTCTCTTATGTTTTCACAATATCATACAGAGTATTTTATTTTCACAGTCGAACATTGTTTTAGTTCAAACGTCAAAACGTCATTTTTTCCAAATGGAACCCCCTGTATATTTTTACAGAATCTAATAGAGGATTGAATTCTGCATCGATTGATATTAACATTCCCTATACATGTCTCTCTTTGTTTTCTTATTATGGACGAATATTTGTAAAACGTACAAACAAAATCAGCACTATTTGTTAGTAGGCAATACAAGTCATAACTCGGTTCCTTTTTTATCATAAACGAGAATAATCATGTAGATAATTGATAATCATTTGTTTTTGATAGCTTCAAAAACGAGAGATTAGATTTATAACAAATACTTTGGCACAAAAATTTACAAAATTAATGAACACTGAATATAAATATTTAATGCAGCAACTGTTCAAAATGCTCTCCATTCTGCTCCAAACAAGCCAATATCCTGGAATTTACGGCACTTACAATGACTCGGCGAATTTCGTGGGTATTTATTTACTGAAATGCAGTCCGTATTCTCTTCTTTGGATCTTCTTTGGTAGTAGCCGTGGTGGCATAAACAATATTTTTGATAGTATCATATCTACGAGGAGAATTTAAATAGCAATAAATATGCGAAGATTTTGCGTACAGTAACTTTTATTGATAATTTGCCCCTAAATATTTATAATTCTATGTATTTTTAAATGAATGGTTGCGGTCCACGGGAAGTTTATGACGAATTAGTAGCGACGTTCGAAGATAGGTGGTTTTGCTACCGAGGACCTTGGAGATGGCCAGCAAGGTCCCCTGATTTGACCCCCTTAGACTTTGGACCTTTAGGTTATTAAAAATATTGTTTATGCCACTCCTGCTACTACCAAAGAAGATCCAAAGAACAGAGAACGGGCTACATTTTAACAAATCCCCATGAATTAGCCAAGCCACTGTAAGTGCAAGTGGAGAGCATTTTGAACAGTTGCTGCATTAAATATTTATATTCAAAGTGTTCATTAATTTTGGTCCCAAAGTATTTGTTATAAATCTAATCTCTCGTTTTTGAAGCTGTCATCTTGATAATAAACAAATGATTATCAATTATCTACATGATTATTCTCGTTTATGATAAAAAAGGAACCAAGTTATGACTTGTATTGCCTACTAATAAACAGTGCTGATTTTGTTTGTACGTTTAACAAATATTCGTCCATAATAAGAAAACAAAGAGAGATAGGTATAGGGAATGGTAACATCAATCGATGCAGAATTCAATCCTCTATTAGATTCTGTGAGAAAATACAGGGGGTTCCATTTGAAAAAAATGACTTTTTGACGTTTAAACTAAAACAATGTTTGACTGTGAA
The DNA here is from genome assembly GCA_936432065.2 of Rutpela maculata. Lineage (NCBI taxonomy): Eukaryota > Metazoa > Arthropoda > Insecta > Coleoptera > Cerambycidae > Rutpela > Rutpela maculata. The sequence continues at coordinate 222,930,809 of OW386286.2, read as the reverse complement.
AATAAAATACTCTGTATGATATTGTGAAAACATAAGAGAACTTTTAGTTAGGTCATAGGATACTTGTAAGAGTTTGAAAAGAAAATTTCCTAATCGGCTACATGATAGAAGATATTGATTTTTTTACCGAAGGGTGGGAACCGTCAAAAATCTCCAAAAATATTAATTATCTCCAAAACCGGTATGTTTAAGAGTATGTTATGGTACATAAACCTAAGCTAAAATTTTATGAGGAATCGAAATATGCAATAAAATACAGGGTGTTCCATTTAAAATAACAAAGTTAGGTACTACATCCGGTATAAGCGGAAGTAGCACAAGCATGAAAATATTTTCGTTGGATCCGCCGTATCCAAAAACCCCCTCATACCAATTTTCAAATTTCTAAACTCGACAGATCAAGAAACGTCTAATACCCGCTTTCCGTGAATGACCCTGTATGATTATTATTTTCTATATATGTGAAAGTTCTATCAACAACAGCTTCAGCTTGTTTATAAGAACTTCTTTTATAAAGCGTTTCTCATTGTCTAATATTTCATCATTAGAAGAAATTATTTTGGCCCTATCATATAAGCATTTTATAACATGCATCGACTGATTTGAGTTAAAATTTAGAATAAACTGGGACTCTGCAAAAATTTTAACAAAAGAGACAGATAGCAAGAAAAGAAAAATTAAAGAAGCGGCAACAATACCATTGAATGAGGATAAATGCGTGTCGAATTGTTCCGTAGATATTTGCACAACCTGGCTGCCGATGTTAAAAGAAGAACTTAACAAACTCAACATTGTTTAAAATAAAACTATCAACTAGATATATCAACAGTTCTGTGTAAGCAGTATCTATGGATACTGAATATAACAAATATATTCTTAAAGCTGTGTATTTAATATACACAGCACACAAACATTATAATACGCTTTGAGAAAGGAAACAGATTCATTTTCCAAAACATCAGCAAAATACGTCATTTTTATATTTTTGTTCTTATTCATTATTTGTCAAAAACCACCCTCTAACTGATCCTTTGACGTAAAAGTCACAGGCGTAGAAGTTATTTTCCAGTAAAATACTGGTTAATTGTGTTATTTTGTAGATTTCAAACATTGTTTAGGAGAAAATACATGTGGCAGAGCATCCCAATAAGAAACAGAGAAAAATTAAGAAAATGCCACAACCAACATTTAGACAATATCCTCCTTTTGATTCCAAGGTACTAAACCGTCAATTGGATAAGAATAATTTATATAATAGAATAATGAAAAACTTGAATAGATAACACTATGGTTTAATTTATTACTAGATTATTAAAGTACGTGTAGTTTTGGTATTATCATTTTTCAACCGAGATATGAATATAAAATTCAAGGGAAATTTTAAATTACAGTCAGCTTTATCTTCAGAATAATCACTGAATAGGGAAATGCGCGTAAACTTGTACGTTTTGCTTTAGACAGCAATCAAGCATTTCGCGTTTGAATTCCTAAACTCATGAATTTTACACCGTACCAGACTGATGAGTGCCAGCAATATGATCGTCTTAATCGCTAAATGTTTATCTTTATTATTTTTGTTTTGACTGCGTATCTCCTTGCAGTTAACTACATGCATCAGGATATTTTAGAAGACAAACGTAAAATCACTTGTTTTGTGGACCTGTCTTCTCTACAGTCTTTTACAGAGTTACAGAGATTTTGTACAATTGGCGTCACCTTAAACTCAGCACCCTTTGAGATGCTCCTTTTCTAACACGCCCCACTACAAATAATTAAATTCGGTAGGTATTTAGGTCTGAGTGGCGATTAACATTGTAGGATACACGATGGCCTGGAATTATGCAATATGGATAAGTAAACATTTTTTATTTCATTTCATTTCTGTGGGACGTATCGGATATTCAGTAGAATAAATAAAATTGATCTGATTATGCTTGCAGTATAAATGGCAATGCATATAAAATAACTGACGCTATAAGTAAGTAATACAGGGTGATTCAGAAAATTAATGCAAATGGTCAACTTTCGAAAGCTGAAATACTCTAAGGATGCACTAGCAAACATCAGTAAAATTCACTAATTCACCATACACGGTGGCCCACTGAAAACGAAACTGGCGTGTTTTCTCTTTGTATGATCATTTTTTTGACAAACGCTCTGATCCGTCAATTTTATTATCAAGGGGAGTACTTTTATTGGGTATTGTTGATCTCGCCACTTCAATCCTTAAGCGGTAGTAGGATGGGTGAGCCCTTAAATCTTTAAATGAAGTATTACATCGTTTTAAAGCCCGTTAAATTGTGGTGTTCCATTTAAAAAAATACAAGTTACGTCTATATCTCGAAAACTGAGGCATGCATAATTTTCTTCATAACAGCAGCGGATTCTACTCAAAAAAGTGCCTCAAGAATGTGTTACAAAAATGCTAATTTTCCCAAAATGGTCTGTAGCTCGATAGTCGAAAATCGAACTCAGGACACCTACATTAGTTTTTGTCTATCTGCTGTAGTTTTAGAGAAATACCCAAATCCCATCTAATTTGGTTCACCCTGTACAGTACCTAGAGGTAATAAAAAAAATATGTAAAATTTCAGAAAATTGATCTTAACCCTAAAGGGTGAAAACACTCCTGAATTTAAATATTCGATATTTGAAAAAGTATTACTGGTTAATTTTTGAAACATAGCATAGTTATGTTTCTGGGATCGCTGATTACGAATCTGAGGCCAAAATGTAATCATTAAAAATGGCGGCTCCAATATGGCGGATGGAATTTTTTTCTAAAATAGGTGTTTTGAAGAAAAAAAATGTAATTACTGGACAATTACAATAACAAAATGGCAACGTTTACTTAAAAGAAAATGTATCGGCCATAACTTCTTTATTTTTTATGATGTATTAAAAAGCAAAAAATTGTTTTAAAATTAGATGACACATCACATCTTTAACTTTGTCCCATAGAATTTTTAATAAAAGTGTCAGTTTCTAAGATATTCAACACTTAAACTAAATACTTCATCCTATAAGCGATGCCTTTTATAACCTTAAATATCTTTGAAACTGTCAATCCTACACAAATGTATAACAAAATCAAATTCATTCTCAATTTATAAGGTCAATTTCTTCGCTAAAACTAATATTTATTGAGATATTTACAAAGAAACGACATCTTTTGTTTAAAAAAATGTGAAGAAGTACATTGTTTCTGTTATAACTTTTTCGTCTTTTGTTGTATAGAAATAATCAAAATAATTTGAAAGCCTAATTAATAGACTTTCAGTTTGATAATTAGCATTTTTAAGGTAAGTGCCATAATTTCTAAGATATTTAACATTTAAACTAAATACTTCTTATATATTTTCGGACGCCATCTTTATACTTCCAGATCCCCGAAACTATTAATTATACAGAAATTAGAAAAAAAAGGAAATTCATCTTCAATTTAGTAAGATTCTTATTTGCTTCTAGCATGTTTTCGCTCAACCTTTCGAGTTATTTGACAAAAACCTTTTAAAATACCTCTTTTTCTAGTTAAAATCCAAACTTTCAAGTCGTTATAACTTCAATTTATATGAAAAATTGCATAGAACCTTTTCTTCTCAAAATTTGATTCCCCTTACTGCCGCTATGTTTAAAAATGGTGCTTTAAATAGGTTTTTCTAGATCATCTCCTTTCCTGTTCTAAATTAGGCATTACTAATATTGTAGGGAATAAAAGAGCTACAACTTTTATTTAAATAATTTTCTTTATTGTTAATATTTTACGATTTACAGCCGCCAGAAAAGCGAATATTTCTGCTTTACTGCAAGTTTTTGCAATTCTCTTTCCCCCGTTGCTCCTACGTAGTAATTAGTTATTATCAATATTGTGGATTATAAAAGTTCCTCTAACTATCTCAGTAACAATAATTGAGGTCACGTTCAAAAATGATATTTTGCTGTTTTTATATGGTCGATTGCCATTAATTTAAAAGACTTTTTTTTTAATATTTGATGATTTTTTTACATGATGGATAACTCCAATGCCTTGTCTTACCCGCATTAAAAAAATCAAGGAGCTATCAATTATTATTACTAAGGTAATAATTTTTATATAATACAACTTTTCTGTCAAAATTTAGGAAAAAAATTAATATCTCAGAAAATATTAATTTTAGGTATAAGGAACCTTTAATGGAATGTCCTTTAAATTTTCTGTAGAATCTAGAAAAAATGGGAGCATTCTATTTAAAATAACAAAGAACAATGTTAAAAAAAAGGTATTTTTTGGCCCATCCGTAGTAAAGTGTGGAAACCATTTTTTTTTTACTAATTTTGGCGTGCTGAATACGAATCTGTCATCCGAATTGGCTAAAAACATCGGGAAGACGGTAGAAAATAATCCTTATTTGGGGGTGACATTGAAATTGATATGAGAACTTGCAGCAAAAAGTTATTCTTTAGTGGAGGAAATTCTTTCAAAATACTTAGTTTCGTTAGGTAAGTCCCAAAATAGTTACTCCCACCTCTTTCGTGAGTAGAAAACAATGTTAAAAAAAGGCTATTTTGACCCATCCATGGTAAAGTGTGGAAGCCAACTTTTTTTTACTAATTTTTGGGTGCTGAAAACGAATCCGTCACCCGTTTTGGCGAAGAATCTCGGGAACACATTAAAAAGCAACCCTTATTTGGGAGTGACATTGGAATTGATATTAGAACTTGCCGCTAGAATTAGAACTACAAGAGGGGAAATTCTTTTAAAATACTAAATTTCAATAACTAAGTAGAAAAAGAAGTAAAAAAACCAAATTCACCCCTTCAACCCTCCTCGCCATTCCCTCACCTAAGAAGGTTACTATAACTACTATTAGTTGTTTACATATTTTTTTGGGTTTTGGTTCATTGGGTTCGCTTCGGTGTCGGTAGTTGCACAGATCAAAGCATAGGATCAAAGGGACTTCGTGCGGGCCACACGTTGGTGTAGGTCAGTGTAGAACTCTTATGTAGCTGCTTTTCTCTTGTTATACCTGCTTGATTTAATCAAATAGGTATAGTTGAAGCAATCGCATTTGTTAGCAACTTTGAGAGGCAAGGGGTACAGAACGCAGAGCCGGATTTAACTATATTGTAAATAGATATAAAATAATAATAATTTACACCTACAGTGTCCCCAAAGGACTGCTATGAATTGGTAACTGCGGTACTGGTTAAACAACACACAGAAGTTTACGTCCACAAACCTACGTCAAATAGCTGACATCGAATGGCCGATATCTTCTCTCTCACTTAATGTAAAAGTGGGATAAAGACGGGAGATGAGTTGCCGCCTTTTTTATTCCCCTTGCCTCTCACCACACTTCTCACTAATACGATTACTTCAACTATATATTATAGTCGGACAAAAATTTTAATAGTCATCGTAAAAATAAAAATTTTATATAGTAGAATAGGTTACTCCCCATTGAAATTTTTATGAAAAACAGGTTTTATTTTAATTTTGGAGCAGAGTATTACTAATATAAAGTTTTTTATTAAGCACGCAGAAATAATAGTCCAGTCAATGAAAGAGTTGTAGAGAACATTTTGGAGGGGAGAATTTTTTTCTTTAGGAATGTGTTGGGGGTAGTCAGGAGGTAAACATACTAAAAGTCCCCGCCCCTAGCCCCGCCGCTTCGGGGGGGAGGGGGGTGGAAAGGTTCCTTTTTTCGATTCTTCGCTTATAACTCGGAAATGATGCGTCGTATGGGAAAAGGTAATCTATGCAAAATTAAACGTAATTAAATTTCCCACAAGAATGTTTATATATATTCATTTTCTTCCTATTTGTTATATTTTACGAGATATTCGTCAGCGAAAATCGATAATTAATAAAAAACAATCAATTGTGTACCTTGAATATTTCTATCAAAGCGGTCTACCGTGGTCTGCTAATAAATCACAGTCACAAAACAATCTTTATTTTACGACACTCGACGTATTTACTAACGTAATATTTTGTCGAAGTCTAGACATTTCCTTAAATATACAGTGTGACTCACTTAAAATGAAAATACCCTTATAACTTTTTCATTTTGTTTCCGAATTGAATCAAATTTTACTCAAGTATAGAACAAATTAGGATCTACTTATGACCAGAAAATCATTCACCTGCTATAAAGGCAAAGCTACCTACGATACCAAAATATGAGGAAAAAGATTAAAAATCATATTGATTTTTAATCTTACGAACGATGAATTTTTCGTAGCCACCACAAATTGCGGAAACTGAGGACCCCCTTTGCCAGATGAACTTATGTATGAGATATCCCCCATCAACGATCAAATCAAATTTTGGTGTATGTACGTTTGTGGCGCCGATTGGATGCATTTTTTAGAATTTCTAACATTCAAAATGTTTTATTTTTTCAGCATATTTTGGTACCGCAGGTGGCTTTGCCTTTATAGCAGGTGAATGATTTTCTGGTCATTAGTAGATCCTAACTTGTTCTATACTTGAGTAAAATTTGATTCAAATCAGAAACAAAATGAAAAAGTTATATTGGTATCTTCATTTTAAGTGAGTCACACTGTATATTTAAGGAAATGTCTAGACTTCGACAAAATATTACGTTAGTAAATACGTCGAGTGTTGTAAAATAAAGATTGTTTTGTAACTGCGATTTATTAGCAGACCACGGTAAACCGCTTTGATAGAAATATTCAAGGTACACAATTAATTTTTTTTTTATTCATTATCGATTTTCGCTGGCAAATATCTCGTAAAATATAACACATAGGAAGAAAATGAATATAAACGTTCTTGTGGGAAATTTAATTGCGTTTAATTTTGCATAGATTACCTTTTCCCATACGACGCATCGTTTCCGAGTTATAAGCGAAGAATCGAAAAAAGGAACCTTTCCACCCCCCTCCCCCCTGAAGCGGCGGGGCTAGGGGCGGGGACTTTTAGTATGTTTACCTCCTGACTATCCCCAACATATCCCTGAAGAGAAAAATTCTCCCCTACAAAATGTTCTCTACAATCCCCTTTTGAGCGTTCATTGATTGGACTATAAGAAGACGTACAAAATTTCTAAACCGCAATATACAAAGTGTCTCTCAGTTCTGAATCAACTTTACGTAGATTAGATGATACATACATCAGTTTTACCCTAAAATAGCATTATAGTATTTTGAATTTTGAAAATTGCAGTAGGGCGTTGCCGATTGCGAGTATTTATTAAATACGATAATTTCTGTTGGATTTAAAATTTTTATTTCGAATTTAAAACATATAAAATAGCATGGTAAAATATTACTATTACTTCCACGTCCAGTGGAAGTATAGTAACGACAAAAAAAATTTTATTGTCCAAATAGGCTTAAAATGTCATGAAACGTCGAGTTTTTAAGTTTGAGCGAAAAAAAATTTCTGTCTGTCTGTCGGTCTGTCTGTCTGTAACTTTTTTTTGTGCGCACGTTTACTCTGGAACCGTTTAAGATATTGACTTGAAATTTGGCACACATATGTACTTTAACGAGATCTAGAACAAGATTATGTTTTTATCTTGTTCCGTCGAAGGGTTGGGGGATAAATTGTGGTAAATTTGGGATAAATAGGTCAATCAAGCAGGTAAGAGTCCATAAAATTGGTATTTAGTATATACAAGAGAAGCTAAGGTCTCAAAAAATTTTTGGCATTAGCCACCCCCATTACCACCCCCACCCCCTTATTAAAGGGGATGAAAAAAAATTGTTATTTAGTGTATATACAGGAACCAAAAACCTCAAAATATTTTTTTACTTCATCCACCCCCACTACCACCCCCCTATCACCACCCCCCACTCCACTACCGATGTGGGGTATCGTTTTATGGGTTTTTGGGGTAGAGGATTTCAAATATTATATTATTAAAGTTCCATAAACAATTATTTTCACATACAAAGTTTTTTGGTTGTGAGTGACTTGGATAGAGAATCTGGATGTGGAAGTAGCGATTCCTTGGGCAGCGGTTTTGAAATTGGCTCATATCCGCCATACAGGGTGATTGTCAGAAGCGTGTAAATCATGTCTCGCATGTTTTATATAAACTGTGTTTTATTATGATTTTAGAGCAAAATGTCGATCGAAATCGAAATGTCGAAAAACCGAAAACGTTTTTTGATTAAGAACATAAAAAAAATGTTTGGTACAAAAAAACCGCTGCCCAAGGAATCACTACTTCCACATCCAAATTCTCTATCCAAGTCACTCACTACGAAAAAACTTTGTATGTGAAAATAATTGTTTATGGAACTTTAATAATATAATATTTAAAATCCTCTACCCCAAAAACCCATGAAACGATACCCCACATCGGTAGTGGGGTGGGGGTGGTGATAGGGGGGTGGTAGTGGGGGGTGGATGAAGTAAAAAAATATTTTGAGGATTCTGGTTCCTGTACATACACTAAATCACAATTTTTTTTCATCCCCTTTAATAAGGAGGTGGGGGTGGTAATGGGGGTGGTAATGCCAAAAATTTTTTTGAGACCTTAGCTTCTCTTGTATATACTAAATACCAATTTCATGGACTCTTACCTGCTTGATTTACCCATTTACCCCAAATTTACCCCAATTTACCCCCCAACCCTTCGACGGAACAAGATGAAAATATAATCTAGTTCTAGATCTCGTTAAAGTACATATGTGTACCGAATTTCAAGTCAATATCTTAAACGGTTCCAGAGTAAACGTGCGCACAAAAAAAAAAGTTACAGACAGAAATTTTTTTTTCGCTCAAACTTAAAATCTCGACGTTTCATGACATTTTAAGCCTATTTGGACAATAAAAATTTTTAAAAAATTTTTTGTCGTTACTATACTTCCACTGGACGTGGAAGTAATTATGCAATTTTTTTCGTAGAATCGGAATACGCGATAAAAAATGGGGAGTGCCATTAAAAATTCAAAAGTTAGCCCCACCTGCCGCTCATCAAGGGGGGGGGATGTTCTGTCCAAAAGATGTCCTCCTCGGAACGCAACACTTTTGTAAGAAATATTTTTCGCTGGGGTCCCAAAAATTGAGAGCCAAGCTAAAAAGTAATAGTATATTTTTTCGATTATTATCATCTAAATGAGTAGGCATTCAGTGGTCGAAAGGTCTGACCTTGTAGTAATTAGTTGATATAAAAACAGCACCTTCAAAAAAACCGCTGCCCAAGGGAATCACTACTTCCACATCCAAGTCAATCACAACGAAAAAACTTTGTATGTGGAAATAATTGTTTATGGAACTTTAATAATATAATATTTGAAATCCTCTAGCCCAAAAACCCATAAAACGATACCCCACATCGGTAGTGGGGTGGGGGTGGTGAAAGGGGTGGTAGTGGGGGTGGATGAAGTACAAAAATATTTTGAAGTTTTTGGTTCTTGTACATACACTAAATCACAATTTTTTTTCATCCCCTTTAATAAGGGGGGTGACGGTGGTAAAGGGGGTTGGTAATGCCAAAATTTTTTTTGAGACCTTAGCTTCTCTTGTATGTACTAAATACCAATTTTATGGACTCTTACCTGCTTTATTTACCCATTTACCCCAAATTGACCCCAATTTACCCCCCTACCCTTCGTCGGAACAACATGAAAATATAATCTAGTTCCAGATCTCCTTAAAGTACATATGTGTACCAAATTTCAAGTCAATATCTCAACGGTTCCAGAGTAAACGTGCGCACAAAAAAAAGTTACAGACAGACCGACAGAAATTTTTTTTGCTCAAACTTGAAATCTCGACGTTTCATGACATTTTAAGCCTATTTGAACAATAAAAATTTTTGAAATTTTTTTTGTCGTTACTATACTTCCACTGGACGTGGAAGTAATTAAATACATTTTTTCATATACTAAATGATGTAATAGGAATATAAAAAAAAATGTAAAATATAAAGCTATTTTATATCAACGTCTCCTATTAATTTCATTTCAGTAGTTTTGAAGAAGCCTAATTTTGATGTTAAGGACCCCCATAACTCTGATAATGTAGGGCATAGAGGTTATTATCTATCTATCTATCTAGCATTTCTAGTCCTAAGCAACATCCATGTGAATGAAAAGCCTAATAAGCCGCTGGGCCCTCTACGTACCTACTTAATTGGTGAGACTTTTTAATATTTTCCTTCCCAACATTTCATAATTCCCATCTTGGCAATATTACTTACACATCTTCATTGGTTTTTTTAGTTGTTTATACAATGAGCAATATAAATTTTTATAGTCCACTCACTAAGTGTTATATACCGTGCGTGTAATTTCCCATTAGGCATGTACATTCACGTAGCGCGAGAGATTTGACAACACCGGCAGCCGTAAATTCGTCCGTTGGTGGAACATTCCAGCTCTGTTACTTCATTGCAGCCAGCTGGCACGCGCGATGTTGTAATTCTTCTCCCTAGACCGCGACTACACACACGGTATCACATTGTTTGTGGAATTTTATTGAATCTTCCATGAGATTGTTTATGCGACTAATATTTATCCATAAATAAAACGTTTATGTTGTTACCTACCTATTAAGTAATAAAAAACAATATGAAATATTTTATTTGATTTTGCAATCCCCAATATGAATGTGAAAGAAAAAACGTAGAAAGCGAACACCTTCACCATCTTCGATGAACGTCCCAACAATGAATTAATGCTAAGAGGCCGACAAAATTCCGTTGTTAATGCTTTCAGTACGGTCTGCGATTGATTAATTGCTTGCTTATCAGGAAACAAATCAGCTTTTATATTTCATATAAATGAAAATGAATCTACTGATAGTGCTGATGCGAAAGTTCAAAAACCTGAGAATGAACAATCTAGAAAACCCGAAAAAAGAACTGGATAGATTTCTGTTCTGAAACCAGTGAGAAGACTGCGAAGATAAGGAACCATTAGAAAACGATTCTGGTGAATGTGGCGATGGTGAACAGATGGAAAAATAATCTGAAGATGATGAGAAATCGAAGAGAAAGACTATGAGACGACATAGATTTCGAGCTATCTCCAGATGAGCGTATTTATTTAATCATTACGGTTAGTAATACCTCAGGTGAACGCGCTTTTTCAGCGCCCAAAAGAATTAAAAACTATCTACGAAGTACTTCGGGGCAACAATGACTTCAAAATTGATCAATTCTATGTATAGAATCAGAAGAAACACAAAACTGTGATTTCAACTTCAATTGACAAGTTTGCCAACAAAATAATTTAAAAATATATCCGCCTTTAAGTCTTTAGATCTGATATATTTTTTTTAATTTACGAATTTTTCATAAAGGGGCC